>CM062819.1:211303052-213766102 GCA_031772625.1 Pinus tabuliformis | reverse complement strand
AGTGAAATTGTTTTGTGGGCTAGTGCGTTTCATTTTCTGTCCGTTCTATCTTTAATTCAGTTGAGGAATAGCAGTCCGGTGCAGTGGGTGAAGAAGTTGGTATTGTGGAAATTTACGTTTCATCCTTGTTTCTGCAGTTTTAAGATTTTCTGTCCGCTTTATATTTAACTCAGCTGGTTTGTGCGTTTGGATGGCGTTTACGAAGGTTAGAATCGGCATTAAATTTGAAGGTTTCTTCAAGCCCAGTGACGCAGAGAATGTGAGAATGTGCCCAGTGCTCTCGACGCAGTAAAATAGAAGAACATAGCTCTCTGCCATTACTTTTTCAGTAACTGCAGCACATTTATGAATATCATGAGATCCATCGGTCAAAATTTCAGGTTCTACGATTGGAACCAGACCATTCTCTTGGCAAATTATTGCATAACGAGCCAGGCCTTGAGCATTCTGTTCAATTGAAAGCTCCGAGGGCTCACTTGGGCCAATCTTTAATACTGCCCTCCATTTAGCAAACCTTGCACCAGCCTTGTAATACTGCTGGCACCTTTGAGCAAGCCCATCTAATCCCTGTGTGGTTGTTTCCCCATTTGTACCAGCCAAATCTACTGTTCCCTTGTCCACTTTGATACCGGGCACCACTCCAGCTTCCTGAAGGACCTGGACAAAAAGTTTTCCACTAGCTGTGCTCTGGTAAAGAGTTTCTTCAAAGAAAATAACTCCACTCAAATACTGCAGAGCACCAGGAGTTGTAAATAGCAATTCTCGAAGCGCCCTACGATTGGCCTCTACATTCTCCTGAAACCGGAGGAGTATCTCTTCGGTTGAAGAGTTCTGAAGTCCCAGCACATTGATTGGAGGCTTAGAGTCGGGGATTCTTGACGAGTTCTTCCACTGTCCACTCGTCTTCCCTGCCAAGAGCTATCAGTTCCCGAAGGCAGACAACATCTGTGCATGGACTCCATCAGATTTACCATATATTCATGAGCATCTTCTTGTCTTGAAATGCGGAAATTACGAAATATGCAACGCAAGTTCTTCACCAGATGAGAAGGTGCCAAAATCTTGCCACTTGAAGCCAAAGCATTCATGACATGGTTTTGTATTGCACACATTGCACAAAATCCAGATGCACGACAAATTTTCTTATGCCGACCGCTCTGTAAATGAGCAGCCAAAGGCTCTGTGTAAGTGAGACATTGTAGAACCGAATTTAGAAAACAGGTATTGCCGAGGTTTTCCAATCCAGCACCAATTTTCCTAAACTCAATTCGCCCTGTGAGCTCTAGATCCATCGACTGTTCTGTGGGTTCGTTTCTGGTGCATTTATCATTATAGAATAAAATTTTTAAAGGGTCGTGGGTCGAACCCATGAAAACCATTGGTCCGGCTACATTCTGTGCATTTAAATAATGAAGCCTCTGTAATCTGCATATCGGTCTAAGGCTCCACATATATCCTTGCTGGCTTTGTGTGTTTGTGGCGTCGTGTTTGCAGTGCTCATTTGGAGACCGTATCAGTGGAGATAACACGCATTATCGTTGGGTTCGACCACCTGGAGATTGCACTGCTGGAAGTTGGTATCATCTTGGTCTCTCAATACACCAGCCCAATGTCGTTCTCTCAAATATGAAGTGATAAATATCAAAGCGTCCACATTTTTGTCATTACTTGTCATTTCTTGTCAATCAAGGCAGGCAGCGGCCTACCACAAGACCGCCATTCTTCACACTAATTTTTCTGCACCAGCATCAACTTCGCGACCAAATTTAATTCCAGTGTTCCCTGTTGTTATGTGGCATAGCTTCGTAGTGTTTCTCTATGGCATATGTATGTGGCAAGCCTGTGCGGTGAACTGGCTTCTTAATTTCTCTCTGTCGTAAGTTTTACTTGGCAAAAAAAATAGAGTATTATTAACTGGTAGTTATCATGTATTTCCACCGCACTTAAACTTGCAAGAAATGAAGCAAGTGCTGGTTTAAATTCTCTTGGCGCCTCATCCAAGGTTGAATCACCAGTGGTAAGGAGGCCATCTAGAGTGGTTAGAACCTCCCAAATATCAGTAGATGTAAGCCTATGAATCACGTATGAAATCACTTCCAATGCATGGCTTAGGAGATTGCTGTAATAATGTCTTTGTGAACTCTCTGCAGCCGATCTGTATGCTTTCATAATAGCAACAGTGAGCTTTGGCACTTTATGAATGCATTCATCTTCAATTTGACATTGAGATAAAATCAGTGACAACAAATATATAGGATCTTTTGGTAGAGCTGCAGACACATTTGGAGGAGCTTCTTTTAGCAGACTCAAAGCTTCACACTGGTCTTCCTATTTGAAGGGTTTTTTTTGAAATTCAAGTCTGAGGGCTGAAATACACAGATATTCAAGTTATAAGACAAGTGTTATGACTTCTGCAAATGTTTGGGTTGTCATATATTGATTTAGATTTTTGAAGAGATCTCATTGTGTAACCAGTGATATTATTGTGAAATGGATAGAATGAGTGTTGTATTAGAATTACTGAATACTCTAATACATTCTACCACGGACAATACAATTGTGATTGATAAAGCCATTGTCGCAAACATTCAAATCTGTTTGAAAAATGTACAAGAAAATATTGAGTTTTTGCAGCTGGAAACAAAGCTACAGCAGGAAGAATTACACCAGTGGAGTCATCATTCTGAACCTGTTTCTGTTCAGAACAATGAAGCAGACTCCCATAAACAGCAAGTCAATATTGTTCAAGTTCATTCAGATTCAGTATTCAATAAAATAGCAGTTGTAAATGCAGATGCAGAAACTCAGTCTGCACTTCCCAAGCCCATCATCAGACCTTGGGAACAGCTTGTCCACAACAAGCACAGAACTGGTCTTGGATATGACAAGGACTTGTCCTTTCATATTCCAGACTATGCCAAGCCCATTCAGTTTCAGAGTGCTGGATTCATTCTTGACAGTTCACCTGCTCTTCATGACAGTTTAGCTTCAGCTATTCCAGATTCTGCCCCTCTTCCACAGCAACAACAACAACAAAAACAACACATCGTGAAATGCCAACACTGTGACCGAGTTGGCCATTTGAAAGATCATTGTTTTGATCTTCATCCATGTAAGCACTGTCATAAAACCAGTCATTCTTCAAACAGATGCTTCAAAAACAAACATCCTGCAAGAACAAAGATTCATCTTGGATGGATCGCTTCTTGGCAATGGGCATCAACAGCCAAGAAGATATTCCAAACACATGTCAGAACTTGTTCCAGAGTATTGAACAGTCTTGCAGTTGAGTTTCCTCCATCATCTCACCTTGTATCTGACAGGGGGGGAAATGATGGTCATCTACAAGCTTCAAAGTCACATCAAGCGAGCCTGAGCCACAACCTGCCACACCAGTTTCAGAGTTGCAGCCAGAGACAAAGATGCCCGTGAACAGATTGAGAACACTCCAGCTTCTTGCAGCCAGAGTCTAGCAGAAGACTCCAGCTTCTTGCCAGTTTTGGAAGAGTTCCAAGAATTGCATTAAGCATTCCAGAGTTGTTGGTTATCCTTAAACCATCACAGGTTGAGACTTCCCTTTTCAGGTTGAAGTTTTACCTTTTATGCGGGGTGAGACCTCCCTTTTATGGTTGAAGGTTTCCCTCTTTAAAACAATAGGATCACTTCCTCTAGCAGAAAACTTTAGTTTCTTGCCAGTTTTGGAAGAGTTCCGGGAACTGCACTAAGCGTTCCAGTGTTGGTGGTCATCCTTAAACCACCGCCCTTCTTTTTACCAACATTTCATAGAGCACATTCAGCCTAGTGCTGCCATGCATTTTTTGCACATTTTGTATTACAGCTCTCTTCTTGGACTCATACATAACCCTTCGGATTAAGGGGGGGAATGTTGGACACCTAATCCTAAAGGGTTAGCGTGGAAGTTGAATGGACAAAGCAGTCCAAGAGACCTTGGGATCTGAATCCCAAGAGTCACCTATTGTACTATAAATGTACATCTTTTGTTAATAAAAATTGAACTCACTGATTTATCTTTCCTAATGTTTTCCTGTCCATGTGAGTTTAACAGATTCAAGGACATGGGCTCATCGGGTCTTTTGCTGCACAAGGTTTAAAGCTCATGTATCATCTTTTTGAGCCGCAGGCAACTTATAATGCTCAATTCATTAAGAAATTTGCGGCGGAGAACCCAAATTTGTCCGAGACCACAAATGATTGGTCCAGAAAAGATGAGCCGCTCAAGAAAGACAAAAACAGTATGTACAGCACTGGTTCCCTCACATCTCCATATTGTTTTGCTGTGGCCATGCTTTGTAGATTATTTGGGATGCTGGATATCAATAAGTTTTCATCTGAGTGGTTACCATTAATAGATAACAATGTAAACTTTAAAACGGGAACTATAAACTCAAAACAAGAACTCTAGCCAAAAACCCCAAAAAAACATCAAAAACAGTGCTAAAAACGAAAAGTGTGTATACTGGAACGATGTTTTTTTTTTTAGGTGTCAATTTTGAACGTGTTTTAAAAATGGCAGTGACTATGAAATTTACTATGAAATTTTCGTGCAAAATATAGCTTCAAAACGAAAGTGTTGATACTGGAATAAAGATTTATTTTTTTAGGATCAATTTTCAAACTTTTTAAAAAATGCTAATAAAACCAATTTTTTATGTCTCAAACAATGTTAAATTTTAAGGAAAAAACACATTAATGTTTCTGGTAGAATACCATTTTTCTTTCCTAAGCATAAATTTAACATGTTTTCAACAACAACATGCTAGATACAAAAGAAATTGAAATTTTTTCAACTATAAAACCAAAAAAACATGACATTATGAACAAATTATATCACTGAATGAATTCAAAAGTCTTTATTTGTATACTGAATAAAACAGACATTATATCTCTAATTTGATATTGCATTGTAGATATTTAAACAATAAAATTTATCATACTTAAGACATAATCCAACAACATAAAAATGCTTCATAACTTCTCATTTAACAAAATATGGAAAACATTAATTTTATTTGAAGATACGATGCATACATTAGTTATATAAACTGTCTTAAACAATTATTGAAACTCAATCACCCAATAACCATGGGTAGGTCGTCGTCGTGCCCCCTTCCCCCAACCCATCACCGATCTTTCCCATTCACCCATGCCCTCTTCCCCCTTCTGCCATACCCATGCGCCAACCCTTGCTACCCCCAACTCACCCACCCATGCACCATTTCCCCAGCTCTTCCTTCCCTACCCCACAACTCTCCTCCCCATAAGCCCACCCCCTAACTCCCATTCCCCTCCAATCTCAACTCCTCCCCCCCTTCATTAACGCCAGCCCCATGGGCCTCGCGCCCTACCCCACTCCACCCTACCCCCTACCTTCCCCCACCCCCCACCCTTACCTTACCCCACACCCCCCGCCACCGCCTACCGCCTACCCTTACCCTACCCCCCCCCCCCCCCCCACCCCCCCACCCCTACCCCCCCCCCCCCCCCCAACACCCTACCCCTACCCTACCCCCCTCCCCCCCCCCCCCCCCCCCCCACCCCAACCCCCCCCCCCCCCCCCCCCCCTCCCCCAACCCCCCCCCCAACCCCCCCCCCCCCCCACCCCGCCCTCCCCAACCCCAACCCCCTACCCTACCCCCCTCCCCCCCCACCCCCTGCACCCCCCTTACCCATGTTTAACATCATATTCTAGTGTAAAAATGATGTTTCTACATTGATACATAGCTTAATCTCAAGTCTTTTACAAGTAGTTAAAGTGTCAAAAGGCACATGCAAGGGAGGTTGTGGGCTATTAGCTATAGAGCAATGAATACTACCATAGAGGGACACAACAATCACAAAAGGAGTCATTTGTGAGGAGATAATTGAAACTTAAATAAATATGGATAAGTAGGTGGCAATCTAAAACAACTTAACATATCTTCCTTATTGTGTAGAAATCAATTTTAGTAATGTGATTGCGTGCATAAAATGAGTAAATATTTCCTTCAAACTTAAATCATTTAAACATCAAGCTTTGCATAGATGGTTTGTTTATTGAGTTATCAACATGAATAGTGCATGGTTTATTACCTTTTGCAAATATTGGCCTTTGAAGAAATTTTGTATGAAATGTTTTGACAACATTTATCCTTCTATTAAAAATGTAAATATTAGGAGATATACTTCCATTATTTTGGAGTTCCACCTAGGTTTCCATTGTGTCTTTTCTAAGCCATTTTTCCTTCAGTGTAAGCATGTGTACAAATTTATTTATTTATTTATTAGAAAAAGTCAGAACAACAATTAGAAGCCCCGCTTCACTCTCACAGTGATAATCGTAATAATTAGAAAATATGATGGTATTCAACCTTGATTGAGGAATCCCCATGTATGGTCCATGTATTAGATATAGAATATGGATATGCAAGCATTGAGAAACATTTCTTGGAATTTGAATTGCTCAACTTTTCATTCCTTTTGAGCATGACCTTTTTTTTTTTTTTTTTTTTCAAATGCACTCAGGAATGCTAAAGTAACAGTGTTTTCTCAAATTTCAAATATAAAATGTTATCCTTTGCTAGACATTCATATGCATACATCAAATTCACATACTAACAAATAAATGCATTTTTTCCAACACATAAATGTAAAGACCTTATTTTTAAACATGTGTTTTATTTAATATTATCCTCACATTGATGAGTAGGGAGCCATGTAACATTAATTCCGATGTGATTATTCAACAAGAGTAAACACATCATTTGCTTTATAAATCGTTATTAAAAGAAAAATGGCATAATGTCACTACTTTTGGGATTGTGTTAATCGATGAGACACAACTCTATAGTATTGTTTCAAGGTTTTAGATAGAGTATATAAATAATTGCTTCTCCAATCCACTAATAAGTATGCCTTTCTTATTTATGTAATGCTATGATTTTCATATATGAATGTTCAACTATGTTCCTCTACGTGCCATGTTGCTTTTAGAAACCACCTCTCATGGCATTGTATAATCCAAGAGATTTCATACTCATGAGCTCATGCCACAAATGGCTCATTTTATTTGAGAGAGCAGATTAACCATGTTATCATATCACTGTTAGACATACAAATTGGAAAACAACTCAATTGTGTATTAAGAATGATGTACATAGTGTACATATTAATATAGTAGGTAAACCATTTCTTAAGTTTCTTGGACTCCAATAACTACTCACCATAACACACTAACCCAAACTTAATCATGAAAACATCTATGATTGATGAGAAAGATTAATGTCAATCTATCTTATTTAGTTTTTAGTATAATTACACAATATGCATATCATCAAAAATATATATATATATATATATATATATATATATATATATATATATATATGTATATATATATATATATATATATATGTCTATATATATATATGTATATGTATATATATATATATATATATATATATATATATATATATATATATATATATATATATATATATATATATATATATATCTATATATATATGTATATTCTGAGATAGATTTGATCATTTTCACTCATTTTTCTCATATCTTTAAAAACATAAATAATATTATTCAAAAGTATATTTCAAAAGTTACATGAGGAATAAGTTGACCAAAAATAAAGTAACAATTTTCAATGATGAAAAATGCATATTGAATTCAATACATATACATTTATTTGAATACATATATCAATTTTTAAATGTTTTGATTTCAATGTATATATATCAATTTTTCATGCATTAATTCCATTGTATATCAATTTCTATTCATATATTATTCAATGTAAAATTTATTTCTATTTTTAGTCAACTTTTAACACATTGATTTTAGTGTGCCTTAAAAAATAAATGATAGAAAATATACATTCAAATAATTGTTTTGATTTTAGTATACATTCCAATTTCTATGTTAATTTGTGTTTTATTTTTTATATCAATTGTTTTCTTATATGTGTGTGTAGTCTAACTTATAGACAAAATAAACTTTTTACTGGAATTGAGTAAAATGATTTTTTTTTAAATGTGATTTTTTATTGTTTAGAATACCTTTTTAATAACCCTAAAACACTCCAATTCTGAAAATTAAATAAATTAAACTCAGTTTCATATATATATAACCCTAAAACACTCCAATTCTGAAAATTAAATAAATTAATCTCAAATTTTTAAAATTATATATATATATATATATAATCACATTATTTATTTCGCATTACAATTATATCATTTATAAATCACAGTATTTATTTCACATGGCAATTATATCATTTTTATTAATGACTCTAAAACACTCCAATTTTGAAAATCAAATAAATTAAACTCAAAATTTTAAAATCATATAATTATATATATAATCACATTATTTATTTCACATTGCAATTATATCATTTTTATACCATATATCTTTTATGAATAAATAAATTCCTTTGGGACACCTAATGATTGATTTTTTATTCACTTTGAATTACCATAAAAATGTGAATCAACGTTTTCAATTACATGAATGAAATCTTTTCTTTATATTTTCACATTTAATTAGTGTATTATTTAAATTTTAAATTCATGTTAAATGAAATATTCAATTCAAATTGGAAGAGTTCATGACCAATCGAAAAGAAATAAAGAAAATGAAGCACGATTGTGGCCACTTAACAATGAGATTGGATGGTTTTACTTCTTAAATGAATATGGATTGTTTGATGTAATATATGTCCTTCAACTCTCGTCCCTCTCTTTGCATTCCCATGGCATGGGATTATTCCTTCCCATGTTAAAAAAGAATACGAGAGCTATATTAATTCCCATGTTAAAAAAGAATACGAGACTAATAATACAATCTTATTAGCGTTTTTAGCATGTAAAACATTGCATTATCACACAGGAACTATGTAAAAAAATTTATATAAAATTATATGACTTCTGGCGGGTCGATTCCGGGAATCGACCCGCCGCCGGTGCGGCGGGGCGGGGCGGTCGATTCCGGGAATCGACCGGTCGGGTGGCGCTAGCTCCGTTGAGCATCGTTGAGGTCGATGCATGCAGCGTGTCATCTCACTCTTCTTCGCCCTATTCCAACAATTGGTGGCATCAATCCGAATTTGAAAGTCTAAACCAACATCAGCTGAGTAAACTTAATTGGGTTCGCAAAAACTACATGATTTACGACTGCTGTCACGACAAGTCTGGAAGGTTTTCTGCAACTCCACCTGAATGTGCATAGAATCCTTAATCACAATATTTGGTTACATATTGTAAGATAACTGCAACTCCGGATTGATTGGAAATGATGTACCATCTCAACTCGCAGAATTATAAATTAGCCAATCGACTAAAGTGATCTACTTTTGTCACACTGTTTTTCATTTTAAATTGCAATATTGTCTGTGTCTACATGTATACGAAGCTTCAACATTCATTGGAATAAAAGATGGCTTCATGTTTCGTGTAAATCTCTCAGTTATGAACGCCATACGGGAGTCCACAACGAAGATGTACGCAATTCTGAGAATCGACTTTATTAAAGCAGAGGAATCGACCCGGTCATACAGTTTTATTAAAACTGTCTCCATGGCACATCAAATACACGGTCTTCCGGCAGGGGCGACAACAAAGATCAAGCTTCTTCCCATGGTGTTGAGGGATTACTCCACTTATTTTTATTTTGTTTTGGTCCAATATGTGGGGAAGCTCGATCGACTATTTTTCTGGTTTTGACATGTTTAATCGATGAATGGTTTTACACTGATGAAGATGTCTATCTGTTTCTTTTTGGTCTCAACGTAGTTTCCTGGTTGATTAGGTGGATTATCTAAGACACAGTGAAGATTAGGCTTTAGGAATCACACTTTTATTTGTGATGATGGAACTTGGTTTCCAGTCATATAATATCATGGGGATAAAAGCTAGATCTGTGTATATATGCTTATAAAAATTGATATGTAAACATGTCTTCTTAATGATTATATGTTTGATTTTTTTTTCTTGAAAATAGAAAGTCCTTGGCCAACTTGTAACAGTGTCAACCACCTAGAAAGACTTTTGTGGGTCGTTACAAGAGAAATTGAGCTAAGTAAAGCTAACCATGCTTTATCCAGAAATAGATGGTTTCTTCAAACGATTTTCTGAGAAACGTTGTTGGGGTTCGTTTGTAATGTGGGTCTCCTCTCGATTGCACGTTGAGTTGAATCATTAAAAATCGAGGTTGGTTTGGTGGATAGTTTTTGGTTTCATGGTTTATAGTTAGAAGTAGAATCTTAGCAGAAGTCCAATTTTGGTAGAGTCTTATTTTGAAAGATGTCTGGTTACAACAGTGAAACGAAGGGTCACATATACCCATCGAAGTCTAGTGGTAGTATTTAACATGTTTGACGATTAACTATATATAGCGATAACTTATGGTTAAACGTCTGAAAAATTAGCGATAACTTATGGTTAAACGTCGATCGCCCCTGCCGGAAGACCGTGTATTTGATGTGCCATGGAGACAGTTTTAAGAGGAATCGACTTTATCAACTCTGAGAATGTATCATACAGTTTTATGACTTCTGGCGGGTCGATTCCGGGAATCGACCCGCCGCCGGTCGGGCGGGGTGGGGCTGTCGATTCCGGGAATCGACCGGTCGGGTGGCGCTGCTCTGTTGAGCATATTTGAAGTTGATTCATGCAGCGTGTCATCTCACTCTTCTTCGGATTGATGCCACCAACTGTTGAAATTTTAATTAAATTATTTCATTTCATTTCCAGCATTTACGATTAATTTACAACTATATTGCATCATAAAATTAAAAAGTCAAATTATTAATAATAATAATAATAATTAAAAATTTAAAAATTAAGTGAGGGCAGATAATCCATTGGAACACAAACCAAAAAAATCACTTATCAATTTATTCTCCAAGTAAATTAAAGCTCAGCGAGAGATTCTCCTAAGCTATAGCGTATTTATGATCTTCCCAGTGCAATAAAATATTTTGATATTAACATTTTACATTATCATCGGAGAATACAACATTTAAGTTAAAAACATTTAATTGTCAGCGAACCCGAAGTCAAGAGAGTCGAACCTGCGATCTATGTCTTGTCTCGAGGCTTCCACGTTCAAGCTTGAAGTACAACTGAGTGGGTAAATGGAAGACACAAGGATAGTTACTACGACCGTGCGAATTTAATTTCACCTTATCAAACAACTGACCTACCATTTCCTTTCATACGACGTCACACAGCGATTTCTTTCACCACCCAACATTTTTCATTCACCCTGCATGCATTTCACTATGCCATCACCGTCTCAGAATCCTCAGAAGCCCACCCCGTTTTCCTGCAATTAGCTGCTTCTGAATTTCAGCATGACCCACGCCTGCCATCCCAGGAGTGTTGCCGGTGGTCTTGAATTCCGGCCTGGCAACGGTGACGATTCATGGGACTTTGTTTCCCTTCGTCTACAGTATGGCAAACTCATTGTTCGTCACGAAGGTTGTTCTGACAAACGTGGCAAAGAGTGGGAGGTTGCGGATGTGAAAAACAGGAAGGAATTGTATGACAAGTTCCGTCCTCCGTCGAGGCGCCTTGAAGATGAGAACTGCCAACAATTGGTGGCATCAATCCGAAGAAGAGTGAGATGATACGCTGCATGCATCGACCTCAAATATGCTCAACAGAGCAGCGCCACCCGACCGGTCGATTCCCGGAATCGACCGCCCCGCCCCGCCCGACCGGCGGCGGGTCGATTCCCGGAATCGACCCGCCAGAAGTCATAAAACTGTATGATACATTCTCAGAGTTGATAAAGTCGATTCCTCTTAAAACTGTCTCCATGGCACATCAAATACACGGTCTTCCGGCAGGGGCGATCGACGTTTAACCATAAGTTATCGCTATATATAGCTAATCGTCAAACATAAGTTATCGCTAATTTTTCAGACGTTTAACCATAAGTTATCGCTATATATAGCTAATCGTCAAACATGTTAAATACTACCACTAGACTTCGATGGCTATATGTGACCCTTCGTTTCACTGTTGTAACCAGACATCTTTCAAAATAAGACTCTGCCAAAATTGGACTTCTGCTAAGATTCTACTTCTAACTATAAACCATGAAACCAAAAACTATCCACCAAACCAACCTCGATTTTTAATGATTCAACTCAACGTGCAATCGAGAGGAGACCCACATTACAAACGAACCCCAACAACGTTTCTCAGAAAATCGTTTGAAGAAACCATCTATTTCTGGATAAAGCATGGTTAGCTTTACTTAGCTCAATTTCTCTTGTAACGACCCACAAAAGTCTTTCTAGGTGGTTGACACTGTTACAAGCTGGCCAAGGACTTTCTATTTTCAAGAAAGAAAAATCAAACATATAATCATTAAGAAGACATGTTTACATATCAGTTTTGATAAGCATATATACACAGATCTAGCTTTTATCCCCATGATATTATATGACTGGAAACCAAGTTCCATCATCACAAATAAAAGTGTGATTCCTAAAGCCTAATCTTCACTGTGTCTTAGATAATCCACCTAATCAACCAGGAAACTATGTTGAGACCAAAAAGAAACAGATAGACATCTTCATCAGTGTAAAACCATTCATCGATTAAACATGTCAAAACCAGAAAAATAGCCGATCGAGCTTCCCCACATATTGGACCAAAACAAAATAAAAATAAGTGGAGTAATCCCTCAACACCATGGGAAGAAGCTTGATCTTTGTTGTCGCCCCTGTCGGAAGACCGTGTATTTGATGTGCCATGGAGACAGTCTTAATAAAACTGTATGATCGGGTCGATTCCTCTGCTTTAATAAAGTTGATTCTCAGAGTTGCGTACATCTTCGTTGTGGACTCCCGTATGGCGTTCATAACTGAGAGATTTACACGAAACATGAATCCATCTTGTATTCCAATGAATGTTGAAGCTTCTTATACATGTAGACCCAGACAATATTGCAATTTAAAATGAAAAACAGTGTGACAAAAGTAGATCACTTTAGTCGATTGGCTAATTTATAATTCTGCGAGTTGAGATGGTACATCATTTCCAATCAATCTGGAGTTGCAGTTATCTTACAATATGTAACCAAATATTGTGATTAAGGATTCGATGCACATTCAGGTGGAGTTGCAGAAAACCTTCCAGACTTGTCGTGACAGTAGTCGTAAATCATGTAGTTTTTGAGAACCCAATTAAGTTTACTCAGCTGCATGTGGTTTAGACTTTCAAATTCGGATTGATGCCACCAATTGTTGGAACAGGGTGAAGAAGAGTGAGATGACAAGCTGCATGCATCGACCTCAAAGATGCTCAACGGAGCAGCGCCACCCGACCGGTCGATTCCCGGAATCGCCCGCCCTGCCCCGCCCGCGCCCCGCCCCTCAAAGATGCTCAACGAAGCAGCGCCACCTGACCTGTCGATTCCCCGGAATCGACCACCCCGCCCCGCCGGACCAACGGAATCGACCGGTCAGAAGTCATACGGTTTTATATAAAAAAATTTACATAGTTCCTGTGTAATAATGCAATGTTTTACATGCTAAAAACGCTAATAAGATTGTATTATTAGTCTCGTATTCTTTTTTAACATGGGAAGGAATAATCCCATGCCATGGGAATGCAAAGAAAGGGACGAGAGTTGAAGGACATACCATATTCATTTAAGAAGTAAAACCATCCAGTTTCATTGTTAACTGGCCACAATCGTGCTTCATTTTCTTTATTTCTTTTCGATTGGTCATGAACTCTTCCAATTTGAATTGAATATTTCATTTAATATAAATTTAAAATTTAAATAATACACTAATTAAATGTGAAAGTATAAAGAAAATATTTCATTCATATAATTGAAAATGTTGATTCACATTTTTATGGTAATTCAAAGTGAATAAAAAATCAATCATTAGGTGTTCCAAAGGAATTTATTTATTCATAAAAGTTATATGGTATAAAAATGATATAATTGCAATGTGAAATAAATAATGTGATTATATATATAATTATATGATTTTAAAATTTTGAGTTTAATTTATTTGATTTTCAAAATTGGAGTGTTTTAGAGTCATTAATAAAAATGATATAATTGCCATGTGAAATAAATACTGTGATTTATAAATGATATAATTGTAATGCGAAATAAATAATGTGATATATATATATATATATATATATATATAATTTTAAAAATTTGAGATTAATTTATTTAATTTTCAGAAATGGAGTGTTTTAGGGTTATATATATATGAAACTGAGTTTAATTTATTTAATTTTCAGAATTGTAGTGTTTTAGGGTTATTAAAAAGGTATTCTAAACAATAAAAAATCACATTTTAAAAAAAATCATTTTACTCAATTCCAGTAAAAAGTCTATTTTGTCTATAAGTTAGACTACACACACATATAAGAAAACAATTGATATAAAAATTAAAACACAAATTAACATAGAAATTGGAATGTATACTAAAATCAAAACAATTATTTGAATGTATATTTTCTATCATTTATTTTTTAAGGCACACTAAAATCAATGTGTTAAAAGTTGACTAAAAATAGAAATAAATTTTACATTGAATAATATATGAATAGAAACTGATATACAATGGAATTAATGCATGAAAAATTGATATATACATTGAAATCAAAACATTTAAAAATTGAAATATGTATTTAAATAAATGTATATGTATTGAATTCAATATGCATTTTTCATCTTTGAAAATTGTTACTTTATTTTTGGTCAACTTATTCCTCATGTAACTTTTGAAATATACTTTTGAATAATATTATTTATGTTTTTAAAGATATGAGAAAAATGAGTGAAAATGATCAAATCTATCTCAGAATATACATATATATATTTTTGATGATATGCATATTGTGTAATTATACTAAAAACTAAATAAGATAGATTGACATTAATCTTTCTCAACAATGATAGATGTTTTCATGATTAAGTTTGGGTTAGTGTGTTATGGTGAGTAGTTATTGGAGTCCAAGAAACTTAAGAAATGGTTTACATACTATATTAATATGTACACTATGTACATCATTCTTAATACACAGTTGAGTCGTTTTCCAATTTGTATGTCTAACAGTGATATGATAACATGGTTAATCTTCTCTCTCAAATAAAATGAGCCATTTGTGGCATGAGCTCATGAGTATGAAATCTCTTGGTTTATACCATGCCATGAGAGGTGGTTTCTAAAAGCAACATGGCACATATAGGAACATAGTTGAACATTGATATATGAAAACCATAGCATTACATAAATAAGAAAGGCATACTTATTAGTGGATTGGAGAAGCAATTATTTATATACTCTATCTGAAACCTTGAAGCAATACTATAGAGTTGTGTCTCATCGATTAACACAATCCCAAAAGTAGTGACATTATGCCATTTTTCTTTTAATAACGATTTATAAAGCAAATGATGTGTTTACTCTTGTTGAATAATCACATCGGAATTAATGTTACATGGCTCCCTACTCATCAATGTGAGGATAATATTAAATAAAACACATGTTTAAAAATAAGGTCTTTACATTTATGTGTTGGAAAAAATGCATTTATTTGTTAGTATGTGAATTTGATGTATGCATATGAATGTCTAGCAAAGGATAACATTTTATATTTGAAATTTGAGAAAACACTGTTACTTTAGCATTCCTCAGTGCATTTGAAAAAATTAAAAAAAAAAATTCATGCTCAAAAGGAATGAAAAGTTGAGCAATTCAAATTCCAAGAAATGTTTCTCAATGCTTGCATATCCATATTCTATATCTAATACATGGACCATACATGGGGATTCCTCAATCAAGGTTGAATACCATCATATTTTCTAATTATTACGATTATCACTGTTAGAGTGAAGCGGGGCTTCTAATTGTTGTTCTGACTTTTTCTAATAAATAAATAAATAAATTTGTACACATGCTTACACTGAAGGAAAAATGGCTTAGAAAAGACACAATGGAAACCTAGGTGGAACTCCAAAATAATGGAAGTATATCTTCTAATATTTACATTTTTAATAGAAGGATAAATGTTGTCAAAACATTTCATACAAAATTTCTTCAAAGGCCAATCTTTGCAAAAGGTAATAAACCATGCACTATTCATGTTGATAACTCAATAAACAAACCATCTATGCAAAGCTTGATGTTTAAATGATTTAAGTTTGAAGGAAATATTTACTCATTTTATGCACGCAATCACATTACTAAAATTGATTTCTACACAATAAGGAAGATATGTTAAGTTGTTTTAGATTGCCACCTACTTATCCATATTTATTTAAGTCTCAATTATCTCCTCACAAATGACTCCTTTTGTGATTGTTGTGTCCCTCTATGGTAGTATTCATTGCTCTATAGCTAATAGCCCACAACCTCCCTTGCATGTGCCTTTTGACACTTTAACTACTTGTAAAAGGCTTGAGATTAAGCTATGTATCAATGTAGAAACAACATTTTTACACTAGAATATGATGTCAAACATGTGTGTTCTTATCACAACAGAAGACCTAAAGATTAAGTTGAAATTCAATCATAAACAAAATACCATTACTTAAATATCAACAACAAATCACTCTCTATCCATGCATTGAAAAAACCAAACACCTTTTCTATTGTTATTCAAACAATTTTACTCCCTCAGGGAGGGGTTGGGGGGTGTAGGGGGTTTGGGGGGATGGGGGGGGGCGGCGGTTGTTTGGGGGGATGGAGGGGTGCGGGGGCGGGGGGCGAGGGGGGATGGGGCGCGGGAGTGTGGGGGGACGGTAGGGGGTAGGGTGAGGGAAGGGGAGGGGGGCCGGGGAGGGGGGGAAGCTTAGGAAGCTTCGTTCAAACAGAAAATTCAGCTGAAAACAAACATCTAGTGTGGCATGCAAAAGATGGACCACAAAGAAATACAGAGTTGGCGAGCAAAACAAAGAGAAAACACAGATTTGATGGATGCAAGGAGTACAATAACTTGGTAATCATATCGAGGGATTTGTCATCATCATCATTTTCGGAGATTGGATGAGGCGTGTTACTTTAATTATTAATATGTAGTGAATCCATACAAGAGATCTCTCGTGAGAGGAATAAGTTAATGGGGTCGAGGCTTCAATGTAGTCGTCAGGGGGTTGTGGGGGGCGCATGGGTAGGGGCTCGCCCATACTTGCCTAATTGTGCACTTAGTCTCATTATCCCTCACCTGACCTCCCGCTTGCCCATCGACCCGCCTGCCCGTTAGAGGTGGCTAGGCAATTCTGATTATACAAATAAAAAATTTATGGTATATTTTTGTTGTTAATTTAAGTTAATATGTTTTTTTATTTACTAATTTATGTGTTTTTTTTTAGGAAAATGGCATCAAGGAAAATTTCTGTGAATCTTTCTGGACCAAAGAGTCTTAAAGGTGTATCTTCAAAAAACATTGGTGAACGAACTCCACCTGAGCTCATGCCTACAAATATTTCAAGTGTTTTAAGTGATAAGAAGCTAATCTCAGATTGGAAAAGTGCAAAAGAGGTGAAATTTCCATCAAGAGTCTGGTATGTGAAAGAAAGAGAGAGCACAATTGTGATTTTCGCATTGATTTTTAAGTTAATTATTATTTTTTGAAAAAAAAAGTTGTCATTATTATTTTTTTGACATGAAATTCATAAAAAAAACTATTATTTGACCATTTTTAGTTAATATTTTTGTATAAAAATTGTGATTTTGACATGTTAATTCTAGCAAAAAATTATCAAAACGTTTAGTTTTTTTGTTATATTTATGTTAAAAATGGTTATTTTTATGTCGATTGTTAAAAAATGTTGTTTTTTAGAAACAATTATTTCATGTGGATTGAAAAATTAATTAAGGATGTATAAATATGTAGATTATCTAAAATTCAAACTATCAACTTTCTAATTTAAAAATGCAAAACAATAAAAACCCCCCTAAAAAAATAAAAAAATTAAGATAGAGAACAAGAATATATGAATAAAATGACGACTTCAAAAACTATCAAATTTAGAAAATAATTTTTTACATTTCACACACTAGAAAATTAAAAGTCAAAAAATAGGTCTTTTAAAAAAAGGGTGTGATGCAGAATACTCACTTTTTAAAATCAACATGAAAATCACTACCATTCTAAAACTTGATTTCATCGTTGAACATGAAAAAAATTAAAGTTCCAAAAACCATGTTCTAAAAAAAACATGTGTATTCTGCATCACCACTTTTGAAAATCGGGTCATTTTTTTGCTATCTCTACGAAACGGGTAACAATATCAGTTCCCATTTCAAAGTTTACATTGTTAGATGCTGCCACAAACGCCATTGTTATAGATTGGGCTAAAATCTTTTCTGATAACCTAATCACGACTATTGTCAATTACCGGTCTAAAAGATCCATGTCCCGGAGGATCCATCATCCTTTTTATCTATCCGCGTATGTTATGGATTCAATTTGTTATGTGTCTAAATTCCCTCTTATGGGTTGGAAATAGACAACCCAAGACCCACTACCCATCCATGTCTACCATAAGGTATTGTGGGACTCTCAATTCACTTCACATTTCTATCACATTTGTCATGGACTTATCCTACCCCTGTACAAAATGCTGTATGATAAAGATCCCCCGAGGTGCTCGCCCGAAGCACAGATAGATATCATCCCCATCGCAAGATGGTTTGGAGAAGAATATTTCACCTACGTTAGAGTATTTGGAAGCACTATACCCCCTCATGTTCTGCCTTTGTATATCCCCTATAAACTTCTGGCTCGAGAAATTGCATACCAGACCTGTTTAGAAGGCGGCCTAACAAAGGATTTGACGGACAAGAAGAAGGCTATATGGCCACAGTTTCCTGTGGTTTGTGGAGTTTTTTCACTGTTCGATGTAAGCCACGCATCTACAGAAATACAGAATATAACATGTCTGCAGTTATTTAAATTCCCATCAAGACCGTTTGAACTAAATGAGATTGCTCAGAATTTTACAATTACGGTCAAAGTGAAAGTCTTCTACGGGAAAAAGGATTTATTTGATGACTTATTTCAAAATAAAGGCTCACTTCAAGGAATTTTGTGGGAAGCCCAATCACAGTTATCTCCAGAAGACTTTCAGAATTTCATAGTATACAGGGAAAGAAGATTGGCCACTATTCCTTTAGAAAAGCTGCGATTACCTGCTAGAGAACCTACTCCAAGCATTAGCCTCAGCGGTAATTCAAGCACTTCCACATCTAAGTCTAAATTTTCACAAGAAGTACCTGAATATTCTAAAAGGTCTGGAAACGACCAAGGTAAGAATGAAGAGGCAGCTAAGGACACGACTCAGTCAAGTGAAATGTCGCAACCGCAAGTTATTACCTGCCCACAGAAAGGTCCTTCCCCTCTCATCATCAAATCACCACCTGTCATAACTGAATTGGATAAAGAATGGGAATCCTTCAACGAACTGATCAATCTTGAAGGGAAAACCCAAAAAACACCTGTGAGAAATACACAGGTTTCAGAAGAAATAATCCCGACCATAGTCAGCAATATCTCAAAAGCAGAACATGCTCCTATTATTTCATCTTCTGAGCTTGTATTAAATATAGAAGAAATTCCTCCTCTTGATATCTTTTACAGTCCCCAACATAAAGCAGTAGTAAGAAGGCAGAGAAAGAAAATAAAACTAGAAAATACACTGTCACAAAATGCTGAACAATTGGACGTCTTATGGAAAGACCCCAGCAATAACCCAACTGAAAATCTCACTAAATTGTCTCAAATCGCAGGAGCATATGCTTCTGCAACTATTGACAAAGCATCAGAAGTTCAGCAACTGTTGAAAGAACAAGAAGATCAAATACAGCTACTGCAATGACAATTGCAACAAGCCAATGCTAATATTGAAGCACGCAAACAGCTCGAAAAGTTGCAGGAAGACTTTCAGAAGATGCACATAGGCTATCAAAGAAGTTTGGATGAGAAAGGAAAACAATTACAAATTTTACAAGAAATGCATAAAGATGAGCCTAAGCTTAAAGAATTTATTTCAGAGTCTATTTCCTTAAATGAACAACTACTGAAGCAGCAAGAAGTGCTGGGACAAAAGATATCGGAATGGAATTACTATTGCGAGATGAGTGATAAGATCACTAATCAGGTGGTCGATTTACGCAGCGATTATGATCTGGTTGATAAGCAGGTGACTGATTATCTAACTTGGCAGGATGAAGATGAAGGGAAAAGAGCAGGTGCACCCAGAATAAACGAGAATCATAAAGAATTGCTCTTTAATAAATGGGATGATCAAATCAGGGAAGCAGAGAAAGCGGCAGAAATAACAGCCACAACAGCAAACATTCTCGTTGACTGTGTAAATGAGAATTTTCACAGTGCTAATTTAATCGCAGAAACTACTCCGGGTTATTTTCCAAACAAATTATAATTGGAGGAGGGTTGGAAGCAGAAATCACAAGAGAAGGAAAAAGAAATCCAAGTATTAAAAAGATTAATTGGGAATGTTACTAGACATATTTGGTAAAGCCGCATAGTCAGTGGATGACTGTGAAATGTATCATAAACGCGGTAGAAAAAGTGGTGCCAACTCTTATTGATTTAGTTTTCTCAGCCCAGCTCAAAGCGGAAGTTAGCCAACCGTCTCTCCTCAAGCCAATGTTGAATACATGCAGCTTTAAAGACCAGATGCAGAAATAGTTTAGGAATCTTATTTTTCTTAAAAATTAGAAAAATGGCGGTCATTTCAAAACCACATCCTAATTTTTGTAAATAAATCATTATTAGATTTAGTTAGTGGTATTTAAACCCTTCTCATGCATTTGGAGAGGGGTCCAGAAATTTGTCAAAAAATTGTCCTCAGAACATGCACTTTTGCACCCTCAAAGGAGTTTTTAATGAATGAATGGACCGAGATTTATTAATATTTGCATTTAATATCTGCTACTGATGTTGCACTTTTGTACTCCTGGTAGATATTAGAACAAAGAGAGATAGATCATTGTTACTTGAAGCTTATGAGTAGAACCAGTCATAAATGGTACTTTTATCTCTTGATTATTTATGCTTATATTCTTGAAGTAATATACATTTTTTTTAGTTGTTTATATGTTATTGCATGAATGTTTGAGTTACCATTTGGCACTTTTGTACGATGGATCCATTTATTTATGTTTGATGTATGAATAAATTATTATGCGATATGATGTTCATAACTGTTTTGTATAACGGTTCATCTTAATTGATTTCTATTCTTATGATAGCTGAATGATCTTTATTACCAGTTATTATTTGAAATCTCTTTAGATCACATAATAGAAGAAATAGATCCCGGGTTAGCATAGATTAGATGTACTGTTTTTTATTAGATTACAATAGCATAGAGTTAATTTAAAGTTTGAATTAGATTAGCTTCAAACACTTTTAGATCAGCAACATCCAATTCTATGCACACACACCCTTAGATTGGGAAACTGGTCCCATTATCCCCAGTCGGACCCGCTATACCAAACGGATAAGAGCTGCCAACCAAGGTCCAGACCGGGCGGGTATCCCCCTTGTTGTCGACCTGATTTTCGGGGCCTTCAACAGGTGGCTACATGCCTCTGAACTGTGTTACAATGAGGCTCAAAGGCCTATTTATTATTGAGAAACAATGGAAAACCCTTAACATTCTAAAACCTAACCCTAGAAGATGAAACGCCAAACTGTGGGCCCCGTTTGGGTAAATTGGTACATCAACTTCCCAGGGTCGTAACTTTGGCATACGATCTTCATTTGATGCGTACAATAGCTTGTTAGAAAGATCTATCCGAGCAATACCACTTTAGGTAGGGAAATAGTATTCCATGGCCCCATGTTGCCCCCATATTTCCAAAAAAAACGTTGTTTAGGGCCTCAAAACGGCTCCAGAAGTTGAGGACCCGAAAAACTTCTAAAAATAGTAAGTTCTGCTACAATTAAGGAAACTGAAAATGCTGAGAGAAACAATGGTGGGGGTCAAGTTGGACTTGGCAGGTGGCCACCAATATCCACCTAGATCACAATTGGTTTATTAGGATATATGATCTTTTTTTGAAGTTCTTTGTTCTAAAAGTTACTGGGTAGGTATGTGACAATTTTTTATTAGGATATATGAACTTTTTCAATTTTTTAAGGTTTTGTTTTAATATTTATTAGCTATATATTGCTACTTATTAACCCTCTTTATCTGCTCTTTATTCATTTCTCTTTTTTGCGGTCTCATCTCTATGGAGGAAGTAAATCCATGCCATACCTCCACTTTATTAGGATATATGAACTTTTTGTAAAGTTTTGAAGGTTTTGTTTTAAAATTTATTGGCTATATATTACTACTTATTAACCCTCTTTATCTACTCTTTAGTCATTTGCTTTTTTGTGGTCTCATCTCTATGGGGGAAGTAAATCCATGCCATACCTCCACCCATCACTGGGGGAATTTACACTTTAAGTCTTGGTGGTTCAATGAGCTTTCTGGGTGTTCAAGCTAACACTTTCTCCACATCAGTGTAGAATCGAGCTAGGGAATTGGCTAATGTTTTTTGGAATAGGTTCCCTAGAGATAGAGAATAAATGAAATCTCACGGGGAACATGGTGTAATCCATGATGGGCCATTGATGTCAAATTGGGGAATGGGGTCATTTTTATAGGGAGGTCTAGGGAGTGTGATACTAAATACTAGAAAATAGTGGACTTGTATTAGCGTATGAAGATACTTGTAATATGATGAGGAGAAGGAGAAAATTCTAGTTTCTAGCCTTCACTTAACAGGGTCATTTCCATTATACATACCAATTTTGGTCCAAGACTTTTGTTAATGGTAGTTCAACCACTCCACCAAATGTTACCATTGGCATAATAGATTAAATTTGTTCTATGCTTATATTTTTAATTCATATATATATTAGGATCCTTAGCTTCTTCTTCACTATCTTATGTTTTTTTGGTATACAATTTTTTATAGCCCTTGTTGTTTATATATATATATATATATATATATATATATATATATATATATATATATAGTATTATTTTCTTTTCTTTTCTTTTTTATGTTTGAATTTTTTATTTATTTATTTTTGTTGTTTTTAATTCCTTTTAATTTTTAATTTTTTTACTTATTTTTTTGAATTGTGTCGATAGTTTATGTTTAAGTTTTCATTACAATGGATAAATTTTGTCAAACAATTTTAATTAAAAGCTTATTCCACTACTATTACTTTGGTTTCCCAAGCGTTAGACTAACATCATTATTTTTTTTATATAATTTATTATTTGACAAATTAATAATATCTTAACTTTAAAAAAGGTGTAAATTTAGTATTTTCATTTTTTAATAAAAACAAAGTGTACTATATCTGCTTTAAATGATTTTGATTAAAAAACTAGTTTTAAAATGGTAAATAATTTGTCCTTTAATTATGAAGTCTTTTTATAAAAAAGAGATTCACAATAAAAATGATAAGCAAAATTATAAATATGGGAGAATTTTATAATGGAAATTATAATATTATATATCCTTTTTACTTAAAAAGAGTTTTATAATGAAAATGATAAATAAAATTATAAATTTGGGAGAATTTTATAATGGAAATTATAATATTATATATCATTTTTACTTATTAAAAAGATTGTTATAAGCGTATCTTTAATTGTATCTAATTGTTTAGGATATGTATTTCCTCTTAAATGGTCACAAGTTCAAATTCGAAGGGGGTTAGAGTAAGTATACCTCTGTAGGTCAATTCGGGTTATCTTGGGTAGTTGGATGGAATGGTTGTTATCTTCCCCACTGAGGTTAAAATCCCAACTAGTGACATGATAAGCTATAATTCCTTGTAAATATTGTTGTAATGGTTTTTGGCTTATGAATATTGTTGTATTGGCTTCAAGCCTTGTGAACTCGTTCAAATCCTAGTCAGTAACATGATGAGCTATAATACCTTATAAATATTGTTGTAATGGATTTTTTCCTATGAATATTGTTGTATTGACTTCGAGCCTTATGAACTCTTAAGTGAATATATGTAGCTCGCCATTGGGGGCTGAGAGGAAGGTTGATTTCTTTTCTTAGGACAAAAAGGGGAAAAATAAGAAATATAAAGTATACCTTTATAGACTTTATCAATAAAGTATGGAGGTGAGTCCCTTGTCCCACCAACAAGAGGCAAACATTGTTGATTATTATTTTGTAATAATTTTATTTAATTAGTATTATGGTGCAGGGATAGTAGGAAGAGTTTAAAGTTGTGCATGTTACTAGGCCACAGGGGAATGTTAAAGTTAGTATTATCAACCTCCTCCTACATTCTTTAATGACCCTCACTACATTTGAGCATCATTTCACTAGTGGTGGGTGTAGTTCAGCACTGACATGGAGTGTACAAGAAATGTGCATTTGATGGTGGTTTCCTCCCTTGGTGCTAATTTTGGGTAAGTTTCTCTTTGTATATTTATCTCCCCTCTGGTTTCTTCTTCGTTTATTATTTTTTCAAGATGATTTTCCCTCCTCTCTTCACTCATCTTTCTACTTCACTCTCTTGACTTCATTTCTACTATTTTTCTCTTATCTCAAACTTGTTTTGTGACCCCTCTCAACTCATTTCTTTCACTCTGCTGAAGTACTCCTTTGTTAGATTACTGGCATTGGCCCTCTTTTTCCATGTCAACCATCCACTCTAACTCTCTTCCATCCTTTTCATATGCCTCATCATGAATGCTCCTTTCTTATTCTTGGTGGTAGTAATAGAGAAAAATCTCTCTACACTGGAGCTCAAGAAAATATAGAGGCTTCAAATCGTTGTCCCTAGGAATGTCCCTCATGGTTTGCTCAACATGAAATAGAATTAGTAGAAATAGAATCTCACGAAGAGCACAATTTCCTATCTGATATTGAGGTGGTGGAGAATGTAAGAAAGTGAATTATTGACATAGGAGGCACTTATCCTAGACAAACCGAATACATGTGAATGGTTCAATTAATTAGCAAATGAAGAATTTGATGGACAAAGTATTGGTTGAGCACAAAAATCTCAAGAAGAAATACTTCTCTATGTAAATTCCTTACAACAATAGGTCAACACTCTAGACACTAAGTGTTGGTTCTCGCTAAGAAACTCACCAACCTGAACTTCAACAACAATAAGAATAATGAACGAGCTCTAGTCCCCACCTAGGTACCTAGGTGGATTCTCCTACATGTTAGTTATGGTTTACTATGTGGTATTTTTTTGTTATAGGAGACCTTGGAAGCCATATGGACTTAGTATCAACTTTCATTATGTTATATTCTATATTTTTTTTATATAGTTGTAGACTCTATTATTTAGACCAATACTATCAAATATTTGGAATAATTTTCATGATCTCAGAATTATTAGTATATTTTATTATCGTGATTTACCTAGCAGTAAATGAATAGTCATAGGTATAAAATGGTTTTCCTTTGATCAATAATTACAAAACTAGCTCAAATGTTTTGTTCTTGTTACCTTTTTAATCTCAAATAAACATATGTTTTTTCCTTGAATTTTTTGTATCCTTTTGTAATTTGTTCTTGGATTGTAATAGAAAATATTTACATCAGATATTTAAAACTACTATATTTGGCTTGCCACCTTGGGAATCAAACCAAAGATAGTAAAGTAGAGATTCAATAACTAGTAAAATTAAATAAGTGTCCATGAATAAAAGACACCAAAACCAATTTCTACCCCACTCAAGGGGAACCAACAACAAGAGACAAAAATAGTATCCTTATTAAACTGCAAGATTTGAGCTAACAAGAAAAATAAGCTAAGCATAGAGTTAGTGTAAAACATAACTATAGCCTTGAGGGCTAGTTGTAGAAGACAAAACTAGGATAATGAAGTATCCAAATTGATGGGTTGTTTCTCAAACTTGTAATTGGAGAGATAGGTGGATAAACCATCTATAATTATTTGTTAGCTAGTCTTCCACGTCATGCATGAGGTCTCATATTTCTGGGATTGTCTTATATACATTATGATTTTTCCAAGAAACAACTTGACATGACAATATAAATCAACAATATGCATATAATGATTTTGACAACCTCGTGAATTATTTGTATCGGGAGCCCAATGAGAAATGGCTACCATGACATCTGAATCAAGAGTGACCTATTGTTCATGGCATGTTTCTTCTTGTACTAGTTGAATTTCCTCATATATGTCTGGGGGCATAGTGTAATGGCGGTTATGGCTTGAGGATTCTACTCAAAGGTGCACACCATTTCCACATCAAAAATGAGTTCTTTGGTGTGTTGTTGTTGTCAAAGTAAACAAGACATTGAATGGACTAGGACTAAGGTGAGAAGGGAGTTGCATGAGGAGGTGATGAAAGTGAGAAGCCATTAAAAATCTCTAGTCATGCTACATCATTGTAGAACCAGGGATAATTTCCTCTACTTTGAAAAATTTGACAACTTGGGGTGACGGGGGAGGGTAGGGGGGTAATTTAATAGAAATAATAGGAGACAACCCACCAAGAAACCAAGCAAGAGTCTAAGTGCATTGTGGACGAAGAAAAGAGTTGAAGGAAGTGATAGAGGAGAATACTAGAGATGACTCACCAGCGTGAGATAGAGAACATGTTGGAGAGTTGATATATATGACTAACATGTATATCATAAGATTTCCAATGGGCTTCAGCCTAATTGATTGGGAGGCAAGGCCCCTTAAATGCACCTTGAGGGAGGGACATTCACAATAAGTGGTAGTGGGAGGGCACATTGATCCCCAACCCCATTTATGTCACTACATGCCACCCCCATTAGAGTGAAATTCTTGTATCTTGATAATAAAATTGTTAAGCATATATTTATTATGCTAATAAACTAAGCTAGATTTCAAATGAGGATCCTCTTCCTAAACATGTGACAAATGATAGAAGAATAATTCCATGGTGGAAAGGGTGGGAGGGATGCCCCTTGATGAAGGAGGAAACAGTGAATTATATTTTTCTTGGAACCTAGGAATAGCCACCAAAAATATATCATAAGTCTATGCCTTGTATCTAGGACATTAGTTGGCCTCCATCTCAGCATTTCCATAATCATCATTATAAGTGATTTCAAGAACATAATTAGACATATTCATTTGGGATCTATTCCTTTTGATGCTATATTGTACTTGACCTTCCATAGTATCTTTTCTCTCTTTCCCAAATTATCCTCTATGTCCCCTTATCTCATTTTTTTACATTAATAACCCCCATGATCTCTAAGCCAATATTACAACTCATGGTAAAATAGGGGCCTCAAGGTTAATGGTCAGGGTTCCAACATCCATAATCATTTAAAGACCTCACCTATGTATTAAATCATGCCTTCTTAGACCTTCTAGGAATCCCATAACCTCATATATTATTATCATATGACACGTTGCTCGATTATTGAAATCATGCTCCCCATCCCTCGCTCTAATTATGATTATTCCCCATGCTTATTTGAGCGTAGAGATGTAATGATCTTAACTTGTGGGCTTCTGAGATCTGTAACTCACATAATTTTTGTAAGTGGCCTTCGATGTTGAAATGGATGGAATTTATGACCCATCACATTATTTTTTCTTCACCTAATTTGTGGTTTAATCTTGGATTACAACTTTAGTGCTTCACAAGCTCACATAGATTCATGGCTCCTATCTTAAAGACAATTTTGGTCATGTAATGTTTGATTTCACTAAAGGATATGAAAAGTGAGAATTTAACACCATCAAATCCATTGTTTTTCATTAAATAATTTAACTCCATGAAAGCCACACATTTTGTATTTTTTTGGGTTTTCTATTTTTTATCAAGTTTATTATTAGTAGGGGTGACACCTAGGATGAAAATGGGGCTAAATAGTAACTATTTAGATAATTCCACGGCTATTTCAACTCCATAAATTTTACTACATCATGCATAGGTATTCGTAGAGTGAGTATGTGATTCCTCCCTACTTTTTAGCAGTTAACCACCATTTTTGTCTCTGCTCTCCTTGTTAGCTGAATTTTAGTTCTATATTAGGGTTTAACTAGGTGGTATTTTTCGTATGAGATATATTAATCATTTTTAACTAATTTATAACTCCACAAACTTCTATTTCACTCAATTTTATGGTTATTTTCTAATTCTGGGTCTACCTATCTAATTTTGACTTACACCCCTACTGGGGAAACTGTTGTTGAGTTATGTTGAGTGCATGCACATGGAGCCCAACCCTAATTGAAATTGGTTGGCCTCCTAGAGAGTCTATATATTGTATTCATTTTCATTAATAACATATTGCTGGCTGGATCCTCCAAATTGATCGCCTTCCCCTTTTCTTCCATGGTAAGCCCAGTCCTTAACGAATTCCTAGGGGACACGCGCACCGGTACCATAGGCTGCTTGTATTTCTTGGGTCTCGGCGTGTGCGGCGATTTAGGGATTTCTGCGACTATCTTGACACTTTCTGGGGCTTCTCTTATAGTCATGGCCTGCGCGGCCTCCTTAGTGGTCATTTCTCTGGCATCCATGGCTTCCTTAGTCATGGCCATAGTGTTATTCCACAATTCTCTCAATGGTTTGGGTAAGTATTCAAACAACGAATTCGCCTCCAACAGATCGAACAAGTTTGGGTTCATGAATGTCATGGTGCATAATAGCTTAGTTCTCAAATTTCAAAGTGTTGTTTGCTAGATAGACCTTTGCAATTTATAGCGCCTTTTGAATTTGAATTCGACCATTCCCCGCACATTCGGTCCATTAATGCTCATTTGGCAGCAAATTTTCAAGAATATGAACCATAAAGTTTGCCTTAAATGCTTGCCTGCCACTCCATTTAGTCTCAAACCGAGCATCACATCATCAATAGGGATTGTAATGGCAACTTTCCTGTTGACCCGCGCAACAGCACAGTTATCCTCGCACTGTTACGGGCCCTATGACACTTTTCTACTGCGCGCAGTCCTAACATTGTGTAGCTCCTAGGCATAGTAGTTTATAGTCTTGCGCCTCCTTTGAATTGCCTGTATTGTTAAGGCTAAGCTTATGTTATCTAGTCAGATGGCCAAGCCTCCTATGTATGCCGTCAAACAACTGCCATTGACTTTGCCTAGGAAGAGTTCTCCATTTAACTTTACCAACTGCATCGCGCCACCATCTGTGATCTCCTTAATAACATATGGTCCTAGCCAATGTGTTCTGAGCTTCCCTGGGAATTTATCGAACTTACTATCATACATTAACACCAAATCATTCACCTTGAAGGTGCGCAACTTAAAATGTGGATTGTGCCAGGACTTTTCGCTCTTCTTTTTCACTTGCTAGTGGAATCCAGCCAAAAACCGTTCTTCTTTGAGCTCCTCCAACTGCACAAGCCTCTCCTCCACCACTCTACAGTTCATCATACCTGTGAGAGCTACTATGCATAGACTAGGTAGGATGTATTCCATAGAAATTACAACTTCCACTCCATAGACCAACCAAAAAGGTGTCTGTCCCGTCAGTTTCTTGCATGTCGTCCTATAAGCCCATAACACTGTGAGTACACAAAGGTCCCAATCACTTTGCTGCGCATTACATACCTTTTTGAACACTTCCATGTGGATAAAATTCTACATCATTGTTCTTCCTACATAATTTTTCCCCAACACTAAGAGCCATTTTCTCATTTGCCCCCCCCAACACATGTTTATTGATCATACCTTTCAGTGCGGATTTCATGTGCATCCACGTAGGTTGTTTTCCATATGCTTGTGTCCACCAAGCCAGACTCACGCATGGATCATTCTGTCCATTGTATTTGTTTATTAGTCACACCCTAGGCTTCCCAAATCGTCTGCGCATAATTCTCCTACATTCGTGCTAGTCGTAAAATCTCCCTTTGTGCGTACCCCACCACCTCGAGGGCGTAGAACGTGACACCCGCTCCAAGGCTTGGAAGCGTTGATTTTCTAGCACCTCCCTTTCAAATTTATTCAAGAATGTGTCTACCTCGCTTAGGGCATCATAAGTAGGAAGATCTCTTACTTTTGTCGATACACATCGTAGTGACCTTGTCATCATATTACAATTCAGTGTGGTTACCTCATCTAACCGATTCTGCCATTGCTTCATCTCCTCATCTAAATCCAAAGTACAGGATCTTTCACGATCCGATTCAATTTGTCCATCCGCGGTGGGATTCACCCAGTCATGGTTTCGCACTGTTATCTTGTAGATGCAGTCCAAATCATCATCACTTTCATAGTCGCGCATCGGCTCCATATAGCGCGATCCTTCAACGGGGTCCAAGGGTCTAATTATGCATACTATCTTCTTCTCAAAAATCATCTTGCGCTTCTTTAGTTTAATCACCCTATTCATGCCAGTGGCCCAATCAATTCCTAAGAGCGCAAGGTAGTGATTGTTGTCATCAACAATCTCTATCACCTCAAAGTCTTCTAGCGTGCTCGCTCCCTCAATGTCCATGGTTATTTCCTGCAATTGCCCCATGGGTATTATGTTATGTTGGTTAGCCATTCGTAGTTGAATAGGAGACCACTACAATGTAGGTTTCCCCATTTTCTCCCATGTCTGCTTCAGTAGAACATTCGCATCCAATCCTAAAGCCAGGATAACTTGATCCATCTCATATTCTCTGATTTGCATGGTTAGTATCATTTCTCTTCCCGTTCTTGTCTTGTGTTTTCTGATCTTCCTGACCACATGTGGTTATCCTGGTGCAATCTGAGTCCATCTGTTAATATGTTCCTATAACCCTTTTACAGCTTTAATATTGTGCAGTAACTTCATACATGTTTCCAAGAATGTACAAATCCAACACTCCTATCGTGTTTGTATTGCAACTTGTTTGATAATGAGACAGAATATTGTCCTACACTGATAGCTAGGATACATGATAAAGGAGCGCTACTACCTCCCCCAACTTAGAACCTACATATGATGAGGTCTGAGCCGCGTGAGGAAGATCCAAATGTAAACATTGTGCTCCGAAGTGGAATTGCGACAAGAGATGACAAAGGTAGATAGTACTTGGGTTCGCAAAGCTCTGGCGAAGCAAGTAGAGTTTGATTTAGAGTGCACCTGAGAAACCTTCATGGAAGCTAGGAAGAGCTTTGTTTATGCCTCTATTTCAGGAAGCAAATATAAACCAGAGCCGAAGATGGACCCATCCATGTTCACAACGTTCTTGGAAGCATGTATGAAGTTACTGCCTGACAGTAAAGCTGTAAAAGGGTTACAGGAACCCATTAACAGATGGGCTGGGACTGTGCTAAGAGAACCATGTGTAGTCAGGAAGATCAAAAAACAAAAGAGATGAACAGGAAGAGAAATGAGACTAACCACGTAGATCAGAGAATATGAGATGGATCAAGTTATCCTGGATTTAAGATCGGATGCAAATGTTCTACCAAAGCATACATGCGAGCGAATTGGGAGACCTACACTGTAGTGGTATCCTATTCAATTGCAAATGGTGAACCAATAGAGAATAATACCCATGGGGTGATTGTAGGGAATAACCGTGGACATTGAGGGAGCGAATGCACTAAAGACTTTAAGGTGATAGATATTGTTGATGACAACAATCCCTACCCTGTGCTCTTAGGAATTGATTGGTCCACTGACATGAATGGGGTGATTAATCTAAAAAAGCGGAAAATGATTTTTGAAAAGAAGTCACTACGTGTAATTATACCCTTGGACCATGCTAAAGGATCACGCTATACAAATCTGGTGTACGACTAAGAAAGCAATGATGATTTGGATTACATCTATAAGATAACAACATGAAACCAGGACTGGGTGAATCCCACCATGGTTGGATGGATTGCATGGGAGCACCAAATCTCCTATACTTCAGATTCAGATGGGGATATGGAGCGATGGAAGAATCGGTTAATTGAGGTATCCACACTAAATTGTAATATGATGACAAGGTTGCTACATTTCATATTGACCGAAGTAAGAGACCATACTACTTATGATGGCCTAAGCGAGGTAGATACCTTCTTGAATAAATTTGAAATGAAGGTGCCATAAAAGAAACACTTCCATGCCTTGGACTAGGTGTTGCGCGCTACACCCGCGAGGTGGTGGGGTACACCCAAAGGGAGCTTTGACGACTGACACGAATGTAAGAGAATGATGTGCACACAATTTGGGAAGCCTAGGGTGTGACTGAAAAACAAATACAATGGACGGGATGATCCATGTGCGAGTCTGGCTAGGTGGATGCAGGCATATGGAAAACAACCTATGCAGATGCACATGATTTCTGCACTAAAAGGTAAGATCAATAAACATGTGTTGGGGGGGAAATGAGCAAATGGCTCTTAATGTTGGGGAAACATTATGTAGGAAGAACTATCGCATAGAAGGTTATCCACACGAAAGCATTCAACAAGGCATGCCACATGCTGAACAAGGTATGCAACGTGCAACAAAGTGAATGGGACCTACGCATACCCATGGTATTATGGGCTTATAGGACGACGCACAAGAAACTGATGGGACAGACACCTTTTCGACTGGTCTATGGAGTGGAAGTTGTAAAGCCTATGGAATACATCGTGCCTAGTCTATGCATAGCAGTGCTCATAGGTATGGCGGACCGTGGAGCCCTAGAGGAGAGGCTCGCGCAGTTGTAGGAGCTTGAAGAAGAATGGATTTTGGCTGGATTCCACCATCAGGTGCAAAAGTAGTGCGAAAAGGCCTGGCACGATCGACATATTAAGTTACACACCTTCAAGGCGAATGATTTGGTGTTCTTGTATGATATTAAGTTCGATAAATTCCCAGGGAAGCTCAGAATGCATTGGCTGGGACCATATGTGATTAAGGAGATCACAGATGGTGGCACAGTGAAGTTGGTAAAGTTAAATGGAGAACTCTTCCCAGGCAAAGTCAATGGCAATCATTTGAAGGCGTACATAGGGGGCTTGGCCATCTAACTAGCTGATAGAAGCATAGTCTTAGCACTCTAGGCAGCTGAAAGGAGGTGCGGGACTATAAACTACTCTGCCCAGGAGCTGCACAATGTCAGGTTTGCGCGCAGTAGCGAAGTGTCATAGTGTCCATGACAGTGTGAGGATAGCTATGTTGCCGCGCAGGTCAGCTAGAAAGTGACTATTACAGTCACTATTCACAATGTGATGCTTGGTTTGAGACCAAATGGAGTGGGCAGAAGGCATTTAAGGAAAACTTTATGGGCCAAGTTCTTGAAAATCTGCTGCCAAATGAGCATTAATGGACCGAATGTGGGGGGAACAGTCGAATTCAAATTGAAAAGGTGATATAAATTACAAAGGGTTATCTAGCAAACAACACTTGGCAATTTGAGAACTGAGCTATTGTGTGCCGAGACATTAATGAACCCAAAATTGTTTGATTTGTTGAAGGTGAATTTGTTGTTTGAGAACTTACCCAAACCATTGAGAGAATTGTGGAATAGCACTATGGCCGCACTTAAGGAAGCCATGGATACCACAGCAATGACTGCTGAGGAGGTCGCGTAGGCCATGATAGTAGGAGAAGCCCCAGAAAGTGTCAGGATAGTCACATAAATCCCTAAATCGTTGCACATGCTGAGACCAAAGAAAGACAAGAAGCTTATGATACTAGTGTGCGTGTCCCCCAGGAATCCATTAAGGACTACGCTTACCATGGAAGAAAAGTGGAAGGCAATTAATTTGGAGGCTAATGAGGAGGAATAACTTGAAGAAATCCTGGTAAAGGAGGAGGAGGATGTAGAAATGGAGGTGGAAACCCAGGGTGTGGGCCCTCTGGCCAGGCTACCCGTATATGTTCCTGTACGGAAGGGTAAAGCAAAGGTGCCTAAAGACATAGATGAGATAAAAAGCTCTCTATAGACTCTGCTGCTCCCCGACGACATCATTTTCGACGACAGCACACTTGGGGTGAGTGCCTGTGCTAAAATTTGAACACTAGAATCTCGCGGACCATGACAAGTTCCCACATTTGGTAACCGTGCAACTCATGCACCAGAAGAAAGATGCGCTGATGGGAGTTATAGAATTGGAGTCACGTATGTGGCTAAGAGGTGTAGAAAAGGCAATATTGTTAAACCTACTTTGGGTATTGCATTACTATCACACCCCAGTGACCATTTTTGTCATCGGGCAACTACTCTTCCTGGTGCATGATGGGTGCTTGTGGCTGGAGGAGACCATCCCCATCACAAACCACTTAATTCACAAAATTACCCAGCTCCCTTGCAAAGGGGAGGACCTAGCGAACATCTCAAAGGGTAAAAATGATTATTTTTCCATCGTAAAGGCCATGAAGAAGAAGTTCAAGCTGCAGAAGAAGAAGAGAGGACATGCAATTTCTAGCATCAACAACACTGCGATCAAAGTTGTGACACAGATATTGGCCAAAAAGGTTATTCGGAAGTGCCGTGTGGATGAGGTGCTCGTGCTAGTGGTTGCACTTGTCACACAATGCGTAGAAGGGGTCCAGTTTAACTGGGTAGACTACTTATGCAAAGAGTTCCTTGAGAGTTTCTGCGAGGCACAAGGGCAGGGGAAGACTTTTCATTATGCGTGCTTGATGTTGTCTATAGTGTTGGTGGCATGGGAATTTCCTAAAGACAACCAGTTCCCTGCAATCATGCAGGACCTTTCGAAGGCAGCGAAGTATGCTTCCCTGTGGGCAACTAGAGATCCACAGAGGATGAGACACAATAAAATATTCTAGGTGTTCATGGAGATGAACATCAGAATAGGGATTAATCACAAGCTGCGGTTATCACCCACAATCTATAACAGTTTGCAGCGCTTCGTGGATTTCAAGGTATATTTCCACCTGACGTACATTAGGGTGAGGAAGGACCCTACAAAGACTTGGCATGAGCTCCCTTATCTAGTGATGGATGATGTCATATTCATTGTCATTGGGTCTTGGACATAGGAGTGGCATGCTCCATCCAGATCTGCGATGGAAGCAAAGAAGTATGCCGCATAGAGGAAAAAGGATGAGGTAAAATTGCGGATGGTGCAGTTGGTAGAGAAGTGAAGGAATGAAGTAGCAATAGCCAAGGCCCAGGAGGCATGCGACGCTGCAAAGACAGTGGAAGAGCAGCATAAGGTAGTAGAGGAGGAGTGCGAAGGCCAAAAGTTGCCTTCACCTAAACAGGAAACAAATATAGAGAAAGGTGGTGTGGACCCATAGACAGCGTCGACACAGCTAAAACGATAACGTCCAAGAGAGCAGGTAGGGTTGTGGAAGAAGTCGAAGGCTTTGAAAGCTTCTTTCGACCCAATCATCCTCATTGAGGGGGCTCTACATGACATTGGGGAGATAGTGAGGGAAATCATCGCGGAGACCCTACAACAGTTTGCGGAGGAACACCAGATGGTGTTGGGGGCTCTCCGGGCACAGATATAGGAGTTGTAGGTGCGCACTCCATAGGCTGGAACTTTGTTAACTATCATCATAGTAGGCATGTCCGCAGCTGAGGAAATGTTGTGCGCTAGAATGACCAACATTATAGTGCTGCCAAAGGGAGCACTTGTTATAGAAAATGAGGTTGATAGGGCTATGGTCAGTGGGATGAAGGGGATCTGATAAATATGGTTGCACTCCCTTAGGAGACACTCTACATTTTGTAGGATGGGTTACTACAGAATTACGAGCCATGGAGGGTCGCGCGCTCCAGGTCATGAGTGAGTAGCACATCAACATTGAACACTTGATCTTTTAGTGAAACAAGGTAGTGGCACAGAACCAACATCTAGTACAGATGGTCGAGGAAGCCTACTAGATGGTCCCGGAGCTAGCCATCCAAGCAGAGGAACCAGTAGATGCGCACATCTGGAAACTAGCAGCAAGGGTGTGTCAGGAAAAGGAAGAGATGGATAAGGTTTAGATGGAGCCAAACCTTTAGATAGTCAAACTACAATTGAAGGCACAAACTTTAACTCCGCTAGAGGTTAAGTAACAGTGCACCAGCGCGATTACCGCAGCAATAGCGGAGGTCAACTGTGTAGTGAAAGACTGCACAAAGTTGTTTGAGGAGTCGTTTGAGGTTCTCACAACTCTACAAGAGGACCCAAACATACAACACCTAGAAATAGAGGCACGTAAGCTACAACATAAATATGATGAAGTAAAAGGGAGCGTGTAGATAGTTGCCCTTACATAGAGGCTTGTGCAGATGCAGTAGGTGAAAGCACTCAAGGAGAAGGTGGATGATGCTCGACATAAGGGAATAGTTTTGAAGGTGCGCTTACAACCATGGATTGATGAGGCATATATCATTACAACCTATATTGAAGCCAAGCTTGTGCAGATGCAAGGAACATGGGAACAAGTTTAGGGAGGCAGTTCAGCTACAGCGGTCCCTGAACAGTGCATCGAGGAAGTGCAACAGGTAACTACTTAGTGTGTTGCCGATCTTGCAATGATCCAAATAGAATTGGGAGGTCTTTACGCAAAGATCTTTGCATCAAAAAAGTGACTCGAGGGTAAGCCACAATGTTTGTGATGGGTGCATGCTAGGCGCGGGATCACCCAAGGGAAGTTTTGGGGCTTAGAGCCCAGATTTTGGTTAAAAGTTGTAACCCACATGTAAAGACTCCACATTTTGTGGGCACATAGTGCGTAGTTTTTAAAAGAGTCATAGGGTTGTTTACCCTCAATTTTATAATGTAATGTCAACTGTGAAGAACTACCCATGGTCCTCAAACCATGGGATTGTATAAATAGAGTGAGGCTCTAAGTAGCTAATAGAGGAATTGATCATGAATAATGATAAGGATGAAGGACTGAGTCGTATCTGAAGTGTAAAGTCTATTTTGGGTCATGGAGTAGGAGAAGGCTTTGCATTTGAGTGTGTAGATGCCTAGTAGTCTGCAACTGAGTGTGCGGACCCCTGCAACTATGTGCGGAGGGTGAGTCAAGTCTGTAATGGTTGGAGCATTAATAAAAAGAAATTTCATATCCATTATATGTATTTATTTCATGTTTTATGCATCTATTACATTGAATATGCATTGCACTTTTAATGCTTATATGATGCACGAATATGTATGAATGTGTTGAATAAGTGAATGCAAGATAGAATATTTGTTTATGCGAAGTTAACTAAGATATTTAAGAAGATAAGTAAGATGCGTAGTGTAATTTGGGGAAATAGAGCAGGACGCTACCATAGCAGTGCGAAAGCATCCCAGCCCCTGGTTAGGGTTGTACGAAAGGCGATTATAAAAAATCGTGAAGGTATTGAAGGTTAGGGCAATGCGCAAAGTGACATATGCGAAGCTAGGCACAGTTGGACTAAATCGGCACCTCAAACATCGCAAGGGTGCAGAAACTTGGTTCCAACATCCCCCCATATTACTTCAGGTGAGACTTCAGTCACCACTCTGCAGGCTGATGCCAAAAGGTCCAGTAGTGTAGGGATTTGTTTGGCTAATTAACAAATCCCTCACTACTAGCCCTTTCAGTATCAGCTCGCATATCCTCTCTTCTTATTCTCCAACTTGAAATTCTTCTTCATGGCCTCTGCGATGGCCAAATCATCACTTTTACCCTTTGATACGTTTGCTAGGTCCTCCCCTTTTCAAGGGAGCTAGATAATTCTGTGAATTAAGTGGTTTGTGGTGGGGATGGGCTCCTCCAGCCACAAGCACCCATCATGCACCAGGCAGAGCAGCTGCTTGATGAAAAAATAGTCATTGGGGCGTGATGGTAATGGAGTACCTAGAGAAGGTTTAACAATCTTGCCTCTTCTACACCTCTTAGCCACTTACACAACTCTGACTCTATAACTCCCATCGATGCTTCATTCTTCTGGCGCATGAGCTGTGCGGTTGCCAAATGTGTGAATTTCTCGTGGTCCGCGAGATCCCAATCTTCAAATTTCAATACAGGAATTTGCCCCAAGTGTGCTTCTTAAAAAATGATGTCATTAGGGAGCAGCAGAGTCTGTAGAGAGTTTTTGCTCTCATCTATGTCGTTAGGTACCTTTACGTTTCCCTTCCATGGAGGAACATATGCGGGAAGCTTGGTTAGAGGGTCCGCACCCTGGGTTTCTACCTCCATCTCTACATCCTCCTCCTCCTCTACCAGGATTTCTTCAAAGTCTTCCTCGTCATCGGGTTCCAAATTGATCGCCTTCCCCTTTTCTTCCATGGTAAGCCTAGTCCTTAACAGATTCCTAGGGAACACACGCACTAGTACCATAGGCTGCTATCTTTCTTGGGTCTTGGCGTGCGCGGTGATTTAGAGATTTCTATGACTATCCCGACACTTTCTGGGGCTTCTCCTACCATCATGGCCTGTGCATCCTCCTCAGTGGTCATTTCTATGATATCCATGGCTTCCTCAAGGGTGGTCATAGTGCTATTCCACAATTCTCTCAATGGTTCCATTAAGTCCCTAAACAATGAATTCGCCTTCAACAGATCGAATAAGTTTGGGTTCATGAATTTCTGGGCATGCAACAACTTAGTTCTCAAATTGTTTGCTAGACAACCCTCTGCAATTTATAGCACCTTTTGAATTTTAATTCGACCGTTCCCCCCACATTTTGTCCATTAATGCTCATTTTGCGGCAGATTTTCAAGAATCTTGCCCATAAAGTTCACCTTAAATTCCTGCCACCCACTCCATTTGGTCTCAAACAAAGCATCACATCATGAATAGTGATTGTAATGGTCACTTTCCAGCTGACCCACACAGTAACGCAAATATCCTCGCGCTGTTGTGTACCGTGTGACACTTCGCTACTATGTGCAGTCCTGAGATCATGCAGCTCCTGGGCAGAGTAGTTTATAGTGTCGTGCCTCCTTTCAACTGCCTAGAGCACTAAGACTATGCTTTTGTCGGTTAGTTAAATGGCCAAGCCCCCTGTGTACACCTTCAAATGACTACCATTGACTTTTCCTCGGAAGAGTTCTCCATTTAACTTTACCAACTTCATCACAGCACCATCTGTGATCTCCTTAATAACATATGGTCCCAGCCAATGCATTATGAGCTTCCCTAGGAATTTATTGAACTTATTATCATACAATAGCACCAAATCATTCACCTTGAAGATGCGCAACTTAATATCTCAATCGTGCCAGGCCATTTCTCACTTGCTGGTGGAATCCAGCGAAGAACCGTTCTTCTTCGAGCTCCTCCAACTACGCAAGCCTCTTCTCCAGGGCTCCGCGGTCCATCATACCTATGAGTGCTACAATGCATAGACTAGGAACGATCTATTCCAAAGGCATTATAACTTCCACTCCATAGACAAGCCTAAAGTTGTCTATCCCATCAGTTTCTTGCAATTCGTCCTATAAGCCCATAATACTGCGAATATGCACAGGTCCCAATCACTTCACTGCGCATTGCATACCTTGGTCAGTGCAGTCTCTAGTACTTTTTTGAATGCTTCTACTATCTCGTTAGCCTATAGGTGATACGGTGTTCTTTTCTGATGATACACCTGAAATTCTTCCATCAGCGCGCTGATCGTCTTGTCCAAGAAATGTGTGTCGCGAACGCTCATCAAGATCTTCGGACATCCGAATCACGTCAATGCATATTCAAACAAAAACTTTGTGGTCGTCGCGGATGTGCAATCCTTTACCAGTTGTGCTTTTTCCCAATGAGTCAGGTACTCTGTCGTAGTGATAATATATCTTACGCTTGTCTTTCCTTGAGGTTTGATAGGTCCTACAAAGTCGATTACCCATTTTCGAAGGGCTGCAACGTCATTTGTGGATTCAAAGGCATCTCATCCCTCTGTGATGCTTTACTTATTCTTTGACATACATCCCATTCCTTGCAATGTGCTTTTGAATCCTAATTAAGGTTTGGCCACCACAACCCTGCATGGAGAATCTTCTACACGGTTGCTCTCCCTGCATAATGTCCTCCCATAGTGCCCCCATGAGTGTTCATGAGGCTATTTCTTCATTCAAACTCAGCTACATACCTTCATAGTATATCATCATTCCCCATCTTATATAGGTGCCCTGCAATGATAGAGAAATCCGTCGTGCACACCACTAGTTCCTTCTTTTGCTGGACAGAGTACCCTTTTGGCACATTTCCAGTCATGAGAAAGTGAATTATATCTTCAAAATGTCCATCCGCTATTTGCACAACAAAGAGTTGCACGTCGGGTAATCCTTCCTCCAGACTAGTAGGTTCCTCTCCTGTCTCAATGCGCGATAGGTGATCTGGTCCCACGTTCAATTGTCCAGGCTTCACAATAACTTCAAAATCATATTCTTGGAACAATAAGAGCCAATCTGGGTGATCCAAGCCTTCTCGCAAACGTGAAAGGGTGATCCAAGCCTTCTCCACCATCATGTGTTATTACTTCCCCCAATGCTATACTCGACACATCAACATGGACATGAAACTCTTTCTTCCAGTTTGGGAAGACTAGAATCGGTGCAGTAACCATCTTTTCTATCAATACATCCAGGATTTTCTTACAATCATCATTCTAGCAAAACATGACATCCTCTTTCAACATCTTTTCCACCGGCACGGTGATCTGGGCATAGCTGTTGATGAACTTCTTGTAGTTCCGCATATGCCCCAGAGTAGCGCATAGCTGTTTCACACTTCGTGGTGCTTTTGAATTCAGAATCACCGAGATTTTCGTGGGGTCTACCATTAGCCCTTGTCTACAAACCACATACCCCAATAAGTTCCCAAAAGGAATGAGAAATGTACACTTCTTGAGGTTGAGTGCGATTTGGTATCTTCGACATGTATCCAACATCAAGCGTAGGTTCGCTACATGGCACCTAACAAGCCAAATATAGTCCAGTCATCGAAATAGACCTCCAAGAACTTATGAATATATTCCCTAAATGTAGCAACAACTACACGTGAAAAGATAGCAGGAGAATTCTTCAATCCAAATGGCATGATAGTATATTGAAATCAACCCCACTCAGTAGCGAAGGTTGTCTTGCTCCTATCCTATGGCGTGATTTTGATTTGGTGGTACCCTGAGAACCCAGCAATGAAAGAATATGCTTCATGACTACCTACATTGTTCAACACCTCATCTATGAATGGAGTTGGGAATGGATCATGTACGCACGCATCATTCAACTTTCTGAGATCCACGCATATTCTTATTTCTTCCATCTGCTTCTTCTCTTGTACCACCATCAGACTTACCAAATCGGATTCTTCCAGAGGCTCAGTGATGCCTGCTGTGAGCATCATGTCTAGTTCTATGCAAACCTTCTCCATGTATTTCAGATTTAAGCGATACGACCTCTGTTTAACTCGCTTCGCGTTGGGTTTTAATGTGATCTTCATTACCCCTAAATCTTTGATTATTCCCTTCAAATCCGTAAACTTGGTTGGGAATAAGTCATGGTATTCACAGAGTAATTAAGTGACCTGATCCACCATTGGGCCTTCCCAATAGTCTCCAATCTTCACAATTTTAGATTTCGCCTCCGTACCAATATTCACCTGCTTAGTCTTCAGTGGCGCGGTTATGTCAGGGTTCTTAATCTGTGGTCCCTCAACCTCGCAGTGGCCTTCCGTCTCTGGAATGTTAATTTTCTGCAGATCTTTGTCTTCTTCTTCAGCAGTTACATTATAACATTCCAGTTCATAACTCAGTTGATTAGCTCATCCAAGCTGAATCAATTCTACCAGATCCTATGGTATCCTAAAGATGGCTTCTTTTACCTCTTGTAGCGCTTCATCAATACTGTCCCACTCATCCTCAAAACTGAAGGTCATCACAAACCCTTCTTGCAAAACATCCCATTCACCTATCCCATGGTGGAGCTCTGTTTCTATATACCAGTTCATTGGTATAACATCCAAGGTATGACAGAATAGGTGTACCCACTCAGGTTGTGGCTTTTCCCCATAGGCCTGCGTCCATTTGGCCTATTTCATGCGTGGATCATCTTTCCCATTGTACTTATTTGTTAGTTGCACCCTAGGATTCCCAAATCGTAAGCCCATCATTCCCCTACACTCGTGCCAGTCGTCAAAGTTCCCTTTCTGTGTATCCCACCACCTTGCTGGCGTAGCGTGAAATACCCAGTCCAAGGCCTAGAAGCATTGCTTTCCCTGCACCTCCCTTTAAAATTTATTCAAGAAGGTATATACCTCACTTAGGCCATCATAAGTAGGTAGGTCTCTTACTTCTGTTGATACGCAGTGTAGCGACCTTGTCATCATATTACAATTTAGTGTAGTTGCCTTATGTAACTGGTTCTGCCATCGCTCTGTCTCCTCATCCGAATCTGAAGTATAGGACCTTTCACGCTACCATGCAATCCGCCCATCCTCAGTGGGATTCACCCAGTCATGGCTTCACACTGTTATCTTATAGATGTAGTCCAAATCATCATCACTTTCATAGTCACGCACCAGCTCTGTATAGCGTGATCCTTCAGCAGGGTCTAGGGGTATAATTACATGTAGTGACTTCTTCTCAAAAATCATCTTGTTCTTCTTTAGATTAATCACCCCATTCATGTCAATGGCCCAATCAATTCCTAAGAGTGCAGGGTAGGGATTGTTGTCATCAAAATCTCTATCACCTCAAAGTCTGCTAGCGCACTTGCTCCCTCAATGTCCATGGTTATTCCCTACAATTGCCCTATAGGTATTATTTTATGTTGGTTTACCATTCATTGTTGAATAGGAGACCACTATAGCATAGTTTTCCCCATTCACTCCCATGTCTACTTCGGCAAAACATTCGCATCCGATCCTAAATCCAGGATAACTTGATCCATCTCATATTCTGTGATCTCATAGTTAATCTCATTTATCTTCCTATTCTTGTCTTGTGCTTTCCAATCTTCCTGACTACGTATGGTTCTACTAGCGCGGTCTCCGTGCATCTATTAATGAGTTACTGTAACCCTTTCACCACCTTACTATCCTGCAGTAGCTTCATACATGTCTACAGGTCCATCTCCAGCTCTAGTTTATCTTTGCTTCTTGAAGTGGAGGCCTCAGCAAAGCTCTTCTTGACTTCCTTGAAGGTTTCCTAAGTGCGCTCCAAATCAAACTCTGCTTCCTTCGCTGGAGCTTTGCGAACCCAAGTACTATCTTTTGGTTGTTTGCCTTTGTCATCTCCCATCATAATTCCACTTTGGAGCACAATGTTTACATTCAGATCTTCCTCGCGTAGCTCAGACCTCATCATCTACAAGTTCTAAGTCGATGGAGGTGGTAGCGCTCCTTTGTCGCGTATCCTAGCTATCAGTGTAGGACAATCTACTGTCTCATGATCAAACAAGTTACAATACAAACATGACGAGCGTATTGTATTTGTGCAATCGTGGGCATAATGTCCTGGCCCTTCACAATTGTAGCATATCAACTATCCATGGCCTCTTACAGGTCCTCCTCTACCTTAGTCTCGTCCACGCCCCTGAAATCTTGTTCACGCCATTCCTACATTTTGATCAAGGGGCCGCGTTTCGGCATGAACTCTATAGGTGGGAGTTCTATCCATCATTAACTCATAGCTTCTACAAGTGCGCTCATCGTGTCCCACTGACCTACAAAAGTTGCAGAACAATTGTTGTGAATTTTGGGTGTACTTCTGTAACAAGTGACAATTGTAAGTGGCATGTTTTCTTGCTATTTGACAGATTGTGCACCACAAAGAAGGTGCCACGCTAGGTCCTGCTTGTGCTTCCGGTCTTAAGGGCACGACCCTCCTCCTGTGAGGTAATTTGCAAAAACCAAGCAGTGGTCCTTGTCATGAACCTGAGCATTGCAATTTACGCACCACACCTCTTCGCATACTTCTGGTCAAGCCATCCTGTGCTGCTTCATACTTTGCATCTCAAGGCATAAATTCTTTAGTTGCGCGTGGACCTACTGAACTCCCGAGTTGGGATCCTCCATCGAGGTCTCATGCAACCTTATCGTGATCTCTAAGGGCTCTACCTGAGTCGTTAATTTCTATTGTGATAGCGCACTCCGTAGATGTGGCATTAGCAATGCTACAAACCATTCACGATGTTTTTCATCTGTTAGATTCATATTAGCTTCACGAATTATACATTTTAGCCTTTGATATAGCTCCCAAGGAGTCTCTCCTGGTAACATTGTGATCTCTTTTAATCCAATGATCGACTATGCTTTAGACTTCGGCCTACTAAATTATTTGTTTAGTGTTGCTTGGATATTCACGATTCCCGCATTTGGATTATCATTGGAGTGATTAATATACCAGGTTAGCGCGCAGTCTTGAAGGGTGCTAACTAGTGTCACTTTATTTATATTGTCATCTGTAACTCCTTGTGCTTCCCATACATCCCTTACCATGAACCAGAATTGGCCTTGATTCTCATTTCCCAAACCGTTGAACACAGGAAACTTCACTGTGCTTTCCATATTGAATTACGGTGGTGGTGGAGGTGGTACAGGTGAAGATGGAGGTGATGGTGGTGAAGCTGGTGAAGGTGTGGGTGGAGGTGGTATTCATGGAATTCTTTTCCTTATCAAATGGATCACACTTAGCAGTGAGACCTTCGCAAGCTCTTCCTCGTCCCCTCACAGAGATGAAACCAAGGGGCTAGTTTCTGGTCCCTTATTCCCCTCATTCCTATAAGCTTTTCCACTTCACATAGCCCCAAACATAAAGGTAATTGCATAACCCTATTTTCACACAATAATATTTTAATCCAAGTATTCAAAGAATTTATGTACTTACCTCACGGTCCCTTGAGAAAGCATCGCTTTGCCTCACTATATCTGAATGAGGTGTCGGCTGCGAACTTAGTAATGAATCCTCCTATAATCCGATCAAGCCAATGATCAACAGCACACACAATCTTATCCTTCGATGCTTCCAACCTTCGCACTAACTCTGGGGTCCACATAATAGGATTATCGAGATTCAACCTTCCTTGGCTATCTACTAGCTTCACCATCCACTCGTACAGCTCAGTAGGGAAAGGCATGAAGAAGATTTGGTGGATCTATGTGTATAGGTACTAGTCTAACCACTCTTCTTTTGATAGTCACGGGTTCTTGTTCTCCTGTGCCACGAACTCGTGAATTCTTCTGTCCAACTAGCCTTCAATTTTATTCTTAGTTGCATTCCAATGATATGACATCAGATATCTCGATGTAGATTCAGTTCCCAACAACGGAACCATTTGTTGGCTTGAGGGGGCCTGACACGGTTTCAGAGTTAATTAGCCAAACAAATTCCTACACTACTGGCCCTTTCGGCATCAGCCTACAGAGTGTGGACTGAAGTCTCACCCAAAGCAGTATGGGGGGATGCTGGAACCAAGTTTTCGCACCCTTGAGATGTCTGAGGTGCCGATTTAGTCCAACTGTGCCTACCTTCGCACAGGTCACCTCACACATTGTCTTGACCTTCAATGCCTTCGTGATTTGTTATAATCGCCTTTGGTGCAACCCTAACCAGGGGTTGAGATGCTTTCGCGCTGCTATGGAAGTGTCCTGTGCTATTTCCCCAAATTACACCGCATATCTTACCTATCTTCTTAAAGATATTAGTTAACTTCACATAAACAGATATTCTATCTTGCTTTCACTTATTCAACACATTCATACATATTCGCACATCATATAAGCATTAAAAGTGCAATGTATATTCAATGTAACAGATGCATAAAACATGAAATAAATATGTAAAATGGATATGAAACTTCTCTTTATTAATGCTCCAACTGTTACAAACTCAACTCACCCTGCGCACTCAGCTGCAAGGGTATGCGCACTCAGCTACAGACTACTAGGCCTCTGCACACTCAGCTACATAGCCTTCTCCTACTCTACGACCCAAACTAGACTTTACACTTCAAATACGACTCAATCCTTCATCCTTATCCTTATTCATCATCTATTCCTCTATTAACTACTTAGAGCCTCACTATATTTATACAATCCCATGATCCGCGGGCCATGGGCAGATCTCTAAAGCCGACATTACATTACAAAATTGAGGGCAGACAACCCTATGACTCTTTTACAAACTAGGCGCTTCGCACCCACAAAATATGGAGTCTTTACATCAGGGTTACAACTTTTGATCAAAATTTGGGCTCTAAGCCCCAAAACTTCCCTTGGGGGATCCTGCGCCCAACACATATCATTATATTTTATGAATAATTCGAATTGTCTAGACTTGGTTAATTAGTCAATTTCACAGTATTTTTAATCTCTTTTCTTTTTTGTTTTGCAAGTAGTTAGTATATTATTTTTTACACTTAGATCTTGTGATTTTGCTTAAAATACAAGATTTAGTTATATATATATCCATTTACAAATTAAAAAAAAAAAAAAAATCTTCCTTTTGAAAGACGGACAAGTTCCCAAAGGCCATTCACCATTATAGAATAATATTATTCATTTATCATTGTAACCCAAGTTGGATGGCTTGAAGCTTCTGCAAATGTTTCTAGATCACGAGGCTTTGAAACTTGAGCCAAAAGAGAGGAGGATTATTATAAATGTGAAAAATTATGATATTTATCTATAGAATCACCACCAAGATCATCATATTCTTCTCATGTTGAATGGAACCATATGGGAAGCCATGATGCTAGTGTAGGTTCATGTTCAATGGAGTAATGTAGAGAAATTTGAGCATATGAAGGTTTGTTTTCATCCCCATTATCATCATATGAAGAATTATAGAGAATAAGAAAATGAGGTGGCATAAAAATCAAGGATGGATCACATGATGAAGAGGGAACACATATAGGTTTTTCACTTGTTCAAGGAATTCAACTATTGCAAATGATTAGGGGCTTGACAATGGTAAGAGCTCTGGTGGGAACTAGAGTTTGAAGATCACGGTTTCTAAAACAACCTAGGTACTAACTCTAGAGAAGAATAGGGCCAGAGCGGCAGAGCTGCACAGAAGGGGGAAACTCTGACCTGGTAGATGGAAAACGCGGGGTCCATTGGGACCCCATCATACAAAAAGATAATGATGAACAAGAAGACAACACAGAATGGAGTGTAGATACCAGGGTATGAGAAGTCAGATCAGGAGAATCCATCCAGCAAGGGAAAGAGAAATAATGAAGGTAAAAATACTAAAAAACTAAAGAAAAATGATGAAAGAAAAAGTACAGAGCACAAAGATAGCAAGAATCCCTCCCAAGGATAGTTTTCTCAAGGAAACAAACCAGAGAAGGAACAGGCAATGGCAGAGGAAGAGATTCCAAAGCAAGATAAAGAGGAATAGGGGGGTACAACATCAACACCCAATGGAAAAAAAACCAGGGTCTGTGCAAGCCCAATGCCAGCGAAACACTAAGGTTTGTGATTTCTGATCCAGAAATTCAGTCGTATCGAGATCACATGGTCGAACATGCAATGATCTACAGGTTCATGGGGTTTTGGCCAACTGAGCGAGCACTGTGCCAGTGGATAAAGCAACAATGGAAACCTAGAGGTTATCTTAGACTAATTTTAGGAGCTGAGGGTTTCTTTACTATTGTTTTCTCCAATCTGGAAGACAAGGATTGGATATTTGATGGAGGGCTATATTTATTTGCCTCTGCAGGTCTTTATATAAGGCCATGGAAACCCAACTTCGTACCAGAGAAGGAAACCTTCAAGTAGGTAACAGTTTAGATATGCCTCTTTTCTCTTCCAATTGATTATTGCGGACATGCAGCTTTGGAACAGATAGGTAACAAGCTAGGGACCTTCATCAAGGCCTCAGAAGCGACATTACAAAAAGGGTATATCTCATGTGGTAGAATCTGCGTGGAGATGGATGTTTCGAGAGCACTGCATGAGGGCTTATGGCTGGAATACAGAGACGAAGATTATTTCCAAGCCATTGACTATGAGAAAATCTTGTTCCATTGTAGAAAATTTCATGAGCATGGTCATTTAATCAGAGAATTCCCATTGAACAAAGAAGCAAAGGAAAACAAGGAAAACAAGGGAGAGAAGAACAAGGAAATCTTCACCAGACCAAAAGCCAAACAGAGAGCAAATAAAAAACGCCAAACCAAGGCGATTACTTCACATGGCAATATAAGTAATGCATTTGAAGTATTAGAAACAAAAACAGAATCTGAGTACAACAATAAAGAACAAGAAACCACGAAAACAAGTAGATCTATAGCAACACCAAAAATGAAAGAACCGGAGGAGAACCCTTTAAGTATCATCTATCAGATTCAAGAAACAATTGAGGGAGTGGAAGAATATTCGGAGATGTTCACCAATGAAATAGGGCTCGAAGATATGGAATTAAGAGACATACTAGAGCAAGAAGGTATGAATCTACCAAACATGGTTGAGAACTGGAAAAGGAAGGGAATGGAACATATATCAGAAGAGGAGGTACATCGAATCAATGACATATTCATAGCATGGCAATAGGAAGAGATGGAGCTACAGAGTAAGTGATTAGGAATAGCTAAGGGGCTAGGGGTCCACACACAGGGATTGCATCAAACCTCCATCAACTCCAAGCAATGGAAAAAGAGAGGAAGAAGGACTAACAATGAGGCATTACAAGAACCAGGACAAATGCTTTTAAATTATGGTAAGATGAAAGCTCTTGAAGCTTTATCACTAACCTCCTAAACTCTGTTTAAAATGAAAGTTCTTTCTTGGAATCCTAGAGGGCTAAATAGCCAAAAAAAACAATGTCTACTAAAGAAGAAGGTCCAAAAGGAACAACTAGACATAGTGTTTGTGAAAGAAACTAAGTGCTCAAGCAATACGATAGTTAATATTAGCAAAAAATTAGGTAAATGCATGGAATACTAGGAGACAACAAGCAATGGATGGGAGGGAGGCTTGGTCATTTTGTGGAATCCACATGTTATCCAGCTCCTTTCCTCTGAGTCAACCAGATCCTACATAGCTTTAGAAGTCCAAGTAGTAGTGAACTCAGAGACTTATCTTTGCACCAATGTTTATGGCCCGCAGAAAATAGAGGCGAAACTTATATTGCTACAAACACTTTTCAACCTGAAGCAAAGATATCCTCAAGCTAAGGCGATCTTTGGAGGTGATTTCAACATGATCACTTCACTCATGGAAAAGAGAAGAGGTATTAGAAAACTCAACTTAGACTCTGAAGCTTTCCTAGACTTCATTAGATCAGCCAATTTGGTTGATGTTCCCCCCAAGAGCGGCACTTTCACATGGAACAACAAAAGGGGAGGTGAAAGGCAAATAGCCTCTCGTCTGGACAGATTTTTAGTAACAAAAAGCATTCTTCTTGATGGAATTAGTGTTGAGTCAGACATTCTTCCGAGTGGAGGGTCAGACCACTAGCCCATCACAATGACTGCTACAATCCAAGGCACTCCTAGAAATAAACCTTTCAGATTTGAAAATTTCTATCTCACTCATCCTGAGTTCATTCAGGAAATTGGACAATGGTGGAAAGAACCATTGGGCATAAGAGGTACCAAATTGTATCTTCTGCGGGCTAAACTAAAACACATCAAAGAAAAAGTCAAAGTCTGGAATCATGAAGTCTTTGGGAATATATTCAAGGAAAAAAAGAAATTGGAGGAGCAAATGGAACATATTCACGAAGGATGGATTCAAGATGACATAAACCAAGACACTATGGATAGGGAAAAGAAACTAATGTAGGACTGGAAACTTCGATGCCAATAGGAGGAAACACTCTGGAAGCAAAAATCTCAAATCCAATGGCTTAAGGAAGGCAAACAGAACACGAAATTCTTCCATAGATCAACCATTGACCAGAAAGGGGCCAACAAAATTCTAAGCCTTAATGATGAGCAGGGAGCCACAATACATACACATCAAGAATTCTCCAACCTACTTATAACACATTTCAGTAGAATTGCTCAAGAACCTGGGATCAACAGAGAGGAGGCCATTGAGGAACTTATATCCTCCATCCCCAAGCTAATTACGAAGGAGAAAAACATAGCTTTACTTCGAGAAATCTCCCTAGAAGAGGTGGAAGGGGCTGTAAAAGAGATGAAAAATGGTAAAGCACCTGGGCCTAATGGATTTACCATCGAATTTTACAAAGCTTGTTGGGAGATAGTCAAGAAAGAAGTTTGGGAAGCAGTTGAGGATTCACAGCACTCCTCTTCAATCCTCAAGTCCCTCAATTCTACCTTCCTTGCCCTTATTCCGAAGGAAGAGGAAGCTAACACACCCTCAAAGTTTCGTCCAATTGCACTCTACAATGTCTTGTACAAGATTATTTCCGAAGTGATAGCCAATAGAATGAAACCCATTCTTCCAGGTATTATTTTGGAAGAGAAATTAGGCTATGTAAAGGGGAGAGATATTTTGGACAATATCTTACTAGCATAAGAAATTATTCACACACTTCAAACGTAGAATAAAGTAGGAATGATGATGCAATTAGACCTGTCAAAGGCATATGATAAGGTAAAATGGCACTATTTGGAAACTATTTTCAAATCCTTTGGTTTTTCTAAGTAATGGATAATTTGGATCCTAGCTTTGGTCAAATCCACAAGATTTTCAATATTGGTTAATGGAGCTCCAACTACCCAGTTCTCTCCTTCGCGTGGCTTGAGACAAGGTGATCCCTTATCCCCCTTCCTTTTCGTGATTTTGATGGAAGGTTTAAGCAAGCTAATTAGAAAGGCCAAAGAGGAAGGAAGCATTTAAGGACTCCAGCCCTTGCATTCAAATCCAACAACTACTCATCAATAGTTTGTAGATGATACAATGCTACATGGCACACCCTCCATGAAAGAAGCTCTGGAATACAAAATAATTCTCAATCTCTTCAGCAAAGCCTCATGTATGGAGCTTAATCTCTCAAAGTCCTCTATATTATTTTTTAATATGCACCTAGTTGTTCAAAAAAATCTCTCTACCATCCTAGGCTTCAAAAGATGTAACCTCCCCTCAAGATACCTTGGCATTCCACTGACCGACAAGTCCTGGCAAAAATTGCACTGGGAGAAGCTTTTAGCTAGCCTTGAAAAAAGATGTCATCATTGGACACACAGAGCCCTGAAATTTTTAGGTCGACTGGCCCTCACCAAAGCAGTCCTACAGGCCATTCCACAATACATGGTTTCCATTCTTCCAACTCCCAAGGGAGTTCTACAGAAGATAAGGGTCATCCAAAGGGCTTTTCTCTAGTCGCGTAATTCAGAGAATAAGAAATGGTCGCTAATGGTATGGAATAAGCTTTTCAAACCGAAACATCTAGGGGGGCTAAACCTGCAGGACCCTTTCATAGTTAACCATGCCTGTAGGGCAAAATTATGGTGGAGGTGGTTAAAGGAACCCAAATTACCATGGGCCAAACATTGGAAAGAGAAATATGCCCAAAATTATAGAATGAAAAACTTAATACGAATGCAAGAAACTTTGGAAGGCTATCCAATTTGGAACCTAACAGGAACTAACCAACATATAATTCAGGAGAAAAGTTTTTGGGAAATTCGAGGTGAAAAGACAACCCTTTTCTAGGAAGATGCATGGCAACAACTCCCTAAGATGGAAAGCCCTGAATTCTTAGATATCTAAAGAAGAAACAAGGATCTAGGAAGAACCATAGTGAATCAATACTGGAAGCCTAACAAAAATGACCAGACATGGAGAGCATGGATATTCAATGAGACAGAACCTCTGGCAAAACAAAACAATAGTTTAAAGGACCTGTGAATATAGCTGGCCAAAAGAAGAATAAGGCAAGTAGGGGATAATGACCAATTATGCTGGGGAAAGCTTGAAGGGGGAAACTTCACACTCAAAGAAGCAAGAACACATGTAGAAGGTAATGAGCATGAAGAGACAGTCAAGTGGCACAGCAAAGTATGGGACGCCCAACTATGGCCGAAGATTAAATCGTTCCTCTGGTTCCTAATGCATAGAAGAATGCTTACTTGGGAGAATCTCCAGAAAAAAGGATTCATAGGTCCTTCTCACTGCCCCATGTGTGGAATTGAGGAAACCATGAATCATCTCCTCAATACCTATGAATGGGCAAACAACATATGGAATTGGGCAGAGGCCACTCTTAAAAGGATGGATAGAATAAGGAATTCAATTCAAGAAACAATAGAGAATTGGAGAGTTAATTTCTCCAATACCCAATCGGTTAATACAATATGGAAACTTATTCCAGGGTTTATAGCTTGGACAATTTGGAAAGAAAGAAATAGGTGAGTATTCCTAAGTGAAACAAGAGAAATAAATTATGCAAAAGACACAATTCTTCAAAATATCAAGTAGACAGTTCTTTCCAAAGGGAGGATGGAACATGACAAGAACATCTCTTCTTCAGACTTACAAATTCTGAAAGCTTTTGGCATTAACATGGGAACCTTCACGACCTCTTCGATTCATCGACAGGAACGAAACTCCAATGGGAATATCTGGATTCCTCTGCTGATAGGCTTCCTCAAACTCAATTTTGATGGAGCCTCTAGGGGAAATCTAGGACCTACAGGAATTGGAGGTGTTGTCAGGGATAGTAAAGGTGAAATTCAGCATATTTATAGTCAATCACTGTGTGAAGGAACTAATAACGAAATGGAATTTGCAGCACTTGAGCAAAGTTTGAAAATTATTAGAAGACTGAAAGCTTGAGCCACCGTGGTGGAAGGGGACTCTCACCTAGCGATCACGCTAGCAAGGAAAATGTATATAGGAGCTAAACCAAGTAAAGTCTCATGGCACTAGAGGCTTGCCAAGGTAACAAAACTTATCGCAGAACATCTATCATGCCTGGATAGATTAATCCTTCATGCAGTTAGATGTAAGGTGAATACAATGGTAGATCATTTGGCAAATTACGGAATCAATAATCCCTCAGCCCACTTGGACACCTGTTGGTAGGAGATCACATGCTCAGCGCTGAGGAACAGGTGCACTCTTCTTTTGAGGTAAGATATTATTTAACGAAGAAAGTGGCGTAGGGTACGAAGAATTTCCCCATATGAGAAGAATGAATTTTACCAATAGAAGGGACATTAGGATAAGTGGATGGTAGGCTCAAGTAGTTCAAGAAAGGAAGTGGCAATTAATTCACAAGAATTTAGAGCTAGTACCAAGGAGCATAACGAACAAAAAATATTGGCAGCGCCAAAATCAAATCACAAAGGGAGACAATTGGTAATCTACGAATTGGTTTAAGCGTGGTAAAGTTAATAATAAGGATTCGTATCATCAACAAAAATATGGGGATTGGAGCTGAAGTTATTATGACTATACATGCGATCATCAAACGAAGAAGTGGGAAGCCTTAGGTCATTCGAGGTTTCCATCTATTATAACTACGGGCTCCCATCACAACAGTAATCCACTGCTTTCCCAAGGCACTCAACATAGTATCAATTATGTTCTCAAAAGGCTTAAAGTTTCGGTTTTCTGCCATAGAAGCATGGCGTGTGACGGTAGCCATAATGCCTCGGCTAATAGAGACTTGCAGAGTGCTCGAGACTCTTATGAAACCAGAACCTCCCTTAAGGAAAAGCGCAAGATTGAGGAACTTTAAGAGATTGTTGCAGAGGAGGAAGAGCACCTGGAGGATCAGGATTTGGAGAGGGAGGTGGAGCGGATCTAGGATCCCATAACAGCAACCACTAGGGAAACCCAGTTTGTGCGTACTCAGGTGGAGATGTGGAGGATGAAGACTATGTTACCAAAGGAAATTAATATGCAAGGGGAATACATTAATCAGGCTCATCAAGCCATCTATGTTATTTCCACTGATCACACGGCAAAACTGGAAGCCTTGGATTTCAATATTAGTGCTTTAGTGCAGCAAGTCGACAATCTCTCTCAAAAAGTGAGTGTTTTAATCAACCTTCTCAGACACACCATTCACCAGGATTACTCTTCTGCAGGGGAGGGTGCGGAGGAGGCCACAGGAACCAGCCAGGGGAAGCGTACATCTCAGCACTATCCTCCGCTTGGTAATTCTACTGCTTCAACCAACCCGGGTACCACCACCAAAGATTATGTCATCCTCAAGCTGTAATGGCTTGGTTTGGCAGCTTCAATTTGCTATTGCTACTCAGAACTTGTTTTGTTTCTGTTTCTTAAGTTCACTGGTTGCCTTTCTGTTTTGACTTTTTACTGTTTCGAATGTCCATATGTTCTATTTTCTATATGTTTTCCAGTTGCCAGAAAGGGCACTTTGTTTTATAGGCCCCAACCCTTTTATGTGCTACCCTGCGTGGTATGCCTTGGGGTCGTTTCGACAAAAATTTTTGTGGCTCTTAAGCTTGGTAAACGGGCAAGGTTGTCTCTCTTTAGTCTGTGTGAGAAGACCCTTTTGTACTATATGTATGCTATGAATTAATACAAAATGTTGATTTACAAAAAAAAAAAAAAAGAGAACACATACCAAATTAGGTTCATCGACTAAGATATTTTCATAAAATCTAACCTCTTCTAATAATTATTTCGTTGGAATTCGGATGAAGAATTCTATAACCTTTTACATCTTCATAATATCTATAAAAAAATTCACTTATCTCTTTTAGGTTGTAATGCTTTCATTTTCTCATTAAAATTGCAACACCATGCTACACTACCAAATATGCAGAAGTGGATTACATCTAGCTAAATGTTTTTCCACGCTTCTTCCGATGTTATATTTTTTAAATCCTTTGTGGGAGTGTGATTTACTATGTAATTTTCATAATTGATTGCTTATGGCCAACAATGAAGCCTTAATACTATAGATTACGACTAGACATTTCCTTGTGATGTATGCTTCTTTCTTTCAACAACATCATTTTGTTGTGCTGTATTTGCAATAATATGTTGTTTTTGAATTATATGTCTAGGTAAATAAGTTTTGAAGTTATTGTTGACATAATAATGTCCATTATCTATTCTTAACCTTTGCAGATTATTTCCATATTTTTTTTCGACAAGGGTCTTATAGGCAATGAACAAGTCAAAAAATTTACACTTTAAGTTTTAAGAAGTAAACTAAATATGGAGAAGTCATCATTGAAAGTTAAGAAGTAATTGTATCTAGAGAAGGAAGGTGAAGACAATGGACCACAAAATGACCATGAAAAAACTATGAAGTGGCCAAGGCATTCCAAGAGAAACATTTTTCAAAATTCTCCAAAAAGTGTTTGTTAAGAACACAACTAGCACAAACATCATCTCTAAAAAAAATGAGAGGAAGCCTTGTCACCATATTTTTATTACATAGTTGTTGCAATGAACAATAGTTTAGATGATCAAATCACTCATGCCAAATTATTCTTAAGTTATTGCTATGAGAAAAAAACTTGAGGGAATATATGTTGAATCCAAGTTGTCAAACTTGTACAATCTAGTAATATCATTAACAATTCTAGTGGCAAGGACATGCTTAGGATATTTTAGATCTTTGATTACAAGTTAGTGAGATGAAAATTTTATTATTTTACCTTCACTTGAATGAGTGATTTGATATACTAATAGAAGGTCCTACGAAAAACGTGGAACACATAATACATCATTGACATGATCATTATCCACTTTAATTGTCCTAGACACTACAACACTAAGAGATATATTATCATGATTGAGTATTTATTTTTTGTTACAATATTTAAGAGTAGAAAATTGGCTTAATAATTTTTCATATGATAAGATGCTCTAGAATTAATAACCCATTCATTAGAAGAAAAAGTATAGGTTAGATTGAAATAGAAACCAAAAGAAAAAAGTGCATGTCCATGAGAAGAAGTGTTAGAAAAAGAAGAGTTAAGATTAATGTTGCACTTCTTCATTACTACTTCTAAGTCATCCATCATGTTAAAACATTTAGACTTGAGATGAATTTATTTCTCATAATAATTACAAAGTCTATTAGCCTTATTACTCTTTGATTTTGGTAATTTGCACCATTATGAGTAGAAGCTAGCCAAGAGGGTTTGGGATCCTTACTTTGCTTAAGTATATTACTTATTTGGACGCTTAGTTTTATATTTATCTTGGGCCATTGAGGCCTTATTAAATGTAATTGGATTGCAGACCACTCCAATATGTAAGATATTTCATTTCTCTTTAATTAGAGAGTCTAATATTTATATGCCATCCTAGAGCTTCTCTAGTTGCATAAAAGGTTTATGCAAAAATAATATGCAAGAGTAGGATCGAAAAGAATAGTATATATGCATCGATTATCCTTTAGGTTGACTCAACAATATTTAAGTAAATTTTTAAGTGTTTTGAACTTAGCTAAAAGAAATCCTTCAAACTTAAAGTCATGATCCAATTTTTAAGTTGATGAGTTCTAATCACATTAGGTTCACCAAATATATTTTTCAATTTTCCTACGCTACATTTGGGTCATAAATTCCTTAAATACGAATGTCAAATTAGTAGAAATGTAAATTTCAATCAATCCACACATTTTGTCATCCTTATCATACCATTCGGATTTCTTATCAACGTTGGTGGGAGATTTCTCTTTTTCCTAGGTAATATGATAAAATATTTTACTTCTTAATACATCCTCCATGTGGAGATTTTATGAGAATCATTTGCTACTGGTAAGAAAATTTTCACTTGGAGTGACCATATTAAAATACGTCGATAATGTGGATTCAAAAGCTAAAATTGATTGTTTGGATGGAAAAATCTCAACAAATTAGGTTGTTTGAAAAGAAAAGAAAAACATGGAAAACATACTTCAAATGTGAATGTTGTGCTCTTTTAAAAAAATGCATTAAAAATATACAAGAGCCACATGATAGTAGAAGTTGGCCTATGTGGTGATACATGTTGCCAACAAACACAAATAATTATTTTCGTTTCCTAGCTTTTTTTACAAATAAGTTATCTTATGAGGCGATCCACTTTCATAAAATCAGTGAGAATGAACTTTACAATGGTTCGTTACTTTATAAATGAAAGTTGCATGAAAAAAGTAATTTAAAAAAATTAACATTAAAGTTACTTTATAGTGATTCACTTTTATAATACAATTCAAATACACTTTACAACAAAGTTATGAAATAACTCAAGTTTGCGTGATTTTTTTCAAAGTGTAACTTAAAAATAGAGACTTGGAATCAAGGCCTCTTACTAAATAAAATAACTTTTAACCAAGTGAGTTAGTGCAAAATATATAACCATACTAATGAAGGAAGTTTGGGGCAAGGGGGTCGGGTGTATGTTTTTTTTGTTGTTATTATTGTCATTACTATTGCTATTGTTGTTGTCGCTATTGCTATTATTGTTGTAAATGTTTCTTTTCCTTGAAGTGCATGTCTTAATGTTATTTTTTATATTGCTTCACCACGATGTACATGATTATCAAAAAAATGTGATCATTTAGAATCAAAAAATGATTTGAAAAAAATTCCAAAACTCAACAGTAATGGAATTAGATCTTGTTTATCTTACCTAGAAAACACAAGTTTTTGTCGTATCTCTAATTTATCAAGGTCACATAAAGCATAGGACAAAGTGGAAACACATATAGGAAAATACTTTCCACTCTATTTATGATGTTCCATGATCACATGAAGAACACAACAAATAAAATGTGTGTACCAAAAAAGGTGGGAAAGTAGGAATTAAAAAAAAAAAATGAACTCTATTAAAAAATAAAAATAGAAAATAAAAAAGGTACGTTTGGGTTGTATACCTCTAACTCTAATAAAAAAATATGTATCTTGGGAAACATAATCTAAATGCACAAAAGTGTTAGGTACAACTTGACTCAATGAAAAAGTAAAAGTTACATGGTCTACAATGGTGGTTTTGGACACATGGTTTTGGTTTCCCACGGCTTTGTGCCCTTGGAATGCATTTAATGAAACCTTTAAAAGTCTTGAGAAAACTTCGTTGTAATGTTCTAGAGGAGGTGAGAGGTAAATGTTCACTTGGTTGGCTTGGTTGGGTTTTGGCCAAGGATGCTAATGGGATTCTCTTAGTTGGGTTTTCTCCAGATTGAGGTTTTCCAAGATAAAATATTGTGTTTATGTTTTGTGATTTTTGGCTAGTTTTTTTAATGTTTCTCTCAAAAAATTTAATTTTCTGTCTAGCAATTTTAACGTTGTATCAAATCCAAAGGTTTTTTTATGGTTGGCTACTTGAATATGGTGGATATATCATAGCCAAGTGTTGGCTTCATAGGGGTGCCTTTTTTTTCCAATGATTTATTTTGCCTGATGAGTGTGAGAGAGGCACACAAGTATGGAAATAAGAAGAAAGTGAGTCCAATGGAAGAATTGAAGGAGAAAATATTCCTAACAAATGGAAATGCAGAGCATGTGGGGTCTATATCAAGTTCATAGTGTGTCTTGCATTGTTGTGTGTTGTGTTGAAAGGACTGTCATACAAGTTGTGCAAGGATGAGACCTAGGTGATGAGCATGAAGCATAGGAAAATAGATCTGGAATAGAAAATCAGAGGTTATTATGTGGAAGTTCATCGGGAGAATAATCATAGAAGTTGGTTATGAAGAGGAGAGCACTAGGCGTGAGGATGACCATAACAAGAATGAAAAATAAATATTATTATTTTATAATGGAGTTAACATTTTCATTATAGGTAAATGAAAATACCATGGTATGAACATGTAATGCATGCATACCCCTGGGAAATTAACGATAAAGTCTAAGTTATACCTAGGTGATATGGTGCATGCTAAAGTATACCTTAGATATAAAATTTGAGGAGGGTAATGCCTGGAGGTGAGCAAGTTACTTCAATTGGATACTGTGGAAAAATATGGTCAAGAGAAACCCCAAGTCAAGTTTTAAGGGGGGTTGTTAGGTATTCAATGATAGATTCAAAGTTACCCAGTCTATAATGGTGTTTTTAGGCACATGGTCTTGGTTTCCCATGGTATTGTACCCATGGAATGTATGTAATGAAGCCTTAAAGAGGCTTGGAAAAACTCAGCATAATGGGCATCCTCACTTGGTTGACTTGGCTAGGTTTTGGCGAAGGACACTAATAGAATTATGCTAGTTAGTTTTTCTCGAGATTGGGGTTTTCCAAGATTAAAAATTGTGTTTACATTTTGTGATTTGTTGCTGGATTTTTTAATGTTTCTCTGAGTAAATTTGATTTTCTCTCCGATAATTTTAAAAAAAAATGAGTTAGTTGACATAAAAAGACAAATTACTATTTTGGATGATAGGAACAAGAAATATATCTTGACATAAAGAAAAGAGATAAATGTAAAATCATTATATGATAGAAAAAAATGGTTGGAACAAGAAGAGATGACATGGAGACCGAATAGTAAGGTTATCTCATTAGTATAAGGTGATAAAACTATTTTTTGTCCTTAAAAAATGTGAAACATAGTAAGTAAATAAATAACATTAATAGAATTCAAGTTATCAAAACAACTAATGAATTTAGGACATTTTAAGGAACTTATAGAAAGAGTAAAACACTTTGAAACATATTTTCAAGAACCTCGGGTCATTAATATGGTTGGGATCCTAAAGCTGGTTCCATTTTTTTCAAGATTTATTGATGAACAAAAGGATAAGAACTTAAAAGACAAGGAAAATAAAGAGGGGCTAGAAACCTATTTACATTTTTCAAGAAAGAAAGTAATCAAGATTTACAAGGAGTGATAATAAAATTTTACTTGGGATTCTACAATTTTCATGAAGATGAATTTATAAGGGTAATATAAGAATCAAGAACATCAAGGAAAGTCCTATGGAATTAAATGAAACTTTCATATGACCTCTCCAAAATAAAAATGGTCCTTAAGCCTTTGAATATTATATGTCCATATCTCTATGCGACATAGTATTCAAAATAATAATTGAGATTTGAGCTAATAAATTAAAATTGATCTTTTATAAATTCATGTTAGAAGAACAATTTCAATTCCTATATACTCAATCAATTCATGATTCGACAAGAGCAACATATGAGGGAAGGAATATGGTAAATGTGAAAAAGGTTCCAACTATGGTGATGAAGTTAGATTTGGCAAAGGCTTATGATGAAGTTAACTAGTGGTATATAAGAATATTGTTGATTATTTTGTGCCTCTCCTTAGCTAAAACTTTAGATATAATTATGTGAAATCCCCTAGTAAAAAATTCTCTCATTGGGGAGGGGATTGTGATATCCCCTAGTTGATATTTCTCTCATTGTAAGTAGTTGTAATTATTAAATGTCTGGGAGAGGGACATTGACTCCATTGCTTGAGGAAGGAGATTTATTGAGGGAAAGGTTGTTTTAAATATTAGTCCTTGGTTGGATGAGTGACTTTAAATGGGCTTGATTATGCCATAAATTAAACTTAAATAAAAGGACAGGCCTAGGGTCCTTTGAGCTCCAACCATAATCAATAAAAGGATAAAATTTAAAGATAAGCATGTGTCCTATTTTTAGTAGTTGACTATTACGCAATCACAGAGGAGGATGGGAAACTATTATATTGGGGAAAAGGAAGGAGTACCTTCATACATTCATCCATTCAGACATGCACACTCACTCACACAAAGGCGGAGGCATGAGCAGCGAAGGCAATGTTTAGAGTTGTTTTGGAAGAGGTCAAAGAGAGGGTCACCTAGAATGGTTGCTCCCAAGTGCTAGAGAGTGATTTATTTAACAACCAACAACTTACCCACTGATGAACCTCCCTTATTGTGGATTTTCGTCTCTTGAAAGTGAGCTAAATAACTTTGCATTATAGTATGTTGTTATGGATGTGAACATTCTTGAGAAGTGTGAATGATAATGTGTATAGATGGGGGATGAAGGAAATGTGGCCTTGTGGCATATTGTTTCAGTTGTTTTGTTGGTTAAATACCTTAGAAGAACCCCACCTCAAGCTTTGGAATATGGCTCAGGGTGACAACTACGAGTAATAGTGGTTGCAACTTGTCTATGGTTTGCTGGAGAGTTGAAGTCCAACTCTCAGTTTCCAATCCTCTTTTCCCTATAAGATGAGTTATCTAATTGGGTTTCTAAGGTTTGAATGACATATATATGATCAGCATGCTAGATACAAGATTATGTTGGTTGAGAAAGGTGATTCTATGTGTGCTCATATATACTATGCTCTTTGTATAAATGCTTGAACGAATGGTTGAAATTGTATGTGTTCTATGTAAGCATGAGTAGTCATGATTTTTAGTTATGATGACCAAATGAATCTCTTTGTATTTTCATGAGGTTCAATGAAATTGGTAGTTGACATGAATTATGTATATCTTTATGTATGCATCATGTGTATGATTGATAATAACATTATTATGTATTTAAGATGCAATTGAGGAAACTCGTTAAGTTCCCTAGTAGTCGACATGAACTATGTATATCTTTGTGTATGCGTTGTGTGTATCATTGCTAATAACATGATTATGTATTTAAGTTGCAATTGAGGAAACTGGTTAAGTTCCATATGATTTGGTGAAGGGAACTAAGGTTCTTGTTTAGTATAGTCTAATGGGAAAATACTTGTCCCACTATTAAACCATGTTTCATTAATTATAAGCTCCTGAAGGATAGCTTAAACTACATGTATGTAAGGTCAAATGGATTTGGAAGAGACTTGTTGAAATCTTAGGAGGGATAAATCCTACTGAAAGCTTAGGAGAGGTAGCTCCAAAGTGAGCCATGTAAACACTTTAAAGGCGATGAGGTGTATGTTAAGACTCTACAAATGTGACATATACTTGATAATAGGCACTTCCATATTATTCTAGCCCTCAACGCCTTTAATATATAGCTCATACAATCCTTTATTCATGCTTGAGATCTTAGAGTCTCAGAATCTAGGATCTCACCAATTCCTGCAACGCAACTCCTCCTAATCTTCCAAAATTGTTTTCTCTTAGGTTCTATTCTAAGACAAAAAAAAATATTTCTATCATTTGTTATACATAATATTTCATTATAGCACCTTGAATTGTCAAACCTCGTGATGGTGAATATTCTTTATCTCTTAACTAATGCTTTTCCATAAGCTACCAATAAATTTCTCAATATCGGGAATTTAATGCATAGTCTCTCAAAGTTTCTCCTGAGATAGTTTTCTATGAGATCAAAGTTCCCTCCAATGTAATTTACCTCTGAGAATATTTTTCACCATGTATTTCCTTTGAGGTGGGTTTCCTCCGAGAATGGTTTTCACTGATAATGTATTTCCTCTGATAAAGGTTTTTGTTAAGAAAGGCTTTCCTCCAAGGTGGGTTTCCTCCGAGGATGCTTTCCACTGAGAAATATTTCATCTGAGATATTTCTTCTGAGAAGAGTTTCCTTTGAGATGATGTGGTAGCAGTGGGCCCAAGTGTGTGTTTACTTAGTGAAGGGTTTCCTCCAAGATAGTTTTTTATGACGTGAGTTTCTACTGAGGTGAGTTTCATTCGAGGAAAGTTTTGTTTGAGGAGTTTTAATCTGGGGAGATTTTCTCCTAAGATGAAGGTTTCTCCAAGATGGATTTTCTCTGAGATCTCGAAATATGGGAGATGTAAATGTCTTGCAACTCCACTCCTCTCAATCCTCCGAGATTGTTTTCTCTGAGAAAGTTCCTTCCGATATGGGAGCTCCCTCCAAGGTGGGTTATTACATGGTCAAAAGCTAATACAACATTGCAAGGTGGTGGTGAAGAGGTTGACTGGGATAGCCACATGGGCCATGTGGGATCCATGTGGATGCCATATGGGGACCACATGGATTCCATGTGGTGGGTTGGTGGCGTGGCGCTAAAATGCATATGGTCATATCTTTCATTCCAGAAGTCAGATCAAGGCAAAATTTACATCATCAGAATTGTTTCGTCTGGATGAAAACAGTGACATTATGCATTTCGTGTTTTGAGGAATTTTGAAAGGATTAAAATCTTTAGACCCCATTTCCATAATGCTACCTTTGATCTTGGGTCACATAGTAACCACCTCCTTCAATCCTATAAAGTGGGCTAGGCTAAGAAGGGGCTTGTTATAAAGTGGTATTAGAGCATCCAGGTTTAATAGTTGGACTGGATGGGCTCTATAATGGGAAATAAATGGTAGGGTTCCTGCAAAGGGATTTCATATTGATTTTGGAAAATTGATAAAGAAAATATTTAGGTTTTAAAAAGTGAGTATGTGATTGATTGATTGCATGTATGATTTATATGATTACCTTGTGATTTAATTATGTAGCATGGTATTGCATGTCTTTTTTCTGGCATCTTGAAGGTCTGGATAATATGTTGTTGTAACCATAGGTGCTTGTTATGTTTGTAGTTATGTAAGATTGCATGCATGGGTTGTGCATGATTTTTGAAGCAACTTATTCTTACACACATGGAAAGAGTGGGCATGTGAATGCTCCTATGATACGAAGGATTTTGGGGAAATCCCCATGTTTCTTGTGAAGGTGTTGGTTATGGAACTATGCTCATGGCTTGCATATTGATTGTTTTCTTGTGCAATGAATTTTGGGTATGTCATTGTAATGAAATGGTCATGAGTTTATTACATGCATAACCATGATAAATTTTTAAATGTGAGTTATGTGTGTGTGTGTATTACAAGATGGAATATAATGATGTGATGTGGGGTTTTATAATTAATTGACATTTGAGGTTGTAGATTCCATAATGACTGAATCTGATAAAGAGGCTGGACAGACTAGCTATTAGTGGTTTCAACAAAAAACCTAATATTGAAAATTGGTAATGATGGTTGGCTTAAAATTACTCCTAATGGAATTGATTAAGGACTAAATTCTTAAAAAATAAAAACCTTGTAAGAGCAGGAAAGTAAATTTGCAGACATGAATGTATATGTTATTTTGAATTTTAAAATCAAGCTAATGCAGTTGTTAATGGTGTCTTGGTTTGAGACATGTGATTGACAAAAAAAAGAAGATATGTGAACAGGTGCAGCGATTGTGCTTAGCTTAACATGGAAAAATGGTAGTTGGTATATTTATTTATTCCATTAATACACTAATAACCAAGTGCATGTGGAAGAAAATAGAAAGAATTAGTGGTAGCCGGATATGGACTAATCCCATCAAGGAATAAGAACCTTCAAGAACTTGTAGGTTAAGTGTTAGACATTGTCGCAAGAAAGGCTAAATTTGACCTGTGCCTTAGTTAAATTTAGTAATTTGATTTTCCACATTAGCAAGATGCTTTGGATTGTAGCTAACTTATGTGACATGGATTTTTCGACTAGTTAACTCAGTAAATTTGAGTTATAGGCTAGAAGTAGAATTGTGCATGTAGTGATTGTTAAAATTTAGCAATATAGTTAAGTTATTTTTAGTTTGACTTAGTTAATTGAGATCAAGTACCTAGTTGAGTTAGTTGAAGGTTAGTTGTGTAGTAGAACTATTGTTAACTTAGTATGTCTCAGTTAAACTAGTCAATCAGCTAAAAATAGGGAAAACATGCATGGAATTCAAATTTCCTAGTTGGAGTGCAGGAAAAGGAACATTGTAATTATCAATTGTATACTAGTTGAGTGTACAAGCTTAGTAGTTAAGAATGTGAATCATTCCTTGGGCATTGTGCAAAAAAATAGGAGGAAATTCTTCTCTTTTAGGAGAATTTCCTCAGGAATTGTGCAAGGAAATAGGCGCAATTTGGGGCCTTGAATTGGCTAAGTGTTGGCCATAGCTCGACAGACAGCAAGAGAACAAATTTATAGTGTTTGGTGTGCTTCGGGATTGAAGCAAGACATTGTAATAGCTTATCATTCTCATTTGATTAATGAAAAGTAGCAAAGGGTTTTTCCCAATTAGGTTCCCTGTAAATCATTGTGTTCTTGTGGTTTTGATGGTTGCATGTCATTACATGTGTTTCTAAATTGTGATTTCTATTCCGCAAAATAGTAGAGGAAAATTTTAATCTATTTATTACAATTTGATTTAATCTATATTAGAAAATTTCTATTAATTTATACATGGTATCAAAGTAGAAATCACACTAGAAACCAGTCAATAAATATTCTTTGCTAGATATTTTGATTTGTAGGTTCAGTGAAGCAGTATTTCTTCCCTGCACTAAAATGTCTTTCAATGAATTGAGATTGGAGTATGCTCTTGAGGGAACTTCAAATTTCATAATCTAGAAGGACAAGATGGAACCAGTGCTCGATGATAATGGTGTCCTATAGTACACCAAAACTGACATTCCAAAGCCAATAATATTGGATCCACAACAATTAGCCCAATGGAAGAATGATACCGCAAAATCCAGGAGGATCATCTTGAAGGGTGTGATAGACCACATAGTCTCACATTTATATGGAAATGAGAATCCATTCATTATGTGGAATACCCTCACTGATTTATTTAAGAATGGTAGTGATACCAGGAAATAGGCATTGAGGGATAAGCTCAGAAACATCCACATGTAGAAAGTAGAAACCATTCCACATTATCTATCCAGGTTAACTCAGTGGCTATATGAGCTTGGAGGAGTTGGAGAAAATATTCCCTCTATGGAACTAGTGAGCCTAGCTCTCTTAGTCCCTCCAAAATCATGGCATAGCTACCTAGAATCTGTAAATAGAAGCGACAAATTTCCAAATTGGGAGAGACGCTGGTATGATTTGGTGCAGGAAAAAATTCAAAGGAACACTAGAAATGGAGTAATATCCAAAGCTGAGGAGGAAGATGATTTTTCCTTGGTTGGTGTTAGTGTCAGTCTTTTCAACCTTCCTCCAGCGATCAAGCATGCTCTTACTCAAGTGATTTTAAGGTGTCAAGGTCAAATTTTATCATTTCAGTGAGTCTTCAAGTAAAATTTGGTCACTAGGCATTAGGTCTAGGGTTTGCTTTCACTTCTTTCAAAGTTGTCCAAATGTCGGTCTATGTCACCATTCAGCTGAGTCTACCATCATTCAGAGGGTTTTCATCACCATGTCAAGTTCCATTGGCTCATTTCACACCTTGTTCATGCTTCAGTTGCGCCTAGGCAAGGTTCATTTCCCTCTCCTAGGGTTTTGAAGGCAATTTCTCTTGGACGGTCAAATCATTGGCAAAACTTGTATCCTGATGTTCATAAACTTTCCCCTATCCTTAAAATACCTTATCAAATACTTCCCCTCACTGAGATTCCCCAAATTCCTCATTTTCGCACAAACCCTAGTTTCTTGCTACAACCTGGCAATTTTCTATGGTTGGGCCTGTGTTTTGCCTTTTTGGACCCCTTCCCCTCACTCAATTTCTGAGATTCCACTTTCCCCTACTTCCTAACATCCCTCCAGACTTCCCAAAATTTCCTCAAGAATTTAGAAGCTCCCTATCCCCCTCATTTCGCTTCATTTCAGCAAATCCCTTGTCTCACACATCGAGATATGTTTCACTCAAATGATGTTTCTGAGCAATAAAAGATGAATTTCGGAAAACTGAGAGAGGTTTTTGTCCAAAATAGACCATGGAAGAAAAACCTCATTCACAGTTTACACAGGTGTCATGGTTTTGAAGAAATATCAAAACATAAAATTGTCTCGGGAGAATTGATGCACCTCTAGAGCGACCTCGGGCAAATCAATTGTTCTCCTAGCTTGGTTGGCCAAATGACTTACTTGATGATCCAAATGATAACTAGAGACAAGTGGCTTTCCAATGCACTATCATGAGCTCAATTTTGGGTTGAGGAAGGCATTCAAAAGTTGACCGCAACAGCACTCTGCCTTGAGGCAGCCTCATTTCGCACATTTTGACCAGTCTTGGGATATTTCATTTTTGACAGGGAAAATGAACTCAAAATTGAAACATTCTGGTTGGGTTGGAAATTATACTCAAATACCTTTCCAACGCGCTATCCTGAACTCAATTGGGACACTGGGAAGGCCTCGAAAAGTCACCTAGAAAAGAGAACAATGCACAGGTGGAGGATTCCCGACTTTTTGTAAGTGGGCCCACTCATATGCACTTCAGTTTTTCAGCATGGTCAGTTATCCAAGTGGAAAAGGAAGGCAAAGGGTCACCCAAGACATTTGTCATGTTTGTGGCGCTAAACCTGTAGCTGATGTTTGGCTCTCCACCTTCATTTTGTGACCCTTGGACGTTTTATCTCTTCATGGCACATTCTATATATTGTATGCAAACCATTTGCAAAGAATTGGTTGGTTGGCTTGTAACTTCTAGGGGACTGTGGGAAAGAAACTTTGTTTCTACACTGTATATTTTTACAGAGAATTAATGAAATGCAGCGGCTCTGTTTCATGAGATTCATGTGGTTGTGAGTGTAGCAAATGTGTTCTTATGTTTCATATGTATCTTGTTATGTTCCATATTTCATTTCGGGAGTGAGATTAGGTAGAATTCAATTTTATTGCTCTACCTGTGGGAAAATTTCATGTACAATGTTCATTATTCTGTTGACAAGGATTCATGTTGTCCATGCCCTTTTCACCTTCTTAATCAATATCTCCATTCCGTCATATCTTAAAACTAAATTGCTATGTTTTCCGCCTACCTTGCCTCACGAAATAATCTGTGCGTTTATGTAAGTTCTTTGTTCATTGAGGTCCAGTGGTCCCATAACATCCCAGAAACATAGTCATTCATAAAAATCACTCCTTATATTCATTTTCACTTACTAGCCTAACAAAAATATTTCATTGTAAGTCATCTCAGGCCATTTCATTTACTTATTCACTAATTGTGACTCGGAGAGAGCCCTCTCCTGTTCTGGTAGGGATAGCTACCAAACTGAGCGTGGTTTGTGTTTACCCTGAATTTTTCCTTCTTTCAGCTTGAGGCAGATTTAGGTGCTAACATAGTGGCGACCATACTGGGGAAGAAAATGGTTTGCTTGTAGATTGTCTTGCCCCATGACATATCTCAAGTTCAGATCTGATAGTTGATGGTGAACAATGATCAGACATAAGAGGATGGTTGAAATCATTCACCTGGCATCTCCATTCACTGAAGAAACTAGCAAGCGGTGCTTCATGGTGACTCCACTGCAGAGAGATCAGTAACTTTGAGATTTTTAAAATGGAGCAGATTGCAAGAAGATACGCTCCCATGAGCCAAGATCACATTCTAGGCTTTCCAAATAAAATTCCGAAGGTAGATTGGTCAAGGAATCTACCTACGTTTAAAGATGATGGTAAGAAGGACGTTGCTTTACATCTAGTTCGATTTCACATTCATATTCGCAAGTTGAAGGTTGATTTTCCTGAAGATTGCTTAATGAAGATATTCATGGCCACTCTTGAAGGTGAAGCCCAATCTTGGTATGAAAATTTGCCCGCTGCTTGTATTTACTGTCTAAAGGATTTTCATGCCCTGTTCATTGAAAGATATAAAGACACTTATCCATCATTAAATCTAGTTCATGACTGTTGCAAACATGCTTCTATTTTTATTGAAAGCCTTGAAAAATACTATGAGGATGATAATTTTATGGATGATGAGATCATGGAAGCCTTGTACGAGAATCCATTTCAGCAACATGAAGAGAAACTAGAGGGGTCCCAACAAGATGCTCAGGAAACTTTGCAGTAGAATCAAGATCTTTGTATGGTGGAAAATGAAGGAATTTTGCATCTTCACAGTCAACATGAAACATGAAATAGATCATCAGGTTGGAGAGTTCCATATGGCTGAAAGTGATGAAAGAAAAAGTGTCATTTCAGATTGGTCCACAGAAGAAGACAAAGTTTTGGGTCCAAATGTTCTCATGTCATCGGAACAAAGCCTTCATGAAGAGGTAATCCAGTCAGTTCATAAACAACAAGATGAGATCTGTAGTCAAGTAATTGAAAAGCTTTCTCTGGATGAATTTATGGTAGATGATAAAAATGTTAGTGTTGGGTTTCAAGAATCATGCAAAGTTTCTTTTCTCATGATTGATGAATGTGATGAATGTAATGAGAATCTGGCTGTCATATCATGTCAAGATGATCAGAAATATATTTAGACTATAGCCGACCAGACCATTATGCATTCCATTTTAGATTCTTCCTCATATGTTTCATGTTTTGAAGTGTTCTTTGAAAAGGAAATCCGCTCATCTACTTGTTCAGAATTTTTTGGGGACCAGGAACATACTTTTTCTGAAGCACATTATGAAGGAAGATCAGAATCAAAAGAAAAAGAAATCTTGTTTCTTTAGCAGGAGGTAAATCTTCATGTTTTTCATGATCCAATGGAAAATCTGTTATAGTCAGCAATGAAGGTCATTATTGCAGTATTTAGTGATGAAGGAGATCGTGGCCAATTATGTTTTTGGAGGCCCAGTTACCAATATCAATTGTTGACCAGAAGATCTGGTCAGAAGAATCAGTCAAGAAGCCATCTTCTTGAATGGTTACATTGGTAGTTTGATATAGTTTGATGATATATAGTCTTGTAAGAAATGCAGGTGGTCATGTACTAACACCAAGCTTTAAGTTTTAAGTTCAGTTCTTAGTATTTTGAGTCAGTTTGTTAGAGTCAAGTTTTTTTTTTAGTCATGTCAGTTTTGCATTGAGTCAGTTTCAGTCAAGTTTCAGTCAATAAATTGAGTCATGTTGTAATAATGACTCCATAGCCCAATGAACAAAAGGCATTGTCTAGCTCTTCTAGAGATCTGTTGTTCTTGGCACCTCCAAGGAGCTTCCATCCCCCATTGGAGCCAATGTTAGTGTCAGTCTTTTTAGCCTTCCTCTAGTGATCAAGCATGCTCTTACACAAGTGATTTTAAGGTTTCAAGGTCAAATTTTATCATTTCTGTGAGTCTTCAAGTAAAATTTGGTCACTAGGAATTAGGTCTAGGGTTTGCTTTCACTTCTTTCAAAGTTGTCCAGATGTCGGTCTATGTCACCATTCAGCTAAGTCTACCATCATTCAGAGGGTTTTCATCATCATGTCAAGTTCCATTGTGTCATTTCACACCTTGTTCATGCTTCAGTTGCGCCTAGGCAAGGTTCATTTCCCTCTCCTAGGGTTTTGAAGGCAATTTCTCTTGGACGGTCAAATCATCGGAAAAACTTGTATCCTGATGTTCATACACTTTCCCATATCCTTAAAATACCTTATCAAATACTTCCCCTCACTGAGATTCCCCAAATTCCTCATTTTCACACAAACCCTATTTTCTTGCTACAACCTGGCAATTTTCTATGGTTGGGCATGTGTTTTGCCTTTTTGGACCCCTTCCCCTCACTCAATTTCTAATATTCCACTTTCCCCTACTTCCTAACATCCCTCCATACTTCCCAAAATTTCCTCAAGAATTTAGAAGCTCCCTATCCCCTTCATTTCGCTTCATTTCGGAAAATCCCTTGTCCCACACATCGGGATATGTTTCACTCAAATGATGTTTCTGACCAATAAAACATGAATTTGGGAAAACTGAGAGATGTTTTTGTCCAAAATAGACCAAGGAAGAAAACCCTCCTTCACGTTTTACACAGGTGTCATTTTTTTGAAGACATTTCAAAAAATAAAATTGTCTCGGGAGGATTGATGCACCTTTGGAGCGACCTCGGGAAAATAAAGTTTTCTCCTAGCTTGGTTGGCCAAATGACTTTTTTGATGCTCGAAAAGATAACTAGAGACAAGTATCTTTCTGATGAGCTATCATGAGCTCAATTTTGGGTTGAGGAAGGCATTCAAAAGTTGACCGCAACAGCACTCTGCCTTCAGGCAGCCTCATTTGGCACATTTTTACCAATCTTGGGAGCTTTGATTTTTGACAAGGAAAATTAACTCCAAAATGAAAAATTCCAGTTGGGTTAGAACGTAAACTCAAAGACCTTTCCAACGAGCTATTCTACGCTCAATTTGCACACTATGAAGGGCTCCAAAAGTTACCTAGAAAAGAGAGCGACACACAGGAGGAGGATTCACGACTTTTTGTAAGTGGGCCCACTCATATGCACTTCAGTTTTTCTGCATGGTCAGTTATCCAAGTGGCAAAGGAAGGCAAAGGGTCACCCAAGACATTTGTCATGATTTTGGTGCTGCACATGTAGCTGATGTTTGGCTCTCCACCTTCATTTTGTGACCCTTGGATGTTTTATCTCTTCATGGCACATTCTATATATTGTATGAAAACCATCTGCAAAGAATTGGTTGGTTGTTTTGTAACTTCTGGGGGACTATGGGAAAGAAACTTTGTTTCTGCACTGTATATTTTTACAGAGAATTAATGAAAGGCAACAGCTCTATTTCACGAGATTCATGTGGTTGTGAGTGTAGCAAATGTGTTCTTATGTTTCATATGTATCTTGTTATGTTCCATATTGCATTTCATGTTTCATTTCAGTGAAATTTTTCGAGTGAGATTAGGTAGAATTCAATTTTATTGCTTTACTTGTGGAAAAATTTCATGTACAGTGTTCATTCTTCTATTGACAAGGATTCATGTTGTCCATTCCATTTTCACCTTCTTAATCAATCTCTCCATTCTACCATATCTTAAAACTAAATTGCTATGCTTTCTTCCTACCTTGCCTCACGAAATAATCTGTGCCTTTATGTTAAGTTCTCTGTTCATTGAGGTCCAGTGGTCCCATAACATCCCAGAAACATAGTCATTCATAAAAATCACTCCTTATATTCATTTTCACTTACTAGCCTAAGACAAATAGTTTATTGTAAGTCATCTTAGGCCATTTCATTTACTTATTCACTGAGTGTGACTCGGAGAGAGCCCCCTCCTGTTCTGGTAGGGCTAGCTACCAGACTGAGCATGGTTTGTAGTTACCCTGAATTTTTCCTTCTTTTAGCTTGAGGCGGATTTAGGTGCTAACAGTTGGGAAGGGCATGAAAGGAAAAGGAAAGAAGGCCCAAATAATGCCAAAGTCTAGCCAAAAAAATGGCAAGAAGAAGGACTTAAGCAAGATAAAATGTTTTCATTGCCATGAATTTGGGCACTATGCGACGAAGTGTCCACACAAGAAGTCTAACAAGAAGCCTTCAGGAGGAGAAGGAGGTGAAGAACTTACCTCACAATTCGAATTATACTTCATGCATGGAAAGCATAGTAATAGGGAGTGTGTGGTATCTAAATTATGGTGCCTCATTCCATATGACAAGATGCACATAATTCTTCATTAGCCTAGGGGAGAAGGATCTCTAGATGCACATAGAACTTGGGGATGACAGACAGTAAAATACTATAGGATTGGTACCATAACCTTTAATAGGGAGTCAGGCTCCCATATTCATCTGAAAGATGTTATGTATGTATCTGGGCTAAAGAAGAACCTGATCTTTGTAGCTGTATTGGAGAATCATGGCTATGATGTTGTTTTTAGCAAGGGAAAATGCTTTCTAAGATATGTAGCTACTAGACAGGTGAAACATATTGGATTTCAAGTGAAGAATCTCTACAAACTTGAGGTGGAAGCTTGTGCTACATTGAGTAGCAAGACAAGAGAAGTGTAGATTTGAGATGTTGGAGAACTTTGGCACAAGCGCATGGGACACTTACACCATGGAGCCTTAAAAATCATGCAACATATTACCATTAGTCTCCATAAATGTACCCTTAACCAACATGATGTCTACAAGGGAATCACATTGGGGAAATATGTCAAATCCACCTTCCAGGGTTGAGATAGTAGATTTGGAGCAATCTTAGAGTGAGTCCACTCTAATGTATGTGGACCATTTTATACAGCATATACAACAAAACACAAGTATTATTTGATTTTTGTTGATAAATTGTCTAGAAAATTTTGTACCTTCTTCATGCAAAATAAGGATGAAGTTTTCTCAAAATGTGTTGTATTCAAATCATCGATTGAAAAGGAGATTGGTCAAAAATTGAAAGCCCTGAGAATTAATAGTGGAGGATAATATGTATCTAACACCTTAAAAGAGTTTTGTGCCAAAGAGGGTATTAAAAGAGAACTGATAGCACCCCATAACCCACAACAAAATGGAGTGGCTAAAAGGAAGAAAAAAAGCATAGTGGGAGTAGCAAGAGCCATGTTGCATGATCATGGGTTGACATTACACCTATGGGCAGTAGCACTCAACACTATAGTTTATTTGTAGAACAAGAGTCCTCATAGAATACCTGGCATGACCACACCTTAAGAAGATATCTCTCAGAGAAAGCTTGACGTATCCAATTTCATAATTTTTAGAGCTATTGTGTATTGTCATGTCTCTAAGGATAGCAAGAAGAAAATTGAGCCTATAGCTGAGATGAGAGTCTTTGTAGGATACACATAGACACCACATAATTATCGGGTGTATTTTCCCTCACTCAGGGTGACATTAGTGAGGAGAGATGTCAAATTTGATGAGGAGACAACTATGGGATGCTCTCTAGAGTGAAATTTAGTATCCCGCTATAGGAGGAGCCTCATGTAGAGCTCCAAGATGTTGTGGAGCAGCCACAAGTGGAGGAGCAAACAGGAGGTCGACTGGAGGCACCCACTCAACCAGAATATTCGAGAGAGGGGGGGAAGAGAACCAAATAAGATGACAATTTGGTACAAGATGCATGGGAGCATGTGGGAGCTCCTACATCTGAACACAAGTAGAGGATGTCACCAGAAAGGTACACTAGGTATATGGATCTCACGACAGATCTCATTGGGTCAAAACCTTCTTCATTTGACGAAGCAATTTCTCAACCAGTGTGGGTTGATGCCATGGTGGAGGAGTATGAATCCATCATGAAGAAAAGTGTATGGGAGGTGGTGCCAAGACTAGATAACAAGTCATTGATTGGTTCTAAATGGATCTACAAAGTAAAGGCTGTAGTTGATTGGAGCATTGAGAAGTACAAGGCCATATTTATTTCCAAAGGCTTCTCTTAGATAGAGGGAGTGGACTATGAGGAAACATTTGAAGCAATGGAAATATATTCCTTGATCATAACCATTCTAGAATTAGCTATGTAGAAGAGGGGGGAAGATCCATGAGATAGATGTGAAAAACACCTTTCTTAGTGATGTTGTTGAGGAGGAATTTCTCATAGACTAGCTAGATGGATTTAAGATATAAGACAAGGAGACACATGTGTAGACTCAAGAGAGACTTGTATGGTCTCAAACAGGCACCCAAAGCATGGTACACTTAGACAGACACATATCTCATTGGATTTTGCTTCACAAAAAGTGAAGCATATGCCAATCTCTATCACATTATTGTAGATGGAAAGTTGCTTATCTTGGTTGTGTATGTTAATGACCTGATACTTATAGGCGATGAGAAGTTGATCCACTCTTGAAAGGAGTACCTTGCAAGAGAATTTGAGATGAAGGACATGGGATTGATGCATTACTTTCTTGGGCTAGAATTATGGTAGGGTGATGGTGAGTTGTTTGTGAGTCAAGGGAAGTATTCCTCTGAAATATTTTAGATATTTCACATGGAGAACTGCAAGCCTATGGACACACCTCTAGCTACAAATGGAGGAAGGAGAGTGCTTCTTTAGGAGTGGAAGTAGATGCTATGATCTATAGACAACTTGTGGGATCCTTGATGTATTTGATGAACACAATCCCTGACATATGCTATGCAGTTAATCAGTTGAGTCGATCCATGGTGAAGCCTACTAAGCTATAACGGAAGGAAGCAAAGCATGTGTTGAGGTATCTCGTAGGCACAATTGGGTATGGGTTATGGTACATGAGGATAGAGGGAGTGAAGCTCCAAGGATTCACTGATGCAGATTGGGCAAGAAGCCCATAAGACAGTAAAAGTACTTAAGGTGTTATCTCCAATGTTGGGTTTGTAGCTATTTCATGGTATAGTGAGAAACAAAGGTATGTGGCACTTAGCTCATAGGAGGTTGAATAAATGGCTGAAATTCAAGCAACATGTGAGGCCATATGGATGACGAAAATACTTGTGGGTATTTTCATTCAGGGGATGGATCTAACATTGATATATTGTGATAATCATAGTTTTATCAAACTCTCTAAGAATCTAGTATTTCATGATAGGTCCAATCGCATTAACATAAGGTACCATCACTTGTGGGATTGTGTGTACAGGAGAACTATGATGATACAATACATTCAAACTAAGGATCTAGATGAAAATATATTGACAAAGGAATTTTAACGAGGCAATTCGAATTCCACGGGTGCAAGATAGGGGTGGTGCAAAATCCCTTTCTTTCTAAGAGGGGGTGTTAGAAATTATAGCAAGAAAGGTTAAATTTGACTTGTTCCTTAGTCACATTTAGTAATTCAATTTTCCACATTAGCAAGATGACTTGGATTGCGGTTAAGGTGTGTGACATGGCTTTATCTACTAGTTAAATCAATAAATTTTTGTTATATACTAGAAGCAAAGTTATGCATGTAGTGATTGCTAAAATTTAGTGATCTAGTTCAATTATTTTTAGTTTGACTCAGTTAACTGGGCTCAAGTACCTAGCTGAGTTAGTTGAAGGTCAATTGAGTAGCAGAATTGTTGTTAACTCAGTAATCTCCAAGTTAAACTTGTCAATCAGCTAAGAATGGCCCATACATGCATGGAATTTGAATTGTGTAGATAGAGTGGAGGAAAAGGCACATTATAATTATCAATTGTATACTAGTTAAGTGTACAAGCTTTGTAGTTAAGAAAGTGAATCATTCCTTGGGAATTGTGCAAGAAAATAGGAGGAAATTATTATCTTTTAGGAGCTAATTTCCTCAAGAATTGCACAAGGAAATAGGAGCAAGTTGGGGCCTTGAATTGGATAAGTGTTGGACAGAGTAGTATAGTCAGTAGGAGAACCAGTTTACAATGCAGCGTGTGCTTCATGATTGAAGAAAGAAATTGTAATAGTTTATCATTCTCATATGATTAATGAAAAGCAGCAGAGGGGTTTTTCCTAGATGGGTTACCCTATAAATCTTTGTGTTCTTGTGGTTTTTATGGTTGTATGTCATTGCACATGTTTCTAAATTATGATTTCCATTCTACAGAATAGTAGAGGAAATTTGTAATCTCTTGATTTCAGTTTGATTTCATCAGTAGTAGAAAATTTTATTAATTTCTACACTAAGCTTAGGAGCTTGAAGGTTGAACTGGAGATCTGCAAGGCCTAAATTAGGAAGCTCTCCAAGAAATAACAATAACTAGCTGAGTGGAGCTTTGAACTGCAAAAGAATTTGCAAGAATTGACATATCAAACTAAATCCTCAAAAAGGGAAAGGCATATTGGTAGGAAGAGGCCCCATGAGGATAAAAAGGAGGAGAGTATATTTCCCTGTTGGTATTGTAGAGAAAATCATCTAAGAATGGATTGTACCCACATACTAAAAACAAAGGAAATAGCCCCTACAAGCCACAGGGACACAAACTAGTGATGCATGATGCCGAGAAGGAGGAGGTGGCATTCCCTCAAGCTCCATGATATGTACACATGTGTGATGAAATTGTTCCTTATGAACTATTGGGAAATGTAAGACTTCAAGGTTGTTGAGAGCCTCGTAAAGAAGCCTTGAACTAATTTTGATGTGTGAATATACACATGTATATACATATGCACAATTATTTGATGGTTGAAAGCACCAAGACCTATGGAATTCTAGGGACATATTTTATTTTTATACTTATGTGTTTTGGTTTTAATTTTATTGATTTCATGGATTGATATCATTTTATTATACAATTGTGCATGGTCATGCTATTTTGTATGTGGTTTTATTTTATGATTGCTATTGTGGATTTGATTTTACAATGTTTCCCTTTGTTTCGTCTTGAAATTGTTTTTTATTTTATGCTTAGGGGGCTTGGGGAAAGTTGGTTGGGGTGGTAGGAAGACATGAAGGGATCTGGTAGAGGGTTGAGGAGGACCAACAAAACAATAAAAATTGAAAGAGGCATATGCATAAGCCGTGAGCATAAATGAAATGAGAAAGGTTTGGAATGGGCTTTATATGGATGGAATGAACAAGAACATGCTAGTGGTATGCAGATGGGCCAAAAAAAACCATCACTGGAAGAACTTGAAACATTACTCATAGAAATGAAAAAAAAACATAAATGAGGAAATATACATGGTAGTAATTTGACTTTGTAAATTCTGCTAGTTGAAATAACAATTGAGAGAATTGGTGTTAACAAAAAAGTCAAAGGATAAAGGGAGGAATTTGGAAAAAATATTTCCTTTAGCCAGAAACAACTGTTGTCAAAATTTCATGCATATTTGCATAAACACAGGGAGTTCTCTAAAGCTTGATTCTAGTTGACATGATTTAATGTTTGTTGATAGCCAAGTGGGTTAGTTGGTCCATGGGATAATGGACAGTGATATGGCAGTCATGTGAATGGCTCAAAGGAGGTTCTTGTAACCTTAGCCCAAGCTACATTTGTAAATTTGTGATATGTTCATGATCATGTCAATGGTTATATACATATATAAATGTAATTGTGATTGACATGTTATTATCTGGATGATTCTTGTGAAAGAATGATTGATCATGCTTATGAATTTAGCATGTGAAGGGATGGCATGTTTGTGGTTCTTGGTTATAAGATAAAACAATTGGCAAAATAGTAGCCCTAGCTAATTATGACTTTAATATCATGTGAATATAGTTTGTATATTGTGCCCATGTTTATATTATGAAAAGGGGATGTTGAAGGATATATCAGCAGAAGGAAAGTAGTGTGATCTATTGCATGTTGGGATAAGCATGGATAAACCACAAATCCTACATTTTAATTGTGGATGCATGGAGTGAAGCTTGGGAAAGGCACTAGAGCTAGTGTTTCATGGTGTCTATGGATGGAGATAATGTGGTCTCTATATTTTTAACATTGTTGTGTACATATCATATTGTGCCATATGTATTATGTATGTTCCATTTCACACATGTGTATTCATTATGTTATATCATGTGTGCATGTGTATGTGTTTTTTTTATGCTATGTATACATGCATGTGTTGTGTAATGTTTGGAATAAGAAGTTATGGGATTGTCTGGGCCCTTGTGTTTAGTAATGTTATTAGGACAAGTAGACTACCTGGAATGGGGGTTTCCTAGGTCTATTTTGGTTAGGACAAGTATACTGCCCATAATGGTGGTTTCTTGGCTCTACGAAGGTGTGGAATAGAACTATATTTCTATTGACATAAGACTATCTTGTTTAGTAGTGCCCATATTTGTAGGGTAGCCATTGGGGTTATTATTATTTATCTCTTACTAAGTGTTTTCCTTGGGGCTCACAAAACACCTAGTAAATTTGAAATCAAAGATAAGAGAAGAGAAGGAAATTGGTGCTTTCCAGGTTTGGAAATTGATCTAGTGTGTGTACATGGTTAAGAGAAGAGAAGGAAATGGGTGCTTGTTAGGTTTGGAAATCAATATAATGTGTGTGCAATCAAGAGAAGAGAAGGCATTGGTTTCTTTCAATGTTTGGCATTCAATCCAGTGTGTGTAGGTGGTCAAGAGAAGAGAAGGAACTAGGTGTTTTCCAAGTTTGGCACTCAATCCAGTGTATGTATAAGAAAAGAAGAGGCCATTGGATGCTTCCCAGGATGGGCAACCGATCTAGTGTGTGTGAAGAAAGGAGTAAATGATAAATTCAAATATCAATATCAATATCAATATTCCATTCATTTCTGAATTGTGAACATAATTTAATGCTATGATTTATGATGATTTGGTTTATCATCTAACTTGGATTTTTTGTGATATGAATCAAAATAAATTTCATGTTCACCTCATGGATAAGTTACTGATGAAGTATGATTTAAATTTATTACAAGTCATTTTTAGGGTCTAATGGAAATTATGTGCTCTGATGTAGGAAAGCATGGATTTTCCCGACTTGGGTGGTTGAAGTTGGCTACAAAATTGATAGCAACAACAACCAAAGAATTAAAACATGCAACAATATGCTTGTAAAATATTTCAAGAACAATGCGATTGTGGGACATTGGTATCCAATAGTGCCCATTTATTTCCATGAAGCATGCCATGACTAGTACAAAGGTGTTGAGGTAGGGACTTGCCTCAGTTATGAGATTATTTCGATGCAAGCGAGCCTTGATAAGGAATGGATCTCCCGAGGAACTGAGAGAAAAGAAGGGATGCTTGAACTTGGAAGGTCAGTGACTACATGGAAGGGGAGTTGACCAAATTTCTATAGGGAATAATAAGCAAAGGAGGGAAGGCTAGTAAGTAATATTGGTTTTTGGTCATGAGCATAATTGATTAGAATTGGAAGCACATTGGGGGTGTGCCCAAAAATAATGAGCCAAGAACTATTTGTTGAAGGAACGAGGAGCACAAGATAAAAATGTTGGACATTGGAGGCAGGAAACATTCCAGAGAAGAGGAAAAAATCCAATTTGGATTGATCTCAGCAAAAGCACCAAAATATTTCAAAAATGGCCATTGGGAGGTGGTTGAATAAATTAAGAAATGTTTACTAGGTGGTTGGGTGAGCCAATGTGCATATAAAATGTGTTTTAAAAGCTAAAATGAGTTGTGTATGTAAAGCTCCATATAATTTTTATTGTGTCCTTTAAGAATTTATTTTTATAATGATTTTGTGCGTTAAACACCAAGGATGATGTTTCCCCCAAGGGGGAGTGGACTATGACATCATGTGGTTAATAATTCTCTCTTTGGGGAAGGGACTGTAAATAATTGTAATTATTAAATGGCCGAGAGAGGGACACATATTACATTACTTAACGAAGGAGATTGTTTGAGAGAAATGTTATTCTAAATATCATTCCTTGGTTGGATGAGTGGCTTTAAATTGGCTTGACAGTGAAATAAATTAAATTGAAAGAAAAAGACAGGCCCAGGTGTCCTTTCAGCTCCAACCATTAGCAAGAAAAGGAAAAAATATAAAGACAAGCATAGTATTCGCTATCAGGAAGTTGATTGTTGTACAATTTTGGAGGAGGATGGGCAGTTAATGTGTTGGGGGGAAGGATGAAGGACCTTCATACATCCATCCATTTAGACATGTGCATTCACTCATGCATAAGTAGAGGCATAAGAAAATAAGGCAGTTTAAGAGTTGCTGTGAAAGAGAACAGAGAGAGGAGCATCTATAATATTTGCTACCAAGCATTGGAAAGTGATTTCTTTACCCACTGATGAAACTCTGTTATTGTGGGTTCTCTTCTCCTAAAAGTGAGCTAAATTTCTCTACATTGTGGTATGTCGACATGGACATTAACATGCTTGAGAAATGTGAATGATAATGTGTATAGCTAGTGGATGAAGGAAGTTTGTCCTTGTGGCATCCTATTTCACTTGTTTTGTTGTTTAAAATCTCTCAGAAGCACTCCACCTCAAGCTTTAGAATCTGGCTTGGGGGTGAAAACTACAAATAATAGTGGTTGTAGCATTTTTATGGTTGGGTGGTTATTTTAGAGTCCCAATTTTAGTTTCAAATCCTATTTTTCCTATCAGATAATTTATCTAACTGGGTTTCTATGGTTTGAATGACATGTAAATCCTCAAGATGATAAATACAAGCTTATGTTGGTTGAGAAAGGTGATTCTATGTGTGTTGATAGATACTAGGCTCCTTGCATAAATGCTTGAAGGAATGCCTAAAATTCTATGTGTGTTTTGTGAGCATGAGTAAGAATGATTTTTAGTTTTGATGACTAAATGAATCTTTGTGTGCATTCATGAGATTCAGTAAAATTGGTATACGAAATGAATTGTACATATCTATCTATGTATTCATTATGTGTATGACTAATAACAACATGATTATGTATTTGAAATGAATTTGAGAAAACTAGTTAATTTCCTTGTCATTTGGTTAATGGAACTAAGGTTCTTGTTTTGTATAGTCTAATGGGAAAGTCCCTTTCCTTCTATTATACCCTGCTGTATTACTTTTAAGATCAGGAAGGATAGCTTAACCTAAGGTAAAATGGGTTGGGCAGATCCCTATTGAAATCTTAGGAGGGATAACTCCTACTAAAATATTAGAAGAGGTAGCTCCAAAGTGAGCCATGTAAACACTCTAAATGTGACAAGCCAAGTCATGGAGTTAGGCTCAAATGGTCACAAAACCACCATGGCTAAGCCATATGTAAAGACTCTACAAATGTGACGTATACTTGATAATAGGTGTTTCCATACTATCGCTAGTGCTCATCACCTTTAAACTCCAGCTAATAACTGATTTCCTCATAACCAAGATCTCAGAATACCAGATCTCGTTAGTTCTTGTAGTACAAATCCTCCCATTCTTCCGAGATTTTTTTCTCTGAGGTTTTGTTCTGAGCCGAAAAAAGGGTTTCCATCATTTGTTGTACTTATAAAAAAATGAGCACATTGACTTGTCAAACTCCATGACTGTGAACATTCTCCATCTCTTAAATGATGCTTTTCCATCAACTGTCGACAAATTTCTTGATCTTGATGGTTTAGTAGATATTTTGTCAGATTTTATCCTGAGATAATTTTCTCCAAGAGCAGATTTTCCTCCGATGTAATTTTATTCTAAGAAGGGTTTTTGCTAAAAAAGTATTTACTGTAAGGTGGGTTTCCTCCGAGAATTTTTTTCTTTAAGAAAGGCTTTCATCCAAGGTGAGTTTCCTTAGAGAATGGTTTTCACTGAGAAAGGCTTTCCTTTGAGTTGGGTTTCCTCTGAGAAATTTTTTCGATGAGAAAGGATTTCCTCTTAGGAAGGTTTCCACTCAGAAAGGTTTCCTTCGAGAAGAGTTTCCTCCGAGTTGACCTAGTAGGAGTGGGTTCAAGCATGTGTTTACTCTGAGAAAGGTTTCCTCCCAGATATATTTTGCTGAGATGGGTCTCCACTAAGGTGGGTTTATACCAAGGTTAGTTTCCATTGAGGTGAGTTTCCTTCGACATAGTTTTTTTGAGTTTTCTTTCAAGGAGATTTTCTCCTAAGATGGAATTTTATCCGAGATGGGTTTTCTCCAAGATCTCATAATATCAGATCTTAGAAGTTCTTACAACTTAGAATTTCTTACAACTCTTTTCCTCTCAATCCTCTAATATTATTTACTTTGAGATATTTCCTTTTGAGATGGGAACTCCCTCTAAGTCGGGTTATTATGTAGTTGTCAACTAATACAACACTGTAAGGTGGCGGTGAAGAGGCCAACTAGGATAGACATGTGGGGGCCACGTGGTGGATTTATGATGTGGAACTAAACTTGAAATGGTCATATATTTCGATCGAGAGGTCATATCAGGACAAAATTTACATCACTAGAATTGTCTTGACAAGACAAATGTAAAGACACCACCCATTTGAAGTTTTGAGGAAGTTGGAAAGGATAAAAACATTTCGAACCCATTTCCATAAAACTACCTTGGATGGACCAACATAGTAACCACCTCCTTCAATCCTATTAAGTGCGCATGTGTTAGGGAAAATTTTAGGGGTCAAACTTCGCAAATGGGCTATTTTTTAGACATTTACTAATTTTAATAGTAAATTACATGTTTTTTATTGAATATTCACATACAGTCTATACATATTAATTTTCAAACTAGAATAGTCACCTACAATACTATATATAGGAAAATATCTAAATCCTTAAAAGACACCTTGGAGGGGGTTTGTTACAAATCAATGGTTCATAGTAACCACCTCCTTCAATCCTATTAAGTGTGCATGTGTTAGGGAAAATTTTAGGGGCGAAACTTCGCAAATGGGCCATTTTTTGGACATTTTCTGCAAAAAATATTCGCCAATTTGGTTAAAATTTCACTTACCTTTTACATAGGTTAAAATTTCACTTACCTTTTATATATATATATATATATATATATATATATATATATATATATATATATATATATATACATACATATGTATGTATGTATGTGTGTGTGTGTGTGTGTGTGTGTGTGTGTGTGTGTGTGTGTGTGTGTGTATTATTAAATGAATTATATTCACCAAAAATTTACTAATTTTAATAGTAAATTACATGTTTTTTATTGAATATTCACATACAGTCTATACATATTAATTTTCAAACTAGAATAGTCGCCTACAATACTATATATAGGAAAATATCTAAATCCTTAAAAGATACCTTGGAGGGGGTTTGTTACAAATTAATGGTTCAACTTCTAGGTTCTTCTACACTATGAGGAGTCTATGACATGGATGTATGATGCCTCCATTATTTGTCATTTGGTGAATTAAGGGTTCTTTAGGATGTTATTACCATGCAAGAGAAAAGGTTCTATTACTAGTATCAATATGGGAAACTCAATAAATACAACTCATTTAGTATTTGTACACTTTTCCATTTTATTTAGACAAGGATCATTAATGGAAGCTGCAAAGTATAAGGAAACTTTTGGAATTTTATAGTAAAGCTATACAAAAGAAGATGAACATTAACATATGGTTTGTTTTATTTAATGGGATACTAAGAAGAATTGAAAGATATTGGAAGACATTATTTCCACATTTTTTGACCAAGGCCAAAACTATTTAAGGTCTTTTCTAAAGCCTAATGATTATAGATTTAGAGACTCATACTGAATTTATGAAAACATTGAAGGAACGATAATTAACTAGTGATATAGTGGGTTATCAAAGGGAAGAAGGTTGACTTTGGTAAAATATGTATTCAAAGGTATTTTTATTTATTGGTTATCTTTAGATCATACTCCAAAAAGAATGCTAGGAGTATTAGGAAAAGTCTTTTTAGTTTCTTCTCGATAAGGAAATTATAGGAGCGGATCCCCTTGGTTGAGTGGAAAAAGTAGGAAAATACTAATGAGGCTAGAGGGGCGCTAGAGGGTCGGGCCTTAATAACAAGCTTTTGTTTGGATATCATTTAGATACAAAACTTAATGAAGAATTCAATTAATAATGACAATATGTGAAGAAACTAATGTTAGAAAAATTATAGCTTCTAGCTAGGTCAATAGATGATTGGATTTGAAAAAAGGTGAAGACTTTCAAGTGTATCAATTGTCTAAGAGGCACTAGAAAAAGAATTTCTATTGATAGATAAATGGGTATTGTTGAAGGTAGGTAGAGGGAACAATGTAATAATTAGGGAATACCATTAGATGGGGTGTTTAGACAATTTTAGGCTATATGGTATTCATACATTATAAATTTATAATTTTGTAGATGTAATAACACAAGTGATAGTTCCCTTTGGAGAAAAGGATAGATGTAACACCCCTCCCTTATGTACTACATTATTGTAAACCTAAGCTAAGTTAAAGCTAGGTATGATATCCTCCCTTGTGTGTTAAAAGTTGTAGACCTATGCTTAGGAAAGCTAGGTTTGATACCCTCCTTTATGGGTTAAACTATTCTACACCTAAGTTGAGGAAAGCTAGGTGATATGTGATACAAAAAGAAAATGTATTATTAAATAAATTAATAAAATAAATCACTTGGAGGGTGGAGCACCAAGAGAAAGGAGATGCTTGCCAAATCCAATGAGGAATGGGATAGAGATGAATCTTTCATGATAAGCTTTTAGATGTGATTCTATATAAGCTTGGATGGATTGGATATTCATCGGATGGATGGGAGATAAAGATCCATCGAACATAAAAGCTTTGCATGAGATAAAGGCAATATTTTATGTGGAAAAGCATCATGGGAGATAAAGACAAGCTTTTCCGGATAAGACCTAGGAAAATGGAAAAATCCATAAAGCGGGACACCGCTAATGGTAACCAAATCATGAAAGAGGGTATTAAATACCCAGTGCATTGGTCAATTGAGGATAGTTGATCCTTAGCAAGATCTTCGGCTCGGGGGGAATCAAAGGTGATTCATGGCTAGGTGGTGGTGCTCGTCCATCCAAGTGAGGTTTAGTTGGTGTCAGATGTGTGGAATGGGTGTATGATGATTCTTACTCTCTCTATGTTATTCATTCAATTGTTTATGAGAAAAGTTCTTACATTTCTTCTTCATGAGAATATTTGATGAAAAATGTATGATTATGACATGTCTCTCTAATCTGATGTGATTCACTTGCATGGTATGTGTTCCTTACCTGCTATGAGATAAAATAATTTAGCAAAGATATGAGAATGGTTAAATTTATCTCAGCTATGAAAAGGATGGTTTTCTTATGCATGTTGTATTATAGTGTAAAGATAGTCATTAAATTAACATCAAGTGGTAACTCTAGTGTATGTGGGACACTTAAGGTATCATGCTTCTAATTGAATAAATAGAGAAATTGTTTCAGATAAGAATGGTTTAATTAGTTAGTTATGCATGTTGAACCAAGGTTTGGTCAGATAACTTCGATGATGCTTAATTATATTAGTGTTGCATGGTCAAAGTCGGATATTGCTCCATTAATGACATCTGCATTGGAAGATTTTATAGGTTGCATGCCATGATTATTCCTTCATACTAAATGAAAATTCTTCTATACATAAGTTGTTTATATGAATCTAAGGGTTCCCAGTATGGATCTGATAAAGCATTAAAGAATGGTGTGATATTATTAGGTTGTTTAGACTATTAAGAAATGAGTATAGTAACAGGAATAATACTAGTCCCTGCCATGATAACTATGGACAATAGTTAGATATTAGTTGTAAAAATAAGAAAAAATTTAGATTGGGAGCCTTATACGCTATTATTCTGGGATAGGCCAAAGAGGTACGTTAAAAATGGTATTAGAGGCTAGGATGAAACACTGAGGCCTATGGACTCATCCACCTCCATAGAATTCCATTGACAAATTTTGGTTATAAAATTCCTATAAGAAAATTAACCCCAAAATTTTTAAAAGGGTGAAGCCGGAAACATAGAACATGATTTCTTGTCAATCAAAGGAAGTTACGATTCCAATATTAACATGGCTATTGATCGGTAAAAAAATCATTCTTCGTTCAAATGGATGTCAAGACAAATATACACGGATTCATGATCTAATATTCATCATTGGATGCAAAAACTGTAAATTTCCTTCACGGGGGACAGATTGGGTACTTCGCCCAGATGTTAGGTAGAACCCTTCCTTGTGCGTACTTTATCTTTGACTTCTAGTAAGTCGTTAACAAGGAATTCTTAAATGTTTGACTACACTGTGTATATGGTTTATGGTAGGAAATGGATGTCTTCCCCTCATGCATCACATTAAATCCTTGGGAAAATAAAACAAGCTGTCTCTGAACTCTCAAAGATGGTGATGGCTATGTCACCAATCAAAAAAAAATCCACTGGTTGAGGTTTTATTGTTAATGTGCTATGTAGCTGGTTGTTGGAAGGCAGGAAGAAATGGTGAGTCTATTTGCAACCAGGCTTGGTACGTCCTGCAGTTTGAAGCATGTACTCGTGCATCTTTCACAAGAAAATACGTCGGTGTGCTTTCCTTACATTCCCCATATTATCGATTTTATCTTTGCTACCTTTTTTGTCATATTGGTGGCCTTGTTTACCCTTTTCAAATGGAGGATCCCTTTTGTAATTTTATTAACAAGATGATCGCCTCCACACATAACCCACTTGCAATCCATTTGTGTATTGTGCATATTCTAGCTTTGATCTTTTCTCATAAGGCATCCATTTTAGGATATACAATATGCATTGATCGGTACTATTAGAATATGCACAACTTTCTTCTTGTTGTACGATGTTTTCTAGAAAGCCTCGTTTGATTCTAGCGGAATGTTATTTATTTTTAATATTTTTTCTAGCGGCCTTTATGGAAGAATTGGTTGCCTTATGTTGGGTAGCAAAGGACCTATGTAATGGTTTTGGGGCTTAAAGCCCATAATTTGGGGTAATGATATTGTAAATGTTCCGCAAAGTGCACGGAGTGCAAAATATAATAGGTCGAGTCAAAGGGTTGTCCACCTGAAAATAATGTGAAATAATAGAAAGTGAGTCAGCCTGCCCATGGTCCGCGGACCATGGAAATGTATAAATAGAGTGAGGCTCTAAGGGTAGGAGGTAGCTTTTGAAAAGAGATCCTAGATATTATGGGTTTGTGAATGGAATATTCTCTCTCAGTCTGGAAGTCTAAGTCTTGGGTTGTAGGAGGAGATAAAGGCTCCGCAGCTGTGTGCGCGGAGGCCTTGTAGAGTCCGCAGCTATGTCCGCGGACCCTTGCAGCTATGTGCGCGGGGTAGGAAGTGGATTGTACTGTAATGAAGACATTAATAAAGATAAGTTGGTCCTGAAATATTACTGGTGTATACATCTGTTATGATCTATCTGTTTCTTCTTTTGTATAGTGTTTATGTAATATTTATGGGTGCACGCACTGGTTATAATTGTTAAATGCTCTCTTAAAGACCTTAAGACCTAAAATAAATCCTTTAATAATAAGAATCTAGGAAGCACCTATTGCAGATCTACACTAAGGCCTGATAGTAGTATAGAGTAGCGCGAGGGCGTAGGTCGATCCGCGAACCTTCCAAGTTCCCATCAAGACATCCCTAGGCTGTGGAAGCCTGGTTCCAGCACCCTCCGATACTACCTTGAGTGATGTTGTTGGGAAAAGTATCCAATACGGAATGACCCTATCCCACTCTAAGGGTGATAGTACCTCAGCAACAACTAAATGTAAAGCTATTCAAGATTACTTCTTTATGAGATGAGAGAGAGAAGAGAAGGATGATCTACTAACCATTATCTTGCACTTAATAGTCGATCCAGTCTTCACTCCTTGCTGCTTGCTCCTAGCTCCTTGCTCTTTCACCGGCCCAGCTACACAAAGATCCTGTAAAAGCATAAGAAAAGGAAACTACAAGAAGCATACATCCATAATCGATTCAGGGATTAGCATAAATCAAATATACAAGCATCTATTCACCATAAAGACACATGCATATAGAAGAACCTCAAATACTTTATTAATGGAAGAAGTAAAGTTCTGAGAGGATTACAACCATAAGAGGCCCAATCCAGCAACACCTCCCAGCAGAAAGAAATCTCCTCTTCACCTCCTTCAAGCAATCACCCAATAGTTCTATACACAAACCAACAGCACTTCCTTACTTGCACAAAATTCCAGCCTCCCTAGACCTCATGAGAGAGCTCTATATATAGGGTTTTGGAGAAAGGATGAGTCATCTTGAGACTGGCATGAAGGTGACTAGTGTCCTCTCCCACTTTAGTTAACCTTCAGTTCTTGAGTCCACTTGGAGATTCTTGCTTCCACTTGGAGATCAAGACCCTCTTACTCATCACAAGGCGAATTCCTTGACCCAAGTGTCAGTTTGGAAGCTTCCTAGGCAGTTGACACCTTGCAGAATGACTGTGCCACTTGGCCAATCTCGCCCAGCACAGGTAGCCTTCATTAGTTTTGAAATTCAAGGCAGGTACAGAGTGGAGCAGTTGACATTCAGCGCAGATGCTCAGTGGAGCAGCTGACATGATCCAGAAACTGCTTGTTTTTTAGTGTTTTCAGGTGGAGAACTGATTTTCAGTGCTATGGTTTGCTGACCTTGTTCCTCTAAGGGTAAGAACAACATGTTTAGGGACTTTGGATCCCTCAGATTATTGACATTTCATGCTTCATGCTGTTAGGCACAAAAATGTCTATAACAGTTGCCCCCTAAAGTATGAGGTCGTTTATCGGGTGAAATGCTTTATCAGGAGGATCCGAAGTTCATTCAATCGCTGAGAGGTGCCCTGTAATAAAATACAATACAATACATTATTTTTCATTCTGCTTTCATGATCTAGCTGAGGCGGGCATTCCCATGCTCAGCTTTATAAATTCATTTTGGTACATAGAACAGATGATCGTCTGATGGTAGACTGATAATTCTCTGCTGAAATTATCATCCTTGGAGTAGGATGATCATCTGCTGCAATGATGTACATAACAAATGTCTTTATATTTCCTGAATATATATCGCAGCCCGGATGGATGAAACTAGATACGGGGTCTTCAAACTCGTTCGATCTTCACTCTAAGTACAAGTTGATCCATGTGAGAATTTCGCTGAAGTCGAACATGGAAAGACATCGCTTGATTACCGGTCAATAATGTAAACCGTTAACAAGCGCGAGAGGAATCACCAATAATGATAATGACCCTCAAGGTACTGCAGTACAATTCACGTGGTGTGAATAAAGGACTTGGCGTCGAACACCACGCAAAATATTCTGGTCGAAGGTCATAGATGTATACCTCTCGCCGGAAGTGAGAAACTTGCCATTGAGGCATGCAAGCTTCAAAGTACTGGGGGGTTTTGTTCCTAGATCAACTTCTTGGATAATGAGCTGAAGTCGACAAGAAGCGATCCGTCAAAGGAGGGCCTTAATGAATCCCACATCAGTGACACGGAACGGAGCTAATGATTTTAGTGGAGGTGAAAACAATCTGTGAAATATGATTCAGGGTGGCGATCATGGGTGCATGAAGGATAATGTATGGCAGTGGATGGGACACGGTTGACTCTTTCTGAACAACATCTCTTGAACATATAACGACACTGATGTGATGGATCGGTAGCATTACCCCAAATGTGGATGGTTTGGCGAGGACCATGGTGATGAGACCGGTGAATGAAACAACCCAACCCGATGTGATACGGAGGACAAAGTGTCATGTTCAAGAGCGACTTGCTACCATTAAAGCTTTGAGGTTCTCCCAATTTTTCCCAGTCATTTCTGACCAGTACCTCTTTATTTTTGTCAAGCTTGAGGAGGATAACATATGCTTGTTCTATAACCTGCCCTTCGGGCAAGCCCATCGCTATGTTTTAACGAGCCTAGCGATAGGGAAACTCGTTCTCGTCTAAAGACAAGTTTGTCGCTATTTAATCATTTTAACGAGTTTAACAACAAGGAAAACTCGGTCCTTTTCATTTTTAGAGAGTCTGAAAAGGTACAGAAAGTTAACTCCAAAATTCCTTTTTCGTCATCTAATCCCTTAAGTCCGAAAAAGTATAAAACAATACAGAAGGGATGAGTTTTCGATAATTTTAACGAGCCGAATAAAACAAGCGCTCGACCTTTTTGTGTAATAATCCCTCAGGTCCAAAAAGATTAAAATCTAGAGGAGGGATAGCTCTTCCAGTCACTTTTAACGAGCTGGAAGGCCAAAACTCGGCAAACTTTTCATATTTTACGAGTCAGGAGAAAAGAGCTCAAAGAAGACTCGTCTTTTGAGGAACGAGTGATAAACAGGGATAGCAGCAGATTCCAGGTACAGGTTGGAATTTCCAATTACGGCAGTGTCACAAGGATGGCTAAGTGAAATCACTCTTCGCAGCTGTTCCTCAAAATGGGTAAACAATCATATGGAGGTGAACGATAGGCCAAATGAAATGGAGGTGGCGGGTGCAAACACGACCAAGGCTTTTATGGCTAATAAATTTACGATCACAATGGTTATTTACCGGTACTGGGTTCATTTTTTAAAGGGCTTGAATGCGCCAAAACACTGCTCAAAATCTTATGTTTATTTTTTAACGAGCATGAACTATGACGCTAAAACTGCTCGGATCTCGCTTTTCTATTTTTTAACGAGCATAAATTCCGCGGTAAAACTGCTCGATTATACCAGTCATAAGATAAGAAATGTCTCTTGTGAGATAGCTATTTTTTATGGAGCTTTATCTCACGAAGCTATGCTCCTAATTTGGCAAATTTTGACCTTTGCCCCACATCCTTTCTTCATGTAAGTTAGGAAACGATCAATGACCGCTCTTTGCTTATACTCCAAAAGGTTTGCATGCCCCTAGGTATAAAATACAATTTCAAGGCTGCCCCTCCTCTCCTCCACCTTTGTTTTTCTTTGGGTGTTCACAGCTACTTGTCGTCTTGCTAGTCTAATGTTAACGATACTTGTCTTCTCGTTATTTTTTAACGGGTCTTACGTGGTACTTGTCTTCCCGTCGGCCCAAATTTTAACAGATCTTTTGCAAGATCGCAAGAGAACAGCTACTTGCGACAAGAGAAGAACACTACTCAAAGACAAAACATTAATGTTGTTGAGGGAGGCTTTCCTCTTTCTGGTTACCCAAAGAATGGTTTTATTTGCTGCCGCAAATGAAACTCTTTCTTCGACGATGTCTATCATTAGGTTACTCAAAGATGGTTACTATTTGTTGCAACAAAAGAATCTCTTTCTTTGGAGGCTACCCCTACTTATCCTCTAAAACATTAGTTTTAATGGGTGAGGCTTGCCTTTTACCCAAAGAGGGTTAAAATTTGCTGCCGCAAAAGAATCCCTTTCTTTGGTAGCCTACCTGTTTAGACAAAGTTGAATGACCTTTGTCAAACAAGTAACCTTGAAAAAAGAATCATGTTCTAGAACAACCCCTCTTCCTTCTTTCGGACGGGGTACGGACTAGTCATATTCTTTCGCGGAAATCCTACCTTATACCCAGGGTTTCTTCTGCCCGAAGTAGACCAGGATGCATGCCCCCTGGGTTCCAGTTCCATCTTTCTGAATCACTCGCACTCATCGGGAAGGAGGACTGGTGGTGGAGACATTTCTTGGGTGAATAGACCATTGAGGATTGGTATTTGACTATTTGCGATGCGTGATCCCGGAAATGAAAGTTGGTCTACGAGCTTGACCATTCTTCCTTCGTGTGGAAAACACATTACTCTAAAGAGTGAGGAGACTATAGCTTCCATGCAATATATATAGTCTCGTCCAAGGAGTAGGTTATAATCAAAGGGTCCTTGAACGACCATCACGTTCATTTGAACAGTCTTCCCTTTCAATGTAACAGGCACATTGGGGAGGATCCCTAACGGTCGACTGGTTCCTTTATCAAAACCTGAGAGATTTCTCATCTCAGGCAAAAGCGCCGGGGAACCCAGTGCTTTCCAAGCAATAGAGGAAAGGATACTCACAGATGCCCCTTCATCAATGATAGTTCCAGCCATTACCATTCTGTAGATTTGGACTATGATTCTGAATGGTATACTGGCTGGTAACCGGGGTCTGCCTAATTGGTTCCAATCAAAGGACACAACTAGGTTGCTTGGTGGTGGGACTGAATACACGGCCGGATACGACCCTGACGATGTTCCTTCCTGTGATAAAGGAATGGGCGCATTGCCCTGATGCTCATCAGAATTTGTGTTGATGAAAAGAATCTGGATGGTGTCATCCTTACTCTCTTTAGTAAGGGTGTCATTTGAAGATGAATCTTCAGTGACGGTGTCATTTGAGGATGAAACCTCTGAAGGAAGAACCGGGTCAACTGCCGTATCGACCTTTAGACTTTCGTCTGGTCTGGATTCAGTAGGTTCATTTTCAATGACTAACGCTTCAGCTGACCACTTGAGCGGGCCGGCTGTATTTTCAACCAACGAAGGACTCGGCACGAGTTTTTTGTATCCAGGAGGAAGTATTACCGGTGAAACCAGGCGATCTTCCAAAACTCTCTTCGCTTCGTCTAAGAAGGGACAACGGTGGATGGCGTGATCGCCTTCACACAGTCTGCAGGGGGATCTTGATCTCCCTCTTTGTCTTGAACCTTCACTTTCACTGGTTGACGGTAAGCAATCAACATCGCTGTCAGAGGTTGATGCTCCCGAATTGTGCAAACAAGGTGACCAGTCCCTTAGTATCCGAGGAATACAGGGACAATCTCTATGGAAGTGGTCTCCTCTACATATGACACATGGCGATTTAGGCCCGGTCTGTGCTGTGTGTGGGTTTTTTTCAGATGTCTTTTGTTTGCCCCCAGTCGCCTTAGGCTCCTTCTTCTTCTTTTCCTTCCTCTTCTTTTCCTTCTTCTCCATGGGAGCTTGGTTTTTGCCAGCCCCGCCTTTCGAAGATGAAGGATTGGAGGAAGAGTTATAAGAGGTAGAAGGCTGGTGGGCAGCTCTAGACTGATCTAACTGTTGACTCGACTGATCAGGAACCATGGTGGTCTGAACTACATTAGTTGAGAAAAGCCAAATAGGCAGGCCAATTGTCAGTCCTGGAAGCGACAATGTGGCCATGTGGGGCGCACCAACTTCTCCCCAAGAGGAGAATGGACTAGGATTTCCATCATGTGGAGTTCCTTGGTTGGGGCGTTCCATGTTCTCAACTTAAGATCAACGCGGGAATAGGAGGTGATTATGTTCCGTTTAAAATAAATTTTATAACGACGCTTAGACACAACTTGCTTTTTCACTTTTTAAGAGTCAAGAAAAGGCTAAAGATGACTCTAGTCTCCTTCGATGTTTTAACGAGCCCGAAGTGACAAATGCTCGGATGGACTTTTTCAGTTATAGAGTTTGAAAAAGGCCAAAAGAAACTGCTCTGGAGTTCTAGGCAGAGGGTGTGCCAAACTTTTCGCAAAACCACAGAATACGTTTTACGGTACGGGTGGTCGATCTTCGTGAATGTTGTGTTCACTGCATTGCGATCAGTAGGGCGGCCGACACGGTTTCCTATGGATAAAGGCTTTGATCCTATAGGGGTCTCCCAATATATACGCGACGGTACGTGGGAGCACAAGTCCGTATTGATACTTATCGCTTCACAGTGGAGGAATCACCCAACCACTCAACGCTAAGATATCACGTTTAACGACGCCGGAACACGTCTCTAGCTTAGACCTCTAGATGTTTGCGTTATGTTTCAATGCGTTGTTATGTAAATTCAATTTATTTTAAGGTTGATCTTGTTTAGCAGTTTGCCTTTATGGATCACCACGAGATGTATAGTAACACTCCTAAATGCAGTCTAAGATGATAAGCAATCTTTTCAATCTTTCAACTTTGAAAACCTTAACTACAGAGGGAAAAGAAAGATAACACCTTTTCTCACAGATCATAGAGCACACACTAATGCACTTTTTCCTAAATCAACATGCAAACTGTCCTAATGTATATGCACAATGCAAGTATTTCTTTTCTCTTTCTTAATGTTGGTGAAATGCAAAAAGAAAGCTGTTGTATAATTTTGAATTCAATTTCAAGTGAAAGCAAACAAGCTTGTCCAAAATCAAAAGACACCTTAAGATTTACTTGTTTCGACACTAGAAATATATAAATTCAAACCAATATGACGAAAGCAAAAGCTCAATCAGCTATGAACAACAAATAAACTAACTCTTAAGATCGAAACGACACTTTATCATAGGTCTAGATCTAAGAGGCCACAGCACGACTAGTTCACTTTCGTTATGGGAAACTGTAAATGTATAAGAAATACACAAAGAACAAACACAGTTTCTTTATAAAACCGAGGCAGAATAGTGACAAGGAAAGTTGGTTTCAGATAGGCCTACTGACTGGTAACAAACAGCAAAAACAAGAGTGAAAACAAGGCAAGACACAGCAGGAAACCCCAGCAGCACAAGGCAGGACTGGTCCAGCGCAGGTGGAACACTTCCTGTTTGACCTTCAGCGCAGGTAGCCCCTTCGGGAACTGCGCTGAAATGCAAACAGCTTTTGTACAGCCTGCACTGAAGAACGAAACTTTCGTTTCTGGTGGTTTCCGGGTCACAGATTGCTCAAAACTTCACAGTTTTTGCTCAAATCAGAAGCTATCAGTCAAGGACACACTAAGGAATGATAAGGAGGATGAAAAGCTATCACTAAGAGCTTATTAGAGTCCTTTTGAATCAGCTCTTCAAATTATAAACTTGCCCAAAAACTGAGCTAGAGTAGCTGCCCTCTACTTTGTATTTGAAAGATTCAAATACAATTCGATTCGGTACTCCCTTTGTTTATAAAATGAATAGCAAAAAACACAAGTAACCAACAAGATACGGTCCCCAGTGGAGTCGCCAATTTGTTGTTGGGAAAAGTATCCAATACGAAATGACCCTATCGCACTCTAAGGGTGATAGTACCTCAGCAACAACTGAATGTAAAGCTATTCAAGATTACTTCTTTATGAGATGAGAGAGAGAAGAGAAGGATGATCTACTAACCGTTATCTTGCGCTTAATAGTCGATCCAGTCTTCACTCCTTGCTGCTTGCTCCTAGCTCCTTGCTCTTTCACCGGCCCAGCTACACAAAGATCATGTAAAAGCACAAGAAAAGGAAACTACAAGAAGCATACATCCATAATCGATTCAGGGATTAGCATAAATCAAATATACAAGCATCTATTCACCATAAAGACACATGCATATAGAAGAACCTCAAATACTTTATTAATGGAAGAAGTAAAGTTCTGAGAGGATTACAACCATAAGAGGCCCAATCCAACAACACCTCCCAGCAGAAAGAAATCTCCTCTTCACCTCCTTCAAGCAATCACCCAATAGTTCTATACACAAACCAACAACACTTCCTTACTTGCACAAAATTCCAGCCTCCCTAGACCTCATGAGAGAGCTCTATATATAGGGTTTTGGAGAAAGGATGAGTCATCTTGAGACTGGCATGAAGGTGACTAGTGTCCTCTCCCACTTTAGTTAATCTTCAGTTCTTGAGTCCACTTGGAGATTCTTGCTTCCACTTGGAGATCAAGACCCTCTTACTCATCACAAGGCGAATTCCTTGACCCAAGTGTCAGTTTGGAAGCTTCCTGGGCAGTTGACACCTTGCAGAATGACTGTGCCACTTGGCCAATCTCGCCCAGTGCAGGTAGCCTTCATTAGTTTTGACATTCAGCGCAGGTACAGAGTGGAGCAGTTGAGATTCAGCGCAGATGCTCAGTGGAGCAGCTGACATGATCCAGAAACTGCTTGTTTTTTAGTGTTTTCAGGTGGAGAACTGATTTTCAGTGCTGTGGTTTGCTGACCTTGTTCCTCTAAGGGCAAGAACAACATGTTTAGGGACTTTGGATCCCTCATATTATTGACATTTCATGCTTCATGCTGTTAGGCACAAAAATTTCTATAACAAGTGAGACTTCAGTCTGTGCTCTGCGAACTGTTTGCAAAAGGGCTGGTAGTGGGGGATTTGTTTGGCTAAAACACTTCCGAACCAGGGTCAAGCCTCAACAAGCCAACAAATGGTTCCGTTGCTGGGACTGGGATCTGCCTAAGGGATGTCTGATATTGGAACGTTGGAACCTTATGAAGGAAGAAATTGAAAAGTGAGTGGATCAGAAGTTGTACGAGTTCGTGGTTGGCCTTAGCACACACGCCCACACCACCTCCACCAAACCAGAAGTTTAACATGGTGAGCGCAATCAAGTTGCCTGTATTCAGAGGAGTAGGAAGCAAAAATCCAGAATAGTTTTAGTTCGTAGTAAGGGTAGTGTGGAAAGCACACGTTGTTATGTATGATAACATTAAAAGTGATGACTTGGTGAGCGCACTGCAGGATCGTGCATTGACATGGTATATAAAGCACTCTAGCGATCATCCAAATGCGGGCATAACAGAGATCTAGGATGCCTTGAACAAAGAATTTGGCTAGCCAAAATCAGAGACGGATTCGATCATAGGGTTCAAGGAGATCGTGATGCTTTCAAGTGAAACCCCTTAGGATCTAGATCAAATACTAAAGAGTACGATCCATGAGGCTAACATGACGCTGACATATGCATAGCACCACGCGTGGTTTGTGGCATCTTTGACACCGCATCTGAGAACGACATTGTCATAACAGAAGATCTCATCACAGGCTGAAGCATTAGAGGTAGCCATGAGGTTGCATGAGACTCTGATACAGGATATTGGGTTGGGAGTTTAGCAAATCCACGTGCAACCACAAAGCCTATGCTTGGAGATGCAGAGTTTGAAACAAGAGAAGGCGCCCCATCCAGAAGCACAAGAAGAGGTGTGGTGCATAAAATTTAAAGTCTAGGGCCATGATAAGGATCACTCTCCGGTATTTGCAAACTATTTAGCAGGGGGGGACCAATGCCATTACGACCAAAGGCACAGGTGGGGCGAAGCACGGTGCCCTCGCATTGGTGCATGATATTTCAGGTGGGAGGAAGGCACACCACAAACAACTATCACCTACTGCAAAAATTTACCCAGACCCCCCAGCAGATATTTTGCATTTTTTGTAGATCAGTGGGCCAAGATGAATGAGACTGCTATAGTTATGAATTGTTGATGGATTGAATACCCACCTATAGGATGAAAAATGAGCAACGAGGTTAGGATCTAGCTGCCACGATAGCATGCCATGGGTTCAAGGGCTGAGGATGAGGACGGGGAGGAATGGGGCTAGGAAGGGGTTGTGGGCAACTAATCTATTATAACTATGGAGGACCAGGCCACTACACTCGTGATTGTGCCAACCCAACCAGAATATTGTGCCCCTACTGCAAGCAGTTTGATCATGAAATGATAGATTTCCCCATGCTGATAGCACAGATACGTGAGAAAAGGGCAGCAAAACCTACACCGATGCAAAACGTCCAAATGATGAGGTTTGAACCGCGTGAGGAAGACCCCAATGTGAACATGATGCTCAGAAGTGGTGTGGCACAGAGGAGGATAAGGGGAAACTAACCAAGGAAGACATAGGGGTTCGCAAGGAGACATGTATGGAAGCTAAGAAGAGCTTTGTAGAGGTCTCTACCCCAGGTAGTAAAGATCGACTTGAGCCCGAAAGGGATCCCTTTATGCTAACTACCTTTTTAGAGACATGTATAAAGTTGCTACATGAAAATAAGGCAGTTAAGGGATTACAAGAGCTAATAACCAGGTGCACAGGGACAGGTGAACCCTGTGTGGTCCGCAAACTCAGAAGGCATTGTTGTGGGGAAAAGTGCCTATGCAGGATGACCCTATCCACCTAAGGTGTGACAGTGCCTTAGCAACAAACAAAGTAACTACTTGAGTATTCTTCCTTATGAATGATGAACAAAGAAGGAAGGGATGAACTAATCGTTGTCTTCCGCTAGTTCCCTTGGCCCAGTTCCTCCTCTCTTTGATAGCTTTCAACCTCTTGCTCCTTCACTGGCCCAGCAACACAATACCTGCAAGATCAAAGGAGAGAGAGACTACACAAAGATATATGTTCATATGCATAAAAGCTTAGGATCAGATAATAAGCAAAACATACTAATGCAACATACATCAAAGAAACACAAGTATGTAGGAGAAACTCAAATGATTTTATTGATAGAGTAACAAAGGTTCAGGAAGAGATACAACCAAATGAGGCCCAATCCAGCATCACCTTCCCAGCAAAGGAATCCCTTCTTCACCTCCTTCAACGCAAAATCACCCAATAGTTCTAATCTCAAACCAACAGCAATTCTATGCAAAGTACAAAATTCCAGCGTGTGGATCTCTTGCATGAGGGATCCATATATAGTTATTTGCAAAGAGGATGAGTCAGCTTGTCACCTGACTAGTGTCCTTTCTCTCTGTCAGTTCTTACTTCCACTTGGAGAGTGAGAGCTTTCCACTTGGAGACTGAGAGCCTCTTACTCATCCTTGGTCGAATTCAGTGAGGCAAGTGTCATTGGAGAAGATTTTGGAAGCTTCCAGTGTCTTTCCACCTCGCATGATGACCTTGCCACTTGTCATTTCCCGCTCAACGCACCCTGGTAGTGCATTTAGGTGCGTTGCAACGCACCTAGCTAGTGTACTGGGGTGCTTTGCAACGCAGGTAGCTAGTGTAGCCTCTAAAATGATCCTGATTTGACTGTTTCTGAGTAGTTTCTGGTGGAGAACTTATGGGAGGAGCTGTAGTTTGCTGACCTTGTTCCTTTAGGGGTAGGAACAACATGTTTAGAGACTTTGGATCCCTTGGATTATGGACATTTCATGCTCAAAGCTGTAAGGCACAAAAATGTCTATAACAGTTGCCCCCTAAAGTATGAGGCCATTTATCGGGCGAAATGCTTTATTAGGAGGATCTGAAGTTCTTCCGATGCTGGGAGGAGACCTGTCATAAGATACAATACAATACATTATCTTCATACTTGCTTTTCATGATCTAGCTGAGGCAGGCATTCCCATGCTCAACTTTATAAATTCATTTACATGTACATAGGACAGACAATCGTCTGATGGTAGACTGATGGTTTTGATAGAGCCATCATCCTTTTGGTAGGATGATTATCTGTGCTGCAATGCTGTACATTTCAATGTCTTTATTTTCCTGAATATATATCGCAGCCCAGATGGATGAAACTAGATCCGGGGTCTTCAATCTCGTCCGATCTTCACTCGAAGTACAAGTCGATCCACGTGAGAAATGTGTTGAAGTCGAACATGGAAAGACATCGCTTGATTACCAATCAATGATGTAAACAATTAACAAGCGCGAGAGGAATCACCGATAATGATGATGACCCTCAAGGTACTGCAGTACAATTCACGTGGTGTGAATAGAGGACTTGGTGTCGAACACCATGCAAAATCTTTCGGTCGAAGGTCATTGATGTATACCTGTCGCCGGAAGTGAGAAACCTGCCATTGAGGAATGCAAGCTTCAAAGTACTGAGGGGGGTGTTCCTAGATCAACTTCTTAGATAATGAGCTGATGTCGATAAGAAGCGATCTGTCAAAGGAGGGCCTTAATGAATCCCACATCAATGACACGGAACGGAGCAAATGATTTTGATGGAGGTGAAAACAATCTGATGATATATGATTCAGGGTGGCGGTCATGAAATAATGAAGTATAATGTATGGTAGTCGATGGGACACGATTGACTCCTTTTGAATGACTTCTCTTGAACATATCGGCGACACTTGTGTGATGGATTGGTAGCATTTACCCCAAATGTGGATGGTATGGCGAGACCATGGCGATGTGACCGGTGAATGAAACAACCCAACCCGACTCGGGCATGGAGTGGAAGTGTCATGTTCAAGAGCGACTTGCTACCAATCAAGTTTCTTTGACTTTTTCCCAATTTTCCCCAGTCATTGCTGACCGGTACCTCTTTATTTTTGTCAAGCTTGAGGAGGATAATATATGCTTGTTCTATAATTTACCCTTCGGGTAAACCCATCGCTATGTTTTAACGAGCCTAGCGATAGTGAAACTCGTTCTCGTCTAAAGACAAGTTTGTCACTATTAATTCTTTTAACGAGTCTAACGACAAAGATAACTCGGTCCTTTTCAATTTTAGAGAGTCTGAAAAGGTACGTAAAGTTAACTCCGAAATTCCTTTTTCGTCATCTAATCCCTTAAGTCCGAAAAAGTATAAAACAATACAGAAGGGATGAATTTTCAATAGTTTTAACGAGCCGAACTAAACAAGCGCTCGATCTTTTTGTGCAATAATCCCTCAGGTCCAAAAAGATTAAAATCTAGAGGAGGGATAGCACTTCTGGTCGCTTTAACGAGCTGGAAGGCTAAAACTCGACAATCTTTTCATATTTTACGAGTCAAATGAAAAGAGCTTAAAGAAGACTCGTCTTTTGAGGAACGAGTGATAAACAGGGTAGCAGCAGATTCCAGGAGGCTTGGAATTTTCCAATCACGGCAGTGTCACAAGGATGGCTAGTGAAATCACTCTTCGCAGCTGTTCCTCAAAATGGGTAAACAATCAAATGGAGGTGAATGATCGGCCAATGGAAAAGTCGAGGTGACGGTGCAAACACGACCAAGGCTTTAATGGATGATAATGCTACATTCACGGTGGTTATTTACCGGAGGATAGTTCATTTTTTAACGAGCTTAAACGCGGGTTGAAACACTTGCTCGATCTTATGTTTATTTTTTAACGAGCATGAACTATGTGCTAAAACTGCTCGAAACTTATGTTTATTTTTTAACGATCATGAACTATGCACTAAAACTGCTCGAATAATCCAGTCATATGATAAGAATGTCTCATGTAAGATTCCATTTTTTATGGAGCTTGCGCCTTACAAAGCTTTGCTCCGGATCCTTTCTTTATGCAAGTTTGGAAACGACTAATCCTACGAGTTTAAAGGGTTAGAGCCTACAGGTTTAAAGGGAGGACCTAAAAATTTAAAAAATAAATAGTCGCCCTTCGCTTGCACTCCAAAAGGTTTTCAATTCAATTCAATTCAATTCAATTCAATTATAGGAAGCAATTCAATTCAATTATTTTGCTACCCTATTTTGGATCCCTTGGATTATGGACATTTCATGCTAAGAGCTGTAAGGAAAAAATATGTCTATAACAGGCATGCCTTGCACACCTAGCAGAAAATGCGATTGACAACATAGATTGGCGAATTTGAAATGGATCAGGTCATCCTGGACTTGGGTTTGGATGCAAATGTGCTTCCTAAACAGACTTGGGAACACATGGGCAGGTCGACATTACAATGGTCTTCTATTCAACTACAGATGGCAAACCAAAACAAGATCTCGCACATGGGGAGATTGCAAAGAGTAACCGTGGACATCGAAGGCGCGAGCACATAAACGGATTTTGAGGTAATATAAATTTTGGATGACAACAACCCTTACCCCGCATTGTTAGGGATAGACTAGGCCATAGATATGAATGGAGTCATTAACTTAAAGAAATGAAAGATGGTATTTGAGAAAAGGTCCCTGTGCATAGTTATTCCACTAGATCCATCTGAAGGAGCACACTACACTGAACCCATACACAACAATGAAAGTGATGATGAATTGGATCATATCTACAAGATAACTGTGCGGGATCAATATTGGGTAAATCTGACTGCAGAAAGAAGAATATCGTGGGAGTGCGCAACGTCTTGAACTTCTGACTCAGATGAAGAAGATGAATGATGGCATAATCGGCTGAACAAGGTAACAATGCTAAATTGTAATATGATGACTAAATCATTGCGTTGTGTATCAGTTCAGGATCGAGATCTACCGAATTATGATGGGTTGACAGTGGTGGATGAATTCCTGACCAAGTTTGAGAACACGGTACCAGAGCACCAGAGGTTCGATGCTTTGATTTTGGCGCTGCGTGCAATGCCTGCATGCTGGTGGGGAACACATGAAGGAACCTTTGAAAACTGGTGTGGTTGCAGAAGGATGATGCAGATAAGGTTTGGGAAGCCGGAAATATGAATAACTGTGAAATACAATGGACGTGATGATCCCCACGTACACCTCACAAAATGGACCAAAGCCTATGGAGAAGAACCCCAGTCGGAGTGGGTACACTTACTTTACCATACCCTAGATGTCATCCCAAGGAATTGGTATACTGAAACAGAACTCCGACATGGTACAGGTGAATGGGATATCTTGCGCGAAGGATTTTTATTAACGTTCTTGTTTGAGGACCAATGGATGGATACTGCTGACAATGTGTTGCAAGTTGTGAAGGCTGCCATTTTCAAAATACCACTAGAACTAGAAGAAATAGTGCAACCAGAGTGGTCGCATTAGTTGAGCCAGGCCCTAGAATGTTACAACGTGTAGGTAGAAGATGATGATGATGACCCCAGAAACATCAATATTCTGGAAACAGAGTGGAGTCATGAGGTTCGTGGACCAGCGATCGAGGACCTTGACATGACTGTGCCACTAAGAATGAAGCAGGTAAATATCGGTACAGATGAGGAGCCGAAGTACACGATGCTGGGAGACTATCGGGATGATGCCACAGTGGATAAGGTTGTTGAGTTTTTTTTTTTCCAAAGGAAAAAATAGTAACTTTTTATTAAAAAGATAATGAAAATTTACACTAGCATATGCTCTGAAACATTCTGTAAGCTGCCACAAGGGCACGAGTGCATTTGCACCCACCGCATCGTTAGAAGACTAACGTGCACAAAGAAAAAGAAAAAGAGAAAAGAGAGGAGAAGGAAAGAAAGAGGCAAAAAACTGAACTCACACTTCAAGTTTTTCTCCCCTTTTTCTTTTCGACCTTACGCCACTCTCCTTGAGTGGGCTCGATCGAAGCAATGACTATCTGTATTTCTGAATTTTGTGGGCCAGTTTCTTTGTCTGAGTCTGAAGTATCAGAGTGGTGCTGCCGTTTGATGCCTCCCATGCTTGGATCCACTCTTGTCATTTCTGTCTTGTTGTTCGGTGTGGTTCCCTTCTGATTCTCCATTTCTTGAGATACCTCAGTCTTCTCTGCAGGGGCCTCTTCCACCTCTGCTTCTGATTCTTCTTCCTCTGAGTCTGGGGGATAAGGTTGTCGAGTTACTTTGAGAATATCAAGAATTATTCCTGACCAAAACCACGGAGTTAAAAGGGATCCTTAGAGACATAGGATTGATGAAAATAACTTTGAAACTTGATGCGAAGCCAGTTAAGTAGCATCCATACAGCTTGAATTTGAAGTATAAGGAAAAGGTCCGTGAAGAATTGGAAAAAATGCTGGCAGCAGGAAATATTGAACTGATGGAAGAATCTGACTGGGTGAGTCCTATGATAGTGCAGGAGAAGAAATAGAAGGGTGAAATTTGAATCTGTGTGGACCTCCAAAAACTGAATGACACTTGTGTTCACGACCCATTCCCAACGCCGTTTACAGATGAAGTTCTAGAGAATGTTGGTGGACAAGAAGCGTACTCATTTATGGATGGGTTCTCAGGGTACCATCATATCAAGATTGCATCGAAAGATAGAAGCAATACCACCTTCACGATCAAATTGGGATGTTTTTAGTACATGGTTATGTCCCTTGGGTTTAAGAATGCCCCAGTGCTATTTTCATGCGTAGTAGTGGCTGCATTCAAGGAATTCGTCCATAAGTTTTTGGAAGTTTATTTTGATGATTGGACTGTATTTTGGCTAGTCAATAAACATAACGTGAGCTTATAGTTGATGCTGGATACGTGTCGATGACACCAGATTGCGCTAAACCTTAAGAAATGCACTTTTCTCGTCCCCTTCGAAAACTTGCTTGGTCATGTGGTCTGCCAACAAGGATTTATGGTGGATCCCGTGAAGGTTGTTGTCATACTCAATCCGGAGGTGCCACGAAGTGTCAAACAATTGCACACCACATTGGGACACACTGGGTACTACCGAGAGTTCATTAAGAGCTATGCACAAATCATGGCACCAATGGAACAGTTGTTGAAAAAGGACGCTACATATTGTTGGAATGAGGAATGTAAGAATAGTTTGGAGATTCTCAAGGAAAAAATGCCATCCACACCCATTCTGGTCTTCCCAAAGTGGGACATCGAATTTCATGTATATGTTGATGCGTCGTGTATTGTATTGGGAACTGTACTTATGCAGGAAGGTGCATAAGGCATTGATCACCCGATCGCATTCACGAGCCGGCAACTGTCAAAAGCTAAAAAGAACTATTCTACTACTAAGCATGAAGGATTGGCGATGGTATACGTGCTCCATAAATATCACCACTATCTGCTGGGTGGGCACTTTAAAATGTATAGTAATCATTCCGGGTTGAAATACTTAGTGAATAAGCCTGTGTTAGGGGGCGTATTTGTAGATGGTTGTTATTGTTTCAAGAATATGATTTCAAATTCATCGTAAAGCAGGGACATCTAAATGCAAGCCTAGATCACCTATCCCAAATTGAGAATACTGAAGAGCCCACAAAATTATAAGAATGACTACCTAATGCACAACTTTATGTAGTGCGTGTTGCGGATGGCCACTTTAAGGATATAATCCACTTCTTAACCACAGGGACTGCATTGCAGGGGTATTCAGTTCAACAGAAGAAAGAACTGGTGATACGTGCAACAGACTTTACTATTATTGCAGGGCACCTCTACAAAATGGGCAACGATGAAATATTACGAAGGTATGTACCTGAATTTGAGCGAGGACAGATCCTTGCCGAAGCACAATGGGGAGTTGCAGGAGGACATTACGCGGGATGTGCCACAGCACAAAATATTCTTCACACTGGACTATGGTGGCCAACTCTACATCAAGACTCAAAAGTGTATTATCGGGCCTGTGATGTATGTCAACCATCGAGAAGGGATGAAATGCTGCTCAAGCCACAGATGACATTGCAACCATTTAAAAAATGGGTGATCGACTTTATGGGGCCTATTACACCTCAAAGAAAGATGGGTGCACGCTATATCATCACTGCAACAGATTACTTGACTCGATGGGCAGAAGCACAGCCAGTTAAGGACTGCACGACTGTTACAGCTGCAAAATCTTTGTTTGAAAATGTGTTGACGCGGTTTGGATGCCCAAAAGTTCTAATGAGCGACTGCGGAACGCACTTCCTGAATGAGACTATCAGCGCACTCACTAAGCAATTCTAGATATATCATCAACAAAGTACGCCATACCATCTGGAAGCGAATCGGACCATCAAAGTTTTCTACAAGATTTTGGAGACTGCATTGACCAAGGTATGTAATGTAGCGAAATGATTGGGATTTGCGCATACTTGCTGTGCTATGGGCATACCGAACCACATGAAAGAAGCTGATGGGTCAGACACCTTTCTAGTTAGTCTATGGCATGGAAGCCATTATGCCAATGGAATATATCATACCTAGTTTGCGAATAGTAGTGATGACAGGCATGGCAAACTATGTGGCTTTGGAAGAGAGGCTCACGCAACTGGAAGAACTTGAGGAGGAACTATTTCTAGTAGGATTCCAACAATAGGTACAAAAGTAGTGCGAAAAGGCTTGGCATGATTGCCATATCAAGTTCTGCATGTTCAAAGAAAAATATTTAGTATTGTTGTATGACAGCAAGTTTGAGAAATTCCCTGGAAAGCTCTAAATGCATTGGTTGGGACCATATGTAGTCAAGGAAGTCACAAATGGAGGTGCGGTCCAGCTCAGCAGGCTTAATGGAGAGCCCCTCCTAGGAAGAGTAAATGGAAGTCACCTGAAGCTCTACATGAGTGGGCCAACATCCTAACTAACTAACCAAAATACAATCTCACTACTCCAGACAGTTGAAAGAGAGTGCGGCATGATAAAGCAGTCTATGAGGGAGCTACATGACAACAAGGGTGCATCTAGAATCAGTATGTCACAAGGGTCGTGGTTGGGCAGAAGGAGCTGCACTACTACGTCGATAAACACGGAGGTGACTGGTTTTTTCACTGTTCATGACAAGATGTTTGAGTTATGGTGAAAGGGAGCGGGCGATGGGCAATTAAGATACAAAGTATGTGCTAGATCTGGAATGATCTACTGTAGATTTAACATTAAAGCAACAGAAAAGGAGGGAAAGGCTGAATTTGAATTTCAATATGTCTATAAATCATAGGGGGCATCCACCGAATGCTTTTTGGTATCGAGAGAAGTGAGCTATTGTGCCTTCCCACCAGTATGGAACTGTTGATCATTAATGCTAAAGGAGAAAGCCCACGGGTTGTAATATGGATAATGGTGATGCAGGACCTTCTGGATAGTGTGTTGTTGAAGGCTACAGACGCCATGCTGAGTTCAACACTGACGGTAGGGAATGTACCAAAAATTCATAGACATGAAGCAGAATTGGTTCGGATGTCACTTCCTAACCCATGAGTTTGCCGCCAACCATTGAAAGATAAGGAAACAACCATGAATATGGAGAAAAATGATGAAATTATAGCTAACAGTTCATCTCTGATGCACCTTGAAGATTGGGACCTCGTAGACAGCAACATCTTTCTTGCAAAAATGCAACACAAGCTGCAACAGACAGTGCGTATAGTGGACTGAAAATTCGAGATTCACTCACGGGTTGTAATATGGGCAATGGCGATGTAGGACCTTCTAGATAGTGTGGTGTCGAAGGCTGCGGACGCCACACTAAGTTCAGCACTAATGTTAGGGGATGTACCAAAAATTCTTAGACATGAATAAGAATTGGTCCGAATGTCACTTCCTAACCCACGAGTTCTACGACACCGCCTGAAAGATAAGGAAACAACTATGAATATGGAGACAAATGATGAAATTACATTTAACAGTTCGTCTCTGATGCACCTTGAATATTGGGACCTCATAGACAACAACATCTTTCTTGCAAAAATGAAACACAATCTACATCAAACAGTGCGTATAGTGGACCGGAAATTGGAGATTTGCTGCTTGGACCCGAAGAGTTCCCGCATGCGGCACCCCAGCTTAAGCTAAAATCCTATGAGGGGGTGCTCTATGTTAACCGAGCAGAGTAGAATGAGCATCATTGGTCACGCTAATTAGTAGAGGCAGTGGAGCAGGAGCTTGAAGAAGAGTTGCAGGAGACAAGGAGGGAGCAGTAGAACATAGTGCATCACTCACAGGGATGGTGGATCGTGAAGCCTTGGCAGTGCATATCACCGCACCAACGAGTGACACTAGGTGAGTCACGATGATTGTGTTGGGGGCCTGTTGGGTAGCGGAGGCCCCCCATAATGGTTTTGGGGCTTAAAGTCCATAATTTAGGGTAATGATATTGTAAACGTTCCGTGAAGTGTGCGAAGCGTGAAATATAATAGGTCGAGTCAAAGGGTTGTCCGCCCGAAAATAATGTAAAATAATAGAAAGTGAGACGACCTGTCCATGTACTGTGGACCATGGAAATTTGTAAATAGAGAGAGGCTCTAAGGGTAGGAGGTAGCTTTTGAAAAGAGATCTGAGGTATTATGGGTTTGTGAATGTAATATTCTCTCTCAGTCTGGAAGTCTGAGTCTCAGGTCGTAGTAGGAGATAGAGGCTCCGCAGCTGTGTGCGCGGACCCCCATAGCTGTGTGCGTGGGGTAGGAAGTGGATTGTACTATAATGAAGACATTAATAAAGATAAGTTGGTTCTGAAATATTACTGGTGTATACATTTTTTATGATCTATCTTATTCTTCTTATGCTATGTGTTTATGCAAGATTTATGGGTGCACGCACTGGTTATAACTATTAAATGCTTGCTTAAAGACCTTAAGATCTAAAATAAATCCTTTAATAATAAGAATCTAGGAAGTGCCCGTCACAGATCTACACGAAGGCCTGACAACGGTATAAAGTAGCGCAAGGGCACAGGTTGGTCCGTGAACCTTCCAAGTCCCCATCAAGACATCCCTAGGGTGCAGAAACCTGGTTCCAACCCCCTCCCATACTACCTCGGGTGAGACTTCAGTCTGCACTTCATGGACTATTGCAAAAAGGGCCAGTAGTGTGGGATTTGTTTGTTGGAAATAATACTAAGAGGGGGAGTGAATCAGTATTATCAAGTCAAATATTCCTTTTTCAAATCCAGATGATATATGCTACTTCAGTTAATTAAAACCGCGTATATACGCAACTATGTAGAAGGAAACTTGCATATAGAATGCAAACTTATTATTTACGTTATATTTCAGATGTTGATTATTAATCTTTGTATCAGAATCCAGTAACCAGAAACAGTAAAACAGAGCATAGGACAATCACACACAAGAACAAAAGATATAAGGTGGAAACCTAATGTGGGTGAAAACCACCTGCTGCAATTCATCTCTATCTTCTTTTAATTAGAAACTTCCTTTTACAATGTACTAGTGTATTCCTTTACCAGTACGCAGGCTGCAACCTGCAGAGAGCTACAACCCTCTCTCATTCTCCAGCTTCTCCTGGAAGGGAGCTACAACCCCCTTAGCTCTTATACTAGCCAAGATACTAGTATGTAGGTGCTGGCCTACTGAAGGCTACAACCTTCTGTTTCTTCCAGGGATCACGTTTCATAAATTTTCAGAGTGGATCCATGAACATCAATCAATCATCAAGTATATATGCATCAAACAATCTCATTTTCCCAATTAGAACTAAATCAAGTAAACACTTCTCTGACAGTTGTACCCAGAACACAATAACAGTAACCACACACCAAATTCTGAACCCAGAATACTGCAGCAATAAAGAGAGGCAGCTAGATCATAGTTTAAAGATATACGCTAATTCAACAACCTGAAACCTGTGTGCAGATCTATAAAGGATAATTCATTCTTTCAAATATTCAGACACTATTTAACCCAGACTGTCAGATTTATAGATCAAGCATGCGCCTCATATAACAGATAAAAATCATACAAAGATACTGTCATTCAAGCTTAAATATTATGACCCATCAATAGAACTTATCCTTTTTTATGTGCTAAGCTTCCTCCTTCATTCAGATCCAGATCTACACCATAACCCAATCACAAATATTTCAAATCTAGCACTTATTAGATATTCAATTCATTCGATGATCCTTTGCCAAATGATCTCCTTCCTCTTTTATAGTCTTAGGCCTTCCACAATACCACGGTCCAAAACCGTAGGATCAAAAACTGTTGGACTAATACCATGAACTAACCATGAAAGTGCATGAGATCAACACTTTTGGATGCAATACCACGGACCAAAACAATAGGATCAAAAATTGTCGGACTAATACCATGAACCAACCATGAAAGTGCGTGAGATAAACACTTTTGGATGCAATACCACGGACCAAAACCATAGGATCAAAAACTATCGGACTAATACCATGAGCCAACCATGAAAGTGCGTGAACGTTTCTCTTCATGAAAGGAACTTTTCTCTGCATGAAAGTGCGTGAACTTTTCTCTACATAAAATAAACGTTTCTCTGCATAAAAGTGCGTGAATTTTTCTCTACATGAAATAAACTTTTCTATGCATAAAAGTGCCTGAAATTTTCTCTACATGAAATAAACTTTTCTCTGCATAAAAATGCGTGAACTTTTCTCTACATGAAATAAACGTTTCTCTGCATAAAAGTGCGGAACTTTTCTCTACATGAAAGAAACTTTTATCTTCATGAAAGTGCGTGAAATTTGCTGCACTATAATTTATCATCTGAGATGAGTGGGTTGCCATCAAGTACAACATATGTATCATAATGCCAACAATCTCCCCCTTTGGATTTGATGGCAACAACAACCAATCACTCTCCCCCTTTGACATCAAGGGCAAAGGGAAAACCAACATAATCTCTTTCCTAGAGAAACATTCCGCTACCCATACTCCCCCTGAGTACCTGCTGAAATCTCTGAAAGAGCTCCCCCTTTGAATATGCCAAGGTGTACCACTCTATCCATGCTTCCTCTGAGTACATGTTGAAGTCTCTGCTCTGTTGAAGTGTGTTGTTCATGCTCCCACTGACTATAAGCAAGGTCTACAAACAGATGTTTTACAAGAAGAACATGACTCTATCATAAATGACCTTCCTATCACCAAGGACTCATACATACATCCATTTCCCAACCAAGTGGGGATACATCAAAAGTTTACACATGATAAAACAAGAGCATTACATCTTCATCCCAGGCATAGTGGGGAAACCAAGATAGGGCGTTACATGACCTTGACACCATAAAAGAGATACATGACATAGAGACAAAATATCTAGAGCAAGACTTATGAAAGTCACCAATAACTGATAGTAGCAGCATCTGACAATCACCATTCAGATCAGCAACCATGATTTCCTTCTGTTCTCCCTCTGCATTTGTTCCACCTGAAACCAACAAGAGCTGTGAACTAGAACCAAAAGCTTCTAAGATAATGCCAACAATGCATCATTAGAATTTTATCTGCTCCCCTTGAACCTGTGCCAGATGGTCTTTGTCACACCCATATTAGACTATCTTCAACCAGAGCCTGTCCCTACTAATATCCATCAATCCTCCACATACACAACTGTCTCTGCACAAACCGGTGTATGTACGCAGATCCTCCTTAGGCGACTCGCGTATACCCATCTTTCTCTGAAACAGACAAGTTTTAACAGCAAGATGATGTGTCAACTACTCCCAGCTTCTGTCTGAGGTATTAAATGTCTCCCTGGGCAGTGGTTTGGTGAGTATATCAGCAACTTTTTCCTTAGAGGGAACATATTCCAACTTGAACTTTTGTTCCAACACTTGTTCCCGGAGAAAGTGGTACTTGATCGGTATGTGCTTGGTCTTTTAATGCATGACTGGGTTCTTTGAAATGCCGATTGCACTTGTATTATCACATAAGATGGAGGTAGGTGGTGTACAAGCGATTTGAAAATCCTGTAAGGTTTGCATCATCCAAAGGAGTTGAGTGTAGCAAGATGCAGCAGCCACATATTCCACTTCGGCTGTAGATAAAGCAATCGAACTCTATTTCTTGTTGAACCAAGACACTAATCTGGAACCCATAAATAATGCTCCACCACTTGTGCTCTTTCTGTCATCCATGCTTCCAGCCCAATCTGCATCTGTATAAGCATGTAGAGTGAGATCTGTATCTCTAGGATACCATAAGCCATAGTTTTGGGTTCCTTGAAGATACTTGAAAATTCTCTTTACTGCCTAAAGATGGGTTTCTTTAGGATTTGCTTGAAATCTTCGAACTATTCTCACTGCATGCATGATGTCTAGTCGAGTACCTGTCAAATAAAGAAGACTTCCAATCATGGATCTATAGGTTGGTTGAAGCACTTCTGCAGATTCATCATTTGCACTGAGGCTGCATCCTGTAACCATAGGGGTACACATTGGTTTTGAATCTTCCATGCCATATTTCTTCAAGATTTTCTTGAGATACTTGGTTTGAGACAAAAAGATACCGCCTTCATTTTGTTGGATTTTCAATCCAAGAAAATATGTTAGTTCTCCAAGAAAAGACATTTCGAATTCTTTCTGCATCACCAAGGCAAAGCTTTGACTCATAGCTTCTTCATTGCTGCCAAAGATAATATCATCTACATACACAACAAGTATTAGCAATTTGTCATTTTCAATTTTTATATAAAGATTGCTATCTGCTGATCCTTTTGAAAAACCTTGTTGATGAAGATATTTGTCCAAACGGTAGTACCAAGCCCTTGGAGCCTGTTTGAGACCATAGAGAGCCTTTTTTAGTCTGCATACAAGATTTGGATCATTCCCAAGAATGAAATAATCTGGTTGCTCAATGTACACTTCTTCTAAGTCTCCATTCAGAAAGGTTGATTTCATGTCCATTTGAAATACTTTGAGCTTTTGAAAGCTTGAGAGAGCAAGGAACGTTCGGATGGCCTCAAGTCTAGCAATAGGAGCAAAAGTTTCTTCAAAGTCTATACCTTCTTGTTGAGCATACCCTTTACAAACAAGTCTGGCCTTGTTTCTAATCACTTCCCCATTTTCATTCAACTTGTTTTTAAAAATCAATTTTGTCCCTATGACATTCTTATCTTTTGGTCTAGGAACTAACTCCCAAGTGTTATTCTTTTCGATCTGCTCAAGTTCTTCATCCATTGCCTTGACCTAGCATTCATCTTTGCATGCCTCTTTTACATTTTGTGGTTCAGTGGAGGAGAGCAATTCCAAATAGCTTGAGGCTTTTGCAATTGTTCTTCTTGTTCGTATACCTGCCTCTTTCTGCCCCAAAATTTGAGATTCTAGATGATTCCTCTGAACGTACCTGGATGGAGTCTTCTCTTCTATCCTTATCTGTTCCTCTGGTGCCTCTTGAGGTTCTTCTTCATCATCAGTCTGATTTGAAGGGTAGTCTTCATCCTCTTCAATATTTTCATAATTTACTTACCTAGGAATGTTTCCTTCTTCATCAATCACTACATCAATGTTGTCGACAATTCTTCCAAGTATTTTATTGTAACACTTATATGCTTTGCTGTGGGGAGAATAACCAAGGTGAATGCCTTCATCTGCTCTAGGTTCAAGTTTGCCAAGATGTTCATCATTGTTCTTAATATAGCATTTACTTCCAAAAATTTTGAAATGTTTCACTGAAGGAGTCTCACCATACCATAGCTCATGAGGAGTTTGAGTGTTATTCACTCGGACATTTTTTTTGTTGAGAATAACAACCACAACAAATGCAGCTTCACCCCAGAAGGTTGCGGGAGTTCCAGATTCATCAAGCATAGCACGAGCCATTTGTTGAAGCGTTCTGTTGATCCTTTCCACCACTCCATTTTGCTGAGGAGTCCTAGCTGTAGAGAATTCCCTTCTTATTCCATGTTCTTCACAGAAATCGAAAAATTCATTTGAGGTAAACTCCCCACCTCTGTCAGACCTGAGGCACTTAATTTTTTGATCTGATTCATTTTCAGCCAAGGCTTTGAAAGATTTGAATTTTTTGAATGCTTCGTCTTTGTGCTTCATAAGTCCTATCCAAACCATCCTGTAGATGTCGTCAATGACTAATATAAAGTATTCTTCTCCTTGAGGTGACCTTGTCCTAAATGGACCACATACATCTGTATGGACTAGTTCAAGAGACCTGATAGCTGATCCTTCCTTCTCAGGGAAGTTAGTTCTGGTTTGCTTACCAAACTGACATGATTTGCATATTGTATTGTTCGGAATTCTAATGTCTAGAAGACCACGAACTGCCTGGTATTTGCATGCTTTCCTTATCTGTGAAAAACTTAGATGCCCCAACCTTTGGTTCCATAACTAGTGTTCATCATTCTTGCTCAAATAGCATTGTTGTTGTCCTTCTTCAAATATGTATAAATTATTTGGAGTTCTTATGCATTTGATCACTATTTTTCCTGTATCAAGATCACGAACACTACATCCATTTGATCGAAATATTACTTTAGTTCCTTGATCGCACATCTGACTGACACTCAGTAGCTTATGCTTCAAGCCATCAACATACAAAACATTTCCAGCTTTGACCTTTTCTTTCAACTGAACAATGCCTTTTCCTTTTATGACTGCAAGGGTATCATTTCCAAAAGAAACTTTCTTTCCCTTTTCTAAAGCACTATATGATTGAATTTTTTCTTTATCACCTGTCATATGCTTCAAACATCCACTGTCGATGTACCATTGATTTTCTGTCCTTCTGCATAAAAAGCTATCCCACATCTTTTTGGTTGTGGTTCCTTCATTCTCCATGTTCTGTCACTTGAGGCTTGTTCTTTCTGAGTTGTTTGTCAAAACCTGCTCCTGCATTCAGAATCTTCATGACTGAAGTTATTGCAAATAGAACATTCGATTTCATTTTCAAGGGCGAAAAAATTGTTATAGGTCCTTTTCGTGATCCCAGTCATACTTCTTTGTTTTTGAGCTTCTCTAGTCATGATTGTCTTATAGGCAACACATTGTGCTACTTTGTGGCCAAAGTTATGGCAAGAGAAACATTGGCCATTGAAGAAACTCCTGCGATTATCAAATCGACCGGCCAAATGATTGTAGTTTCTATTGTCATACATTCTTGAGGAAAATTGAGAATATTTTACCTGTGGCTGGTCGTAGCTTTGGTTCATCCTTAAGGTGGATTGCCCTCGATTTACCTGGTAGTCTGTTGTAGGGAAAAGTATCCGACTCGGATGACCCTAACCCACTCTAAGGGTGACAGTTCCTTAGCAACAACTGTAAAACAAACTACTGAAGGTTTACTTCTTTATGAAAGCAAAAGAGGATGGAGAAAGCACTAACCGTTGCCTTGCGCTTAATGTCGAATCCAAACTCTTCTCTTTGGCCGCTTGCTCCTAGCTCTTTGTCCTTCTGCTCGCCCAGCTACAATGAGATCCTGCAAAACAACAAAGAAGGAAACTACAAGAGGCATGCAATCATAACTGGTTCATGGATTAGTGTAAACCAAACATGCAATCATCACAATATATAATTGAAACAAGAGCGCATAGAAGAACCTCAATAGCTTTTATTAATGAAGAAATAAAGGTTCTGAGAGGATTACAACCATTGCAGGCTCCAACCCAGCAACACCTCCCAGCAGAAAGAATTGCTCTTCTTCACCTCTCTCAAACAATCACCCAATAGCTCAATGATGAAACCAACAGCATATCATTACTTTGCACAAAATTCCAGCCTCCTGAGCTCATAGGAGAGAGCTCAATATATAGATGAATTGAGAAAGGATGAGTCAGCTTGCAACTGATGTGTAGCTGCCTTGTGTCCTCTCTCTCTTCAGTTAATCTTTAGTTGATCTTCAGTTCTTGAGTCCACTTGGTGAACCTTGCTTCCACTTGGAGAAACAAAGCCTCTGACTCATCACAAGGCGAAATACCTGATCCAAGTGTCATTTTTGGAAGATTCCAAAGCAATGACTCACTGTGCCACATGTCCAAACTCGCCCAACGCAGGTGGGCTTTGTTCTACCTGCTTTGCAACGCAGGTACACCATGGAGCAGTTGTGTTTCAGCGCAGAAGCCTAGTGGAGCACCTGCTTTGATTTCAGGATTGCTTGTTTTTGAGTGTTTTCAGGTGGAGAACTGATCTGAGAGATGTTGGTTTGCTGACCTTGTTTCTCTAGGGGTAGGAACATCATGTTTAGGGAACTTTGGATCCCTTGGATTATTGACAATTCATGCTTATTGCTGTAAGGCACAAAATTGTCTATAACAGATGCCCCCTAAAGTATGAGGTCGTTTATCGGGTGAAATGCTTTATTGAGAGGATCCGAAGTTCATTCAATCTACTGAGAAGTGTCCTGTCATAAGATACAATACAATACATTATTTTTCATACATTTTTCATGATCTAGCTGAGGCGGGCATTCCCATGCCCAGCTTTATAAATACATTTTGGTACATAGAACAGACGATCGTCTGATGTAGACTGATATTTCTCTGCCGAAATTATCATCCTTTGAGAAGGATGATCATCTGCTGTAATGATGTACATATCAAATGTCTTTATGTCCTGAATATATATCGCAGCCCGATGGATGAAACTAGATCCGGGGTCTTCAAACTCTTCCGATCTTCACTCGATGTACAAGTCGATCCATGTGAGAATTTCTTGAAGTCGAATATGGAAAGACATCGCTTGATTACCGGTCAATGATGTAAACCATTAACAAGCGCGAGAGGAATCACCGATAAGGATGATGACCCTCAAGGTACGGCAGTACAATCTACATGGTGGGAATAAAGGACTTGGCGTCGACCACCATGCAAAATCTTCTGGTCGAAGGTCATTGATGTATACCTGTCGCCGGAAGTGAGAAACTTGCCATTGAGGCATGCAAGCTTCAAAGTACTGAGGGGGGTGTTCCTAGATCAACTCCTTGGATAATGAGCTGATGTCGACAAGGAGCGATCCGTCAAAGGAGGGCCTTAATGAATCCCACATCAGTGACACGGAACGGAGCTAGTGATTGTGATGAGGTGAAAACAAACTGTGATGTATGATTCAGGGTGGCGGTCATGAAGTGGATGAAGGATAATGTATGGCAGTGGGCGGAACACGGTTGACTCTTTACAGAACCACATCTCTTGAACATATAACGACACTGATGTGATGGATTGGTAGCATTACCCCAATTGTGTACGGTGTGGCGAGGACCATGGTTCTGCGACCGGTGAATGAAACAACCCAACCCGATGCGGTACGGAGGACAAAGTGTCATGTTCAAGAGCGACTTGCTACCATTAATGCTGTGAGGTTCTCCCAATTTTTCCCCAGTCATTGCTGACCAGTACCTCTTTATTTTTGTCAAGCTTGAGGAGGATAACATATGCTTGTTCTATAACCTGCCCTTCGGGCAAGCCCATCGCTATGTTTTAACGAGCCTAGCGATAGGGAAACTCGTTCTCGTCTAAAGACAAGTTTGTCGCTATTTAATCATTTTAACGAGTCTAACGACAAGGAAAACTCGGTTCTTTTCATTTTTAGAGAGTCTGAAAAGGTACGAAAAGTTAACTCCAAAATTCCTTTTTCGTCATCTAATCCCTTAAGTCCGAAAAAGTTTAAAACAATACAGAAGGGATGAATTTTCGGTTGCTTTAACGAGCCGAACAAACAAGCGCTCGATCTTTTTGTGCAATAATCCCTCAGGTCCAAAAAGATTAAAATCTAGAGGAGGGATAGCTTTCCGGTCGCTTTAACGAGCTGGAAGGCCAAAACTCGGCAAACTTTTCATATTTTACGAGTCAGTGAAAAGAGCTCAAATAAGACTCGTCTTTTGAGGAACGAGTGATGAACAGGGATAGCAGCAGATTCCAGGTACAGGTTGGAATTCTCCAATCACGGCAGTGTCACAAGGATGGCTAAGTGAAATCACTCTTCGCAGCTGTTCCTCAAAATGGGTAAACAAACATATGGAGGTGAACGATTGGCCAAATGAACGGATGGAGGTGATGGCATATAAACACGACCAAGGGCTTTTAATATGGCTTTGAACTGTTAGGGAAAGATTGCTCACAAATTATGTTTATTTTTTAACGAGCATGAACATTGCTAAAACTGCTCGATTCTTGCGTTTATTTTTTAACGAGCATGAACATTGCTAAAACTGCTCGATTATTTTGCATGCCCCCAGCATCATAATAACGCATGTCAAAGGAGGGTGCCCCCCAAGCTTCATTGCATTCAACTTGGTGGTTGGAATGAAGGTTTACCTTTGAATTTTGAAAAGTGGATTTGTTTCATTTTTTGATGAGGTTGACATAGTAAAAGAACTATCCTCATGACTCCTTGTTTCATTTTTTAACGAGGTTGACACGAGATAAGAACCGTCCTCAGGGCCCACTGTATTTACAGTATTTCCATTAGGGCGACGATCCATGCTGACAAAATATTTAGGAATCTTCTGAATCCGTTGGATATAGAAGATTTCATATTGTAGGTTTCCACTGTGGCTACTTCCGCCAGATTACCTGCCAGCGGTAGGGCAAAAGTACCCATTAAGGCAGGGTCTTTTAGGAGACCTACTCCGATATTTTGGAGTGATTGATTACTTTCATGGATCATTGTGCTGCTTCCCGTAACTTGAGAACTGTTGGGGAGAAATGTTTGTTGGTCGACGATTGTAATTTTTCCTTGAAAAGGAAATACAATCCTCCTGAAGTAGGTCGACACAACTGCAGCCATGGCATATATCCAAGGCCTTCCCAGTAGGATGTTGTAATCGAGGTTTCCGTCGATTACTTCCACATCAACTTCTACTGTTTTGCCCCCCAGTTCAACTTGCAAGTTATTTAAAATCCCGTATGGAGTGTATGATCGTCCATCAAATGCTTTTAACGTCGTTGACGATTTCGACAAGGGTGGTGAGCCTAAATTTTTCCAGCAACTCATTGACATAAGACATGTAGATGCCCCCTCATCAATAATTGTTCGATGAACAGTTTTGTTGAGGGCTTCCACTTTAATAAGGAAAGCTAGTTGAGCTGGTAACTTAGGGTCATATCCTTTATCATCAAAGGCCACAAGATTGGAATCCATTGGGCCAATCCCACCTATGGCTGATAATAAAGCTTGCTCTTGGGAGGTGCAATTTTGCGCTACCTCAAGTGTCGACATAGCGGACGACGATTGGGTCAGGTCCTCTATTATATTATAATTCTGTGCTACTTTTGCACGAGGATTAAATGTCGACTTGTGTACTACTCCCTTTGGCGAGTTTATTATTGGCTTAGGAACGATGGGTGGCACAACTTCGTTCAAAGTTGTTGTCGAACTACTAGGTTGTTTATCAGCCTTGTTATTCGACCGTTGTGGATTCCGGTAACCTTTATTCCTTGTCAAAGCATTATTCTGCTGCTTTGAGGTGGACAACATAAGCACTTGGGATCGGGAAGCATTTTGATTCGCAACCAGATTGTGTCTTGGATTAGGAAACGGATCAGTCAATACTGCCGGGGTTTTTGAACTCTTGAAGAGTTTCTTAACCTCAGGTATATGTGGACAATCTTTTGTCCAATGATCCTCATCGCATATATGACACCTTGTCGGGGGTCTCCCGTTCCTTTTCTTTTTCTTCTTGCCCCCTGGTTGCTTCAGTTGTTTGCCCTTGTCGGTCGACATGGCATTTACTTCTAAGGCAAGAAGTCCCTCATTTGCATTTTGACTAGAAATTTTGCGTTTGCCAGTCACGCCATTACTGGCGTGAGAGTTAGTATTCGATTCAGGAGGGGGAGGAATTGAAAATTCAGGTCTAGGGGCGTCAGGTATTTTGTCGTAGAGCGTGCCCGACTGAGTATATACTAAGTCTAAATATTGAGCACGAGCAATGACTTGCTCCTCTGTTACGACTCCTCTCTTGGCCACATCTTCCGTTATAGCCGGAAGTAACGACTTTATAAACCATTCAGCTAACAGCTGATCGGGAACGTAAGTTTTCACCATCCTACGACAACGTCGCCACTCATGTATATGATCAGATATGTGAGTGGCCGTTGTCTGTTTGAAGTTGGTAAGGAGTTCCGTTCCTGTTTCATACCTTATCGGTAATTGAAAATGGGTTAAGAAAGTCGTGGCTAAGGAGCTGAAATTGTCGAAAGAGGCTCTTGGCAATTCAATGTACCATTTAGCCGCTGGACCTGTCAATGTCCTCTGGAAGAGGCGAAGTCTTATCGAATCATCATTCAGGGTGTTTGATGAACACCATAAGAGGAATGTCATCACATGATTCGACGGATCTTCACCTGGATTTCCATTGAATTTAGGAATATCCGATGGAAGTTTATGCGGAATCGCTGGCCACCAAGAGGCATAAGCAATTGGATCATTAGTCAGCCTGTTTAGATCTGGTAATTCTAGAGTTGCTATAAAAGGCAACTGTTGGTTCAGGTTAGGCGAAGCATATCCCGGATAAGATGGTATCGCCTGAGCAATGGGTCTTTGCAGACCAGCATAATGCTGACAACTTTGACAAGGTTGATGGGCATAACCATTATAGCATGGTTGCCCATTACTTACAAAGACTTGTTGCTCAGGTCCTTGATATGATTGTTGGAATGGCGGTTGTTGAGATTGAACCAGCTGTGGTTGTTGGACCATTTGCTGTTGACCAATACTGGATGATTGACCAAGATGAGGAGTCACAGTACTTGTTTGAGCCTGAGTCGCTCCAGATAAGGAGGCACTACCCTGAGGTTGTGATTGATCCGCTAAGACAAGAGGTTGTGGTATTACAACAGGTAGCGCTTGTACTTGCGACGCATTCTCCATAGCAGGTGTGGTGGTAATATTCGACACAGGGTGTACTGGTCGCACTGAATATGCAACTCCTGATTGTTGAGGCAGTATTGGTACCCAACTGCCGGATGTAATTCCAGTTTGACCTGATCCTTGTTGTAAACTCTCATATGGTTGTTCTCTAGGAGGGAACAATGAAAGAGCATACTGCCCTCCATATGGTGGAAATCCAGTACTTAAAGGGCAAATTGGCCCTTGAAGACACATTGGATCAATTTGTCGAGTTTCAACATAAGAAGTACCAGATGATAATCCGGATGAAGAAATAGGAACTAACCATATTGTCGTCCCTGATGGGACTCCGGCTTGTTGTTGACAATTTGCCGGGACAGATGGTATACCAGCGAACATCGTTGGAGTAGCAGCAGGAGGTTCTGCTGCTGCTGTGTCAGACGACACAGTCCTAGATGTCGACGGTTGTTCAGACATATCTAGTCTATCCAAAAGATTTCTTAGCGATTCTACAGGAACTTCCACTTGTGGTGGACTAACTTCGAAGATCAACGAGGGAAGGGTGATGATTATTCCGCTTAAAATAAATTTTATAACGACGCTTTAGACACAACTTGCTTTTTCAGTTTTAAAGAGTCGAGAAAAAGCTAAAGATGACTCTAGTCTCCTTCGATGTTTTAACGAGCCCGAAGTGACAAATGCTCGGATGGACTTTTTCAGTTATAGAGTTTGAAAAAGGCCAAAAGAAACTGCTCTGGAGATCTAGGCAGAGGGTGTGCCAAACTTTTCGCAAAACCACGGAATACGTTTTACGGTACGTGTGGTCAATCTTCGTGAATGCTGTGTTCACTGCATTGCGATCAGTAGGGCGGTCGACACGGCTTCCTAAGGATAAAGGATATATGCCTATAGGGGTCTCCCAATATATACTCGACGGTACGTGGGAGCACAAGTCCGTATTAGTGCCACCGACTCTCAGGAGGAATCACCCACCTTCTTCGAGATCGACAGTCACTACGTTTAACGACGCCGGAACACGTCTCTAGCTTAGACCTCTATGTGTTTGCGTTATGTTTCAAAGCGTTGTTAGGTTCATTCAGTATATTTTAAGTTGATCTTTTTAAAGTTTGCCTTTCAAGGTTCACCACGAGATGTATGTGACAAATTCCTAAATGCAGCCTAAGATGAGAAGCAAGCTTTTTCAAATCTTTTTGACTGATGAAAATCTTAACTACTGAGGGAAAAGAAAGGCAAATCTTTTCACACAGATCATAGAGCACGCACTAAATGAAAATTTTTCCTAAATCATTAAGCAAACAGTCAAATGCAAAATGCACAATGCATGTATTTTCTTTTCCCTTTCTTAATGTAGATGGGTTACAAAAAGAAAGTTGTTATATAAATTTGATTTCGATTTAAAGTGAAAGTAAACAAGTTTGTCCAAAATCAAAAGACACCTTAAGATTCACTTGCTTAATCACTGGAAATACATGAAATCAAACCATACTAACGAAAGTAAAATGACTAATCAGCTATGGACAGCAAACAAGCTAACTCTTTAGACCAGCAAAACGCCTAACACAGGTTCAGATCTAAGAGGCCAAAAGCATGACTAGTTTACTTTTCGTTATGGGAAATTGTAAATGAGTAAGAAATACAAAGAAAAAGTACAATTTCGTTATATAACAGAGGCGGAATGATGGCAAGTAATATTGGCTTCAAAACAGGCACAAGACTGACACCTAGCAGCAAAACTAAGTGAAAACAGGCAAGAGAAAGGAGGAAACCCCAAATGTACTAAGCCAATTTGGGTCAACGCAGGCTCTGCACAGTCAAACTGGCTCTCAACGCAGGTAGCCAGTTCGGGACCTGTGTTGCAAAGCAGGTAGCCTGTGTACTACCTGCTTTGGAAAACGAGAATTGCGTTTTCACAGTCTCCGGGTCATAATTTTCTCAAAAATGCACGGTTTTTGCTCAAATCAGAAGCATTCAGTCAAGCACACTCAAAGGGATGATTCAGAAGGTGCAAAGCTATCACTAAGAGCTTACAAGGATCCTTGTAGATCAGCTCTTCAAATCATGAATTTGCTCAGAAAATGAGGAAGAGTAGCTGCCCTCTACTTCGCTTTTGATATAGTCAAAAGCTTTTCGATTTGGTACTCTTTCGTTCAGGAAATGAATAGCAAAATACTACAAACACAATCAAATGGATACGATCCCCAGCGGAGTCGCCAGTTTGTTGTAGGGAAAAGTATCTGACTCGGATGACCCTAACCCACTCTAAGGGTGACAGTTCCTTAGCAACAACTGTAAAACAAACTACTGAAGGTTTACTTCTTTATGAAAGCAAAAGAGGATGGAGAAAGCACTAACCGTTGCCTTGCGCTTAATGTCGAATCCAAACTCTTCTCTTTGGCCGCTTGCTCCTAGCTCTTTGTCCTTCTGCTCGCCCAGCTACAATGAGATCCTGCAAAACAACAAAGAAGGAAACTACAAGAGGCATGCAATCATAACTGGTTCATGGATTAGTGTAAACCAAACATGCAATCATCACAATATATAATTGAAACAAGAGCACATAGAAGAACCTCAATAGCTTTTATTAATGAAGAAATAAAGGTTCTGAGAGGATTACAACCATTGCAGGCTCCAACCCAGCAACACCTCCCAGCAGAAAGAATTGCTCTTCTTCACCTCTCTCAAACAATCACCCAATAGCTCAATGATGAAACCAACAGCATATCATTACTTTGCACAAAATTCCAGCCTCCTGAGCTCATAGGAGAGAGCTCAATATATAGATGAATTGAGAAAGGATGAGTCAGCTTGCAACTGATGTGTAGCTGCCTTGTGTCCTCTCTCTCTTCAGTTAATCTTTAGTTGATCTTCAGTTCTTGAGTCCACTTGGTGAACCTTGCTTCCACTTGGAGAAACAAAGCCTCTAACTCATCACAAGGCGAAATACCTGATCCAAGTGTCATTTTTGGAAGATTCCAAAGCAATGACTCACTGTGCCACATGTCCAAACTCGCCCAACGCAGGTGGGCTTTGTTCTACCTGCTTTGCAACGCAGGTACACCATGGAGCAGTTGTGTTTCAGCGCAGAAGCCTAGTGGAGCACCTGCTTTGATTTCAGGATTGCTTGTTTTTGAGTGTTTTCAGGTGGAGAATTGATCTGAGAGCTGTTGGTTTGCTGACCTTGTTTCTCTAGGGGTAGGAACATCATGTTTAGGGAACTTTGGATCCCTTGGATTATTGACAATTCATGCTTATTGTTGTAAGGCACAAAATTGTCTATAACATAGTCTTTGTTTATTCTTGATGTAAATCGTCCCTGTTTTACCTGGTGATCTCCATTGCTCTTTTGCTCATTCCTCCTTGCTACATCAAGATAACTTTTTGAGGTGGATGGTTTCTGCGCTTGAGATGCTTCTTCATTATATCCTAGACCTGTCTTGATTAGTGGGGAACGCTGCACATTGATAATCTCATCTAGAGTTTCAGATCCTTTAACAAATCTAAGATTAAGAGCTTTAGTTTTCTCAATCTCTTTTCTAAGACCCACAATTTCACATTCCAATTTTTCATGATGTTTTTCCCTTTCAGCCAGTTGACATTGCAGAGAATCAATAATCACATTTTTCTCTTCTAAACAAATTTTGAGATTAGAAATCTCTTCATAAAGACCATCTACATCTATAGCATCCATGTAATCATCATCTTCAAAATCCATTAAAATTTTATAATTATTACCTCATTCATCTTCATCACTATTTGATAGTCCATCACTATCTTCATGAGTGTAGTAACTTTTCTTGGTTACATTCTGTTTCTTGTTCCATCTAACAGGTTCCTTCCCTTTGTCAATCTTATCCTTATGAGGACACTTGGCAGCATAGTGACCAACTCTTCCACAAGCAAAGCATTTGAAAGTTAACTTACCACGGAATCTCCCAACACCTCGTTGAAGGTTTTTGACAAAATTTGATTCTTCCACTTCTTCTGACATGTGTCCTGACTCATAGTAGTCTCCTTTGCCTGAAGCCTTGAAGGCAGCTTTTCTTCTATCTAATGGTACTCCTTTCCTCATTTCATAAGCAGTTAGAATCCCGTGCAGCTGTGACATGGTAAGGTTTCGTAGATTCTCTTTTTCTTCTATTGCAGAAACTTTAGATTCAAACCTAGGGGACAAAGATCTTAGAACTTTTTCAACCACAAAAACCTCCTTTATTTCTTCACCCAAGTTTTTCATACAATTAACAATCTCATCTACATGAAGGACATAGTTAGCCACACTTTCATCGCTGTGCATTCTAAGATTTTCATACTGAATTCTGAGGGTTTGAAGTTTTGCTCGTTTTACCTATTCATCTTGTTCATAGCTAAAAACAATCTTGTCCCATATTTCTTTTGTGGATTTATACTGAATAACCTTGATGAATTCTAATTGAGATAGACATCCTAATAAGGTATTGACTGCCTTTGCATTTGTTTCATATTTCTTCTTCTCAACCGGATCTGTAGGAGTTGCTGATGGAAAAGAGTACCCTATATCTATGATATCCCAGACTTCTGTACCACGACATTGAAGATAGGAAGTAACTCTTACGTTCCAATATACGAAGTTTGTCCCATCAAAAATCGGTGGCCTGATAGATGCTTCTCTCTCGTAGTTGCTCATGATGATGGATCTTCCTCCAAGTGATCAAGCTTCTTCAGAAGAACCTGGCTCTGATACCAATTGTTGGAAATAATACTGAGAGGGGGGTGAATCAGTATTATCAAGTCAAATATTCTTTTTTCAAATCCAGATGATATATGATACTTGAGTTAATTAAAACCACATATATACGCAACTATGTAGAAGGAAACCCGCTATACAATGCAAACTTATTATTTACCTTATCTTTCAGATGTTGATTATTAATCTGTGTATCAGAATCCAGTAACCAGAAATAGTAAAATAGAGCAGAGGACAATCACACACAAGAACACAAGGTATAAGGTGGAAACCCAATGTGGGTGAAAACCACCTGTTGTAATTCATCTCTATCTTCTTTTAATTAGAAACTTCCTTTTACAATGTACTCATGTAGTCCTTTACCAGTACGCAGGCTACAACTTGCAGAGAGCTACAACCCTCTCTCGTTCTCCAGCTTCTCCTGGAAGGGAGCTACAACCCCCTTAGCTCTTGTACTAGCCAAGATATTAGTACGTAGGTGCTGGCCTACTGAAGGCTACAACCTTCTCTTTCTTCCAGGGACCACGTTTCATAAATTTTCAGACTGGATCCATGAACATCAATCAATCATCAAGTATATCTGCATCAAACAATCTCCTTTTCCTAATTAGAACGGAATCAAGTAAACACTTCTCTGACACCTGTACCCAGAACACAGTAACAGTGACCACACACCAAATTCTGAACCCAAAATACTGCAGCAATAAACAGATGCAGCTAGATCATAATTTAAAGATATATGCTACTTCAACAACCCGAAACCTGCGTGCATATCTATAAAGGATAATTCATTCTTTCAAATATTCAGACACTAATTAACCCAGATTGTCAGATTTATAGATCAAGCATGCACCTCATATAATAGATCAAAATCATACAAAGATACTATTATTCAAGCTTAAAGATTATGACCCATCAATAGAACTTATCCTTCTTTATGCGCTAAGGTTCCTCCTTCATTCAAATCCAAATCTGCAACATAACCCAATCACAAATATTTCAGATCTAGCACTGATTAGATATTCAATTCATTTGATGATCCTTTGCCAAATGATCTCCTTCCTCTTTTATAGTCTTAGGCCTTCCACAATACCACGGTCCAAAACCATAGGATCAAAAACTATTGGACTAATACCATGAACCAACCATGAAAGTGCGTGAGATCAACACTTTTGGATGCAATACCATGGACCAAAACAATAGGATCAAAAACTGTCGGACTAATACCATGAACCAACCATGAAAGTGTGTGAGATCAACACTTTTGGATGCAATAGCATGGACCAAAACCATAGGATCAAAAACTGTCGGACTAATACCATGAGCCAACCATGAAAGTGCGTGAACTTTTCTCTTCATGAAAGGAACTTTTCTCTGCATGAAAGTGCGTGAACTTTTCTCTACATGAAATAAAATTTTCTCTGCATAAAAGTGCGTGAACTTTTCTCTACATGAAATAAACTTTTATCTGCATAAAAGTGTGTGAACTTTTCTCTACATGAAATAAACTTTTCTCTGCATAAAAGTGTGTGAACTTTTCTCTACATGAAATAAACTTTTCTCTGCATAAAAGTGTGTGAACTTTTCTCTACATGAAAGAAACTTTTATCTTCATGAAAGTGCATGAAATTTGATGCACTATAATTTATCATCTGAGATGAGTGGGTTGCCATCAAGTACAACATATGTATCATAATTCCAACATTGTTTGGCTAAAACACTTCCAAACCTAGTTCAGGCCCCAACAAGACAACACCTTACCTTCGGGAAATTTGTTATGCCACATTTACCTATATTTGCACATGACTGTCAGGGACCTCAACCCTACAGTGGTTAAATTCAACGGCCGTTTTCACACTGCAGCATGTCACTGAGGGCTTTGAACGTAGAGTATTTTGATTCAACCACTAGGCTAGAACAATCAACCACTTGACATGATCTTGGTGAACGTGGTTAAGCGAGAAAAGAGAAAATTACAAGTTTGATGGGATCGAGGAAAAGTTCTTTTCGTTCAATTTTCCCAATGGATGCATGTGTAAAAGCAATAACACATGATGTGTAGATAGGGAACTAGATTCTGTTAGCGCTTGAAATTTCACCTCAGGCTGAGAAAGGTAAACCTCAAGGCAACATCAAACCACTTAGCCTCGTAGCTAGCCCTACGGGGCAGGAGAGGGCTCTCTCCGGTCTATCTCAGTAAAGATCTTCAATTGGGGAGATGACCAATAGGGTAACATTGATTTTAGGCTAGTAAACGGATCAAAAGGGTTGATTTTGAGATTTCTAAAGTTTTGGTGGAAAATTGGGGAATGGCAATTTTGGGTGCGGGGATTGGACACAGTTTCTGCAGGGGGTTCTTTGGGGCGAGATAGGAGACAGTATTGATGCCTTAGACTGAGGTTAATGGATGAGAAAGACAGGTGAGGAGCTAAGGAGAGCAAACAATAACTTTGAATTCTCCTTAAACAGTAGAAAACATTGAAATTAAACAAACTTAAAAGCAGAGCATGACAGTCATGAATTCTACTTTAACACTTCATTTGTTTAATGTGCAGAAGGAAAAGAAAGGAAATGATTCACATAACACACTTACAGGTACATAAAGAAACACACCATCAATACAGGTAACCACAAGAATCCCAAAAAGGACTGCAAAACCCTGGTCTTCCTTAGCCAAAAATTGCAGAGATACAGTGAATAATACAATGATAGCTTCTCCCTCAAGAGTCCAACCTTCCAACCTCTGAAAATGATTGAGAAAATACATAATATAGGCAAGCCAACCTCTTCCCTTGCCTCTAGGGGTCGAGCTCATCATCCTAGGAGCTATTTCAACCAATTCTAAACTGAGCACTAAAATCTAGGCAGTCAAAACAACTTGCCTCTATAAGCTAGGAAACCAATTCATTCATTAAATTTTCACCTTTTTCATGAATGAATCTTCTAGAAGAGGTACATAAGTGTAAAAGTGTCATAAAAGTACATTAATTACATCAAAGAGGATAATAATCCACCCCAAAAAGTCAAACAGGGTCAAACTGCGTTTTTCTGAGCTGTACACTGAAATTTGGAGAAATTTGCCTGACGGGTCGCGCGCCTCTGCCTGACGGGTCGCGCGCCTTTGAGGGCATATTTGGGGCACTTCCAGGTGGCCAAATTGAGCAAGAGTAGGCTTGTTGGAAATGTCTGTGAGTCTACTTTCCAACCCAACTGGAATTTCGGAATTTGGTGGTCATTTTCCCCTCCAAAATTGCAATCTCCCAAGACTGCTTTCTGTGTCTCAAAAATGTGGCAGAAAGTCATTTGTTTCTTGTTTTTTGACTTTCTGGAGGCCCAAAACTTCATAAAATCTCTTGTCCATGGATGAGAATATGTAAATTCTCATGAAAAATCTGGAAATGCTGAGTTTTTGCAAAATGGAGTTGCCACGATGAAGGGTCGCGCGGGGGGTGAGACCCGTTAATGGAGAAAACCTGTAAATTGCCTGAAAAAACCAAAATTTACCCAAAATGCTCAAAATTTCTTGGGATTTGTGCTGTGGCTAGGCTATTTAGTGCCATTCGTAGTCAAAGAGGCTTTGGCCAAAATTTGGAGTGGATCGGGCCTTTTCCGTCATTTTAGTGCCTTGGCCAACCTCCTTGGATCTAGCGATTGCAATTTTGACATTTCTCTAAAACCATGACACCTGTGCAAAACATGAAGGAGGGTTTTCTTCTTTGGCATGTTATGGACAAAACCTCTCTCAGTTTCCCAAAATTCATCTTTTATTGCTCTGAAACATCATTTGAGTGCGACTTGTCCCAATGTGTGAAACAAGGAATTTTGTCGAAATGGAGCGAAATGAAGGGGATAGGGGGCTTCTAAATTCTTGGGGAAATTTTTGGGAGTGGGGAGGGATGTTAGGAAGTAGGGGAAAGTGGAATCTCAGAGATTGAGTTAGGAGAAGGGGTCGAAAAGGGAAAAACACAGGCCCAACCTAGAAAATTGCCAGGTTGTAGCTAGAAACTAGGGTTTGTGCGAAAATGAGGAATTTGGCGGATCTAAGGGATGGGAAGCATTTGGTAAAGTAATTTAAGGATAGGAGAAGGTGTATGAACATCAGGATACAAGTTTTGCCGATGATTTGACCGCCCAAGAGAAATTGCCTTCAAAACCCTAGGAGAGGGAAATGACCTTGCCTAGGTGCAACTGAAGCATGGACAAGATGTAAGATGACTCATTAGACACTGAGATGATAATCAAAACCCTATGAATGATGATAGACTCAGCTGAATGATGACATGGATGGGCCTTTGGGAAACTTTGAAAAGAGTGAGAGCAAACCCTAGACCTAATGCCTAGTGACCAAATTTTGCTTGAAGACTCACTGAAATGACAAAATTTGACCTTGACACTCTGAGACCAATTTGTAAGAGCATATTTGATCACTAGAGGAAGGCTAGAAAGACTGACACTAACAGATTCGACCTTATGTATGAAATCAACGTAAACTACCTCTCCGCTTGCTAATGAAAGTTATCCTCATTCCACATACGCAAGCTATTATCTGGTGAAAAAATTAGAAGGCAAGAATGCCAGAAAAGGCTCATTCCGTTACTTGTATATGTTAGGGATATATTCAACCTTTTCACGGCTTGGGAAACATCTCAGATTGATCTCATCCAATGATCCAGAGAGGTACAAAGCCAACATTTTTCTTATGGATATAGAAATGTATCCATGATTGCACTGCTAAAAGTAGGAAAAAGTTTAGAGATAAAGGAAATCAGCGTATAAGCCTTGCCAATATAGAAGCAGTGGCTTTCATATTGATTTTCTATTTTTTTGTTGAAAGAAAAAAGAAAAAAGAATCACGCCTTTCGGGTTGGCTAGAATTTTCCAGTTTTTTTAAGTTTAGCACAGCAATTGATTGTGTTCGCAACCACCCGAGATAAATCAATGAGGGGTTCCATAAAAATCAAATACTCAATCTTTCTTACAGTAAAATTTTTGAGGATTCAAAGAGTGTATGGGTAGTGGTTACAGTCTTTCATGGCATGAAATGCATGAAATGTTATGTTTAGTCTCATTTGAACTGTCGACTGCTGCTGAAAAATTTCTGAGCCAAGGGCCCCTTGGTTAGATTGATTATTTTGCAGCAACAAATGCCTATGTTAGGGGAATCGATGCATTGTGATCATCAATTTCACCAGTTAAGTTTCAATAATAGCTTGGGAAGAAAGGAAGGAGGGCTTCGAGGATATTATTTTATCATGTTGGCCATGGAATCCCCCTAGAGCATTGTTTGGGGCTCAAAGCCCACGTTTTTAGTAATATTGTTGTAAAAACTCAACAAATTGCAGGCACAGAGCGTGAATTGTATATTAGAGTCATAGGGCTATCTGCCCTAAGTTTTGAATGTAGTGTTGGCCTACCCATGTTCCACGAACCATGGGATTCTATAAATAGAGCAAGGCTCTAAGTTGTAAAGGAGTGAGTTAACCAACGGATGGAGTCTGAAAAATAGCGAAGCATAGAGAAAGAGTCTAGTATCTTGGGTCATAGTAGTAGGAAGAGGTTCTGTGGTTGAGTGCACAAAGGCCTAGTAGAGTTCGCAACTTAGTGTGCAAACCCCTGCAGCTGAGTGCGCAGGGCGTTTTTTTTTAAAGTCCATAATTTTGTTTGGGAATAAGTCTTGGTATTCGTGGAGTAACTCAGCAACCTTATCCACCATGGCATCATCCCAATAGTCCCCAAGCATTGCATACTTCATCTCCACCTCCGTTCCAATGTTTACTTGCTTTGTTTTTAACAGTGCGGTGATGTCAGGATCCTCAATCGATGGTCCTCAAACCTCATAATAGCCTTCTGTTTCTGGAATGTTAATATTTCATGGGTCCTCATCATCCTCCTCAACATTTACATTGTAACACTCGAGCGCGCAGCTCAGCTGTGTCGCCCATTTTGGCTGAAGTACTTCCCTTGGCTCTTGGGGTATTATGAAGATAGTTGCTTTTACTGCTTGTAGCGCATCATCAATAGTATCCCACCAACAATATTCAAATGTGAAATTTAACATAAATCCCTTGCGCAAAATATCCCATTCGCTCATTCCATGCCAGAGCTCCATCTCAAAATACCAATTCATGGGTATGACATCCAGGGTATGATAGAAAAAATGTACCCATTCAGGCTGTGGCTCTTCCCCATAGACCTTGGTCCATTTCACGAGGTGTGTATGTGGATCATCTCATCCATCATACTTGTCTACTAGCCGCATCTATAGTTTCCCAAATCATAGGTGCATCATCCTTCTACATCTGCGCCAGTCCTCAAGGCTTCTCTAATGCATACCCCACCACCTTGTGGGTGTCATGGGCAGTGCCCATTTCAGAGCATCGAACCGCTGCTATTCCAATACTGCGCTTTCAAATTTGTTTAGGAATTCATCCACCATTATCAACCCGTCATACTTATGTAGATCCCTTACCTCTATTGTCACGTAGCGCAGTGATCTAACCATCATGTTGCAATTGAGCGTGGTTTCCTCATGTAACTAGTTCTGCCATCGTTTTGTTTCCTCGTTCGAATTTGATGTGCAAGAGCTTTCGCGCTCCCACAAAATCCAACCATCCATTGTAGGATTCACCCAATCCTATTCCCGAGCGGTTATCTTATAGATACAATCGAGCTCATCATCGCTCACTGGCTCTGTGTAGCGTGCTCCATCCACAGGGTCTAAAGGCACCACTACGCGTAGTGACTATTTCTCAAAAATCATTTTGCACTTCTTTAGATTTATTACTCCATTCATATTGGTGACCCAGTCTATTCCCAATAGCACGAGATAGGGATTTTTGTCATCGACTATCTCTATCACTTCGAAATCCACCAACATGCTCGCACCTTCAATATCCATCATTACTCGCAATCTTCCCATGGGTAAGATCTTCTATTGGTTCACCATTCGCAATAGAATAGGAAACCATTTTAGCGCAAGTCTTCCCATGCATTCCATGTTTTTTTTGGCAGTACATTCACTTCCAATCCTAGATCTAGAATTACTTGATCCATTTCATAATCCCCAATTTGCACAGTCAATCTCATTTCCCTTCCTATTCACGATGTGTGCTTTCTGAGTTTCCGGACTACACACCGTTCTCATGATCCAACGCACCTAGTGATAAGTTCCTACAACCCTTTCATAGCCTTGCTATCGCACAACAATTTCATACATGTCTCCAGAAAGGTCGTGATCATTAAAGGATCCATCTCTGGCTCTAATTGATCCTTACTACCTGAAGTGGAGGCCTCCATGAAGCTCTTCTTAGCTTCCATGAATGTCTCCTTCGTGTGCTCCAGATCAAATTCAGGTTCCTTTGTAGGAGCCTTGCGAATCCACACACTGTCTTCAGGCTGCTTACCTTTGTCCTCTCCTATCATGATACCGCTTCTGAGAACTATGTTTACATTCGGGTCCTCTTCACACGGCTCAGATCTCATCATTTTCAAATTCTGAGTCAGGGGAGGCTAGAGTACGCCTTTCTCATGCAGCCTCACTATCAGTGTAGGGCAGTCCTTTGCCTCATGATCAAACTAAGTATAGTATAAACATGATGTTCTCATCAGATTTGTACAATCGCGGGCATAGTGCCCTGGCCCTCCGTAATTGTAACAAATTAGTTGTCTGCGACCCTTTCCTGGTCCCACTCCACCTCGACCTCATCCAAGCCCCTGAAATCCAGCATGCGCCATTCCCGTATTTGGGTCGAGGGCTCATGTTTTAGCCTGCACTCTATAGGCAGGATTTTGATCCATCATTAGCTCGTAACTTCTGCAGGTGCGCTCATCATGGCCTACCGACCTGCAGAAATTACAAAACAATTGTTGGGATGTCTGTGTATACTTTTGAAATAGATGAAAATTATCTGTAGCGTATTTTCCTCCTATCTAACAAATCACACACCATAGTGCAGGCACCACGCTCGGTCTTGCTTGTGCCTCTGGTCATAATAGCATTGGCCCTCCTCCCGCCAAGTAATTCGCGAAGACTGGAGAATGGTCCTTGTCATGGCCCTAGCCTTTGCCTTTTATGCACCATACCTCCTTATGTGCTTCTGAGCGGGTTGTCCTGTCCTGTTTCAAAATATGCATTTCCAGACACAAATTTTGTAGTTGTGCGTGGATTTGTTGGACTCCTAGGCCAGGATCTTGTATTGGGATATTGTGCAGTCTCATTGCAATCTACAAAGCTTCAGCCTAGGTGGATAAATTTTTCTACGACAACGTAGTTCTTAGATGTGGTGTTAGTGACACTACAAACCATGCGAGGTGTTGCCCATCTGTCAAGGTCATGTTGGCTTCACGAATAATACTCTTCAGTCTCTGATCCAGATCCAATGGGGTCTCTCCTAGAAGCATTGCGATCTCCTTAAACCCGATAATCGATTGTGTCTCTGACCTTGGCCTGCTAAATTCCCTGTTCAGCGCGGTCTGGATATCTGTGATCCCTGCTTTCAGATGGTCATTAGAATGCTTAATCTAGCATGTCAATGCATGATCTTGCAATGCACTCACCAACGTTGCCTTCTTTGTATTGTCATCTACAACTCCTTGTGCTTCCCATACAACCCTTACCATGAACCGAAATTGGTCCAGATCTTTGTTCCCTACTCCTTTGAATACCAACAATTTTATCACACTCGCCATATTGAACTGTGATGGTGGCGGAGGTGGTGTGGGCAGAGATGGAGGTGAAGATGGTGAGACTGGTGGTAGTGTAGGTGGAAGTGGTAGGCGCGGAATTTGCTACCTTATCAGACTGACCGCGATTCTCGAAGAAACTTTAGCAAGCTCTTCCTTACTTTCCTACCATGGTGAAATCAAGGGGTTATTCTCTATCTTTGTGCTACCTTCATTTCTATAGATCATCCCACCTCGCATAGCCCCAAACATCAATTTATTCGCGTAACCCACTTTTCACACAATAAAATCTTAATCCAAGTGTTCAGAGATTTAATGTACTTACCTCGCGGTCCTTTGAGGAAGCGTCATTTCGCCTCACTGTAGGTGATTTTTGTGTCTATCACAAACTTGGTGATAAACCCTCCTATAATTTGATCAAGCCAATGGTCCACAGTCCGTGCGATCTTATCTTCCTATGCTTCTAGTATATGCACTAATTCTGGAGTCCACACAATTGGTTTGTCAAGCCTACACCTTCGTTGATTGTCTGCTAGCTTCACAATCCACTCATACAACTTAGAGGGAAAGAATGCAAAGAACATTTCATGGATTTCCATATATAAGTAGCGCTCCAACCACTATTCCTTTGATACTCGTGGATTCTTGCTTTCCTGCATCGCTAACTCATGAATCTTTATATCTAACCACCCTTCAATTTATTTCTTTGTTGGATTCTAGTGACATGACATCAGACATCCCTTATGCAGATATCACTCCTAGCAATGGAACCATTTATTGGCTTGTTGGGGCCTGACCGAGGTTCAGAGATGATTTAGCCAAACAAATCCTTGTACTACTAGCCCTTTCAGCAATAGTCCATGGAACGCGGACTGAGGTCTCACCCGAAGTAGTATGGGAGGGCGCTAGAACTAGTTTCCACACCCTGGGGATGTCTGATGGGTTCCAAGTGGTCCACGGTTTGACCCTGCGCGCATGTCGCTACACGCACTTATCAGTACCTCGCAGCCAATGATGTTGCCTTCGCACAACCCTACTTGGGGGCCGAATAGTGTTATTATCAAAATCCTTACTAGGAACCGGATATTAGTTGATTAACTTATCTTATATGTATGCTTTCATGTATACATAACAATATTCACCATTCATACAAAAGTGTGCAGTAAATAAACAATATAATTGCACTTGATATCAAACATGTAATAACTTAAGAACGGATACACGAAATTCAGATAAGACTTCTCTTTATTATTCTTCTTCCTTGGTTACAGACTGGACTTTGCCCTGCGCACTCAGCTGCAGGGGTCCGCACACTTAGCTGCGGACTCTACCAGGCCTCTGTGCACTCAGTTGCAGAGCCTCTTCCTACTACTATGACCCAAGATACTAGACTCTTGCTCTATGCTTCACTATTTTTCAAACTCCATCCGTTGGTTAAATCACTCCTTTACAGCTTAGAGCCTCACTCTATTTATACATTCCCATGGTCCGCGTACCATAGGTAGGTTGACACTACATTTAAAACTTAGAGCGGACAACCCTATGACTCTAACATACAATTCGAGCTCCACTCCCGCAATTTGTGGAGTTTTTACAACAATATTAATGAAAACTTGGGCTTTGAGCTGAACATGACGTTCTCGATTAGGACTTCAATGGGAAGCTGGTGAATCAGACATTGAATCATGCTCCGTCATCCGATTTGTTGCATTTCAAGGATTTCGGTGGATTTTCTTTGGTAAAAATTTGAGCTAGAATCTCACTGTTATTGAGGTCCGCTCTATGTTTTTTTTCCAATGATTATCTTAAGTGCATTTTAACATTTGGTTTAGATGTTGGAATGGTTGTCGTTAGAGATATTGGACTTCATTTAAGCCAGAGTTTTGTCTTGATTGGAAAGCACGGGAGTATATTGATAGAAGGAAAATGCAAAAGATTGGATAATGGATTATCTCGATTTCGATCAAATTCTCACTCCTCTGATGCACATAAATAAGTGAGAAAACATGATCCTTAGGATGGGTTTGCTAGTTAGTGGAAATATTTCAGTTGTTCTCTGAATTTCGTCAAGAGGGAGTGCAGTGCAATAGCTAGTCGTGCTCGCAACATTTCCCTCAGATTCTCTGCATAAGTGAGTGCATTGCCTTGGGGGTAAGAAATCAGAATGAAGACTATCTACGCATAGTCTATGTGTGGTTTCAAACCTCACATCCAACAAAGTTAAAGGAGCAAGAGGTTTAGGAGAATAAAATACTCCAACCCTTTTTTACTGTAAATTCCTGTGGATACAAAGATATAGTATGGGTATTGATTTTTTTTTTTGATGATTTTTTTAGAATCTGAATCAGATAGATATATATTACAATTATGGGTTATGCAGGACAAGGTTCCCACCAATCTGATCATTGACCAAATAATGATGCACATGTTTAATTGGTCAATGTATATACCATAGTCTATGATATTGTTTTGAATCATTGTATGTATTATATGTAATCATGTCACAAGTTTCGTAAAAATATTGTTTTGAATTAGTATGTAGAATTATTTTTAAGAAGATAGTACATGCCTAAATCACATAAGGTCATGTGAGGTGAAGGAAAAGTATGCATAAGCATGTGTACGAGTGACATAAGCTATTTTGTTCCATGCATAAAACATGAGTAGATTTAAGTTATACATTTTTTTATGCTCCCATAAAATATGAATATTTATTGAATTTCTTGAATTACGTTAATCCTTGAAGGATTGTATCATAGCCTCATTGTACATATTTGTATTATGTGTTTACTATGAGCAGCAATGGTATGCATGACAAGGCTATGAGCATCTCTCATGTTTGAAAAAATAGATTTAAGATATTTTGGAAGAGATAGAGTTAGGCTGGATAAGTAAACGAAAAGCTATTAATACTTATAGTTATGTGAAAATTATTAAAACTAAGTTATTATTGAATGCTTTGGGAGCACATAAAAACTATATACCATGATGTACAAGTGGTTTAAGATGATAGACCTGGTTGTAAATAAGTATGATTGTGGTATTAAAAGATTGAATAAAGAATTCTAGTGGTGTGGAATAATACTAGTCATTGCATATTTTTATGATTTGAGAATGTTAAAGTTGCCTTGAGGTGAGAGGGTTGATAGGAGACATTGAGGAGTCTCACATATGGTCATATGTAATGAGAACATAAGTATTGTTGATGTTTAACTATTTTCTGCTATCATATAGACTCTTTAGAAAATAGGTTTTGATTATAAGTACTGATCAAATGATGCTCAAAGGGGAGCCTATCTGGTATATGGTTACAAGAAGTTGTTTTGGTATGTTTACATGCATAAAGCATTGCTAAGTGAAGAAGTAACATGTTATCAAGGTTAATAAGTTACTAATATTAAGTCCCCTTCTAAGATAAGGAGCTTAAAATTTTATCATATATTGTGGAAGTTTCAAAATTTAAGCTATAGTTGAGTGTGCCTATAAGGACACAATGACTATATGTCATGATTGGAAAGTGATGATTGCAGATATGCATAGAGAATAATTAAACAATTGGTAACCATGATAAAGCATGTCCATCATATTAATTCATACTAAATAATACATGAACAAAAATAAATGAGTACTTAAGTACACAAATACATGGATGCCTTGCATATAGAACTCATTGTGGGGGTTCAATGAGCTGAATGGATATGCTTGCATATGTGGTGTAATTGAGGTCAAATAGTAAACTATGTTTATCTTCAAAAAATCATTAACCAAACCTCTAAAATGGATGCCTATGTATAAAGGCCAAGTGGAGATTTAATCATCACACCTATGTTAATGGTATGATTAATTAGTGAATATGGTCAACATTTTACTCATATTTGTTCTGAGATGGCATGGATGCTATGCAAGGGAAAAGGGTAATACAATACAAATTCATTGAGGTAAATTAGTAATATCATCACCTCATTCTAATCGTATTCAAAATCAAATGATGATTTGTATGGTTTCTAGTTAAGAACATAACTTAATGAAATTAAGTTATGCTTAAAAGATCCCAAGAAGGGATAGAGGATGTGAAAAACAAGTGTTTATAACATACCTTGTGTGCATGCATGAATGGATGTCCGGCCAGGTAAACAAACTTGGAGGGTACCCAAAAGAAGGAAAGTAAGTTTGGTATAAGTAACTATGGTTAATCGCAGTTTGGCATACATACAATTACGATGAATATATGTATATGAATATATATTGTGATGTGAAATAATCTGTTATGACTTTGTAGGCATATTAATGTATAAAATATGTAAACTGATGTATTGTATGCAGAGAGACTGCAAGAAGCAGGTGTTCGACAAGAACACAAAGGCTTGAAAGAATGCAAGCAGAGGACATGAATTCTTCAGATAAAATAAATGATAAGCAATAGTTGCTTTAATAGTAACAGATTATGATATTTATCATAGTTAAACTTTGCATCGATAAATTCTCACAAATGATTTGAAAAATGTGTGACAGGTAGCTATGGAAGGAGAGATTCTAGTAGCACTCCTTGAGACCGATGTAGCTATGGTAGGAAGGATGTTGGGAGCACTCCTTGTGGCAGATGTACATCAGAAAATTTGCATCAGATGGCAGAGCCATGAGAGCTATTCATTTGGAAACCAACTACCTATGAACGAGGATATGATGTAGTGAAACACCAAGGACGGTGTAAAATTTAAGGGGGGAGTATGTAACACCCCTCCCTTGTGTACTAAATTATTGTAAACCTAAGCTAAGTTAAAGTTAGGTATGATATCCTCCCTTCTATGTTAAAGGTTGTAGACCTAAGCTGAGGAAAGCTAGGTTTGATACCCTCCTTTGTGGGTTAAACTATTCTACACCTAAGCTGAGGAAAGCTAGGTGATATGTAATATGAAAAGCAAATGTATTATTAAATAAATTAATAAAATAAATCACTTGGAGGGTGGATCACTAAGGGAGAGGAGATGCTTGCCAAATCCCATGAGGAATGGGATAGAGATGAATCTCTCGTGATAAGATTCTATATGTGATTCTAGATAAGATTGGATGGATTGGATATCAATTGGATGGATGGGAGATAAAGATCCATCGGACATAAAGCTTTGTGGGAGATAAAGGAAATATTTTATGTGGAAAAGCGTTGTGGGAGATAAAGATGAGCTTTTCCAGATAAGGCCTAGGCAAAGGAAAAATCAATAAAGCGGGACGTCGCTAATGGTAACTAAATCATGAAAGAGGGTATCAAATACCCAGTGCATTGGTCAATTGAGGACAGTTGATCCTTGGCAAGATCTTCGGCTTGGGGGGAATCATAGGTGATTCATGGCTGGGTGGTGGTGCTCCTCCCTCCAAGTGTGGTTTAGTTGGTGTCAAATGTGTGGAATGTGTGTATGATGATTCTTACTCTCTCTGTGTTATTCATTCAATTGTTTATGAGAAAAGTTCTTACATTTATTCTTCATGAGAATATTTGATGATAAATGTATGCTTATGACGTTTCTCTCTAATCTGATGTGATTCACCTGCATGGTATGTGTTCCTTAACTGTTATGAGATAAAATAATTTAGCAAAGATATAAGAATGGTTAAATTTATTTCTACTATTGAAAGGATGGTTTTCTTATGCATGTTGTATTCTAGTGTAAATATAGTTCTTACATTAACATCAAGTGGTAACTCTCATGTATGTGGGACACTTAAGGTATCATGCTTCTAATGAATAAATAGAGAAATTGTTTCAGATAAGAATGGTTTAATTAGCTAGTTATGCATGTTGAACCAAGGGTTGATCAGACCACTTCGATGATGCTTAATTATGTTAGTGATGCATGGTCAAAGTCAGATATTTCTCCATTAATTCCGTGTGCATTTAAGAGAAGATTTTATAGGTTGCATTCCATGCTTATTCCTTCATACTCAATGACAATTATGTTATACATAAGTTTTTTATATGAATCTAAGGGTTCCCAGTACGGATGCGATAAAGCATTAAAGAATGGTGTGATATTATGAGGTTGTTTAGAATATTAAGAAATGAGTATAGTAACAGGAATAATACTGGTCCCTGCCATGATAACTATGGACAATAGTTAGATCTTAGCTGTAAAAATAAGAAAATTTTTGGATTGGGAGCCTTATACGCTATTATTCTGGGATAGGCCAAAGAGGTACGTTATAATATAAATCAACTATATAATTATATGTTGAAAATGAATTAGTGAAATAATGGAAACAATACATCTCTAGGATAAAACATAGTGTTTTAAGATTAAGAAATGAATAATATGTCATCATATAGTTCAACAAAATAAATGGAATGTAAATATAAAAATTGGGATATGAGATTAAGTAGAAGATAATGTGGAAGGCGATAGGAAATGGAGGTTGAAGATGATATAGAAAGTAATTAGTTAATTGAGAACTCAGATATCAATCATTGTATCTATCCAATATATTTCTTACCTTAATTATGAGAAGAGGTCATGGGAAGGTATAGTAATATGTTCTCTTAAGAATGATGAATATCTAATAGATCAATTATCAGAGTATAGTTTACTTTTGAAATCATATCGGAGAGCAACTCTAAAATTATCAAATATTAATAGGAAATTGGAAAGGGTAGAATATGTTTTAGTTCTTCAAGAACTAATGCATTAATAAAATTATAATATCCCATAAAGCATTTACTTATACAATTGAATGTGCACTTTAACTTGCTAGGAATGAAATGAAATTCAAGGGAGATAACTATTACCAATTCACTTAAGTCATAAATAACATATGCATATGAAGTAAAATGAAATCCATTAAAGGTACATCTTATAATAATTAAAAAAAAATCATCATTAATTTCCCTAAATCTCGGGGATACTTTTGTAGTTCAAGCCAATGCTCCCAAAACATATGTGAATTTAATGAGCCTTCATTTTTTCTACAATTCATCACATTTCCTTCAAAGTTTCATTTGAACATGGCACAAATAAAAAAAGTGAGAAGTGCGTTACATGATTAAGCTTAAAAGTATAGTGGAAAAAGTGTTAATTTTGGGCTAGATTGATCTATACCATAGATAATTGCAATTTTCAACTATTTCAACAATTTCACATTACATTCACCCCATATCATAATAGGAAATTATATAGAGAGAATATTAACATCAACAATGTAACATAACATTATGGAACATTATAAAAAAACATACACAATGGAGACACTAGGATTTAGGTTAGAGACCAGGGCAAAGCCCCACAAGGGGTAAGACCCATAATTTCTTCTTCTTCTTCTTCTTCTTTAGATATTCATCAAATTTCCATCTAAGATACAAAGTAAAATAATCATGAGACATTAGTATTTCACCATAAATAATATTAGGCCTCCTAGGGCTAACCCTGGATCATACAAGATCCTCATAAGATGGCAGTAGATAAGTCTATCAAGGAGGAATTCACAATCCCTCTACAAGTCCTTTGATAGGTCTAAATCCATATCACTATCACAAGAGGATATATATAACTCAAGTAGTATACATGTTATTGTATCATGGTCATATAATTGTTAAGTATTTCTACCGTCACAATCATAAGCATCATTTCCATACATCATTGTCATACTACCATACATCATTGTCATAAGGATAGTTCCATACATTATTATCATAAAGATATTCTCATGCATCACTACAGATTATGGCACATAAACCCTTATCATAGACCTTATATAAGGATCATAACTTATGTTCCTTTAAGGGCTCTTCTAACCAACCCTCCAATATGTACACTAGCTACCTTATATGTCTATCCAAACCAGACTTACAACACCTAGCATCCATCAATATAAAAGAAACAAACACATACCTTTTAGGATTTTGATTCTGCCTTGAAAATACTCCTCAAGTTTAGTACATATGCCTAAATTTTTTGGCCCCTGATTAGGGCTTCTAAGTCCTTGTTCCATCCTTCTTGTCAAGTCAATTTTGGCCAAAAAACATACTCCAGTCTTGCCTCTTCACAACCTCAAAATTCATACTTCTTTTCTTAGCAGACCTCAGAGAAAATCCCCTTTATGTAGCTCACACACCACAAAACAATGTCTTTCTATAGCTTGCATATAATAGACTTTATATAGCTCACAAATTGTAGAACAAAAACTTTTTGTATCTCGCATATCACATACGTTTTTTAGCTCACAAATCATAGAATGACGACTTTTTGTAGTTCACATATCACAAAATTTAGTAGCTCACAAATCACAAAATGATGAATTTTTGTAGCTAGTAAATAGCAAAATGACGAATTTCTATAACTCACATATCACATATTTTTTGTAGCTCACAAATCATAGAAAAATGACTTTTTGTAGCTTGCATATCACATACTTTCTATATCTCTCAAATAGAAGACTTTTTGTAGCTCACAGTGTTGTGTGTGGAGCATGATTGTTCAGAGGTCTTTGTTTTAGCCAGATGTATACCCAAAAAAGTTTGTACACTCCTCCACTGTTAGCAGCACCCCCGAAGCTAAAAACTGATGTAAAATTGCCTTATAAAAGTATAGTAATTTCTAGTCAATCTGGGTCATTCATTAGGCGGATGATCTGATGGTAGAGTTTATGTTTAGTTTAGGGTTTTTTACCCTAGAAGGCAACCCATCTCTTTGTATGATGACATTGTATTGAGTCTATGTAATATATGTGTATTCCCTGAGCGAGAAACAAAGAGGTGAGACTATGAGAGAAAACAGAGGATATTACAGTAGATCTATTGTAGGTTGTGTCTCTTCATTTTGCTGGATAATAGAAAGGAAGGACTGGCTGTTCGAGGTGGACGTAGCCCAAACTGGGTGAACCGTGTATATCTGTGTCTCGCTTGTTTTATGAGTTTTTTGTGTTTATATTTCTACAATATTTTATGTGTTCCATTGCTCCGTAATATATAATGTTCTGACACACATATCATAGACTTTATGTAGCTTGCAAATCATAGAACGATGACTTTCTTTAGCTTGCATATCATAGACTTTCTATAGCTCACAAATCAAAGACTTTTTATAGCTCACATATCATATATTTTTGTAGCTTTTAGATCACAGACTTGTTTCCTTAGATCATTTGAAGTTATCACAGATCAAGATTATTGTGTGTGTGGAATGAGCTTCAAGGCTTGTTTATATATACCAGACTGTGGAGGAGCCATGGGGGGTCTTAATGGAAATGAGAACCGTCAACTAGTGAGGATGTATTGAAGAAAATCCTCTTCCAATTTTCTCTTGAGAATATTTAAATATATTTATCAAATTCCTTGATGGTTGATAGCTGAGACAAATTTTATGTCACATTAAATAATAGGAGGAATACCAAGTCGATTTGAAAAATTTAATAATAATGATTTTCCTTTATCCAAATTAAATTCTCTTTGGGGGCAATATGGATTCTCCTTGGGGTAATTTGGTTTCTCTTGGGGAAATTCATTTCAAAGCTACCCTAAATTTCAACACTCCCTCTCAGCTAGGGAGGAATATGTGACTACACCATTAGACTCATCTTGAATGTACATGTCTCAACATGAGATAAGTTCATATCATCTCATAAAAGAAGAATAATCCACAACTGAAGGTAGGGGAGATAAATTTACCAGAACCAAGTACAAAGAAATCACATTTGGACTTGGTAAATATCACACACCCTATGTCCACTAGCTGACCCTCTCCAACTTGATCCTTAATAATAAAGTGGTAGAACACCTGCATAAAATACTTAGGGGATATCAGTTTACCACAACCAAGTCTATGGCAGGTGCATCTAACCTTGGTAAAGATCACACACACCTAATTCTCCTCTACCATGTGGTCAAGATGGAAGCTAATTCCAAGAATCTTAACCGAGTCCATGACCCCTATATGAGGGTGACTTGTGGGAATGATGAAAAATGGAGTATGTATTCAAATAAAGTCTAAGTCCATCGATTTAAGGAGTACCCTCACCCAAGAGATATATTTCTCTTCTCCTCTCACCAAGTCCATGGATATTCGTAAAGATTGGGAGCTTGAGCATAAATCAATATTATTGATCAATAGTGTTCCCTCTTGGGGAGGGATACATTCTCCTCCACTCTAATATGCTCTCATAAAAATTTTGTTTCAACAAAGGCTTGGAGAGAATTTCTACAATCTGCTAATCTAGTGAAGCCCCACTAGTTCAGTTCTGTAACAAGTGATTGTTAGAGCCGCGTTGCTCTCTTTGTATTAGAGCCTCGTCACTCCCTTAGTTTCACCATGATGATCCTACGAATAAATTTTGAAGCCACATTGCTTGAAATATGATCGACCATTGTAGGACAAAGTGTAATGGAATTCCTCTACTTGCTCATCCAAGAAATCAAAATAAGACTCACATTGAAGCAACACCTCAATGTGTTTTTTTAATTCACAACAATCTCGTTTCACTTGGCATTGACACTGACTCAATCCATGACTGACTATGCCATGTACATATCTTAATACCATGTTTTCAGCATCCCTATATACATGTCTAGGCTCTATTTGGCTTAGGGTGTATGTTGCAAAGCAAGGACCCATCTGGCTTCTTTCTAATCATGATATCCACCAAATATGAATCTGAAGATGAGTCTCTCAACTGTTTCAGTGTAATTTATCATGCCAAGTCTCTAATAACATACTTCCCTTGACAAGTACTCATCATCTCTTTGTTACACTTATAATCTAAAGAAATGGATCACCAAGGCTTAGAGGTAAACTCCCTATGTTATTTAACAATGAAATGATTCGGTGCTATCAAAATAAATTATCATTATCATATTTAAAACCAAATATCAAAGACATACCTTCAACCTTAAACATAGGTTGGTGTCCGCAATCGATGTACATCAATCCCATCATACCAAGCCCAAGGGACTTTCTTCAATCCAAAATCATGAGTATCCTACTCATGCACCTCAAATCCCTAAGGTAGCCCTAATTATAATTCTTCCTTAAGTATCATGGAGGAAGCCAACTTTAGATACATCATAGGTGCAAGGATCTTGTCATATTTATTTATCACATATGATATTTCTATAACAAAAGTGCCTAACACTATTGCATCTTGTCATCTTGAATGGTCCTTGCAAGAAGAAAATGTCGCTCCTAGAATCTCATATGACTATTTCATTCATTCTGACAGTATATGCCCTCTAAATTGGAAGCCTCTTCAATCATAGTCAAGCTTGGGAGACTGATACTTCCCTAAAGTTCTGAGCTCTTGTTCATTTTCCATCACCACTCTAATCATGGGATGACTCTAAATCCACCTCAACCTCAATATTGAGGACTTTACATCCATATGATATTCCTATTGACGATAGAACAAGAGAAATAATAACAAAGTAAATAAACATAATAAAAGTGTACATGATGATGAGGCAATATTTTCTTTCTCCTTTAGATATAAGAGTGGCTCCTTCATTTTCTTGCACTAGCTCCCTATTTGAGATAACTCTTCCTGCATTACTCTACGTCTTGATGATCCTCAAGATGGATCTATGTTCCTTGATCACACCCTTAGAAGAAGTCTAGGAAAGAAGAATTAGTTTAGCCAATTACTCATGCAGGAAGACTAAACATTAGTCTAAGAAGATAAATCAATGTAAACAAGAAAAATGTCACAAAGAAATAAAATAATTCTTGAAAGAACTTATCTTTAATGAGTATTGTAGGAAGATATCAAATCCCTCTTGATCTTGCCTCTTTCTTAGAAATGATGCACCAGAGTCCATCAACCATATGTCAATGTCAACTGCAAAATAAGAAGTTCTTCCTCTTGAGCACCATCTGCATTCTCATTTGAAAATATTTAATATCCTTCTTGAGAAAGCAAGCCAAATATCACAAGATGACCACTAGATCTGCATCACACCATCTCTTATTGGATAAGAGACAAGCCCAACTAGGGGAACTATAAATCTATCATTGGTACTTGAATAACTCAATAAATTCTCATTGATCATATTATATCATGATAATTATAAATCACACTACGGTTTCAATGCTATAGAACCCATTCCTTTATCATATCCAAGGCCACTCCTAGGGTTTCTCACAAACCATAACCTTTATTTGTACGAACAATGGATCCCTAAGGTTTCATTCAAACCCTAACATTCTTTTAGGTCTCCAACACCTTCATATATTTCACTATGATTAATCAGTAAATCCATCATATGTGTCTACACGTGGGTGACCTCAATGAATTTTCTTCAGTGGATCTTTAACACCACGTTAATTTTGGGATAGATTATTCTTTGCTGTAGATAATTTAATTTTTAAACTTTTTCAACAATTTCACTTTATAGTTACCCTATATAATCATAAGAAATTATATAGGCAGAACATTAACATCAGCAATATAGTAGAATAGTAAGGAACATTAGAAGAAAATAATACACAATGGAGACACCACGATTTATGTCAGAGACCAGGGATCAATTCTTCTTCTTCTTTAGATATTCATCAAATGATCAGTTGATATAAACAATACAATAATCATGAGACATGATTCCTTCACCATCAATCACATTAGGCCTCCTAGGGCCTGTCAGGGTCTTGTAAATCATAGGATCTCAAGGTGATTCAGTATTTTGTATTTGTAATTTCATATTGTACATAAATTTCAATATTCAAATGATTTAAAAAAAAATGAAAAAAGAAAATTAAAAGAGGGTACGTTAAAAAATAAATAAGAAAAAAAGGAAATAAGAACCACATAAAAGAAAAAATAGAAAATAATATTGAAATTGTTGCAAGTCTAAATGCCACTACTGATAAGTTAGTTATTTTAATTCATTATCAAATAAGGTTGTGTGAAAATTGTTTTTGAATGCCACAATGACTAAAATTATGTTCAGGTCATACAATTTAATCATGACTGAACACATTTAATTTTTTGTTAAATAGGTTAGTGAATAAAGGTTTACCAAACAGTTTAATCTTGGTAAATCAGTAGCTAAGTAGAAATAAAATTGATTCAACAGTTTAATACGAGTCAATGGTGAGATAAGTGATAGGATAAGATAGATTTTCATAAAAGAAAAATGATTTGGGTATGCTAGTTTAAATGCACCCTGCAAAGCAAGAAGAGAAAATGTTAACCAAGAGAAAGAATTGAAATGAAAAATGGTAGGTAGAAGCACTATGGTGATTAGAGGAAAAACATGAAGATTTTATCCTAAATTAAATGTTAAATATTATTTTCATGTGCAGAAGAAAAAGCAAACGAATTAGAGTTTGACTCTAAAATTTGGTGTGTCAGATAATTTTTGGTATATTATCCCCTATCCCTAAAGTTTCAATACCCCAAAATTACCCCTCTGCTCATATTTTTCCTCCACTCCCTTACCCAGCCATACACAAATCATTCACCCGCTATGCAATAAATACTTTATTCTACCCCACCAAGTGCCCTATCACATCACGTTAACATCTCGTCACTTCTCCTCTCATCCGCGCCCACCTCCTAAAATCTGACAACCTACAGTATGTTTCGGCCCCCCTCACCATCTGAACTTTACCGTTGGGGGCGGGGGGGTCCGAAATGGGTGGTATTCAAACCCATGCCCACCCTAACGTGTCACTACCATATGATTTTGCAACCACCGCGACCGAAACCATTAACCGCCTGCCCCCCCCCCCCCCCACGAAAAGTGGTTTCTCTGCTACGAAAAACCACTACCCTATCTGTTGCGCTCCTGCCAGTCATCCTTCGCCACGTCATTCATTTGTTGCTCTGCCAATCATAGCCACTCCCTCCAAATTAATCCATTAAGCAATTAAATTGCTTCACTATTAATCCAACAGAACCACACCACCATCAACGGGAAAGCCAAAAAACTATATAATCCGTCCTTTCACTGGTTACTGATATTATACACTGTTATTGCTCTGTTATAGGTGTGGTAGTCCAAATTGCAACAATTTCACCAAGCCAAGGATATTTCCAGTTAATCCAATTTCAGGCCAGTAACTCTGTTGGCTTATATCGGCCTGACCCAGGTTCAGAAGAATTATTTAGCCATGAAAATCCACAACTACCAGCCCTTTTGGCAATAGCCTTCGAACCACGAACTGAGGTCTCACTCGAGGTAGCAGGGGAGGGTGCTAGAACCACGTTTCCACACACTTGGGATGTCTAGATGTCGGTTGGAGTTTTCGCGCCCCATTTTGCTACTTTGCGCTACGTTGTATTCACACAGATCTTGAATACCTCTGACTGTCTATTAGCACGCAGTCTACAGATCTAATCGATTGGGTGAAGTATTGTAGCTCAGATCTACTTAGAAGGTCTTTAAGCAAACATTTAGCAGATTTGGCTAGTTCACGTACTTAGAATACACTTAGATTCACTCATATCTATAACATAAGCATATGTACTTAGATTAAATAGTTATATCAATCATTCATACAATTAGATTCATGATAGCTCAAATTGTAACACATAATCTGCAAAAGAAACTTATCTTTATTTCGACTTATCACCAATACATCCAGATCTGCCCTACGCACTCAGCTGCAAGGGTCCGTGCACACAGCTGCGGACTCTTCCAGGCCTCTGTGCACACAGATGTAGAGCCTCTATCCACTACCCAAATTGTTGACTCGGACTTACAGATGCTTACAGAGTGTTCTCCTCAAAAACCCATTACAATTCAAATCTAAGATGAAACCCAAAACAAGAACTGCCTTTCCCTCATAGAGCCGCACTCTATTTATACCTATCTATGGTCCACAGACGAACTTACTTCCTATTATTTTATATTATTTCTTGGGCAAACAACCCTTTGACTCGACCTTTTACATTTTGCGCTTTAGAGGTTTACAATAATTTTATCCTACTTTCTAGGCTATCAGACCCAAAACTGTTACGTGGGACCTATGCTACCCAACAGTCCCCCAGCACAATCATTGTGACTTGTCTCGAGTCACTCGTTGGTGCGACTAGACGTGTTGCCATGGCTTCATGGTTCACTTCCCTCTGAGTGGCACTCGTCGTCCCACTGCTTCTTCATTGTCTCCTGGCACGCTCCATTCGGGTCCTTCTTCAGTGTTTTTACCACTCCTTGCAACCAATGATGCTCATTCTACTCTACTTAGTTAACACAAAACACCCCCTCACAGGATTTTAGCTCGAGTGGAGGAGCCGCATATGGGACCTCCTTATACCACTACAGCCACTTCCAACCATCATATCTGCTCTTTGCACTTTCTGTTGTAGCTTGTGTTGCAATTTTGCAAGACCGTTGCTGCTGTCTGCGAGATCCCAATCCTCAAGGTATTTTAGAGACAACTTATTAACTTCATTTCGACCCACAATCTTTGTTTGTCCATCCTTTCTCTGTATTTTTGTAGTTCGCCATCCTACCCGCTGGGGGGGGCGACGACATCTGGACCAATTCTACTTCATGTCACCCCTTTTCCGGTACATCCCCTACTGGTGATGTTGTAGCCTGTGGAATGCCCACAATTGTCAACATCCTACTCCTTAGGGAGTCTTGCTTCTCCCTCAGCCATATCACCGCCCTCGAGCTTACTCCTTGTGCAGAGATCATGAACTACTCCATATCAAGAACCAGCATATGTTTTCCAAAAGTGTAGGTCACCTGGTGGATACCCCTCGGTGATTTATAGGCAATTTGAATTTCAATTGCAATGGTTCCCACCTATTCTAACATCCTCGTGTAATATCTGTTGCAGCTCGTTCCATATCTGGCTCATACTCGGTCTTTTAATTGCCTGCCACCTGCTCCCTTTCACCCTAATGCAGACATCTTGTCATGAATAGTGACATAACCGGTCACCTTTCCTCTTGGAAATGCAGTAGCATACTTTGTACTGCATGACTGTGATCTTGGTGACAGGCCAGATCAATGTGTATCCTAGAAGTCGCGCCTCTTTCCCCCAGATTGCTTTACCGTCCCACACTCTCTTTCAACTGGTTGGAGCAGTGAGATTGTCCTTCGAATGGTTAGCCTGGCGGCTAGCCTGCCCGTATAGAGCTTCAGGTGACTACCATTCACTCAGCCTAGAAAGGGGTCTCCATTGAGTTTGGCAAGTTGAACCACACCCCCATCGGTATACATCCTAAAATGGCCTCCAAGCAGATAGTGGTAGAATTTGTGAAGCGCGTATACCATCGCTAAACCCTCGTGCTAGGTAGTGGAGTAATTCTCCTCATCTTTTGACAACCGATGAATTGCGAGTGCAATCAGTTGGTCAATTCCCTCCACTCCTGGTTGAGTAAGTACTGCCCCCACTACGATACATGATGCGTCGACATGCACATGAAACTCGATGTCCCATTTCGAAAAGACCAATATAGGGGTTGATGCCATCTTTTCCTTGAGTGTCTCCAAACTCTTGTTGCATTCCTCATTCTAGCAATAAGTAGCATCCTTCTTCAGCAATTGTTCCATCGGAGCTGTGATCTGGCCATAGCTTTTGATGAACTTCCGATAGTAGCCCATGTGTCCTACTGTGGCGCGTAGTTGTTTGACACTTCGCGGTGCTTGTAGATTGAGTATGACGGAAATCTTTTCCGGAACCACCATCAAGCCTTGCTTACAGACCACATGGCCTAGCAGGTTCCTGAATGGGACAAGGAAAGTACACTTCTTCAATTTTAGAACAATCTGATGTCAGCGGCAAGTATCCAGCATCAATCGTAAGCTCACTACGTGCTTCTTAACTAGTCCAAACATGGTCCAATCATCAAGGTAGACCTCTAAAAACTTATGGATAAATTCTTTGAATGTTGCTACCACTATTCGTGAAAATATCACCAACACATTCTTCAATCCAAAGGGAATTACCGTGTACTGAAAGAAACCCCATTCTGTGTCGAACGTTGTTTTACTACTATCCTCTGGTGCGATCTTACTTTGGTGGTATCCCGAGAACCCATTTGTGAAAGAGTAGGCTTCCTGCCCTCCCACATTTTCCAGTACCTCATCTGTAAATGGAGTTGGAAATGGATCGTTAATGCAGGCATCATTGAGCTTCCTGAGATCCATGCAGATACGAATCTCACCCTTTTGTTTCTTCTCCTGCACAACCATCGAACTTACCCAGTTGGTTTCCTCAACTGGTTCAATGATTCCTGCTGCCAACATCTTGTCCAATTCTTTGCGGACCTTTGCTTTATATTTTGGGTTCAATCAGTAGGGTCACTGGTTAACTGGTTTCGCGGCTAGCTTCAACATTATCCTTATCATTCCCAAGTCTCCTAGGATCCCTTTTAGCTCCATGATTTTGGTTTGGAATAAATCTTGATATTTAGGAAGCAGTTTGACGACCTTCTCCACTGTGGCATCATCCCAATAGTCCCCCAACATTGCATACTTCGGTTCTGATGTTGATTTATCTCGTTTTCAACGGGCCTATGATATCTGGATCTTTGATTTTAGGTCTGCGCACCTCACAGCTCCCCTCTAATTTTGGAATTTTGACGTTTCACAGATCATCCTCATCATCTTCTACCTAGACATTATAGCATTCGAGAGCCTGGCTCAACTGTCATGACCAATTGGGTTGCATAATTTCCTCTGGTTCCAATGGTGCCTTGAAAATGGAGGTCTTTACCAACTATAATTCTTTGTCCACGGGATCCATCCATTGATCTTCAAATAGGAATGTCAACAAAAACCTTGCGTGCAAGATATCCCACTCGCCTGTGTCATGTCGGAGCTCCACTTCAATATACCAGAATCTGGTAATGACGTCCACGATGTGATAAAATAAGTGCACCCATTCTGGCTAAGGTTCCTCCCCGTATGCTTTGATCCATCTGGTTAGGTGCATGCATAGGTCATCGTGTCTATTATCACAAAACCCAACCCTGATAGGCTACTAACCAGGAGGACCTTGAGTAACTATTTCAAACCAACTTTTGGCTTAGGCGTAGCCTCCCCAACCTAAGAGGGCTCTCTCACTAGGTTAAAGATTTCAGTAAAAGATTAGATGGCTAACTATATGAAACAAGTAAAGGAGTATAAATGGTTGAACATTATCAATAAACATCTATTGGGCTTATAGAGTGAGAAAATGTTTATTATGACAACAATATTAGCTTAACATGGAAGTCGGGGAATCAAGAGTTCAATAACTAAGTAACACATAAGAACACGTAGGAAACACAGTCTACAAGTGCATGAAGGAAGTTAGAGAATTTCCAATGAGTTCTAAGTAACATACATTCATACCACTTCAAATGAGGAAATGAGGACAACCATAAGACAATCAAGCATTGAACTCTCTTCTAAATCCTGAGTAGTAAAGCCAAACTCTCTATTACATAAAAACATAGTCTTCCACCATGACACAATATGAGTGTTCTTCTAAAAAATTTCCAACCCTGGGGCCTTCCACCTCTTGTCCTTTATGTATTTTTCATTACAATCTTGGATTCCTCCCTCCAACATGAGGGGAATTCAAGTTTGCTTGACCTGACACCTATAACCTAAACAGACTATTAATTACAAGAGACAGTTAACTAACAGTCCTAGAGTCCTAATACAATTAGGAGTACAACTCCTTTAACGATAGTAACAACCTAAACTATGAATTAAATTTGATTTTTGACAGCTGCTCCTCCTTCACTTCGACCTTGGTGATGTCCATAACCCCCCAACTAGCCTTCAATAGCTTCTCCTTCATCTGCCCTAAAAACTAGGAAACTGTCCCTTGCTCTGTTCTGGCCGAAAAATAGGTGTTGGGATAGAGCTTTTTTTCTCCTCATCAAAATTGTATTTTCAAAAATGGAAGGATGCTTTTGTAGAACACTATGTGTTGAAAACAAACCTCTCTTGTTTTTTTTCAATACCCTTCATGTTGCCCAAAAATTGTCTTTGAATATCAGGTGTAAACTGGGAAATTCTGATTTCTAAAAAACTACACCTATAGCAATTTCGTAGTGCATGTTGGGTCATTCATTTCTCCCATATCATAATGAATTTGAATAAAGTAGAAGATTTTTTTGTATTTCAGTATGTTAGGAATAAAAACCTCTTTCAGTTTTTGAAAATATGCTTTCAGTTGCTCAAAATACTTTCTGGAAGTTGACTACTTAAAATAGTTTTTCTGCTGAAAAAGGCTGCTTCAGTGATTTCGTAGTGCAAAACTGGTTTTTTACACTATCTGTGCTATGAAAACGTGGATTTGTAGCTTGTTACTGGGAAAAGTGTCTATTTAGAACTGCTCTATCCCACTAAGGTGTGACAGCTACCTTAGAAAAAAACAGAGAAAAACTACTTTTGTATTTCCTTTATGAATTATAAATAGAGAGGAATAGAAAGAACCAACCTGTGTCTTGCGCTAATCCTTTGATCCAATCCCTCTCTTCTTTGATAGTCTCCAGCTACCTGCTCTCTTGCTTGCCCAGCTTCACAAAGTACCTGTAAGATCACAGAAGAAGAGCACTATACAAAGACATGGATCTATATTCATAAACAACTTAGGATCAGATTTAAGTTAACCATACAAAATGTAACAAGCATCAATGATACAAAAGCATGGATGAAAACTCAAATAGTTTTTTTGATAAACAAGAAAAGATCCAAGAGGAGTTACAACCAGTGGTTCCGACTCAGCATCAATCTCCGAGCAAAGAAGCCCCTCTTCACCTCAAAAAAAGCATAAATCACCCAACAATTTGATGTTTATCTCGAGAAACCAACAACAATTCCTTACAATATGCAAAATTCCAGCCTCCCGATCTCTGGGATGAGGGATCCATATATAGATATATGTAAGGAGGATGAGTCAGCTTGTGATTTTATTAGTGTCTTCTCTCTGTCAGTTCTTGCTTCCACTTGGAGACTGAAGGGCTCTTACTCATCCTTGGTTGAATTCAATGAGGCAAGTGTCACAGGAGAAGATTCTGGAAGCTTCCATTGTCTCTCCACGTCGCGGAATGACACTGCCATTTGTCATTTCTCGCCCATCGCACCCCACAAAAGGGACTTTTGAAATGCAACGCACCCTCACACCGTATTTAGGTGCAATGCAACGCACCTAGCTAAGTGAGCAGCTGAAATGATCATGTTTTGACCAATTCTAAGCAGTTTCTGGTGGAGAACTTCTGGGAGAAGCTGTAATCTGTTGACCTTGTTCCTTTAGGGGTTAGAACAACACTTTTAGGGACTTAGGATCCCTTGGTTTATGGACATTTCATGCTTGGAGTTGTAGGGCACAAAAATGTCTATAACAGTTGCCCCCTAAAGTATGAGGCCATTAACCTTTTGGTGTCGGGTGAAATTCTTTATTATGAGGATCTGAAATTCTTTCAATGCTGGGAGGAGACCTGTAATAAGATACAATACAATACATTATCTTTATACTGTTTTCATGATCTAGCTGAGGTGGGCATTCCCATGCTCAGCTTTATAAATTCATTTCCATGTACATAGGACAGACAATCGTCTGAGTGTAGACTGATGATTCTGGTAGAGCCATCATCCTTTTGAGTGGATGATTATCTGTGTAGTAGTGATGTACATTTAATGTCTTTATTTCCCTGAATATATATCGCAGCCCGGATGGATGAAACTAGATCCGGGGTCTTCAATCTCGTCTGATCTTCACTCGAAGTACAAGTCGATCCATGTGAGAAATGTTCTGAAGTCGAACATGGAAAGACATCGCTTGATTACCAGTCAATGATATAAACCATTAACAAGCGTGAGAGGAATCACCGATAATGATAATGATCCTCAAGGTACTGCATTACAATTCACGTGGTGTGAATAAAGGACTTGGCGTCGAACACCACGCAAAATCTTTCGGTCGAAGGCCATTGATGTAAACCTGTCACCGGAAGTGAGAAACTTGCCATTGAGGCATGCAAGCTTCAAAGTACTGAATGGGGTGTTCCTAGATCAACTTCTTAGATAATGAGCTGATGTCGACAAGAAGTGATCCATCACCGGAGGGCCTTAAAGAATCCCACATCAATGACACGAAACAGAGCAAATGATTTTGATGGAGGTGAAAACGATCTGGTGATATAAGGTTTAGGGCGGCGGTCATGAAAGAATGGAGTATAATGTATGGTAGTGGGTGAGACACAGGTGACTTCTCTGGATGACTTCTCTTGAACATATCAGTGACACTGATGTGATGGATTGGTAGCATTAACCCCAAATGTGGATGGTATGGCGTGACCATGGCGATGTGACCGGTGAATGAAGCAACCCAACCCAACTTGGACACGAAGTGGAAGTGTCATGTTCAAGAGCGACTTGCTACCGACAAAGTTTCTTTCAGGTTTCTTCCCAATTTTTCCCTAGTCATTGCTGACCAGTACCTCTTTATTTTTGTCAAGCTTGAGGAGGATAACATATGCTTGTTCTATAATTTTCCCTTCGGGCAAACCCATCGCTATGTTTTTAACGAGCCTAGCAATAGTGAAACTTGTTCTCATCTATAGACAAGTTTGTCGCTATTAATCTTTTTAACGAGTTTAACGACAAAGATAACTTGGTCCTTTTCAATTTTAGAGAGTCTGAAAAGGAACGTAAAGGTAACTCCAAAATTCCTTTTTCGTCACCTAATCCCTTAAGTCCGAAAAAGTATAAAACAATACAGAAGGGATGAATTTTCGATACTTTTAACGAGCCGAATAAAACAAGCGCTCGATCGTTTTGTGTAATAATCCCTCAGGTCCAAAAAGATTAAAATCTAGAGGAGGGATAGCACTTCCTGTCCCTTTAACGAGCTGGAAAGGCCAAGGACTCAGCAATCTTTCCATATTTTACGAGTCAGTTGAAAAGAGCTTAAAGAAGACTCGTCTTTTGAGGAACGAGCGATAAAACGGGTAGCAGCTGATTCCAGGTAAGGTTTGGAATTTTCCAATCACGGCAGTGTCACAAGGATGGCTAGTGAAATCAATCTTCGCAGTTGTTCCTCAAAATGGGTAAACAATCAAATGGAGGTGAATGATAGACCAATGAAAAAGTGGAGGTGACGGTGCAAACACGACCAAGGCTTTAACGACTGAAGTATTACATTCACGATGGTTATTTACTGGGGAATAGTTCATTTTTTAATGAGCTTAAACACGAGTGGAAACATTTGCTCATGTCTTATGTTTATTTTTTAACGAGCTTGAACTATGTGCTAAAACTGCTCGATTAATCCAGTCGTATGATAAGAATGTCTCATATAAAAATGGAAACTTTTAGAGTTTTGCCCCACATCCTTTCTTTATGCAAGTTAGGAAATCACCAATCCTACGGGTTTAAAGGGTTAGAGGTCCTAAAAAATTTTAAAAAATAAATAGTTGCTCTTTGCATGCATTCCAAAAGGTTTGCATGCCCCCAGGTATAAAACAGAGTTTCAAGGTTACCCCTTCTTTAGTCCGTTAAAACATTTGTTTTAGCGAGAGAGGCCTACCTCTTACAGATTACCCAAAGATTGTTCTATTCACAGCGCAAACAAAACACTTCTTCGGAGATGTCTACCGAGATAAACAAAGGTGAGCGGCGGTGCTCGCCAACTCACATAACTTTGACAAGAGAATCTTGTTCCAGTCCAACTCCCTCTTCCAATCACGGATGGGAGTACAGAGGTCATATTCTCTCACGGAAACCTACCCTATACCCAAATTTTTCCTGCTGAAGCAGGCCAGGGTGCATGCCCCCTGGGTTTCAGTCATATCCCTCCGAATCACTCGCGCTCATCGGGAGGACGGACTGGAAATTGAGACATTTCTTGTGTGAAAAGACCATTCAGGGATGGTATATGACTATTTGCTCTGTATGATCCGGGAAATGAAAGCTGGTCCACGAGCTTGACCACTCTTCCTTCATGCGGAAAACACATTACTCTAAAGAGTGAGGAGACAATTGCTCCCATGCAATAAATATAGTCTCGTCCAAGGAGTAGATTGTAATCCAGGGGTCCTTGAACTACCATTACATTCATGTGAACTGTTTTACCTCTCAATGTTATGGGCACATCGGGAAGGATCCCTAACGGTCGACTGGTTCATTTATCAAAGCCTGTCAGATTTCTCATCTCAAGCAAAAGCGATGGTGAACCAAGTGCTTTCCAAGAAGTTGAGGAAAGGATACTCACAGAAGCCCCCTCATCTATGATGGTACCAGCCATAAACATTCTATATATTTGAACAATAATTCAGAATGGTACGCTAGTTGGTAAACGGGGTCTGCCTAGTTGATTCCAGTCGAAGGAGACAACTAGGTTGCTTGGAGGTGGGACCGAATAGACGGTCGGGTACGACTCTGACGACCTTCCTTCCTGCGGTAAAGGAATGGGTAAATTGTCCCCATGTTCGTTGGAGTTTGTGCTTATGAAAAGAATTTGGATGGTGTCATCCTTGTTCTCTTCAGTGATTGTATCATCTGAAGATGGAACCTCTGAAGGCAAGACTGGTTCAACTGCCGCCTCGACCTTTTGACTTTCGTCTGGTGTGGATTCATATGGTTCATCTTCAATGACAGATGCTTCGGCCGACCACCTGAGTGGGTCAGCCGGATTTTCAACTAGTGACGGACTCGGCAAGAGTTTTTTATATCCAGGAGGAAGTCATAACGGTGAAACCAGACAATCATCCAAAACTCTTTTAGCTTCGTCTAAGAAGGGACAATGGTGGACGGCATGATCACCTTCGCACAATTTACAAGGAAATCTATATTTCCCTTTTTGTCTTGGGGCTTCACTTTCACTAGTTGACGGTGTGTTTTCAACATGATCATCAGAGGTTGACGACACCGGATTGTGCAAACGAGGAGACCAGTCCCTTAAGATCCGAGGGATGCAAGGACAATCTCTGTGAAAGTGGTCTCCTTTGCAAATGACACATGGCGATTTAGGCCTGGTCGGTGCAGTGTGTGGATTTTCATTAGACGACACTCGTTTGCCCCCATTCTCTTTTGGCTCCTTCTTCTTCTTCTCTTTGTTCTTCTTTTCCTTCTTCTCCTCAGGAACTTGACCTTTGGCTTTACCAGCCCCATCAAGCGAAGAGGAAGGAGGAGAGGAAGAATTAGAGGAAGTAGAAGGCTGGTGGGTAACTCTGGACTCGTCTAATTGCTGATTCGATTGTTCAGGAATAGTGGTGTTCTGAACGACAGAGGTTGAGAAGAGCCATACATGCAAACCAATTGTCAGTCCTAGAAGCGACAATGTGGCCATATGGGGTGCACCAACATCTCCCCAAGAGGAGAAGGGACTAGGATTTCATCCAAGGGGAATTCCTTGGTTGGTTGACTCCATTTTCTCAACCCAAGATCAACGTAGGAAAGGGGTAATGAATATTCCATTTAAAATAATTTTTTATACGCTTTGACACAACTTGGATTTTCAGTTTTTAAGAGTCGAGAAAAAACAAAAGATGACTCTAGTCTCCTTTGATTTTTAATGAGCCTGAAGTGACAAGTGCTCAGATGGACCTTTTTCGTTAAGGAGTCTGAAAAGGAACGCAAGGGACTACTCTGGAAGTCTAGGTAGAGGGAGTACCAAACTAATCGCAAAACTGCAGAATACTTTTTACGGTACGGCAGTCGATCTTCCCGAATGTTGTGTTCAGTGCATTGCAATCGATAGGGCGGCAGACACGGCTTCCTATGGATAAAGGATTTAAGCCTATAGGGGTCTCCCAAAATATACTCGACGGTACGTGGGAGCACAAGTCCGTACTGGCACTTATCGTTTCAAAGTGGAGGAATCACCCAACCATCAGTGAGGACAATAGTTACCAGGCTTTACGACGCCGGAATACGTCTCTAGCCTAGACCTCTAAATGTTGTGCATTAAGTTCCAAAGTGTTGTTAGATTCATTGAATTTATTTTAAGTTGATCTTGCTTATGAAGTTTGCCTTTTGGGTTCACCACGAGATGTAGATGTAATTCCTAAAATGCAATCTAAAGATGATAAAAAAACTTTTATCTCTTTTGTGCAATGAAAATCCTAGCTACAAGGGGAAAAGAAAGACATAATCTTTTCACAAAGAGCAAAGAGCACACTGTAAATGCACTTTCCTAAATCAAGACAAACAGACTGTCTATATGTAAATGCACATGCATGTATTTGTTTTCGACTTTCTTAGTATTGATGCTAAAAAGAAAGTCGATGTACAAATCTGAATTTCTTTTCAAGCGACAAATATAAACAAGCTCTTTTTCGAAATAAAAAACAGAGATGATTACGACACCTTACGATTTTGAAATGAACACTTGTTCTTGACACTAGAAAATCAAAAATTCAGACCAAAGGCAATAGTAACAGTATAATCGACCATCAACAGCAATCAAACTTTCTCCTATGATTGAAATCGATACTTGCGACAAATCCAAATCAAAGGACAACAATACGACTATTCTACTTTTGCAATGGAAAACTGTAAACGACTCAACAAACACACAAAAACATCTACAGTTCTTTTGTACAAAGGAGGCGGAATAACAGCAAGGAAAAGAGGTTTCAAACAGACATATACTGATCACAGGCAGCAAAATCCAGGGATAGAACTGGAAAGAATGAAGCACAAGAACCACAGCTGCACAGAGCTAGTCTGATCAGCGCACCTGTAACACAGAGAATCTGAAATGCAGCGCAGGTTGCCCCTTCGGGAAGTGCGCTGAAATTCAGAATCTCTTAACAGTACCTGCGCTAGGCTAGAAACGAGACTCTGTCCGGGTTCCGGGTCAGAGTTTGCAGTTCAGTCCTTGGTTTTTGGCCGAGTAAAAGGCAATCAGTAATGCAACAATCAGGGGTAGATCTAAGGAGGGTCTAAGAGCTATCACAAGGGCAATCAGATAGTTTGTGAATCAGTTGTTGAAATCATAAACAGATCCAGTGAATGGATTGAAGCATCAGTTATCTACTTTGCATTTTTTATGGCAAATGCAATTCGAAAGCTACTTATAAGTTTATGAAACAAACTAATTAGACATTCCCCAGTGGAGTCGCCATTTTGTTACCAGGAAAAGTGTTTATTTAGAACTTCTCTATCCCACTAAGGTGTGACAGATGCCTTAGAAAAAAACAGAGAAAAACTACTTTTGTATTTCCTTTATGAATTATAAATAGAGAGGAATAGAAAGAACCAACCTGTGTCTTGCGCTAATCCTTTGATCCAATCCCTCTCTTCTTTGATAGTCTCCAGCTACCTACTCTCTTGCTTGCCCAGCTTCACAAAGTACCTGTAAGATCACAGAAGAAGAGCACTATACAAAGACATGGATCTATATTCATAAACAACTTAGGATCAGATTTAAGTTAACCATACAAAATGTAACAAGCATCAATGATACAAAAGCATGGAGGAAAACTCAAATAGTTTTTATTGATAAACAAGAAAAGATCCAGGAGGAGTTACAACCAGTGGTTCCGACCTAGCATCAACCTCCCAGCAAAGAAGCCCCTCTTCACCTCAAACAAAGCATAAATCACCCAACAATCTGATGTTTATCTCTAGAAACCAACAACAATTCCTTACAATATGCAAAATTCCAGCCTCCCGATCTCTAGGATGAGGGATCCATATATAGATATATGTAAGGAGGATTAGTCAGCTTGTGATTTTATTAGTGTCTTCTCTCTGTCATTTCTTGCTTCCACTTGGAGACTGAAGGCCTCTTACTCATCCTTGGTCGAATTCAGTGAGGCAAGTGTCACAGGAGAAGATTCTGGAAGCTTCCATTGTCTCTCCACCTTGCGGAATGACACTGCCATTTGTCATTTCTCGCCCATCACACCCCACAGAAGGGACTTTTGAAATGCAACGCACCCTCACAGTGTATTTAGGTGCAATGCAACGGACCTAGCCAGTGGAGCAACTGAAATGATCCTGTTTTGACCAATTCTGAGCAGTTTCTGGTGGAGAACTTCTGGGAGAAGCTGTAATCTGTTGACCTTGCTAATTTAGGGGTTAGAACAACACTTTTAGGGACTTAGGAGCCCTTGGTTTATGGAAATTTCATGCTTGGAGTTGTAGGGCACAAAAATTTCTATAACATAGCTAATTTAATTTTTTTTTCAAAATGGCTAAACACATGACTTTCAAAACATGATATCGGACCCATAAAGTGTAAAAAAAGGTTGTTGATCTTTATTTGATGATGGAAATGAGACTCTAACCTTATGACTTAGACTCTAAAAACCCTAAAAGTGACTTAACCACCATCTAACTTTATGACTTAGGAACAAATGTAAACTGTTCAAGTTTTAGAGAATTTTTGGTTGATAACAACATCCATCATATTTCTCTATTATGCATAGTTCCGCCTTCCCAAATCTGATCTTCATCATGCACCTATAGCCGTGACAATCATAGAAAGTCCCCTCATGTGTGCCCCACCATCGCACAGGTGTCGCGTGCAACACTAATCTCAATGCATCAAACCATTGGTTCTTTGGTACTATGATTTCGAATTTGGTTAGGAATTCATCTATTATCGTTAGCCCATCATATGTTAGCAATTCATGATCCTAGGCCCTTACACAGTACAAAGATTTAGTCATCATATTGCAGTGTAGCGTAGTTACTCCGTTCAACCTATTACACCACCACTCATCTTCTTTGTCTGAATCGGTGGTGCAAGATTCTGCATAGCCTCGTGATATTATTCTATCCTTCTATTATTCTTGCGTTTGTGCATCTATTCTGTAGATACCATCTAATTCGTTGTCACTCTCTTTATTGCACACAGGTTCAATATAGCGTGGTCCTTCAGCTGGATCTAACAGAATGACTACGTGGAGAGACTTTGTTTCAAATACCATTGTCCGCTTCTTTAAATTAATAACCCTGTTCATATTGGTGGCCCAGTCAATTCCTAATAGCGTAGGATAGGGCGTACTTTCATCCATGAGCTCAATAACTTCAAAATCCGTTGTAGTACTTGTGCTATCAAGGTCTACCGTAACTCCTTGCAACCTTCCCATGGGCAACACCTTCTACTAATTTTCCATTCGCAGTTGGATAGGGGACCATTGTAGTGTAGGCTTACCCATGCTCTCCCAAGTCTGTTTAGGAAGTATGTTGGCATCTGAGCCTAGATCTAGAATGAACTGATCCATTTCATACTCATTGATCTATGCTATTAGTCGCATTTCGCTCTCGGTCTGCGATGCATGTCTTCCCAACTTTCAAACTACATGAGGTTCATTCCATCCTACGTATCTATTTATCAGCTCCTGTAAGCCTTTAACTGACTTGTTATCCTGAAGCAATGTTATACATGTCTCTAAAAAGGTAGTTATCACCAAGGGATCCATGACCGGCTCAGGCTGATCCCTACTACCTAGGGTAGAGACTTCTGCGAAGCTCTCCCGAGCTTCTAGATATGTCTCCTTACCCACCCCTTCATCTTCCTTACTTAAGCTCCCTCTATCTGCTTCTGTGGTCATGCCACTTCTTAGTACCATGTTAACTTTGGGATCTTCCTCGTGGGGTTCAGACCTCATCATTTGCACATTTTTGGTTATTGTTGGTTGCGCTGCCTTTTTTTCTCAGATCTATGCTATCAGCATAGGACAATCTATCAACTCGTGATCAAATTTCTCACAATAACTACATGAAATTCTGGTGGGGTTGGTACAATCACGTGCGTAAGACCTCTGCAGTTGTAGCAAATTAGCTGTCCACGACCCCTTCTTGGCCCCATGCCACCCTGTCCTCGCCCACGGCCCTAGAACCCACCGCGCATGATCACTGTGACTGGATCCTGACCTCGCCCCTCAGTCTTCATTTTGTAAGCTGGTGACTGGTCCATTAACATTTGGTAGCTATGATAGTCTCTTTCTTCATGGCCTACGGACCTGCAAAAGTTACAAAATTGCTGCTGGGGGGTCTAGTTGTATTTTGGTAGTAAATTGCAGTTATCAGTGTTGTGCTTGGCTCCCACCTGACAAATTACACACTAGAGAGGGGCTACGGTGCCTAGTCATGCATGTGCCTCTGGTCGCAGCAATACAGGTCCCCCTGTCGCCACAAGATTCACTGAGACCGGGCAGTGATCTTTGTCGTGTCCCTGGATTCTGCACTTTATACACCATACTTCCTCCCGGACTTCCAGTTGTGGCACCTATTATTGTTTTAACTTCTTCATTTCTAAACAGAAGCTTTGGATCTGTGCTTGGATTTGCTAAACTCTCAACCCTGTGTCTTGTAACAGAGTTTCGTGTAACCTCATCGCTATCTCTAGTGCTTCGGCCTGGGTTGAGATCTTCTGTTGTGATAAAGCCATCCTCAGATGTGGTGTTAGGGATGCCATAAACCAAGCGCAGTGTTGCGCATCCATCAATGTCATGTTAGCCTCGTGAATAGTACTTTTCAGTCTTTGGTCCAAATCCCACAGGGTTTCACCAGGCATCATCGCGATCTCTTTGAACCCTATAAGTGACCATGTTTCTGACTTTGGCCAGCTAAAATCCTTCTTTAATTCAGTCTGGATGTCTTCTGTCCCCGTTGTTGGGTGATCGCTTGAGTACTTTATGTACCATGTCAATGCTCGATCCTGCTGAATGCTCAATAAGGTGGCCTTTCTGATATTATCATCTGCAATTCGCTGTGCGTTCCATACTAATGTTAGTACGAACCAGAATTGTTCCGGGTCTTCGTCTCTTGCGCCTTTGAATACTGATAACTGGATTATGCTCATCATTATTACCCCTGAGCTAGTACTGTTCCTGGTCCCTTCAATCCTCCAATTTTCTTCTCTCTCGAATCCCTGTGTTTCACATCAGACACCCCTTAGGTAGATCTCGGTCCTCGCAATGAAACCATTTTTTGGCTTATATGGACCTGACCCAGGTTAGAAAGAATTATTTACCCAAGCAAATCCCGCAGCTACTCATCCTTTCAGCAACAGCCCGCAAAGCGCGGACTAATGTCTCAACCGAGGTAGTAAGGGAGGGTGTTGGAACTAGGTTTCCACACCTTTGGGATGTCTAGATGTGGGTTGGAGGTTTCGCGCCCCGTTCTGCTGCTTCGCGTTGCGCCGTATTCGCGCAGATCCTGAATACCTCTTACTATCTATTAACGTGAAGTCTATAGATCTAATCGATTGGATGAAGTATTATAGCTCAAATCTACTTAGAAGGGTCTTTAAGTAAACATTTAACATATTTGGCGAGTTTGTGTACTTAGAATACATATAGATTCACACATATCTATAACATAAGCATATGTACTTACATTAAACAGTTATATCAATCATTCATACAATCAAATTTGTGATAGCTCAAATTGTAACACAGAATTTGCAGAAGAAACTTATCTTTATTTCCACTTAACACCAACACATCCAGATCCACCCTACGCATTCAGCTGGAGGGGTCCACGCACACAGCTATAGACTCTTCGAGGCCTCTGCACACATAGCTTTAGAGCCTCTATCCACTACCCAAATCCTCGACTCGGACTTACAAATTCTTATAGAGTGTTCTCCTCAAAAACCCATTACAATTTAGATCCAAGATGAAACCCAAAACAGGAACTCCCTTTCCCTCATAGAGTCGCACTCTATTTATACCTATCTATGGTCCACAAACCGACTTACTTCCTATTATTTTATATTAATTCTAGGGTGGACAACCCTTTTACTTGACCTTTTACATTTCATGCTTTAGAGGTTTACAATAATTTTATCCTACTTTCTAGGCTATCAGACCCAAAACTGTTATGCGGGACCTCCGCTACCCAACAACCTCTGTTTTCTTGTATAAAAATCCCAAGTCCACTCTATACACTGTAAGCCTGTACCATCCAAATGTCACCAGTATTTTAAATTTATCCATCCATGCCTCTGAAAGACAAGGGATCAGAGGAACCTGTGAGTCCTCTGATCCACCCTACCATCGACTTTCACCATATTCGTTTGGCAGACGGAGACTATAAAATCCATGAAGCCCTCTGTGAATTTGATCTTTTTGAGATGAATTGTTGTCATGAGGACAAGTTTATAGATAAATACACCCTATCAAAGTAGCCTTTATCATGGTCAAACTAGCCGTTATAACTAACTAATATTTTCATTTAACAGTTCAAATTTAATTTTATTCTTATTCTTATTAATTAATATATTTGAAATTATTTATTTATTTATTTTTAATAATTTACTTATTATAATATTTTATTTTGACTTATTCTAGTACACATTTCTAATAAATTTAAATTAATGTAAGTTAATAAATATATAAAAATTTCATTTTTTAATAACTAAAATTTCTGTTATATAAATAAAATAAATAAATAATATTAATACCTAGTAGGTCAAGCTAGGTGTTATCACGCCAAATCTAGCTGTTGTCTTTTTAGCTGTTACCTTATCAAGAAATTGGAGTCATTGGATATTCTGCCCTTTCTATTTAAAGTGCATAGGCGAGATCTGCTTATTCAACTTGTAATGACACTAACCAATGGAGATAGAGTTGAAATCTGAAGGGAGCAAATCCAGCTCCATGTCCAGATTCAAGACAGTGTGCGTATACTGTGGGAGCAGTCCATGGAAGAGAAATAGCTATGAGGAGGCTGCAACTGAATTGTGCTGGTAGTATATCATTTTATTACTCCTGTTTTCAATTGTCCGGAGATGTAATATATATGCCAGTAAGATTTCCGTGTGCATTCAAAGTTTACTCCATTTGGTTTTTGGTTAGGCATCATTGTTTAAATAAGCAATTCCCACTACCATTCCTTGCAAGTTTACTCCTCCATTTGGTGTTTAGGTTAGGCATGAAGAATCTATACAGTGAATTTGTCATTCTGTTTATAGTTCCATGGTATCCCAGGTTGATATTGGGAAAACTTCACAGAAACTCGGTGTCTTGCCTCCAGGCATAATAAAAGCGTGGAGGCAACACACCGAGTTTCTGTGAAGTTTTCCCAATATCAACCTGGGATACCATGAAACTATAAACAGAATGACAAATTCACTGTATAGATTCTTCATGCCTAACCTAAACACCAAATGGAGGAGTAAACTTCCAAGGAAGACAAGGAATCGTAGTGGGAATTGCTTGTTTAAACAATGATGCCTAACCAAAAACCAAATGGAGGAGTAAACTTTGAATGCACACTCGAATCTTAATGGCATATATATTACATGGCCAAACAATTGAAAACAAGAGTAATAAAATGATATACTACCAGCACCTTTACCAGTTCAGTTGCAGCCTCCTGATAGCTATTTCTCTTCCCTGGACTGCTGCCACAGTATAAGCACACGGTCTTGAATCTGGACATGGAGCTGGATTTGCTTCCTTCAGATTTCAACTCTATCTCCATTGATTAGTTTCAGTCTATCGATAGTTCATTCAAAAACTTTAATATGATAGATGAGATAGATCAAAAAGTTATTGATATCATATATATGTATGTATTAAACTGAGAGTTAATATGCAGATTACAGGTGAAACAATAGGTTAAGTGAAAGCTGTAGGCGACATGCATCAAAGAAAAGCAGAAATGGTGCGTCAATCGGATGCTTTTATTGCCTTGCCAGGTTGGTCTCTTCTCATTCTTACTTCTGTAAAAGCCTCTCATTATTTAGAACCCCAGGGTTGGTCTATTATCTTATTCTGTGGTTTGGGTTCACTGTATCTTCTCATTCTTGCTTTTGTAAAAGCTTATCATAATTTGGAACCTCAAGGTTGATCAATTCTAATAACAAAAACCTCAATTTAAAATACAGTCTATCTAAAAGCTTCTCATAATTTACAACCTCAAGGTTGGTCTGTTGGGTCGTGGTTTAGGTACACATTATCTTCTACTTTCTTCTGTAAAAGCTTCTCATAACTTACAACCTCAAGGTTGGTCCGTTGGGATGTGGTTGGGTAAACTGGTTAAGTCCATGTACACTGGTAACCATTATGCACAACGTAGGGGACCATTCCCATTTCTATGCTGCATGGACAGCATTATGCACTGAATGGGGCATGATTGAATATAATATCACAGGATATATGCTTCGAGATTTTAAATCTAACTGTATATATCTCAATATCTATTAATTTAATGTTTCAATATCAATAGGTGTAGAATTTAATGGTGCACAGTTCTCTTCTAACCCTGTTTGCATGATTCTCCATGCAGTTATATATATAAATAAACTTTAACCATGTATATATTCCAAACATCTATTGAATTTAATGTGTATAAAGTTTCACAGTGTATATATCCCGTATCTATTAAATTTAATATCGATCTTCACAATCTTTATTAAATTTAATATTGATCTACACCATCTTTATTAATAAGCATGTTTGATTTTTATATGAGAATTATATATTTTATTATTATAAATATAAAATTTAATACTGTTTTATAGGAGAACTTTTTATGTAGTTATTTGACTGATAGAGTCTATAAAACTATGGGTTTATTATTTTTTTTCCGATTTAGATTAAATCCATTTTATTAAAAATTGAGCAAATGATATTATAATTTTCAATATATGTATTATTAATATTTAAAATAATAATTAATTGATAAATTTAAAATTCTATTCAATTTATTAAAAAATTTATTTAATTAAAAAGCAAATAATATTATAAAATTAAATAAATATATTATTTTTAGTTAAATGAAATATATTTAATTAAAGATTGAGACAATAGTGTTATACTTATAATTTGAAATAATTGTTTTATTAGTATTTAAAACAATGAGTAGCTTTAATATAGATGAATTAAAAGTTCTATTCAATTAAAGAGCATAATATTATAATTTGAAATAATTATTTTATTAATATTTAAATAATAATTAATTGGTACCTTTAACTTTCACTTTCATCAATGAGAAGTTATTTAAATAAGGAAGAATTATTTATTTATTTTAGTGTTTGAAATTATTTTTTATATATTTTATTTTTCTTTGGACTCAAAATATTCATTAAATAAAACTATTACTTCAAATAATTTTATTTTTATTTTTATAATTATTTTATTAATAAATAAAAATATAATTAATTAAAATTGTTCTTTCAAATATTTTTTTATAATTATTTTATTAATAATTAAAAACATAATTAATTGATATTCTTATTTTTATAATTATTTTACTAATATTAAAATAATAATTAATTGATAGCTTTAATATTAATAAATTATAAAATAAAAAAGAAAAGAATAATTCTTTGAAATTGTATTATTATTTTAAATTATCTTATATATTTTCCAATTTTTATGGAATTAAACCTACTCAATTAGCATCCATGGTTGTTCATTGTTTGAATCTTGAAAATATAAGTTATTGGTTAATTTTATTTATTTATTTTCTGGATTAATTTTGGGCTCAATTTTGCTCTAAATTTAATAGAGATTTTTTAGAAATACATATTGAGATTTATGCTTTTTTTTTAACTTTTAAAAGCACATTCTAAATAAAAATAATACATATATTGGATTATGAAATCTGCATAATATTTGTATTTCAAATGGTTTTTAGAAAACATTTAAAAACACATTCTAAATAAGAATAATCTCAGCATTCCAATTGTTTTTAGAAGGAATTTAAAAACACATTCTAAATAAAAATAAAACCACTCACTATGCTAAAAATTCTATTACCTAATTTGTCACGACTCCATGACAACTATCCAACTCAAAAAAAATTTAATTAATTATCCTCGGCCTAACATATACCCATATATCATCAACACATAATATACTATGCATATACATGTAATTTGTTTTAATTGCTGCAACCAACGTATACATATGAACTATATTTACGTTACCATGGCGTATCAACCTGTTGATTGAATGTAATAATGTTTATACTAAAGGCTAAGTCAAAGGCACAATGACTTTACTACCCAACGAAGTTCTGGCACCAAGTGGTGAAGTCGTGTTAATATCTTCACCTACCTCTGCCAGGTGGCTAGCACCGTGCAGAGGCCATGTGAAGTATTGGTATTCCCGTGGGGTTTAGCGCGCCAGGTCTTTGATTCGATGGACGGCCCGGATCACTTACTCAGATCCAAGGGTTCACAGCAGTTCAAGGGTTTTAGGGCTTTTATAAACCTTCAAACCGGGGTTTTCGGTTTCATTTGCATCTGTCTGGGCCGCATCCTGCTCCGTTCAGCTGTCCTCCATGCATCGGTGAACAACCTGCAACACCCTCCAGGTATTCAACCTCCATTACGTGCCATATGCTGGTTCTCTGCACTCATACATTCATACTGGTTATGCTTTCGGTCTTATTTATACTCTGGAACTTGTTATGTCCTGAGCTTACCTTGTTTCATTTGTGTACAGGTCATCGATTGGGTTTCAACACCGCTCGGAGATTGATATGCAGCCCCGACACATACAGGTATTTACCCATACGATTTCTCAGCTGGAATCGTGGTTATTTTATTATGAGGGTTTGATAATACGGCTTCTCATATAGTGATTTAATCCAGCCTGAGGTATTCCTCACGGCAATCTATTTTAATGGCCCAGGGTTCTATCTTTCGATCAACCCTGGTTCGAATCAAGGACGGCTTTTCCATTCTTGAGCATACAGATGTGGGTTGGTTATCCTCTCGGCATTTTGCCAGGTTCCAAGTATTGTTTGCTTGAAGGTTCACGGCCCTCTGCCGGAACCATAAACCCTGAATGTATTAAGGTTTCCTGCTCGCTTATTTATGTTATTTGTCGAGAGGGTTTTCATTTGTTTTTTCCTAATGTTGGATGAACCCAGGACGACCAAGAGCCTCCTTCAATACTCTGTATTTTTTGGGATATTTATACTGTTAAGATACCCGAAAGGGTTTACTGTTATAGTACTTTTAAAGAATGGATTTGGAACTTTACTTTGCGTATATTTGTCAAAGGTTTCGTTTATTCGGCTTGCATGTATTATCAATGGTTTCGTCTATCCGACTAACATGTATTTTTCAATGGTTTCGTCTATTCGACTTGCAGTTATACTGATTCACAGTTAATGTTTTCTTATGAATATGCTGTGCTCAGTGCTTGACACCACGCACAGGTTCACTACCATTCATTTAGCTTAGGGTTTGATTTATTTATTGAGGTTTAAAGTAACAAACGCCTACCTCAGGTAGCGGCGACTAGATCACCGACCGTTCCCTCTACGGGTTGATGGCACGGTGGCCTCGCACCATTAACAGCTTATCTTTGTTATTTTGACCAGCTGATATTGTTAGCTATACTACTATGTCTCCATTACTTCACATAGTTTCTACGCATGTTGATATGCCGCTGTATTTTTCCTTCACAAAGGGTTTGAATATAACCCTCGCACAGGGTTTATTACATTCTTGTTACAGTTTTATGCTATGCTTATGAACACTGATATGTTATCATTTCACCGGTACTTTGTTTCCGTCGCATTACGGTCCGGCTATACAGTTCTGTGTTTGCACTCCAAATCATTCTAATGTTGTATTGTGCTGTAATCGATCCCTGCAAATCACTAAGGTCTCTGCCTCCGGATTTGCATACAGTTGGTTATAATAAAAATGTCTCCGTTTGTTACATATTCCAGTTATACATTTACATTGAATAACAGGTCCTTATTCCTGTGTCAACAACGTGTTTTGGTGCTCAGTTTATAAAGAAGTTTGTTTCGATTCTCTATATAAACAATGTATTTATTTTGCCTATAAATGATTTGTTTCTGTCCTTTATAGGTAATAATAGCACCTTTCATTCTGCGACATACATTGTATATATGACAAATAATCTCTGTTCTTCCTGTTTAAGTACCCAGTTTAGGTATTAATAAGGACTGTTTTGAACATATACATGTATTCTTGCATCTCAGAACGCAAGGACTTAGTTTACTGTATTTTCCTCCTAAACACCACTAAACTAATACAGAGATATAAATCTAATAAATAATGGCGTATAATGGTGAATAATGGTGTATAACTCGTACTTGGTTTACCAGCTACAAGAGTATTGCTCCAAAAGTTCACGTGCAACTTACATATTTTCTCTTAACCACCGAGCCATGAGATCCATCAGTTCATTGGATTCTCCCCCCGAGCTGTCCTGCAGACCTACAGCCCTCAACAAGACTCTAGCACCTTAGTGCTTAGGTTATCTGGTCCTCACCAGACTTAACCCTTTTCCTTTTCTTTTTCCTCTTTCCTCTCAGATTTTTCCTCTCCCTCTCTGTCACAACAGACCAGGGGTTTTCCCTCCCAGGACTTTTCCTGGCTGAGGGTTAGTTTCCTTTTCAGTTTCTATAACTGTTTCTTTTTCAAATCCTCCCTTAGGAGACTGCCAGCAATTATCCAAAATGTCTTCCATTTATAAAATAAAAATAGTATCTTTTAACAAAAGTAATTAGCAGTTCACACTAATTTCTTACCATGGTAACTTTCATAATTACAAGTTTTACGGGGTCATTACATCTTCCCCCCCTAGGATTGGACATCGTCCCGATGTCTATTCCCATTAAATAAGTTTGGGTACACTTTCCTCATAAGCTCCTCGTCTTCCCAAGTAGCCTCCTCAGGCCCATAGTGCTGCCACAGCACTTTAATTTGGGTAATGACCCGTCTCCGCAGCCGCACTTCTCTCCGGTCGAGTGGTTCGACCAGAACCTCGCCTTCCGGTTCGACCTGCTGACAATCAATATCCTTAATCAGTTTCCATTAAGTATATTGACACATTTAAACAACGAGGTTAATTCTTACCCGAACATCTTGCCATTGGATCACATGTTTGGGGTCGTATACATATTTCTTTAGAACAGAAACGTGAAACACATTGTGAATTCTAATATGGCTTGGCAAGGCGAGTTGGTAAGCCACCGACCCCACTCTAGCCAAGATCTGAAAAGGACCAAAGTACCGAGGAGCCAGTTTGGCGCATCCGCTCCATTGCAGTGTGCTCCTTCTAGCTTGGATCCTTACAAACACATGGTCACCAACCCGGTATTCCTTAAACCTTCTTTTCCTGTCTGCAAAACTTTTCTGCCGGTCCTGTGCAGCCTTCAAATTGGCACGCACCTTTTTCACCGTGTCTTCCATTTCTTTCAGCATTTCCGGACCCAAACTCAACTTATCCTCAGGCCCACCCCAACTTGAGGGTGTGCGGCATTTTCGCCCATACAAAACCTCAAAAGGGCTTAATTGTGTCGAGGTATGATATCCGTTGTTATATGCGAATTCAACCAGGTGCAAATATTCTTCCCATTGGTTTGGTTTCATCATCACATACGCCCTCAACATATCTTCCAAAACTTGATTTACTCGCTCGGTTTGACCGTCGGTCTGCGGGTGATATGCTGTGCTAAAGTTCAGCTGTGTTCCCAACTCAGCGAACAACGTCCTCCAAAAGGTGGATGTGAACTTGACATCCCGATCTGAAATGATTACCTTTGGTAGTCCATGCAATCTGAACACATTTTTCATAAAAAGATGAGCAATTTGCACTGCTTTAAAGGTGGATTGCACGGGTATGAAGTGTGCTGCTTTACTCAGCTTATCTACCACTACCATGATGGAATCATGGTTTTTCCTTGTTCGAGGCAAACCTGTTATAAAATCCATGGAAATGGTTTCCCATTTCCATTCCGGAATAGGCAAAGGTTGCAACAGCCCGGCTGGATGCTGATGTTCTGCTTTAATCTACTGGCACTCTAAGCACTTTGCCAAATACTCAATCACTTACCTCTTCATTCTAGGCCAGAAGTATTCTTTCCTTAGTGCAGTGACCATCTTTTGGTACCCTGGATGGCCAGTATAGTGGCTGGTATGGAACTCGTCCAAAATCAGGTTCTTAAGGTCATTTGAATCAGGTACATATAATTTCTTGTTAAAGTATAACATGCCAGCATTGTCCAATGTAAAACCTTGTTGCAGTTTTTCATTATTTGATTGTTGTACCTGCTGTTTTAGCTGCTGGTATTCAGCATCCTGATTTGCTGCTGATTTAATCCGCTCAAAGAGAGAGGTCCGCCACTTGCTGACTGAAAGTTCACACAAACACTGCACCTTTCGACTCAAGGCATCAGCCACCCGATTCTCCTTGCCCTTTAAGTGCTTAATCTTGAAATCGAAACCACTTAGGAAATCTGCCCAACGTCCTTGTCTTGCATTCAAAGTAGGTTGGCTGAAGTAATTGGTCAAACTATGGTGATCCGTTAACAACAGAAATTTCCTCCCCAAAAGGTAATGTCGCCATATTTTCAGAGCATGGATCACTGCTGTTAACTCTAAATCGTAAGCAGAGTATTTCTGCTCATGCTCTTTTAGTTTCCTTGATTCATACGTGACTACTCTTCCTTCTTGCATTAATACTCCTCCCACCCCCTCTTTACTTGCATCAGTGCATACCACGTAATCCTTATTAGGATTTGCTATACTCAAAATGGGTGCAGTAGTGAGTAAATGCTTCAACCGATCAAAGCTCTGTTGACATTCTGGTGTCCATTTAAACACCTTTCCCTTTTTCTGCAAGGACGTGATAGGATAGGCTATTCTTGAGAACCCTTCCACTAACCTTCGATAGTAGCCTGCTAGTCCCATAAAGGATCTAATATCAGCTACGTCCTTGGGTATGGGCCATTCCATAATAGTCCTTATCTTCTCCGGATCTACTGCTATTCCTTCTTTAGTAATCACATGGCCCAAATATTGGATTTCCTCCTTGAAAAAGTCACACTTACTAAATTTGGCATACAGATGATGTTCGCAAAGAGTTTGCAGCACCATCCGAAGGTGTTCTTTGTGTTCCTCATGGGAACGAGAATATATGAGAATGTCATCTATAAATATCAGCACGAGTTTGTCGAAAAACCTGTGAAACACGCTGTTCATTAAACACATAAAGGTGGCGGGTGCGTTGGTCAAGCCAAAGGGCAGCACCACAAACTCGTAATGACTGTAGCGTGTTCTGAAAGCAGTTTTGGCAATGTCTTCTTCTTTAATTCGGATTTGATGATAACCAGATCGCAAATCGATCTTAGAAAACACCTTTTCTCCCTTCACTTGATCGAAGAGTTTGTCAATCCGAGGCAGGGGGTACTTGTTCTTAATCGTGAGCTTGTTCAGCTGACGATAGTCTATACACATACGGAGAGTCCCATCTTTCTTTTTGACAAATAGTACCGGAGCTCCCCACGGTGACACGCTGGGGCGGATATAATTCTTTTCCAGCAACTCTTGTAGTTGCATTTTCAATTCTGTCAACTTAGGTACACTCATCCGGTACAGTGCTCGTGACACCGGTGCTGCTCCTGGTGTCAACTCTATAGTGAAATCTATATCCCGTTTCGGGGGTAATCCTGGTACTTCTTCAGGAAATACATCCACAAATTCTTGCACTACCGGAATATTGTCCAATGCAGCTGTCTTGTTCTTCTGATCTGCATAACCAACTTGAATAGCGTAAATCTGACACTTTTTCCTGAGACATTTAGCTAGCTGGGAGGCAGTGATAGGCCGGATCTGTACAGGGTGTTTAATCCCTTGTAATTCTTGCTGCTGTCCCAAGTCATCCTTGTAATAAATGGTTTTGGTCTTGCAGTTCACCAACGACCAATGTTTTTCCAACCAATCCATACCAATCAGAATGTCATAGGACCCCAATGGAAGCACATTCAAGTCTGCTGTAATTGACTGTCCAGCTATGCTAAAAGAACAGTTATTTATTTTGGCTAAGACTCTTCTTTTAGCTCCTGTGGCTAGCTGTACCAGCCATGGGTTCTTGAATTTTTCAGAAGATAGCTTACAATGTTCTACTACTTTTGGGCTAACATAACTTAAGGTAGCTCCTGGGTCAATAAGAACAGCTATGGAAAGATTGAAAATTTTAACTTCAAACTCCACCATGCTTGGTTGGTATTCCGCTTGACGGTCCTCCAGAGCCGCGTTAATTCTTGGCATGCTGCGCGCCACTTCTCCAACAGTTGATGCTTCTTGGATTTGAGATATCTGATCCACTCCTTTACGCTGAGGGCAATTCTTTACATAATGTGGGCCTCCACAACCCCAGCATTGGACTGGAGGTATGGCCATTCCTTCAAGGTCTGATCTGGCAGGTGGTTCACTGATTCTGCTCTCACTTGGTTTAGTCTAAAGGGTACTCTTTGCTACATTTCTGCCAACCTGTCCTTTACCAGCAACCTTGCTGCCATTACCACGACTTCCCTTGCTGTTACCAGCAATTCTGTTGCTTCTTCTTTCATTCCACCTTTTATTTGAAGTGTCTCCTTTCTGCTTGTTTTGCTGATAACAGATTCTTGCTTTACGAATCGCCTCGTCCATTGTCCTGGGATTATCGAACTCAATACGTTCTCTTATATAGGCTGGCAAACTGCTCACAAACCTCTGCACCTTGGCCTTCTCCTCCTTGATATATGGTACATAGCGAAGCAGGGAGGTAAAGCGGTTAATGAACTCGTCCATGGACTGTTGTCCCAGTCGTAAATCATGGAACTCCCATGCTTTCTCATCGTAGAAACGCTCCGTTAGATATCTCTCCTTGAAGTACTTCTGGAACTTTTCCCAAGTTATGTTCTGCTCACTTACTCCTTTTACAATTTTGATTTCTTCCCACCACAGGGTTGCTTTGCCCTGTAGCTGGAAGATGGCCAGCCGCGCCTTCAGGTTCTGATCATACTCATACAGCTGGAAGTACTTGTTAATGTTAATCAACCAAGCCTCTGCCGCTTCCTCCTGCTCTCCATCAAAATGTGGAGGTTTAATTTTTCAGAATTCTCCTTGTAATTCCATTCTCTGTCTCTTTGGCGTCTGCTGTTCCACCACATTGTCAGAATGATCTTCCTTCTCCTCTGAAAATTCAGGTGCGTAATTTCGCTCTTCGGTTGCCCTTTGTTGTTCCGCACTAGGATTGGCTAATGGTGGGTTTTGTCTTTCTGACAGACTCTTCAATATTCTTTCCTGTTCCACTGTCAATCGTGCGTTGTCTTCTCGCAGACGCGCCATTTCATCTTTCAGTTCTTGAACAGTTTGCAGTATCGCCAGATTGGTATTGCGTGTCTCTGCACCAAGCTGTATCCACAGCTCTGGATTTTCCCGAGGAACGCCGTCTGCCCCCTGCATTCCCTCCATCTTCACTGTTGGCCGTGATCGGTTTGCTGTTTCTGTATTTGTTTCCTAATTAATAAACAGAAACCAATTAGTCGAATTTAATTCTTTCTCATACATATATTATATGATAATTCTCATGCAGCTGGAAGTACTGCTCCAGAGGCCACAGATTTGAAACCTCTGCTCTGATACCACATTGTCACGACTCCATGACAACTATCCAACTCAAAAAAAAAATTAATTAATTATCCTGGGCCTAACATATACCCATATATCATCAACACATAATATACTATGCGTATACATGTAATTTGTTTTAATTGCTGCAACCAACGTATACATATGAACTATATTTACGTTACCATGGCGTATCAACCTGTTGATTGAATGTAATAATGTTTATACTAAAGGCTAAGTCAAAGGCACAATGACTTTACCACCCAACAAAGTTCTGGCACCAAGTGGTGAAGTCGTGTTAATATCTTCACCTACCTCTGCCAGGTGGCTAGCACCGTGCAGAGGCCATGTGAAGTATTGGTATTCCCGCGGGGTTTAGCGCGCCAGGTCTTTGATTCGATGGATGACCCGGATCACTTACTCAGATCCAAGGGTTCACAGCAGTTCAAGGGTTTTATGGCTTTTATAAACCTTCAAACCGGGGTTTTCGGTTTCATTTGCATCTGTCTGGGCCGCATCCTGCTCCGTTCAGCTGTCCTCCATGCATCGGTGAACAACCTGCAACACCCTCCAGGTATTCAACCTCCATTACGCACCATATGCTGGTTCTCTGCACTGATACATTCATACTGGTTATGCTTACGGTCTTATTTATACTCTGGAACTTGTTATGTCCTGAGCTTACCTTGTTTCATTTGTGTACAGGTCATCGATTGGGTTTCAACACCGCTCGGAGATTGATATGCAGCCCCGACACATACAGGTATTTACCCATACGATTTCTCAGCTGGAATCGTGGTTATTTTATTATGAGGGTTTGATAATACGGCTTCTCATATAGTGATTTAATCCAGCCTGAGGTATTCCTCACGACAGTCTATTTTAATGGCCCAGGGTTCTATCTTTCGATCAACCCTGGTTCGAATCAAGGACGGCTTTTCCATTCTTGAGCATACATATGTGGGTTGGTTATCCTCTCGGCATTTTGCCAGGTTACAAGTATTGTTTGCTTGAAGGTTCACTCTGTCGGAACCATAAACCCTGAATGTATTAAGGTTTCCTGCTCGCTTATTTATGTTATTTGTCGAGAGGGTTTTCATTTGTTTTTTCCTAATGTTGGATGAACCCAAGATGACCAAGAGCCTCCTTCAATACTATGTATTTTTTGAATATTTATACTGTTAAGATACCCGAAAGGGTTTACTGTTATAGTACTTTTAAAGAATGGATTTGGAACTTTACTTTGCGTATATTTGTCAAAGGTTTTGTTTATTCGGCTTGCATGTATTATCAATGGTTTCGTCTATCCGACTAACATGTATTTATCAATGGCTTCGTCTCTTCGACTTACATGTATTTTTCAATGGTTTCGTCTATTCGACTTGCAGTTATACTGATTCACAGTTAATGTTTTCTTATGAATATGCTGTGCTCAGTGCTTGACACCACGCACAGGTTCACTACCATTCATTTAGCTTAGGGTTTGATTTATTTATTGAGGTTTAAAGTAACAAACGCCTACCTCAGGTAGCGGCGACTAGATCACCGACCGTTCCCTCTACGGGTTGATGGCACGGTGGCCTCGCACCATTAACAGCTTATCTTTGTTATTTTGACCAGCTGATATTGTTAGCTATACTACTATGTCTCCATTACTTCACATAGTTTCTACGCATGTTGATATGCCGCTGTATTTTTCCTTCACAAAGGGTTTGAATATAACCCTCGCACAGGGTTTATTACATTCTTGTTACAGTTTTATGCTATGCTTATGAACACTGATATGTTATCATTTCACCGGTACTTTGTTTCCGTCGCATTACGGTCCGGCTATACAGGTCTGTGTTTGCACTCCAAATCATTCTAATGTTGTATTGTGCTGTAATCGATCCCTGCAAATCACTAAGGTCTCTCCCTCCGGATTTGCATACAATTGGTTATAATAAAAATGTCTCCGTTTGTTACATATTCCAGTTATACATTTACATTGAATAACAGGTCCTTATTCCTGTGTCAACAACGTGTTTTGGTGCTCAGTTTATAAAGAAGTTTGTTTCGATTCTCTATATAAACAATGTATTTATTTTGCCTATAAATGATTTGTTTCTGTCCTTTATAGGTAATAACAGCACCTTTCATTCTGCGACATACATTGTATATATGACAGATAATCTCTCTTCTTCCTGTTTAAGTACCCAGTTTAGGTATTAATAAGGACTGTTTTGAACATATACATGTATTCTTGCATCTCAGAACGCAAGGACTTAGTTTACTGTATTTTCCTCCTAAACACCACTAAACTAATACAGAGATATAAATCTAATAAATAATGGCGTATAATGGTGAATAATGGTGTATAACTCGTACCTGGTTTACCAACTACAAGAGTATTGCTCCAAAAGTTCACCTGCACCTTACATATTTGCTCTTAACCACCCAGCCATGAGATCCATCAGTTCATTGGATTCTCCCCCCGAGTTGTCCTGCAGGCCTACAGCCCTCAACAAGACTGTAGCACCTTAGTGCTTAGGTTATGTGGTCCTCACCAGACTTAACCCTTTTCCTTTTCTTTTTCCTCTTTCCTCTTAGATTTTTCCTCTCCCTCTCTGTCACAACAGACCAGGGGTTTTCCCTCCGAGGACTTTTCTTGGCTGAGGGTTAGTTTCCTTTTCAGTTTCTATAATTGTTTCTTTTTCAAATCCTCCCTTAGGAGACTTCCAGCAATTATCCAAAATGTCTTCCATTTATAAAATAAAAATAGTATCGTTTAACAAAAGTAATTAGTAGTTCACACTAATTTCTTACCATGGTAACTTTCATAATTACAAGTTTTACGGGGTCATTACATAATTTTTAAAATTCTATTACTGAATTGTAATTAAAAAAAGGCAAAAACTATAAATTTCTATTACTAAATTGCAGTCAAAAAATCAAAAAACATAAAAGAACTATAAAATTTTATTTTTGAACTGCAGTTAAAAAAGAAAAAAACATAAAACATAAAAATATATATATATATATATATACATATATAAGACTCTTGATAATAGATAATGGATCGCAGTCAAATGCAGTTATAAAAATGATAAGACTTTTTGATGAGAAATAATGGATGGTAGTCAAATGGGGTATAAAAATTATTAGATTCTTGATAGTAGATAAATGGATGGAGTCAAATGGGGTTATTTAGGGTGGTTAAGTGGAATTACAATTATCTTTGCTACCTAAATTTAAGATTTGGTAGATAATGGACTGAATTAAATTTTGATAAATATGATCAGCTTACATCCATCTTAAATACGGATTTAACATGTGCTGAGGGATACAATTTCTGCCGATGTACAATTTTAATAAGCTAATATTATTTAAATGTTTTGTATAATTATTTAATTTTTTTAGATTAAAAGAAAAATTGCGAACATGAACAATATTTCAATTCAATTTTGATGAAAGACTAACAGCATTACACATCATATTAAGCTGTAAAATAAACTTCTCAGCAAATTATAAGACCTTCCTATTTATAATAATTATTATTATATTTAGTCATAACCATGTTCCCAATTCCTCCGAATTGACATATTTATTTATTTATTTATATATATATATATATAACTAACTTCCCATCAAAAATAATCGTTAATTGTTTAACAGGAGGATACGGGACTCTGGAAGAGCTGTTGGAGGTCATCACATGGGCTCAGCTCGGCATCCACGACAAACCAGTAAATTAACATTCCCAACCTGTCATTTATTTCCTGGACTTAGTTTGAGATAGGGTTCAGAGAACTATACAACTATTTAGAATTTTTTCGAACAAAGTATGAACTTCCACAGGAGAAAGATTCCGAGTTAGTTTGAGACAGGGTTCAAAGAGCTATTTATTTTTCGATAACTCTTTAGATCCTTTTCAAATAAAATATGATCTTTCACGGAAAAATTGGACTATGGTCAGAAACCTTTGTTATTTGTCAGAAACCTTTGTTATGTGAAAACATGAACCTTTGTTATTGGTCAGAAACCTTTGTTATGTGAAAACATCATGACCTTCAATGTTTTTCTTTTTTTGCAACACGTTCAGGTTGTTGGGTTATTGAATGTGGAAGGGTACTACGGTTCGCTGTTAACTTTCATCGATCAGGCCGTGGACGCCGGATTCATCGCACCAGCTGCCCGTCATATCATTGTGTCGGCTCCCAATGTTCAAGAACTGGTACGAAAGCTAGAGGTAAGCCATTAGTTTATACACAGGTGTGTCATTTTCAAGGACAGATTTTATACTAACATTTACAGTTTTTGCTGGTTGGCAATTTGTTGCTGGTTGTCAATTTGCTGAGAAATTGTATATTTTGAATGAAATGATAAATGTTTGAAGTGGGTGATCCGGTATATTTTGAATAAAGTGATCGATGTTTCAAGTCGACACCTCACTCATCAGAACAACCTACATTCTAATTATGAAAATCTTCAATTTCTTGATAGATATTTGTGCAGGAGTACGTTCCAATGCACAAGAGAGTAGCGTCAAGATCCAGCTGGGAGAAGGGAGAATTGGAATCCATTGAGAGATCCAGCTGGGAGAAGGGAGAATTGGAATCCATTGAGAGATGGAATGAATTAGTGTGTGAGTCAAATCTTGATTTTACATGATTATATACAACTTCGGATATGTCATCTCATCTTTTTGTGCATACGGAAGGAAGATTTGGTGCTGGATATATTACTGTACAATCATCCAGCGCTGGTTTTCGCGTACGCTTGTCACTGTTTTGCTTGTGAGTCCATGCACGGAATACATCGATCGTTTTCCATATACGGTTGGAATTGAAATTGATGTGAGTTTAGCGCGAGTGGAGTACTGTACTTTGTTAGTCTTTGTCATCTGCCTCTTTCTTTTTCTTTGTGCTCCTAATGGTTTCCTTACACTTCTAAGAAAGAAAACAGAGTACTGGTAAAAAAAATTTAAGACATCAAGACATTAGTACTTCTAAGACATTAAGATTTACAATTGACTGATTATAAAAATTTTAATTTTCTACTTAAATTTTAGTTGCAAAATTGATGAGAAAAAAAACTTTGGAAAATGACCAAAACATCTTATTAGTTAAATTATGCTATGATGTGAACTAGATATCAACCTTGTTTAACAAATTTCTTATAACAGTGTAGTATAAATATATTTTAGGGTTCAATCTATCTATTTTACATTTTTTTTTTCAATCAAAATTTGACTATACAATTATTGGTGAGATTATAATTTTTAGTGATTTGAAGTGTATTTTTAAATGTGTGAATAAAGTCAATATTTTGAAAAATTCTTAAAGTATTTGGATTATGCATATTACACAACTGAAACTGACAATTCCAATAGATCCCTCTCAAAATTTCAACAAAATTGATTAATAAATACACCCAAAAAATAGCCAAAACATAAAACAATTGGATAATATTAAATTTGAATTTTCATGCCCAAATTGTCCATATCATTTAATACATAATTTTTTTATGTGATATATATATATATATATATATATATATTAATTTTTTTTTTAATGTTGAATCAAAATTAGGCATGCTAACAAGGTGTTCTCTTAAGGTACTATGTGGTGTAAAGGTCACTTGTTCCATGGAAAAACATCTAGTCATGCTAAGGGCTTGTGCTATCCTAGGTGATTTTGATGGCTTAAATGACCCTGGGTCACAACTACTCAAGTCACCCACGGCTAGTGCCATCCTAGGTGATTTTGATGGCTTAAATGCCCCCATGTCACAATTACTCAAGCAAGCCTATAAGTGTGGAAAAGATGTTGTCATGTCTTGTGTTGTTATGTAAATATTTAACTAGGTCAAATTACACAAATAAAAATAATAAAAATATAATAAAGACTTTGTCTTGTGCTATTATGTAATTTCAAATTCTAGACTAATGGCATGTCCTGTTATGTAAATATTTGACTACGTCTCATAATAATAATTAATAATAATTATAATAATAATAATTTCATTAATTTTTGTAAGCTTGGTGGGAATTGAATCAATGACATCATCATCTATTCAAAGCCTCATAGACATATTTTGATTAATTTTGACTCTATATAAATTTAATAAATAAATGAATTAAATTATTTTCAATTTGATAAATAAAAAATTTTAATTTCTTTCGATTTATAATAATTTTTTATTATAAAAAATATATATATTTTTATAATATAAAAAATGATCCAAAACAAATATTAAATATTTTATAATATGGTTAATTGGAAAAATATTATCAAAATTAGTATAAATCTCTAAAATCTAAAATAAAAAAATATTATAATTCTAACAAAATTATAATTCCAAACCTTTGATTGAAAAAATAACATATTAATATTTTATTTATATAAACAATTTAATTATTATAACATATTAATATTTTATTTATATAACATAGTTTAATTATTATAAGTTGTTTTCTCTTTTTGGGCTTTTTTATTTTGGGTTAATTTTGTGAGGCATAATTTTTTTTTTAAATCATAAATATGATTCATGTAATCTATCGAAACAAGTCATGTAATTTATAGACACTAAGTGTGATAAAGGTTTTCCAAAATACAAAATTTATTTAGAAATTTAAAAATACATTTAAATAACTAAAATTACAATTTTTCCTAAATTATATTGCTAAATTCCAAAAAAAAACCATTTAATAATTAGACACCTTTATATAATTGTAATATTTCAAAAATATTTATATACTAATATTTTATTTATATAATTGAATACATTATTATAATATTATATTACGAACATTTTGTTAATAAAAGTGGGGTTTGGAGATGGCTTTGCGGTTAGGGACATTGCGTCGGAAGCCTTCGCAAGAGGTTGGATGGGATTTTCTTCGTTAATGGGATTTTCTTCGTGGGAGATAACTGTGTGATCTATTTGGGCGGTATCACTTGCTTTTCCCAGCCCGTTGCATACACTTTAGGACTGCGAGGAAGGTTTCTATTTTCCATACTAGTGTGAAGCTAGGGTTTCAGTGATCGTAGGCACTGTTAGGTGCTTTGTCTTGCAGCAGAGAGTAGACACAGTCAGTTTAATTATCGATTTTTTTTCAAACGTGATAGGGTGGAAACTCGGTATGGAGGAGGAATTGGTGAGGAATTGGTGGATTATTCCAAAGATCCTATCGAGAATGCTTCCGTTTGGGTGAACCCTCCACATTAGCACTTGGGATGAAGATGGATGTGACACATGGTTCTCTCCATCTAGGAATTTGTACATCTTTATTAAATATTGTGGAAGGGCTCCCTTTTTCTCCTAATTAGTATATTAAAACGGTCGAATTTGAGCGCATCCATTAGGTTGGGGTGGTGCTCTCTAAGAACATAGAAGAGGGATGGGTAGAACCTTTGGATCACTTTGTCAACTAGGCCCATTTTTAATTAGAAGCTTTAAATTTCGTTGTGAATGGTATTAACCCTAACAATCCTTATCATTTAGTGGAGACCTCTGGATGGCAGAATTACATAGCTTGGTCAAATGAGTAAGGACCCCCATGTCAAGAGAAGCAATTTTTTGCAGTGTTGGTAGGAGTCGAGAATGATTTAACTGGTAAATTGAATCAGCTGATCCTATGCATCAACAATTGTCAACACTTTCACTCTCCTCCGTTGGATCAAGTGAAACACTTTCAACCGTTGATTTGAAGTGTCATAAACCGTTGATTTGAAGTGTCATCTCGCAAGCATGCACTGCACTTTCACTGCTTTTTCCAAATATTGATTAAATTCTGAATTCTAATGTACATTGAACCTGGCCCTGTTATGCAAAAACTTTGATCCCCGCAGGCCCTCAGTCTTACTACAAAGAGTTCTTCTGCATCACTTTCATGATCGCCTTTGCTGTCAACGACGACAACACGAGCAGATCTCCCTAGCCTAGGCGGCGCAATTTACAACGAAGGACATGATCGCCTAGGCGACGCAATTTGCAACGAAGGACAGGATCTTTGAGAAAAAATTTAATCTATTACGTACTGAGGAGGGAAACGATACTCCCCTGCTGCTGAAAGGATAGATTGTCTTCAAGTTTTATGCCAGCGGGCGCCGATATTGCCAGCGCCTGTTGGCGACCATGGAGCTTCAGAGCAGACATGATCTGATCTCGACGATGTATCATTCTATAGTGCCTTGTAAGGATGAGGTCAATATCAAGGTTTATATTAATGAGGATGGTATGGATGCTTTAGTATTTGCGCTCGCCAGGAAGAAGGCTGCCAAGAGTATGCACAAGGATACTAGGGATCTCCAATAGTATGCCAGCTTGCTTACGTCGCCTTCGAATCGGAAGTGGCTCAGCGAGGAGCTCGTTGGAATTGCCGAGTTTAACCTAATATTATCAACCATTTAAATTGGTGTATTTTTTTCTCATTGTACTCAGCCGTGCCGCTCCAATTCTAGCTCTGTGGCACCCTCGCATATATTTCTCAGACTGCATGGATTCAAACAGGAACGGTACGAGACAACATATTATTCAGACGCCACAAGGAGAAGCAGAAATATCAGGAGGTTATCTTAAAGTATTTGCTGTACAAATATCTCCTGAATTTTTCTTTTGGTGATCTGACTGAAATAGGAGAAAGAGCTATCAATCTCAGTGGTGGCCAGAAACAGCGGATACAGCTTGCCCATGCTTTATATCAAGATTCTGGTATTTATCTTTTGGATGATCTTTCAGTGTTGTTGATGCTCATACTGCTACTAGCTTATTTAAGGTTAATATGGTCATTTCCTTTTGATATAAAAGGTTTTGAAATTATTATGTAGCTAGTGCTAATTTTGTGCGTTGCAGCTTTCTATAGCAATGCTTTTTGTTTTTCTTAGCTTCCTAATAGACATATTTTGATGTGTAGGAATATATAATGGGAACACTGTCAAAAAAGACAGTAATTCTTGTAACACACCAGTTGATTTTCTCCCGGCATTTAATGCTATTATGGCTAGTAAACAGTTATCCTAGTCATGTGGAAGCTATTTGCTTGCTTGGAAACATCCTTTTGGCAAAGTTTTCTGATGGATGGCACATTAAAATATTTTCTGTAACTTTGACATATAATTTAATGCTAATAGTTTTGACCTCTTTTGTTAATTTCTACACTGAAGTTTCTCTCTTTTGCAGCTGATGTTGGACGGTGAGATTCATCAAGCCAGGCAATATCAGGAACTGTTATACTCAAGTGAGGCATTTAGGGACCTTGTGAATGCAAACGAGAACACTGTTGGTTCCAATGAATCAGCAGCGACAAAGCCATCCACAAAAGATGAACATGTCAAGGAAGAGAGAGATATTCAAAGCAGCAAGTCAGACAGAAAAACTGATTTCAAATATAGCTTCTAACGGGGATCAGCTAGTTAAAAGGGAAGAGAAGGAAGTTGGGGACACCGGTCTGAAGCCATACATTGACTATTTGAAACAGAATAAAGGTTTCTTATATTGTGTATGTGCTGGTCTTGGTCATCTTATATTCTTGATTGGGCAGATTTTAGGAAATACTTGGATGGCTGCTAAGTTGCAAAGTCCTCAAATCGGTGTATTAAGGTTAATAATAGTGTACTCAGCCATTCAGTTCACATCTATATTTTTCCTATTCCTTCGGTCACTTTTCATCGTTCTTTTGGGGCTTAATGCATCAACATCCTTCTTTTCTGAGCTTCTGACTTCTTTATTCCGAGCACCGATGGAATTCTTTAATGCAACTCCATTGGGAAGAGTTCTCAGCAGAGTAAACATAATTACGATAGGCTTCATTCTTTACGTAATTAAGTCTTTGACAAAAAGTGAAATTTAACATACACGAGGGTAGAAAGCTACTGACATTTATCTTGTCGACCTCCTTTTCCAGGTTTCTTCAGATTTCAACATTCTTGACGTAGACATTCCTTTCAGCTTTGTCATGTGCATGTCATCTACCATGATTGCTTACAACAGTCTTGGAGTTGTGGCTGTTGTGACATGGAAAGTTTTATTTGCAGCCATTCCATTGATTTATTTGGCCTTTCGACTCCAGGTAAATCGCTAATTCACACAAGTTTCTTGAGAAGACTCTTTACTTGACTGCCAATATTGTGAGAGAAATTATAACTGATTTTTTGTTTGTTCAATTTAATCAGAAATACTATTTTTCTTCTGCTAAAGAATTTATGAGACTGAATGGTACAACGAATCACCTATTGCAAATCATTTTGGCGAGTCCATAGCAGGAACAATGACCATTAGGGCTTTCAGGGTTGAGGATCAGTTCTTCAAGAAGAACTTAGACCTTATTGACAAAAAATCGAGCCCCTTTTTCTACGGTTTCTCAGCAAATGAATGGTTGATCCAGCGTCTAGAGATGTTAAATGCAACTGTTATTTGCTCCTCTGCTCTTGCTATGGTTCTACTCCCAAAGGGCAGCTTCAATCCTGGTATGAAGTTGAACAATGAAACTAAATGTCAACTGTGGGAGATTTCTGCTGTTACTGGACACTTTTATATATAAGTTAATCATGCCTAACAAATTGAAATGGTGCAGGTTTCGTTGGGATGGACCTATCTTATGGTCTATCATTGAACATATCGTTGGTTAAAAGTATTCAAAACCAATGTACACTTGCAAACTACATTGTTTCTGTAGAACGCATCAAAAAGTATATGCACATTCGTAGTGAGGCACCAGCCGTTATAGAAGATCACAGACCACCAGATAATTGGCCTTCGCATGGGAAGGTGGAGTTACATGACTTGAAGGTATCTGAGTTGTGTTTTCTAAAAAGATGATTGTTCAAATTATAAATTTGAATGGTTAATGATGTTTTCAATCAAATATATTTGATACGTGTGCGGATTAGATATAGATCCAACAGTCCCATTGTTTTACGGTGCATTACATGTGCATTTGAAAGAGGGCAAAAGATTGGGATTGTTGGCAGAATGGGAAGTGGGAAAACCGCTCTCATTAGTACTATTTTTCGATTAGTTGAACCTGCAGGGGGTAGAATCCATAGATGGTTTGGATATTACCTCTATTGGGCTTCATGATTTGCGGTCACGCCTTGGGATTATTCCTCAAGAGCTAACTCTTTTTCATGGAACTATTCGCTTCAACCTAGATCCATTATCTGAGCACTCAGAGTTAACAATTTGGGAAGTATGTAAATTCTATTCAACATAATCTCTAACTGAGTTTATCATATGTAGAATGAAAAAATAAATAATGCCATGAATTTATTTTCTGCTTTGATTAAGGTTCTGAATAAGTGTCAACTTGGAGACATTGTAAGAGGGAAGGTGGATGGCTTATATGCACCTGGTTATTTTTGTAGTAAATATATATTTTTGAATGCAATAAAATTCTTTGACATGGCCATGAATTTGGCTGTTAGATTTGGAAGTTTTTTGTGGCTCTAAAAGATCAATAAAATGCAGTGGGGAGTGATGGAGAGAATTGGAGTGTTGGGCAAAGACAATTGTTTTGTTTGGGACGTGCATTGCTAAGGAAAAGTCGAATCCTTGTTCTAGATGAAGCAGCAACATCAATAGACGATGCTACATATGTCATTCTCCAAACAATAATTAGAAAGGAATTTGCAGGTTGCACTGTAATTACTGTTGCACATAGGATACCTACTGTTATAGACAGTGACATGGTTGTTGCCATCAGTGATGGTAAGGCCCTATCATTCTATCTTATCTTTGTGTTGTATGCATGGATTGGTTTCATCTGAATTTGTTGTTCTCGAGGAAATGGACGGTACTGTACTGAAAGTAGATCTATTCACCTGTATCTAATTTGAACTATTATGATCTTGAATTCATGCAGGTGAGATGGTGGAGTGTGATCATCCATTGAAACTGATGGAGAGAGAAAGATCGTTATTCAGGAGGCTGGTGACAGAGTATTGGTCCCACACATCAAATGCTCTTCTTCATGCAACAACCAATAATGAATAACATTTCGATCTCTCCTCCTAGACCATAAGATTTTCGCTCGATGCTTTAATCCTTAGATGATGGGCTAATTGTACCATTAGTGACCTTACGTTGATGGTCGCTAAATTGATGTATTTTCTTGTCAGATAAGATCTCATTGTAACCTGCATTTTTTATGCACGAGCAAAAGTCTTCTTCTCTTTGTGATATTTTGATTTAGGGAATCTGGTTAGTTAGGAAGTTATGCCAGGGTGTCCTTAAGGGATAGATGTAGAAAATTTGTTAGGATTAGGTGGAAATAGCTTCTAGAAATAGGGACAGATGTAATTAGGGGAGACGGCCAAGATAATGGAAATTAGGGCAAATAAAGAGGTAGGAGGGCTTCTGAGTTTGTAGAAATTATGTGTATGTTTGTCTGTACTAATGCAATTGCTGGCTTGAATGTAGCTCGTATTATCAACGAACCCACAGCTGCAGCGATAGCTTATGGCTTGGACAAGAAGGGTGGAGAGAAAAATATTGTTGTTTCTGATCTTGGCGGTGGCACGTTTGATGTCATTGTTCTAACTATTGACAACAAATTTTTTGAGGGTTTGGCTACAAACGGTGATACCCATCTTTGAGGTAATCTGTCTGAACTCTCTCTAGCAGTTTTACCTTACGAATTTGAATTTGAATACGTGCACTGTGGTTATCATTGACTTTTTTGGTTGGCTTTCGAGCTTTGAACTTACCGGGATGTACACTAATATGCAGGTGAGGACTTTGACCAAAGGATAATGGAATCTTTCATCATATTGATCAAGAAAAAGCACGGAAAGGATATTAGTAAGGATAGCAGAAATAAAATAAGACATTCAATGTGTTCCTTGTAATATAGATATAACAAAACATCTAAAGAAAAGTAATTTCACGATGATCCAGTCCAAGAAAACAAGGTTTTACACAAACCAATTAACTCTTCTAGAAATATTCAACAATTCCAATTTAATAATTCTATCGGCCTCTCTTTGTACCTTTTGGGACAATTGCTAGTTATATGGTATTCTCTATATGCTTTGTATAATTTTGTTATGATTTAAATCATATATTCCTATGGATTTTCCCTTTCGTTGTGTATAAAGTTTGTGCCATATATTCTAAGTCGCGATGCTTCCAATAACTAACCATGTCCTGAACACCACTTTTAATGTAATGATTCGATTTGGCCACCAAGCCAATGCGCAGGGCTGCCATTGTTTCCATGATATAAATTAAAATTATCCATATTCTAAAGCTAGCTTGGAATTTAAAGATTCCATGTGAGCATGCCTTTCAAAAGAGTTTCTATTTCAAGTCTTTTTCTAACAGTAAGGCAAATGGCATGAAACATTCATATCCCAAATTTGGAGCTTTCTCACCTTCCTTTCAAAAAGCAACTAGTTTCTGTTTTTGGAAAAAAATCCAAGGAATGAATTGATCCATTCAATATTGCCAGTTATTCAGTGTTTCATGGTGGTTTCCGTTAGATTTTAGGTCAGTTTTATTCAAGATTCCCGTACCGTTTTTCAAAATAGAGGGTTCATGAGGGTTGGGATTTGCAACAATATAAAAGTGGTGAAACGCCCTTACATATAATGAGTCATGTCATGTCATGTCATGTCATGTTGGGTTACGGACCTTGGGATTGACACAGGCGCGTTGGAGCACAAAGGGAAAAGAGGACATCTTCCCCTGCAAAAGAGAGCTTTAGATATTTTGGGTTTTAGGGTATCGATAGACTGAAACTAATCAATGGAGATAGAGTTGAAATCTGAAGGGAGCAAATCCAGCTCCATGTCCAGATTCAAGACCGTGTGCGTATACTGTGGCAGCAGTCCAGGGAAGAGAAATAGTTATCAGGATGTTGCAACTGAACTGGGAAAGGAGCTAGTAGTATATCATTTTATTACTCCTGTTTTCAATTGTTTGGCCATGTAATATATATGCGAGTAAGATTCCTGTGTGCATTCAAAGTTTGCTCCTCCATTTGGTTTTTGGTTAGGCATCATTGTTTAAACAAGCAATTCTCACTACGATTCCTTGTGTTCCTTGGAAGTTTACTCCTCCATTTGGTGTTTAGGTTAGGCATGAAGAATCTATATAGTCAATTTGTCATTCTGTTTATAGTTCCATTGTATCCCAGGTTGATATTGGGAAAACTTCACAGAAACTCGGTGTCTTGCCTCCAGGATTTTATGGTTTGAAATCTCTGCCATTTTGTATTTCTGTCAGCTGATTAGGTTAAATAAAATTAGAGTTATGTATATATAGAAAAGTCCAAGTTTTTCAATGTAGTATGGGGTTACCGTATTCATGTTGCATAATATTCTTCTACCTAAATCTTTGCTTACCACTGTAACATATATCTTTCAGAAATAATTTGAACATGGTACATCTCAAAATTGCTTGTAGAGTCAGCTTATATGTCACAGGGTTTGGTGAACATCACGTTTCAGGTTCGAAATTCGACAAACTTGAAAAAAAAAAATTAAGTTCGTTCAGGTTCGAACCTAAAAGTCGAACCTCAAGTCAAACCTGAACCTCATCGAACTCAATCGAACCTAAACGAACCTAATCGCGAACTTAAAACTTTTACCATTTGAACTGCTCTATCGTTGTGTTCGGCAGCAAATGCACTCTTCGAAGTTTCATAAACACTTCTGAACTGCTACTTCTGCAACAACTAGGTTGACAACTAGTCCCTTCATTATCTGGTTGTTACTCGCTTTATTTCTATTCTGCAAGAAATGAAATGATAAAAAATGAAGGGTGAATTGGTGTTTTGGACATAGGTGAAAAATTTACAAAAAAAGTGTTTCAAAACCCAAAATAATATATCAGCCGCAAGGCTACACTATAGTAGAAACTAGAAACACAACTGAATGTCATATATATTAAGTAACAAACACTGAATCGAATTTAACCTAACTTAGTTAGTATAAAGAATGCTCATCTGAGAAGAGTTGTTAATTTGAAAGCCAGATTTCCATGCTTATCATTTCTTTTTTCTGTTTATTGACTGTTTGTAGTCATTGCTGAAACTAGGCACACATAAATGTCATATAAATAAGTAAAAAACATTGGATCAATTTTAACTTATTTTAATTTAGTATAAAGGATAAGCGTATGAGAAGAGGCGTTAATTTGAAATCCATAGGATTTCCATGTTTCTCATTTCCTTGTTATGCTTATTGGCTGTTGGAAATCATTGCTGAAAGCAATGTCTTTAAATTTCCTATTTCCACATAACAGTAAAAAAACAATAATACGTTTTAAAGTTTATATAAAACTATTGATAATCAAGTGCATGCATGTAAAACTTGCTTAAATGTCTTCAATCCATCCACCATTGTACTCAAAACTAGTGTTTTGTTCTCTTTAGAGAGTGACATCCCAAAAATTTCCATGAGATAAAGAAATTGCATTCCTTCTTCCCAAAATAGTTGGGAACTCCAACCACTTTTCCATGAGGTCTCTTTCCAGAACTGAATTGATACTTCTTTCAGAGAACTCAACATATAGCTCCAATATAATTCTGGTCTATGTAATGTTTTTTTAGTCAATTATTTATGTGCTTGTTAGAAGTGGAAGATAATGTCCTTCGTAAATATATCTTACTATTAATTTTGGCAGAATGAGCCTCATATGGGCATCTTCAATTATTATGACAACCTTATTCATGTATTGCTACTAATAAGAATTTGTATTCATGTGTTTATGGATCTATTTTGAATTTTGAATTTTTATTTTTTTTTCCGAAGAAATAGAGCGCATAATTTCCATTAATTTCAGAAAATTACATGTTGTAGATGCTGAAAACGCATATGCAGTATTGTGGGTAAACCACTTACAATAACCAATACTTCTGGGAAGTATGCAGATATAGCCCTCAGCAGGGCCTCCAGAAGATAAAGCCCACAGACAGGGCAGCCAGATACAGGGAGGAGTATACGCCTACCCTTTACAAGAAAATAAAACAGTAAATAAACTATAGCTCCAGAGGAGTACAGAAATATTTCAAAATGGCTGCCAAAATAACAGGGGGGAGAGGCACGAAATGGTAGAGGTAGACACCTCCCCCATCCCCTCAACTCTCCACCAATAACCTCAGAAGCCAGAGGAAGAAATCCTCCCATATGTCCAACCAGAAAAAGAAACAACCCGCAACAGCCATAGAAAGCGGCACGAATCGGTGCAGAGAAAGACTCCACACCTCAGATCCCTCAACACTCTCCATGGCTACAAAGGTTACAAGCAAAGGACCAAAAAAGAACCCAGCCTCAGCAAGGGAGCCCAAAACAGGTCCCGACAAGAGTTGAGGCGGGTCGGATTCGAGGGCAGAGGCGGCTAGGGCAGCCACCTCGCCCCCATGAAGAACGTCAGGAAGCCGAAACCCCGCGAACCCGCACAGCGGCGCAGTACAAAGAACAAAGGCCCAAAACCCTTGCTTAAACCGCCAAGACGAAGGGTCGGTGAACAGAGAAAAGCCGAGGAAGCCGAGGAAACGCCGCCGCCGCTAAGCACGAAACAAAACCCCGGACCACGGCCGTGCAGAAGGCAGCCTACCCGGATACACCAGTTGAGGTCGAAAGAATCGAGTCTCGCTGAGGAAGGATGAAGAAGGGCGCTGCGCGAGGGTCGCAGAACCACCAGATGCAGCAAGCCCCGGAGCAGGAAGAAACTGGCAGCACAAAGCACCAGACGAAGGCAGCCAGATGGGCAAGCAGTACCCCCACCAGCGGAAGCCCAGCCGCCGCAGGCACAGGCTGCAACCAGAGCCGAGATACCCTAGGTTTCCGCCGCGCCAAGAGCTCGCTTCGCCTCTCTCAGTTTTCACTGATTATGGGTTGCCAATTAGTTGTCCTTTTTGAATTTTCTATTATTTTGTCATATATATATATATATATATATATATATATATATATATATATATATATATCTCTATATATATATATATATATATATATATATTGAAAAATATGTATAATCGAACCTAATGCCGAACCTCATTCGAACCTGATTGGAAAATTTAAATTCAAATCAAACTTAATCATTATCGAACTTGAATTCGAACTCGAACCGTGTGAAATTAAGAATTACATTATAATAAAAACTAACTTTTTGAAATGTAATTATATTGAAATGATACATTTATGTAAGTGAGTATTTTTTAATACTTATTACAAATCCTGTGTATTCAATAAACATTACAAGCTTCTTTCATTCTTCACTTCATACCACACAAAGGTCATGAATAAGACATTATCATGGACATTCTTTCATTCTTCACTTCATACCACACATAGGTCATGACGGTTCCTGGTCAAGTGAAAAGATCTTCATTTCATGCGACAAATAGGTCATGGATAAGCAGACTGTTTCTGGTTTCCTCAATATATCTTCATTTCTTACTACAAATAGGTCACAAATAGGTCATGGATAGTATGGTAATCATGCATCAAAGGAATTTCTATTATCATTCTTACTAGTACTTTGAATATTTTCACCCTATATAGTCAATAGCAATTTCTATGATCATTCTTACTCGTACTTTGAATATTTTCATCAATATAGTCAATAAAGCATTTTTAATATTTTCACCCTATATAGTCAATAGCAATTTCTATGATCATTCTTACGAGTACTTTGAATATTTTCACCTAATATAGTCAATAAAGCATTATGATCTTTAGTTTTTAGAGTCAATAGCATTATGATGTTTTGTTTTTCCATGTAAGCATTAAGTGACAGATTTTTTTTATTTTTTTTTTACAGAATTGGTATTGTTCTGAGGATATTAGCACTTTTATTACTATAATAGTTAGTTGCTTTTAAGGTGATTATGTTGGTTTATCAGATTAGTTATTAATTTAATTTAATTTAATTTTTCTGTAAATATTCATATGAAATTGAACTTAGATTCTCACAATTTATATAATTTTTTATAATAAGGAAATCGTGTTAGTTTTTAAATTTTATTTAAAAGTTATAGTGATTTTTTTATAATAATTGATTAATTTATAAATTAATGATTTTTTTTGGTTAACTTGACTTATAGCGATTTGAACCTTTAATCTTATAGTTTTTATCACATTTCATAACAGAGAGATAGTCAATTAAAGCATTGATTAATAAATATTAATTTTAACTTTTAATTTATAATATATAAAAAAATATTTTTTTTTAAAAGAGTAGATTTATAGATGAGTAGAAATTGATGTTACCTCTAAATTTATTATAAGTGAAGAAAAGTATCAATTCTCTAAACTTGTAAATCCTTTTGCAAATTTTTTTGATTTCAAATAATTTATATATTAAAAAATTTATTATTTTAGATATATAATAAATTTAAAGTTAAAATGAATTTAAAACTATAAAAGAACATATTATATGTATAATTTTTAGTTATAATTATTTTATTTTTCTGTTTTAAATATGTTAATATAAAATTATTACTAAAATATTTTATCTATAATTAGTTTGTTATATATATATATATATATATATATATATATATATATATATATAATTAAATATTAAAAGAATTACACATCTCTTCATTATAAATTGTGGAAAACATTTTTTAATACAAAATATTTATTCCAATTACTCATTCATCTTTCTTCTTAACTTTTATAAAACATACAATTTTATAAATCCTAAACTTTAATACAACACCTATAACCTCTAATCTTTTTATATTTTTTTGTCCAATATAAAAACTTAAATAATAATAAAAAATAAAGCATCCATCTTCTATGAATTTTGTTGCAATACGTGTAAAACTTTCTTCCCTTGCCTCTTCTCTTCCATTAAGTGCTTCTATGTACCATTAAGTGGTTCTATGTATTATAAGGTTTCCATGTGGGTGGGTTAGAGCTATTTACTACCCGAGTCTAATTAGTGAAGAGTGCAGCTGCTTATCTGGATCCGAGAAGTCTTACTGAGGTAATCCATAGTATTATTCTTCTTAACATCATCTATCTCTTCCCCTTAGTCCTCTATTTTCACTTAAAAGTGGTAAGAGTTTAGAGTTGTATATTTCTGGTTATTCAGACTTATTTTCCTTTGAAAGAAATTTTTAAGTACATAATTCCTCTTGCTATTGAAAAGGGGTAAAGTGGTAAGAGTTTAGAGTTGTATATTTCTGGTTATTCAGACTTATTTTCCTTTGAAAGAAATTTTTAAGTACATAATTCCTCTTGCTACTGAAAAGCCTGAATGTTTTCTTCATTTACACTATTTTGTTTCGGTCTGGTTCCTCCCTTGCTTCTATATTATTTTTTTGCCAAATTAATGACTGACCTCTTGGCCATCGATTTTGAAATTATTTCAGGTTTCCAGGAACATAGATCTTGTTTATGGTGGAGGAAGCTTAGGATTGATGGGTTTGGTATCACAAGCAGTCTATAATGGCGATGGCCACGTATTAGGGTAAGTTATATTCATAAATTCCGAACTCCCCGAGTTTGTTTACAACATTGCTGCAAGGCTTTTATGGTGGAATTTTGAATAATTGTTCTTACGAAAAGCATACCAAAATACTATTTAGAATCTTGACGATGTTCTGAAAATGTATTCTCAATGGCAGGGTTATTCCCCATATCCTCATGTCTCCACAGGTGGTTGTCACATTTCATTTTCATTTTTAAGATTAGAAAGGTTTCTTGAGTTTTATGGTTCCGTGACTTGAAAAGCTTTGGATCAGTCTCTTCCAAATCCATTACATCAAATTATTTGTGTTGAGGTTTTGAACTAGCAAGTGTGAACCATAAAATGTTTCAATCATCTTGAAAATAAACAACTTTAATAATAATAATAATAATAAAGTTGACAATATTAATAATAATAGTAATAAGATCAATTTCATTGTTAATAATGAGGATAATAACACTATTAATAATACTAATATTGATAATAATAATATTAATATGATAAATAATAATGAAAGAGTAAATAAATATTGCTCTAGGAATAGGAGGATAATGAACTATGATAATAAGCTAACAAGGCTTAACTTACATAGAGACGTTAACTCTAAATCAAGGAAGAGTCATTTAAGTGATGTTAACCCTCCCTCTTCCTCTCATATTAATAATAAAGTTATTAATTTATCTAGTTTTTCTTTTCCCGCTTCTGTTTTTAACGTTTTAAGCAAAGGTCTAAACTTTGCCTTGGCCCCTAAAAAGATCCCTGTTGATGACATTATTTGTGACATAGAATATGGAATTCGGGGCTTACCTGATAGTATTAAGAATACTATTAGGCAGGATTGCGCTGTTATTCTTAGGAAGGCTAAGCCTCCTAGGAGCAACCTTAATAGAGATGAATTTGAAGCCCTAAAATCCTTAAATCAGAACAAAGATATTGTTGTTCTGAAGGCTGAAAAGGGGGGGGCTTCTGTCATTCTTAACAAGGAAGACTACCGCAATAAAATGTTAGATCATCTTCACAATAGTGGTAGTTATAAGAAGCTTCCCAAAAACCCATTAAAGAGGATATCCAAGATTGTAGCCCTTGCTATTAAATCCTTTGACTCAATGAGTTCCCTGCACCATAAACTCATTGAGAGCAATCCTCTCACGCCTAGAATCTATGGGCTCCCTAAAATCCATAAGGAAGGAGCTCCCCTTAGGCATATCGTCAACACCATTGGAGGTCCTACCTATCTTCTTGCTAAGTTTCTAGCCTTGAAGCTTAAGCCCTTAGTTGGTCGTACAGCATCCTTCGTGAAAGACTCGGCCTCCTTTATTGAAGAGCTCAAGGACATCAAAGTGGACCCTGGAGACATTCTGGTCATTTTTTATGTTGTTTCCCTCTACACTTGCATCCCTATAAATGAGGCAATGGATGTGATCAATCGTCTTACTGATCCTGATATCGCTCGGTTAGTTGAGATCTGCCTCACCTCAACCTTTTTCAGTTTTGAAGGAGAGTTCTTTGAGCAAACTTGTGGGGTTGCCATGGGCTCACCCTTATCCCCTGTGGTTGCTAATCTGTTTATGGAGGCTTTTGAATCTGAGGCTCTGAACTCAGCCCGTCTCCTTCCAAAACTTTGGAAAAGGTACGTAGATGACACTAATGTCATCTGGTCTCATGGCCAAGAGGAGTTAAATCTCTTCTTTGATCATCTCAATAATCAATCCTGAGCTATTAAGTTCACTATGGAACAAGAGGTTAATGGTTGCCTCCCGTTCCCTAATATTCTTATCTCTAAGAATGAGGATGGTTCCCTCTCCCACTGAGTGTTTCACAAGAAAACTCATACGGAGCAGTATCTTCATGCTAGTTCCCACCATTTCCCGACCCAGAAGTTGGGGGTTCTCAACACCCTTGCAACTCGTGCCTTAAGGATCTCTGATGATAAGAGCTTCGAGGAGGAGAAAGCCCACCTCCTTAATGTCTTTGTTGAAAACGATTATATTAGACACTTGGGACAAAAGGCTTTCCTCAAAGCAGCTAAGAATTCGTTAACCAAAAGAGGGCCTAAAGAGCGGATTCCTAGTGTCCATCTTCCATATGTTCAGGGGACCACGGATAAGATTGCGAGGATTCTTAAGAAGCATAATGTACCCGCATCTTTTAGACCTCTCAACACCATTCGTAAATCCCTCAGATCTGTAAAGGATCCCATCGACCCTAAGGACATGAAAGGGGTTTATATTATTCCTTGTTCGTGTGGGACCCCCTATATTGGTGAGAGTGGTCGCTCCATTAATCAAAGGATTAGTAAGCACGCAGCTGACCTCAAGCATATGAGAACTAAGTCTTCCGCTTTAGTAGAGCATGTGGAGAAAACCAATCATCATGTCTGCATCGAGGAGGCTAGTGTGATTGCTAGAGTGTCGCAATTCCATCACCCGAAATTTAAGGAAGCCCTGGAGATTGAAAAAAGACCGAACAATCTCAATAGAGAGGATGGTTGGAAGATCAGTAGTTGTTGGATCCCAGCCCTCTCCTCCTAGTCGTTTTCTTTCTTTTCCTCCCTTATTTCATCGATTAATTAATTTTTAATACGGTAATTTATTTTTATTTATTTATTTATTTTTATTTTTTTGAAAACTCTTTAACTATTAATTTAAACTTAATTTATCTAAGAAAATTAATTTTAAATCTATTTTAATTATTAATTTAAACTATTATTTAATTTTAATATGTTAAAATTATTATTATTATTATTATTAATCAATTCAAACTTAATTTACATAAGGTTAATTTTAAAATACTATTTTTACCATTAAATAGACCTTGAATTAATTTTTATATTTCCAAGCCCTGGGGTTCTCTAATTTTTTACTAACTAATATTTTTATCTAACAATTTAAAATTAATTTTATTCTTATTAGTATATATTTGAAATTAATTAATATATTTGAAATTATTTATTTATTTATGTTATTATTATTAGTATTACTTATTCTATTATGTATTTCAAACAATTTTAAATTAATTTAAATTTATTAATATATTAATATATTTGAAATTAATGTATTTTATGAGTTACCTATTATATTTTATTAATTTATTCTATATTAATAACCGAATTTAAAAAAAAATAAAAAATAAAAAATAAATTGTTATTAAATAAATAAATACACCTTATCAAAGTAGCCCTTATCATGGTCAAACTAGCCGTTATAATTAACTAATATTTTTATTTAACAGTTCAAATTTAATTTTATTCTTATTCTTATTAATTAATATATTTGAAATTATTTATTTATTTATTTTTAATAATTTACTTATTATAATATTTTATTTTGACTTATTCTAGTACACATTTCTAATAAATTTAAATTAATGTAAGTTTATTAATATATTTAAAATTAATTTTTTAATAACTAAAATTTCTGTTATATAAATAAAATAAATAAATAATATAAATTAATACCCCGTATCATGGTCAAGCTAGGGGTTATCAGGCCAAATCTAGCTGTTGTCTTTTTAGTTGTTACCTTATCAAGAAATTGGAGTCATTGGATATTCTGCCCGGTCTATTTAAAGTGCATAGGCCAGATCTGCTGATTCAACTTGTAATGACAATAATCAATGGAGATAGAGTTGAAATCTGAAGGGAGCACATCCAGCTCCATGTCCATGTCCAGATTCAAGACCGTGTGCGTATACTGTGGCAGCAGTCCAGGGAAGAGAAATAGCTATCAGGACGCTGCAACTGAACTGGGAAAGGTGCTGGTAGTATATCATTTTATTACTCCTGTTTTCAATTGTTTGGCGATGTAATATATATGCCAGTAAGATTCCCGTGTGCATTCAAAGTTTACTCCAACGGGTAAACTTTGATCCAATTATGTTCTCGCTCTCTCGGCACTAGTGCTATTTTGAACTAATGTATATTTTTTGGCATTTAGTTGCCAGGTTTTGGGGAAGGTGTTATCACCCCCTGTATTGTATAAAACATGGATCGTTCCTGTGCAAAGGGCTAGCCGTACCAGGATATGTATTGTAACCGTTTTTCTTCAGACTAATAAAATATAAATGCTTTGTTGTTCTATCTTCAGTTCTGAGTAAACGCAACTCTGATCAGAGAGTTGGGCCCGCTTTTCTAATCAGGTTTTGTGTGTTTCCTTTTTGTGTGTGTTTTTTACTTGTTGTATCTATTTCCTTATTGTTGTTGCAAATTACATAGATTGTTGTGATTGCATTTTTAAGTTCTATAGTTCATTTCCATTACTGTTACAACGATGCTTTGATTTCTTAATCATGAACCCTTGGTTGATGTAGAGTGTAACCTTGCTCTTTCATATACCTTGCATGTTACCTTGAAAAGAGTATGCACCTGGATTGATGAATTAATGTAGGAAAAGGGTAGACAAATTGTTCATACCTGGACACCAACATGTCACCAGACCAATTGGTCTATGGGATGGATGCAGTTTTTCCATCCTGCTTAGGAGTTCCAGTCATGAAGATCATTCAAGAAGTGCAAGTTGAACCCAATGATGTATATAGAATGATTAATCAAACTATCGAGTTGTAGCAGTCCAAGGAGGAAGTATACAATAGGACCCAAGTTATTCAAGAAAATGTTAAAAAGATCTTTGACAGAAGAACAAAAGCTGATGAATTTAACATTGGGGACCAAGTTTTAAGATGGGATTCAAGGAGAGAATACAAAGGAAAACATCGAAAGTTTGATAATCTTTGGAATGGGACATATATTGTTCATGCTTTCAGGGGAAATAATGCATTCTATCTTAAAGACCTAGATGGGGTAGAGATACCTGGAGGTCCTGTCAATGGAAGGATGTTGAAGCACTACTTTTCTTAGCCTACAGATTTTCATTTCATCATTGCAAATATCATAATATTTATGGTTTTTATTGGGTAACTTATTAATAAAGGTTGAAGGCTGTAGTGAAGGCCCTAAGCTTGGATTGATGAGTTGCCAATAGTATCTTAAACAAAAAAGAAATTAGATGAAGACATTACATACATGGAGTACTCAAGGCTATTGATCATATGTTCTTGACACTTCACTTGGAGAAGTGACATCCCCAGATAGAGCCACTATTAGGGTCCTATAAATTATAGGATCTCAAGGTGAATGAGTATTTTGTATTTGTAATTTTATATTGTACATAAATTTCAATATTCAAATGATTTCCCAAAAAAAAAATATGAAAAAAAGAAAATGAAAAGAGGGTATGTCAAAAAATAAATAAGAAAAAAAGGAAATAAGAACCCCACAAAAGAAAAAATAGAAAATAATATTGAAAGTGTTGCAAGTCTAAATGCCACTACTAATAAGTTAGTTCTTTTAATTCATTTTGCAATAAGGTTGTGTGAAAATTGTTTTTGAATGCCACAATGACTAAAATTATGTTCAAGTCATACAGTTTAATCATGACTGAACACATTTAAATTTATGTCAAATAGGTTAGTGAATAAAGGTTTACCAAACAGTTTAATCTTGGTAAATTAGTAGCCAGGTAGAAATAAAATTGATTCAATAGTTTAATCTAAATCAATGGCAAGATAGGTGATAGGATAAGGTACACTTTCATAGAAGAAAAATGATTTGGGTCTGGTAGTTTAAATGCACCCTGCAAAGAAAGAAGAGAAAATGTTAGCTTAGAAAAAGAATTGAAATGAAAAAGGGTAGGTAGAAGCATTATGGTGATTAGAAGAAGAAAATGAAGATTTTATCCTAAATCAAATGTAAAATATTATTTTCATGTGCAGAAGAAAACCAAAGGATTTAGAGTTTGTCTCTAAAGTTTGAGGTATCATATAATTTTTGGTATATTATCCCCTATCCCTAACCTTTCAATACCCCAAAATCACCCCTCCACTCATATTTTTCGTCCACTCTGCTACCCCACCATACACTTAAATCATTTGCCTGCTATGCACTAAATACTTTAATCTACCCCACCAAGTACCCTGTCACATCACATTAACATCCTGTCACTTCTCCCCTCGTCTGCACCCACCTCTTAAAATCCAACGGCCTATAGTACATTTAGGCCCCCCCTCACCATCCGAACTTTACCATCAGGGAGGGGAGTCCGAAATGGGCGGTATTCAAACCCATGCCCACTGAAACGTGTCACCACCATATGATTTCACACACCCCCCCGGGGTCGAAACCATTAACGGCCTCCCCCCCCCCTGAAAAAGTGGTTTCTCCGCTAAGCAAAACTATTTCCCTATCTTTTGCGCTCACGCCAGTCATCCTTCACCATGTCATCCGTCTGTTGCTCTACCAATCACATTCGCTCCATCCAAAATTAATCCATTAAGAAATTAAATTGCTTAACCGTTAATCCAACGGACCCATGCCACCATCAACAGGAAAGGCAGAAAACTATATAATCCCTACTTTCACCAGTTACTAATATTATAAACTATTATTGCTCTATTACAGGTGTGGCAGTCCAAACTTCAACAAGTTCACTCAGCCGAGGATATTGCCGGCTAATCGAATTTCAGTCCAGTACCTTTGTTTTCTTGTCTACAAATCCCAAATGCCCTCTGCACACTGTAAGCCTGTACCATCCAAATTTCACCAGTATTTTCAATTTATCCAATCATGCCTCTGAAAGATAGGGGATCAGAGGAATCTGTGAGTCCTCTGATCCACCCTCCCATCAAATTTCATCATATTCCTTTAGTAGACAGAGACTATAAAATCCATGAAACCCTCTGTGAATTTGATCTTTTTGAGGTGTATTACTAGCTTGAGGACAATTTTATAGATAAATCTGATGTTATTCAACTGTGGGAATCGAATTTTCCCCATTGTATCTTTCCCCGTACCCACAACACCCCTAAATTCATCAGGAAGTGTCATGCTTGCTATCTACCTAGCCAAAGAGCTATTATTGACCCTACTAGAGAAATTCTATTTACCATCACTCCCCAAGCTATAGACCAAATGATACAAGCTCCTACAGTAGAGAATGCCACCCCTTTTCCCATGAAGCACTTGTTGAATTATATCAAAAACTAGACTTTTCTAAAAGAGCCAAAACCCTTGAGTGTTTCTTGACTGAAGATGCCCTATTACCCAAGAAAAATCCTCCCTATCCATCCTCTATTTTCCGTGAGAGAGCCAAGCAAATCATCACAGTCATCTCCTATCTCCTTGGCTATTACTCAGATTAGTGGGTAGATGAGGAAATCATAGGATTTCTTTCCATTTTCTCTGCAGATTCCAAGCCTTACATCTTTTTCAACTTTAGCCAACTTCTTGCAGAGTCTATCCATGAATAGTTTATCAAATTCCAGACTCATGAAGTATTTAAATATGCTTATGTGTTAGTGTATATGTTTTTATATTTTTAGGGAGACAACCTCAAGCTTGCTCTGCAAAAGTTGGATGAAGAAGGGAATCAACAATCAGTCATCTTCTGGACTACACTGGTGATGAAGGAACAAAATGAATATTCATATAAACAATTCATAGAGATGTTTGTATATCTAGCACTCAGTCACCTAAGCAGCAGGACAGAGCCAAGAATCAGTGAGGAAATCAAGAAAGTTTTGCAGTTATCAGACCAAGTCTAGATAGGGCATTGGTACCTTTATCAAAATTACAAATTTGAGGATATTAGGATGTGAACTTGCCCCCTTACAAGCTGCCAAAATTCATCCAAATGAGGATTTTTGCCTTAGAATACATCAAGAAAATGCTTAATATGGATGAGATTCACTTTGTAGCTACCAAGAAGAAATCCCAATTCAAAAGCAAAACAAAAATAGGACCTTCTATTTGTAACAATAGGGCAGCAGGGGAAGAGGCATACAAACTATTGAAAGAAATGAAATTCATCCTCGGTTTCACCCCGTCATATGATCCATTAGGGGTCATCTCCAAGTTGAGGGTAGAGAAAAAATATACTGCTTGTTTTCACACATCCAGACTAGAGATTGAAAAGTATAAAAACCAGCTAGAATGGACTGAGAACACTCTACAAGAGGCAGAGGAGCAGTTGGTGTCCACTTCAACAATATAGACTCCCATCACAAAGGAGAAAACAACAAAGAGAAGAAGAGAATAAGAGTCACGTTCAGTGACTTTTTAGTGAAGGCTTCAAAATCATGTACAGGAATAAGGCCAAGCTACATTCCAAACTAATCCTAAAAAAGGATTCAGAGCAAGAGAATATTATCACCACTAAGGAGCCACTTGTTTCCTCATTAGTGGGCAATCAAACTACACTTTCTCCCACTACCAAGACAACTTCACAAGATCAGTAGTAGACCAGCACATCTACCATAGGGGAAATAGAAAAGAGTATATTTGATATATTCAAGGAGATTAAAGCAAGAAATGAGGCCTTGAAGATCAATACATACAATCAGCTTTGGAAGCAGACTTATAGCTCTCAAAGCAAACTGCGGTCAACCTTTGATTCAGAGAAAGGAAAAATGCAAATGGCCTTCCTTCAAGCATAGATCCCACAACCTAAGGCAACATAGATTAAAAGAAGACATCATTTGAATTTGATGTTAAAGACATACAACCCATTGACCAAATGGATATGCACAAGAATATTGGACAAATGATTTTATCTACTCTCACTAACACTGTTATGAGTTTGTCTAAATTGCAGGTTACATTAGACAATGCTCAATCATAATTGAAGATGGAGAAAGTCTCTGCACTAGCCAAAGACACCAAGATCAAAGATTTGGAGGACTTGGTGATCAAAGTAGGTTATGATCTTGCAAATATCAATGTTGCAGAAGAGCTCATAAGGAAAAAGAATACAGACATAGCAGCATTAAGGAAGCAGTTAAAATTACCAGCCATAGGAGATCCTATGGCCAAGGACATTGAAGAAACAGAGTCATAGAAGGCAGACATGATGAAGCTCATCATGGAGTAGAGTGCACAATTGAAGCAAATGGAGACAAAGATGGAAAATATAATTAAAGAAAAGGAGCAAGCTGCCAAAATGGCTATTGTCCCTTTGGAGGGATTGCCTATCATAGCCATTCCTACAACTACATCTTCTACAACAAACACAAGGGCAGTCGCAGATTAGTTGGAAAATGCAATGCAAAACATGTCTCTCCAAATTGAAGAAATCAAAAGATTGCAGGCTCAAGTCAATATTCTACAAGACCATGAGACAAAGGCTGAAACTTTTCATGCAGTAGAGCTACAAAGAGCTCAAAACCAAATAGAAGTATGGAGGAAGTCAACAACTGAGTCCTCTATTGGCCACACATTGGCCCAATTTAAAGAAATTATCTGGAATAATATTATTGAAGCAATGGATGAAATATGGCCTTGTATCCAGATTATATTTGAGTAGAAAGAGTTGATGGAGAAAGCCAAGTAGGCCAATTCCACTGTCAACACTGAATTGGTAGAAATGCCTACCATGGGCAACCACATTATCAAATTTCTAAGCTCTAAAAATAGATATGAATTGGATGATTTAGGAGTAGATGACAAAGCAAAAAAAATCTTAGAAGTAAAGAAAGTTCTGACAAAGAAGAATATGATTGTGCAGCTGATAGAGAAATGTCACACTTTGGAGGTAGCAATTAACAGGTTTTTCAGTAGAATAGAATAATTGAATAAGAAGGGCATGCCTTCTTTATTTGTAATCAATGACAAGGTGATGACCAGGGAAGACTATATGAGGAAGCTGAAAGACATTGCAAAGGATATGACCAAGTCTTCCCACATAAAAGGTTCTACGACAGGGAGAGATATTTATGAAGCTATCAGCAACATGAGTTTCATCCAGCATGAGATAAAGCACATTTTTGTAGTAAAACCCACATTCGCTTGGTATACTGAGGTAGATGAGATCTACCACAAAGTAACAAAAATTACCATTCTAGATGAGGAGCGGTGGTATAAACTGTGTGAATTCTAGAATTAAATAAAGGGCTAGCTTCACCAGCGCAACACCAAAATAGTGGCCACTCAACAGCTGTTCACCACCAAAGCTGTGCCAGATGTCCATATAACTTTGCCAAATCACCTCTTTTTGTCTCATTATTTCATTTCTGTTAGTTTGAAGTTAATAATAGAATGTCATGTCAATGAGGCATTAATTGTAACCTTTTTTGCAAATTATGTTTAAATACTTCATTTAGTCAAAGTATTGAGGGTCGGTTCCTGATCATTGTAACTCTTTTTATCAAGCACTGTACTTTTTCCACGCTGCTGGAGCACCATTAATAAAAAGACTTTTCATAGGATTCTTGTGTTGCGATTTATTAGTGATGTTTTTCTTATTGTAACTATTGTTTCCACTGTTATTCTTTGTATGTTTATCATGTGAAATATAATTGTAAAACAAGAGATGTGAAAAATAAGATATGTTAGCGAACACCGTATTTGGAACATGTTTACAATTTGTATGTTTTCTTCTGACGTCTGATTGAAAAATTCTTAAATTCTTTTCAATCACTACTGAAACACACTTTTTCTCCACTTCATAATTCAATTTAAAAGATCCAGTAAATGTAGCTAGCTTGCCCTGTGATTACTCTTTTAAACTTTTGGTGCAGCTTCCAACTTAATTTGACTCCATATCCCAATGGAAAGAAAGTGATTTGATTACATCAACCAACCAACGAATCAAAGAAATTCAAACAAACAACCAAGCATAATCATAACTAGCCTAAAATCAACTTAAAATCCAAGCTAAATCATAAAGAGAGATCCCTCTTTGAAGCTAGCAGGGCTAGATCCCAGCTTCAAAATTGGTTTGATGTTTTCCAATATATTTAATCCCTCAACCTCAAAAATATAGAACAATAACAGGGCCAACCCTATATCATACAAGACCCTCATAACATGGGAATAGATAAGTCTATCAAGGAGGCATTTAAAATCCCTCCACAAGTTCTCTGATAGTTCTGCCTCCATATCACTATCACAAGAGAATATTTATGACTCAACTATCATACATGTTATTATATCATAGTGATATAATTGTTAAGTATTGTTTACATCACAACCATAAGTATCATTGCTATACATCACTATCATTAATTGTCAAACATCATTATCATAAGGATACTTCCATACATTATTTTCATAAAGGCACTTCCATAAATCAATACATATCAGGGAACATAAGCCCTTATCATAGACCTTATATAAGAATCATACCTTATGCGCTCTTAAGGGCTCTTCTAACCAACTCTCCAAGTTGTACACTAGTTACCTTGTATGCTTGTCCAAACTAGACATACAACACTTAGCATCCATTAACATAAAATAAAACCAACACATACCTTTTAGGATCATGATTATTCCTTGAAAATAATCATCGACTTTAGTGCATATGCCTGAATTGTTTAGCCCCTGGTTAGGGCTTCCAAGTCCTTGGTCCATCCCTCTAGTCATGTCAATTTTGGCCTAAAACCATGCTCTATTCTTGCCTCTTCACAAACTCAAAACTCCTTCTCCATCCTTTACATACCTCAGAGAAAAGAACATTTCTATAGCTCGCATACTATAGAACAAAAATATATGTAGCTCACAAATCGTAGAATAAAAACCTTTTGTAAGGCACATATCATCGACTTTTTGTAGCTCACAAATCAAAAAACGACTACTTTATGTAGATCACCTATCATAGAACTTTTGTAGCTCAGAAATCATAGAACGATAACTTTCTAGAGCTCACATATCACAGAATTTATGTAGCTCACAAATAACATAATGATGGCTTTATGTAGCACGAATATCATAGAATTTATGTAGCTTGCAAATCGTAGAATTTTGTAGCTCATATATCACATAATTTATATAGCTTGAAAATCACAAAACAATGACTTCCTATAGCTCACATATCATAGAATTTCTATAGATCACAAATCACAAAATTTTTGTAGCTTGCAGATCATAAACTTGTTGCCTTAGACCATCCGAATTTATCTTAGATCAATATGATTATGAGTGTGTTGAATGAGATCCTAAGATATTTTTATATATACTAGACGGTGGAGGAGCCAAGGGGGGTCTTAATGCCAATGATACCCTTCAACTAGTGAGGCGGACTTGAGGAAAAACCTCTTCCAATTTTATCCTGAGAATATTTATGCCTTGATGATTGTTAGTCAAGACAATTTTATGCCACATTAAATAATAGGAGGTGTTAGGTTCCTATACCAATAGGAGTCATAATTTTTGAATGGCTGAGATTAAACCTATAATATATACATACCTTTGCTTTTTGCAAATGTTTTCCATATTTAAAAAATTAAAAAATGTAAACAAGGTATGTCCTAACAGAAAAATTAAGAGACAAAAAGAATAAAAAAGGTTAAAAAAGATGAAAAGTATGAACCCCAAGAAAGAAAAGACCATGAAAGTGTGCAAGTAAAAATGCCACTACTATTTACTTTTTGTACAAAATAAATGATTGTGTGCAGTTTGTAACCTATGCCACAATCCATGATAGTCAAAATGTTTAAACTTGGCTATTTCATGCTTTCAATTTCATGCTTATAGATAGAGAATAAAATCTAACCAAATAGTGTAATCTTGGTAGATAAGTAGATAGGTAGAGTCACTAAAGGAGCTCAACTGTTTAATCTAAGCCCTTGGATGTAATAAGCTTAGATTTAGCCAGATTACCATTGTAAAGAAAAGAAAATATTTGATAAGGGTTTTGTAGCTTAAATGCACCCTAATAAAGAGAAGTAAAAATGGTAGGATGAGTAGATTGGTAAGTAGAAGAAAGGTTGAAGAATTGTGATGATTGTTGGATAAAAGCATATTGATCACCATCATCATGAAAGTTCTAAGTACGAATAAGAAATGGGACTGGCATAAAGTTCAAAAAATCAAATTGATTAATTTTCCCTCACTCATTTCACCTTTTACTTAACTAATGTCCCAAAATAAGTTTCAAGTACCCAAAATCTTAAAGTCAAAGGGGCTAAGAGCATTTCTCTAACTTTTGGAGGGACCAAACCCTCAGCCCAATGACTTACAGATCTTAAGTACTAAAATCCCCTCATAAAAATTCACCCCCTTCAATTCATTCATTTTCCCCTAATAAATCCCTTTTCCTAAGGTTAAAACACCATTTTCCTAAGGAACAGCGATCTCCCGCCATGAATACACTTTTTGATAAAAACCCACAAAAATGCACTTAGCCTAAGTTATAATGTCTCTATGTAAAAAGCGAATGAAATCACAAAAATACATTATGTTTAGTGTCACTTAATTTATCCCCCGCAATTGTCATATTAACCATTAACATTATTTATATGGTAATTCTAAAAAAAAAAACCCATTTGCTGTATATTTTATTAAACCCCCTTAACATTAATATCCATACCGCTAAGTTTGAAACATAAAATTTATATTATATTCGAACCCCGACAAAGGACATAATTAATCAATATGTGATTAATTAAATTCATACCAATCAAATCACACCCGATACATTAAATCCCCGCCTTAACCCCTCATTAAACTAAAACCACCGTGATTAATCGCCTACTGAGCCCCTCCATTACCCTTCGTGCAACTCTCGCGCTCGATCACCGCACGATCTCCCCCCTCCCCATCCAACAACCCACGTTGATTTCAAAAGGGCCTGAAGTCTGAACAATACCTACCCAAAATGAATTGTTTTGCACCAGGCCCCCCACGCGACGTGGCGCTCGATGACTGGAATCCGGCGGCCTCCCCCCAATACCGCAAAGCGCCCAAAGGCTATGCAAAATAAACCACTTACCGCTAGCCCACTACCCGCCAAAACTATCACTATTCACTATGCTACACAACAAACCGCTACTGTTCACAAGTACCTACCAAATTGACTTTTGCACATAAATCCAAAAAAATCCCTAAATCATTGTTTTATCGTTTTTTAACTACAAAATTCCATGCACATGCCTCTAAACATTGAAAGCCATTAACCCACATGCACCCGCACTCTGAAGATGCCAAAAGCTCCTAGATTTCCTTCCAGCCTAATTGAATCCCTTTCAACCGTTCAGAATCACTAATGAACCAGTTCAGACCCAGTTTTGTCAATTCCAGGTATTTAAGCCAGAATCCATTGAAAGCCCTGTTAATTTCCAAACCAATCTCTAAAATGTTTCTTAAATTGAAATTAAAGGGAACCTTAGTAGCATAAAACCCACCTAGAATTAAACCACTAGTACCCTTAGAGACTGAAAATTTAGTTTCCCCCATTCTTAAATCCACAAGAACTAAGAATGTATGCCCCTATTGCCATGGATGTCAGGGAAATTACTACTCCTCACTTAGACCTGGACCACCTTCCCTTTGCTGATAAAGATTTCCAAATCAAGGACATCTTTGTCCTTGAAACGACTATCAAACTCTACTTCCGATACAGGGACGAATACCTAAACCAAGATGATAAAATAGGTCTATGGGAATCTAATTTTCCCAAGTATCAATTCCCTGAGGTGCACATTTTCCCTGAAATCATTCATTATTACCATCCAAACTACTTCCTAGTCAAATAGCAGTGATGTCCCCTAGCCAAACCATACTTTTCACCATCACTGCTGAGTCAATCAATGAAATGCTGCAATTACAACCAGGGAAAAACCTAACCCCTATTTAAATTGGAGACCTACTAGAAAAATTTCCCAAGCTTACCACTACCAAGATTGAAGAAATTCTTTAGACCTTCATTAGGGAGGAAAAGCATGTCCCAACAGAACCTCCTCCATATGTGGCTACCATATTTTCCCCATTTGGTCAGGATATAGTAGCAATGATCTCTTGTGTTTTAGGCTATACCACCAGTGAGTAAATAGATGAAATCATTTTAGCCTTCATGTCCATTTTTACTCCAAAACAGCCCCTTGTTGTCATGTATGACTATTCCAAATACATAGCTGATACGATGCATGAACAATTTCTGAGAATGAGTAATGAAAGAGTCTTTAAGTATTCTTCAGTTTTGTACCACCTTTTCTTATATTACCAAGCTAACAAGTTCCCTTTCACTCTCCAAAATCTTGACACTAAAGGTCATCCTAGGTTAGTAATTTTTAGGACTCCTTTGTTACATATGCATGATTCCCCATATCCATACACAGATTTCATTGATATGTTTGTACATCCTATAGTGACCATGTTGTTAGGAAGTCCTCCTCCAAGAATCAGTTCAGACATCAAGAGGATCCTGTAGCTGTCAAAACAACACAAAGTGGGAGATTGGTACTTGTACCAAAATCACACAGAAATTAGGATCTATGGTTGTGAGTCAGCCCCATATAAACTGCCCAGATACCTCCCAATGAGGTTATTTTCTCTGGAGTACTATAGGCAGATAATCAACTCATATGAGGTACATTTTGTTAAAGCCAAAAATAACGCTGAGTTAAAAATCAAAGATCAACTAGGCCCCTTTGTATGTAATAGCAGAGAAGCTGGAAGAGAAGCATAAGAAATCCTTCAGAGACTCAAACTAGAATAAAGCTTCATGCGAGATATGACCCCTGTGACTTCATCTGGAATAGAAAATAGAAAAATAGCATGACTCCCTACATTCACCACCAAATCCCTAAAATAGAGAAATATGCGAATCAGTTGGAATGGGTGGAGAATACTCTAGTGGATAGAGATAACATTGAAGAAGTTGTTGAAAATGCACTAATTGATTTAGAGAAAAGGCTTGATGAAGGTTCTTTCCTGCAGGTGCCAGGAGAATCTCAAGCACAAGGATAATCACATGTACATAGTGAACAACACACAGAAGAAGAATCCTAGGTACAAGAAGAATCAGAGCAGCCATACCTATCAGAGGAATTAGGTCAAACAGGTACACAACAGTCCAATATGAGTACTCCCCCTAACTTGAAAACTCCTCTAAATGAGGAAAGAAGCCTCAAAAGAAATAGCGAGGAGGCCACTACATCAGGCAGAGCAAACATACAAACATATTCATAAACCATCCTAGTCAAAGGGCAGAGGTTAAATCCTGTTTTGGAACAAGAATTCACAGAAGAAACAATGGGGGCCACAAACATAGAGAAAGAAAGAAGTAGGCCTGCTACTTCTTTCGAGGGCACACCAAAACCTTCCATATCTCATACTCAAATGTTGGAGAGGCAACAGAGTGTTGAAGTGTCCTCATTTAGGATGCTAGTAGACAAAGATCAAGACATTAAAGAAAGGTACAAGGACATCAAACCCAGGAATGAGAGGCTAAAGGCCCAGACTTATGCAAAGTAGCTCAAGATGGAACCTACCAACCAAACAAGGTTGATGTCAGCCTATGATGTGAAAGAAGGAAAAATGAAAATGACATTCATGAAGCCTACCACACAACAACCAAGATCAACAACTGACTTCCAAAAGATAGATTTTGAAGTGCTGACAAAGCACATACATCCTATTGACCAAATTGAGTTGCAAAAATAGACAAGGGAGATGATTTACTCCACCTTGATAGGGAAAGCCATCACAGCCCACCAATTGCAAAACTCCCTGAATAATATATCAACTCAGTTCGAATTGGAGAAGGCCCCTTCACAGGAAAAGGACACCAGAATCAAGTCTTTAGAGGACTTAATCATTGAGTTGGGACACGATCCCAAAGATGTGAAGGCCACTGAAAAATTGATCAAGAAGAAGAATGATGACATAGTTGCTTTGAAGAAGCAACTCAAAATTCCACCATTGCATCATCCACAAACAACAGAAGTCTTGCAAACACAAAAAGGATAAGAAGAGCTTATGGACTTGGTCCTAAAGTTAAACGACCAATTGAAAGAAATATAGAAAGAATTGGACACATTGATTTAGTCCAAACAGAGTGAATTGGCCACTACCTCCACAAATACCATTCCCACAGTAACAACTGCAGTCCCTTCAACATTGGTAGCCTCTTTAGCACCAACAACTCCACCTGCTACAACACTACCAGTCACAGCTAAGTCTACAACTATAGGTACCTCAACAAAAAGGACAGTAGAGTTAGTGAAATCCATGGATGAAATGTCCATCTAGGCAGTAGAACTTAAGAGACCTAAGGAGAAAGTGGCAAGCCTAGAAACTGACTGCAAGCTTGCCCAAATACAACAGAGAGAAGAAACAAAGAAATCCCTAAGGATGGGAGAGAAGATTAAGGTCCTAGAGAAGGATCTAACTCTACAAAAGCCACTAGGACATACTAAGGAGACGATCTAGGCCAATATCATTGACTCTGTCAATGATATTTGGCCATCAATTCAAGTGATATTTGAGCAAACAAAACTGGTGAAAGTGGCCACCGAAGCAATTCAGAAAGTAAAGGAGGACTTAGGAGACCAGCCTGAGGATGCCAACCGACTCATCCACTTTTCAAACAGCAAAAGCATGCATGAACTAAATGAACTTGATGTGGAGGACAGCGCTGAAGCCAACATTGAAGTCAAAAAGGTTTTGTCTAAAAGAAACCTTATGCTTAACCTGGAGGAAAAATATCATAACATGCAGGTTGGAATTGAAAGATTCATGGAAAAGTTTCAAGTTTGGAGGGATAAAGGCCTTCCAAGTCCCATGGTCATTAATGAAAAATTTATGACCCAATTGGACTATGTTGACAGATTAAAGAAATTGTCCAAGGAACAAGCAAGCACTTCAGGAATCAAAGCATTGCCAACAAGGAAAGTATTGTATGATACTTTAGAAAATTTGTTTTTCCTAGAGCACAAGGTGAAACATCTATTTGTCAGCAAGCCAATTTTTTCCAAATACACTGAGGCAAACGAGATATATAGAAGGATGCTCAAGGTAAAATTACCTAAAGATGAATGGTGGGAAGAAATGACAGACTTACTATAAGTTACCACAGTAAATCTGAAGGCAGGTGAAAGGATAGATAAACAGGGTCAAAGAGTAACAGGTTAAAGAGTATCAGTAAAATATTAAATGCAAAGGTGATTCCAGCATACAAATATCAGCGAGCTTAAAGAGCTCAAATTCGAACCGCAAACAGCCAACTTAAAGAGCTCAAATTCAAACTGCAAATAGCCAGCATTATCACAATAAAAGGGACAACATCATGCAGTTTTCCATCTGTCTCTATCTTCATGCTTGAAGATATTTTGATTTCCTAGATTAATTCTCATATTGCTTTAAGATATTTTGTAAATATTTTTTGTATAAATACTTCACCTTTCGAAGTATTGAGGGTGGATTCAAAGACATTTCTATAGACATTTTCCTACCAAGTTAAAGTGTTATTGTATCAAGACTGGATTGGCTCGCTGGATCAAAGAATAAAGTAAAGACTTTTCACGGGATTCTTGTGTAATGCGGAAATCAAATAAGTATTTTCTCTCTTGTGTATTATTGTTTTTATTTATGTTTATTAATAATCAAATTTGTTTCTATGAAATCTAAATGGTAAACTAGGAATGATATTTCAGAACTGGCTTTAATGCTCTTTGTCTTGACTATTTACATTCTTAATGTTTTCCGCTAAACTATCTTAGTTAGGGAATTCTTAAATGCTCCCTTACTTCTATAGTTTCCCTCTTGGTAAAGGATTCTTAGTTGCCCTTTGCTCATGATCACCTCTTTCTTTTCATCTTGATCCCGATCTAAGGATTCTTCATTAACCTTTCACCTGGTTAGGACTATCTCATCCATTGAACCTAAAGATTTGCCTTTTGCTTTGCTAGCCTGCCCTGTGAACACTCCCTTTATTGATCTGGTCCAGTTAGGCCATCCCTTGATTGACTCCATAGCCCAATGGCCGGAAGGCCTTCCTCCATCCATCTGTTCCTATAATTCCACCACCCAACCAAATTCAAAACCTTATGAACACTAAGAACTAGCCTAAAATCCCACCCAAAACAAAGTTAAATTATAAAGAGAGAGCCCTCTCTGGAATTAGGTTGGCTAGAACCCGAGTCTAAAATATTAGGTTTGTGGATACCTCAGGTGCTTCCTTCTTCTGATAACTTCTAGAGAAGACTTCTGAGTGATAACATAGTGGTGACCATACTGGTGAACTCAAATCCTAAGTCTTAATAAACCTTTGAGAAATTTGAAATCTTTATTTCAAGCCTCTTGAAGGGTTTATTAGAAGTTATTTATAAAAAATATTTTACAAAGAAAGTAACCAGAAAAGTTTGAAATTTTGGCTTCAAGGAGAACTCATTATACTAGGGCCAATCCTAATCCAAACCCTCCCCAAGTATTTGACAATCCTAATCTAATTTTAAGAATATCTAGTAGACAAGAAATTTCAATCAATCCTACACCTTCAATTAAAGAAAATTAATGCCCTTATGAGTGGTTTTTTTAGAAGACCTCCCCTTTGACGAGTCTTTTGACCTTTCCCTATTTAGAACCAGGCCTGAGAGTGCACTTGATGACATAGTTCTAGATCCAGAATTTATAGCTCAACTTGAAGTCCAAATGGAAAACTTGTCAATGGATTACTATATTCTAAATTCCCCTCAGTCATCCCTCACTACTGCTAAGATCCCTGAACTTTCTGAAATAGCTTCAACTCCCTTTAGTTCACCATTATTCCCTTCCATCTTTGAAGTTCATTCCTCACCTCTATTTATACCTTCACTTCCCCACCAACCTACCATTACACATCAGTGACCCATTACTCTCAATTCCTCATCACCCATTGTATCATCCTCAGGAATCTAAACTCCCCTTCTTATTCCAGCCCAACTTAGAGCCATGGCAAACATATATGCTCCTCTTATGCTACCCGCTCCACTAGGTGCTATGCCACAAGACTATTAGAACAAAATTGTCCAATTTAATGGCATAGGACCCTATACAGCATAGCAGCACAGAAGAAAGATGATAGATTATTTTGAATTACATGAAATTGATCTTGGAGATGTCAAAATGAGAATTTTTGCTCAAACTCTACCTGGTGATCTAAGAACATGGTTTAGATCTTTACCTACTAATATTATAGATAGTTTAGAAGTATTTTACCAGCAATTTTTAAATAGATGGGAAAAGAAAAAGAATCCTTTGTAGATCCTTTCAGAATATGAAAACATTAGGAGAGGACTAGATGAAACATTCCAGGACTACTGTACTATATTTAACAATATATACAATGCAATACTAGTTGACCTTAGACCCCCACCTAGCTTAGCTCTAATAAAGTTTCCTAACGGGTTTGACACTAATATGGAATTCCAACTTAGAGAGAGAAACCCTCCAACTCTAGAAGACATGCAAAGTGTAGCAGTTAGTGTAGAAGCTAATTTGCTAGAAAAAAGAGCTAGGGTTAGGAACGAAAGGAGAGCACCCTTGAAAGATGAAGCCTCACCCTTTGACCTTAAAATGGATGCCCTAGCCAAAGGAATGGAAATATTGATGGATAGGATGGAGAACGTTGAAAGGAAGCCTCACTGGGATAATCAACAGGCACGTCTAGTGAGAAATCCAAACTTTAGGAAGAATCAAAATCAGAACACTGGAAAAAATGGGCCTGATCACAATATTAGGCCTCGTTTTCAAGAAAACTTTGCTGAGGCATCCCATTCAGAAGACCTTAAACAAGACACCCAAATTAATTTAATGGGATTAGATGAGGAAGAAACTATTTTTTTGACTCAATATGATCAGGAATTACATATGCTTCAGCAATTACAGACCCAATCCAGAGAATCATTCAGTTACAAGCAAGGGTATGATTCTGCTATCTTCGAAGTGCACAAACAGTACAATTCGAGGAGTAAAAAGAATGTTGATACTCCTGACCAAAACAAGAAAGTAGTATCAAATCAACCTAAGAAAATTAAATCAGTCCAGTTACAAAAACTCTCCAAATCCTCTCTAGACCAAATCAGAACCCTCCTAGTACCACCATTGTAGATGTAACCAATGACCAACCCCCTCATAATCAACCATCCACTTCAATTCTTTCCAAGGAGACAGTGGAAGAAATTCCAAACATCATATCAGAAAATCCATAGACAAAGACTTCAAATGTAGAAAAAGAAGACCAACCTACTCCAAATCCTGCCATGAAAATTCTAAATCCTCAAACAGAGAAAGCCCCTCTGCCTTTCAATTTGGGAGCAGAGGTGGCTAAGCTGAAAATTTCAGTCCCCTTAATAGAGTTGATTAAAAATGAAACTTATAAATGTCAAATAAGCAAATCCTTAAACTTCGTTGAGAATGAAGAATCTGTTAACCTATATGATGATCAACCTAAGCTTATTTTCTGTCCTGATGTTAATGGAAAACCAGTGGAAGGAGGGATACCACCCTTTTACATTAGCCTTAACATTCACGATAAAATCCTACACAATGCTATGCTAGACTTTGGGGCTTCACACAATCTAATGCCTAAATCTGTTATGGAGAAATTGAACTTGGATATCACTAGGCCTTACAAGGACCTATTTTCATTTGATTCAAGTCATGTTAAGTGCTTAGGACTAATAAAAGACTTGTGTTTTTCCCTAGTACAATACCCTGCTAAGATCACTCTTATGGACATAGTTGTTGCTGATATACCACCTAAATATGGCATGCTGTTGTCTAGATCATGGGGGGAAAACTCCAAGGATCTTTGCAACTTGACATGTCATATGCCACAATATCAGTCTTTGGACATCCAAAAAAACTATACAGAGAGACCCTGATGAAGTATGTAGTGAGTAGCTAGGATAGGCCTCAAAACCTTCCTATATATTCCATGCATTCTGACATCGATTCTTTCATTTTGTAAAATGCCGAACCAAACCAAGAAAATACTTCAAATAACATTACTTTAGAACCAAAAGAAATTGCAGTTGCAGCAGAAAATCAAATTGTCCAAATTCAAGAGATTTCAGATAAAAAAGATGATCAAGATACCTTAATCAAAGAAGATTTTGTTCCCCCATATAGTAAGAATTATGAACATTAAATACTCAGGCATGTTGAATTTGATGGCCTAGTGAACAAAATAGGTGCAGGAGCAGGAGTATGGATTTACAATTTAGAGAACAATTACTCAGAGGCCCATGCCTACAGACTGAATTTCAAATGCACCAACAACATGGTTGAGTATGAAGCGCTTCTTTTAGGTCCCCATTTGGTTAAAGGGTTAGGAGCCATAAGAGTTTCTATTATGGGAGATTTTGATTTGGTTATCAAACAAATCAACGTTGTATATATGACCAAAGACCCTAGATTAAGTTTTTATAGAGGAACAATTGTAGAAATATTGAACACTTTTTTAGAAACTAAGCTTGCAGTCATTCCAAGGAAACATAATATGCAGGCTCATAGTTTAGCAATGTTTGCCAGCACTTGTAAGTTACCATTTCAACCTAACCATCAGTACACTGCTGAGGTTAGGCACAAACATGCTATCCCAGACAACTTGAAAAACTGGCAAGTATTCACTAATGACCAAAAGAAAAACAATTTTCTAACTTTAGAGGAAGAATTTGTAAATATCAACATAGATACTGACATAACATTAGATCTTGATTTCACAGACAAAATAGAAATTAAAAAATTTGAAGATGAAGAGATAGATAGATTCCATCCCACAAAGTTTACTAAATCAAATATTCAAAACCTAAAGCAAGTTGAAATTGATGAGATAATTGATGAAGACTCTGAAATCATCAATCTCAAAGAAAAGTTTTTGCCCAAAGGATTAAATCCTTTGGAAGACTTGTTTAATTCAAATAACGTCCCTAGAAAACCAAAAATGGAACCCTTAAAATATGACATAGAGGAGTGTAACATAGGCTTTGAGGAAGATCCTAAATTGATAAAACTTTCAAAATCCTTACCTCCTACTGAAAAATTAAAATACATAGAACTACTAATGGAATTCCAAGATGTCTTTGCTTGGAGTTATGAGGACCTCAAGTACTATGACACCAGCATAGTACAACAAACTATCCCCATAAAAGAAAACTAGAAACATTTTAGACAGAAACTTAGAAGGATTAATCCCATTCTATTTCCTTCTATTTAAAAGGAAATCAAATGAATGTAGGAATCCAAGATCATAGCACCAATTAGATTCTCTAATTGGGTTTCAAATTTGGTGCCCACAAGAAAGAAAACTGGTGAGATTAGACTGTGTGTTGACCTTAGGAATCTCAATAAAGTTTCACTCAAGGACAACTACCCTCTCCCCAAAATGGATTACATATTATAGAGGGTAGTAGGTTCAACCAGGATCTCATTACTAGATGGGTTTTTTGGTTACAACCAGATTTTAGTTCACCTAGATGACCAGGCAAAAACTGCATTCACTACTTCTTGGGGCACATTCGTGTATGTGAAGATGCCTTTTGGGTTAAAGAATACAGGGGCCACCTTTCAAAGAGCTATGGATATAGCTTTTGCTAAGGAAATCCATGACTTCCTAGTAATATACTTAGATGATATCACTGTATTCTCAAATTCAGATAAACAACACTTAGATCATCTAAGGCAGGTCTTCATCAAGTATAGAAAGTATGGAATTTCTTTGAATCCTAAAAAACCTTTATTTGGGTTGGAAGAGGGAAAAATGTTAGGCTACATAATCTTTAAAGTTGGTATTCGAATAGATCCTACAAGAATTGAAGCCATCTAACATATACAACATCTTAGGAGCATCAGAGAACTACAAGCCTTTTTAGGTAAAATAAACTTTCTTAGAAGATTTATTTCTAACTTAGCAGAACTAATTTGATTATTAAATAACATGTTGAAAAAAGATTCAACTATTAAGTGGACATTTGAGGCTAAAAGGTCTTTTGAATATATTAATCTAGCCTTAGCACAAACACCAGTTTTGATCAGTCCAAAATTTGATAGGGATTTTGTTATATTTTCTTTTGCCTCAAAACACACAATCGCTGCAGTCCTACTACAGAAGAATGATCAGGGTTTTGAACAACCTATTGCCTTATTTAGCAAAGCCCTGAGGGATGCCCCTTTAAAGTATAATATAATGGAAAAACAAGCTTTTGCTTTAGTCAAATCTATCAAATATTTCAGAGTTTAAATTCTATATTCTCATGCAATAGCCTATGTTCCCAATGTTGTGGTCAAAGACATCCTGATTCAGGATGGTCTAGATGGAAAGAGAGGGAAGTGGATAGCTACTATATTAGAATATGAATTAGAAATCAAACCTACAAAGTTGATCAAAGGCCAAGGTTTAGCCAAGCTCATGGCTGAATCGAACTATTAGGCCTTAGACATAAATTTTATTACAGAAATGGATAATGAAGAGGAGATGGCAACTCCACCAATCAGCCAAGACTTTATTGAATCACCATGGTATGCTAACATTATATGTTTTACAAAATCTACAAGCTCCTCCTGAATTATTTAGGACTGAAAGTAGGTTCTTAAATATGAAATCTTTAAAAGTCTGCATAATTGATAATTCTTTATTTTAACCACAAAGGCATCCTTCTTAACTGTTTATTAAAAGAATAATCTGACAAAATATTATAGGAGTTTTGTGCAGTTGACTATGGGGGACATATTTACTAGAAAACCACAGCTGACAAGATTCTAAGAGCCGATTTTTATTGGCCCACTCTATTTTTTAATGTAAAGAAATTTGTAACCTCATGTCATAAATGTCAGATTTTTGAAGGAAAGAAAAAACTTTTACCCTTATCTTTGAAGCAAATATCTGCTGAAGCACCATTTCAACAGTGGGGTCTTGACTTCATTGGTGAAATCCACCCACCTTCCTTTGCCAAACATAAATGGATTCTCACTGCTACATATTACTTTACGAAATGGATAGAAGCCATACCATCATGACAAACCACTGATACTGTTATAATAACCTTCCTTGAATGCAACATCCTATCTAGATTTGGGTGCCCAACCAAGATCATCATTGGTAATGCAACAGCCTTCAAATCTAAGAGAATGATTGATTTTTGTAATAAGTATCATATAACCCTCAATCACTCTACAGCTTAGTACCCTCAAGGGAATGGACTAGTGGAGTCCTCCAACAAGAGTTTATTGAATATCATCAAAAAAATGTTGGAGGATAATAAGAAAACATGGAACAAGAAGCTAGTAAATGCCTTGTGGGCAGATAGGCTAACCACAAAGAAATCCATTGGTACCAGTACTTATCAATTAGTTTATGGAATGAAGGTTATTTTCCCATATTCCTTGGGAACACCAGTGATAAATTACTCCAAGAGGTGCAGGTTGAGCCAAATGATATTCAAAGGAGAATCAACTAGACAGTTCACTTACAGCAGAACAGGGAAGAAGTGTACATCAGATCCCAACTTGTGAAAGAAAGGATCAAGAAAGCTTTTGAGAAAAGGACCAAAGTAGAATATTTCTACCTAAGAGACAAAGTTTTGAAATGGGATACAAGAAGAGAGGATAAAGGTAAACATGGGAAGTTTTAATTCCTATGGAAAGGCCCATATATAATCCATGAATTCAGAGGTAATAATGCTTTCTTCCTCAGAGAATTGGATGGCACAGAAGTAGAATGAGGACTAGTTAATGGTCGAATGCTTAAACACTACATAGAACCTAGTTACTGATTTCACTAATCACTTGTACATACTCTATTTTTAAAAATTTTAGAGTTGATTGGATGGTAAATTTTGGAGTTGAAGCCCAAAGAGAAGGCCCTAAGTTTCAAGAGTTTTACTGTCATAAATAGCAATAATGCAGAAAAATGAAAGGGAAATGTTGCATGCTAAAGTCACAACAATTTAGAAGGCCATTGATCTACAAGTTCTTGACATTTCACCAGGAAATTCCATCCCTAAGTGGAGCCAGTGGTAGGTTCCTATGCCAATAGGAGTCATAATTTTTGAATGGCTGAGATTAAACCTATAATATGTACATACCTTGCTTTCTGAAAATGTTTTCCATATTCAAAAAATTAAAAAATGTAAAGAGGGTATGTCCTAAAAGAAAAATTAAGGAACAAAAAGAATAAAAAAGGTCAAAAACGATGAAAAGCATGAACCCCAAGAAAGAAAACACCATGAAAGTGCGCAAGTCAAAATGCCGCTACTATTTACTTTTTGTACAAAATAAATGATTGTGTGCAGTTTGTAACCTATGCCACAATCCATCATAGTCAAAATGTTTAAACTTTGTTATTTCATGCTTATAGATAGAGAATAAAGTCTGACCAAGTAGTGTAATCTTGGAAGATAAGTAGACAGGTAGAGTCAATAAAGGAGCTCAACTGTTTAATCTGAGCCCTTGGATGTAGTAAGGTTAGATTTAGCTAGATTACCATTGTAAAGAAAATAAAACATTTGATAAGGGTTTTATAGCTTAAATGCACCCTAAGAAAGAGAAGTAAAAATGGTAGGATGAGTAGATGGGTAAGTAGAAGAAAGGTTTTAGAATTGTGATGATTTTTAGATAAAAGCATATTGATCACACTCATCATGAAAGTTCTAAGTATGAATCGGAAATGGGACTAACATAAAGTTCACAAAATCAAATTGATTAATTTCCCCTCACTCATTTCACCTTTTACTTAACTAATGTCCCAAAATAAGTTTCAAGTACCCAAACTCTTGAAGTCAAAGGGGCTCATAGCATTTCTCTGACTTCTGGAGGGACCAGACCCTTGGCCCAATGACTTATAGATCATAAGTACTAAAATCCCCTCATAACCATTCACCCCCTTCAATTCATTCATTTTCCCCTAACAAATCCCTTTTCCTAAGGTTAAAACACCATTTTCCTAAAGAACAACAATCAACCCCCATGAATACACTTTTTTTAACCCACAAAAATGCACTTAGCCTAAGTTATAATGTCTCTATGTAAAAAGCGAATGAAATCACAAAAATACATTATGCTTAGTGCCAATTCATTTATCTCCCGCAATATTCATATTAACCATTAACATTATTTATATGGTAATTCCTGAAAAAACCCCTTTCCCGTATATTTTATTAAACCCCCTTAATATTAGTATCCCTACCCATAAGTTTGAAACATAAACTTTATATTATATTTGAACCCTGGCAAAGGACATACTTAATAAATTCGTGATTAATTAAAGTTAGACCAATCAAATCACGCTCGATGCATTAAATCTCCTCATTAAACTAAAACCACCATGATTAATCACCCATCGGGCCCCTCTATTACCCTCCGTGCAACTCCTGCGCCCAATCACCACACGATCTCCCCCCTCCCCATTCGATGACCCATGTTGATTTCGAAAGGGCCCGAAATTTGAACAATACCCACCCGAAATGGGTTGTTTTCCACCGGGCCCCCGAGGCGATGTGGTGCTCGATGAGTGGAATTAGACGGCCTCCCCCCAATACCACCAAGCGCCCAAAGGTTGTGCAAAATAAAACGCTTACCGCCAGCCTCCTACTTTCCAAAACTGTCACTATTCACCCTGCTACGAGACAAACCGCTATTGTTCACCCATACGTGCCAAATTGTCACCTGTACTTGCCAAATTGACTTTTACGCATAAAGCCAAAAAAAAACCCCAAATCATTGTTTTATCATTTTTTAACTGCAAACTTCCATGCACGCGCCTGTGAACATTGAAAGCCATAAACCCACGTGCACCTGCACTCTGAAGATGCCAAAAGCTCCCAAAGTTCCTTCCAGCCTAATTGAAGCCCTTTCAACCGTTATAAATCACCAGTGAACCAATTCAGACTAGTTTAAATCGTCAATTCCAGGTATTTATCCATTGAAAGCCCTATTAATTTCCAAACCAGTCTCTAAAAACTTTCTTAAATTGAAATTAAAGGGAGCCTTAGTAGCATAAAACCCACCTAGAATTAAACCACTAGTACCCTCAAAGACTGAAAATTTACTTTCCCCCATTCTTAAATCCACAAGAACTAAGAATGTATGCCCCTATTACCATGGATGTCCGACCAATTACTACTCCTCACTTTGACCTAGACCACCTTCCCCTTACTGATAAAGATTTCCAAATCAAGGACACCTCTGTCCTTGAATCCCCTATCAAACTGTACTGTCGATATAGGGACCAATACCTAAATCAAGCTGATAAAATAGGTCTATGGGAATCTAATTTTCCCAAGTATCAATTCCCTGAGGTGCACATTTTCCTTGAAATCATTCATTATTGCCATGCAAACTAAATTCCTAGTAAATAGCAGTGATGTCACCTAACCAAACCATACTTTTTACCATCATTGCTGAGTCAATCAATGAAATGTTGCAATTACAACCAAGGCAGAACCTAACCCCTATTTCAATTAGAGACCTACTAGACAAATTTCCCAATCTTACCACTGCTAAGATTGCTGAAATGCTTCAAACCTTCATCAGGGAGGAAAAGCATGTCCCAATAGAACCTCCTCCATATGTGGCTACCATATTTTCCCCATTTGGTTAGGATATAGTAGCAATGATCTCTTGTGTTTTAGGCTATACCACCAGTGAGTACATAGATGAAATCATTTTAGCCTTCATGTCCATTTTTACTCCAAGGCAACCCGTTGTTGTCATGTATGACTATCCCAAATGCATAGCTGATAGGATGCATGAACAATTTCTGAGAATGAGTAATGAAAGAGTGTTTAAGTATTCTTAAATTTTGTACCACCTTTTCTTATATTACCAAGTTGACAAGTTCTCTTTCACTCTCCAAAAGCTTGACATTAAAGGTCATCCTAGGTCAGTTATTTTTTGGACTCCTTTGATACATAATCATGATTCCCCATATCCATACAAAGATTTCATTGATCTATTTGTACATCCTGTAGTGATCATGCTACTAGGAAGTCCTCCTCCAAGAATCTGTTCAGACATCAAGAGGATCCTACAGCTGTCAAAACAACACAAAGTGGGATATTGGTACTTGTACCAAAATCACACAAAAATTAGGATCTATGGCTCTGAATTGGCCCCATATAAACTGCCTAGATACCTCCCAATGAGGTTATTTTCTCTGGAGTACTACAGGAAAATAATCGACACAGATGAGGTACATTTTGTTAAAGCCAAAAAGAAGGCCCAACGCAAAATCAAAGATCAACTAGGTCCCTTTGTATGCAATATCAAAGAAGCTGGAAGAGAAGCAGGATAAATCCTTCAAAGACTCAAACTAAAACAAAGCTTCATGTGGAGCTATGACCCCTATGACTTCATCTGCAACAGACGACAAAAAAACAAGATGACTCCCTACATTCACCACCGAATCCCTGAAATAGAGAAATATGCAAATCAGTCGAAATGGGTGGAGAATACTCTAGTGGATAGAGATAGTAATGAAGTTGTTGTTGAAAATGCACTAATTGATTTAGAGAAAAGGATTGATGAAGGTTCTTTCTTACAGGTGCCAGGAGAATCTCAAGCATAAGGAGAATCACAAGCACACAGTGAACAATACATAGAAGAATAATCCCAAGTACAATAAGAATCAGAGCAGATAGACATATCAAAGGAATTAGGTCAAACAGGTACACAGTAGTCCAATATGAGTACTCTCCCTAACTTGAAAACTCCTCTAAATGAGGAAAGAAGCCTCAAAAGAAATAGGGAGGAGGCCACTACATCAGGCACAACAACCATACAAACATATGCAGAAACCAGCCTAGTCAAAAGGCAGAGGTTAAATCCTGTTTCGGAACAAGAATTCACAGAAGAAACAGTGGGGGCCACCAGCATAGAGAAAGAAAGAAGTAGGCTTGCTACTCCTTCCTGGGGCGCACAAGAACCTTCCACATCTCATACTCAGATGTTGGAGAGGCAACAGAGTGTTGAAGTGTCCTAATTTAGGATGCCAGCAAACAAAGATCAAGACATTAGAGAAAGGTACAAGGACATCAAACCTAGGAATGAGAGGTTGAAGGCCCAGACTTATGCACAGTACCTCAAGATGGCACATACCAACCAAACAAGGCTGATGTCAGCCTATGATGTGAAAGAAGGCAAAATGCAAATGACATTCATGAAGCCTACCACACAATAACCAAGATCAACAGCAGACTTCCAGAAGATAGATTTTGAGGTGATGGAAAAGGACATACATACTATTGACCAGATTGAGTTGCACAAACAAATAGGGGAGATGATTTACTCCACCTTGACATGGGAAAGCCATCGCATCCCACCAATTGTAGAACTCCCTGAATAATATATCATCTAAGTTCCAATTGGAGAAGGCCTCTTCACAGGCAAAGGACACCAGAATCAAGTCCTTAGAGGACTTAATCATTGAGTTTGGAAACGATCCCAAAGATGTGAAGGCCACTGAAAAACTGATCAAGGAGAAGAAATATGACATAGCTGCTTTGAAGAAGGAACTCAAAATTCCACCATTGCATCATCCACAAACAACAGAAGTCCTGGAAACAAAAAAAGGATAAGAAGAGCTTATGGACTTGGTCCTAAAGCTAAAGGACCAATTGAAATAAACAAAGAAAGAATTGGACACAATGACTGAGTCCAAACAGAGTGAATTGGCCGCTACCTCCACAACTGCCATTCCCACAGTAAACAACTGCAATCCCTTCAACATTGGTAGCCTCTTTAGCACCAACAACTCCACCTGCTATAGCACTGCCAGTCACAAATGAGTCTACAACTACAGGTACAAAGGATAGCAGAGTTAGTGAAAGCCATGGATCAAATGTCCATCTAGGCAACAAACCTTAAGAGCCTTAAGGAGAAAGTAGCAAGCCTAGAAATTGATAGCTTGCCCAAATACAACAAATAGAAGAAACATAGAAATCCCTAAGGATGGGAGAGAAGATTAAGGTCCTAGAGAAGGATATAACATTACAAAAGCCACTAGGATAGACTAAGGAGATGCTTTGTGCCAATATCATTGACTCTGTCAATGATATTTGGCCATCAATTCAAGTAATATTTGAGCAAACAGAACTGGTGAAAGTGGCCACTTAAGTAATTCAGAAGTTAAAGGAGGACCTAGGAGACCAGCCTAGGATGCTAATCGACTCATCCATTTTTTGAATAGAAAAAATAGGCATGAACTAAATGATCTTGGTGTGGAGGACAGAACTAAAGCCATCATTGAAGTAAAAAAGGTTTTGTCTAAAAGAAACCTTATGCTTAACCTGGAGGAAAAATGCCATAACGTGTAGGTTGGAATTGACAGATTCATGGAAAATTTTCATGTTTTGAGGGATGAAGGCCTTCCAAGTCCCATGGTCATCAATGAAAAACTTATGACCCAATTGGACTATGTTGATAGATTAAAGAAATTGTCCAAGGAACAAGCAAGCACTTCAAGAATCAAAGCATTGCCAACGGGGAAAGTATTGTATGATACTTTAGAAAAATTGTTTTTCCTAGAGCATGAGGTGAAACATCTATTTGTCACCAAGCCAAATTTTTCCAAATACACTGAGGTAGACGAGATATATAGAAGGATTCTCAAGGTAAAATTACCTAAAGATGAATGGTGGGAAAAATGACAGATTTACTATAAGTTATCATTGTAAATGTGAAGGCAAGTGAAAGGATAGATAAACAAGGTCAAAGAGTAATAGGTTAAAAAGTATCAATAGAAGATTAAAGACAAAGGTGATTACAACGTACAAATATCAACGAGCTTAAAGAGTTAAAATTCAAACTGCAAACAACAAGCACTATCACAATAAAAGGGATAGCATCATGCAATTTTCCATCTGTCTCTATCTTCATGCTTGAAGATATTTTGATTTCCTAGATTAATTCTATGCTGCATGGAAAGCATTATGCACTGAACGGGGCATGATTGAATATAATATCACAGGATATATGCTTCGAGATTTTAAATCTAAGTGTATATATCTCAATATCTATTAATTTAATGTTTCAATATCAATAGGTGTAGAATTTAATGTTGCACAGCTCTCTTGTAACTGTGTTTGCATGATTCTCGATGCATTTATATATATAAATAAACTTTAACCATGTATATATTCCAAACATCCGTTGAATTTAATGTGTATAAAGTTTCACGGTGTATATATCCCGGTATCTATTAAATTTAATAGGGACCTTCACAATCTTTATTAAATTTAATATTGATCTACACCATCTTTATTAATAAGCATGTTTGATTTTTATATGAGAATTATATATTTTATTATTATAAATATAAAATTTAATAATTAATAAGCATGTTTGATTTTTATATCAGAATTATATATTTTATTATTATAAATATAAAATTTAATACTGTTTTATAGGAGAACTTTTTATGTAGTTATTTGACTCATAGAGTCTATAAAACTATAGGCTTATTATTTTTTTTTTTTGGGATTTAGATTAAATCCATTTTATTAAAAATTGAGCCAATGATATTATAATTTTTAATATATGTATTAATAATACTTAAAGTAATAATTAATTGATAAGTTTAAAATTCTATTTAATTTATTAAAAAAATATTTAATTAAAAAACAAATAATATTATAAAATTAAATAAATATATTATTTTTAGTTAAATGAAATATATTTAATTAAAGATTGAGACAATAGTGTTATACTTATAATTTGAAATAATTGTTTTATTAGTATTTAAAACAATGAGTAGCTTTAATATAGATGAATTAAAAGTTCTATTCAATTAAAGAGATAATATTATAATTTGAAATAATTATTTTATTAATATTTAAATAATAATTAATTGGTATCTTTAGCTTTCACTTTCATTAATGAGAAGTTATTTAAATAAGGAAGAATTATTTATTTATTTTAGTGTTTGAAATTATTTTTTATATATTTTAGTTTTCTTTGGACTCAAAATATTCATTAAATAAAACTATTACTTCAAATAATTTTATTTTTATTTTTATAATTATTTTATTAATAATTAAAAATATAATTAATTGATATTTTTATTTTTATAATTATTTTACTAATATTAAAATAATAATTAATGGATAGCTTTAATATTAATAAATTATAAAATAAAAAAGAAAAGAATAATTCTTTGAAATTGTATTATTATTTTAAATTATCTTATATATTTTCAATTTTTTATGGAATTAAACCTACTCAATTAGCATCCATGGTTGTTCATTGTTTGAATCTTGAAAATATAAGTTATTGGTTAATTTTATTTATTTATTTTCTGGATTAATTTTGGGCTCAATTTTGCTCTAAATTTAATAGAGATTTTTTAGAAATACATATTGAGATTTATGTTTTTTTTTTTTTTTACTTTTAAAAGCACATTCTAAATAAAACTAATACATATATTGGATTATGAAATCTGCATAATATTTGTATAAACATTTAAAAACACATTCTAAATAAAAATGAAACCACTCACTATGCTAAAAATTCTATTAGGGAATTTTTAAAATTCTATTACTAAATTGTAATTAAGAAAAGGCAAAAACTATAAAAAAAAAACTATAAATTTCTATTACTAAATTGCAGTCAAAAAATCAAAAAACATAAAAGAACTATAAAATTTTATTTTTGAACTGAAGTTAAAAAAGCAAAAAAACATAAAACATAAAAAAATAAAAATATATATATAAGACTCTTGATAATAGATAATGGATGGCAGTCAAATGCAGTTATAAAAATGATAAGACTTTTGATAAGAAATAATGGATGGTAGTCAAATGGGGTATAAAAATTATTAGATTCTTGATAGTAGATAAATGGATGGAGTCAAATGGGGTTATTTAAGGTGGTTAAGTGGAATTACAATTATCTTTGCTACCCAAATTTAAGATTGGGTAGATAATGGACTGAATTGAATTTTGATAAATATGATTAGCTTACATGGATCTTAAATAGGGATTTAACATGTGCTGAGGGATCCAATTTCTGCCGATGTACAATTTTTATGAGCTAATATTATTTAAATGTTTGTATAATTATTTAATTTTTTTAAATTAAAAGAAAAATTGCGAACATGAACAATATTTCAATTCAATTTTGATGAAAGACTAACAACATTACACTCATATTAAACTGTAAAATAAACTTCTCAACAAATTATAACACCTTCATATTTATAATTATTATTATTATATTTATTATTATTATTATTGACTCATAACCATGTTCCCAATTCATAACCATGTACCCAATTCCTGGGGATTGATATATATATATAAAACTTCCCACCAAAAATAATCGTTAATTGTTTGAGAAAGGGTTCAAAGAGCTATTTATTTTTCGATAACTCTTTAGATCCTTTTCAAATAAAATATGATCTTTCACGGAAAAATTGGACTATGGTCAGAAACCTTTGTTATTTGTCAGAAACCTTTGTTATGTGAAAACATCAACCTTTGTTATTGGTCAGAAACCTTTGTTACGTGAAAACATCATGACCTTCAATGTTTTCCTTTTTTTCAACACGTTCAGGTTGGGTTATTGAATGTGGAAGGGTACTACGGTTCGCTGTTAACTTTCATCGATCAGGCCGTGGACGCCGGATTCATCGCACCATCTGCCCGTCATATCATTGTGTTGGCTCCCAATGTTCAAGAACTGGTACGAAAGCTAGAGGTAAGCCATTAGTTTATAGACAGGTGTGTCATTTTCAAGGACAGATTTTATACTAACATTTACAGTTTTTGCTGGTTGTCAATTTTAAATGAAATGATAAATGTTTGAAGTGGGTGATCCGGTATATTTTGAATAAAGTGATCGATGTTTCAAGTCGACACCTCACTCATCAAAACAACCTCCATTCTAATTATGAAAATCTTCAATTTGTTGATAAATATTTGTGCAGGAGTACGTTCCAATGCACAAGAGAGTAGCGTCAAGATCCAGCTGGGAGAAGGGAGAATTGGAATCCATTGAGAGATGGAATGAATTAGTGTGTGAGTCAAATCTTGATTTTACATGATTATATACAACTTCGGATATGTCATCTCATCTTTTTGTGCATACGGAAGGAAGATTTGGTGCTGGATATCTTTTTTTGCAAATACGGAGGCGGTGTTTTGCATCTTCGAATCGATAATCATATATTACTGTACGCGCTGGTTTTCGCGTACGCTTGTCACTGTTTTGCTTGTGAGTCCATGCACGGAATACATCGATCGTTTTCCATATACGTTTGGAATTGAAATTGATGTGATTTTAATTTGTTTTCAGATAAGAAAAAACGCTGGTTTTATTTAGACAGTAAATCAGTACATTGAGTTCCAATTGATGCATCATTTGAAACAGTATATTGTTTGCCAATATCATTATCGCGTGCCCAAATATTTGTTGTCAAGACCAGAAAACCATGTCTCCATAAAATACCATATCCAAAACAGAAAAAAGGGAGTACAGACCATATCCAAAACAGAAAAAGGGAGTACAGAGCCAGTCCAGCAAATAGAGCTAAGTTTTGGTATTTTTTGATTGGAATAAATCATACAATTTTAGACCAAGCTAGGGGTTATCAGGCCAAATCTAGCTGTTGTTTTTTTAGCTGTTACTTTATCAAGAAATTTGAGTCATTGGATATTCTGCCGGGTCTATTTAAAGTGCATAGGCCATATCTGGTGATTCAACTTGTAATGACAATAATCAATGAAAATAGAGTTGAAATCTGAAGGGAGCACATCCAGCTCCATGTCCATGTCCAGATTATATACGCACACGGTCTTGAATCTGGACATGGAGCTGGATTTGCTCCCTTCACATTTCAACTCTATCTCCATTGATTAGTTTCAGTCTATCGATAGTTCATTCAAAAACTTTAATATGATAGATCCAGAAGAGATAGATCAAAAAGTTATTGATATCATATATATGTATGTATTAAACTGAGAGTTAATATGCAGATTACAGGTGAAACAATAGGTTAAGTGAAAGCTGTAGGCGACATGCATCAAAGAAAAGCAGAAATGGTGCGTCAATCGGATGCTTTTATTGCCTTGCCAGGTTGGTCTCTTCTCATTCTTACTTCTGTAAAAGCCTCTCATTATTTGTAAAAGCTTATCATAATTTGGAACCTCAAGGTTGATCAATTCTAATAACAAAAACCTCAATTTAAAATACAGTCTATCTAAAAGCTTCTCATAATTTACAACCTCAAGGTTGGTCTGTTGGGCCGTGGTTTGGGTACACATTATCTTCTACTTTCTTCTGTAAAAGCTTCTCATAACTTACAACCTCAAGGTTGGTCCGTTGGGATGTGGTTGGGTACACTGGTTAAGTCCATGTACACTGGTAACCATTATGCACAAAGTAGGGGACCATTCCCATTTCTATGCTGCATCGACAGCATTATGCACTGAACGGGGCATGATTGAATATAATATCACAGGATATATGCTTCGAGATTTTAAATCTAACTGTATATATCTCAATATCTATTAATTTAATGTTTCAATATCAATAGGTGTAGAATTTAATGGTGCACAGTTCTCTTCTAACCCTGTTTGCATGATTCTCCATGCAGTTATATATATAAATAAACTTTAACCATGTATATATTCCAAACATCTGTTGAATTTAATGTGTATAAAGTTTCATAGTGTATATATCCCGGTATCTATTAAATTTAATATCGATCTTCACAATCTTTGTTAAATTTAATAGTGATCTACACCATCTTTATTAATAAGCATGTTTGATTTTTATATGAGAATTATATATTTTATTATTATAAATATAAAATTTAATACTGTTTTATATGAGAACTTTTTATGTAGTTATTTGACTGATAGAGTCTATAAAACTATGGGCTTATTATTTTTTTCCGGATTTAGATTAAATCCATTTTATTAAAAATTGAGCAAATGATATTATAATTTTCAATATATGTATTATTAATATTTAAAATAATAATTAATTGATAAATTTAAAATTCTATTCAATTTATTAAAAAAATTATTTAATTAAAAAGCAAATAATATTATAAAATTAAATAAATATATTATTTTTAGTTAAATGAAATATATTTAATTAAAGATTGAGACAATAGTGTTATACTTATAATTTGAAATAATTATTTTATTAGTATTTAAAACAATGAGTAGCTTTAATATAGATGAATTAAAAGTTCTATTCAATTAAAGAGGAGATAATATTATAATTTGAAATAATTATTTTATTAATATTTAAATAATAATTAATTGGTACCTTTAACTTTCACTTTCATCAATAAGAAGTTATTTAAATAAGGAAGAATTATTTATTTATTTTAGTGTTTGAAATTATTTTTTATATATTTTTTTTTTCTTTGGACTCAAAATATTCATTAAATAAAACTATTACTTCAAATAATTTTATTTTTATTTTTATAATTATTTTATTAATAAATAAAAAATATAATTAATTAAAATTGTTCTTTCAAATATTTTTTTATAATTATTTTATTAATAATTAAAAATATAATTAATTGATATTTTTATTTTTATAATTATTTTACTAATATTAAAATAATAATTAATTGATAGCTTTAATATAAATTATAAAATAAAAAAGAAAAGAATAATTCTTTGAAATTGTATTATTATTTTAAATTATCTTATATATTTTCCAATTTTTATGGAATTAAACCTACTCAATTAGCATCCATGGTTGTTCATTGTTTGAATCTTGAAAATATAAGTTATTGGTTAATTTTATTTATTTATTTTCTGGATTAATTTTGGGCTCAATTTTGCTCTAAATTTAATAGATATTTTTTAGAAATACATATTGAGATTTATGCTTTTTTTTTTTTACTTTTAAAAGCACATTCTAAATAAAAATGATACATATATTGGATTATGAAATCTGCATAATATTTGTATTTCAAATGGTTTTTAGAAAACATTTAAAAACACATTCTAAATAAGAATAATCTCAGCATTCCAATTGTTTTTAGAAGGAATTTAAAAACACATTCTAAATAAAAATAAAACCACTCACTATGCTAAAAATTCTATTAGGGAATTTTTAAAATTCTATTACTGAATTGTAATTAAAAAAAGGCAAAACATATAAAAAAACTATAAATTTCTATTACTAAATTGCAGGCAAAAAATCAAAAAACATAAAAGAACTATAAAATTTTATTTTTGAACTGCAGTTAAAAAAGCAAAAAACATAAAACATAAAAAAAATAAAAATATATATATAAGACTCTTGATAATAGATAATGGATGGCAGTCAAATGCAGTTATAAAAATGATAAGACTTTTGATGAGAAATAATGGATGGTAGTCAAATGGGGTATAAAAATTATTAGATTCTTGATAATAGATAAATGGATGGAGTCAAATGGGGTTATTTAGGGTGGTTAAGTGGAATTACAATTATCTTTGCTGCCCAAATTTAAGATTGGGTAGATAATGGACTGAACTAAATTTTGATAAATATGATTAGCTTACATCCATCTTAAATACGGATTTAACATGTGCTGAGGGATCCAATTTCTGCCATGTACAATTTTTATGAGATAATATTATTTAAATGTTTTGTATAATTATATAATTTTTTTAGATTAAAAAAAAATTAGGAACATAAACAATATTTCAATTCAATTTTGATGAAAGACTGACAGCATTACACATCATATTAAGCTGTAAAATAAGCTTCTGAGCAAATTATAACACCTTCATATTTATAATTATTATTATTATATTGACTCATAACCATGTTCCCAATTCCTGGGGATGGACATATATATATATATATATATATAACTTCCCAGCAAAAATAATCGTTAATTGTTTAACAGGAGGATACGGGACTCTGGAAGAGCTGTTGGAGGTCATCACATGGGCTCAGCTCGGCATCCACGACAAACCAGTAAATTAACATTCCCAACCTGTCATTTATTTCCTGGACTTAGTTTGAGATAGGGTTCAGAGAACTATACAACTATTTAGAATTTTTTCGAACAAAGTATGAACTTCCACAGGAGAAAGATTCCGAGTTAGTTTGAGATAGGGTTCAAAGAGCTATTTATTTTTCGATAACTCTTTAGATCCTTTTCAAATAAAATATGATCTTTCACGGAAAAATTGGACTATGGTCAGAAACCTTTGTTATTTGTCAGAAACCTTTGTTATGTGAAAACATGAACCTTTGTTATTGGTCAGAAACCTTTGTTATGTGAAAACATCATGACCTTCAATGTTTTTCTTTTTTTGCAACACGTTCAGGTTGTTGGGTTATTGAATGTGGAAGGGTACTACGGTTCGCTGTTAACTTTCATCGATCAGGCCGTGGACGCCGGATTCATCGCACCAGCTGCCCGTCATATCATTGTGTCGGCTCCCAATGTTCAAGAACTGGTACGAAAGCTAGAGGTAAGCCATTAGTTTATACACAGGTGTGTCATTTTCAAGGACAGATTTTATACTAACATTTACAGTTTTTGCTGGTTGGCAATTTGTTGCTGGTTGTCAATTTGCTGAGAAATTGTATATTTTGAATGAAATGATAAATGTTTGAAGTGGGTGATCCGGTATATTTTGAATAAAGTGATCGATGTTTCAAGTCGACACTTCACTCATCAGAACAACCTACATTCTAATTATGAAAATCATCAATTTCTTGGAATTGAAATTGATGTGAGTTTAATTTGTTTTTACATAAGAAAAAACGCTGGTTTTATTTAGACAGTAAATCAGTACATTGAGTTCCAATTGATGCATCATTAGAAACAGTATATTGTTTGCCAATATCATTATCCAGTGCCCAAATATTTGTTGTCAAGGCCAGAAAAGCATGTCTCCATAAAATACCATATCCAAAACAGAAAAAAGGGAGTACAGAGCCAGTCCAGCAAATAGAGCTAAGTTTTGGTATTTTTTGGTTGGAATAAATCATACAATTTTAGACTGATTTTTTTATGGTTTAAAATACATTTTTGAATAAATATATGGACTTATTGTATAATATATTTTTTTAATGAATATATGAACTTAATGTATTGAAAATTTTCTAAGACATTAAGATTTAGAATTGCCTGATTATAAAAATTTTAATTTTCTACTTAAATTTTAGTTGCAAAATTGATGAGAAAAAAAACTTGGAAAATGACCTAAACATCTTATTAGTTAAACTATGCTATGGAAAGTATACATGATATAGATGTGAACTAGATATCAACCTTGTTTAATAAATTTCTTATAACAGTGTATAAATATATTTTAGGATTCAATTTATCTATTTTACATTTTCCTTTTTCAATCAAAATTTGACTATACAATTATTGGTGAGATTATAATTTTTAGTGATTTGAAGTGTATTTTTAAATGTGTGAATAAAGTCAATATTTTGAAAAATAAGTATTTGGATTATGCATATTACACAACTGAAACTTACAATTCCAATAGATCCCTCTCAAAATTTTAACAAAATTGATTAATAAATACACCCAAAAAAATAACCAAAACATAAAACAATTGGATAATATTAAATTTGAATTTTCATGCCCAAATTGTCCATATCATTTAATACATAATTTTTCATGTGATTTATATATATATGTTAATTTTTTTTTAATGTGGAATCAAAATTAGGCATGGTAACAAGGTGTTCTCTTAAGGCACTATGTGGTGTAAAGGTCACTTGTTCCATGGTAAAAAATCTAGTCATGCTTAGGGCTTGTGCTATCCTAGGTGATTTTGATGGCTTAAATGACCCTCTGTCACAACTACTCAAGTCACCGAGGGCTCTTACCATCCTAGGTGATTTTGATGGCTTAAATGCCCCCATGTCACAATTACTCAAGCAAGCCTATCAGTGTGGAAAATGTGTTGTCATGTCTTGTGTTGTTATGTAAATATTTAACTAGGTCAAATTAGACAAATAAAAATAATAAAAATATAATAAAGATGTTGTCTTGTTCTATTATGTAATTTCAAATTCTAGACTAATGGCATGTTCTGTTATGTAAATATTTGACTATGTCTCATAATAATAATTATAATAATAATAATTTCATTAATTTTTGTAAGCTTGGTGGGAATTGAATCATTGACATCACCATCTATTCAAAGCCTCATAGACATATTTTGATTAATTTTGACTCTATATAAATTTAATAAATAAATGAATTAAATTATTTTCAATTTGATAAATAAAATTTTTTAATTTCTTTGGATTTATAATAATTTTTTATTATAAAAAATATATATATTTTTATAATATAAAAAATGATCCAAAACCAATATTAAATATTTTATAATATGGTTAATTGGAAAAATATTATCAAAATTAGTATAAATCTCTAAAATCTAAAATCAAAAAATATTATAATTCTAACAAAATTATAATTCCAAACCTTTGACTGAAAAAATAACATATTAATATTTTATTTATATAAACAATTTAATTATTATAACATATTAATATTTTATTTATATAACATAGTTTAATTATTATAAGTTGTTTTATCTTTTTGGGTTTTTTTTATTTTGGGTTAATTTTGTGAGGCATAATTTTTTTTTTAAATCATAAATATGATTCATGTAATCTATCGAAACAAGTCATGTAATTTATAGACACTAAGTGTGATAAAGGTTTTCCAAAATACAAAATTTATTTAGAAATTTAAAAATACATTTAAATAACTAAAATTACAATTTTTCCTAAATTATATTGCTAAATTCCAAAAAAAACCATTTAATAATTAGACACCTTTATATAATTGTAATATTTCAAAAATATTTATATACTAATATTTTATTTATATAATTGAATACATTATTATAATATTATATTAAGAACATTTTGTTAATAAAAGTGGGGTTTGGAGATGGCTTTGCGGTTAGGGACATTGCGTCGGAAGCCTTCGCAAGAGGTTGGATGGGATTTTCTTCGTGGGAGATAACTGTGTGATCTCTTTGGGCGGTATCACTTGCTTTTCCCAGCCCGCTGCATACACTTTAGGACTGCGAGGAAGGTTTCTATTTTCCATACTAGTGTGAAGCTAGGGTTTCAGTGATCGTAGGCACTGTTAGGTGCTTTGTCTTGCAGCAGAGAGTAGACACAGTCAGTTTAATTATCGATTTTTTTTCAAACGTGATAGGGTGGAAACTTGGTATGGAGGAGGAATTGGTGGATTATTCCAAAGATCCTATCGAGAATGCTTCCGTTTGGGTGAACCCTCCACATTAGCACTTGGGATGAAGATGGATGTGACACATGGTTCTCTCCATCTAGGAATTTGTACATCTTTATTAAATATTGTGGAAGGGCTCCCTTTTTCTCCTAATTAGTATATTAAAACGGTCGAATTGAGCACATCCATTAGGTTGGGGTGGTGCTCTCTAAGAACATAGAAGAGGGATGGGTAGAACCTTTGGATCACTTTGTCAACTAGGCCCATTTTTAATTAGAAGCTTTAAATTTCGTTGTGAATGGTATTAACCCTAACAATCCTTATCATTTAGTGGAGACCTCTGGATGGCAGAATTACATAGCTTGGTCAAATGAGTAAGGACCCCCATGTCAAGAGAAGCAATTTTTTGCAGTGTTGGTAGGAGTCAAGAATGATTTAACTGGTAAATTGAATCAGTTGATCCTATGCATCAACAATTGTCAACACTTTCACTCTCCTCCGTTGGATCAAGTCAAACACTTTCAACCGTTGATTTAAAGTGTCATAAACTGTTGATTTGAAGTGTCATCTCGCAAGCATGCACTGCACTTTCACTGCTTTTTCCAAATATTGATTAAATTCCTGAATTCTAATGTACATTGAACCTCGCCCTGTTATGCAAAAGCTTTGATCCCCGCAGGCCCTCAGTCTTACTACAGAGAGTTCTTCTGCATCACTTTCATGATCGCCTTTGCTGTCAACGACGGAAAAACGAGCAGATCGCCCTAGCCTAGGCAGCGCAATTTGCAACGAAGGACAGGATTGCCTAGGCGGCGCAATTTGCAACGAAGGACAGGATCTTTGAGAAAAATTTTAATCTATTAGGTACTGAGGAGGGAAACGATACTCCCCTGCTGCTGAAAGGATAGATTGTCTTCAAGTTTTATGCCAACGGGCGCCGATATTGCCAGGGCTTGTTGGCGACCATGGAGCTTCAGAGCAGACATGATCTGATCTCGACGATGTATCATTCTATAGTGCCTTGTAAGGATGAGGTCAATATCGAGGTTTATATTAATGAGGATGGTATGGATGCTTTAGTATTTGCGCTGGCCAGGAAGAAGGCTGCCAAGAGTATGCACAAGGATACTAGGGATCTCCAACAGTATGCCAGCTTGCTTACGCCGCCTTCGAATCGGAAGTGGCTCAGCGAGGAGCTCGTTGGAATTGCCGAGTTTAACCTAATATTATCAACCATTTAAATTGGTGTATTTTTTTCTCATTGTACTCAGCCCTGCCTCTGCAATTGCAAGTCTGTGGCACCCTCGCATATGTTTCTCAGACTGCATGGATTCAAACAGGAACGGTACGAGACAACATATTATTCGGACGCCACAAGGAGGAGCAGAAATATCAGGAGGTTATCTTAAAGTCTTTGCTGTACAAATATCTCCTGAATTTTTCTTTTGGTGATCTGACTGAAATAGGAGAAAGAGTTGTCAATCTCAGTGGTGGCCAGAAACAACGGATACAGCTTGCCCATGCTTTATATCAAGATTCTGGTATTTATCTTTTGGATGATCTTTCAGTGTTGTTGATGCTCATACTGCTACTAGCTTATTTAAGGTTAATATGGTCATTTCCTTTTGATATAAAAGGTTTTGAAATTATTATGTAGCTAGTGCTAATTTTGTGCGTTGCAGCTTTCTATAGCAATGCTTTTTGTTTTTCTTAGCTTCCTAATAGACATATTTTGATGTGTAGGAATATATAACGGGAGCACTGTCAAAAAAAACAGTAATTCTTGTAACACACCAAGTTGATTTTCTCCTGGCATTTGATGCTATTATGGCTAGTAAACAGTTATCCTAGCCATGTGGAAGCTGCTTGCTTGCTTGCAAACATCCTTTTGGCAAAGTTTTCTGATGGATGGCACATTAAAATATTTTCTGCAACTTTGACATATAATTTAATGCTAATAGTTTTGACCTCTTTTGTTAATTTCTACATTGAAGTTTCTCTCTTTTGTAGCTGATGTTGGACGGTGAGATTCATCAAGCCAGGCAATATCAGGAACTGTTATTCTCAAGTGAGGCATTTAGGGACCTTGTGAATGCAAACGAGAACACTGTTGGTTCCAATGAATCAGCAGCGACAAAGCCATCCACAAAAGATGAACTTGTCAAGGAAGAGAGAGATATTCAAAGCAGCAAGCCAGACAGAAAAACTGATTTCAAATATAGCTTCTAACGGGGATCAGCTAGTTAAAAGGGAAGAGAAGGAAGTTGGGGACACCGGTGTGAAGCCATACATTGACTATTTGAAACAGAATAAAGGTTTCTTATATTGTGTATGTGCTGGTCTTGGTCATCTTATATTCTTGATTGGGCAGATTTTAGGAAATACTTGGATGGCTGCTAAGTTGCAAAGTCCTCAAATCGGTGTATTAAGGTTAATAATAGTGTACTCAGCCATTCGGTTCACATCTATATTTTTCCTATTCCTTCGGTCACTTTTCACCGTTCTTTTGGGGCTTAATGCATCAACATCCTTCTTTTATGAGCTTCTGACTTCTTTATTCCGAGCACCGATGGAATTCTTTGATGCAACTCCATTGGGAAGGGTTCTCAGCAGAGTAAACATAATTACGATAGGCTTCATTCTTTACGTAATTAAGTCTTTGACAAAAAGTGAAATTTAACATACACGAGGGTAGAAAGCTACTGACATTTATCTTGTCGACCTCCTTTTACAGGTTTCTTCAGATTTCAACATTCTTGACGTAGACATTCCTTTCAGCTTTGTCATGTGCATGTCATCTACCATGATTGCTTACAACAGTCTTGGAGTTGTGGCTGTTGTGACATGGAAAGTTTTGTTTGCATCCATTCCATTGATTTATTTGGCCTTTCGACTCCAGGTAAATCGCTAATTCACACAAGTTTCTTGAGAAGACTCTTTACTTGACTGCCAATATTGTGAGAGAAATGATAACTGATTTTTTGTTTGTTCAATTTAATCAGAAATACTATTTTTCTTCTGCTAAATAATTGATGAGACTGAATGGTACAACGAATCACCTATTGCAAATCATTTTGGCGAGTCCATAGCAGGAACAATGACCATTAGGGCTTTCAGGGTTGAGGATCAGTTCTTCAAGAAGAACTTAGACCTTATTGACAAAAAATCGAGCCCCTTTTTCTACGGTTTCTCAGCAAATAAATGGTTGATCCAGCGTCTAGAGATGTTAAATGCAACTGTTATTTGCTCCTCTGCTCTTGCTATGGTTCTACTCCCAAAGGGCAGCTTCAATCCTGGTATGAAGTTGAACAATGAAACTAAATGTCAACTGTGGGAGATTTATGCTGTTACTGGACACTTTTATATATAAGTTAATCATGCCTAACAAATTGAACTGGTGCAGGTTTCGTTGGGATGGACCTATCTTATGGTCTATCATTGAACATATCGTTGGTTAAAAGTATTCAAAACCAATGTACACTTGCAAACTACATTGTTTCTGTAGAACGCATCAAAAAGTATATGCACATTCGTAGTGAGGCACCAGCCGTTATAGAAGATCACAGACCACCAGATAATTGGCCTTCGCATGGGAAGGTGGAGTTACATGACTTGAAGGTATCTGAGTTGTGTTTTCTAAAAAGATGACTGTTCAAATTATAAATTTGAATGGTTAATGATGTTTTCAATCAAATATATTTGATACGTGTGCAGATTAGATATAGATCCAATAGTCCCATTGTTTTACGGTGCATTACATGTGCATTTGAAAGAGGGCAAAAGATTGGGATTGTTGGCCGAACGGGAAGTGGGAAAACCACTCTCATTAGTACTATTTTTCGATTAGTTGAACCTGCAGGGGGTAGAATCCATAGATGGTTTGGATATTACCTCTATTGGGCTTCATGATTTGCGGTCACGCCTTGGGATTATTCCTCAAGAGCCAACTCTTTTTCATGGAACTATTCGCTTCAACCTAGATCCATTATCTGAGCACTCAGAGTTAACAATTTGGGAAGTATGTAAATTCTATTCAACATAATCTCTAACTGAGTTTATCATATGTAGAATGAAAAAATAAATAATGCCATGAATTTATTTTCTGCTTTGATTAAGGTTCTGAATAAGTGTCAACTTGGAGACATTGTAAGAGGGAAGGTGGATGGCTTATATGCACCTGGTTATTTTTGTAGTAAATATATATTTTTGAATGCAATAAAATTCTTTGACATGGCCATGAATTTGGCTGTTAGATTTGGAAGTTTTTTGTGGCTCTAAAAGATCAATAAAATGCAGTGGGGAGTGATGGAGAGAATTGGAGTGTTGGGCAAAGACAATTGTTTTGTTTGGGACGTGCATTGCTAAGGAAAAGTCGAATCCTTGTTCTAGATGAAGCAGCAACATCACTAGACGATGCTACATATGTCATTCTCCAAACAATAATTAGAAAGGAATTTGCAGGTTGCACTGTAATTATTGTTGCACACAGGATACCTACTGTTATAGACAGTGACATGGTTGTTGCCATCAGTGATGGTAAGGCCCTATCATTCTATCTTATCTTTGTGTTGTATGCATGGATTGGTTTCATTTGAATTTGTTGTTCTCGAGGAAATGGACGGTACTGTACTGAAAGTAGATCTATTCACCTGTATCTAATTTGAACTATTATGATCTTGAATTCATGCAGGTGAGATGGTGGAGTGTGATCATCCATTGAAACTGATGGAGAGAGAAGGATCGTTATTTAGGAGGCTGGTGACAGAGTATTGGTCCCACACATCAAATGCTCTTCTTCATGCAACAACCAATAATGAATAACATTTCGATCTCTCCTCCTAGACCATAAGATTTTCGCTCGATGCTTTAATCCTTAGATGATGGGCTAATTGTACCATTAGTGACCTTACGTTGATGGTCGCTAAATTGATGTATTTTCTTGTCAGATAAGATCTCATTGTAACCTGGATTTTTTATGCACGAGCAGAAGTCTTCTTCTCTTTGTGATATTTTGATTTAGGGAATCTGGTTAGTTAGGAAGTTATGCCACGGTGTCCTTAAGGGATAGATGTGGAAAATTTGTTAGGATTAGGTGGAAATAGCTTCTAGAAATAGGGACAGATGTAATTAGGGGAGACGACCAAGATAATGGAAATTAGGGCAAATAGAGAGGTAGGAGGGCTTCTGAGTTTGTAGAAATTATGTGTATGTTTGTCTGTACTAATGCAATTGCTGGCTTGAATGTAGCTCGTATTATCAACGAACCCAAAGCTGCAGCAATAGCTTATGGCTTGGACAAGAAGGGTGGAGAGAAAAATATTGTTGTTTCTGATCTTGGCGGTGGCACGTTTGATGTCATTGTTCTAACTATTGACAACAAAGTTTTTGAGGGTTTGGCTACAAACGGTGATACCCATCTTTGAGGTAATCTGTTTGAACTCTGTCTAGCAGTTTTACCTTACGAATTTGAATTTGAATACGTGCACTGTGGTTATCATTGACTTTTTTGGGTGGCTTTTGAGCTTGGAACTTACCGGGATGTACACTAATATGCAGGTGAGGACTTTGACCAAAGGATAATGGAATCTTTCATCATATTGATCAAGAAAAAGCACGGAAAGGATATTAGTAAGGATAGCAGAAATAAAATAAGACATTCAATGTGTTCCTTGTAATATAGATATAACAAAACATCTAAAGAAAAGTAATTTCACGATGATCCAGTCCAATAAAACAAGGTTTTACACAAACCAATTAACTCTTCTAGAAATATTCAACAATTCCAATTTAATAATTCTATCGGCCTCTCTTTGTACCTTTTGGGACAATTGCTAGTTATATGGTATTCTCTATATGCTTTGTATAATTTTGTTATGATTTAAATCATATATTCCTATGGATTTTCCCTTTCGCTGTGTATAAAGTTTGTGCCATATATTCTAAGTCGCGATGCTTCCAATAACTAACCATGTCCTGAACACCACTTTGAATGTAATGATTCGATTTGGCCACCAAGCCAATGCGCAAGGCTGCCATTGTTTCCATGATATAAATTAAAATTATCCATATTCTAAAGCTAGCTTGGAATTTAAAGATTCCATGTGAGCATGCCTTTCAAAAGAGTTTCTATTTCAAGTCTTTTTCTAACAGTAAGGCAAATGGCATGAAACATTCATATCCCAAATTTGGAGCTTTCTCACCTTCCTTTCAAAAAGAAACTAGTTTCTGTTTTTGGAAAAAAATCCAAGGAATGAATTGATCCATTCAATATTGCCAGTTATTCAGTGTTTCACGGTGGTTTCCGTTAGATTTTAGGTCAGTGTTATTCAAGATTCCCGTACCGTTTTTCAACATAGAGGGTTCATGAGGGTTGGGATTTGCAACAATATAAAAGTGGTGAAACGCCCTTACATATAATGAGTCATGTCAAGTCATGTCATGTCATGTTGGGTTACGGACCTTGGGATTGACACAGGTGCGTTGGAGCACAAAGGGAAAAGAGGACATCTTCCCCTGCAAAAGAGAGCTTTAGATATTTTGGGTTTTAGGGTATCGATAGACTGAAACTAATCAATGGAGATAGAGTTGAAATCTGAAGGGAGCAAATCCAGCTCCATGTCCAGATTCAAGACCGTGTGCGTATACTGTGGCAGCAGTCCAGGGAAGAGAAATAGTTATCAGGATGCTGCAACTAAACTGGGAAAGGAGCTAGTAGTATATCATTTTATTACTCGTGTTTTCAATTGTTTGGCCATGTAATATATATGCGAGTAAGATTCCTGTGTGCATTCAAAGTTTACTCCTCCATTTGGTTTTTGGTTAGGCATCATTGTTTAAACAAGCAATTCCCACTACGATTCCTTGTGTTCCTTGGAAGTTTACTCCTCCATTTGGTGTTTAGGTTAGGCATCAAGAATCTATATAGTCAATTTGTCATTCTGTTTATAGTTCCATTGTATCCCAGGTTGATATTGGGAAAACTTCACAGAAACTCGGTGTGTTGCCTCCAGGATTTTATGGTTTGAAATCTCTGTCGTTTTGTATTTCTGTCAGCTGATTAGGTTAAATAAAATTAGAGTTATGTATATATAGAAAAGTCCAAGTTTTTCAATGTAATATGGGGTTACCGTATTCATGTTGCATAATATTCTTCTACCTAAATCTTTGCTTACCACTGTAACAGATATCTTTCAGAAAGAATTTGAACATGGTACATCTCAAAATTGCTTGTAGAGTCAACTTATATGTCACAGGGTTTGGTGAACATCAAGTTTCAGGTTCGAAATTCGACAAACCTGAAAAAAAAATTGAAGTTCGTTCACGTTCGAACCTAAAAGTCGAACCTCAAGTCAAACCTGAACCTCATCGAACTCAATCGAACCTAAACGAACCTAATTACGAACTTAAAAATTTTACCATTTGAATTGCTCTAACGTTGTGTTCGGCAGCAAATGCACTCTTCGAAGTTTCATAAACACTTCTGAACTGCTACTTCTGCAACAACTAGGTTGACAACTAGTCCCTTCACTATCTGGTTGTTACTCGCTTTATTACTATTCTGCAAGAAATGAAATGATAAAAAATGAAGGGTGAATTGGTGTTTTGGATATAGGTGAAAAATTTACAAAAAAAGTGTTTCAAAACCCAAAATAATATATCAGCCGCAAGGCTACACTATAATAGAAACTAGAAACACAACTGAATGTCATATATATTAAGTAACAAACAATGAATCGAATTTAACCTAACTTAGTTAGTATAAAGAATGCTCATCTGAGAAGAGTTGTTAATTTGAAAGCCAGATTTCCATGCTTATCATTTCTTTTTTCTGTTTATTGACTGTTTGTAGTCATTGCTGAAACTAGGCACACATAAATGTTATATAAATAAGTAAAAAGCATTGGATCAATTTTAACTTATTTTAATTTAGTATAAAGGATAAGCATATGAGAAGAGGCGTTAATTTGAAATCCATAGGATTTCCATGTTTCTCATTTCCTTGTTATGCTTATTGGCTGTTGGAAATCATTGCTGAAAGCAATGTCTTTAAATTTCCTATTTCCACATAACAGTAAAAAAACAATAATACGTTTTAAAGTTTATATAAAACTATTGATAATCAAGTGCATGCATGTGCAACTTGCTTAAATGTCTTCAATCCATCCACCATTGTACTCAAAACTAGTGTTTTGTTCTCTTTAGAGAGTGACATCCCAAAAATTTCCATGAGATAAAGAAATTGCATTCCTTCTTCCCAAAATAGTTTGGAACTCCAACCACTTTGCCATGAGGTCTCTTTCCAGAACTAAATTGATACTTCTTTCAGAGAACTCAACATATAGCTCCAATATAATTCTGGTCTGTGTAATGTTTTTTTAGTCAATTATTTATGTGCTTGTTAGAAGTGGAAGATAGTGTCCTTCGTAAATATATCTTACTATTAATTTTGGCAGAATGAGCCTCATATGGGCATCTTCAATTATTATGACAACATTATTCATGTATTGCTACTAATAAGAATTTGTATTCATGTGTTTATGGATCTATTTTGAATTTTCTATTATTTTGTCATATATATATATATATATATATATATATATTGAAAAATATGTATAATCGAACCTAATGCCGAAAATCATTCGAACCTGATTGGAAAATTTGAATTCAAATCAAACTTAATCATTATCGAACTTGAATTCGAACTCGAACCGTGTGAAATTAAGAATTACATTATAATAAAAACTAACTTTTTGAAATGTAATTATATTGAAATGATACATTTATGTAAGTGAGTATTTTTTTTAATACTTATTACAAATCCTGTGTATTCAATAAACATTACAAGCTTCTTTCATTCTCCACTTCATACCACACAAAGGTCATGAATAAGACATTATCATGGACATTCTTTCATTCTTCACTTCATACCACACATTGGTCATGACGGTTCCTGGTCAACTGAAAAGATCTTCATTTCGTGCGACAAATAGGTCATGGAAAAGCAGACTGTTTCTGGTTTCCTCAATATATCTTCATTTCTTACTACAAATAGGTCACAAATAGGTCATGGACAGTATGGTAATCATGCATCAAAGGAATTTCTATTATCATTCTTACCAGTACTTTGAATATTTTCACCCTATATAGTCAATAGCAATTTCTATGATCATTCTCACTAGTACTTTGAATATTTTCATCAATATAGTCAACAAAGCATTTTTAATATTTTCACCCTATATAGTCAATAGCAATTTCTATGATCATTCTTACGAGTACTTTGAATATTTTCACCTAATATAGTCAATAAAGCATTATGATCTTTAGTTTTTAGAGTGAGTAGCATTATGATGTTTTGTTTTTCCATGTAAGCATTAAGTGACAGAATTTTTTTATTTTTTTTACAGAATTGGTATTGTTCTGAGGATATTAGCACTTTTATTACTATAATAGTTAGTTCCTTTTAAGGTGATTATGTTGGTTTATCAGATTAGTTATTAATTTAATTTAATTTAATTTTTCTGTAAATATTCATATGAAATTGAACTTAGATTCTCACAATTTATATAATTTTTTATAATAAGGAAATCGTGTTAGTTTTTAAATTTTATTTAAAAGTTATAGTGATTTTTTTATAATAATTGATTAATTTATAAATTAATTATTTTTTTTGGTTAACTTGACTCATAGGGATTTGAACCTTTAATCTTATAGTTTTTATGACATTTCATAACAGAGAGATATTAAAGCATTGATTAATAAATATTAATTTTAACTTTTAATTTATAATATATATAACATATTTTTTTTTTAAAAGAGTAGATTTATAGATGAGTAGAAATTGATGTTACCTCTAAATTTATTATAAGTGATAAAAAGTATCAATTCTCTAGATTTATAAATCCTTTTGCAATTTTTTTTTTTTATTTCAAATAATTTATATATCAAAAAATTTATTATTTTAGATATATAATAAATTTAAAGTTAAAATGAATTTAAAACTATAAAAGAACATATTATATGTATAATTTTAGTTATAATTATTTTATTTTTCTATTTTAAATATGTTAATATAAAATTATTTTAATTAAAATAATTACTAAAATATTTGATCTATAATTAGTTATATATATATATATATATATAAATTTTATATTAAATATTAAAAGAATTACACATCTCTTTATTATAAATTGTGGAAAACATTTTTTAATACAAAATATTTATTCCAATTACTCATTCATCTTTCTTCTTAACTTTTATAAAACATACAATTTTATAAATCCTAAACTTTAATACAACACCTATAACCTCTAATCTTTTTATATTTTTTTGTCCAATATAAAAACTTAAATAATAATAAAAAATAAAACATCCATCTTCTATGAATTTTGTTGCAATACCTGTAAAACTTTCTTCCCTTGCCTCTTCTCTTCCATTAAGTGCTTCTATGTACCATTAAGTGGTTCTATGTATTATAAGGTTTCCATGTGGGTGGGTTAGAGCTATTTACTACCCGAGTCTAATTAGTGAAGAGTGCAGCTGCTTATCTAGATCTAAGAAGTCTTACTCAGGTAATCCATAGTATTATTATTCTTAACATCATCTATCTCTTCCCCTTAGTCCTCTATTTTCACTTAAAAGTGGTAAGAGTTTAGAGTTGTATATTTCTGGTTATTCAGACTTATTTTCCTTTGAAGGAAATTTTTAAGTACATAATTCCTCTTTCTATTGAAAAGGGGTAAAGTGGTAAGAGTTTAGAGTTGTATATTTCTGGTTATTCAGACTTATTTTCCTTTGAAAGAAATTTTTAAGTACATAATTCCTCTTGCTACTGAAAAGCCTGAATGTTTTCTTCATTTACACTATTTTTTTTCGGTCTGGTTCCTCCCTTGCTTCTATATTATTTTTTTGCCAAATTAATGACTGACCTCTTGGCCATCGATTCTGAAATTATTTCAGGTTTCCAGGAACATAGATCTTGTTTATGGTGGAGGAAGCTTAGGATTGATGGGTTTGGTATCACAAGCAGTCTATAATGGCGGTGGCCACGTATTAGGGTAAGTTATATTCATAAATTCCGAACTCCCCGAGTTTGTTTACAACATTGCTGCAAGGCTTTTATGGTGGCATTTTGAATAATTGTTCTTACAAAAATCATACCAAAATACTATTTAGAATCCTGACGATGTTCTGAAAATGTATTCTCAATGGCAGGGTTATTCCCCATATCCTCATGTCTCCACAGGTGGTTGTCACATTTCATTTTCATTTTTAAGATTAGAAAGGTTTCTTGAGTTTTATGGTTCTGTGACTTGAAAAGCTTTGGATCAGTCTCTTCCAAATCCATTACATCAAATTATTTGTGTTGAGGTTTTGAACTAGCAAGTGTGAATCATAAAATGTTTCAATCATCTTGAAAATAAACAACTTTAATAATAATAATAATAATAATAAAGTTGACAATATTAATAATAATAGTAATAAGATCAATTTCATTCTTAATAATGAGGATAATAACACTATTAATAATACTAATATTGATAATAATAATAATAATAATATGATAAATAATAATGAAAGAGTAAATAAATATTGCTCTAGGAATAGGAGGATAATGAACTATGATAATAAGTTAACAAGGCTTAACTTACATAGAGACGTTAACTCTAAATCGAGGAAGAGTCATTTATGTGATGTTAACCCTCCCTCTTCCTCTCATATTAACACTAAAGTTATTAATTTATCTAGTTTTTCTTTTCCCGCTTCTGTTTTTAACGTTTTAAGCAAAGGTCTAAACTTTGCCTTGGCCCCTAAAAAGATCCCTGTTGATGACATTATTTGTGACATAGAATATGGTATTCAGGGCTTACCTGATAGTATTAAGAATACTATTAGGCAGGATTGTGCTGTTATTCTTAGGAAGGCTAAGCCTCCTAGGAGCAACCTTAAGAGATGAATTTGAAGCCCTAAAATCCTTAAATCAGAACAAAGATATTGTTGTTCTGAAGGCTAACAAGGGGGGTCTTCTCTCATTCTTAACAAGGAAGACTACCGCAATAAAATGTTAGATCATCTTCACAATAGTGGTAGCTATAAGAAGCTTCCCAAAAACCCATTAAAGAGGATCTCCAAGATTGTAGCCCTTTCTATTAAATCCTTTGACTCAGTGAGTTCCCTGCACCATAAACTCATTGAGAGCAATCCTATCACACCTAGAATCTATGGGCTCCCTAAAATCCATAAGGAAGGAGCTCCCCTTAGGCATATCGTCAACACCATTGGAGGTCCTACCTATCTTCTTGCTAAGTTTCTTGCCTTGAAGCTTAAGCCCTTAGTTGGTCGTACAACATCCTTCGTGAAAGACTCGGCCTCCTTTATTGAAGAGCTCAAGGACATCAAACTGGACCCTGGAGACATTCTCGTCAGTTTTGATGTTGTTTCCCTCTACACTTGCATCCCTATAAATGAGGCAATGGATGTGATCGACCATCTTACTCATCCTGATACCGCTCGGTTAGTTGAGATTTTCCTCACCTCAACCTTTTTCAGTTTTGAAGGAGAGTTCTTTGAGCAAACTTGTGGGGTTGCCATGGGCTCGCCCCTATCCCCTGTGGTTGCTAATCTGTTTATGGAGGATTTTGAATCTAAGGCTCTGAACTCAGCTTGTCTCCTTCCCAAACTTTGGAAAAGGTATGTAGATGACACTAATGTCATTTGGTCTCACGGCCAAGAGGAGTTAAATCTCTTCTTCGATCATCTCAATAATCAATCCTGAGCTATTAAGTTCACTATGGAACAAGAGGTTAATGGTTGCCTCCTGTTCCTTAATATTCTTATCTCTAAGAATGAGGATGGTTCCCTCTCCTCAAGGATAATTTTAGGGGCGATTGTTCGCCCTTTGGCGAAATTAAGGGGTTTTAAATTTTTAGTGGGCGAATATTTTGTATCATAGTACATTTTTACAAATCACCTCAAATAGCCCACCTTATTTTAAGGGAGAGAGTAAAAAAGGTAAATTTAGCCCTTGAAATTAGGACTTACAACCTTCCATTCGCCCATTTTCAAGAATAGGTTTTATTTAAATGAATCCATTCGCCCATTTTCAAGAATAGGTTTTATTTAAGTGAATCATGTGGGCCAAATACCATATTTATAAAAGAGGTATGGTAAATTAATAAAAATATAAATAAATGAGAGGTATGGTAAATAAATAAAACATTTTTTATATTTACTCCATAAGTCACCTTATATACATGTAAGGGTGTAAACAAATAAAAATATAAGTAAAGTGGAGGTATGGTAAATAAATAAAACGTCTTTTTATACTTACTCAAAAGGTATGGTAAATAAATAAAAATATAAATAAACTAGACGTATTGTAAATAAATAAAACCTCTTTTTATATTTATTCCATAACCCTCGTTCTATTTATGAAGGCTCAAGAAAGAGGTTTTATTTAAGTGAATCCTATGGGCCAAATACCATATTTGTAAAAGAGGTATGGTAAATTAATAAAAATATAAATAAACCAGAGGTATGGTAAACAAATAAAACATTTTTTTTTATATTTACTCCATAAGTCACCTTATATTTACTAACACTCAAAAAATGGGTTATATTTAGGTGAAACCTATGGCCAAAAGACTATGGGACAAATACCATGGACTAGATTGTTATTAATACCATGCAAAAAACCATTATCAACCCTAATATTAGAATTAATAAAAATAAAAATGGCACATGGTATTGACCCATGGTATTCACCAAAATGGCACATGGTATTGACCGATGGTATTCACCTGGAATGTAGCCTATTTAAATGGGGGAATTAAACCAGCATGTAGCCTATGCTAAGATTCACTAGGACTTTACAAAGTTTTATTATTTAGTGAAAGACTCGCCAAGATTTTACAAGAGTTTATAATTGAGTAAAATATTCGCCATGCCTAGTGAGAGATTCGCCAAAAAATTATATATACATATTATATTATTGATAAAATCGCCTTCAATTTTTCTTATATACCATGGAGATTCGCCCATTTATTATATTTATAAATTTAGGGGGGGTTCTTAAAATTTTCCCTGCCTCTTTCACTGAGTGTTTCGCAAGAAAACTCATACGGAGCAATATCTTCATGCTAGTTCCCACAATTTCCTGGCCCAGAAGTTGGGGGTTCTCAACACCCTTGCAACTCGTGCCTTAAGGATCTCTGATGATAAGAGCTTCGAGGAGGAGAAAGCCCACCTCCTTAATGTCTTTGTTGAAAACGGGTTATAGTAGACACTTGGGACAAAAGGCTTTCCTCAAAGCAGCTAAGAATTCGTTAACCGAAAGAGGGCCTGAAGAGCGGATTCCTAGTGTCCATCTTCCGTATGTTCAAGGGACCACAGATAAGATTGCGAGGGTTCTTAAGAAGCATAATGTACCCTCATCTTTTAGACCTCTCAACACCATTCGTAAATCCCTCAGATCTGTAAAGGATCCCATCGACCCGAAGGACATGAAAGGGGTTTATATTATTCCTTGTTTATGTAGGACCCCCTATATTGGTGAGACTGGTCGCTCCATTAATCAAAGGATTAGTAAGCACACAGCTGACCTCAAGCATATGAGAACTAAGTCTTCCGCTTTAGCAGAGCATGTGGAGAAAACCAATCATCATGTGTGCATTGAGGAGGCTAGTGTGATTGCTAGAGTGTCGCAATTCCATCACCGGAAATTTAGGGAAGCCCTGGAGATTGAAAAAAGACCGAACAATCTCAATAGAGAGGATGGCTGGAAGATCAGTAGTTGTTGGATCCTAGCCCTCTCCTCCTAGTCGTTTTCTTTCTTTTCCTCCCTTATTTCATCGATGAATTAATTTTTAATATGGTAATTTTTTTTTTTTTTTTTTTTGAAAACTCTTTAACTAATAGAGTTTAGGCTTCTGTGATCCATATCAAGTTAGAGAAAGATTTCGGCGAAAATCACATGGAATCTCATTTGTCGACGCGTTTCGAACCAACCCGTGTGGTTCATCGTCAGGACAAGTTGAAGAAACAGATCGAGCTTATCATGTTAAATAGACCGAGCAGAGCCTCCAACGGCTAGTTTGACCAACCTTTAATATTGACTAATGGACCGGGATCAAAACATTATTGATAATAAAAAGGAGATAAGTTATATAGGAGACCAATAAATAATTTAAATTAGTGATAATAGTTTATTAATAAATAGTTAAAAATAATAGGTTAATTATTTTTAAAAGGAATTAGTTGCAAAGGACCGCTTCTATGAGTAAATTAAATGTGAATACGAGTTAAATGTGAATAAAAATAACTAAATGAATAAAAATAATAATAAATAAATAAATAATAATAAAAATAATAACAAAATAAATAACAATAAAATAAATACAAATAAAATAATAAAATAAAAATAAATAAATAAATAAAAATAAAGATAAAATAAAAAATAATAATAATAATAATAATAAATAAATAATAATAAAAATAATAAAAAATAAAAAATAAATAAAAATAATATAATATATATATATATATATATAAAATAAAAATAATAAAGGAAAATAGAGTAATGTATAAAATTAATTTTATTATTTAAAATTATTATAAAAATTGCGGTAATAAAAAAAAAAAAAAAAAAAAAAATTAGTTAAAAATATAAGCAGTAAAAAATTAGAAAGGAAATTAGTTATATGGAGGCCCTTAAATAAAATACTCAATAAGAATAATAGGAATTAAAATAGAAAAAAAAGGCATTAGAAGAAATAGGTTGCTATATACATAAATAAAAATAATAAATAATAAATAAATCAATAAATAAATAAAATAATAATAATAATAATAAAATAAATAAATAAGTGAAACTAAATATAAAAGACATCAAAAACCAAAGAGGCCGAAGAAACGACTAGGAAGAGAGGGTTGGGACCCAACACCTACTGACTTTCCAACCATCCTCTCTATTGATATTGCTTGGTCTCTTTTCGATCTCAAGCGCTTCCCTGAATTTTCGATGATGGAAATGCGAAACCTTAGCAATAACACTCGCTTCTTCAATACAAACATGATGATTGGTTTTCTCAGCATGTTCACCCAAAGCGGAAGACTTAGATCTCCTATGTTGTCTTGTGCTATTATGTAATTTCAAATTCTAGACTAATGGCATGTCCTTTTATGTAAATATTTGACTACGTCTCATAATAATAATTATTAATAATTATAATAATAATAATTTCATTAATTTTTGTAAGCTTGGTGGGAATTGAATCAGTGACATCACCATCTATTCAAAGCCTCATAGACATATTTTGATTAATTTTGAATCTATATAAATTTAATAAATAAATGAATTAAATTATTTTCAATTTGATAAATAAAATTTTTTAATTTCTTTCAATTTACAATAATTTTTTATTATAAAATATATATATATTTTTATAATATAAAAAATGATTCAAAACAAATATTAAATATTTTATAATATTTTATAATATCGTTAATTGGAAAAATATTATCAAAATTAGTATAACTCACTAAAATCAAAAATCAAAAAATATTATAATTCTAACAAAATTATAATTCCAAACCTTTGATTGAAAAAATAACATATTAATATTTTATTTATATAAACAATTTAATTATTATAACATATTAATATTTTATTTATATAACATAGTTTAATTATTATAAGTTGTTTTCTCTTTTTGTGCTTTTTTATTTTGGGTTAATTTTGTGAGGCATAATTTTTTTTTAAATCAGAAATATGATTCATGTAATCTATCGAAACAAGTCCCAAGTCATGTAATTTATAGACACTGAGTGTGATAAAGGTTTTCCAAAATACAAAATCTATTTAGAAATTTAAAAATACATTTAAATAACTAAAATTCCAATTTTTCCTAAATTATATTGCTAAATTCCAAAAAAAACCATTTAATAACTAGACACCTTTATATAATTGTAATATTTCAAAAATATTAATATACTAATATTTTATTTATATAATTGAATAAATTATTATAATATTATATTAAGAACATTTTGTTAATAAAGGTGGGGTTTGGAGATGGCTTTGCGGTTAGGGACATTGCGTCGGAAGCCTTCGCAAGAGGTTGGATGGGATTTTCTTCGTGGGAGATAACTGTGTGATCTGTTTGGGCGGTATCACTTGCTTTTCCCAGCCCTCTGCATACACTTTAGGACTGCGAGGAAGGTTTCTATTTTCCATACTAGTGTGAAGCTAGGGTTTCAGTGATCGTAGGCACTGTTAGGTGCTTGGTCTTGCAGCGGAGAGTAGACAGAGTCAGTTTAATTATCGATTTTTTTTCAAACGTGATAGGGTGGAAATTTGGTATGGAGGAGGAATTGGTGAGGAATTGGTGGATTATTCCAAAGATCCTATTGAGAATGCTTCCGTTTGGGTGAACCCTCCACATTAGCAATTCGGATGAAGATGGATGTGACACATGGTTCTCTCCATCTAGGAATTTGTACATCTTTATTAAATATTATGGAAGGGCTCCCTTTTTCTCCTAATTAGTATATTAAAACGGTCGAATTTGAGCGCATCCATTAGGTTGGGGTGGTGCTCTCTAAGAACATAGAGGAGGGATGGGCAGAAACTTTGGATCACTTTGTCAACTAGGCCCGTTTTTAATTAGAAGCTTTAAATTTCGTTGTGAATGGTATTAACCCTAACAATCCTTATCATTTAGTGGAGACCTCTGGATGGCAGAATTACATAGCTTGGTCAAATGAGTAAGGACCCCCATGTCAAGAGAAGCAATTTTTTGCAGTGTTGGTAGGAGTCGAGAATGATTTCACTGGTAAATTGAATCAGTTGATCCTATGCATCAACAATTGTCAACACTTTCACTCTCCTCCGTTGGATCAAGTGAAACACTTTCAACCGTTGATTTGAAGTGTCATAAACCGTTGATTTTAAGTGTCATATGGAAAGCATGCACTGCACTTTCTTTGCTTTTTCCAAATATTGATTAAATTCTGAATTCTAATGTACATTGGACCTGGCCCTGTTATGCAAAAACTCTAATCCCCGCAGGCCCTCAGTCTTACTACAGAGAGTTCTTCTGCATCACTTTCATGATCACCTTTGTTGTCAACGACGACAAAACGAGCAGATCGCCCTAGCCTAGGCGGCGCAATTTGCAACGAAGGACAGGATCGCCTAGGCGGCGCAATTTGCAACGAAGGACAGGATCTTTGAGAAAAAATTTAATCTATTAGGTAATGGGGACGGAAACGATACTCCCCTGCTACTAAAAGGACAGATTGTCTTCAAGTTTTATGCCAGCAGGCGCCGATATTGCCAGGGCTTGTTGGAGACCATGGAGCTTCAGAGCAGACATGATCTGATCTCAACGATGTATCATTCTATAGTGCCTTGTAAGGATGAGGTCAATATCGAGGTTTATATTAATGAGGATGGTATGGATGCTTTAGTATTTGCGCTCGCCAGGAAGAAGGCTGCCAAGAGTATGCACAAGGATACCAGGGATCTCCAACAGTATGCCAACTTTCTTAAGCCGCCTTCGAATCGGAAGTGGCTCAGCGAGGAGCTCGTTGGAATTGCCGAGTTTAACCTAATATTATCAACCATTTAAATTGGTGTATTTTTTTCTCATTGTACTCAGCCTTGCCTCTACAATTGTAGCGCTGTGGCACCCTCGCATATATTTCTCAGACTGCATGGATTCAAACAGGAACGATACGAGACAACATATTATTCGGACGCCATAAGGAGGAGCAGAAATATCAGGAGGTTATCTTAAAGTCTTCGCTGTACAAATATCTCCTGAATTTTTCCTTTGGTTATCTGACTGAAATAGGAGAAAGAGCTGTCAATCTCAGTGGTGGCCAGAAACAGCGGATACAGCTTGCCCATGCTTTATATCAAGATTCTGGTATTTATCTTTTGGATGATCTTTCAGTGTTGTTGATGCTCATACTGCTACTAGCTTGTTTAAGGTTATTATGGTCATTTCCTTTTGATATAAAAGGTTTTGAAATTATTATGTAGCTGGTGCTAATTTTGTGCATTGCAGCTTTCTATAGCAATGCTTTTTGTTTTTCTTAGCTTCCTAATAGACATATTTTGATGTGTAGGAATATATAACGGGAGCGCTGTCAAAAAAGACAGTAATTCTTGTAACAAACCAAGTTGATTTTCTCCCGGCATTTGATGCTATTATGGCTAGTAAACAATTATCCTAGTCATGTGGAAGCTGTTTGCTTGCTTGGAAACATCCTTTTGGCAAAGTTTTCTGATGGATGGCACATTAAAATATTTTCTGCAACTTTGACATATAATTTAATGCTAATAGTTTTGACCTCTTTTGTTAATTTCTACACTGAAGTTTTGACAAAAGATGAACCTGTCAAGGAAGAGAGAGATATTCAAAGCAGCAAGTTAGACAGAAAAACCGATTTCAAATATAGCTTCTAACGGGGATCGGCTAGTTAAAAGGGAAGAGAAGGAAGTTGGGGACACCGGTGTGAAGCCATACATTGACTATTTGAAATAGAATAAAGGTTTCTTATATTGTGTATGTGCTGGTCTTGGTCATCTTATATTCTTGATTGGGCAGATTTTAGGAAATACTTGGATGGCTGCTAAGTTGCAAAGTCTTCAAATCGGTGTATTAAGGTTAATAATAGTGTACTCAGCCATTCGGCTCACATCTATATTTTTCCTATTCCTTCGGTCACTTTTCACCGTTCTTTTGGGGCTTAATGCATCAACATCCTTCTTTTCTGAGCTTTTGACTTCTTTATTTTGAGCACCGATGGCATTCTTTGATGCAACTCCATTGGGAAGAGTTCTCAGCAGAGTAAACATAATTACGATAGACTTCATTCTTTACGTAATTAAGTCTTTGACAAAAAGTGAAATTTAACATACACGAGGGTAGAAAGCTACCGACATTTATCTTGTCGACCTCCTTTTCCAGGTTTCTTCAGATTTCAACATTCTTGACGTAGACATTCCTTTCAGCTTTGTCATGTGCATGTCATCTACCATGATTGCTTACAGCAGTCTTGGAGTTGTGGCTGTTGTGACATGGCAAGTTTTGTTTGCAGCCATTCCATTGATTTATTTGGCCTTTCGACTCCGGGTAAATCGCTAATTCACACAAGTTTCTTGAGAAGACTCTTTACTTGACTGCCAATATTGTGAGAGAAAATATAACTGATTTTTTGTTTGTTCAATTTAATCAGAAATACTATTTTTCTTCTGCTAAAGAATTGATGAGACTGAATGGTACAACGAAATCACCTATTGCAAATCATTTTGGCGAGTCCATAGCAGGAACAATGACCATTAGGGCTTTCAGGGTTGAGGATCAGTTCTTCAAGAAGAACTTAGACCTTATTGAAAAAAATTCGAGCCCCTTTTTCTATTGTCTCTCAGCAAATGAATGGTTGATCCAGCGTCTAGAGATGTTAAATGCAACTGTTATTTGCTCCTCTGCTCTTGCTATGGTTCTACTCCCAAAGGGAAGCTTCAATCCTGGTATGAAGTTGAACAATGAAACTAAATGTCAACTGTGGGAGATTTCTGCTGTTACTAGACACCTTTATATATAAGTTAATCATGCCTAACAAATTGACATGGTGCATGTTTCGTTGGGATGGCCCTATCTTATGGTCTATCATTGAACATATCGTTGGTTAAAAGTATTCAAAACCAATGTACACTTGCAAACTACATTGTTTCTGTAGAACGCATCAAACAGTATATGCACATTCCTAGTGAGGCACCAGCCGTTATAGAAGATCACAGACCACCAGATAATTGGCCTTCGCATGGGAAGGTGGAGTTACATGACTTGAAGGTATCTGAGTTGTGTTTTCTAAAAAGATGACTGTTCAAATTATAAATTTGAATGGTTAATGATGTTTTCAATCAAATATATTTGATACGTGTGCAGATTAGATATAGATCCAACAGTCCCATTGTTTTACGGTGCATTACATGTGAATTTGAAGGAGGGCAAAAGATTGGGATTGTTGGCCGAACGGGAAGTGGGAAAACCACTCTCACTAGTGCTATTTTTCGATTAGTTGAACCTGCAGGGGTTAGAATCCATAGATGGTTTGGATATTACCTCTATTGGGCTTCATGATTTGCGGTCACGCCTTGGGATTATTCCTCAAGAGCCAACTCTTTTTCATGGAACTATTCGCTTCAACCTAGATCCATTATCTGAGCACTCAGAGTTAACAATTTGGGAAGTATGTAAATTCTTTTCAAAATAATCTCTAACTGAGTTTATCATATGTAGAATGAAAAAATAAATAATGCCGTGAATTTATTTTCTGCTTTGATTAAAGTTCTGAACAAGTGTCAACTTGGAGACATTGTAAGAGGGAAGGTGGATGGCTTAGATGCACCTCGTTATTTTTGAAGTAAATATATATTTTTGAATGCAATAAAATTCTTTGACATGGCCATGAATTTGGCTGTTATATTTGGAAGTTTTTTGTGGCTCTAAAAGATCAATAAAATGCAATGGGGAGTGATGGAGAGAATTGGAGTGTTGGGCAAAGACAATTGTTTTGTTTGGGACGTGCATTGCTAAGGAAAAGTCAAATCCTTGTTCTAGATGAAGGAGCAACATCAATAGACGATGCTAGATATGCCATTCTCCAAGCAATAATTAGAAAGGAATTTGCAGGTTGCACTGTAATTACTGTTGCACACAGGATACCTACTATTATAAACAGTGACATGGTTGTTGCCATCAGTGATGGTAAGGCCCTATCATTCTATCTTATCTTTGTGTTGTATGCATGGATTGGTTTCATCTGAATTTGTTGTACTTGAGGAAATGGACGGTACTGTACTGAAAGTAGATCTATTCACCTGTATCTAATTTGAACTATTATGATCTTGAATTCATGCAGGTGATATGGTGGAGTGTGATCATCAATTGAAACAGATGGAGAGAGAAGGATCGTTATTCAGGAGGCTGGTGACAGAGTATTGGTCCCACACATCAAATGCTCTTCTTCAAGCAACAACCAATAATGAATAACCTTTCGATCTCTCCTCCTAGACCATAAGATCTTCGCTCGATGCTTTAATCCTTAGATGATGGTCTAATTGTACCATTAGTGACCTTACGTTGATGGTCGCTAAATTGATGTATTTTCTTGTGAGATAAGATCTCATTGTAACCTGCATTTTTTATGCACGAGCATCATATTAGATATTTTTTCCTCCACTTAGAGCAGAAGTCTTCTTCTCTTTGTGATATTTTGATTTACGGAATCTGGTTAGTTAGGAAGTTATGCCAAGGTGTCCTTAAGGGACAGATGTAGAAAATTTGTTAGGATTAGGTGGAAATAGCTTCTAGAAATAGGGACAGATGTAATTAGGGGAGACGGCCAAGATAATGGAAATTAGGGCAAATAGAGAGGTAGGAGGGCTTCTGAGTTTGTATAAATTATGTGTATGTTTGTCTGTACTAATGCAATTGCTGGCTTGAATGTAGCTCGTATTATCAACGAACCCACAGCTGCAGCAATAGCTTATGGCTTGGACAAGAAGGGTGGAGAGAAAAATATTGTTGTTTCTGATCTTGGCGGTGGCACGTTTGATGTCACTGTTCTGACTATTGACAACAGAGTTTTTGAGGGTTTGGCTACAAACGGTGATACCCATCTTTGAGGTAATCTGTCTGAACTCTGTCTGGCAGTTTTACATTACGAATTTGAATTTGAATACGTGCACTGTGGTTATCATTGACTTTTTTGGTTGGCTTTCGAGCTTTGAACTTACAGGATGTACACTAATATGCAGGTGAGGACTTTGACCAAAGGATAATGGAATATTTCATCATATTGATCAAGAAAAAGCACGAAAAGGATATTAGTAAGGATAGCAGAAATAAAATAAGACATTCAATGTGTTCCTTGTAATATAGATATAACAAAACATCTAAAGAAAAGTAATTGCACGATGATCCAGTCCAAGAAAACAAGGTTTTACACAAACCAATTAACTCTTCTAGAAATATTCAACAATTCCAATTTAATAATTCTATCGGCCTCTCTTTGTACCTTTTGGGACAATTGCTAGTTATATGGTATTCTCTATATGCTTTGTATAATTTTGTTATGATTTAAATCATATATTCCTATGGATTTTCCCTTTCGTTGTGTATAAAGTTTGTGCCATATATTCTAAGTTGCGATGCTTCCAATAACTAACCACGTCCTGAACCCCACTTTGAATGTAATGATTCGATTTGGCCACCAAGCCAATGCGCAGGGCTGCCATTGTTTCCATGATATAAATTAAAATTATCCATATTCTAAAGCTAGCTTGGAATTTAAAGATTCCATGTGAGCATGCCTTTCAAAAGAGTTTCTATTTCAAGTCTTTTTCTAACAGTAAGGAAAATGGCATGAAACATTCATATCCCAAATTTGGAGCTTTCTCACCTTCCTTTCAAAAAGAAACTAGTTTCTGTTTTTGGAAAAAAATCCAAGGAATGAATTGATCCATTCAATATTGCCACTTATTCAGTGTTTCATGGTGGTTTGTGTTAGATTTTAGGTCAGTTTTATTCAAGATTCCCGTATCGTTTTTCAACATAGAGGGTTCATGAGGGTTGGGATTTGCAACAATATAAAAGTGGTGAAACGCCCTTACATATAATGAGTCATGTCATGCCATGTCATGTTGGGTTACGGACCTTGGGATTGACAGAGGCGCATTAGAGCACAAAGGGAAAAGAGGACATCTTCCCCTGCAAAAAAGAGCTTTAGATCTTTTGGGTTTTAGGGTATCGATAGACTGAAACTAATCAATGGAGATAGAGTTGAAATCTGAAGGCAGCAAATACAACTCCATGTCCAGATTCAAGACCATGTGCGTATACTGTGGCAGCAGTCCAGGGAAGAGAAATAGCTATCAGGACGCTGCAACTGAACTGGGAAAGGAGCTGGCAGTATATCATTTTATTACTCCTGTTTTCAATTGTTTAGCCATGTAATATATGTGCCAGTAACATTCTCGTGTGCATTCAAAGTTTACTCCTCCATTTGGTTTTTGGTTAGGCATCATTGTTTAAACAAGCAATTCACACTACGATTCCTTGTGTTCCTTGGAAGTTTACTCCTCCATTTGGTGTTTAGGTTAGGCATGAAGAATCGATACAGTCAATTTTTCATTCTGTTTATAGTTCCATTGTATCCCAGGTTGATATTGGGAAAACTTCACAGAAACTCGGTGTGTTGCCTCCAGGCTTTTATGGTTTGAAATCTCTGCCATTTTGTATTTCTGTCAGCTGATTAGGTTAAATAAAATTAGAGTTATGTATATATAGAAAAGTCCAAGTTTTTCAATGTAGTATGGGGTTACCATATTCATGTGCCATAATATTCTTCTACCTAAATCTTTGCTTACCACTGTAACAGATATCTTTCAGAAGGAATTTGAACATGGTACATCTCAAAATTGCTTGTAGAGTCAGCTTATATGTCACAGGGTTCGGCGAACCTCAAGTTTCAGGTTCGAAATTTGACAAACCTCAAAAAAAAATTTGAAGTTCATTCAGGTTCGAACCTAAAAGTCGAACCTCAAGTCGAACCCGAACCTCATCGAACTCAATCGAACCTGGACGAACCTAATCGCAAACTTAAAACTTTTACCATTTGAACTGCTCTATCGTTGTGTTTGGCAGCAAATGCACTCTTCGAAGTTTCATAAACACTTATGAACTGCTACTTCTGCAACAACTAGGTTGACAACTAGTCCCTTCACTGTCTGGTTGTTACTCGCTTTACTGCTATTCTGCAAGAAATGAAATGATAAAAAATGAAGGGTGAATTGGTCTTTTGGACATAGGTGAAATATTTACAAAAAAAGTGTTTCAAAACCCAAAATAATATATCAGCCGCAAGGCTACACTATAGTAGAAACTTGAAGCACAACTGAATGTCATATATATTAAGTAACAAACACTGAATCGAATTTAACCTAACTTAGTTAGTATAAGGAATGCTCATCTGAGAAGAGGTGTTAATTTGAAAGCCAGATTTCCATGCTTATCATTTCTTTTTTCTATTTATTGACTGTTTGTAGTCATTGCTGAAACTAGGCACACATAAATGTCATATAAATAAGTAAAAAGCATTGGATCAATTTTAACTTATTTTAATTTAGTATAAAGGATAAGCGTATGAGAAGAGGCGTTAATTTGAAATCCAGAGGATTTGCATGTTTCTCATTTCCTTGTTATGCTTATTGGCTGTTGGAAACCATTGCTGAAAGCAATGTCTTTAAATTTCCTATTTCCACATAACAGTAAAAAAACAATAATACATTTTAAAGTTTATATAAAACTATTGATAATCAAGTGCATGCATGTGCAACTTGCTTAAATGTTTTCAATCCATCCACCATTGTACTCAATACTAGTGTTTTGTTCTCTTTAGAGAGTGACATCCCAAAAAATTCCATGAGATAAAGAAATTGCATTCCTTCTTCCCAAAATAGTTGGGAACTCCAACCACTTTTCCATGAGGTCTCTTTCCAGAACTGAATTGATACTTCTTTCAGAGAACTCAACATATAGCTCCAATATAATTCTGGTCTATGTAATGTTTTTTTAGTCAATTATTTATGTGCTTGTTAGAAGTGGAAGATAATGTCCTTCGTAAATATATCTTACTATTAATTTTGGCAGAATGAGCCTCATATGGGCATCTTCAATTATTATGACAACATTATTCATGTATTGCTACTAATAAGAATTTGTATTCATGTGTTTATGGATCTATTTTGAATTTTCTATTATTTTGTCATATATATATATATATATATATATTGAAAAATATGTATAATCGAACTTAATGCCGAACCTCATTCGAACCTGATTGGAAAATTTAAATTCAAATCAAACTTAATCATTATCGAACTTGAATTCGAACTCGAACCGTGTGAAATTAAGAATTACATTATAATAAAAACTAACTTTTTGAAATGTAATTATATTGAAATGATACATTTATGTAAGTGAGTATTTTTTAATACTTATTACAAATCCTGTGTATTCAATAAACATTACAAGCTTCTTTCATTCTTCACTTCATACCACACAAAGGTCATGAATAAGACATTATCATGGACATTCTTTCATTCTTCACTTCATACCACACATAGGTCATGACGGTTCCTGGTCAACTGAAAAGATCTTCATTTCGTGCGACAAATAGGTCATGGATAAGCAGACTGTTTCTAGTTTCCTCAATATATCTTCATTTCTTACTACAAATAGGTCACAAATAGGTCATGGATAGTATGGTAATCATGCATCAAAGGAATTTCTATTATCATTCTTACCACTACTTTGAATATTTTCACCCTATATAGTCAATAGCAATTTCTATGATCATTCTTACTCGTACTTTGAATATTTTCATCAATATAGTCAATAAAGCATTTTTAATATTTTCACCCTATATAGTCAATAGCAATTTCTATGATCATTCTTACGAGTACTTTGAATATTTTCACCTAATATAGTCAATAAAGCATTATGATCTTTAGTTTTTAGAGTCAATAGCATTATGATGTTTTGTTTTTCCATGTAAGCATTAAGTGACAGATTTTTTATTTTTTTTTTACAGAATTGGTATTGTTCTGAGGATATTAGCACTTTTATTACTATAATAGTTAGTTGCTTTTAAGGTGATTATGTTGGTTTATCAGATTAGTTATTAATTTAATTTAATTTAATTTTTCTGTAAATATTCATATGAAATTGAACTTAGATTCTCACAATTTATATAATTTTTTATAATAAGGAAATCGTGTTAGTTTTTAAATTTTATTTAAAAGTTATAGTGATTTTTTTATAATAATTGATTAATTTATAAATTAATGATTTTTTTTTGGTTAACTTGACTTATAGCGATTTGAACCTTTAATCTTATAATTTTTATCACATTTCATAACAGAGAGATAGTCAATTAAAGCATTGATTAATAAATATTAATTTTAACTTTTAATTTATAATATATAAAAAATATTTTTTTTTTTAAAGAGTAGATTTATAGATGAGTAGAAATTGATGTTACCTCTAAATTTATTATAAGTGAAGAAAAGTATCAATTCTCTAAACTTGTAAATCCTTTTGCAATTTTTTTTGATTTCAAATAATTTATATATTAAAAAATTTATTATTTTAGATATATAATAAATTTAAAGTTAAAATGAATTTAAAACTATAAAAGAACATATTATATGTATAATTTTTAGTTATAATTATTTTATTTTTCTGTTTTAAATATGTTAATATAAAATTATTTTAATTAAAATAATTACTAAAATATTTTTTGTATATATATATATATATATATATATATATTTTATATTAAATATTAAAAGAATTACACATCTCTTCATTATAAATTGTGGAAAACATTTTTTAATACAAAATATTTATTCCAATTACTCATTCATCTTTCTTCTTAACTTTTATAAAACATACAATTTTATAAATCCTAAACTTTAATACAACACCTATAACCTCTAATCTTTTTATATTTTTTTTGTCCAATATAAAAACTTAAATAATAATAAAAAATAAAACATCCATCTTCTATGAATTTTGTTGCAATACGTGTAAAACTTTCTTCCCTTGCCTCTTCTCTTCCATTAAGTGCTTCTATGTACCATTAAGTGGTTCTATGTATTATAAGGTTTCCATGTGGGTGGGTTAGAGCTATTTACTACCCGAGTCTAATTAGTGAAGAGTGCAGCTGCTTATCTGGATCCGAGAAGTCTTACTGAGGTAATCCATAGTATTATTCTTCTTAACATCATCTATCTCTTCCCCTTAGTCCTCTATTTTCACTTAAAAGTGGTAAGAGTTTAGAGTTGTATATTTCTGGTTATTCAGACTTATTTTCCTTTGAAAGAAATTTTTAAGTACATAATTCATCTTGCTATTGAAAAGGGGTAAAGTGGTAAGAGTTTAGAGTTGTATATTTCTGGTTATTCAGACTTATTTTCCTTTGAAAGAAATTTTTAAGTACATAATTCCTCTTGCTACTGAAAAGCCTGAATGTTTTCTTCATTTACACTATTTTGTTTCGGTCTGGTTCCTCCCTTGCTTCTATATTATTTTTTGGCCAAATTAATGACTGACCTCTTGGCCATCGATTTTGAAATTATTTCAGGTTTCCAGGAACATAGATCTTGTTTATGGTGGAGGAAGCTTAGGATTGATGGGTTTGGTATCACAAGCAGTCTATAATGGCGATGGCCACGTATTAGGGTAAGTTATATTCATAAATTCCGAACTCCCCGAGTTTGTTTACAACATTGCTGCAAGACTTTTATGGTGGCATTTTGAATAATTGTTCTTACGAAAAGCATACAAAAATACTATTTAGAATCTTGACGATGTTCTGAAAATGTATTCTCAATTGCAGGGTTATTCCCCATATCCTCATGTCTCCACAGGTGGTTGTCACATTTCATTTTCATTTTTAAGATTAGAAAGATTTCTTGAGTTTTATGGTTCCGTGACTTGAAAAGCTTTGGATCAGTCTCTTCCAAATCCATTACACCAAATTATTTGTGTTGAGGTTTTGAACTAGCAAGTGTGAACCATAAAATGTTTCAATCATCTTGAAAATAAACAACTTTATTAATAATAATAATAATAAAGTTGACAATATTAATAATAATAGTAATAAGATCAATTTCATTGTTAATAATGAGGATAATAACACTATTAATAATACTAATATTGATAATAATAATAATAATAATATGATAAATAATAATGAAAGAGTAAATAAATATTGCTCTAGGAATAGGAGGATAATGAACTATGATAATAAGTTAACAAGGCTTAACTTACATAGAGACGTTAACTCTAAATCAAGGAAGAGTCATTTAAGTGATGTTAACCCTCTCTCTTCCTCTCATATTAATAATAAAGTTATTAATTTATCTAGTTTTTCTTTTCCCGCTTCTGTTTTTAACGTTTTAAGCAAAGGTATAAACTTTGCCTTGGCCCCTAAAAAGATCCCTGTTGATGACATTATTTGTGACATAGAATATGGTATTCGGGGCTTACCTGATAGTATTAAGAATACTATTAGGCAGGATTGCGTTGTTATTCTTAGGAAGGCTAAGCCTCATAGGAGCAACCTTAATAGAGATGAATTTGAAGCCCTAAAATCCTTAAATCAGAACAAAGATATTGTTGTTCTGAAGGCTGAAAAGGGGAGGGATTCTGTCATTCTTAACAAGGAAGACTACCGCAATAAAATGTTAGATCATCTTCACAATAGTGGTAGTTATAAGAAGCTTCCCAAAAACCCATTAAAGAGGATATCCAAGATTGTAGCCCTTGCTATTAAATCCTTTGACTCAGTGAGTTCCCTGCACCATAAACTCATTGAGAGCAATCCTATCACGCCTAGAATCTATGTGCTCCCTAAAATCCATAAGGAAGGAGCTCCCCTTAGGCATATCGTCAACACCATTGGAGGTCCTACCTATCTTCTTGCTAAGTTTCTAGCCTTGAAGCTTAAGCCCTTAGTTGGTCGTACAGCATCCTTCGTGAAAGACTCGGCCTCCTTTATTGAAGAGCTCAAGGACATCAAACTGGACCCTGGAGACATTCTGGTCATTTTTTATGTTGTTTCCCTCTACACTTGCATCCCTATAAATGAGGCAATGGATGTGATCAATCGTCTTACTGATCCTGATATCGCTCGGCATGGAAAATTTTAGGGGCTAATGTTCGCCCAGTGGGCTAATTTTCCATGATTTTTCCACAAAAAAGATTCGCCAATTTCCAATTTTATAAAAGACGATTCGCCCAAATTTTAGAATATAAAATTATTTTACCTTAAAAATCGCCAACATTATATAGAGACTATATATAAAATAATTATAAATTTGATTAATTTTACAAATATATCAATAAACATTTATAATTTGCATATTAGGGATTAGTGAGATTCGCCAATGTTTTAAACTTCAAGAAAATTTTCCATCCTTAAAATTTTCCTTGTCGCTCGGTTAGTTGAGATCTGCCTCACCTCAACCTTTTTCAGTTTTGAAGGAGAGTTCTTTGAGCAAACTTGTGGGGTTGCCATGGGCTCACCCCTATCCCCTGTGGTTGCTAATCTGTTTATGGAGGATTTTGAATCTAAGGCTCTGAACTAAGCCCGTCTCCTTCCCAAACTTTGGAAAAGGTACCTAGATGACACTAATGTCATCTGGTCTCATGGCCAAGAGGAGTTAAATCTCTTCTTCGATCATCTCAATAATCAATCCTGAGCTATTAAGTTCACTATGGAACAAGAGGTTAATGGTTGCCTCCCGTTCCCTAATATTCTTATCTCTAAGAATGAGGATGGTTCCCTCTCCCACCGAGTGTTTCGCAAGAAAACTCATACGGAGCAGTATCTTCATGCTAGTTCCCACCATTTCCCGACCCAGAAGTTGGGGGTTCTCAACACCCTTGCAACTCGTGCCTTAAGGATCTCTGATGATAAGAGCTTCGAGGAGGAGAAAGCCCACCTCCTTAATGTCTTTGTTGAAAACGATTATATTAGACACTTGGGACAAAAGGCTTTCCTCAAAGCAGCTAAGAATTCGTTAACCAAAAGAGGGCCTAAAGAGCGGATTCCTAGTGTCCATCTTCCGTATGTTCAGGGGACCACGGATAAGATTGCGAGGGTTCTTAAGAAGCATAATGTACCCGCATCTTTTAGACCTCTCAACACCATTCGTAAATCCCTCAGATCTGTAAAGGATCCCATCGACCCTAAGGACATGAAAGGGGTTTATATTATTCCTTGTTCGTGTGGGACCCCCTATATTGGTGAGAGTGGTCGCTCCATTAATCAAAGGATTAGTAAGCACGCAGCTGACCTCAAGCATATGAGAACTAAGTCTTGCGCTTTAGCAGAGCATGTGGAGAAAACCAATCATCATGTCTGCATCGAGGAGGCTAGTGTGATTGCTAGAGTGTCGCAATTCCATCACCCGAAATTTAAGGAAGCCCTGGAGATTGAAAAAAGACCGAACAATCTCAATAGAGAGGATGGCTGGAAGATCAGTAGTTGTTGGATCCCAGCCCTCTCCTCCTAGTCGTTTTCTTTCTTTTCCTCCCTTATTTCATCGATTAATTAATTTTTAATATGGTAATTTATTTTTATTTATTTTTTTATTTTTTTGAAAACTCTTTAAATATTAATTTAAACTTAATTTATCTAAGAAAATTAATTTTAAATCTATTCTAATTATTAATTTAAACTATTATTTAATTTTAATATGTTAAAATTATTATTATTATTATTATTATTATTAATCAATTCAAACTTAATTTACATAAGGTTAATTTTAAAATACTATTTTTACCATTAAATAGACCTTGAATTAATTTTTATATTTCCAAGCCCTGGGGTTCTCTAATTTTTTACTAACTAATATTTTTATCTAACAGTTTAAAATTAATTTTATTCTTATTAGTATATATTTGAAATTAATTAATATATTTGAAATTATTTATTTATTTATGTTATTATTATTAGTATTACTTATTCTATTATATATTTCAAACAATTTTAAATTTATTTAAATTTATTAATATATTAATATATTTGAAATTAATGTATTTTATGAGTTACCTATTATATTTTATTAATTTATTCTATATTAATAACCGAATTTAAAAAAAATAAAAAATAAATAAATAAATTATTATTAAATAAATAAATACACCTTATCAAAGTAGCCCTTATCATGGTCAAACTAGCCGTTATAACTAACTAATATTTTTATTTAACAGTTCAAATTTAATTTTATTCTTATTCTTATTAATTAACATATTTGAAATTATTTATTTATTTATTTTTAATAATTTACTTATTATAATATTTTATTTTGACTTATTCTAGTACACATTTCTAATAAATTTAAATTAATGTAAGTTTATTAATATATTTAAAATTAATTTTTTAATAACTAAAATTTCTGTTATATAAATAAAATAAATAAATAATATTAATTAATACCCAGTATCATGGTCAAGCTAGGGGTTATCACGCCAAATCTAGCTGTTGTCTTTTTAGCTGTTACCTTATCAAGAAATTGGAGTCATTGGATATTCTGCCCGGTCTATTTAAAGTGCATAGGCCAGATCTGCTGATTCAACTTGTAATGACAATAATCAATGGAGATAGAGTTGAAATCTGAAGGGAGCACATCCAGCTCCATGTCCATGTCCAGATTCAAGACCATGTGCGTATACTGTGGCAGCAGTCCAGGGAAGAGAAATAGCTATCAGGACGCTGCAACTGAACTGGGAAAGGTGCTGGTAGTATATCATTTTATTACTCCTGTTTTCAATTGTTTGGCGATGTAATATATATGCTAGTAAGATTCTCGTGTGCATTCAAAGTTTACTCCAACGGGTAAACTTTGATCCAATTATGTTCTCGCTCTCTCGGCACTAGTGCTATTTTAAACTAATGTATATTTTTTGGCATTTAGTTGCGAGGTTTTGGGGAAGGTGTTATCACCCCCTGTATTGTATAAAACATGGATCGTTCCTGTGCAAAGGGCTAGCCGTACCAGGATATGTATTGTAACCGTTTTTCTTCAGACTAATAAAATATAAATGCTTTGTTGTTCTATCTTCAGTTCTGAGTAAACACAGCTCTGATCAGAGAGTTGGGCCCGCTTTTCTGATCAGGTTCTGTGTGTTTCCTTTTTGTGTGTGTTTTTTACTTGCTGTATCTATTTCCTTATTGTTGTTGCAAATTACATAGATTGTTGTGATTGCATTTTTAAGTTCTATAGTTCATTTCCATTACTGTTACAACGATGCTTTGATTTCTTAATCATGAACCCTTGGTTGATGTAGAGTGTAACCTTGCTCTTTCATATACCTTGCATGTTACCTTGAAAAGAGTATGCACCTGGATTGATGAATTAATGTAGGAAAAGGGTAGACAAATTGTTCATACCTGGACACCAACATGTCACCAGACCAATTGGTCTATGGGATGGATGCAGTTTTTCCATCCTGCTTAGGAGTTCCAGTCATGAAGATCATTCAAGAAGTGCAAGTTGAACCCAATGATGTATAGAGAATGATTAATCAAACTATCGAGTTGTAGCAGTCCAAGGAGGAAGTATACAATAGGACCCAAGTTATTCAAGAAAATGTTAAAAAGATCTTTGACAGAAGAACAAAAGCTGATGAATTTAACATTGGGGACCAAGTTTTAAGATGGGATTCAAGGAGAGAATACAAAGGAAAACATCGAAAGTTTGATAATCTTTGGAATGGGACATATATTGTTCATGCTTTCAGGGGAAATAATGCATTCTACCTTAAAGACCTAGATGGGGTAGAGATACCTGGAGGTCCTGTCAATGGAAGGATGTTGAAGCACTACTTTTCTTAGCCTACAGATTTTCATTTCATCATTGCAAATATCATAATATTTATGGTTTTTATTGGGTAACTTATTAATAAAGGTTGAAGGCTGTAGTGAAGGCCCTAAGCTTGGATTGATGAGTTTCCAATAGTATCTTAAACAAAAAAGAAATCAGATGAAGACATTACATACATGGAGTACTCAAGGCTATTGATCATATGTTCTTGACACTTCACTTGGAGAAGTGACATCCCCAGATAGAGCCACTATTAGGGTCCTATAAATTATAGGATCTCAAGGTGAATGAGTATTTTGTATTTGTAATTTTATATTGTACATAAATTTCAATATTCAAATGATTTCCCAAAAAAAAATATGAAAAAAGAAAATGAAAAGAGGGTATGTTAAAAAATAAATAAGAAAAAAAGGAAATAAGAACCCCACAAAAGAAAAAATAGAAAATAATATTGAAAGTGTTGCAAGTCTAAATGCCACTACTAATAAGTTAGTTCTTTTAATTCATTTTGCAATAAGGTTGTGTGAAAATTGTTTTTGAATGCCACAATGACTAAAATTATGTTAAAGTCATACAGTTTAATCATGACTGAACACATTTAAATTTATGTCAAATAGGTTAGTGAATAAAGGTTTACCAAACAGTTTAATCTTGGTAAATCAGTAGCCAGGTAGAAATAAAATTGATTCAATAGTTTAATCTAAATCAATGGCAAGATAGGTGATAGGATAAGGTACACTTTCATAGAAGAAAAATGATTTGGGTCTGGTAGTTTAAATGCACCCTGCAAAGAAAGAAGAGAAAATGTTAGCTTAGAAAAATAATTGAAATGAAAAAGGGTAGGTAGAAGCACTATGGTGATTAGAAGAAGAAAATGAAGATTTTATCCTAAATCAAATGTAAAATATTATTTTCATGTGCAGAAGAAAACCAAAGGATTTAGAGTTTGTCTCTAAAGTTTGAGGTATCATATAATTTTTGGTATATTATCCCCTATCCCTAACCTTTCAATACCCCAAAATCACCCCTCTACTCATATTTTTCGTCCACTCCGCTACCCCACCATACACTTAAATCATTTGCCTGCTATGCACTAAATACTTTAATCTACCCCACCAAGTGCCCTGTCACATCACATTAACATCCTGTCACTTCTCCCCTCATCTGCACCCACCTCTTAAAATCCAACGGCCTATAGTACATTTAGGCCCCCCCTCACCATCCGAACTTTACCATCAGGGAGGGGAGTCCGAAATGGGCGGTATTCAAACCCATGCCCATTGAAACGTGTCACCACCATATGATTTCACACGCCCCCCCGGGGTCGAAACCATTAACGGCCTCCCCCCCCTGAAAAAGTGGTTTCTCCGCTAAGCAAAACTATTTCCCTATCTTTTGCGCTCACGCCAGTCATCCTTCACCATGTCATCCGTCTGTTGCTCTACCAATCACATTCGCTCCATCCAAAATTAATCCATTAAGAAATTAAATTGCTTAACCGTTAATCCAACGGACCCACGCCACCATCAACAGGAAAGCCAGAAAACTATATAATCCCTACTTTCACCAGTTACTAATATTATAAACTATTATTGCTCTATTACAGGTGTGGCAGTCCAAACTTCAACAAGTTCACTCAGCCGAGGATATTGCTGGCTAACCGAATTTCAGGCCAGTACCTTTGTTTTCTTGTCTACAAATCCCAAATGCCCTCTGCACACTGTAAGCCTGTACCATCCAAATTTCACCAGTATTTTCAATTTATCCAATCATGCCTCTGAAAGATAGGGGATCAGAGGAATCTGTGAGTCCTCTGATCCACCCTCCCATCAACTTTCATCATATTCCTTTAGTAGACAGAGACTATAAAATCCATGAAACCCTCTGTGAATTTGATCTTTTTGAGGTGTATTACTAGCTTGATGACAATTTTATAGATAAATCTGATGTTATTCAACTATGGGAATTGAATTTGCCCCATTGTATCTTTCCCCGTACCCACAACACTCCTAAATTCATCAGGAAGTGTCATGCTTGCTATCTACCTAGCCAAAGAGCTATTACTGACCCTACTAGAGAAATTCTATTTACCATCACTCCCCAAGCTATAGACCAAATGATGCAAGCTCCTACAGTAGAGAATGCCACCCCTTTTCCCATGAAGCACTTGTTGAATTATATCAAAAACTAGACTTTTCTAAAAGAGCCAAAACCCTTGAGTGTTTCTTGACTGAAGATGCCCTATTACCCAAGAAAAATCCTCCCTATCCATCCTCTATTTTCCTTGAGAGAGCCAAGCAAATCATCACAGTCATCTCCTATCTCCTTGGCTATTACTCAGATTAGTGGGTAGATGAGGAAATCATAGGATTTCTTTCCATTTTCTCTGCAGATTCCAAGCCTTACATCTTTTTCAACTTTAGCCAACTTCTTGCAGAGTCTATCCATGAATAGTTTATCAAATTCCAGACTCATGAAGTATTTAAATATGCTTATGTGTTAGTGTATATGTTTTTATATTTTTAGGGAGACAACCTCAAGCTTGCTCTGCAAAAGTTGGATGAAGAAGGGAATCAACAATCAGTCATCTTCTGGACTACACTGGTGATGAAGGAACAAAATGAATATCCATATAAACAATTCATAGAGATGTTTGTATATCTAGCACTCAGTCACCTAAGCAGCAGGACAGAGCCAAGAATCAGTGAGGAAATCAAGAAAGTTTTGCGGTTATCAGACCAAGTCTAGATAGGGCATTGGTACCTTGATCAAAATTACAAATTTGAGGATATTAGGATGTGAACTTGCCCCCTTACAAGCTGCCAAAATTCATCCAAATGAGGATTTTTGCCTTAGAATACATCAAGAAAATGCTTAATATGGATGAGATTCACTTTGTAGCTGCCAAGAAGAAATCCCAATTCAAAAGCAAAACAAAAATAGGACCTTCTATTTGTAACAATAGGGCAGCAGGGGAAGAGGCATACAAACTATTGAAAGAAATGAAATTCATCCTCGGTTTCACCCCGTCATATGATCCATTAGGGGTCATCTCCAAGTTGAGGGTAGAGAAAAAAATATACTGCTTGTTTTCACACATCCAGACTAGAGATTGAAAAGTATAAAAACCAGCTAGAATGGACTGAGAACACTCTACAAGAGGCAGAGGAGCAGTTGGTGTCCACTTCAACAATATAGACTCCCATCACAAAGGAGAAAACAACAAAGAGAAGAAGAGAATAAGAGTCACCTTCAGTGACTTTTTAGTGAAGGCTTCAAAATCATGTACAGGAATAAGGCCAAGCTACATTCCAAACTAATCCTAAACAAGGATTCAGAGCAAGAGAATATTATCACCACTAAGGAGCCACTTGTTTCCTCATTAGTGGGCGATCAAACTACACTTTCTCCCACTACCAAGACAACTTCACAAGATCAGTAGTAGACCAGCACATCTACCATAGGGGAAATAGAAAAGAGTATATTTGATATATTCAAGGAGAGCAAGAAATGAGGCCTTGAAGATCAATACATACAATCAGCTTTGGAAGCAGACTTATAGCTCTCAAAGCAAATTGTGGTCAACCTTTGATTCAGAGAAAGGAAAAATGCAAATGGCCTTCCTTCAAGCATAGATCCCACAACCTAAGGCAACATAGATTAAAAGAAGACATCATTTGAATTTGATGTTAAAGACATACAACCCATTGACCAAATGGATATGCACAAGAATATTGGACAAATGATTTTATCTACTCTCACTAACACTGTTATGAGTTTGTCTAAATTGCAGGTTACATTAGACAATGCTCAATCATAATTGAAGATGGAGAAAGTCTCTGCACTAGCCAAAGACACCAGGATCAAAGATTTGGAGGACTTGGTGATCAAAGTAGGTTATGATCTTGCAAATATCAATGTTGCAGAAGAGCTCATAAGGAAAAAGAATACAGACATAGCAGCATTAAGGAAGCAGTTAAAATTACCAGCCATAGAAGATCCTCTGGCCAAGGACATTGAAGAAACAGAGTCATAGAAGGCAGACATGATGAAGCTCATCATGGAGTAGAGTGCACAATTGAAGCAAATGGAGACAAAGATGGAAAATATAATCAAAGAAAAGGAGCAAGCTGCCAAAATGGCTATTGTCCCTTTGGAAGCATTGCCTATCATAGCCATTCCTACAACTACATCTTCTACAACAAACACAAGGGCTGTCGCAGATTAGTTGGAAAATGCAATGCAAAACATGTCTCTCCAAACTGAAGAAATCAAAAGATTGCAGGCTCAAGTCAATATTCTACAAGACCATAAGACAAAGACTGAAACTTTTCATGCAGTAGAGCTACAAAGAGCTCAAAACCAAATAGAAGTATGGAGGAAGTCAACAACTGAGTCCTCTATTGGCCACACATTGGCCCAATTTAAAGAAATTATCTGGAATAATATTATTGAAGCAATGGATGAAATATGGCCTTGTATCCAGATTATATTTGAGTAGAAAGAGTTGATGGAGAAAGCCAAGTAGGCCAATTCCACTGTCAACACTGAATTGGTAGAAATGCCTACCATGGGCAACCACATTATCAAATTTCTAAGCTCTAAAAATAGATATGAATTGGATGATTTAGGAGTAGATGACAAAGCAAAAAAAATCTTAGAAGTAAAGAAAGTTCTGACAAAGAAGAATATGATTGTGCAGCTGATAGAGAAATGTCACACTTTGGAGGTAGCAATTAACAGGTTTTTCAGTAGAATAGAATAATTGAATAAGAAGGGCATGCCTTCTTTATTTGTAATCAATGACAAGATGATGACCAGGGAAGACTATATGAAGAAGCTGAAAGACATTGCAAAGGATACGACCAAGTCTTCCCACATCAAAGGTGCTACGACAGGGAGAGATTTTTATGAAGCTATCAGCAACATGAGTTTCATCCAGCATGAGATAAAGCACATTTTTGTAGTAAAACCCACATTCGCTTGGTATACTGAGGTAGATGAGATCTACCACAAAGTAACAAAAATTACCATTCTAGATGAGGAGCGGTGGGATAAACTGTGTGAATTCTAGGATTAAATAAAGGGCTAGCTTCACCAGCGCAACACCAAAATAGTGGCCACTCAACAGCTGTTCACCACCAAAGCTGTGCCAGATGTCCATATAACTTTGCCAAATCACCTCTTTTTGTCTCATTATTTCATTTCTGTTAGTTTGAAGTTAATAATAGAATGTCATGTCAATGAGGCATTAATTGTAACCTTTTTTGCAAATTATGTTTAAATACTTCATTTAGTCAAAGTATTGAGGGTCGGTTCCTGATCATTGTAACTCTTTTTATCAAGCACTGTACTTTTTCCACGCTGCTGGAGCACCATTAATAAAAAGACTTTTCATAGGATTCTTGTGTTGCGATTTATTAGTGATGTTTTTCTTATTGTAACTATTGTTTCCACTCTTATTCTTTGTATGTTTATCATGTGAAATATAATTGTAAAACAAGAGATGTGAAAAATAAGATATGTTAGCGAACACCGTATTTGGACCATGTTTACAATTTGTATGTTTTCTTCTGACGTCTGATTGAAAAATTCTTAAATTCTTTTCAATCACTACTGAAACACACTTTTTCTCCACTTCATAATTCAATTTAAAAGATCCAGTAAATGTAGCTAGCTTGCCCTGTGATTACTCTTTTAAACTTTTGGTGTAGCTTCCAACTTAATTTGACTGCATATCCCAATGGAAAGAAAGTGATTTGATTACATCAACCAACCAACGAATCAAAGAAATTCAAACAAACAACCAAGCATAATCATAACTAGCCTAAAATCAACTTAAAATCCAAGCTAAATCATAAAGAGAGATCCCTCTTTGAAGCTAGCAGGGCTAGATCCCAGCTTCAAAATTGGTTTGATGTTTTCCAATATATTTAATCCCTCAACCTCAAAAATATAGAACAATAACAGGGCCAACCTTATATCATACAAGACCCTCATAACATGGGAATAGATAAGTCTATCAAGGAGGCATTTAAAATCCCTCCACAAGTTCTCTGATAGTTCTGCCTCCATATCACTATCACAAGAGAATATTTATGACTCAAATATCATACATGTTATTATATCATAGTGATATAATTGTTAAGTATTGTTTACATCACAACCATAAGTATCATTGCTATACATCACTATCATTAATTGTCAAACATCATTATCATAAGGATACTTCCATACATTATTTTCATAAAGACACTTCCATAAATCAATACATATCAGGGAACATAAACCCTTATCATAGACCTTATATAAGAATCATACCTTATGCACTCTTAAGGGCTCTTCTAACCAACTCTCCAAGTTGTACACTAGTTACCTTGTATGTTTGTCCAATCTAGACATACAACACTTAGCATCCATTAACATAAAATAAAACCAACACATACCTTTTAGGATCATGATTATTCCTTGAAAATAATCATCGACTTTAGTGCATATGCCTGAATTTTTTAGCCCCTGGTTAGGGCTTCCAAGTCCCTGATCCATCCCTCTAGTCATGTCAATTTTGGCCTAAAACCATGCTCTATTCTTGCCTCTTCACAAACTCAAAACTCCTTCTCCATCCTTTACATACCTCAGAGAAAAGAACCTTTCTATAGCTCGCATACTATAGAACAAAAATATATGTAGCTCACAAATCGTAGAATGAAAACCTTTTGTAAGGCACATATCATCGACTTTTTGTAGCTCACAAATCAAAAAACGACTACTTTATGTAGATCACCTATCATAGAATTTTTGTAGCTCAGAAATCATAGAACGATAACTTTCTAGAGCTCACATATCACAGAATTTATGTAGCTCACAAATAACATAATGATGGCTTTATGTAGCACGAATATCATAGAATTTATGTAGCTTGCAAATCGTAGAATTTTGTAGCTCATATATCACATAATTTATATAGATTGAAAATCACAAAACAATGACTTCCTATAGCTCACATATCATAGAATTTCTATAGATCACAAATCACAAACTTTTTGTAGCTTGCAGATCATAAACTTGTTGCCTTAGACCATCCGAATTTATCTTAGATCAATATGATTATGAGTGTGTTGAATGTGATCCTAAGATATTTTTATATATACTAGACAGTGGAGGAGCCAAGGGGGGTCTTAATGCCAATGATACCCTTCAACTAGTGAGGCGGACTTGAGGAAAAACCTCTTCCAATTTTATCCTGAGAATATTTATGCCTTGATGATTGTTAGTCAAGACAATTTTATGCCACATTAAATAATAGGAGGTGTTAGGTTCCTATACCAATAGGAGTCATAATTTTTGAATGGCTGAGATTAAACCTATAATATATACATACCTTTGCTTTTTGCAAATGTTTTCCATATTCAAAAAATTAAAAAAGGTAAACAAGGTATGTCCTAACAGAAAAATTAAGAGAGAAAAAGAATAAAAAAGGTTAAAAAAGATGAAAAGTATGAACCCCAAGAAAGAAAAGACCATGAAAGTGTGCAAGTAAAAATGCCACTACTATTTACTTTTTGTACAAAATAAATGATTGTGTGCAGTTTGTAACCTATGCCACAATCCATGATAGTCAAAATGTTTAAACTTGGCTATTTCATGCTTTCAATTTCATGCTTATAGATAGAGAATAAAATCTAACCAAATAGTGTAATCTTGGTAGATAAGTAGATAGGTAGAGTCACTAAAGGAGCTCAACTGTTTAATCTAAGCCCTCGGATGTAATAAGCTTAGATTTAGCTAGATTACCATTGTAAAGAAAAGAAAATATTTGATAAGGGTTTTCTAGCTTAAATGCACCCTAATAAAGAGAAGTAAAAATGGTAGGATGAGTAGATTGGTAAGTAGAAGAAAGGTTGAAGAATTGTGATGATTGTTGGATAAAAGCATATTGATCACCATCATCATGAAAGTTCTAAGTACGAATAAGAAATGGGACTGGCATAAAGTTCACAAAATCAAATTGATTAATTTCCCCTCACTCATTTCACCTTTTACTTAACTAATGTCCCAAAATAAGTTTCAAGTACCCAAAATCTTAAAGTCAAAGGGGCTAAGAGCATTTCTCTAACTTTTGGAGGGACCAAACCCTCAGCCCAATGACTTACAGATCTTAAGTACTAAAATCCCCTCATAAAAATTCACCCCCTTCAATTCATTCATTTTCCCCTAATAAATCCCTTTTCCTAAGGTTAAAACACCATTTTCCTAAGGAACAACGATCTCCCGCCATGAATACACTTTTTGATAAAAACCCACAAAAATGCACTTAGCCTAAGTTATAATGTCTCTATGTAAAAAGCGAATGAAATCACAAAAATACATTATGTTTAGTGTCACTTAATTTATCCCCCGCAATTGTCATATTAACCATTAACATTATTTATATGGTAATTCTATAAAAAAAACCCATTTGTTGTATATTTTATTAAACCCCCTTAACATTAATATCCATACCGCTAAGTTTGAAACATAAAATTTATATTATATTCGAACCCCGACAAAGGACATAATTAATCAATATGTGATTAATTAAATTCATACCAATCAAATCACACCCGATACATTAAATCCCCGCCTTAACCCCTCATTAAACTAAAACCACCGTGATTAATCGCCTACCGAGCCCCTCCATTACCCTTCGTTCAACTCTCGCGCTCGATCACCGCACGATCTCCCCCCTCCCCATCCAACAACACACGTTGATTTCAAAAGGGCCTGAAGTCTGAACAATACCTACCCAAAATGAATTGTTTTGCACCAGGCCCCCCACGCGACGTGGCGCTCGATGACTGGAATCCGGCGGTCTCCCCCCAATACCGCAAAGCGCCCAAAGACTGTGCAAAATAAACCACTTACCGCTAGCCCACTACCCGCCAAAACTATCACTATTCACTATGCTACACAACAAACCGCTACTGTTCACAAGTACCTACCAAATTGACTTTTGCACATAAATCCAAAAAAATCCCTAAATCATTGTTTTATCGTTTTTTAACTACAAAATTCCATGCACATGCCTCTAAACATTGAAAGCCATTAACCCACATGCACCCGCACTCTGAAGATGCCAAAAGCTCCTAGATTTCCTTCCAGCCTAATTGAATCCCTTTCAACCATTCAGAATCACCAGTGAACCAGTTCAGACCCAATTTTTTCAATTCCAGTTATTTAAGCCAGAATCCATTGAAAGCCATGTTAATTTCCAAACCAATCTCTAAAATGTTTCTTAAATTGAAATTAAAGGGAACCTTAGTAGCATAAAACCCACCTATAATTAAACCACTAGTACCCTTAGAGACTGAAAATTTAGTTTCCCCCATTCTTAAATCCACAAGAACTAAGAATGTATGCCCCTATTGCCATGGATGTCAGGGAAATTACTACTCCTCACTTAGACCTGGACCACCTTCCCTTTGCTGATAAAGATTTCCAAATCAAGGACATCTTTGTCCTTGAATCGACTATCAAACTCTACTTCCGATACAGGGACTAATACCTAAACCAAGATGATAAAATAGGTCTATGGGAATCTAATTTTCCCAAGTATCAATTCCCTGAGGTGCACATTTTCCCTGAAATCATTCATTATTACCATCCAAACTACTTCCTAGTCAAACAGCAGTGATGTCCCCTGACCAAACCATACTTTTCACCATCACTGCTGAGTCAATCAATGAAATGCTGCAATTACAACCAGGGAAAAACCTAACCGCTATTTAAATTGGAGACCTACTAGAAAAATTTCCCAAGCTTACCACTACCAAGATTGAAGAAATTCTTTAGACCTTCATTAGGGAGGAAAAGCATGTCCCAACAGAACCTCCTCCATATGTGGCTACCATATTTTCCCCATTTGGTCAGGATATAGTAGCAATGATCTCTTGTGTTTTAGGCTATACCACTAGTGAGTAAATAGATAAAATCATTTTAGCCTTCATGTCCATTTTTACTCCAAAATAGCCCCTTGTTGTCATGTATGAATATTCCAAATACATAGCTGATAGGATGCATGAACAATTTCTGAGAATGAGTAATGAAAAAGTCTTTAAGTATTCTTCAGTTTTGTACCACCTTTTCTTATATTACCAAGCTAACAAGTTCCCTTTCACTCTCCAAAATCTTGACACTAAAGGTCATCCTAGGTTAGTAATTTTTAGGACTCCTTTGATACCTATGCATGATTCCCCATATCCATACACAGATTTCATTGATCTGTTTGTACATCCTATAGTGACCATGCTGTTAGGAAGTCCTCCTCCAAGAATCAGTTCAGACATCAAGAGGATCCTGTAGCTGTCAAAACAACACAAAGTGGGAGATTGGTACTTGTACCAAAATCACACAGAAATTAGGATCTATGGTTGTGAGTCAGCCCCATATAAACTGCCCAGATACCTCCCAATGAGGTCATTTTCTCTGGAGTACTATAGGCAGATAATCAACTCATATGAGGTACATTTTGTTAAAGCCAAAAATAAGGCTGAGTTAAAAATCAAAGATCAACTAGGCCCCTTTGTATGTAATAGCAGAGAAGCTGGAAGAGAAGCATAAGAAATCCTTCAGAGACTCAAACTAGAATAAAGCTTCATGCGTAGATATGACCCCTGTGACTTCATCTGCAATAGAAAATAGAAAAATAACATGACTCCCTACATTCACCACCAAATCCCTAAAATAGAGAAATATGCGAATCAGTTGGAATGGGTGGAGAATACTCTAGTGGATAGAGATAACATTGAAGAAGTTGTTGAAAATGCACTAATTGATTTAGAGAAAAGGCTTGATGAAGGTTCTTTCCTGCAGGTGCCAGGAGAATCTCAAGCACAAGGATAATCACATGTACATAGTGAACAACACACAGAAGAAGATTCCTAGGTACAAGAAGAATCAGAGCAGCCATACCTATCAGAGGAATTAGGTCAAACAGGTACACAACAGTCCAATATGAGTACTCCCCCTAACTTGAAAACTCCTCTAAATGAGGAAAGAAGCCTCAAAATAAATAGCGAGGGGGCCACTACATCAGGCAGAGCAACCATACAAACATATTCATAAACCATCCTAGTCAAAGGGCAGAGGTTAAATCCTGTTTTGGAACAAGAATTCACAGAAGAAACAATGGGGGCCACAAACATAGAGAAAGAAAGAAGTAGGCCTGTTACTTCTTTCGAGGGCACACCAAAACCTTCCATATCTCATACTCAAATGTTGGAGAGGCAACAGAGTGTTGAAGTGTCCTCATTTAGGATGCTAGTAGACAAAGATCGAGACATTAGAGAAAGGTACAAGGACATCAAACCCAGGAATGAGAGGCTAAAGGCCCAGACTTATGCCAGTAGCTCAAGATGGAACCTACCAACCAAACAAGCTTGATGTCAGCCTATGATGTGAAAGAAGGAAAAATGAAAATGACATTCATGAAGCCTACCACACAACAACCAAGATCAACAGCTAACTTCCAAAAGATAGATTTTGAAGTGCTGACAAAGCACATACATCCTATTGACCAAATTGAGTTGCAAAAATAGACAAGGGAGATGATTTACTCCACCTTGATAGGGAAAGCCATCACAGCCCACCAATTGCAGAACTCCCTGAATAATATATCAACTCAGTTCGAATTGGAGAAGGCCCCTTCACAGGCAAAGGACACCAGAATCAAGTCTTTAGAGGACTTAATCATTGAGTTGGGACACAATCCCAAAGATGTGAAGGCCACTGAAAAATTGATCAAGAAGAAGAATGATGACATAGTTTCTTTGAAGAAGCAACTCAAAATTCCACCATTGCATCATCCACAAACAACAGAAGTCTTGCAAACACAAAAAGGATAAGAAGAGCTTATGGACTTGGTCCTAAAGCTAAACGACCAATTGAAAGAAATAGAGAAAGAATTGGACACATTGATTTAGTCCAAACAGAGTGAATTGGCCACTACCTCCACAACTGCCATTCCCACAGTAACAATTGCAGTCCCTTCAACATTGGTAGCCTCTTTAGCACCAACAACTCCACCTGATACAACACTACCAGTCACAGCTAAGTCTACAACTATAGGTACCTCAACAAAAAGGACAGTAGAGTTAGTGAAATCCATGGATGAAATGTCCATCTAGGCAGTAGAACTTAAGAGGCCTAAGGAGAATGTGGCAAGCCTAGAAACTGACTGCAAGCTTGCCCAAATACAACAGAGAGAAGAAACACAGAAATCCCTAAGGATGGGAGAGAAGATTAAGGTCCTAGAGAAGGATCTAACTCTACAAAAGCCACTAGGACATACTAAGGAGACGATCTAGGCCAATATCATTGACTCTGTCAATGATATTTGGCCATCAATTCAAGTGATATTTGAGCAAACAAAACTGGTGAAAGTGGCCACCGAAGCAATTCAGAAAGTAAAGGAGGACTTAGGAGACCAGCCTGAGGATGCCAACCGACTCATCCACTTTTCGAACAGCAAAAGCATGCATGAACTAAATGAACTTGATGTGGAGGACAGCGCTGAAGCCAACATTGAAGTCAAAAAGGTTTTGTCTAAAAGAAACCTTATGCTTAACCTGGAGGAAAAATATCATAACGTGCAAGTTGGAATTGAAAGATTCATGGAAAAGTTTCAAGTTTGGAGGGATAAAGGCCTTCCAGGTCCCATGGTCATTAATGAAAAATTTATGACCCAATTGGACTATGTTGACAAATTAAAGAAATTGTCCAAGGAACAAGCAAGCACTTCAGGAATCAAAGCATTGCCAACAAGGAAAGTATTTTATGATACTTTAGAAAATTTGTTTTTCCTAGAGCACAAGGTGAAACATCTATTTGTCAGCAAGCCAATTTTTTCCAAATACACTGAGGCAGATGAGATATATAGAAGGATGCTCAAGGTAAAATTACCTAAAGTAGAATGGTGGGAAGAAATGACAGACTTACTATAAGTTACCACAGTAAATCTGAAGGCAGGTGAAAGGATAGATAAACAGGGTCAAAGAGTAACAGGTTAAAGAGTATCAGTAAAATATTAAATGCAAAGGTGATTCCAGCGTACAAATATCAGCGAGCTTAAAGAGCTCAAATTCAAACCGCAAACAGCCAACTTAAAGAGCTCAAATTCAAACTGCAAATAGCCAGCATTATCACAATAAAAGGGACAACATCATGCAGTTTTCAATCTGTCTCTATCTTCATGCTTGAAGATATTTTGATTTCGTAGATTAATTCTCATATTGTTTTAAGATATTTTGTAAATATTTTTTGTATAAATACTTCACCTTTCGAAGTATTGAGGGTGGATTCAAAGGCATTTCTATAGACATTTTCCTACCAAGTTAAAGTGTTATTGTATCAAGACTGGATTGGCTCGCTGGATCAAAGAATAAAGTAAAGACTTTTCACGGGATTCTTGTCTAATGCGGAAATCAAATAAGTATTTTCTCTCTTGTGTATTATTGTTTCTATTTATGTTTATTAATAATCAAATTTGTTTCTATGAAATCTAAATGGTAAACTAGGAATGATATTTCAGAACTGGCTTTAATGCTCTTTGTCTTGACTATTTACATTCTTAATGTTTTCTGCTAAACTATCTTAGTTAGGGAATTCTTAAATGCTCCCTTACTTCTATAGTTTCCCTCTTGGTAAAGGATTCTTAGTTGCCCTTTGCTCATGATCACCTCTTTCTTTTCATCTTGATCCCGATCTAAGGATTCTTCATTAACCTTTCACCTGGTTAGGACTATCTCATCTGTTAACACCCAGGTTGTTCCCTATGACTCCCAAGGGAATACGGCCGGGGTAACCACTAACCAATCTTTGGATCACTGTTTCTAGCCAAACTGTGATCAGAGAGGGCTCTCTCTTTATGATTTGTAACTGTTTATGATAGGGTTTTAGGCTAGCTATTATGCACAGGTTTTGTTTATGTTTTGGTTGATGAAACTCCTTTTAGATTCCAGTGATGTAGTTTTCAGAGAAGTTGAGTACCATTGGGCAATGGAGTCTGTGGCTATATGTGTTTGAAACTTTGAGATGAAAGATGGAACTTACAAGGCCATTTGAGTGCTTAATAGAACAGATTTTTGATTAAATGACTGGAAACAGGTAACACAAACAGTGAAAGCATTTAAGAATTTTCACTTATTGTTTATGTATTCCCAACAGACAGGTTTAAGAGGAAAAGACAGAGGTCTCAGGGGCAAAAATTGAATCCCTGAGAATGCCTATCACAGTAAAAGACACAGTTTTGAAATGCAGCAATTAAGAATTACAATTCTGTCACTGTATCTGAGGAAAACATGTATAATAGCTCAGTTTGAGTCCAGGGTAATCATGGGTTAAGTCCTGGAACTATCCTTTCACCTTGCTATCAAGTGTAAAACATTTAAACAACAAAGAGAACAAAAGACTCGAAAACATATAACAAAGAGATTTGAGAATACTTATTGTTTTATGCAACACCCTGGAATCCTGTAACATTCATCTTTCACCACAATACATCAAAGTACACCACGCCTTGGAAATTCCATTCTTCCTTTGTATTACTTCTCTGAAAATATTACAGTAAGAGAGAGTTCTCAAAAGAAAATTACATCAACCACTTCAACTGCTGTGAAGGGTGAATATATACTTGCGGTGATTTACAAAATATCTGAGTTTTGAGTTATCTCAGATTGTACATTCTTACCAACTACTTAAGATATTATGACCAAAATTTAATACAGCATTGATTACAGAGTACAGGCATTTTAATGCTCTGTCAGAAGATATTTTAGCCTTTGGGAACAGCTAAGTCGGTCGAGATATTCTGAATAAATGCTGGAAGACCTGTTTTTAAGGCTTGTACGCTGTATCCTGGACTTTTCACCTGTGATTGTGACTGCTGCTTGTGGTGAGTCAATGGTCCTGCTGAGTTGGCTCAGCCTCTGCCTCTTCCTTGTAGATATCTTTCTTCAAAATTGTGCCTGCGCATGTATGCTTATTTGCCTGGAGAATTAGCGCTACTGATTCTGGCCTGACAAAATTGTCTGTGACAAATTTCTCCAGACATCCTGTGTGGGCAGTTGGTGTGCTAAGATTGCCCCTAGAGTTTCATCTGCTTCTGTGAATTTGAAGAAGTTAGGTGGTGTATCAAACAGATGCTCAACTTCATTCATGAGGAAAAATAGGTTCTCCACCCTGTCATACATAGTCTGCCCGGTTGCTGGCCCTGCGTCTGCTGAAGTGCTGGGCGGTTTTGCAATCTCTGCTACTGCATGGGCATCAATTCTCTTGTTGTAATTGTCTAGGGTGAGCAGTCTTCCTACACTGCTTAAAATGCTGGGGAGGCCTCTGTTCTGTAGTGCCACGAATTTTTCCAGGAATCTGTTGATTTCAGTCTGCATATCCTGTGTCCTCCTCTCCAGTGTTCCAACTAAGTTCCTCAATGTTATAACTCTTTTGGCTACAGCAATTGTTTCTGTCCTGTTGGTGATTCCCATGACAGCTAATTGAGAGCTAGTCTTATAGTTCAGAATATTGATCATCCTAGTGGCAGCTTCTGGCATGTGTCCAAGGCTTGCCCTGGCTCTCTGTACTTCTCTGTTTGCTTTAGTGATGAGCACCATTTGCTCATCCATGGTCTCAATATATTGCCACTGGTTGGCAATGGACCGCCCAATGTTGCTCCATAGCACTGCCTTCATTTCAGCTGTCACTTTTTCTAGTGCAAGCTCTTTCTCTAGTTCAGCAATTCTCCTCTTAAGAGCTCTTACCTCTCTCTCCTTGGCTGCCTCATTCTGTTTGCTCTTGTCAAACTTTTCATTTACCTTAGCCAAGGTTTTCTTAAGTTCACCCAGCTCTTTCATTTGAGATTCCATGGCTTGGATCTCAGCTTGCAGCTTTTGCATGTCTAAACTAGTAGCCTGTTCCGATGTTGTAGTTGTTGTTGCTGTGGATGGCGCTGTAGTTGGTGCTGTAGCTTCTGTTTGCTGAGGAGGAGGAGTAGTCTTTGGAGGGACTTCCTCAAGATTTATTATCACAGGAGGAGGCTGGGAGGGTTGGCCCTCTTCTCTTTGCTTCAGTGCTTCTTGTAGTGCTGCCTTTGCAGCTTCAGTTTGTCCTAACTGGTCTTGAGTCCTAACCAGCTCTTTGTATAGGGATACCAGCAGGTCTGTAGTATCCTTTTCTTGCCTTTGCTGGGCAACTTCATCTGTTTGTGGATGGATGGTGGCCGGGAGTTTGATTTTCTTTCTTAGGGCCGCCATGTCTGCATCCCTTATCTTCAGGAGTTCTTGGATGCCTTTGACATCTTTAGGATCATGCCCTATATCTGTAATTACCTCTTCCAAGGATTTGATCCTATTGTCCTTGGCTTGTGATGATGCTCTTTCTAATTCCAGCTGAGAAGCTGTGTTATCCAGGCTGCTCTTTAGTTTGTAGTTCTCCAATGTCTCATCTTCCAGGCAGGCATACACCATTTCACCAGTTTGTTTATGTAATTCAATCTTGTCCATAGGGTGTATGTCTTTGGCAAGAACCTCCATGTTGGTTCTTAGATAGTCCGAGGTGGACTGAGGATGCAAAGTTGTGGGCATGAAGTGGCTCATTGTCATTTTGCCTTCGCTCACATCGAAAGCAGACATGAGTCTCTGCTGGTTGCTAGGAGCTAGGTTTAACAAGTGATTATACAGCTGCACTTTTATGGGATCACTCCTCCTTTTGATGTCAATGAATTGCTGCTTTATACTTGACTGCCCTTCTCTATGTTGACCGGAGGAGCTGACCTCTCCTCCCATAGTCATGTCATGTCCACGCTGAGATGAGCTGGCCGAAAGTTCTCCACTGGGTGGGCCCATGCCCATGGCTTGCCTTACTGCTATGTCCTCCTCTTGGGAGTCATTCAGTCTTTGTCTCTTCTCTCTTCTGATGAAGGATGAGGTGTGGGGGGTCTCTCTCTCCCCTTTCCTGGTCAAGTCCTCCTTCTGTGGTGTTTGGAGGACTGAGGTGTCTACATTGGTGTCTGTCCTGGGAGGCACCTCTGTTTGGGGCTGCTGCTCAGTGTAACTAGGTAGATCTGTCCCCTTTTCCTGCTGCAAGGGCTGCTGTTCACTGGACTGTGCTTCTTCTTGTTGCTGCCCCAGTTCTTGCTGTTCCATTTCTTCTTGCTGCTGTAGCAAGGTGTCAACTTGTTCTTCTGTCAATATAGGTGGCTGTTCCACCTGTTTTCCTTTGTCTTTGCTTGCTGCCTGGGGTGTCTTCTCAGTAGTTTGCTGCTGTGCTGCTGAAGATTTAGCAGCTGTTCCAATTTGCTTTCTGTAGGAGAGGGGCACCTGTCCACAAGTTTCCAAGTCAGCTTCTTTTTGCACATTCCTAGCTTCTTTCTCAAGTAATTCTTCCTTAGTGACTTGTTCTACTAGTGTACCCTCTTCCCAATCTAGTGCATTGGCATACTGTTCAATTTCAGGTTGTCTTTTATGTGCATAGTTGCCCAATTTGTATCTAATTCTTCTGAGGGAGATAGAATGATTGGGGTCATAGGGAATCCATTCAAAACTGGTCTGCAATCTGAGGCCTTCCAGGATGCTGTCTGCCTCTTTCCACCCTTCCTCTTTCCTGTTATATAGGAAGGAACCTAGCTGGTTTCTTACCTTCAATTGTGACTTCTTGTTTCTACTCTGAAAGTGAAGGTAATCTGAGTTCCCAAACTGCCTGAAATATTCTAAGGCGAAAAGCCTCATGGGGACATACCTTGGCAACCTAAATGGGTTCAATTCACAGCCATATATCCTAATGACTGTGTGGTTCTGGTAGAAGTACCAGTTGCCAATATTGTAAGATTTGTTCAAATGTAGAATCCTCTTCATTTCATCGGTTAATCTAGGAGGAGGAGTACCTTGCAGCGCTGTTAGGGCTGGATGAACAAATAAATCAATAAACTCACAGTATGTATAGGGTGATACTGAGGTAGAATGAAAGACAGAGGTCCAGAAAACAACTGATCTTGGGATTCCTTGGGCATTGAGTGGCCTCAAAGGAACTGAGAAGGTAGCTGGCTGGTAGAAAAGGAATAAATGATATATATAGGAGGAGTACCTGAACAGTCTCTCCCTTTTCAAATTCATGAACTGCTCATGGATTTTCTCTGCTATGTAAGTTGCATAATCATACTGCACAGCTGGAGGCTTACCAGGGGCAAATATAGACAGCATTGCCATTATGCTGTCATCTACATCTTCCAACCCCCTGAATCCTAGGACATAGCCAATTAGATCCACCAACATTCTGCCCAACTCATTTAGATATTGGTACCCAATAGGAGGGGTTCTGACTGTTTCAGAGCCTGGTGTGACAAACAGTTGGTTGATTTTGACAATCTGGTCACTGGACAGCTTGATCCCTCTGTTAATCAGATTCTGCATGGATAGAGGGGTCAATTTCTTGGCTGTTTTGAAGCGCAGCATCTGGTTTATGCTCTCTGGGGTGATCTGGAACAGGACTAGGCCTGTGGGGCTCATGACTGCTCTTTAGCTGGGGTCATAGCATTCCTGGCAGCTATAAATGAGCTCTGGCATAGGATTGACTTGGGGAAGGTTGTATATGGGCAAATTTGACTCCCAAATCCCCAAGATATCTGCCCCACTGAGGTGCTGGGCCCTTAATTCATTCAACATTTGAATATTGTACTTGGTTCCCATGGGGAACCAATCCAGCATTTGGTAGTCCATGTCTCCCAGGGCTTTCCATGCTAATTCCTGGTGAGGAGCATTGATGGGCTTAATATTCAGTGCAATAGGGGTCTCCATAGCTCTTCAAGATGAAAGAATTGCAGGTGGACAGGTGGAATGGTAAAAACACAGTCTGGAGGCAGTTCTCTGTGGAAACAGTTGATGTTTTGAGTATCCAAGGGGAATTCTCTCAATAGCAATTGAAATACTACTGGAGTCTAGTGACAGAACTTCTCTGTGGTCTAACTGAACTCTCCAATCGGGTGAATTATATCTATTAGGAGCTCTGCCGGGAAAAATGGTGAATTACAGTGGTTTTATGTGAATTGCAGGTTTCTAAAGCTCTGCAGGTACTTCTTGGCCCTCACAATGACAATGGTGGATGAACAAATGGAAATGAACGGTGCAAATAGCGTTTTTATGGTTCTACTATCCCTCTGAGCAATTTCAAGCTTAATGAAGGTCGTATGGAGGGCGAAACGGTCTAAATACCTGTAATTCGATGAGCAGAGGTTGAAGCAAAGGTGCACAGTTGCTGCTTGAGGAGGTCGCCCGGGCTAATAGACTGGTTGGCGAAAATTAGAGTGCAAACGGTCATGCAGAGCGTCCAACAGAAATAACAGTGAAAGTGGTAAAAAACACGGGAAAATTGGTAAATATGGGTTATTTTACCAATTTGGCGCTTTTTTCTGCTGACGTCAGCATGACGTCATTGGTGGGTCATGGTGAGGTGACGTCAGCTGACGTCATCGGGCGACGTGGCAGTGGGTGACTGGTCAAAGGGGCGGTGAGGTGGCAACCCAGTCAGCAGCGAGGTGGACCAATAACAAAGGCAGGTACGAGCAGACAAGGACGTGGCGGCGAGTCAGCGACGGGTAGGTGGCAGTCAAACCGCAGCGGTCACGGTTAAGGCCTTAACCGCCGTGGTTTCTCGGGGCGGTTTAGGTACGGCGCAGAGGCTGTCAGACTTGGCTCCGAGATGGTTCATCGATCGACGCGTGGAGGAGGCGTGACAAGGCGCAACGTCACTTTCCCGGAGGTTAAAGTGCCGCCATAGGATGCGCTCCGATATTGATGTGGACCGTCGGATCTGATGGGCTTGATCCGACGGCTGGCGGAGGAGAAAGATGCGCGCTTCATACTGCGGGCGGAAAAGATTAAACTTTGTGGGTTTTTATGGGTTTTTTCAAATGTTTCGTTTAACCAATAATGTGGTAGGATTGGGGAACGTGCCAGAGGCGGGTATTAACCTTTGCAAAGGTTTTTATAGGCAAAAGGGGTTTGGAGAGGGGGTTTTATCAATGCAGAGGTGATTTGAGGGTAAATTATCTTGCAGCAAAGGGGGAATAGGGTGGAATAGGTTCACCAAAGTGGCCAGATGCCATTTGGTCCCTTTTGAAAAATACACGGCTATTATGCCTAGGGGAGGGAATATACATAAGATTTGGGGTTTTATACACCTTAGTGTTAATATTATTAGGGGTGGGGGTAAGATAGGGGAGGTTATATAGTATAATTAGGAGTTAATATGAATGAAGGAGGGGAATTAGAAAGGGGGTGTTAGTGATGGACTAGAGAGGGAAGAAAAAGAAGTTAGTGATCCTCTTTGCTGTGAGTTCATGGAATTCACCACTTTGTTTGCTGATAGATTTATTGCCTTGGCAAGAGACCTATTGATACCTGTGTAATGGTGATCATATTCTTTCTGCAACCACAACTGCCTACCCAACTATTTTGCCTAGCATTTTTTGTTTCTTCTTGGAGGGGCACTTGGACTTGCAACCCTCAATTGCCTTTCCTTTTCTTTGGCTTTTTCCTTTTCTCTCTACCTACTTCTACCCTTATGTCTTCCAAGGTCCCAGATTAAACTTTTGGGAACCTTTGCTTCTCTACCTGAACTACTTGTCTGCCAAGATTAGGCTGTTTGGACAGACTTCTTTCTCTATTCTAAAACTCAAAATTGAGACATGGCATGATCCAGATTAGACTGTTGAATCATCCACAAAATTTGAAATAAGGTCCTCAATACTTGAAACACTTTACCCAGCTCTTGCTTTCTAAGAAATATGGGATCTTTGGGACACCAGAGCAGAGCATATTTGGCTTTTCTCTTGCCAATCATGAAATATGAAACCTATTAGTATAGGTATCCAACATCATCCATTGAACCTAAAGATTTGCCTTTTGCTTTGCTAGCCTGCCCTGTGAACACTCCCTTTATTGATCTGGTCCAGTTAGGCCATCCCTTGATTGACTCCATAGCCCAATGGCCGGAAGGCCTTCCTCCATCCATCTGTTCCTATAATTCTACCACCCAACCAAATTCAAAACCTTATGAACACTAAGAACTAGCCTAAAATCCCACCCAAAACAAAGTTAAATTATAAAGAGAGAGCCCTCTCTAGAATTAGGTTGGCTAGAACCCGAGTCTCAAATATTAGGTTTGTGGATACCTCAGGTGCTTCCTTCTTCTGATAACTTCTAGAGAAGACTTCTGAGTGATAACATAGTGGTGACCATACTGGGGAACTCAAATCCTAAGTCTTAATAAACCTTTGAGAAATTTGAAATCTTTATTTCAAGCCTCTTGAAGGGTTTATTAGAAGTTATTTATAAAAAATATTTTACAAAGAAAGTAACCAGAAAAGTTGGAAATTTTGGCTTCAAGGAGAACTCATTATACTAGGGCCAATCCTAATCCAAACCCTCCCCAAGTATTTGACAATCCTAATCTAATTTTAAAAATATCTAGAAGACAGGAAATTTCAATCAATCCTACACCTTCAATTAAAGCAAATTAATGCCCTTATGAGTGGTGTTTTTAGAAGACCTCCCCTTTGACGAGTCTTTTGACCTTTCCCTATTTAGAACCAGGCCTGAGAGTGCACTTGATGACATAGTTCTAGATCCAGAATTTATAGCTCAACTTGAAGTCCAAAGGGAAAACTTGTCAATGGATTACTATATTCTAAATTCCCCTCAGTCATCCCTCACTACTGCTAAGATCCCTGAACTTTCTGAAATAGTTTCAACTCCCTTTAGTTCACCATTATTCCCTTCCATCTTTGAAGTTCATTCCTCACCTCTATTTATACCTTCACTTCCCCACCAACCTACCATTACACATCAGTGACCCATTACTCTCAATTCCTCATCACCCATTGTATCATCCTCAGGAATCTAAACTCCCCTTCTTATTCCAGCCCAACTTAGAGCCATGGCAAACATATATGCTCCTCTTGTGCTACCCGCTCCACTAGGTGCTATGCCACAAGACTATTAGAACAAAATTGTCCAATTTAATGGCATAGGACCCTATACAGCATAGCAGCACAGAAGAAAGATGATAGATTATTTTGAATTACATGAAATTGATCTTGGAGATGTCAAAATGAGAATTTTTGCTCAAACTCTACCTGGTGATCTAAGAACATGGTTTAGATCTTTACCTACTAATATTATAGATAGTTTAGAAGTATTTTACCAACAATTTTTAAATAGATGGGAAAAGAAAAAGAATCCTTTGTAGATCCTTTCAGAATATGAAAACATTAGGAGAGGACTAGATGAAACATTCCAGGACTACTGTACTATATTTAACAATATATACAATGCAATACCAGTTGACCTTAGACCCCCACCTAGCTTAGCTCTAATAAAGTTTCCTAACGGGTTTGACACTAATATGGAATTCCAACTTAGAGAGAGAAACCCTCCAACTCTAGAAGACGTGCAAAGTGTAGCAGTTAGTGTAGAAGCTAATTTTCTAGAAAAAAGAGCTAGGGTTCGGAACGAAAGGAGAGCACCCTTGAAAGATGAAGCCTCACCCTTTGACCTTAAAATGGATGCCCTAGCCAAAGGAATGGAAATACTGATGGATAGGATGGAGAACGTTGAAAGGAAGCCTCACTAGGATAATCAACAGGCACGTCCAGTGAGAAATCCAAACTTTAGGAAGAATCAAAATCAGAACACTGGAAAAAATGGGCCTGATCACAATATTAGGCCTCGTTTTCAAGAAAACTTTGCTGAGGCATCCCATTTAGAAGACCTTAAACAAGACACCCAAATTAATTTAATGGGATTAGATGAGGAAGAAACTATTTTTTTGACTCAATATGATCAGGAATTACATATGCTTCAGCAATTACAGACCCAATCCAGAGAATCATTCAGTTACAAGCAAGGGTATGATTCTGCTATCTTCAAAGTGCACAAACAGTACAATTCGAGGAGTAAAAAGAATGTTGATACTCCTGACCAAAATAAGAAAGTAGTATCAAATCAACCTAAGAAAATTAAATCAGTCCAGCTACAAAAACTCTCCAAATCCTCTCTAGACCAAATCAGAACCCTCCTAGTACCACCATTGTAGATGTAACCAATGACCAACCCCCTCATAATCAACCATCCACTTCAATTCTTTCCAAGGAGACAGTGGAAGAAATTCCAAACATCATATCAGAAAATCCATAGCCAAAGACTTCAAATGTAGAAAAAGAAGACCAACCTACTCCAAATCCTGCCATGAAAATTCTAAATCCTCAAACAGAGAAAGCCCCTCTGCCTTTCAATTTGGGAGCAGAGGTGGCTAAGCTGAAAATTTCAGTCCCCTTAATAGAGTTGATTAAAAATGAAACTTATAAATGTCAAATAAGCAAATCCTTAAACTTCGTTGAGAATGAAGAATCTGTTAACCTATATGATGATCAACCTAAGCTTATTTTCGGTCCTGATGTTAATGGAAAACCAATGGAAGGAGGGATACCACCCTTTTACATTAGCCTTAACATTCACGATAAAATCCTACACAATGCTATGCTAGACTTTGGGGCTTCACACAATCTAATGCCTAAATCTGTTATGGAGAAATTGAACTTGGATATCACTAGGCCTTACAAGGACCTATTTTCGTTTGATTCAAGTCATGTTAAGTGCTTAGGACTAATAAAAGACTTGTGTTTTTCCCTAGTACAATACCCTGCTAAGATCACTCTTATGGACATAGTTGTTGCTGATATACCACCTAAATATGGCATGCTGTTGTCTAGATCATGGGGGGAAAAACTCCAAGGATCTTTGCAACTTGACATGTCATATGCCACAATATCAGTCTTTGGACATCCAAAAAAACTATACAGAGAGACCCTGATGAAGTATGTAGTGAGTAGCTAGGATAGGCCTCAAAACCTTCCTATATATTCCATGCATTCTGACATCGATTCTTTCATTTTGTAAAATGCTGAACCAAACCAAGAAAATACTTCAAATAACATTACTTTAGAACCAAAAGAAATTGCAGTTGCAGCAGAAAATCAAATTGTCCAAATTCAAGAGATTTCAGATAAAAAAGATGATCAAGATACCTTAATCAAAGAAGATTTTGTTCCCCCATATAGTAAGAATTATGAACATGAAATACTCAGGCATGTTGAATTTGATGGGCTAGTGAACAAAATAGGTGCAGGAGCAGGAGTATGGATTTACAATTTAGAGAACAATTACTCAAAGGGCCATGCCTACAGACTGAATTTCAAATGCACCAACAACATGGTTGAGTATGAAGCGCTTCTTTTAGGTCCCAATTTGGTTAAAGGGTTAGGAGCCATAAGAGTTTCTGTTATGGGAGATTTTGATTTGGTTATCAAACAAATCAATGTTGTATATATGACCAAAGACCCTAGATTAAGTTTTTATAGAGGAACAATTGTAGAAATATTGAACACTTTTTTAGAAACTAAGCTTGCAGTCATTCCAAGGAAACATAATATGCAGGCTCATAGTTTAGCAATGTTTGCCAGCACTTGTAAGTTACCATTTCAACCTAACCATTAGTACACTGCTGAGGTTAGGCACAAACATGCTATCCCAGACAACTTGAAAAACTGGCAAGTATTCACTAATGACCAAAAGAAAAACAATTTTCTAACTTTAGAGGAAGAATTTGTAAATATCAACATAGATACTGACATAACATTAGATCTTGATTTCACAGACAAAATAGAAATTAAAAAATTTGAAGATGAAGAGATAGATAGATTCCATCCCACAAAGTTTACTAAATCAGATATTCAAAACCTAAAGCAAGTTGAAATTGATGAGATAATTGATGAAGACTCTGAAATCATCAATCTCAAAGAAAAGTTTTTGCCCAAAGGATTAAATCCTTTGGAAGACTTGTTTAATTCAAATAACGTCCCTAGAAAACCAAAAATGGAACCCTTAAAATATGACATAGAGGAGTGTAACATAGGCTTTGAGGAAGATCCTAAATTGATAAAACTTTCAAAATCCTTACCTCCTACTGAAAAAGTAAAATACATAGAACTACTAATGGAATTCCAAGATGTCTTTGCTTGGAGTTATGAGGACCTCAAGTACTATGACACCAACATAGTACAACACACTATCCCCATAAAAGAAAACTAGAAACCTTTTAGACAGAAACTTAGAAGGATTAATCCCATTCTATTTCCTTCTATTTAAAAGGAAATCAAATGAATGTATGAATCCAAGATCATAGCACCAATTAGATTCTCTAATTGGGTTTCAAATTTGGTGCCCACAAGAAAGAAAACTGGTGAGATTAGACTGTGTGTTGACCTTAGGAATCTCAATAAAGTTTCACTCAAGGACAACTACCCTCTCCCCAAAATGGATCACATATTATAGAGGGTAGTAGGTTCAACCAGGATCTCATTACTAGATGGGTTTTCTGGTTACAACCAGATTTTAGTTCACCTAGATGACCAGGCAAAAACTGCATTCACTACTTCTTGGGGCACATTCATGTATGTGAAGATGCCTTTTGGGTTAAAGAATAAAGGGGCCACCTTTCAAAGAGCTATGGATATAGCTTTTGCTAAGGAAATCCATGACTTCCTAGTAATATACTTAGATGATATCACTGTATTCTCAAATTCTGATAAACAACACTTAGATCATCTAAGGCAGGTCTTCATCAAGTATAGAAAGTATGGAATTTCTTTGAATCCTAAAAAACCTTTATTTGGGTTGGAAGAGGGAAAAATGTTAGGCTACATAATCTTTAAAGATGGTATTCGAATAGATCCTACAAGAATTGAAGCCATCTAACATATACAACATCTTAGGAGCATCAGAGAACTACAAGCCTTTTTAGGTAAAATAAACTTTCTTAGAAGATTTATTTCTAACTTAGCAGAACTAATTTGATTATTAAATAACATGTTGAAAAAAGATTCAACTATTAAGTGGACAGTTGAGGCTAAAAGGTCTTTTGAATATATTAATCTAGCCTTAGCACAAACACCAGTTTTGATCAGTTCAAAATTTGATAGGGATTTCGTTATATTTTCTTTTGCCTCAAAACACACAATTGCTGCAGTCCTACTACAGAAGAATGATCAGGGTTTTGAACAACCTATTGCCTTATTTAGAAAAGCCCTGAGGGATGCCCCTTTAAAGTATAATATAATGGAAAAACAAGCTTTTGCTTTAGTCAAATCTATCAAATATTTTAGAGTTTAAATTCTATATTCTCATGCAATAGCCTATGTTCCCAATGTTGTGGTCAAAGACATCTTGATTCAGGATGGTCTAGATGGAAAGAGAGGGAAGTGGATAGCTACTATATTAGAATATGAATTAGAAATCAAACCTACAAAGTTGATCAAAGGCCAAGGTTTAGCCAAGCTCATGGCTGAATCGAACTATTAGACCTTAGACATAAATTTTATTACAGAAATGGATAATGAAGAGGAGATGGCAACTCCACCAATTAGCCAAGACTTTATTGAATCACCATGGTATGCTAACATTATATGTTTTACAAAATCTACAAGCTCCTCCTGAATTATTTAGGACTGAAAGTAGGTTCTTAAATATGAAATCTTTAAAATTCTGCATAATTGATAATTCTTTATTTTAACCACAAAGGCATCCTTCTTAACTGTTTATTAAAATAATAATCTGACAAAATATTATAGGAGTTTTGTGCAGTTGACTATGGGGGACATATTTACTGGAAAACCACAGCTGACAAGATTCTAAGAGCCGATTTTTATTGGCCCACTCTATTTTTTAATGTAAAGAATTTGTAACCTCATGTCATAAATGTCAGATTTTTGAAGGAAAGAAAAAACTTTTACCCTTATCTTTGAAGCAAATATCAGCTGAAGCACCATTTCAACAGTGGGGTCTTGACTTCATTGGTGAAATCCACCCACCTTCCTTTGCCCAACATAAATGGATTCTCACTGCTACATATTACTTTACGAAATGGATAGAAGCCATACCGTCAAGACAAACCACTGATACTGTTATAATAACCTTCCTTGAATGCAACATCCTATCTAGATTTGGGTGCCCAACCAAGATCATCATTGGTAATGCAACAGCCTTCAAATCTAAGAGAATGATTGATTTTTGTAATAAGTATCATATAACCCTCAATCACTCTACAGCTTAGTACCCTCGAGGGAATGGACTAGTGGAGTCCTCCAACAAGAGTTTATTGAATATCATCAAAAAAATGTTGGAGGATAATAAGAAAACATGGAACAAGAAGCTAGTAAATGCCTTGTGGGCAGATAGGCTAACCACAAAGAAATCCATTGGTACCAGTCCTTATCAATTAGTTTATGGAATGAAGGTTATTTTCCCATATTCCTTGGGAACACCAGTGATAAATTACTCCAAGGGGTGCAGGTTGAGCCAAATGATATTCAAAGGAGAATCAACTAGACAGTTCACTTACAGCAGAACAGGGAAGAAGTGTACATCAGATCCCAACTTGTGAAAGAAAGGATCAAGAAAGATTTTGAGAAAAGGACCAAAGCAGAATATTTCTACCTAAGAGACAAAGTTTTGAAATGGGATACAAGAAGAGAGGATAAAGGTAAACATGGGAAGTTTTAATTCCTATGGAAAGGCCCATATATAATCCATGAATTCAGAGGTAATAATGCTTTCTTCCTCAGAGAATTGGATGGCACAGAAGTAGAAGGAGGACCAGTTAATGGTCGAATGCTTAAACACTACATAGAACCTAGTTACTGATTTCACTAATCACTTATACATACTCTATTTTTAAAAATTTTAGAGTTGATTGGATGGTAAATTTTGGAGTTGAAGCCCAAAGAGAAGGCCCTAAGTTTCAAGAGTTTTACTGCCATAAATAGCAATAATGCAGAAAAATGAAAGGGAAATGTTGCATGCTAAAGTTACAACAATTTAGAAGGCCATTGATCTACAAGTTCTTGACATTTCACCAGGAAATTCCATCCCTAAGTGGAGCCAGTGGTAGGTTCCTATGCCAATAGGAGTCATAATTTTTGAATGGCTGAGATTAAACCTATAATATGTACATACCTTTGCTTTCTGAAAATGTTTTCCATATTCAAAAAATTAAAAAATGTAAAGAGGGTATGTCCTAAAAGAAAAATTAAGGAACAAAAAGAATAAAAAAGGTCAAAAACGATGAAAAGCATGAACCCCAAGAAAGAAAAGACCATGAAAGTGTGCAAGTCAAAATGCCGCTACTATTTACTTTTTGTACAAAATAAATGATTGTGTGCAGTTTGTAACCTATGCCACAATCCATGATAGTCAAAATGTTTAATTTGTTATTTCATGCTTATAGATAGAGAATAAAATCTGACCAAGTAGTGTAATCTTCGAAGATAAGTAGACAGGTAGAGTCAATAAAGGAGCTCAACTGTTTAATCTGAGCCCTTGGATGTAATAATGTTAGATTTAGCTAGATTACCATTGTAAAGAAAATAAAACATTTGATAAGGGTTTTATAGCTTAAATGCACCCTAAGAAAGAGAAGTAAAAATGGTAGGATGAGTAGATGGGTAAGTAGAAGAAAGGTTGTAGAATTGTGATGATTTTTAGATAAAAGCATATTGATCACACTCATCATGAAAGTTCTAAGTATGAATCGGAAATGGGACTAACATAAAGTTCACAAAATCAAATTGATTAATTTCCCCTCACTCATTTCAACTTTTACTTAACTAATGTCCCAAAATAAGTTTCAAGTACCCAAACTCTTGAAGTCAAAGGGGCTCATAGCATTTCTCTGACTTCTGGAGGGACCAGACCCTTGGCCCAATGACTTATAGATCTTAAGTACTAAAATCCCCTCATAACCATTCACCCCCTTCAATTCATTCATTTTCCCCTAATAAATCCCTTTTCCTAAGGTTAAAACACCATTTTCCTAAGGAACAACAATCAGACCCCATGAATACACTTTTTTTAACCCACAAAAATGCACTTAGCCTAAGTTATAATGTCTCTATGTAAAAAGCGAATGAAATCACAAAAATACATTATGCTTAGTGCCAATTCATTTATCTCCCCCAATATTCATATTAACCATTAACATTATTTATATGGTAATTCCTGAAAAACCCCTTTCCCATATATTTTATTAAACCCCCTTAATATTAGTATCCCTACCCATAAGTTTGAAACATAAACTTTATATTATATTTGAACCCTGGCAAAGGACATACTTAATAAATCCGTGATTAATTAAAGTCAGACCAATCAAATCACGCTCGATGCATTAAATCTCCTCATTAAACTAAAACCACCATGATTAATCACCCATCGGGCCCCTCTATTACCCTCCGTGCAACTCTTGCGCCCAATCACCACACGATCTCCCCCCTCCCCATTCGATGACCCACGTTGATTTCGAAAGGGCCCAAAATTTGAACAATACACCCCTGAAATGGGTTGTTTTCCACCGGGCCCCCGAGGCGATGTGGTGCTCGATGAGTGGAATTAGACGGCCTCCCCCCAATACCGCCAAGCGCCCAAAGGTTGTGCAAAATAAAATGCTTACCGCCAGCCTCCTACTTGCCAAAGCTGTCACTATTCACCCTGCTACGAGACAAACCGCTATTGTTCACCCATACGTGCCAAATTGTCACCTGTACTTGCCAAATTGACTTTTACGCATAAAGCCAAAAAAAAGTCCCAAATCATTGTTTTATCATTTTTTAACTGCAAACTTCCATGCACGCACTTGTGAACATTGAAAGCCATAAACCCACGTGCACCTGCACTCTGAAGATGCCAAAAGCTCCCAAAGTTCCTTCCAGCCTAATTGAAGCCCTTTCAACCATTATAAATCACCAGTGAACCAATTCAGACTAGTTTAAATCGTCAATTCCAGGTATTTATCCATTGAAAGCCCTATTAATTTCCAAACCAGTCTCTAAAAACTTTCTTAAATTGAAATTAAAGGGAGCCTTAGTAGCATAAAAACCACCTAGAATTAAACCACTAGTACCCTCAAAGACTGAAAATTTACTTTCCCCCATTCTTAAATCCACAAGAACTAAGAATGTATGCCCCTATTTCCATGGATGTCCGACCAATTACTACTCCTCACTTTGACCTAGACCACCTTCCCCTTACTCATAAAGATTTCCAAATCAAGGACACCTCTGTCCTTGGATCCCCTATCAAACTGTACTGCCGATATAGGGACCAATACCTAAATCAAGCTGAGAAAATAGGTCTATGGGAATCTAATTTTCCCAAGTATCAATTCCCTGAGGTGCACATTTTCCTTGAAATCATTCATTATTGCCATGCAAACTAAATTCCTAGTAAATAGCAGTGATGTCCCCTAACCAAACCATACTTTTTACCATCATTGCTGAGTCAATCAATGAAATGTTGCAATTACAACCAAGGCAGAACCTAACCCCTATTTCAATTAGAGACCTACTAGACAAATTTCCCAATCTTACCACTGCTAAGATTGCTGAAATGCTTCAAACCTTCATCAGGGAGGAAAAGCATGTCCCAATAGAACCTCCTCCATATGTGGCTACCATATTTTCCCCATTTGGTTAGGATATAGTAGCAATGATCTCTTGTGTTTTAGGCTATACCACCAGTGAGTACATAGATGAAATCATTTTAGCCTTCATGTCCATTTTTACTCCAAGGCAACCCGTTTTTGTCATGTATGACTATCCCAAATACATAGCTGATAGGATGCATGAACAATTTCTGAGAATGAGTAATGAAAGAGTGTTTAAGTATTCTTAAATTTTGTACCACCTATTCTTATATTATCAAGTTGACAAGTTCTCTTTCACTCTCCAAAAGCTTGACATTAAAGGTCATCCTAGGTCAGTTATTTTTTGGACTCCTTTGATACATAATCATGATTCCCCATATCCATACAAAGATTTCATTGATCTATTTGTACATCCTGTAGTGATCATGCTACTAGGAAGTCCTCCTCCAAGAATCTGTTCAGACATCAAGAGGATCCTACAGCTGTCAAAACAACACAAAGTGGGATATTGGTACTTGTACCAAAATCACACAGAAATTAGGATCTATGGCTCTGAATTGGCCCCATATAAACTGCCCAGATACCTCCCAATGAGGTTATTTTCTCTGGAGTACTACAGGAAAATAATCGACACAGATGAGGTACATTTTGTTAAAGCCAAAAAGAAGGCCCAACACAAAATCAAAGATCAACTAGGCCCCTTTGTATGCAATATCAAAGAAGCTGGAAGAGAAGCAGGATAAATCCTTCAAAGACTCAAACTAAAACAAAGCTTCATGTGGAGCTATGACCCCTATGACTTCATCTGCAACAGACGACAAAAAAACAAGATGACTCCCTACATTCACCACCGAATCCCTGAAATAGAGAAATATGCAAATCAGTCGAAATGGGTGGAGAATACTCTAGTGGATAGAGATAGTAATGAAGTTGCTGTTGAAAATGCACTAATTGATTTAGAGAAAAGGATTGATGAAGGTTCTTTCTTACAGGTGCCAGGACAATCTCAAGCATAAGGAGAATCACAAGCACACAGTGAACAATACATAGAAGAATAATCCCAGGTACAATAAGAATCAGAGCAGATAGACATATCAAAGGAATTAGGTCAAACAGGTACACAGTAGTCCAATATGAGTACTCTCCCTAACTTGAAAACTCCTCTAAATGAGGAAATAAGCCTCAAAAGAAATAGGGAGGAGGCCACTACATCAGGCACAACAACCATACAAACATATGCAGAAACCAGCCTAGTCAAAAGGCAGAGGTTAAATCCTGTTTCGGAACAAGAATTCACAGAAGAAACAGTGGGGGCCACGAGCATAGAGAAAGAAAGAAGTAGGCTTGCTACTCCTTCCTGGGGCGCACAAGAACCTTCCACATCTCATACTCAGATGTTCCACATCTCATACTCAGATGTTGGAGAGGCAACAGAGTGTTGAAGTGTCCTAATTTAGGATGCCAGCAAACAAAGATCAAGACATTAGAGAAAGGTACAAGGACATCAAACCTAGGAATGAGAGGTTGAAGGCCGAGACTTATGCACAGTACCTCAAGATGGCACATACCAACCAAACAAGGCTGATGTCAGCCTATGATGTGAAAGAAGGCAAAATGCAAATGACATTCATGAAGCCTACCACACAATAACCAAGATCAACAGCAGACTTCCAGAAGATAGATTTTGAGGTGATGGCAAAGGACATACATACTATTGACCAGATTGAGTTGCACAAACAAATAGGGGAGATGATTTACTCCACCTTGACATGGGAAAGCCATCGCATCCCACCAATTGTAGAACTCCCTGAATAATATATCATTTAAGTTCCAATTGGAGAAGGCCTCTTCACAGGCAAAGGACACCAGAATCAAGTCCTTAGAGGACTTAATCATTGAGTTTGGAAACGATCCCAAAGATGTGAAGGCCACTGAAAAACTGATCAAGGAGAAGAAATATGACATAGCTTCTTTGAAGAAGCAACTCAAAATTCCACCATTGCATCATCCACAAACAACAGAAGTCCTGGAAACAAAAAAAGGATAAGAAGAGCTTATGCACTTGGTCCTAAAGTTAAACGACCAATTGAAATAAACAAAGAAAGAATTGGACACAATGACTCAGTCCAAACAGAGTGAATTGGCCGCTACCTCCACAACTGCCATTCCCACAGTAAACAACTGCAATCCCTTCAACATTGGTAGCCTCTTTAGCACCAACAACTCCACCTGCTATAGCACTGCCAGTCACAACTGAGTCTACAACTACAGGTACAAAGGATAGCAGAGTTAGTGAAAGCCATGGATCAAATGTCCATCCAGGCAACAAACCTTAAGAGGCTTAAGGAGAAAGTAGCAAGCCTAGAAATTGATAGCTTGCCCAAATACAACAAATAGAAGAAACATAGAAATCCCTAAAGATGGGAGAGAAGATTAAGGTCCTAGAGAAGGATATAACATTACAAAAGCCACTAGGATAGACTAAGGAGATGCTTTGTGCCAATATCATTGACTCTGTCAATGATATTTGGCCATCAATTCAAGTAATATTTGAGCAAACAGAACTGGTGAAAGTGGCCACTTAAGTAATTCAGAAGTTAAAGGAGGACCTAGGAGACCAGCGTGAGGATGCTAATCGACTCATCCATTTTTTGAATAGAAAAAACAGGCATGAACTAAATGATCTTGGTGTGGAGGACAGAACTAAAGCCATCATTGAAGTAAAAAAGGTTTTGTCTAAAATAAACCTTATGCTTAACCTGGAGGAAAAATGCCATAACGTGTAGGTTGGAATTGACAGATTCATGGCAAATTTTCATGTTTTGAGGGATGAAGGCCTTCCAAGTCCCATGGTCATCAATGAAAAACTTATGACCCAATTGGACTATGTTGATAGATTAAAGAAATTGTCCAAGGAACAAGCAAGCACTTCAAGAATCAAAGCATTGCCAACGGGGAAAGTATTGTATGATACTTTAGAAAAATTGTTTTTCCTAGAGCATGAGGTGAAACATCTATTTGTCACCAAGCCAAATTTTTCCAAATACACTGAGATAGACGAGATATATCGAAGGATTCTCAAGGTAAAATTACCTAAAGATGAATGGTGGGAAAAATGACAGATTTACTATAAGTTATCATTGTAAATCTGAAGGCAAGTGAAAGGATAGATAAACAGGGTCAAAGAGTAATAGGTTAAAGAGTATCAGTAGAAAATTAAAGACAAAGGTGATTACAACTTACAAATATCAACGAGCTTAAAGAGCTAAAATTCAAACTGCAAACAACAAGCACTATCACAATAAAAGGGATAGCATCATGCAATTTTCCATCTGTCTCTATCTTCATGCTTGAAGATATTTTGATTTCCTAGATTAATTCTATGCTGCATGGAAAGCATTATGCACTGAACGGGGCATGATTGAATATAATATCACAGGATATATGCTTCGAGATTTTAAATCTAACTGTATATATCTCAATATCTATTAATTTAATGTTTCAATATCAATAGGTGTAGAATTTAATGTTGCACAGCTCTCTTGTAACTGTGTTTGCATGATTCTCGATGCAGTTATATATATAAATAAACTTTAACCATGTATATATTCCAAACATCTGTTGAATTTAATGTGTATAAAGTTTCACGGTGTATATATCCCGGTATCTATTAAATTTAATATCGACCTTCACAATCTTTATTAAATTTAATATTGATCTACACCATTTTTATTAATAAGCATGTTTGATTTTTATATCAGAATTATATATTTTATTATTATAAATATAAAATTTAATATTGTTTTATAGGAGAACTTTTTATGTAGTTATTTGACTGATAGAGTCTATAAAATTATAGGCTTATTATTTTTTTGGGATTTAGATTAAATCCATTTTATTAAAAATTGAGCCAATGATATTATAATTTTCAATATATGTATTAATAATATTTAAAGTAATAATTAATTGATAAGTGTAAAATTCTATTTAATTTATTAAAAAAAATATTTAATTAAAAAATAAATAATATTATAAAATTAAATAAATATATTATTTTTAGTTAAATGAAATATATTTAATTAAAGATTGAGACAATAGTGTTATACTTATAATTTGAAATAATTGTTTTATTAGTATTTAAAACAATGAGTAGCTTTAATATAGATGAATTAAAAGTTCTATTGAGATAATATTATAATTTGAAATAATTATTTTATTAATATTTAAATAATAATTAATTGGTACCTTTAGCTTTCACTTTCATCAATGAGAAGTTATTTAAATAAGGAAGAATTATTTATTTATTTTAGTGTTTGAAATTATTTTTTATATATTTTAGTTTTCTTTGGACTCAAAATATTCATTAAATAAAACTATTACTTCAAATAATTTTATTTTTATTTTTATAATTATTTTATTAATAATTAAAAATATAATTAATTGATATTTTTATTTTTATAATTATTTTACTAATATTAAAATAATAATTAATTGATAGCTTTAATATTAATAAATTATAAAATAAAAAAGAAAAGAATAATTCTTTGAAATTGTATTATTATTTTAAATTATCTTATATATTTTCAAATTTTTATGGAATTAAACCTACTCAATTAGCATCCATGGTTGTTCATTGTTTGAATCTTGAAAATATAAGTTATTGGTTAATTTTATTTATTTATTTTCTGGATTAATTTTGGGCTCAATTTTGCTCTAAATTTAATAGAGATTTTTTAGAAATACATATTGAGATTTATGTTTTTTTTTTTTTACTTTTAAAAGCACATTCTAAATAAAAATAATACATATATTGGATTATGAAATCTGCATAATATTTGTATAAACATTTAAAAACACATTCTAAATAAAAATGAAACCACTCACTATGCTAAAAATTCTATTAGGGAATTTTTAAAATTCTATTACTGAATTGTAATTAAGAAAAGGCAAAAACTATAAAAAAAAAACTATAAATTTCTATTACTAAATTGCAGTCAAAAAATCAAAAAACATAAAAGAACTATAAAATTTTATTTTTGAACTGAAGTTAAAAAAGCAAAAAAACATAAAACATAAAAAAAAAAAAATAAATATATATATATATATATATAAAAGACTCTTGATAATAGATAATGGATCGAAGTCAAATGCAGTTATAAAAATGATAAGACTTTTGATAAGAAATAATGGATGGTAGTCAAATGGGGTATAAAAATTATTAGATTCTTGATAGTAAATAAATGGATGGAGTCAAATGGGGTTATTTAAGGTGGTTAAGTGGAATTACAATTATCTTTGCTACCCAAATTTAAGATTGGGTAGATAATGGACTGAATTGAATTTTGATAAATATGATTAGCTTACATCGATCTTAAATAGGGATTTAACATGTGCTGAGGGATCCAATTTCTGAGGATGTACAATTTTTATGAGCTAATATTATTTAAATGTTTGTATAATTATTTAATTTTTTTAGATTAAAAGAAAAATTGAGAACATGAACAATATTTCAATTCAATTTTGATAAAAAACTAACAGCATTACACATCATATTAAGCTGTAAAATAAACTTCTCAACAAATTATAACACTTTCATATTTACAATTATTATTATTATATTTATTATTATTATATTGACTCATAACCATGTTCCCAATTCCTGGGGATTGATATATATATATATATATATAAAACTTCCCAGCAAAAATAATCGTTAATTGTTTGAGAAAGGGTTCAAAGAGCTATTTATTTTTCGATAACTCTTTAGATCCTTTTCAAATAAAGTATGATCTTTCACGGAAAAATTGGACTATGGTCAGAAACCTTTGTTATTTGTCAGAAAACTTTGTTATGTGTAAAACATCAACCTTTGTTATTGGTCAAAAACCTTTGTTACGTGAAAACATCATGACCTTCAATGTTTTTCTTTTTTTCAACACGTTCAGCTTGGGTTATTGAATGTGGAAGGGTACTACGGTTCGCTGTTAACTTTCATCGATCAGGCCGTGGACGCCGGATTCATCGCACCATCTGCCCGTCATATCATTGTGTCGGCTCCCAATGTTCAAGAACTGGTACGAAAGCTAGAGGTAAGCCATTAGTTTATAGACAGGTGTGTCATTTTCAAGGACAGATTTTATACTAACATTTACAGTTTTTGCTGGTTGTCAATTTGCTGAGAAATTGTATATTTTAAATGAAATGATACATGTTTGAAGTGGGTGATCCGGTATATTTTGAATAAAGTGATCGATGTTTCAAGTCGACACCTCACTCATCAGAACAACCTACATTCTAATTATGAAAATCTTCAATTTCTTGATAAATATTTGTGCAGGAGTACGTTCCAATGCACAAGAGAGTAGCGTCAAGATCCAGCTGGGAGAAGGGAGAATTGGAATCCATTGAGAGATCCAGCTGGGAGAAGGGAGAATTGGAATCCATTGAGAGATGGAATGAATTAGTGTGTGAGTCAAATCTTGATTTTACATGATTATATACAACTTCGGATATGTCATCTCATCTTTTTGTGCATACGGAAGGAAGATTTGGTGCTGGATATATTTTTTTGCAAATACGGAGGCGGTGTTTTGCATCTTCGAATCGATAACCATATATTACTGTACAAGCATCCAGCGCTGGTTTTCGCGTACGCTTGTCACTGTTTTGCTTGTGAGTCCATGCACGGAATACATCGATCGTTTTCCATATACGGTTGGAATTGAAATTGATGTGAGTTTAATTTGTTTTCAGATAAGAAAAAACGCTGCTTTTATTTAGACAGTAAATCAGTACATTGAGTTCCAATTGATGCATCATTTGAAACAGTATATTGTTTGCCAATATCATTATCCCGTGCCCAAATATTTGTTGTCAAGACCAGAAAACCATGTCTCCATAAAATACCATATCCAAAACAGAAAAAAGGGAGTACAGACCATATCCAAAACAGAAAAAGGGAGTACAGAGCCAGTCCAGCAAATAGAGCTAAGTTTTGGTATTTTTTGGTTGGAATAAATCATACAATTTTAGACCAAGCTAGGGGTTATCAGGCCAAATCTAGCTATTGTCTTTTTAGCTGTTATCTTATCAAGAAATGGGAGTCATTGGATATTCTGCCCGTCTATTTAAAATGCATAAGCCAGATCTGATGATTCAACTTGTAATGACAAAAATCAATGAAGATAGAGTTGAAATCTGAAGGGAGCACATCCAGCTCCATGTCCATGTCCAGATTCAAGACCGTGTGAGTATACTGTGGCAGCAGTCCAGGGAAGAGAAATAGCTATCAAGACTCTGCAACTGAACTGGGAAAGGTGCTGGTAGTATATCATTTTATTACTCATGTTTTCAATTGTTTGGCGATGTAATATATATGTCAGTAAGATTCCATTCAAAGTTTACTCCTCCATTTCGTTTTTGGTTAGGCATCATTGTTTAAACAAGCAATTCCCACTACGATTCCTTGTGTTCCTTGGAAGTTTACTCCTCCATTTGGTGTTTAGGTTAGGCATGAAGAATCTATACAGTGAATTTGTCATTCTGTTTATAGTTCCATGGTATCCCAGGTTGATATTGGGAAAACTTCACAGAAACTCGTAAGCAGTTGCAATTATTCTATTAAGTGCTTGTAGATTATGCTGTTCGAGCATATCCAGCAGCAGCTTCCATTTGCCCAGTTCCATACCCATAACCATAAGCAGTCGGTTAAGCAGTTATATACCCAAGAGCAGCAGGTACAGTTTCCTCATTAACCCTATCTAATAGATGCGCAGATCGATACCCAGATCCAGATACTCCACCAGCATCAGTAGCGTAAAGAGCAAAGGAAGGAGTATCAATAGGAACATATCCATAAGATCCGGACTTATCGCAGCAGAACTACTAGTAGTAGACTCAGTAGCTTACCTTGATCTTGGCCCAGCAGTTGCTTAGCTTGACGACTCTGTTGAGTTAATAGATCCAGTTACGGATCCATATCCATGCCGAGATGGAGGCCTAGTAGCCGCCTGGGTTGATTCATACCTTGTTTCAGAAGCACCACCAATTTGAAGATCCCACAGAGGCAGATTTTTCTGTAGATGAAGCATTTGATCCTGTCGATTAGGTTAACCGACCACCTACCCCTCCGACTTTTGGTACATCTGTAGACGACTCTGTTGATCCGGTTGAAGCACCAGAAGGAAGGGCATATACATTTCGTGATCGTGCATCGAGCCATGTGTTGCCTCCAGGCATAAAAGCCTGGAGGCAACACACCGAGTTTCTGTGAAGTTTTCCCAATATCAACCTGGGATACCATGGAACTATAAACAGAATGACAAATTCACTGTATAGATTCTTCATGCCTAACCTAAACACCAAATGGAGGAGTAAACCTTGAATGCATATATATTACATGGCCAAACAATTGAAAACAAGAGTAATAAAATGATATACTACCAGCGCCTTTCCGAGTTCAGTTGAAGCGTCCTGATCGCTATTTCTCTTCCCTGTACTGCTGCCACAATATAAGCACTCGGTCTTGAACTCGGTCTTGAATCTGAACATGGAGCTGGATTTGCTCCCTTCACATTTCAACTCTATCTCCATTGATTAGTTTCAGTCTATCGATAGTTCATTCAAAAACTTTAATATGATAGATCAAAAAGTTATTGATATCATATATATGTATGTATTAAACTGAGAGTTAATATGCAGATTACAGGTGAAACAATAGGTTAAGTGAAAGCTGTAGGCGACATGCATCAAAGAAAAGCAGAAATGGTGCGTCAATCGGATGCTTTTATTGCCTTGCCAGGTTGGTCTCTTCTCATTCTTACTTCTGTAAAAGCCTCTCATTATTTAGAACCTCGGGGTTGGTCTATTATCTTATTCTGTGGTTTGGGTTCACTGTATCTTCTCATTCTTGCTTTTGTAAAAGCTTATCATAATTTGGAACCTCAAGGTTGATCAATTCTAATAACAAAAACCTCAATTTAAAATACAGTCTATCTAAAAGCTTCTCATAATTTACAACCTCAAGGTTGGTCTGTTGGGCCGTGGTTTGGGTACACATTATCTTCTACTTTCTTCTGTAAAAGCTTCTCATAACTTACAACCTCAAGGTTGGTCCGTTGGGATGTGGTTGGGTACACTGGTTAAGTCCATGTACACTGGTAACCATTATGCACAAAGTAGGGGACCATTCCCATTTCTATGCTGCATGGACAGCATTATACACTGAACGGGGCATGATTGAATATAATATCACAGGATATATGCTTCGAGATTTTAAATCTAACTGTATATATCTCAATATCTATTAATTTAATGTTTCAATATCAATAGGTGTAGAATTTAATGGTGCACAGTTCTCTTCTAACCCTGTTTGCATGATTCTCCATGCAGTTATATATATAAATAAACTTTAACCATGTATATATTCCAAACATATGTCGAATTTAATGTGTATAAAGTTTCAGTGTATATATCCCGGTATCTATTAAATTTAATATCGATCTTCACAATCTTTATTAAATTTAATATTGATCTACACCATCTTTATTAATAAGCATGTTTGATTTTTATATGAGAATTATATATTTTATTATTATAAATATAAAATTTAATACTGTTTTATAGGAGAACTTTTTATGTAGTTATTTGACTGATAGAGTCTATAAAACTATGGGCTTATTCTTTTTTTTCGGATTTAGATTAAATTCATTTTATTAAAAATTGAGCAAATGATATTATAATTTTCAATATATGTATTATTAATATTTAAAATAATAATTAATTGATAAATTTAAAATTCTATTCAATTTATTAAAAGAATTATTTAATTAAAAAGCAAATAATATTATAAAATTAAATAAATATATTATTTTTAGTTAAATGAAATATATTTAATTAAAGATTGAGACAATAGTGTTATACTTATAATTTGAAATAATTGTTTTATTAGTATTTAAAACAATGAGTAGCTTTAATATAGATGAATTAAAAGTCCTATTCAATTAAAGAGGAGATAATATTATAATTTGAAATAATTATTTTATTAATATTTAAATAATAATTAATTGGTACCTTTTAACTTTCACTTTTATCAATGAGAAGTTATTTAAATAAGGGAGAATTATTTATTTATTTTAGTGTTTGAAATTATTTTTTATATATTTTATTTTTCTTTGGACTCAAAATATTCATTAAATAAAACTATTACTTCAAATAATTTTATTTTTATTTTTATAATTATTTTATTAATAAATAAAAATATAATTAATTAAAATTGTTATTTCAAATATTTTTTTATAATTATTTTATTAATAATTAAAAATATAATTAATTGATATTTTTATTTTTATAATTATTTTACTAATATTAGAATAATAATTAATTGATAGCTTTAATATTAATAAATTATAAAATAAAAAAGAAAAGAATAATTTTTTGAAATTGTATTATTATTTTAAATTATCTTATATATTTTCCAATTTTTATGGAATTAAACCTACTCAATTAGCATCCATGGTTGTTCATTGTTTGAATCTTGAAAATATAAGTTATTGGTTAATTTTATTTATTTATTTTCTGGATTAATTTTGGGCTCAATTTTGCTCTAAATTTAATAGATATTTTTTAGAAATACATATTGAGATTTATGCTTTTTTTTTTTTTTTTTTTTTTTTTACTTTTAAAAGCACATTCTAAATAAAAATAATACATATATTGGATTATGAAATCTGCATAATATTTGTATTTCAAGTGGTTTTTAGAAAACATTTAAAAACACATTCTAAATAAGAATAATCTCAGCATTCCAATTGTTTTTAGAAGGAATTTAAAAACACATTCTAAATAAAAATAAAACCACTCACTATGCTAAAAATTCTATTAGGGAATTTTTAAAATTCTATTACTGAATTGTAATTAAAAAAAGGCAAAAAAATATAAAAAAACTATAAATTTCTATTACTAAATTGCAGGCAAAAAATCAAAAAACATAAAAGAACTATAAAATTTTATTTTTGAACTGCAGTTAAAAAAGCAAAAAACATAAAAAAAATAAAAATATAAGGCGCTTGATAATAGATAATGGATGGCAGTCAAATGCAGTTATAAAAATGATAAGACTTTTGATGAGAAATAATGGATGGTAGTCAAATGGGGTATAAAAATTATTAGATTCTTGATAATAGATAAATGGATGGAGTCAAATGGGGTTATTTAGGGTGGTTAAGTGGAATTACAATTATCTTTGCTACCCAAATTTAAGATTGGGTAGATAATGGACTGAACTAAATTTTGATAAATATGATTAGGTTACATCCATCTTAAATACGGATTTAACATGTGCTGAGGGATCCAATTTCTGCCATATACAATTTTTATGAGCTAATATTATTTAAATGTTTTGTATAATTATTTAATTTTTTTAGATTAAAAAAATTTGGGAACATAAACAATATTTCAATTCAATTTTGATGAAAGACTAACAGCATTACACATCATATTAAGCTGTAAAATAAACTTCTGAGAAAATTATAACACCTTCATATTTATAATTATTATTATTATATTGACTCATAACCATGTTCCCAATTCCTGGGGATTGACATATTTATATATATATATATATAACTTCCCAGCAAAAATAATCGTTAATTGTTTAACAGGAGGATACGGGACTCTGGAAGAGCTGTTGGAGGTCATCACATGGGCTCAGCTCGGCATCCATGACAAACCAGTAAATTAACATTCCCAACCTGTCATTTATTTCCTGGACTTAGTTTGAGATAGGGTTCACAGAACTATTTATTTTTTGACAACTATTTAGAATTTTTTCGAACAAAGTATGAACTTCCACAGGAGAAAGATTCCGAGCTAGTTTGAGATACGGTTCAAAGAGCTATTTATTTTTCGATAACTCTTTAGATCCTTTTCAAATAAAATATGATCTTTCACGGAAAAATTGGACTATGGTCAGAAACCTTTGTTATTTGTCAGAAACCTTTGTTATGTGAAAACATGAACCTTTGTTATTGGTCAGAAACCTTTGTTATGTGAAAACATCATGACCTTCAATGTTTTTCTTTTTTTGCAACACGTTCAGGTTGGGTTATTGAATGTGGAAGGGTACTACGGTTCGCTGTTAACTTTCATCGATCAGGCCGTGGACGCCGGATTCATCGCACCAGCTGCCCGTCATATCATTGTGTCGGCTCCCAATGTTCAAGAACTGGTACGAAAGCTAGAGGTAAGCCATTAGTTTATACACAGGTGTGTCATTTTCAAGGACAGATTTTATACTAACATTTACAGTTTTTGCTGGTTGGCAATTTGTTGCTGGTTGTCAATTTGCTGAGAAATTGTATATTTTGAATGAAATGATAAATGTTTGAAGTGGGTGATCCGGTATATTTTGAATAAAGTGATCGATGTTTCAAGTCGACACCTCACTCATCAGAACAACCTACATTCTAATTATGAAAATCTTCAATTTCTTGATAGATATTTGTGCAGGAGTACGTTCCAATGCACAAGAGAGTAGCGTCAAGATCCAGCTGGGAGAAGGGAGAATTGGAATCCATTGAGAGATGGAATGAATTAGTGTGTGAGTCAAATCTTGATTTTACATGATTATGTACAACTTCGGATATGTCATCTCATCTTTTTGTGCATACGGAAGGAAGATTTGGTGCTGGATATATTTTTTTGCAAATACGGAGGCGGTGTTTTGCATCTTCGAATCGATAACCATATATTACTGTACAATCATCCAGCGCTGGTTTTCGCGTACGCTTGTCACTGTTTTGCTTGTGAGTCCATGCACGGAATACATCGATCGTTTTCCATATACGGTTGGAATTGAAATTGATGTGAGTTTAGCGCGAGTGGAGTCTTTGTCATCTGCCTCTTTCTTCTTCTTTGTGCTCCTAATGGTTTCCTGACACTTCTAAGAAAGAAAACAGAGTACTAGTAAAAAAAAAATTAAGACATTAAGACATTAGTACTTCTAAGACATTAAGATTTAGATTTACAATTGACTGATTATAAAAATTTTAATTTTCTACTTAAATTTTAGTTGCAAAATTGATGAGAAAAAAAACTTGGAAAATGATCAAAACGACTTATTAGTTAAATTATGCTATGGAAAGTATACAGGATATAGATGTGAACTAGATATCAACCTTGTTTAACAAATTTCTTATAACAGTGTAGTATAAATATATTTTAGGGTTCAATCTATCTATTTTACATTTTCTTTTTTCAATCAAAATATGACTATACAATTATTGAATTATTGGTGAGATTATATTTTTAGTGATTTGAAGTGTATTTTTAAATGTGTGAATAAAGTCAATATTTTGAAAAATTCTTAAAGTATTTGGATTATGCATATTACACAACTGAAACTTACAATTCCAATAGATCCCTCTCAAAATTTCAACAAAATTGATTAATAAATACACCCAAAAAAATAACCAAAACATAAAACAATTGGATAATATTAAATTTGAATTTTCATGCCCAAATTGTCCATATCATTTAATACATAATTTTTTATGTGATTTATATATATATATATATATATATATATATATATAGATATAGATTAATTTTTTTTTTTATGTTGAATCAAAATTAGGCATGGTAACAAGGTGTTCTCTTAAGGCACTATGTGGTGTAAAGGTCACTTGTTCCATGGGAAAAATCTTGTCATGCTAAGGGCTTGTGCTATCCTAGGTGATTTTGATGGCTTAAATGACCCTCGTCACAACTACTCAAGTCACCTAGGGCTAGTACCATCCTAGGTGATTTTGATGGCTTAAATGCCCCCATGTCACAATTACTCAAGCAAGCCTATAAGTGTGGAAAAGATGTTGTCATGTCTTGTGTTGTTATGTAAATATTTAACTAGGTCAAATTACACAAATAAAAATAATAAAAATATAATAAAGACTTTGTCTTGTGCTATTATGTAATTTCAAATTCTAGACTAATGGCATGTCCTGTTATGTAAATATTTGACTACGTCTCATAATAATAAATAATAATAATTATAATAATAATAATTTCATTAATTTTTGTAAGCTTGGTGGGAATTGAATCAGTGACATCACCATCTATTCAAAGCCTCATAGACATATTTTGATTAATTTTGACTCTATATAAATTTAATAAATAAATGAATTAAATTATTTTCAATTTGATAAATAAAAATTTTTAATTTCTTTTGATTTATAATAATTTTTTATTATAAAAAATATATATATTTTTATAATATAAAAAATGATTCAAAACAAATATTAAATATTTTATAATATTTTATAATTCCGTTAATTGGAAAAATATTATCAAAATTAGTATAAATCACTAAAATCTAAAATCAAAAAATATTATAATTCTAACAAAATTATAATTCCAAACCTTTGATTGAAAAAATAACATATTAATATTTTATTTATATAAACACTTTAATTATTATAACATATTAATATTTTATTTATATAACATAGTTTAATTATTATAAGTTGTTTTCTCTTTTTGGGCTTTTTTATTTTGGGTTAATTTTGTTAGGCATATTTTTTTTTAAATCATAAATATGATTCATGTAATTTATCGAAACAAGTCATGTAATTTATAGACAGTGAGTGTGATAAAGGTTTTCCAAAATACAAAATTTATTTAGAAATTTAAAAATACATTTAAATAACTAAAATTACAATTTTTCCTAAATTATATTGCTAAATTCCAAAAAAAACCATTTAATAACTAGACACCTTTATATAATTGTAATATTTCAAAAATATTTATATACTAATATTTTATTTATATAATTGAATAAATTATTATAATATTATATTAAGAACATTTTGTTAATAAAAGTGTGGTTTGGAGATGGCTTTGCGGTTAGGGACATTGCGTCGGAAGCCTTCGCAAGAGGTTGGATGGGATTTTCTTCGTGGGAGATAACTGTGTGATCTGTTTGGGCTGTATCACTTGCTTTTCCGAGGCCGCTGCATACACTTTAGGACTGCGAGGAAGGTTTCTATTTTCCATACTAGTGTGAAGCTAGGGTTTCAGTGATCGTAGGCACTCTTAGGTGCTTTGTCTTGCAGCGGAGAGTAGACACAGTCAGTTTAATTATCGATTATTTTTCAAACGTGATAGGGTGGAAATTCGGTATGGAGGAGGAATTGGTGGATTATTCCAAAGATCCTATTGAGAATGCTTCCGTTTGGGTGAACCCTCCACATTAGCACTTGGGATGAAGATGGATGTGACACATGGTTCTCTCCATCTAGGAATTTGTACATCTTTATTAAATATTGTGGAAGGGCTCCCTTTTTCTCCTAATTAGTATATTAAAACGGTCGAATTTGAGCGCATCCATTAAGTTGGGATGGTGCTCTCTAAGAACATAGAGGAGGGATGAGCAGAACCTTTGGATCACTTTGTCAACTAGGCCCATTTTTAATTAGAAGCTTTAAATTTTGTTGTGAATGGTATTAACCCTAACAATCCTTATCATTTAGTGGAGACCTCTGGATGGCAGAATTACACAGCTTGGTCAAATGAGTAAGGACCCCCATGTCAAGAGAAGCAATTTTTTGCAGTGTTGGTAGGAGTCGAGAATGATTTCACTGGTAAATTGAATCAGCTGAAGGATGTGGGGAATCTGTAAGAATCTTCAATCCCCAAGGGAGGAGAAGGGGTGCCCCAGCTTTCATGCTCAACTAATGGAGTAGGGTTTGAAAGCAACTTACCTAATCACAAAAAATAAGGTATAGAGGTCTGGCCGGTGGGAGATGGGGTTCCCTAGTTTTTAGGTTCGATTGATGGAGTAGGGTTTGACAACAACTTACCTAATCCCAAACAATAAGGTATATAGGTATGTCCAGTTGGCAAACCCTCGTTGGAGATACACCTTTTGGACACGCTAAAGAGGTAGGCTCCAAGAAGAAAGCTAAGAAGATAAATTGTCCTAAGGTTAAGGAAAGAGATCAAACCCTAGTTCTAGGCGATGGTATTAGATTTGATGATATATTGATATTGTTAATAGGGTCTTGGTTGGAAAGATTTAAGGTAGGAACTATTCCTCCTCTCACCTAATGAAATGGACTCAGGAGATATGGGGACATGCCTTGGACGTTCTTCCTTCGGTATGCACTATGTTTAAATGGCAGTTCGCTTTAAGGTTCAACAAAGAGGAGCACGTGAGTTGGGTCCTCTCATGCTATTGAAATATTGAAATGGCTCAAGTATTACTGAAGCTTTGGACTCCCCTATTTGATCTAATGAAAGAGAAACTAGGGGCAGGCTTGATATGGGTTAGATTACTCGGACTTCCCCTTCAATTATGGTCGAAGGATGTTTTTTGCCATATAGGGGAAGACCTTGGGAGATATTGGATTATGAAAAATCTTATTTGGAAATAGGAATAATGTAATTTACAAGGGTGGTGGTGTATCTCAGTACGAGGGAGGGTTTGGTAGCCAACCTAGTTCTGCATTACAAGGGTTATGTTCATAGCCAAATATTGGATCAAAAGGTGTACCCTTCAGATGTCGCCATTGTCATGAGGTTGGAGATGTGTATAAATAATTCCCATTGATCCATAAAGAAGACCAGGGTGATGGTGGGGATAAGGAAGGAAATCAAACATATGGGGGTTTGGTGTCTGTGGAGAATATTTCCCTAGGAAAATCTCGTAGCAAAGTTCAACTTAGTTTGGAAGGGACAAACTTACCAAAGGCATGATTTAGAGGCAACCTGAGCTTCGGGAGCACCTATGTGAGGAGGGTTTGTGGTCGGGACATCCTACACTCTCTAGTCATATGGGTATTCCTTCCTCCACTTCGCCTCATACTTGTATTAGTTTATCTATTGTTTCTGCTTGTATGCCCATGTATATTGCTTCTTCTGTTTTTGGAGTTTTTGTTTCATCACAAAAGTTTGGGGTATTGTCCTACCTGGTAAACTTCGTACCTATATGTTTCCTGACACCCATTCCATCCATATATGCATCAATTGATGATACCTCAGAGTTGGACAAGGGTCATAGATATAATATTAGAACTCTGTCCAAATCCTCTAGCCGATCTATAAACCTATCCAGCCCTGGGAAAGGATTAGGCCCCCTTTTGCCATCCAGGATTCCCAAAATCCATCATGGGCATCAATCCCATATCTCCAAAGCCATTAGTGGGGCCTTCCAAGATATGGTAGCAGGGAGACAATTATTGTTGGAAGGGGTACTTAGAGCAAGGAACAACCCTTTCTTTGATCAATCATGAAGTGAATCTCTTTCAATTGTCAAGGTTTAGCTAGCCCCTCCAAGAAGCTATCTCTGAAGCATGTGATCATGTCAAACAAACTCGATATTATCTTCCTACAAGAAACTTTGGTTTTTCGCATTGATGTCGAGCATATTTTGGAAGGATTATATAAGGGTTGGTCATTTTTTGTAATTGATGCAAGGGGACGATTGGGGGGTGTGGCTATTGGTATAAATTGTAGAACTGTGAAATTAATCAACATTTGGGGATATCATAGTATTTTTGCAATAGATATTTTTTCTGAAGAATTTGAATTTCATTTTAGGATAGTCAATATTTATGGTCCATGCCATGATAGAGCGAACTTTTGGAATGATATTGTAGATAAATCCTTCATAAAGTTTGATTATTTGATAGTGGGAGGGAGGGGGATCTAAAAATTTCCTTGGGAAGGGTTTAATGCTAGAGGGATCATGCTCATATGGAGTTACTCTCAGATTACTTTTCTCACTTACTTGTCACCCACAATCTAATTGACATTGACATGGCTAGGATCATGCCTACCTAGAGAAATCAATGGGTGGGGAAAGCTATGATTGTGAGAAGATTTGTCCGCTTCTTGATTCAAGAATCCCTCTTGGAAAAATTCTCCTTTTTCAGACAATGGGGAAGATCAGGGGGTCTATTAGATCATCATCCTAAATACATGGAATTGATCGGTCATATAAAAAAGACTTAAGGCTCCCTTTAAATTCAACACGACTTGGTTAAAGGAGGATGCATTTAGAACTTTGGTTCTAAATAATTGGCACCATTGTGAATGTAGGTAGGAATGGCCGATTACATAAAAGTTTAATGAAAATCTTAATAACATTAAAAGGAAGACGTTGGAGTGGTTAAAAACAAAAAGGTTGAGAGACGAGGAAGCTCTGAAAAATATTGAAGTTGAATTGGAACAGCTGGAGAAGCCTGGTGGTGGGGGTTATGCATCAAATGTATCAAAATTGCAGCTCATTCAATTAGAGATTACTAAAAGGAGATTTTTGGAAGCAAAAGAAGAGACTTGGATGCTTAAAAGTAGGGAAATATGGCTACAAGCTTGGTACGATAATACAAAAAAAATTGAACAATATGCAAAGGGAAGGAAAGCCATTAACACCATTTGTTCTCTCGAAGATGGATCTGGAGTCAGGGTTTCTAATTTCAGGGACTTGGCTAAGATTGGTGTTCAATATTTTCAATCTCTCTTCACTACTCATAGGGAGGCCATTCTAGCTGAGATTATGAGTATTTCTCAAGTTTTCTCTAGATTTGTTAGTGAGGAGGATAATGAGGACTTAACACAATCGGTATTATCTAGAGAATTGAAGGCAATATTACATTGGTTTAAGAAGGATAAAAGTCTTGGGCCTCATGGATGGCCCATTGAATTCTATCTTAGTTTTTATGAATTACTTAGACCTAATTTTTTAAAAGTCATCGAGGAGTCTCGGATCTCTAGGTAGATGTATTGGGCCTTCAAATCCACATTTATTGCACTCAACCCTAAAGTTGACAATCCGAGTTAATTTGATGACTACAAACCTATTTCACTTTGTAACATTATATAAAATATCATTTCAAAAATCATCGCCAATAGAATCAAACCGATTATGTCCCATCACATATCAAAGGAGAAATTCTCCTTCTTGAAGGACCATGAGATTCACAAATCTATTCGTGTTGCACAAAAGGGGTTACACGACTTGAAGACTAATAAATTGAAAGTCTTGATCCTTAAAATCGATCTTTCAAAAGATTTCGACATGGAAAATTAGCTTTACATCAGAATGATGCTTACTCATCTGGGTTTTCACATCAATTTATCAATTGGATAATGTGTTTTATCACCTTTGCATCCTTTGCATTTCTGATCAATAGAGTTTCTTCATATTTTTTCATGATGAGAGGGGACTTCAACAAGGTTGTCCTCTATCCCCTCTCCTCTTCCTATTCATCATGGAGGGACTGAGAAGGTTGGTCAAGAATGTGAAAAGAAGAGGTATATTAAAGGGTGCACCTATGGTAGGTGAGATATTTCTTACACCTTTTATTCATAGATGATGTCCTTATCTTCCTCGATGGATCATGTGGTGACTCGGCTTCTTTTAAAGAATTACTAGATTTATTTTGCAATGCAACTAGTGTGGTGTCAAATAACCTAAAATTTACTCTCACAACTGTTAGGTATTCCAAGGATGAGATAAGCTTTGCCAACAGTCTGTTCCATTTTCAATTCAAACCTTTAAAGAAATCATAAAGTATCTTGATTTTTAGCTTAAACCAAACCACTATAAAAAAGATGACTGGATGTGGCTGGTAGCCAAAATTGAGAAAAGGATAAAAATTTGGAGTCATAAGTGGTTGTCTCGTGCAGGTATATCGGTTCTTATCAAATCCGTCCTTGAAGCCACATCAGTGTTCTAGATGTCGTTATCCTAGATCCCTAAGGGCATTTTGAATATTATACATAGGTTCTATTGTGGCTTTCTATGGCATGGTTCAAAATAAGGACAAAATTTTTCCTGTGCCAGATGGGATAGAATCACATCTCCCAAAAAGTGGGGTGGATGTGGTATTAAAAAATTATTTCGTTTTTCTCAAGCCTTGGCAGCAGAGGTGGGTTGGAGATTAATTAGATGTAAGAGTGTTTGGACAAAATTTGTTTCCAAGAACTATATATACCCACTTTCTACTCAATATTGGATTTTACTTCAGAATAAGTATATATCTAACATCTCAATGATCTAGAAATTCATTGTCAAATCCTTCAACATTATTGATTCTGGTCTAGCTTGGTGTATTGGAGCTAGTAGTTGTGTCTGTATAGGGGTTGATCCATGGTTTGGATGAAGTAATCATCATATACTTCACCCGGGTTTGGTATATTTTTTTTTACTTCTCATGGGATCAAAATTTTGAATCAAATTACAGATATGGAACATTGTTCTATATGGGGCTAGTTCTGGTTAACTGCCAGAGAATTGAATATAACTTATTAGTGGAAACAAGCTTGGGATGATTAGATAAGTGCGCTTTCTCCATTACATATTAGATTATAGGTTTGAGAGGACAAATTTCTCTAGGTACACTCAAAGTAGGGTGTATACATGCCTAAAGATGGATATTTATATGTTTTTAGGACAAGGGAACCTGAAATACACTCTTTTTGGTGGAATCACCTATAGAAACAAAAGAGTCCATCTAAAGCCATAATGTTATTATGGTGTTTGCTGGAGAATAAAATACCCACGTGAGAAAACTTAAAAAGGAGATATTTCCATGGCCCATCTTGGTGTGCTTTATGTAATGTTGTAAAAGAGTCGATAGAACATTTATTCTTATATTGTTAAACTACAAACCAGGTACGGAACATGGTTTATCAAGGGTTGGAAATTAGTATCAAGTGGCAAGTCAAAAATGTGAGTCAAGCATGGAAGAAGTGGTGGAATGGGCCTTCCCCAAAAAAGTTATGGAACATCCCTTTGATTACTTATTAGGCTATCTGGATAGGGAGAAATTAGAATATCTTCCTAGACAATAATTTCTTTCCCAAAGATATTAGTGCATAGATCATAGAAATATATAATCTTCTTCCTCATGAGGAGAAAAGTTATAGTCCTTGTAACATCTCTGAAGAGATTAATAACCACTTAAAACCGTGGGCATACTTTGATGGATCTGCACATAATGGAAGATGTGGAGAGGGATTTTTTCTTTATCTAAATGAAAATCATCATTATGAACTAAAGTTTGGATTGAGACCTGGCACAAATTTTTTTGTAGAATTATTCATTCTTAAGTTACTCCTTCTTCATGTCACACACACATGCACACTCAAAAGAATCTTGGATGAGTGTATTATGTTAAAATCACATTTTGATTACATAACTTGTCATCGTATTTACAGGGAAAAGAACACACTTTATGATAAGTTATCCAAAGAGGGAACACAGTAAGCTTATGGCATATGGCATGTGACAGAGTATAATGGGCCCAATCAATATCAATACTATCATCGTCCTTTTTCTCAGACAACACATGATATGGAAGTCCTTGAGTGACTTCATATTTTTGACACCTTTTTTGTTTATTTGATTTATCCTACTATTTGTTTATGATGACAGACAATACATATCACCACAGATGGACTTATCATGGACATGACTTAGCTTATATTTTTTTTATTATACTATGTATATTTTTATTACATAACAGTTTACATAGATTCAAATGATTGTTGTTTTATCAAAAATCATATTTTGGTATGCTATGTAGCACACACAACATGTCATTTCACTAATATTTAATGGAAATTACAATTTTTTCTTAAAGACAAAATATCACATAATTTCACTAATATTTAATAAAAATTAAGATTTTTCTTCGAAAAAAAGTTATTATATTCATATTTAACTAATTTACTGAATAGAAATTAAAAATAAAAATAAAAAAAAAAAAATAAAAAATAAAAAATAAAAAAATTGTGATATCCAACTAAATTATATAGTATATAAAAGAATACTTTAAAATTGAGTTATGCATTTATAAAAAAGTTTCACCTAAAGATATGCATTAAAAATATATACAAATTATGAGTATACTTTTGGTAGTGGCCACAACAATGTGAAGCCATATGCAAGATCATTCTTTGTATAGTTTTATATATCCTGGAAGGTTATAGGGGTAGCATAACTTATCATATGTGGATATCATGGATAAAATTTAAAAATTCACGGTGCCTCAATACCCCCACAATGTTAGGTCTCTTCAAATACAAAAGTTCGAGAGAGCCCTTTCATGTCATTCGTATGTTATGGTGATCAAAACCAAATTTCCAATTGGGTCTACTTGCGTTTTCCAATTGGGTCTACTTGCGTACAACTATTTTGGAATAGGGCTTGGACAATTTTAATTCTCTACATTTATTTTTTGACTCATAAAGTTTCAAGGTTTCTCTACATTTGTTTTTTCAATCCTTATTATGGGTTTACAAAACTTCTTCTCAAGTGTTAACTCTTTAATAGATATCAAACTCCAAAAACTACTCCATCCCCTTCAATAGTTGGCCCCTTTCTCTTCTAACTTTATTTTATGATCTAGTTAAGGGAATAGCTCCCATTCTCTGGTCACAACTTAGGGGATTTCACATTTCTTTACTCATGTAGAAATTGAATGTTATAATTGTTATTTTTAATTATGGTTATTGAGCTTGAATACTAGGAGATGTTTTTTTGTACTCATCATCCACTTCTTTCTTTCTTCTATATATGATTAGTTATAGACATAAATATCCATGGTCCAATTGATTGTGGTGAGCATTGATATTCCTTGTTGATGATTTACTTACAATTGATATTCTTAATAATGGATGTGTAACATTAATGTTATTTGATGATTATTTATTTGTTTATTTTTCAGGACTTTCTAATTCAATAATTACTTTCCAATGATTATTTTATAATTCATATTATGACATGCTCATCATTAAGTAATTATACAAGAAAATCCTAACATTAAACAATAATGATAGTAGGATCATGAGGGGACAACCAAACACAAGGGACACAAATTTATACCTTGGTAAAACTTTAAATAGGGATAAAACCTAGCAACCTTTTTTTAGAGATATTATTCAATTCAACAAGAGATACAATATGATATTTCTGGTCAAACTAACCAACAACAAAACCCGAGTCAAACCTGATCAAACTGAGAAATTCCAACCTCCTGAAATTTCAACCTCTCGTACTTTCCTCAAAATTTGTTTTCTACTGCCTAATGAAATTGCCATAAATACATCAACCTCTTTCTGCATGTGTGAGATCAAATAGAGTCAAAAAAAAGATACAATTTCTTGGACTATGTGGTAAAATTTTAGACTTCTCCTTTTGTCCTTCATTTGCATAGGTGAACAGAAGAGGTTTTATTTTTGTGTGATCTGAATGGGTGCTCAATAGAGGAAGATGAATGGTGTATATATAGTATATTAGAGTGCTCCAATGGGCATGTCCCTTAGGTTGGGTTGACTTAAGAAATTGGATTTGACTTGAATTTATAGGGGAAATTTAAAGTTAAAAAATAAAATCTTTTATATTTCTTTTTTTTGGGAAAATTTGGAGTAGTTGGGAATGTCAACCATAGCTACCCCAAAATTAAACACTCCTTATTAGTTAGGGAGGTATTCTCTTAAAATTCTTTAGATTATCTCTTGTTGAAAAATTTCTCTTAAAAGGTTGAATGAGCTAAATATCTTGATGATTCCGTCCACCTCATGTTCCATACCAGAATCACATGGAAATCATCCAGCATTAGCATCATGCAAATGAATCTAGCCACCCACTAAACATATACCCTTTGCAAAGGATTTGGTCACTCACAAGCTAATTACCCATTGGCCGCACACACACCCCCTGCCATAAGACTAGTCCTTGTTTCACCAATCCACCAAGTCATCACTTGGAATTAGGCACCCGATGACACATGGTGGAACCTTGGGCCCATTTACCATTCCCACATGTCATCACATGCTATTGAATGGAAAATCACTTGCTTGATGTTATAGGCACTCATTCAACCCATTAGAAAAATAACCATTAGCAATATTGTCAGGTAACCACTGACTAGGAGAGCACTCTGAGCCTTGATGCTATTTGGGCCAATCTCCCTAGCCACATTACATGGCCCCCTGTCAATACCCATTACCTATCAATATTCTGACCTAGGGAGAATATTTGCCCCTTGATGCAACAATGTCAACATTCTCTTTAACTAAGGGAAGCATTCTCAACCACTCCAAGCTTGTCCCTCAAGTATACAAACTTCATCTCGAGAAAAAGGCTTTGTGAGAATGTCAAAAATCCTACTTATTTGTAGAAATGCATTGGAGCCTCATTGCTCTCATGTGTACCATATCTCGGTACTTGACCTCAACGTGCTTCAACCTATTATCATGGTCATCTCAAAAATTTGATTTAACAATATCGTGAATAGCTTTTGAACCCACAATACTTCACAAGTTTCCAAACTAGATGCAATAGCCTCTACAATCTTGAGTGTGATAGATGTTTACTTCTTGCCCAAGTGGAATCCAAATTGAGTCATCATCCTTATGTGCTCTTCATGTCTTCAACACTCTCCACCCAATCTAATATGTATATCCCTGCCTCAATATCAACATATGTTATGCCTCAACTCAACCATAAATTAATCGGTTTCACTGGATCCATCACCATAACTAATAAAGTAGATCTTGCTGCAACAATCTTGGTTACTTCATTTACCAATTAGCTTCTTCAGGTTAGTTACTATGGGAGTGGCCTATAAAAGGCCTTTTCATGTGCTAATTGGAATCTATTTCTTTAACCCTTTCTCCTTTGATTCATTTTGTAACATCAAGGACTAAGAGATGGAACCCTAGCACCAACAACATAATTTACTCAATACATTCATAACCTCAATAGTGCAATACTATTAGCATATACAAGGCATATTCGACATAATTTACATGATCCCTTACTCTATCATACAAGATATTTTCACAATAGTACAAGGCATATGAAATTAGAGGCTTATATCTCCACAACAACATTATCTTACAATATAATGTGACCAAAGGAAATATCCCTAGTCAGGTTTCTACAAAAAATTCAATTCAAATGATCTCGACACATTTTGTCCATCTGTAGGCCTTATCTTGCCCTCATTAGTGACACTTTTGAATCTACCTCTAAATAGCTTTCTAAACCAAATTTTAACACATACTTTTAAGGCTTCCTAAGTAGACCAAAAAGAGAAGTCACATTTAAGCTAGGCTCTGTTATACTACTTACTAGAGCTCTATTCAGTGCTACACTTAAGTTCTGCCCCTTTTTCATTGTAAATTTATGAATTCCCTTGATTTTCACCTTGATTATGCTTTATGACAGATGGCATAATCTTTACATTTTCATCCTTGTTTACACTTACAAAGGTACATATTGAACTTGAGATTGAGGTAGTTAACTACCTATGTAGTCCCCCAAGATACAATTTGAGAGAAATCATCCTAATATTACTTCGTTCAAGCCTTATTTCATCAATCTAGAGATTAGCAATAGCTACAAAGAAAAAACGTGATACAACTCTCAATATAGACCTTTGAACCATACCTATACTTGGTCCTGCAATTCAACTAACAATCCTATGTAATTTTTATCCCCTCATTGACAATCATTTTAATGTGGACAAGACTATTCAATGTTGGCAAGTGGGAATCAATATATACTTCTTCTTGAATCAATAAGGTAGTTGCAATCTACAACAATGTTGACAAAATAACTTTGAGCCCAAACAAAATCAGCGTGAGTGAACCAAGTGATGGTACATACTTCACATTCTAAGGATTGCAATTCAAGGAAGTATTAAATCATGCTTATTTAAACCTCATTTGCAAATAGACTTTAGTAAACCTCTTTGCTAGATTTTATATTTATTGAGGTGCCTTGGGCATGTCTTCCCAAACCTCTCGGCTTCTTTTGATCACCCCGTGAGTTCTCTCAACCTCCTTCTGTCTATGTCTTTCCATAGATAGTTTGTGGCCAAGTCCTTAGTTTTTTCATCCTACTAAGAGACGGATTTCATCCCTAAAGCTAGGGATTGAACCTTTTTCATCATATTCACTCATATTTCAATTCAAAATCAAGGATTTAGACTAGGGCTTCTCTTCATTAGGATGATCTTCCAATTGAGTGAGAGATTAAGCCATAAAGGATAACTTCAAACAAGTTTGCTTCTTCAAGGATGTTATTTGAAACCATGGATTTGATACCATGTTGTTTTTTCAAGAATTTCTAATTCGATGATTACTTTTCAATGATTCTTTATCAATTAATATTATAATACATTTATGCTTAAGTAATTATACAAGAAAATATCAACAATAAATAATAATGACAATAGGATCATGAAGAGATAACCAAACAAAAGAGACAGAAATTTTTACATTGGGAAAAACCTAACTAGGGAAAAGCCAAAAAATAATTCTTAGAGAAATTATTCAATTGAATAAGAGATACAATATGATATTTCTAGTCAAAATAAAGTTAAATTGATCAGCAAAAAAACCCTAGTCAAACTTGGTCAAACTGAGAAATTTTGGCCTCTTGAGGTTTTGACCGCCTGCGCTTTCTTTAGAAACTTCGGTCCATTTCCCAATGAAATGTCTAGAAAGACTTCAACCTCTTTCTACACGTTAAAGGTCAAACATAGTCAAAATGAAGATGCGATTGTTTGGTCAATGTTGGGGTTGTGTGGTCAAAGTTTGAGACTACTTTTCTCCTTCCTTCACATAAAGGAACAAAAGATATTATATTTTTGTTTGATATGAATTGATTCTCAATGGAGGGAGATGAACGATGTATATATAGTAGATTAGATTGCCCGAGTGGGCACATCCATTGGGCTGGGTTGACTTAAGAAATTGGAGCCAACTTGAATTTTTGGAGGCAATTTAAATTCAAAATTTTTCTTTTATATTTCTTTTGTGGGCCGATTTATAGTAGTTGGGAATACCGATCACAACAACCCCAAAATTCAACGTTATCATTGTTAGTCTTTGTAATGATATGGTGTGATATTTTTATCACTTGTTGAAAAACATGCATGTTGATGTACCTCCTCGTTATGCCACTTTTGATGTATGCTAACTACGATAACGTTGCATTTGTATCTATATTATTAGAAGGACTAAGTTGTTACAGGTTGATACACTCATGGAAATATAGGGAAGTGCACTCAAGGGAAAGGTGCCATATCTCATGGAGGATGACCATCTCATCCTAGAGATTGGAAATCCCCAGGGAAGGGGAAAGCATGAAAAAAATGGACATTAAAGTTAACTAGGGTAAATGTACCAAGGGTAATAAGTTATAATTTACTTTTATCATATTATTGACACTTGTATTTTTGCTATTAAGTCCAATTTTTCCCTTGCATGAGCTAGTAAGGGGAAGCAAAATGAAAAAAACCATACCTTTGAAAAGTTGTTACACTTAGGAAGAATTACAAAATAATAGTTCAACATAGAGGGATTGGTTGGCCTAAGGGGGGAATGCTTTGAGACTTTACAATTATGCAATAAATTTATGGTTCTAAATTTTATCCTTGATACAAAAAATTATTTGTTTCTCTAACCTAGGTTGAGTGGATTATGTGGTTGGGTATGTTCTTCTCATTCAAGGTTAATAAAGCTCGCATTTTTCTTAGCTACTTGTATGCTTTCTAGACACTTAGAATGCCAGTACTAAATGTGCTTTTCTTATCGAGGGAAAGGGTGATACCCTAATGGGTTTTATGGGTGTTGTAGACAAATGACTTCTCAACCACATTGAGGTTGATTATCCAATAGTTTGATATGTGAAAATACTTGAGGAATTTATGATAAATCAACAAATAATTTTGTATACACTAATTTCCCCACCTTATTGAGCTTGAGCTCCACTCATGGAGTAAGAGGTAATAGATATGAAAGTGGTTGCAGTAGTTGGGTGGAAAATCAACCCTTTAGTATGATCCCCCTCTCTTTCTTAAAAATAAAATCATGGGGCACTAGAACATTAGCCCGATTAACACTGGGACTTTAATAAACTAAGGACTATAGGTATATGATATCATGTTTAATTTATGTTATCTTTAGGTCTTACTAATTTATGGTGATTAAGTGGGAACCTGTAGGTTCTATTGTTAGACAATGGAATGCCTTCCTTAATTGCTACTTATTGTGATTAATACTCTATTTGTTTATATATGGATTCTATTATTGGACAATGGAATGCCTTCCTTAATTTCCAATGATTGTGTTTAATACTCTATTTTTTTAGATATGGATTACTTAGTTATGTTTAATACATAAAGGGAAAAAATGGTTATTGAATCAAAACGCTTCTAAGGTATTATACATTGATACAATAGCCTTAGCTTCCATAATTGGGATCCTCTAGGGGCGATGAAAGAACTAATGAATTCATTGTTTATAGCAATCAATCTAGGAGTCTAGGATAATTTGGTATTTAATAGTAAATACTCAAAGTGATGACAAAATGTATTAAATTATATTAACTGTTTAACATTGCATTCACTAATTGATTATGGCATGTTAACTATATTTTTATACTTGTTTATGGCAAGTTATATTGTTTTTGGTTTTAGTAAAAAAACAATTGAGTCTCAATTAGTTCTGAAATTTTTAAATAGATTTTATAAAGTCTATTAAAGTTTTGAAAAATAAATATTAAATTTAATATTTTGAAAATTAAAGATAGATTTTGAAATTTTTTAAATTTAAATTTCTTTTTTATTGGTTCATATAGATGAAGTGATTAATTTCACAGGGTTATAAATATTATTTTTCAAAAAAAAAATCAATAATATATATATATATATATATACCACCAAGTGTTATCATAGTACACATATCAATGTTAATATTTATTACCAAATTTCAATCAAATCTCATTATTTGTGAATATTTGATTTGACATGTTATCATTTAAATATTTTATAATTAAAATGTCATTTACAATTTTTATTGATTTGACATATCATCTTCATAAAGTAAACACATATTTTTTATTATGAAATTCAATTTTATAGTATATATCTTTATTTTTAATTTTAAATATCTAATAAACATAAAATTATTATTTTTTTATAAAAAATAAATAATAAACATATGGTAGTAAATTTACAAAATACAATTTTAATTCATTAGATATATATATATATATATATATATATATATTATTTAAGTTGAAATTCTATTCATTTTTCAAAAGGATGTACATCAAGAGTAGCAGCAAAAAAAATAGGTGGTCTCATCTTGACCAGGTTTTTGACCACCACATACAACATATGAAAAATTTACAAAAAGTAAATCAAGGACATCGTCCAAAACTGAGAAGGCCAAAGGCACCAAAAGACAAGTAAAACATAGAAAGCACATGTAGTCTTTCTATACATCCGACGTAATGGGGGTTGGGTTGTCCGGGGCTATGCCAAGAGGAGGCAGAGGTCGAAAATGTCATTGGGCATGCTCCTCGAAATGAGTCATCCAAGACTCTAGCTTCTCCACCTTCTTTGATAGCAAGTTCTCTCCTCGCTAGACCAGCAAAATACACTCCTGGATGTGACATTGAAAGTAGTGCGATTTATCCAAGGTAGCTCCTAGTTCTGCATGTTCCTGCTGTCAGATCCTTTTAGCAGTTTCCAATCGCTGTAGTAGGGATTGAATAAAGTCTCTACAATTTTCTAGGTAATAATGTTGAATGACCCTCGAACCAGGAACTAAAGACTTTTCACCCTCTCATTGTTCTGAGCCGCTACACCACTGAGCCCCACCCCTCGCCAGTGTTTGCCTCGACCAACCCACACACCAACAACCATCCTCCATGATCTTCCCACCGACTTTCCAACCTGATGAACCACAAATACCTACACCCCCTGCTTTGTGTTCTACAATTGGGAAGCCTAGTCCCTGAGTCCCTCCGAGCAAGGCTTTGGAGGAAGGGAGGACCACCCTATTCTTGGGGCTAGACGCATCGATGCTAAACTAGCAGCTTAACCTTTTATATAGAAGACCCTCCAGGCACACTCAAACCACACCCACCAGGCCTGCCACACCCAATGCAGAAACCAACAGTGTCCCAGGCAAGGTTGCAGACTCACACCAAGCAAAACCACACAGCACCACATAGACTCAGGAGATATGCCACCCCACAAGTCACGCCACTCCAGGATCGAACATAGAGAGGTAGTGAAATTTTAATAATTTGAACATAGGAGGGCTGACAGAAGCACAAAATTTCCCACCACATTTTAAGGACCTCCCCCCCAACCACACCTGCAGCAGAAGATCACTTCTGCCTCCAATATTATTGCTCCCTTCCCCCCAAAAGATGCAAAAAACCTCACGTAGAGAATCCAAACAACACAATTATGGGCCCACAAGCCAAAAGACGAAATACATCTACAAAACCGCCACCCCTCCCAGGAGCAATGTGTTGTACTGAAAATTGTCACCTTGACATTCTGTTATGTTTGTGAGTTCATTACCACTCATATTTTCCTCCTCTGCAAGTCTAAAACATCAGTTCCTCATATCAAGTCTATAAAATAAGAGAAAAGCTCTCAAAAGTCTTTAAAACTCTGATTCCGCACTTTCTCTATGTCTTACCTGCGGTCCCGCACCTAATGGCCATGTCTCCTGTGCAACTAACTGCACTGTATTTGTGTTAAAGGTGTGGACTCCTGTAAAATTAAAAAGGCACGAGTATACTCTGAAAAACTCACTTTCAGTTATTTCTGGAAGCTTCTAGAAGGAATCTTGAGGTGGCAATTTCGCTCTTTTCAGGCTCATGCACCCCATACCTTAAGGAGCTAACCCCTTGATGTGAGGAGATTATCCCTTTGAAGGAGGATTCTATCCCTTCATAGGTGGACCTGTAACCTCCTCCTTTGCACTATAAAAAGAAGCATTGGGCTAGTTACTTGGGGAGTTAGAAGCTGAATATTTTTTGAGGTGAAATGCTGCTCGAACTTAGTCTTCTTTAGTTGATTTTTTATGAGGAGAGATTACATACCTCGAAGATCTCATTTGGAAGAGTGAAAGGCTTGTCAAAGTAAAGGAAATTCCCATTTCGGACCCCAGGAAGAGCTTGTTCAACATCAAGGCTGAAAAGGTTGTAAGGTTCTTCTACTTCAAAGTTAATACAAATAAATTTGTTTTTCTCAATAAGTTGTTGATTCATGGTTTATTTTATGGATTCCTTGATCAACATAATAGACATGATTTATAATATTTTCTATGCAGGTGCTATTTAATGTTTTCTTCTTTGTGATTGCAGGTATTTAAAGGTAACTCTCTCGAACGATTGGAGGATGACTACTACGAATAAGCATTGGATCTAAGGTAGGATCTTAACACCTTTGTAGCATTTACTTATAAATCGCATATGTCTAAAGAAAGATAGGCTTGTTTATCCGTTTGTTGCTAGACTATCTTCTGATACTAGGGAGATCAGCCTTGTCCACAAGATTGATTTATCTGGCCAACAAATTGGTGACTCCGCTGGGGAAATTTTTGATTTTTTGATTTTCCTTTGTTTTGACTTGAGAATTTTTTTTTTTTTTTTCTTTCTCTGGTTTTTGTTGATGTATACTGGCTTGGGTAGTTTTTAAAATCTGGAAGTATTTTTTGTTTTTTTTAAGTTTTCGAGGGACCACACTTTCTCTTTACAGACAGTGCGGGCATCTCCGCATTTTTCCTTTAGTAAATATAGTGGAACCGCACCTGTTACTTCTAGAGCCTACGGACCCTGTTAAAATTTTTTGAAAAACCTAAAATATCTTCTTCCAGTTAAGTTTAGGTTTCATTTAGGATTTTTAGTGTCTACCCAGATCTGTATTTTTTCTATCAAAAATCTCTTGTGAGTGAGTTCCGATAGTATTTTTGTTTTGGATGATTTTCTAGAAGTTTTGCGTTCTTGGAGTGGTTTTCACTTTGTCTCTGTAGTGACTCAAAGATCAGAAGCTTGAGAAATCTTAGATCACCCTGGTGTCGTTTTGTCTTCTTGATGAATCTGACTTGGTTGTGAAATCTATCCTTTGTGAGAAATAGATTTAGTTTTCTCGTTGCAAATCTTTGAGCAAACTTTGTTATAAGTTCTGAATTTCATTTTTATAAAAGAAAACATATCTAGATGTTTTTTGATTGATTTGTTATTCTATGCAAATGAATCCTTAGTTTATTGAACAACTAAGTAAAATGTCCTCAAAAAAAATTGAAGCTTTTACTCAATTATATTTTTAAAGTTTTAGATCTCAAAATTAATTTTTGTAGTTTTGAGTGTTTTTCTAGAACTTGTAGATCTCTTTTGAATATTTTTTTTTTTTTTGTAGTTTCGAGTCTTGAAAGTAAAAGGGATTTATTGTGAGCATTAATTATTTGTCTCATTTTGAGTTATTATTGAAAAAAAAAAAAGATTCTCTTTCCATTTCCATGTTGAAAGAAAGGATTGTTTCTTAGAGAATTGCATACTCGAACTCTTTCTTTTAGCTAGAATTTCATTGAAAGAAAAATGAATTGCTTATCATTTTAGGTTCATTTTTTAGTGTGTTTGGAGTCAAGTCTTCACACCATCAAAGTTTCATTTCCATACCCATCAACTTAAAGAACAACCAATAAAAACAACGCTTAATTAAAATTGATCTAGTAATCTTTTCTATTTCTAGGGCTCTTATCACCAATATAGCTTAGGCTAGTATCTTGGAGTAGGGAGTAATTAACTCTCCAAGATAGTTAAAACAAACAAGTAGATACATCTTGTGGTAGGAAGTAAATCCAATTGTAATTGATACATTCTGGGAAGCTTCTCTTAAAGGATTCAATCACGAGATCATGTCTGAACCTTTGAGACAATCAATTATGTTTCATTGGGAAAGATAGAAGATTTGTGCGTATTATAAACAGTAAAACTCGGATTAACCATCGTCTAGGAGCCTAGGGTCACTTGTTGGTAAACCTCGGATTGACCATGTCGAGGAGCCTTCAAGGGGATTGAGCTTTGTTACTCTACCCTTACGCGTAGATCAGATCGTAGACTGTACCCCCAGTAGTATTTTTTTTTACTGTTGGTAACCTTAGTGCCCATAAACTTAAGATTATTTCCTAAACTGACAGTGAAGGAAAGATCTCATTATACCTGGAGCAGACGTCGACTAGACTCACTTGGACTCTCTGGGGGGTTCTCTTCACTCAAGATGGTTTTGTGAAGAAACTTGTGCCAGACTGTTTCATTAAGCAGGTTGTTGGGGTAACTATTCCAACCGCCCTTTTTGTATTAAACTTCTACTAAGTTGAATTTCATCACCAAATAGTGTTTTTAGTACAGGAAGTTACTGTTTGTGTGGGTTTTGAACTCTTAGATTTTCTTTTTTTAGGTGTGTGATTTAGTTGTTTGTTTCTTTAGAGACTTTAGGTGTTTTTATTGAAATTTTATTTGTTTGTGTGTGATTAATTAATATTTAATCATGGATGAATTACCGAGACAGTCTCATAGAATTCAGGGGAAACCTCCTGAGTATACACCAAGCCAACTTGAATGGCTACGAGCTCTCGTATCACCTAGTGACAGTAGAGTTGGATCACCAGAAACCGGAGAGTCATCTTTAACTTTTCATCTTGATTATCAAATACAAACAACAGAGCATATTCAAGAGCCAATTTCATTTTCCGAAGTTACTAGTAGTATTTCTCCTTCCAATGAATTAGCTGAAGAACTTGAAATTTCTGAGCATGACACTGAACCTACTGTTACTCCAACTTCAGGATTTGCTACTCCAACTTCTAGTGATCTTGGTTCACCTAGGGTAAGAAATATCATTACTCAAAATCTTCCTTTTAGCCTTATTTCTATTGAAGAACTTACTAGTCCAGACAAAGTCATAACTCTTCTCAAAAACCAACAGACTTTAAATCTTAGGGAGCATGAATCAATATTCTACAGTCCTTTCAGGAGTGATGCTTGGTTTTTATCATTGACAAACTTTTTAGAAAACCCGGGTCTTAGTTTTTCACCACCTCGAATTCCTTTTCATCCTACACCAAGAGGTTATTATCCTTCATCGATCATTTCAACATAGTCATCTATGTTTTCCAAATCACTGGAAACATTTTTATCTGGCGGTCCTTCTATTCCTTCGGGGTTCCAGTTACTCTCTGGTACTTTTTCAGGAGCAACTCCTCGACCGATTGAACAAGAGTTATCATTTGGTAGTAATGGAACTCAAACGTTGAACGCAAAGAAAATCCTTATGATGTCTGGTAGTATTCTAAATCCTTAACCTCAAGGTAGTCATTTACCGCCTAGAGGGCTACCTCAAGGTTTTCAACCTTCAGGACAGTACATACCCCAAGGTCAACTCCAGAGTCAGTACATACTCCAAGGTCAACCCCAGAGTCAATACATACCCTAACGTCAACCCCAGATTTAGTACATGCCTAAGGTTATCAACCTCAAGGTCAGTACCCAACTCGAGGTTTCCAGCCACCTTCTCGTCAATCATTTTTATAAGGAGTGGAAATGTACTGCTTAATTATCAGCCCTACATTCAACCAGGTTATGGTCCTTCATATGCACAACCTTTTATGGGTCCATACTTCGGAATGAACATGGTGTGGAATCCATCTCAAACTCAACAGACTTTGCAACCTAATGTGCAGTTACTTAATCAACCTAGACAGCCTTTGATTTCTGGTTCCACCTAGCAACCTGTCCAACCTACTGTTCAAACCCCTACATCTAGTTTAGTTCCGTAGCTTGGGCCTAGCTCACCTCGTACTTCACCTCAAACTGTTGCAACTACTGCAACCTCTATTCAACCTACAACACCTATTTCTGGGGTATCTGTAGCTCTGGTTTCTACTATCCCTACATTAATGCAAATTCCTCAAGTCTCTATGCCACAGTCAAGACCTACAATTCAGACTTTGGTCCAGATGCCTACAAGACAAGCTAGTACAAGTATGATTACTATAATTGCCACAATTTAGCCACAATTCACATATAAATCTTACCAAGGACAGTATCAATTTGGTCCTACTGTAACCGAGTTTATCAATATCAACCATATCCTGGCTATACTTATCAATAGCCTCAACAACCCCAGTTTGGTCTGGTTAATCCTGGTTTTCCAGGAGGTTATAACATTCCTAATGCAAATCTAATTCCAGGTTATCCTAGATATCATCCTCCTAGAACTGGTCTCATTACTCAAGGTTTTCGCAATTCTAACCATCAGTTACCATTTATTGCAACTTTGGATTTACCTGATTTGTCACGCCTTACGAACGATCCGATTTACTATCTTCCATATTGGCCACCAATGCCTATTAAGTTTCTTAGTGATATCCTGAAATTCGAGGGTAAGTCAAGAGAGGATCCGTCAAATCACATTATGACTTATCACCTCTGGTGTGCATCTAATTCAATCATTGATGATTCAATTCGATTGCATCTTTTTCAACGAACACTTATTGGTCTTGCTTCCAAATGGTACATTGAGTTACCACGAGGATCTTTTAATAATTTCAATTAGTTAGCCATTGCTTTCTTAACTCATTTTCAGTTGCCTGTCAGATACGACAATGGCACGAGACTGTTAACTTCATTGAAACAATCCACATCCACATATATATATGATCATATTCATGAATGGTGACGTAGAAGGCGTTTAGTGAAAGTTTTCATTCCGGATCATATTTTAGCGGAATGGTTCATTAAATCATTGTTACCCAAAATCACTGAAGATGTAGCTAAGGGAGGAGTTGCCACTGAAGAGCAAGTCATTGCTCAGGCTTAGTACCTTGACCTCGTCTATACACAGTCAAGTACTTTACATGAAAAAATTCGTGATCTTCCAAAACACGGTCAAATAAATACAGCTCCTTCAGGGTCTCATGCCGCTGATGGTATGATTGGTTCAGTTAGTACTAAAAGTAAGAAGAAATATTCAAAGAATTCTTCTCCTATAATAAGTTTCCCTAATACCCTGACAAGAGATTCTTCTGCTGAAATTTCTACCGACATCCATGTCGTAGAATCATCTACGACCAAATCAAAATCCGGTAGTAAAAAGAAGGGGAAGAAGAAAAACAAACAAAATTCAAAAGATGAAATGGATAAAAATGAATCTTCTGACGAAAAATGGAAACCTCGCTATCCTTGTTTCATTTTTGATGAGGATCATTTTACCAAAGAATTCCTGCATCAAGCAGAGATTTCGAAATTCGTTAAAGGTTCTCAAACGTCTGCTGTCTTGAAGGATCCTTTTCCTACTCAAAATAGTAAGGTTATTGCTTCTTCCTCGAATGCCTTAGAAGAGCCCATTATGATGGTGTCTGATGTCACGATTGCGATGCGATCACAAGGTTATGGTAGTAAAAATCCTATTGATGGTAAAGAAGCAGAATCTTCTAATTCAAATGCATCAAATGCACCTCCTCCTGGTTCCGGTCCACTATAGATCGAGAAACCCAACCTTGACTTAGTAATCAAACTGCCTGCTAAAGGTGTACTTTGTAAATCAGCTTTTTATCAACATACGAGAGCTGCTCAGAATTACAACATTGTTGAAGACTTAGCTATTTCCCCTTCAACAATGTTGGCTTTGGAAGTGCTGCAATTGTTCCCAACACAGTGTAAATACTATTGTCTGTTATAGGAGTTGTCGATATTCAGGATTCGAACCTAATAATATTTGATTTAGAGAATAGTACACCGTACCTACCTCATCAAATGGCTTTCCAAAATCCAGTTTTAGTCAAAAAAAGGCCTTACTTTTGGATTTTGATTGATGAAGGGGCTTCTACATGTATTATGTCGATCCAGTGTTGGATATCGCTTGGTTCTCCCACACTCAATGAGTCTTTGATAATTCTAAAGGCTTTTGATGGCCGAGGGTTGCATCCTTTTGGTATATTGTAGGATTTACCAATAGGGGTCGAAGGCAAAACCAGAAATTTAGATGCGGAAGTGGTTGATACCCTCTAGATTACAACCTTCTCCTGGGTCGCAGTTGGTCTTATGCTATGACTACTATTGTTTCATCGATTTTTCGACTTATGAAGTTTCCTCATAATGGAAAGATCATTACGATAGACTAGGTGACTTATTTCTCATTCGACCCAGCCTCTACAGATAGTATTTAGCACATCAGTAAAACGACTATCCCTTACAAGGATGTTGGCATAGATTTGATTAAAGATTTTGGTTTACTAGGAACTTTTTCCTTCCCTCTTCCTAGCGTATCTCCTTCTATTGCAAATATTCATATGATTTCATCTAATACTGTTACTTTTGATGATCCTTGGATCGTACCTTTCGATTCTAAGGTGGATTCATTTGGTGGTGCGATGCCTTTGAGTCCCTTTGAAATTTCATATCAGGCTATATAGTCGATTTCTGATTCCTGTTCAACCGAAACTGATCTTCACCCTATAATTGCTATCGGTCCTTTTGTAAAGTGGGGTATTGACTTTATTACATGTAACTCTCACTTGGCCATGGGCCATGCATATATTATCCTAGCGGTAGATTATTTTACTAAGTGGGATGAGGCAATACCTACATTTTCGGCAGACGGAAAGACTGCTTCAACTTTCGTATTCAATCATATAATTGCTATATTTGGTGTTCCTCAAGCCATTATTACTGATCATGGAAGTCACTTGCGAAATATCATGATGACTGAACTGACAGATCAACTTGGCATGTGCCACGATAGTTCTACTCCGTGTTACACTAAAATTTGTCACCATGACTATTTGCAGTCCGTATGGCTCCATCAACTGTCATACTATCCTCCTTGCCAAGTCTTATACCTCTGCTCCTCATGTCAAACTCCAAGAAAGAGAGAAAAGTCCTCAAAATCAATAAAACTCTGGTTACGCAGTTTCTCTTATCTTTACCTGCGGGTACGCACCCCAAGTTCACAAGACCTGCGTACTTGTACGCTCTGTATGTAAATCCATGGGTGCGTACTCCTGTAAAGATCAAAAGGCGCAAGTTTTACTCCAAAAAAGTTACTTGTGGTTGATTCTAGAGCCTTCTAGAAGTTTGTTTGACGAGGATGGAGCGCCTCCAGTTGGTTCATGCACCCCAATAAAAGAGGAACTTATCCCATGAAGAGGGGAGCTATCCCATTGAAAGAGGGGCTTATCCCATTCATGGTGGACCTGATTAACTTCCTCCCAAGCACTATAAATACAGGTCTTGGGCCAGAGGGAGGAGAGGTTGAAAGCTGAACATTCCTAAGGGTAGATGCTGCTGGAATTAGGACTCCCTTATAGAGCTTGAGAGGAGAGATACCCATCCTTTCTTAGCTTCATTTGGAAGTGGGTGAGCTTATCAAAGTAAAGGAGAACTCTTGCTGGACCCTAGGAGGGACCTGCACAACACCAAGGCCTGGTTGTAATGGTTTCTTTGTTTCCACTTTAATACAATTCAGTCCATTTTTCTCAACGAGTTATTTCATATAGTTTGTTTCATATATTCCTTGGTCTGTATGATGAACATGTATTGTTTTATGAGCTATTTAGATATTATTTAATTGTTTGCTTGTTAGTGAACGCAGGTTTCGAAGAGAAGGAGGAGCTCATCTGGATCTACGGGGCTGGACTACAACAACCAAGCGTTGGACTAAAGGTATGTTTCAAAACACCTGATTGCTTGTCTTTTAATGCATGTTTAGAGAAAGATAGGATTAAATTGTCTTGTTTGTCACTAGAAAGCCTTAGCTTCTAGGGAGGTCGGTTTTGTCTGCAAAATTGACTCTTTCCGCATGAAAAACTCGCGACTCCGCTGGGGATATCCATGGATTTGATTGACTTCTCTTTTGAATCATACTTTGATGTGAGAAACTCGAATTTGTTTTCTAATTTTTGACTGATTGACTGTGAATTTGGGTGGAATATCTTAGGGTTAAGTTAGATTTTAGTTTTTCTTGGTTTTGCTAGCAGTACGCACCCTCTGCGTTAAGCACAGTGCGTACCTGTACGCACTGCAGCTTTGTGCACAAAGCGGGGCCGCGCCTGTCTGAACAGGTCGCCTGCGTACCCTGTCAAAAATTGAGAAAATTCCAATTTTTTCCTTTTTGCCTCTTAGATTTTGTTTATAATTTGTTTTTTACAGCCCAGATCCACTGGTTACCTATCAGAAGTCTTCATCTAAGCTTGTTTCATTTGCATTCCTACTTTAAGCTTTCATCAATTGGGTGTTTTGAGTCTCTTTTTTGAGAAATTCTTAATTTGATTTCCTTTGGTCATTACTTGGAGGTTTGTCTCAGTCTTTTCACAATTTTTCATCTTTTTGCTTTTGTTTTTGCAAAAAAATTTCCCCCTCATTCGCCGAGGGGGGGGCTAAATTGTGTATGAGTGTTAATCGCCTTTGAGTGTTTTTATTTTTGATCTTTGGAACTCTCACCCAATTTTCTCGACTTGCACTTGATTGGTTCTTAGATTACATTATAATCATCTTGTGTTTGAGAATTCTCTTACATAGATCACATTTGCATAATTAGAATTCTCCTTTTCGGAATATGAATGAAAAATGTGCATAGATTACATTTGCATGCTTTTCAAGTGAATTGTGCATAGATTACAATTGCATAGTTTACATTCTGAAAAATCAATTGTAGATTTAGATCAGCTTTCTTTGATTTGAATTTACACAAAAAAAAAAAAAATAAAAAAAGGTTTGGAATTGATTTGCATTAGTTTGTCTTGATGAAATTAGTGCATTACAGAATTCATTATATTTTCTCTTAGTGATCAATTTTTTGCATTGTTGGAAGTGAATGGAAACTCTCTCCTTACTTTAGTTAGGATTCATCGAATTGAAAAGATTACATTATCATATTCGATTGCATTCAGTTGAGTCGGGTCATAACACCATTGGTTTCGTATCCATTTACCCATTTGAGTAATAACAACCTTAATAACACAGCGCTTAATTAATATTCATCTAGTAATTTTTACATTTCTAGGGCTCTGATACACCAACTAGCTTAGGCTAGTGTCTTGGATTAGGATCTAGTTAACAATCCAAGACAGTAAAACAAACAAGTAGCTCATCTTGTGGTAGGATAAATCCAATTGCTACATTTATGCTCTGGGAAAGCTCCTCTTAAAGGAGAAGCACGAGATCGTGTCCAAACGAGTGAGGGGATCAATCCTCCTTCATTGGGAATGACGCCAGATATGCACGTACTACAAACGGTAAACCTCAGATTGACCATTGTCGAGGAACCTGGGGTCACTTGTCGGTAAACCTTGGATTATTGTCAAGGAGCCGATAAGGGGATTGAGCTTGTTACTCTGCCCTTGCGTGCTATCGGATCGTAGATTGTTCCCCCAGGTATATTTGTTGTGGTTGGTGACCTTAGTGACCATTATCTTTAGGGTTCTACCCAAGGTGACGGTGGAGGGAAGATCCCACTGTACCTGGAGTAGACGTCGACTAGACTCACTTGGATTTTCTAGGGGGTTCACTTCACTCGAGACGGTTAAAGTGGAGGAACTTGTGCCAGTCTATTCATTAAGCAGGTTGCCGGGGTAACTGTTCCACCCACCACTTCTGTATTGAATTCTGCAATGTTGGATTTCATCACCAACTAGTGTTTTCGGTCCGGAAGGTTACTGTTTGTGTGTGGTTTGACTCCTAGATTTGATAGCGCGTGTTAATTTGTTTGTTTTTACTTTTAGAGACCATAGGTATGAATTGTGAATTTTAATTGTTAAGTGTGAATTGTGAATTGTTAATTTTAGTTTTAAATTGTTAATAAAATTCACTGAAGTTGGATATAATGGCAAATGTTCCGGAATTTATCAACCTAGGAACCCCTCCTAACGAGAATCCTAGTACTTTTCCTTACTTTGGAAATGTTGGTCCTCCTTACATGGCTACTTTGTCATTACCTGGATTTACAATAGGTTTACTGATATGGTTATTTTCAACTTCGTTGGCCCCAAATACTCCAATTGTTCCACCTCAACCGAATGCTTCACCTCAATAGAGTTCACCATCTCAACATCACCAACCTTCTATTGATCCTTTACCTTCTTCGCCTAATTTTTCCTCCTCCATTTCTTCCTCTTCGCTTGGTAAACGCCTTGATGCTAGTAACCAGGTGTCTAAGAAGAAGAAGAAAAGGAAGAAGAAAAAGAAGAAGACAAAGCAAGATAATAAAGAAGTCAACCAACCAACCACGACTGTAAGTGTTCGTTGTGTTGAGGAAAACTCCAACATGCATCGTAAACCCAAATACCCTTGCAGGCTTTGTAAGGGTGACCACTTCCTTGTCAATTGTCCTGGTATTCCAAAGGTCCTGGAAGTATGGTCAGAAAACTCTCATCAACTTTCCATTGATCCATGAACCAGTGATAGTCAGGTTCTTGGGAAAAAGGGTAAAGTTAGGTTTCCTTGTAAGTTATGCAAAGGGAGTCATCAAACTCACATTTGCCCTCACATGGATGAAGCCTCAAAATTGTTGGAAAACCTTACTGTTCCACAGTAAGAATTTCCAACTGGTTACCGTAAACTTTCTCCCAACCTACCGTCAACTGACGGAGTGTTTGATCTAAGTTCAAGTACAGTCGATCACACTCTTCCATTGGAGAGTGAAACTCATGTCACTCAGGTTGATGATCCATTAGTTGATCAAGTGGTCGATTCGATTTCACACTCGGTCGATCCCACTTTCCCTTTAGAGAGTGAACTTCATACCGCTCATGTTCTTCTTGTTACATCAGATTCTTCTATGCCGGGGGGCATTTTACCTGTTTCTACAGAACCCCCTCCAAGTACTGAGGTATTTTCCTTTGATTGGAATAGACTGACAGAACCTCGTCTTCCTTCCTCCATCCCTTTCCAAATCATTTTCAAGGCTGGTGGTAGGGACATACATCGTACTCAGGTAGATGAAGGTGCTTCTGTTAGTATTTTATCCTCAACTGTTTGGAAAGCTTTGGGTTCCCCTCAACTTGCACCTATTACGCAGAATCTGAAAGCTTTTAATAGAACCATTAGTGAACCTTTAGGGATCCTTCCTAATTTTTCCATTATCTTGGAAGGTAAAACTGTCTGTATTGATCTTATGGTAGTTCGAGGTCCCTTGGATTTCAATTTACTCCTTGGGCGAGACTATGTTTATGCAATGAAAGCTGTCTTATCGACACTCTTTCGCGTGATGTCTTTCCCTCACAATGGGAATATTGTGACTATAGACCAGCTTTCGTTCCCTAGTCTTGTTTCAACTACCAATAATATGACACCCCTAAATGTTCCTGATTCTAAAGTGTTATCTACCCTACCACGGGTTAATTATGTGGCAACTGGTCCCATGTTTTCAGTTACCGATGTAAGCGAGCCTCTCACTGTTTGTTCATCTTCCTTTGATTTAGATCCGGTAATTGACATGGAAAACTCTATGGGATTACTTGAACACGATGTTCTTATCCCTTTTGAGTCCCTTGACATGTGTTCCTTCCAGAGAATTATTCTTCCTTCTGATGAAGACCTCTTGGAAGCCATGATCAAGGTGTGTCCATTGACATGTCTTTCTTCCAGTTGGAAGCCATGATCAGTGAGTGCGAGGATAGTTTTTTCCTGTCTCAACCTCGTTAAAAAATGAACCTGGATGTAGCGAGGATAGTTTGTTCCTCTCTTAACCTCGTTAAAAAATGAATTAGGTGCGAGGATAGTTTGTTCCCGTCTCAACCTCGTTAAAAAATGAAACTGGATGTTATGAGGATAGTTCTTTTTACTGTGTCAACCTCATTAGAAAATGAGTCAGTGAGTACGAGGATAGTTTTTACCTGTATCAACCTCGTTAAAAAATGAAACAGGCTAGCATGAGGATAGTTCTTTTACTGAGTCAACCTCATTAAAAAACGAATCAGGTAGATTTTAGGATATGTAGGTAGATTGTAGAAAGTAGGCTTTTGCGAGGACAATTCCTGTTACTAAGTCAACCTCGTTAAAAAATGAATTAGGTTAGAGGATAGTTCCTATTACTGAGTCAACCTCGTTAAAAAATGAATCAGGTATGAGGATAGTTCTTTTCTTGTGTCAACCTCCTTAAAAATGAAACAACTCCCTTTTCAAGGTAAATGTTGAAAGTAAACCTTCATTCCATCCATCTGGTTGAATGCAATGAAGCCTGGGGGGCATGTACCTCGTTTTGCATCATTATACTGGGGCATGCAAACTTTTTGAGCATAGTTCCTTGTCTTGTGTCAAGCTCGTTAAAAAATGAAACAAGGGTAGGTTAAGTAGCTAGATTGTAGAGAGTACTCATGAGCATAGTTCCTTGTCTTGTGTCAAGCTCATTAAAAAATGAATCAAGGATTTTAGAGCATAGTTCCTTGTCTTGTGTCAAGCTCGTTAAAAAATGAATCAAGGTTTTTAGAGTAAAGTTTTTTGTTAGGTAGATTGTAGAGAGTAGTTATGAGCATAGTTCCTTATCTTGTGTCAAGCTCGTTTAAAAAATGAAACAAGGGTTTTGAGGATAGTTCTTTTCTTGTGTCAACCTCACTAAAAAATGAAACAACTCCACAAGTCTTTCCAAGATCTTGAAAGTAAAGCTTCATTCCATCCACCTCATTGAATGCAATGAAGCTTGGGGGGCATGTACCTCGTTTTGCGTCATTATGCTAGGGGCATGTGAACTTATAACAAGCATAGTTTTTAGTTTCAAGCTTGCGTAAACATGAAACCGAATCCGAGCATAGTTCTTTTCCTGTGTCAAGCTCGTTAAAAAATGAAACAAATCCTCCTCTAATTGAGTCGAGAGTTTGACTAGATCTCATGTTAAGTTGAATATTTAGGTTAGTTATTTCAGTTTTTGCATAATTTTCTTCCAGTTTTAGGTTGAGTCTTTCAAATGATCTCGTAACTGAACCTTCATTTCATCCACCTGGTTGAATGAAATGAAGCTGGGGGGGCATGCGCTCTAGCAGTTACGCTTAGGGGGCATCAAGCACAGTTTTTTTTTTTTTTTTTTTTCAAGCTTGTATAAAAATGAAACTACTTTGAAGCATAGTTTTTCTCTGTTTCAAGCTTTTGTAAAAATGAAACCTATCTCGAGTCAATTTAAGTTATTTTCAAGACTCGTTAAACTCATGAAAATCCTGAGATTATTTTGCTATCTTTCATTCTCGTAAAACAAATGAAAATGTCGAGTTCTTTCCGTCTTTTCTTGCTCGTAAATTAAATTGAAAGTCGGCCATATGAGTACATTTTTATGATTTTTTCAAACTCATTAAAACTTACGAAAAAGTGAAACCTCAGAGTCACCTTTAAGCCCTTTTCTGACTCCTAAAACATGAAAATATTGCCGAGCGTTTTTTTACACTCGTTAAAATGGAATTAAAATACGGTCCTCTTATAGCCCTTTTGATCGCTTTTTTACTTTTTCAGATCAGAGACACTAATATGAAAAGTACTCCTTGGTCGTAAAAGATCAAGCGGTTCTCTCAAGTATTATTTTATACTTTTTCGGGCTTGGGAGACACAAATCTACAAAAAAGGTCAACCCTGGAGTCTTCTTAAATTTTTTCAGACTCTCTAAAATTGAAAAACGCCGAGTTTCTCCTATACTGGACTCGTTAAAATTTCACAGTAAAGGACCTGTTCGATTACAAACAGGAACGAACCACTCCTTCTTAGGGTTCGAATCTAAACTAAGTTGGACTCATCCGAAGGATGAGCTTATAATCAAGCAAATGTTATCCTCCTCAAGCTTGTCAAAAATAAAGAGGTACTTGCCAGAAATGGTGGCGGAAAAGAGAGAAAAATGAGCCTAATTGTTATCCTTTGTCTCAGAGAAACCTTATCACCACTCTTGAACACGACACTTTTCATTCACCTGGGTTGGGAAATCTTTTGCCTCACAGTTAATCAAACCACATTGAAAGTCTTCAGCCGGGTTCCGGGTATTAACTTTGGGTCATTCGTCACCAAGCCATCTGTTGTGTCGTTATGTGTTCAAGAGGTCTGCAAACAAAACATTCATCTGCAAAATACCTGTCATCCATCTTGACCATCCCTGAGTCAGTCCTTATAGCAACATTTCTTCAACTTTATCTGTGATTTCGTGTTGTGGGCTTGCCTGCAACGGGTCGCTTTCTATCGACATCAGCACATTATCTAGAAAGATGACCTAGGAATCGTCAGTACCTTGAAATATGCATGCATCAATCGCAGGTTTCTCGCCTTTGACGACGGTTTACATCATTGAATTTCGATCGAAGGATTCCGTGACATGTTCGACATCAACTCACTCATTCACATCTCATGGATTGTACTGGGTACTTTGAGAACCATTGACATCACTGGTGGTCTCTCTCACACTTGTTAACAGTTTACATCATCGACTAGTAATCAAGTGGTTTCTACCATGCTCGACATCAACTCATTTATTCGCATGGATAGAATCGTACTATTTCGGGAAGTAGAAATGAAGACCCTGGATCTAGTTTCCACCATCCAAGCTGCGAGGAGTTTTGTATTCATTATATAGTAGACCAATTATAAACAGATGGTTGCGCCCATACTGTTTCTACATGAGTCTATGATTATGATGTACTCCGAAATCATTCCTGTATCAGAGCAGTAGTTAGTCTGTAGTTAAAGTTTTTTGATCTGAGTATGGGAATGCCTACCTCAGCGATGATATGATCTCATACATGTATTTTGTGTTGAACACTTGCAGGTTCTGACTAGGCTCTCCACGAGATAATCCTTGAAATGATAAAGCACTTCACCCTTCCTAGATGATATGAAACCCTAATCTACTACAGGCTTCGCACTTTAGGGGGCAATCTGTTACACTAAAATTTGTCACCATGACTATTTGCAGTCGGTATGGCTCCATCAACTGTCATACTATCCTCCTTGCCAAGTCTTATACCTCTGCTCCTCATGTCAAACTCCAAGAAAGAGAGAAAAGTCCTCAAAATCAATAAAACTCTGGTTACACAGTTTCTCTTATCTTTACCTGCGGGTACGCACCCCAAGTTCACAAGACCTGCGTACTTGTACGCTCTGTATGTAAAGCCATGGGTGCGTACTCCTGTAAAGATCAAAAGGCGCAAGTTTTACTCCAAAAAAGTTACTTGTGGTTGATTCTAGAGCCTTCTAGAAGTTTGTTTGACGAGGATGGAGCACCTCCAGTTGGTTCATGCACCCCAATAAAAGAGGAACTTATCCCATGAAGAGGGGAGCTATCCCATTGAAAGAGGGGCTTATCCCATTCATGGTGGACCTGATTAACTTCCTCTTAAGCACTATAAATATAGGTCTTGGGCCAGAGGGAGGAGAGGTTGAAAGCTGAACATTCCTAAGGGTAGATGTTGCTGGAATTAGGACTCCCTTATAGAGCTTGAGAGGAGAGATACCCATCCTTTCTTGGCTTCATTTGGAAGTGGGTGAGCTTATCAAAGTAAAGGAGAACTCCTGCTGGACCATAGGAGGGACTTGCACAACACCAAGGCCTGGTTGTAATGGTTTCTTTGTTTCCACTTTAATACAATTCAGTCCATTTTTCTCAACGAGTTATTTCATATAGTTTGTTTCATATATTCCTTGGTCTGTATGATGAACATGTATTGTTTTATGAGCTATTCAGGTATTATTTAATTGTTTGCTTGTTGGTGAACGCAGGTTTCGAAGAGAAGGAGGAGCTCATCTGGATCGACGGGGCTGGACTACAACAACCAAGCGTTGGACTAAAGGTATGTTTCAAAACACCTGATTGCTTGTCTTTTAATGCATGTTTAGAGAAAGATAGGATTAAATTGTCTTGTTTGTCACTAGAAAGCCTTAGCTTCTAGGGAGGTCGGTTTTGTCCGCAAAATTGACTCTTTCCGCATGACACTCCGTATTACCCGTAAGCTAATGGTCTGGTTGAAGCTATCAATAAAGTTTTAGTCACTATGATCAAACGAATCATTGGTATTCATAAGTCAAATTGGCATACCATGCTATTTTCAGCACTTTGGGCATATCGGACCTTAGTGAAAACATCAACTGGTTTCACTCCTTTTCAACTGGTATACAGTTTGGAAGTAGTGTTACCTATTGAATGTGAAATTCTGTCATTAAAATTAGCCATAGAATTACTCCCATCTACTTATGAAGAAGAGAAACGTTTTTTGTACTTAGCTTAGCTAGATGAGAATCAACTCACTGCTGCAATAGCAAACAAGACTAATGTCAAAAAAATGAAAGCTCAGTGCGACAGAAGTGTTACACCTCGTAATTTTTCAGAAGGAGACCTAGTTTTAGTATATGATCAAGCGAACGATAATCTAGGGGTTGGAAAATTTGTACCTATGTGGCATGGTCCTCACATTGTTAAGTGAAAGCTAGCAAAAGGGGCTTATGAATTGATAGATTTTGACGGTGTCTCTTTGAATAAACCCAGAAATGGACTTTATCTAAATAGATATTATGCTTAATTTCTGTGTGGAGATTTTTTGTTGGATTCATTTATTTATAGCTGGTGTGTTTTAGATTAGAAAAGTGTGCCTAGTTTAGAGAGTGCTCTTATCATTATTCCTGCTTAACTTGATTTTACTCTTGATATTGCAGATGTCGATGTCTCTTCAAACATACATTGTTTTTGCTGATGTGCTTGTCATAGTACATGGAACATTTCTTCCAGAGCTTAGGTTATTTATTCACCCTTTGATGAGTTAGTGTCGATGCATGGGGTAAGCCTCGGTCAAACAACGAATAACATTGTAGAGTATACTGTAGTGATTGATTTATTATCTAAATCCATCTCGTTTGGGATTCAGAGTTTGATTGTTTGGTTGGATTCTGAACTCATTGTATTATAGCTTAACAGGGTTTATGCCATTAGAAATCCAGTGTTATTAAGGTTATTTTTGATAGTTCATCTCTTGGAACGTGAATTTGATTACATTGAATACCAGCATATTCCAAGATGTTTAAATACATTAGCAGATGTAGTTGCTTCTAGTATGATAAATAGACATTTGCAATAATCAAAACATTAAATTTAATAACATTCGATAACATGTTACATGAGATAGCCGGTAATAATGACATATCATAGCATAGAAGTGTGTTCCAAAATATACATTGTCTTCGAGCATAGGTTGAAAAACACATTATGATTGGAAAAAATGATAATACAAAAACGCAAAAATGTTGTGAGTCTACAAAATCGATCATCCTATCCCTGGCGATGATCACGATAAGAAACCACTACTCGGGCCACCCTACATAGGAACCTCCTAAAAGGTCATGGGACCCCAATCACATATCTCTGTAATCTAAGTGGAATATAATCTATATCAGTTTCTGGAATGTCTAGTGTCAAGTGCTCTAGATGATGTTCCAAGTCAGTTAGGATCTCTGCTGATTGGTCCTATGGGGCTGGTGTTGCTGCAGTTGGTTGTCTCCTCTTGTAAGGCTAGACAACAACTGGTCGTCATGGACCCACATCTACATTTAAACTTTTGATTGTCAGTTTTGGACAATTTAAAATACAAAAAAAATTAAAACTTAGAAATTGTTGAAAATGGTAATTACCTTAATCATCCCATTTCTCTCCTGGTGGAAGAACCATGTCTGAGTCACCACGGTAATCCATCCTGGTGTATGGAAAGTCTTGAATCACAAAAAGTTGGTTGTTCAACCAACAAAAATATTCAAGTAGAAATCGAACAACCTCTATGCCCTCCTCAGGGTGACGGGCCATCAAAGCAACCCAACGAACCATTCTAGGCTCTCGAGGAAGACCAGCATCAGCAGGAATATGTTGTGGGGCTAACATGGGGATCCTCTCTAGAGCAAAGTTGACGACAATAAATCCATATCCAAAGTTTTTCAGTTGTCCATTCTTTGCTCTAGTTAGTTGGCCTTTCAATTTTCCAACACAGCCTCGCACTAGTTGTATATGGTGCCTCGAAAACAGTCTACAACCATCTGCATCTGGGATCTAGTAGCCACATGCAATGCTACATTCCCGCATAGTCTAGTAATAGTTAATGCAATAACTTTAAGCTTAGGACGACTGATAGTTTTAATATCAATCTGTTTATCCTTGGGGTCTGCTTGATCATTGCAAAACTCCAATCCTGACAGACTGGCCACCTGGCCTAGTCCCGAAAAGAGATAATTGTTTGTCGCTCTTGGACAAACTAGTCAAAAAGTATATGTCCTCCAGCTCGATTTCGAGCCGGTGGCCACGAATCACAAAGCACTGGTCCTGTGTGTTCCATCTGTCTACCAGCCATGTCAGGAGGTCTATTTGGGCCCTCATATCCTGTATGGTCTAGAACTCATACAATCTGCATGCTCTCAATGCCTACAATGTGGGCATATGATCCATTGTGGCAAAATATACATCCTTGTGCTCACGTTCTCGCCAAATAAGCATTTTGAATGTCCTACAATGCAGAAAAAGACATATTAGAACAAGCTTGTTCGAAAAATTTTGGGCAAATTTGGATAAATTTAAGGTTTAAAATTCATTGCGCGGGGTCCGCACCCACTGCTTACAAATAGTGCGTAGGTCCGCATAGGTTGTGAGAAATTGGTGCGGACCAATGACTTTTTCTTATAAAAAAATTTGGGGTCCGCAGGGGCCGCGTGTTGCAGCTGCGGACCCCCGCGAGCAACTTTCTAAACCTATTTTTCCTTCAAAAATCAAATTTTAAGCCTAAAAATGAAATGTAAACAGATGAAATGCAAGTTAAGGAGGACGTGGATTACCTGGAGATGACGGTTTTTGATTCCGATAGACGGATTTTCCAGAATCTTCACAGGAACGTTTTTACCCAAAAGCTCTCACTTCTCACTCTAAACTCAAATGGTAAAAGTCAAGTTAGAAAAGGCCTTTTTATAAGTTTTTTTGAATAAATGAATCTTTTATTTATTTATTTTTCACGTTAAAAAAGAAAAATTTTAAAAATCATTTTTATTTATCTTAAACAAGTATGTGTAATGTTTTGCGTTTTTGTGTAGAATATTGGATTTTTCAGGGAAATTGATCATTTTTCAACAAAGAGCATATTTTTATCACTTTTTTCAGAATCTTTCAAAAATTTACGAAAAAGTGAAAAATTGGAGTCCTTTTTAAGCTCTTTTTAGACTCTTGAAAATTGAAAAGATTGTCGAGCACTTGGTTGTTCAAACTTGTTAAAATAAATGAATAATCGTCCCTTCAGTATAAGTTTACCCCTTTTACGGAATGAAATGGAATATTTATGAAAAAGGTATACGTTGACTAATTACGGTCAATAGTGTCCTCTTTAAACTCTTTTTAGACTCTTTAAATAAGAAAAGGTTATCGAGCGCTTGTCTTTTCCAGCTCGTTAAAGTATTGGAAATGTCGTTCCTCCTGTATTATTTTATCCTTTTTCGGACCCGAGGGATTATTTTATGAAAAAGTACCCCTATGGAGTTTTCTTAAGTTTTTCTTTTGACTCCCTAAAATTGAAAAACACCGAGTTTTTCCTATACTTGACTCATTAAAATTTAACAGTAAAGGACATGTTCAATTTTAAACAGGAACGAACCACTCCTTCTAAGGGTTTGGATTTTAAACTAAGTTGGACTCATCCGAAGGATAAGCTTATAAAGAAGTAAATGTTATCCTCCTCAAGCTTGTCAAAAATAAAGAGGTACTTGCCAGAAATGGTGTGGGAAAAGAGAGAAAAATGAACCTATTTGTTACATTTTGTTTTTTAAAGAGGCCGTGAACCACTCTTGAACACGACACTTTTTGTTCAACTAGGTTGGGAAAATCCTTTGCTTAACAGTTAGTCAAACCTCATTGAAAGTCTTCATCCGGTTTTTGGGTATTAGCTTTGGGTCAATTGTCACCAAACCATCTGCAGTGTCGTTATGTGTTCAAGAGAACAGTTCAAAGAAACCATTCATCTGAAAGATATTTTTCATCCATTTTGACCATCCTTGAGTCAGTCCTTGCCAATATATTTCTTCAAAACTTGATCTATGATTTCGTGTTGTGGGCTTGCCTACAACGGATCTCTTTCTATCGACTTCAGCTCATTATCTAGGAAGTTGATCTAGAATTTGTCAGTACCTTGAAAACTGCATGCCTTAATGGCAGGTTTCTTGCCTTCGATGATAGGTTGCATCATTGACCTTCGATCGAATGATTCTATGACATGTTCGACTTCAGCTCATTTATTCACATTTCATGGATTGTACTGGGTACTTTGAGAGCCATTGACATTACTGGTGGTTTTTCTCACACTTGTTAACAGTCCACATTATTGACTGGTAATCAAGTGGTATCTACCATGTTTGACTTCGACACATTCATTCACATGGATAGAATCATACTAATTCGGGAAGCGGAAATCAAGACCCTGGATCTAGTTTCTACCATCCAGGCTACGAGGAATTTTGTTATTCATTATATAGTGGATTATTCATAATCAGATGGCTGCATCCATACTATGTCTACACATGTCTATACTCTTGATGTATTACAAAATCATTCCTATATCAGAACAATTTAGTCAGTTTTCTAGCCAGTTTTGATCTGAGTATGGGAATGCCTACCTCAGTGATGATATGTCTACATATATATATTTTTCATTGAATGTTTTTACAGGTTCCGACTAGGGTGTCCACAAGATGATCCTTGAAATGATAAAGTACTTCACTCTTCATAAATGACAGACTCTATCTTCATCTATTACAGACTCCGCACTTTAGGGGGCAATCTGTTGCACTGAAAAACTGTCACCTCGACATTCTGCTATCTGTGTAAGTTCATTACCACTCATACTTTCCTCCTCTGCAAGTCTAAAACATTAGTTCCTCATATCAAGTCTGGAAAATAAGAGAAAATCTCTCAAAGGTCTTTAAAACTCTGGCTCCACACTCTCTGTGTCTTACCTGTGGTCCCGCACCTAATGGTCATGTCTCCTGTGCACTTGACTGCACTATCTCTGTGTTAAAGGTGCAGACCCCTGTAAAAGTTAAAAAGGTGTGAGTTTACTTTGAAAAACTCATTTTCAGTCATTTCTAGAAGCTTCTAGAAGGAACCTTGAGGTGGCAAGTTCACTCCTTTGAGGTTCATGCACCCCATACCTTAAGGAGCTAACCCCTTGATGTGAGGAGCTTATCCCATTGAAGGAGGAGTCTATCCATTCATAGGTGGACCTGTAACCTCCTCCTTTACACTATAAAAAGAAGCATTGGGCTGGTTACTTGGGGAGTTAGAAGCTGAATATTTTTTGAGGTGAAATGCTACTAGAACTTAGTCTTCTTTAGTTGCGTTTTTATGAGGAGAAATTACATACCTCTAAGATCTCATTTGGAAGAGTGCAAGGCTTGTCAAAGTAAAGGAAATTCCTGTTTTGGACCCCAGGAAGAGCTTTTTCAACATCAAGGCTGAAAAGGTTGTAAGGTTCTTCTACTTCAAAGTTAATACAAATAAATTTGTTTTTCTCAATAAGCTGTTGATTCATGGTTTATTTTATGGATTCTTTGATCACCATAATAGACATGATTTATAATAGTTGCTATGTAGGTGCTATTTAATGTTTTCTTTTTTGTGATTGTAGGTATTTAAGGGTAACTCTTTCGAACGATTGGAGGATGACTACTACGAATAAGAATTGGATCTATGGTAGGATCCTAACACCTTTGTAATATTTACTTATAAATCGCATATGTCTAGAGAAATATAGGTTTGTTTGTCCATTTGTTGCTAGACTATCTTTTGATACTAGGGAGATCAGCCTTGTCTGCAAGATCGATTTATCCGGCCAACACAATGCCACCTACATGATCCACTACAACCACCGAATGACCCGTAACTACAAAACACCGATACACATATCATCGAGAAGCTCCTGAAGGCCAATTCCAAAGCGAACAACAGTCAACAACCACTAAAAAAAAGCCCTTGTAGTAGGAAAGTTACTAATTTATAGAGCCAACAAAGTATGGGAGAACCATGTTTTGGAGGGCGCCACTGTTGTGCTGTGGAAAAGGTATGTTTTATCCTCATATTAGTTTAATTAATCATTTGTATTTATGTATTTATCTTTGTTTTAGGAATAAATAATGAAGGAACAATTACAGAAGTTGGATGGAATTGATCATTAACAGATTGGGTAAATATGGGCATGAAAAACTAACTTTCGCTATATTTATATGCAAAGACATGAATGGAACGATTGTTGCTCAAATGACAGAACAACAACGACCAAGAAAGGAAAATGAAAACATCTCGATTATGAAGGATAGCGGAAGACCAAGAGGATCAATTCTATTTTGTGATGAAATCAGATCAACGGTTGAGAAATCTTCAGGATCTCCTGATCCTAAGGATTCACTTATATCCATCTATCTTTCCAAAGTTATATAAAGCCATCAGGCAAATTGAATAGTTAGTTGGGAATTGTAAGATTGTAATTATTCATTTTGGACACATAACACTTTCATTACTGTGACGTTGTAACTCTATTAGCAAGTTTAATGAAGAAGACTGTGTTTTACCTATAACCGCATTTTGAATATCTTTCAGCAGTGACTTCTGGAGACTTTGGGCCTGATTGATAGGAGATTTACTACTTTAATTGTGTCATATTTATTTTTGCTTATTCTAAGAATTGTTTATTATGGTTAGTTTGTGAAATTAACATTATTTTGATTGCTGTGAGTATTGATGATTATGATTTTCTTTTTCCATTCAAACTAGATTTTAGATCTTGTCATGTTTTACATCTACAAGTCAATCTTTACTAAATTGATCAAGTTCGTTTAAGTATTCGATTGTTCTTCATTCTATAGTAGTGTTACCAGAGATCTCAAGCTGATAGTTGATTGATTTCCATGAGATGTTTCAATAGTTATTTGTTGTTCAATTGTTGTAGCTTTCCTTCATGCTAAACAAATTATTGTCAATACTAGTTAGATTGCTAAGAGTGATTCCTTTTACTTGAATTTTGATTAAGTTTCTTGCATAATAGATTAAAGTAGATTTGAAAATGATTTAAAGATTTCTTTCAGATTTTTTTTGGATTAAGCTTCAATAATTAGATATTAATCATTGCAATGATTCTAAATCATTTCATTATGCCTTTGAATTCACTTGCATAGATAATGTTGAACACTCTTGAAATAAACAGACTTACCCTGGGTTGATGATTAATGTAGGTATTAATATTACTTTTAATAGTCATCTTAGTGTACCAACATTTTGGTGAGCCACGCCCGTAACCATGGTTAATCCGGATGAGCTCATTGACCTAGATCCTGCAATAGAGGATATTCTTTCGGTCTGGGGGAAAGACCCAACTGCACAGAACATAGAGCGTTATTTTGGAGCGACTCAAACCCTAAGCTCCGATCCCCTTTCTCTGGAAACGCTTAGATATAACCAATCCTTCTTACAGTCATCTAAGAAATTGGAGGTGAGTGTAGCTGTTCACTAGGGCACAAAGGGCCTGCAGCAAATCAAAAGGTCGAACGAGGAATATCTTCATGCAGGATTTCAACAACCCTCTCATGGCAGCAAGGGGAAACCCTCGTCCATCGGCCCGATTCTATCTGGAGGTTTAGAGGACATTGTAAACCTTGGATCGAGCTTAGGGCAAAGAATAGAAGGGGGTTTGGGAAGGCTCGCAATAGTTACCAGAGAATCCATTGCCAAAGGACAGGGCAAATCTAAAAAGACAGACAGGTGGAAGGAACTCGGCTTCGAAGGACATCAGGACCTATGGGAAAACCTTAATGGAACAGATCAGGGGACTCAGGTAACAAAACAACCCCTAGCAGAGCCATTTATTTTTTCTATCAGCAATTCGGTTCTGGACACTCCCGAGCAAAGGCCTTCCCCACTGATCTCTGGGCCAGATTTTCAAGGAAGGAATGAGGAAAATGAGGATTTAAGGGGAATTGATTTAGGAACAAGGAAAAAGGGGAGAAAAGGAAAAAGCAGAGACCGATTAAATCTCAGGATATAGAAGGGAATCTGGTATTAGGAATGGATGTGCAGATAGAAGAGGCTCTGTAGGTGGCAGAATGCACCTTGGTTGGCAGGGCAAAGGGGAAAAAATTCAATTCCACCTTCATCCAATCATGTTGGGAAAACAATTGGTAGACAGATCTCATTAGAGATTTTAGGGTTACAACTCTAGCCAAAAGATGATTTATGGTGAGCTTTGAGCACAAAGAGGCAGCTGAATGGGTCATAAATAGAAATTGGGCATTCGGGAACATTCCGGTTCTGTTTAAGAAATGGAGCCCTCTGTTCTATGCAATTCATGAGAAAACGGATGTATTCCCGGTTTGAGTAAGGGCACCAGGGTTACCATCTTTCCTTTGGGTCGAGTCGGTCTTCAAAGCAATTGGGAACAGGTTGGGCACCTTTCTGTAAGTAGATATGTCATTCTTGCAAACACAAAATAGGGCAATGGCACGGATACTAGTCAGCCTAAATCCAACTAGGGGGCTAGCAGAGAAGATTAACCTCTAGTACAAAGACTATGTCTTTGAACAAATTCTCGACTACGAATACTTGCCCTTCTGATGCCATAGATGCCATGTCTATGGCCATTTGGCCAAGGAATGTCCCTTGGGCAGGCGACGGAGAAGATTTCAGAGGAGGGCGACACATTTGGAGAAAGAAAATAGTCAGAACCAGCCTCTTCGGAGAAAGGAGACTTCAGTGCACCAGACAGAAGAAGAAATGGAATTATACCCTCAGCAGGGGCGACAGACTCCGATCACAACAATTCAAGATTCACCGAGAAGAATGGAAGAAGAAGGTTTTGAGCTTGGGAGTGCTAAAACAGTCACGGAGCCCATCGAGGAAGCAACAACAATCCAAAGTCCCACCTTTGGCGAGGACTCAAAGGGTACGAGTTTAGCTCCTAAAAACCCCCCTTTTTTTAATTCAGATAAAAAAGATGATTGTCTGGTTCCTGAATCTCTTTCAAAAAATTCCATTCCTGATAATAAAGATAATAATGGAAACAATGTCGAAATCAATATGGAAAACTGCATAGAAAACATCTATGCTGCTAAATCCTCCTTAGATCTGAATTGTGATGGGTGTTCTCCTGAACCATCTCCTCTGGTCCTGCATCCCATATGCCCCTATAATCTCAAAAACTTGGACAGCAAACCCGATCCCTTCACTTCTGTGGGTGGTATAGACTCATCCCTCCCTCAGAGCCTGATTAGGAAAAAAAGGTGAAGGAAATCAAATCTTTCCATGGCCCAGGTAAAAGCAAAGCATGATGTGGCAGATGGGAAGCAACAGTCAATTCCTGGGGCACTTAGAGCGGTGCAAGGCCCTGAAACTGTTTTAAAATTATTATAACATCATGGAATTGCAGGGGTTTAGCCAGTAAACCCAAAAAATTGGCTCTTAGGGAGATGGTCATGAACTCTAAAGCGGATGTCTTTCTACTTCAGGAGACTTTGGGGAGTGGAGCAGAAGTAGAGTTGATGCTAAACGCCCTCCTTCCAGGTTGGAAATTTTCGGCCATGGACTCAGTAGGTCACTCTGGAGGACTGGCTGTAGGTTACAGAGAAGGGAGAATCAAAATAAGGAACCAATGGGGTATGAAACAGGCGATGGGAATGGAATTTCAATCTCCATAATTCGAATTTCCACTTACAATTCTAAATATATACAGACCATGTTAGGGAAGGGTGCCCTTTTGGAATGATCTGATGGAAAAATCGTTAGTGAAGAGAAAATACATGGTGCTGGGTGGAGACTTAAATTTCTCTATAGGAAGAGTGGAGGCCTGGGGTCCATCGGCAAGGGAGGATTCACTAACAGATTTCTTCCAGAACCTTTTAACAGCAAACAATTTGTTAGATGTTAACCTCATTAAGTTAAATCCGACTTGGAGGAACAGAAGAGTTGGAGAAGCAAAAGTGGCGAAAAGACTGGATCGTTTTCTCATAAACGAGGACCTATCTTCTATGATCCCATTATTTAGGCAATGGGTCGAAGAAGGGGGGCCTTCTGATCATTTTCCAATTTACCTAGAACTCTCCAAGATCCCCCCGAAGCCACCAGCACCTTTCAAGTTCAATGCATCTTGGTTGCAAGAAGCTTATTATAACAAACTATTCAAAGGAACATGGATACACCCTCATAGAAACTCCACTGAGGATAAAGGGTTTTTATTCATGGAAAACCTTAAAAGATTGAAGAAAGAAACAAGCATATGGGCAAAGGATAGGAAGGAAAAGTAGAACGAGGAAATAATCAGGATCAGTGAGGAACTTCAAAAGCTGGAAAGTATAGAGGAGGACGGCTATGTGACATAGGAATCAAAAGAGAGGATCCTAAACTTGGAGAAACTCAAGAATTAAATCTTGTTGGCAAAAGAGGAGGAATGGAGGCTCAAGAGCAGAGCGATATGGCTAAAAGAAGGAGATGAAAACATGAGTTTTTTCCACAACTATGCAAAAGGGAGGAAGAGCGCAAATACCATTTCGGAACTAAAAAATGATGAAGGAAGGGAGGCTAAGTCGTTTGAATCTTTATCAGCACTAGGGCAGAGCCATTTCCAGAACTTATTTGCAGATCAAGGTGAGGCCACCATTGCTGAGGTTATCAAAATAGCTCAATGTTTCCCTAGGTACATGAAGGAGGAAGAATCAGAGGAGGTAATGAGCCCTGTAATAAAGGAGGAAGTGGAAAGTGTCATAAAATCTACGGCAAAAGAGAAGAGTCCTGGGCCGGATGGCTGGACCATAGAAATATTTCTCCATTTTTTCAAGCTGATAGGAGAAGAAATAACTGAAGTAGTAGAAGAATCCAGAAAGAAAGGAGAGGTGTACAGTCCTTTCAATGCAACATTTATAGCTCTCATCCCAAAGAAGGAAGCCCCTAAAACCTTTTAAGACTTCAGGCCTATTTCATTATGCAACAATATATACAAAATAATTGCAAAAGTGATTGCGCTCAGAATCAAACCAATTCTGTCAAGGCATATTTCATCTGAACAATTTGGCTTCTTGAATGGCAGACAAATCCACGAAGCTATAGGTGTGGCACAGGAGGTTCTACACAGCGTAAAGTAGAAAAACAAGAAGGGTGTTGTTATAAAAATTGACTTATCAAAAGCATACGATAGGATAAATTGGATATATATCCGTCTGATTTTAACTCACCTAGGCTTTAAAGTGGATTTTATCAGTTGAATTATGGGGTGCATCATGAATGTCAGCTATGCAATCCTCATCAATGGTGCAGCCACTCCTTTCTTTAAAGTACAGAGGGGTTTGAGGCAAGGTTGTCCCCTATCCCCTCTGTTATTTCTTCTCATTGCAGAAGGATTAAGCCAGCTGATTCAAAAGTCTAAAAGAGAAGGTAAGGCAAGAGGTATAGAAGTAGCGGTCAACATGTATATATCCCACCTTCTTTTCATAGATGACATATTGGTTTTTACAAATGGAGCCTTGAACGAAATAAAGGAACTAAAAAACATACTTGATCTTTTTTTGAAAGCTACTAGAATGCAGATAAACTCCAGGAAATCACAGATTATAGTGGAAGGACTAAACAGATAAGAAAAATCACAGATTAACTCATTTTTTCCCTATGAAACAAGTAACATGGAATCCCCTTTCAAGTATTTAGGGTTCTGGTTGAAGCCGAATGCCCACAAGAAAGAGGATTGGAACTGGTTGATTGCAAAAATTGAAGCAAGAATATCCCATTGGAGCTACAAATGGCTCTCCAGAGCAGGGAGATTGAATCTAATAAAATTAGTGCTGCTGGCCATTCTACTCTACTGGGTTGCGTTAACATGGGTTCCTAAAGGAATCTTGGAGAAAATAAAGAGAATTTGTAGCAAATTTCTATGGGCTGGTTCTAAAGAGAACACTGTTCTTCCATGGGTTGCTTGGGATAAGGTGGCAAGACCAAAAGATTGGGGAGGATGGGGGATAAAAAATCTTCCTGACTTCAGCCTCTCATTGGCAGCCAAATCAGGATGGAGACTTATAAAGATGGGGAATCTATGGACAAGAGTGGTCAAAAGGAAATATATAGATTCGGCTCCTTTAGAAGAATGGATCAGGAACCCAGCAAAGAACAAAAAGAATGTCTCAGTAATATGGAAAGCTACTATGGAGTCATTCAAAGTGATAGAAAAAGGATTGGCATGGAAGGGAATGGAAGGAACTTGAAGATAGGGAAGGATCCATGGGTCGGATGCAATGAAAACTATGCTCTATCCCCTGGGTTAGTCCAACACTTAGAGAACAAAGGCATATTCTTCTTAAATCAAGTGGATAAAATTGGACATTCAACCATATGGGGACAAGCCTGGAAAAATGAAGAAGATTTAGAACTAGAGCAAAGATGGAGGAGCGAACGGAGAACCTATACACAGGAACTTGCCAGATCAAACGTCAGATTGAAAGACAACCAGGACGAGTTAATCTGGGCACATGCAGACTCTGGGGAATATTCTTCAAAAAGTGGATATAAATTCCTCATGTCTAGGAAAGGATGGGGAATTCCTGAATGGTGGTCGAAGAAATTATGGAAACTCAAAAGCCCACCAAAGTCAAAAATTTTATTTTGGTGCATACTAAAAAGAAAAATCCCAACCTGGGACATACTGCAGTCAAGATATATGCATGGGCCTGGAAGATGCACCCTTTGTAAATCTGAAGATGAAACTATCAACCGCCTGTTCCTAACGTGCATAGAAACCAAAAAGATATGGGGGGAGGCAGGAAAACTGCTGAATAAAAGGTTGGAATGGGCAGGTGAAAACCTGTTAGAGGCATGGACCAAATGGTGGCATCATTATCCTGAAGGGAATATGCGTAATCTACCTCTGATAATCAGCTGGGGGGTATGGATAACAAGAAACAGGAGTATTTTTCAGGATAAGGAAACCCAGGTGACAGCTATAGCAATCCAAAGTATTTCTATCTTCTCTAGTATTCCAGAATCAGAGGAGAATCGATCTCAAAGACAAGACAATGAATTACAAATAAAAGAGGGAGTTCCCTGGGCTTATTTCGATGGAGCATCGTAGAACAACAGGGCAGGAACAGGACTAGTCATCCATGAAAATGCAAATCACCTTCTCAAAGCCTTAGTGAGATTAGGAACCAGATCAAATAACTATGCATAAATGTCAGCTTTGAAATTACTCCTCTGTTGGCTCATCCAAAGGAACACCTTCACAATTCAGATCTTCGAAGATTCATTAAATTTCATCAAACGGGTCAACGGACATAGTACATGCAAAAATCAAATCTTAAAACCTTTGCTGGAGGAAATTCATGTATTGAAATATTCATTTAACAATTTTTCTTTATGTCATATTTACAGGGACCAGAACGATTCAGCCGACAAACTTTCTAAGGAAGGTCTGCAGTAGAATCTGGGCAGCTAGAAAATTATAGAAGAAAATCAGGGACATACCAGCAAATCGGATCAGCCGCCTCATGACTAGTCATTTTGGTTATTTTCTCAGTCACTTTATATCTAAGGCTTTTAAATTCTGTTTAACATATATCATAGACTTTTATTTGAATGTTATTATGGCAATGTAATATGAAAAATGAACAAACTCAGAACAAAATATACTCTTTTTTTGTAATGGTTTTTTTCCTCATTTCGAGGAGACCCGTTATTTTGATGGATCCTTGCCTTTTTAGAAAGGGAAGTCACGGTTTATAACTGAACAGATATGAAGGTAAAAATAGTTTTGCAGCTTTTCTTTCAAAGAACAGCTGGATCATTGCTGAAGGCAAGACGTTTTTGTCTCGAAAACAAAAGCAGTCTTATAGCCTTAATAGAGATGCTAATGCATACGCAATGTAAATTTTTATTTTCTCAATAAAAGTTTGCTTTTTCTTCGGAAAAAAAAAAAAGTGTACCAACATTTTGGCGTCTTTTCCGAGGAGAGTGTTTCAAAGTGATTTCTTTTTTATTTTTGCTCTAAAATAATTGGGTTTTAAAAATGGGAGGTAAGAACCCGTGTAACTAGCAAGTGCAATGCTTGCTAATCAACCCGCTTTTTAGCAAATGCATAGAGGTTAAATAGGAGTAGGGTTCCCTTTTATGAATGGTTAGGAATAAAAATATAGAAAAAGATCAAAACCCCCCACCTAAATCCATAAAACCCAAGGGATCGGTGAACCTTCGGAGATCAACTTTTATAGACGAAATCATAAGAAAAGCAGAGTCTCAAGCATCAGTAGGACCCCAGAATATATATGGAAAAATCCCTACTGTAATCCCTTAGGTAGGAAGCTCACAATTTGAGCCTAAGCTGAGATTCATAACCAAATTGGTGGATCTGAACAGAGCTTTTAGGTTACAAAATATTTACATTATGATCCTTTACAAGAGGGAAAATTGTGCAACTTAAGAGAAGGAAAGGGAGAAACCAGTGGAACTACTAAGGCAGAGCCATAGTTGTCTGAATTAGGATCTCTTGTGATCCCAGATCTAGGCAACATCGCAAAACCACCTCGGATTGAGAATACTCCATGTACTAAGATAGCATCCCCTGAAATACCTGAAGGATATTGGCACATTTTCGACTAAATGGTGAGCCAAGTACCCCAAGGTTAGACCTCGACATTGGAATACTCCATAGTCAACCCAGTAGCCAATGCCCCGATGAAAGCTATTCCCTTGAAAACATCCCAACCTTTCATGGGATGACCATAGAAGATCGTACTCTTTCTTATTTGAGTTTGATGTCATGTGTAGAGGATACAATTATACCATCAACCCTCAAAAAATAAAGTTGTTCCCTTCTACTCTAAAAGGAGCAACTTTGAGGTGGTTCATGGGTTTAGGTGGACATACTATTAACTCTTGGGATGACATGAAAAAATATTTTCTCACAAAATATTAAGACTATTGTAGGACTAGGGAATTAAAAGATGAAATCTTTAAGATGTCTGCAAAGGATAATGAAACTCTATAAGAATATGTCGAATGGTTTCACTACAATTTGCAGAGATCCACTCACTCCACATTACCAAAAGAAGTCTTGAAAGCCATCTTAATCAAGGGAATGAAAGAAGAATGGATAGAAACTCTAAATTTGATGGGGAAGGGAGACATTTCTCAAGAGGATTATGATGAAATCATTTTCTTGTGTATCAAGTGTTCATGAGGTAGTACACACACTGGGTTAGGAAGTTGAGATCTTGTGACTAGAGGAAGAAAACCACACAGTGGGGGCGTAACAAGAATGGAAATCAGTAACCTCCTAGAGGACTTCAAGACGGAACTCCTTAGCACCCTTATAATGCAGTTGGACATCCTATAGGCCAAACAGAAACAAGCCTTAGTAGAATAGAACTTGGAAATATTTTTCCCACGCTGTCGAAAGAAGAACAGCCAATGGGCATGTCCATTGGAAATGGTCCAAACATGCGCTATCTGCACTAAGGACCATGCCACTGAGCAGTGTCCATCACTTCCAAGGCTGAAAGTAGTTTTTAAAGAAGCAAAAGAAGAGGTAGAACCAGTATATTTAATGAACCAACATCAACAGTGGCAAGGAAAGCCCACAGGTATGTCACAAGACACATCTTAGTTCTTTCCTCTTTCATCATTTAATCAATAGCAAAATTATGGAGCAACATGGCAAGGTCAATCACCTTTCCTGAATTGGTAGTCCCAACCATTTCCTATGTCACCTTGGCCAACTCAGTCCTTTCTAGGTAATGGTTGGTCGAATTCTCCTTTTACTCCTTTTTGGTAAGGTAATCCATATCCATCCTAGTGGCCTACCTCTACTTCAAAAAATTTGATACTGGTCTCCGAATTGGTAGTGACCTTTAGGGATAACTAATACACCTATGGGGACAGGTCCTCAACCTCAACCTACATTATCAACCCCATATCCATTACAACAAAATATTCAGCCCCTTTTGCGTCCCCAACTACCATCCCAATTGAATCCAAACCCCAATAACAGATCGGTTCAATTGGTCCAAATTGTTGGAAACTCAGACTATGAGACTGAACAAAATGAATGCAATGAACTTAGACTAAGGTCAGGACACATCATCACTCCTGAGGAAGACAGAGACCAACCACCAATTTAGCTAGAAACCCTACCTGTACTACATCATCGACTGTGATTGACACTGAAATAAAACAAGGAGATGAAATAATTGACCATAAAGATCCTGAAAAACTCATAGTTACTTCTATTACGTTCCCTGAAAGATTAAAATACCTAAACCAATTTTTTATCCAGAATTTGATCTTGTAGGGGAACTAGAAAATCTTTGCATTAAAATTCCTCTCCTCTAGGCCATCCAAGATATTCCTATTTATGCTAAAATAATTAAGGAGCTATGTGTGAAAAAGCATGTGAGGAAAGTAAAAGCTTCACCCACTATTCATGTTGTAGGGACCTTGTCTGATTTTCTCATGGGCGGGGAAACACTGATAAAATACGAAGATCGTGGAAATCCAATAGTTACAATCCAAATATATGGTTGCTCCTTTCCAAACACATTAGTTGACTTGGGTGCAACCATTAACATCTTAACAGTAGAACCTTGTAAGACACTTGGTATTACGGCTCTGGAACTAACCACCACCCAGCTAGAACTTGCTTATCGTTCGGTGGTAGGACTAGAGGTAACTCTACAACATATTACAATCTTTGTTGATTCATGAGACTATCCAGTATATTTCCTCGTCATAAACCCAAAAAGTCGATTCGATGGGAACCCTCTAATTTTGGGCCGACCTTGGCTAGCAAAAAATGATGCTTATAAAGGTTGTCGAGATGGCAACATGACCATTGATTAGGGGGATTCTATAAAAAATCTTGTTTTATATCCTCCTGCCAAACCAAGTTCACCCATTGTAAAAATACGTAAACAACTACCCTCATACCTGAAATAAAGAATTCATTTACCACTTACAATAGCAGAGGCGCTTGAGTTCAAGAATCATACCGAAGATGATGTAATCAATAATTTTATCAATCAGCTAGACACTATGAATAATGTAAAATGTCAAACGTTAAAACAAATTCTTGACAATGAAGCCTTGGAAGACCCTTTGAAAGATACTGATGATCAACATATTTAGACAATTTTCATTCATAATAGCAAGCTTGTTGAAATTGAACCAGGTAAGATTTTAAACATTAATGATAGTTTGGACAGTGACCAATAACAAAATCTCATTCAAGTTCTACAAAAATATAAAGGGGCTTTGCTTGGGATTATCCAGCCGTGAAGGGCATATACCTACAATTATGTATACATCATATCTACGCCAAAAAGAATGCTCATCCTATTCGACAGCCTCAGCAGAGATTAAATTCGCATCTCAAAGATATTGTAAAGAAAGAGCTACAAAAGTTGTTGGATGTGAACTTCATTTATCCCATTTCAGATAGAAAGTGGTTCTCTCCATTGGTAGATTTTCCCAAGAAAAAGGGAAGTGGTGCATCTTTGTGGATTATTAGGAATTGAACAAGGCCACACAGAAAGATCACTTCCCTCTTCCATTTATTGATCAAGTCCTTGATACACTGGTAGTAAAACAATTCTTTTCTTTTCTAGATGGCTTCATTGGCTACAATAAGATCGAAATCGCTCCTGAAGACCAAGACAAAACCACCTTTACCTGCCTGTGGGGTACATTCACTTACAAAGTGTTAACATTTGGCTTATGCAATGCCACAATGACGTTTTAGAGGGCCATACTTAGCATTTTTGTTGATCTGATAAATGAAGGTCTTGAAGTTTACATGGATGACTTTACCCCATATGGGGATGACTTTGATCAAGTGCTACAGACATTAGAGAAGGTTTTGGAACGATGCATGACCACCAAGCTGTGTTTAAGCAATTTCAAGTGTCACATGATGATGACAGAAGACATAATGCTAGGAAACTACATTTCTGTAGTTGGGAAATAGGTATATCTAGTAAAGACACAGGTAATTATCCTACTACCTACACCCTGTAATCAGACGGAGGTACGTAGATTCCTTGGATACGTAGGTTATTATCGCAGGTTTATTAAAAAAATCACAAATTGTTGTGCCTTGGTATGCTTTAACAGGAAATGTTGATTTTAAATGGTCTGATAAATGTGACACAACTTTTACAGATTTGAATAAATTAGTTTTGACGACACAAGTACTGCGTGGACCCAACAGGGAGCTACCCTTTCACATTTCTATGGATGCGTCAGATGCAGCAATAGGCACTGTCCTCGGCCAAGAGGAGGATAGAAAGCCTGATGCTATTTATTATATCAGAAAAAATCTTACTGCTATTGAACTTAATTATATAGTAACAGAAAAGGAATTCTTAGCTGTCATTTATGCCATAAACAAATTTAGATGTTATATAATTAGCTGTCATGTTTTTATGTATATTGATCATTCCACCATTAGATACCTAGCTAAAAAACCTATTACAAATGCTCGAGTGACTCATTGGTTGTTACTTTTGCAAGAGTTTGATATCACCATTAAAGACCGTCTAGGGAAGGAAAACCCAGTCGTGGATTTTGTCTCGGGTTCCAAAAATAAATAATCCAATGGTAGTAGATGACCAGTTTCCAAAAAAACATTTGTTTGTTGTAGCAACAAAAACTCCATGGTATGTAGATGTAGCAAACTGTCTGGCAATAGGAAAGTTGCCCAAACACTTAACAGCAAAGGAAAGGAAACATATTGTCTAGTGCAACACCCAATTTTCTTGGATTGGCAGATACCTTTTTCATAAAGGGTCTGATATGTGAATACATAGATGCATTCATGAAGATGAAATTTACAACATCCCGAAGGGTTGCCATGATGAGCCCCATGGAGGAAACTTCACAGATCGCAGAACATGACATAAGGTACTACAGATGGATTATTATTGGCCCACTATTTTTAAAGATGCTAAGAAATATGTCTAGGCTTGGGATAGCTGCCAAAGGGTGGGTCAACCTAGTCAATATGATGAAATGTCATTATAGCCCCAATTGGTAATAGAACCTTTTGAACGATGGGCATTGGATTTTGTTGGCCCATTTCATCTACCATCAGACCAAAATGCCTACATACTGGCTACTACAGACTATGTAACGCAGTGGGTAGAAATATTACATTTTCCAAGAGCTACAGAAGAAGCCATAATCAATTTCCTTTTTGGGTTATTTGTGCAGTATGATTTACCTAGGGAAGTGATAACAGATGGAGGAGGTAAATTTGTAGGACATAAGATTATAGTCACTCTAAAGAACCACCACATCACACATATAGTCACTTCCCCGTATCACCAGCATGAAAACGGGTAGGTTGAAAGCACCAATAAGGTCATCGAAACAATTTTGACCAAGACAATTTTGACACATCAGCGGGACTGGGCTAGTAGACTGCTAGAGGCTTTGTGGGCCTATTAGACAACTTGGAAAAATACTAATGGATATTCTCTGTACTAACTTGTATTTGGAAAAGAACGTATCTTTCCTATTGAATTTGAAATAAAGACTCTCAGAACAACCCAGGAAGTTGGATTGAAGGCCCAAACCAAACAAATTCAACAAATAAATGAATTGGATGAGGCTCGACTACTTTCTCTACAACGCACTGCAATTATTGAGTAGCAAAGGGAAAAGTGGCACAACGGTCTTATTAAAAAGAATGTGTTTCAGAAAGGAGACTGGGCGCTCCTCTATGATTCCAGATTCCAAGACTTTCCGGGGAAGTTATAGACAAGGTGACTTGGCCCTTATGAAATTCAAGAGGTACACAATGATGGCACTCTCACTCTAACTATGATTGATGAGTCTGGCCATTCTTTCAAGGTGAATGAACATCTAGTGCATATTTATCACAAACCACTCACCAAAGATTCTTTTTGTCAAAAGGTATGTGATGATCCCACTATGAAAATTTTAGTTGTAGCAAGTGATGACCTGACAACTTTACTTTCATAAAAAAATATCTTTCTTCAGCTATACATAATGTATATATTCTCTTTATGGCTGGTTGCAATTTAGTTAGGAATCACTATGTAAATATGAGGATTTCTCTTGTTTTTGGGTGTGTTTAATAATTGTTGTTCAATCAATTAAACATTTGTTGTTCAATCCATTGAAAAACACCAATCCTTGTTTTTGTGTTTTTTTTTGTTCAATCAATTGAACAACATCAATTTCTTTTTTGCGTGTTTTGTTGTTCAATCAATCTAACAACACCAATTTCTTTTGTGTACTTTGTTTTTCAACCAATTTAACAATTGCTGTTCAATCAATTGAACAACACCAATTTCTTTTTGCGTGTTTTTTTGTTCAATCAATTGAACAATTGTTGTTCAATCAATTGAACAATTGCTATTTAATCAATTGAACAACACCAATTTCTTTTCGTGTTTTGTTGTTCAATCAATTGAACAATTGTTGTTCAACGAGTTGAACAACACCAATTTCTTTTGTGTGTTTTGTTTTTCAATCAATTGAACAATTGTTGTTCAATCAATTGAATAATTGTTGTTTAATCAATTGAAAAACACTGATTTATTTCTGTGTGTTTTTTTGTTCAAATAATTGAACAACTGTTGTTAAATCAATTTAACAACACCGATTTCTTTTGTGTGTTTTTTGTTCAATGAATTAAACAATTTATGTTCAATCTACTGAACAACCGCTGTTCGATAGAATGAACAACTGTGATTTCTTTCTATTGTTTTATCGCCAATCATTCTTTTTTCCATTTTCCTTTTCTTCTATGTTTTTAGTGAAACCATATGTGTGGATTTGGAATTTGTGCCTAAGATAAAAGAAAAAAACAATAATATTAATACCATTATGATTTGTAAAACTTTTAATGGTCATCTATTCTAAAATTGATCTAGTTCATCCATACAATGACTCATTGAATATCTTCTCTTTGGACACATCATTAAATGGTTTACTATCTTAATACCTTGTTGGTTTATCTTTCACACTGTCAATGGATAATTCCCTTTGGTATGATGATATAGGGATGAAAGAATAACTTTTATGGGCATTTTTTTTTGCTTCTTACGCCATCCCAGACTCTTAAGAAGTAAATGAGCCTCCATCCCTTTACAATAAAAATATGAAAATATGAACTATGAAAATACAACACACATATTCTTAAAGAGGATAGGGGGTCTCATCATGAGCCAACCTACCATGTTCATAAGGGTGTAACAAGTGACATTCCATTATGGCCACCACACCAGGGTAATGACCTTCTTGATAGTCAAAATCGTTAGAAGGACAGGGGGTCTCATCACAAGCCGACTTGATCACTTTTTTATATCCTAGTGAATGGCACTATGAGTATATGGTTACCATACTAGCATAGTGGTATCTTTATAGCAAGGAAAAGGAAAATCATCTAAATCCTAAAAGGAGGACTCTGGCTCATTTTTGGGTTAAAAAGAAACCCTGTCAAGGCTATGAATGCCTTTTGGTAGTAGTGGCTCTACTTGTGATATTGAAGTACTTTGTTACATTGCCAAATACTCTTTTTCCTATTACCCCCTATTGATTCATTTCTAAAGGAGAATTTACCATTTGAACAACATTCCTAAGTAAATTAACCAACATGCATGCTAAACTATATCTTTATATGCATTATGTCATTATTGTCTGACCAACCGATACCAACAGTCATTAATATTTATCGTTGGTCATGTGTTCGCCACCTTTTCCACCTAAGGTAAATATCTCTTCACATAATGATCTAATCTCTGTTTTATTCCTTTTTACGGGTATTTCAAATATTTTGACCTATACTACTCCGATTGCTTTTGTCATATTTTACGGCACTTTGATTGATTTTCCGACTGCATTTATGACTTCACGATGCCCCCTCCCTTTTTTCCATTCTTTGTGGTCGTGGATGCCCTTTTCTGATTGGAGGGGGGACTGTCTGCATTACGGATAGCATGTGTAATGATTATTAAGCTGCTTTCTGGTTGAAGGACTGCATTATGAATGTGCGTGTGTAATAATTATCAAACTGTTTTGTGATTGGAGGGGGGGCGGTTTGCATTATGGATAACATGTGTTTTAATTATGATGTTGTGCCAAATACTGCTAATGAGACAAATAACATAATTTCCTTTGATATTATCTCTCAAATGACATCACTGCTCCATCAATAGCTTTAACATTCTATGGTGTTGTTCCAAACTGTTAAATTGTGAGAAGAGTGCATGCAAACTTGTAAGTGAACCAGTTACTGTGAAACAATAACCATGGGAGGAAAATCCATATGCAGTGAACCTACAGTGCTTTGGGTATCAGAACAAGCTTGTGAAATTCTTGAGCGCGTCAACTGGCTTCAATACCTTACTATATTACAGGGATTTCATAAGGCACTTGAATTTCCACAGAATTTATAGAATAGGCGCACGATGGTAAAAGGTAGAAACATAAAAATCTCTAAAGAAATTATAACCGAAGTCTTTGGACATCCAGCAGAAGGTACGAGATCAACAGGTAAGCATGCTCTTATACAAGAAACAACCATAGTATTTCAAGACCTAGAAGAACAACTGGTGCACAAAGGAAAATGGATTCACCCTACAACTTTAAGGCAACTATGGTAGGAATTGGTGGCCATTATTCAGAGGTATATCATGTGTGACGGATGTCAGGATGTGGTAAAACCTTGACAACTTAAACTATTAGAGATTTTGAAGAAGAAAATCATAGTTAATTTTCCATTTTATTTAAATTCTTTATTACATGACGTTGCTAGTCGAGTCAGAAAGGCTAAGGACCCACATCTTGTCAACATCCCTCATGGGCTAATTAATTAATCATCATTCATGGACTAGCCTAGCAGAAATTGACATCAGATAACCTTGTAAATCATGTTTTGACCCCACCTGAAGAAAACGAGAGACTGAACAGTAGGGGGTAAGAGTAATAGGTCCGAACAAGACAAGAAAAAAAAGGAATCCTTCTTTGGCCTCGAGCCCAGTAAAGTGTAGATGCTCTACGAGGATAAAATCACAACAACACACCCCAATTCAAATAGAAGAAGTAGGGTTGTCTCACATGCCCTCTCCAAGTCCATAAGATGACTCTTTGTAGGACTATGAGGAAGAACTTCCTGAGTAATGGAGAATATGGGGACATTCTCTGTAGAAAGGGAGCTATCTGGAAATTCTGAAGGGAAAAATTATGCCCCTAACCATGTTGCCCCTGTCAGAAGTTTTGGCCATGTTGAAACTTTGCCATTTAGTGATAATTTGGAGGGTCAAAGGGAATCAGTTCCTTCTATGGATTAGCCCCTTGTGAAAGAGGCCCATCCAGAGGAAGCCCTCAGGGATGGAAATCGAACTAAGGTTACTGTTCCAGTGGAATCCCCAACAAAGGAAAACCCTACAGAAGAAACCTTGGAGGGTGAAAATCAACTAGGGGACACTATCTTAATGAAATCCCCAGAGGATGAGGCCCATACAAAAAAAGACCCTGAAAATGATAATCACTCATGGGACACCATTCCATGGAGTCTCCTGAGAGGGAAGTCGATGAAGAAAAAGACCTGGAAGATGAGAATCCATCAGGAAACATAGTTCTATTAGAACCTCATCCTGATATTGGCGTAGTTCCACCTGAACCTGAAATAAACATAGTTGTGCCACCACCGATCAAAAACCCCACGACAAAGAAAACATATAAGGAAAGATTGAGGAAGTTTCTTAAGAAGTATAGGAAGCAGAAGAAAAAAATTAAGCAATTGAGAGAATGGTTGAAGGAAGCAGTTAGGGTCCGAAAACTGAAAGTAGAACTAGAGACCGTAGGGACCCAAACAGAACACTATTCTTGGGAGGATATTGAAATCCAAACTGAGAGCCCTTTTGTTCGTTCAAAAGGGACCTAAACAGAGAAATGTCCTTTAAATAGTATTGAGATGTAGACAGAAGGTCCTTATGTTTGCCCAATGGAAACCCAAACGAACTTTCCCACTATAGATGTTGTTGTCCAAAACAATTCTGCAGAGAATACTTAGGAAGACTATTGTATGTCCCAAGGGATAACTGAAGTTGTTGTTCAAACTGATTTTGAAGGAAAGGCCCAAGCAGATTGTTGTATGACCCGAGAGGCAGCTGAGGCTATTGTTCAAACTGACTCAATGATAACATAGGATGATGAAACATAGACAAAGGAAACACCTAACTACGTTCCTCTGGTAAGGGAAGTTGTTATCATAAAATTGTGAAATGAACTAGCCAAGACTCAATAGGAGTTGGCTCGACATAAGGAAGAAGTAGTGCCCTTAAAAGTAAACTGAGAATTGAGGAAGAATTTTGAGACACTTACTACCACAGAAGATGAGATTTTCACTAATTTCAAAGATGAACAGAAGAAAGTAGAAAGAGCATAAGCTAAGCTGTAGAAGGTCAAGGAGAAAATTGGAACGATTTTCTCTCTCTACTCGGATGCTTTGTCTTTTTGAGCACCTGCCACCAATTATGCATTATTTTTGTTAGAAAGATACCTCTTACTGAAGGTTAAAGCCATCAAGGCTGGTAGATCAGTAGAATTCAAGACCACTCCATACTTTGTCAAATGTTTTAAAGGAAAAAATGAACATGTATAATGCCTTTTATGTGAATTGTACATGCACAATTTTTTCTTATAGGATGACTTGGATAGTAATCATGGTCTCTTCATTGGCGATATTCATTTTCAAGCTTTTCTTTATTTTTCCACCAATCAAATTAAATGGGCTAAATCCTATAATAATTTTCAAAAAAGGGAATAGGTATAGACTTATGGGTCAGGGGAGAACCCACAAAACCCCTAAATCTTTCTTTCCAACATAAACATTTCATGAAATGAATAGGCATTGTGGCTCAATTAGGACCACTCCATACAGACATCATACATGCATGAAAGGAATACTTTCAGGAAATTAAGGAGGAAGCTTTGTCAGCAGCAAGAGAAGGATAGGAAGCTTCTAGTAAAAATGTTAGGAACAAGAAGCCATTTGGGTTTTGAAATTTCAAAGTTGCCTCTAATCGCCTACACAAATACATAAATATGGTCCTAATCATGGGCCCTGAATGGATATGGTGCGGTTATAGAAGTCGAATTATCCGGTACCCTCCTGATGGGTATTACAATGATTATAATTTGCCAAAATATTGTTTGAACCAGAATTTTGCAGTACTTGAACAGAAAAACGGTTTTAGGCTATATAAGGAAGAGGTTTATCCTACTTATTCCTTGACTCAAGTGCATCTCAATCATCTAATTGCATGGGGACATGCAAAAAGGTAAGCAGGGGAGTATGTTGGGTTGTGGAAAGGGTATGTTGTATCCTCATATTAGCTTAATTAATCATTTTCCTTTATGTATTTATCTTCGTTTTAGGAATAAATATAGAAGTAACAATCGCAAAAGCTGGATGAAATTGATCATTAACGGATTGCGTAACTTTGGGCATGAAAAACTAACTTTCACTTCTTTATATGCAAGGACATGAATGGAACGATTGTTGTTCAAACAACATACAAACAGCAACCAAGAAACGAAAATGAAAACATCTCGATTATGAAGGACAATGGAAGACTAGGAGGATCAATTCTATTATGTGATGAAATCAGATCGACGGTTGTGAAATCCTCAGGATCTCCTGATCCCGAGGATTCACTTTTATCCATTTATCTTTCCAACTTTATATAAAGCCATCAGGAAAATTGAACTGTTAGTTGGGAATTTTGAGATTGTAATTATTCATTTTGGACATAGTGCACTTTCATTATTGTGATGTTATAACTCTATTATCAAGTTTAATGAAGAAGACTATGTTTTACCTATAATCACATTCTGAATATCTTTCAACAGTGACTTTTGGAGACTTTGGGCTTGGTCGATAGGAGATTTACTGTTTTAATTGTGTCATATTTATTTCTGCTTATTCTAAGAATTGTTTATTATTGTTAGTTTGTGAAATTAGCATTATTCCGATTGCTGTGAGTATTGCTGAATGTGATTTTCTTTTTCTGTTCTAATTAGATTTTAGATCTTGTTGTGTTTTACATTTGTGTGTCAATCTTTACTGAATTGATCAGGTTCATTTAAGTATTCGATTGTTGTTCATTCTACAGTAGTGTTACTAGAGATCTCAAGCTGATAGTTGATTACTTTCCATGAGATGTTTGCATAGTTATTTTTTGTTCAATTGTTGTAGCTTTCCTTCATGCTAAACGAATTATTGTCAATACCAATTAGATTGCTAAAAGTGATTCCTTTTACTTTCATTCCGATTCAGTTTCTTGCATAATAGATTAAAGTAGATTTGAAAATTCTTTAAAGATTTCTTTCAGATTTGTTTTGGATTGAGCTTCGAGAATTAGATATTAATCATTGCAATGATTCTAAATCATTTCATTATGAATTAGCCTCTAAATTCACTTGCATAGGCAATGTTGAACACTCTTGAAATAAATAGACTTACCCTAGGTTGATGATTAATGTAGGTATTAAGATTACTTTTAATAGTCATCTTAGTGCACCAACAGCCACCCTGCCCAATGTAAGTTGTTGAAATATGGCAACAAGAATATTCCAATTTAATTTGTCCTTGAATTAAATTGTGAATTAAAATCGAATTTAGTCTTAATAGCTACTTGGAAATAATTAGTTAATTTATTTTAAATTAATTAGTTGGAGAAATTCAAGTTAGAAGTCTTTCTGAAGTCATGCAAGAGTTATCCCTTAAATTAAGGACATAAGATTGAGTTATATTTGTGTTGTAATTAGTTAACTCAGTTTACTGAGTTAAGTCTAGTTAAATTAGTTCCAAACTATTTGAGGAACTAATAGTGAGTTAATAGTCAGTTGATGCATTAATGCACTCAAGTAGTGCTACTCTAGTTAACTGAAGATTCCCTCATCAAAAATTCATGCATGTCTATTCTGAGAAAGACCCAATTGAGATTAAAGTTCAAGGACTATGTACTATCAGGTGCATGTGTTTTCTCATGGAGGAAACTCATGCATGAAGTCAAGGATTCATCCTTGAGGATTGCACAGTTTGGACGAGATGGGTTTTCCACTTGGTAAGAGAGAATCATCCACAAGGAATAGCGCAAGGAAATAGGAGCTTGGAGTGTATAGAGGAAGGCTGGAGAGAAGCCAAGATTTCCTATAAGCATCTATGAGTATTGTACTAAGAGTTGGCTAGCTGTGAGAGCTAAGGCTTTGTATAATTCCTATGTATTTCCACCATGTATGATAATACAATAGTGTGGGGGTTTTTATCTGAGGCTTTCCCCAAAGTATTTTAATGTGTATTGTGCCATTGATTCTTCTTCTTCTGGTTATATTGTTCAGCGCGATCTTTAAGCTTCTACAAATTGATAGTAGAAGTAGGTTATAGTATTTTGCTTTGATTTATATTGCATTATCAGGTTAACCGACATAAATTTTCTATATGGTATCAGAGCTGGATTTGTAGAAATTTTGTACATGGTGTCAGAGCTGTGAACAATATACTGAGAAGAGAATTCAAAGTTTTAAGTTCGGTGTTGCACGTGAAAATCGAATTCATATCATACTTCAAGGTTGGCCAATGGCATTCTATGGCTTGAGACTCGAGTATGCCTTGGAAGGTAGCTCGAATTACATAGCATGGAAAGATAGAATGGAGGTTGTATTAGAAGACAATGGCTTGAAGGAATTCATTGATCAAGAAATCCCAAATCCAACTTCAACTAATGCAGAAGATTTTGATGAGTGGAAGAAGCGTGTGGCGAAGGCAAGACAGATCATCCTTGAGGGAGTTCGAGACCTTATTGTGTGGAGTCTTCGTGGGAAGGATACTCCATTTTCAATGTGGAAGACATTGAAGGACCTCTACCAGAATAGTAGTGACCAGAGGAAATTGGCGCTCAAGGATAAGATTCGAAGAATCAAGATGGAGAAGGGTGATACAATTTCCTCATATTTGAACAAGCTCACCACCTGTAGAGATGAGCTTGGAAATGTGGGAATAACTACTATCGATGATGATATGGTGAGCATCGCTCTCCTTGGCCTTCCAAAGACTTGGAATAGCTACCAAGAGTTGGTGAAAGGAAGGGAGAAACTGTCGGATTGGGAATGACTATGGTAAGATCTTATGCAGGAGGAGATCAGGAGGAGCACATGAGATGGTTCTTCATCCAAGAATGATGATGAAGAAAATCTGGCCTTAGAAAGTAAGTTAAGGAAAGGGAAGGGGAAGGCTTCCCATTGCAAATCAAATTCTTCTCATGGAGGGAAGAAGAGTGAAATGTCTAAAGTAAGATGCTTTAATTGTCACAATATGGGACATTATGCAACTAATTTCCCATCGAGGAAGTCCAAGAAGGGATCCTCAAAAGGATTGGCAGGTGAGGCATTAGCCTCTCCGTTCGAAATTGAATTTACCGTCATCGCATGTATGGTGTCATCGATGATGGGTTGTGTTTGGTATCTTGACAATGGAGCCTCATTCCACATGTTCGTTGATAAAAATTTATTCAGTGCCTTGGAGGAGAAAGACCTCAAGATGCAAATAGAGATGGATGATGACAGAAGGTATATTGTTTCAGGAGTGGGCACGGTTTCTTTTTAGAAGGAGAATGGAACTCGTCTCACCTTGACAGATGTGATGTATGTGCATGGACTGAAGAAGAACTTGGTATCAGTCACAATGTTGGAGGATAAAGGCTATGATGTTGTCTTCAATAAAGGAAAGGCATTACTAAGACACATAGCCACGGTTTAGACCAAGAGGATAGGGATTTGGTTGAAGAATCTCTATAAACTAGAGGTACCTGATTGTGCAGCATTGAGTACAAAAGTAGAGTTGGTGCAAAGTCAAGACATTTGCGAGTTGTGGCACAGGCGGTTGGGCCATTTGCATCATGGGGATTTGAGGATAATGCAGCAGATATCTATAGGACTTCCCAAAGCTAAGCATGAGCAAGTTGACACATGCAAATGTTGTAACTTGGGAAAGTACACCAAGTATTCCTCTCATGATCGAGACAGTCGAGCAGAGGCTATCTTAGAGCGAGTTCATACTGATTTGTGTGGACCATTCTCGACGGCATCCACAACGAAGCAAAGGTATTATGTGATTTTCATTGATAACTATTCTTGTAAATGCTGGATTTATTTTATGCAAAAGAAGGTCCAAACTTTCACAAAGTTTTGTGAGTTCAAATATTTGGTCGAGAAAGAGTCAGGGAAGAAGATCAAGGCCTTGAGAAGTGACAACAGTGGAGAATATGTCTCTCAAGAGTTTAAGGACTTATGTGCAATGGAAGAAATTAAACGAGAGTTGACGACACCTCATAACCCACAGCAGAATGGGTTGGCCAAGAGGAAGAACGGAACTATTGTAGGGGAAACATAGGCAATGCTGCATGACCAAGGCCTATCACTTCACTTATGGGCTGAGGCATGCAACACAATGGTATATTTTTAGAATAGAAGCCCGCATTGCATACTTGGGATGAAGATAATAGAGGAAGATTTCTCCGGTAAGTGACTAGATGTGGGTCACTTCAGGATCTTTGGCTCATCAGTATATTGCCATGTGACAAAGGATGCATGGAAAAAGCTTGAGCTGACAGCAGATTTGGGGATATTCGTGGGGTACATTGATACATCTCAAAACTATCGGGTGTACTTGCATACCAGTCAGAGGACAATGGTTCGCAAAGATCTCAAGTTTGATGAGTAGAAGGCCATGTGAGTTTCCCTTGAGAGGGAGCTCCAACTATAGGCTATGGAGGAACTATTAGTTCCTAAGGAGAAGGAGCCTTAGACTGATGCGGAGCAGCTACATGCAGAGGTTCCAGGAGTAGAGACATCCACTCAAGCAGAGTCTTCCAGAGATGGACGGAAGTGCACAAGAAAAGCTAACAGATTGTTGGAGGATGTGAGAGAGAATGTGGGAGCACCATCTTCTCATCGCAGACAGAGGAGGTCATGTGAGAGGTACACTGGATACATGGCCCTTGCTGGGAAATGTGTTGAGGCCAAGCCATCTTCCTTTGAGGAAGCAGTGTAGTAGCCAATTTGGTTTGATGCTATGGTGGATGAGTATGACTCCATAGTTCATAACAGTGTTTGGGATGTGGTTCCGAGACTGGAGAACAAGTCAGTTGTGTGTTCCTATTGGCTTTACAATGTAAAGAAAGCTACTGATGGTAGTGTGGAGAAGCATAAGGCAATATTTGTTGCTCATGGCTTTGCATAGGTTGAGGGGATTGACAATGATGAGACTTTTGCTCCTGTCGCAAGGTACTCATCTATTAGATCTATGTTGGCACTATTAGCACAAATGGGTGGATGTGAAGACCGCATTCCTTAATGGCCAGATTGAGGAAGAGGTGTACATAGAGTAGTCAGAAGGTTTTGATAGATTCGATCATGAGTTGCATGTGTGCCAACTCAAGAGAGCATTGTACGGGTTGAAGCAAGCACCTTGTTCTTGGTACACTAGGATAGACAACTACTTCACCGGGTTGGGCTTCAAAAACAGTGAAGCGGATGCGAACCTGTACCACATCATGGTGAAAGGTAATATGTTGATCATTGTACTTTATGTTGATGATCAGTTGATCATGTCTTGCAAGGAGGACCTTGCAAGAAAATTCAAGATGAAAGACATGGGTCTCATGTATTACTTCCTTGGCATGGAATTGTGGAAGAAGGATGGGGAGTTGTTTGTGTCTCAGGGCAAGTATGAAAATGAGATACTTAGGAGATTCCAATGGAGAAGTGCAAACCCATGCAAACTCCTCTAGGAGGTAACTAGAGGAAGGAGGTTGCTACTTCAAGAGAAGTGGTAGAGGCTACTATGTACAGGTAGCTTGTGGGTTCATTGATGTACTTAGTGAACACATGACCAGATTTGTGCTATGTAGTGAACCAGCTGAGTCAAGCGATGTTCAACCTACCAAGATGTTTTGGAAGGCGGCAAAGCATGTATTGAGATACTGTTATGAAACCAGCTCAAGAAAAGATAGAAAAGATAAATCCACACCTTAGAATTCAGCCTCTTCGAGGGGGCAACCTCCTTTACATTACATAAATGAACAATTCTTGGATGATTCAAATGACAAAACCTCCTTTCTATATATAGGAGTCTAAGGAGTCACAATATAATCCAGCCGACCTAACAATAATACTATAAAGCCACAAAAATAACAATAGAGGGATTCTATGGGGCACAAAAATAACAACATGGGGGTAATAGGGGCACAACAATATAAATAAGGGGTATAACTACAATAGTAATGGGGTAATCACTAGTATTATAGGGACCCAACATGCCCCTCTCCTTCAAAAAAGTGTTGTCCTCAACACTTGAGTAGTTCTGGATACTTCTGCATAAAATTCTCATCCTCCCATGTGGAATCTTCAGCGGATAAGTTCTTCCACTTGATAAGATACTCTGAAATTGATCGATTTCGTAGCTGTCGAGTTCTTGTTTCTGTGACTGCTTCCGGTTCCAATATAATTTTTCCTTCCTCGTCAAGTTCTGGCAATATTGTTTGAACTGGGAGCTTGTCGCCTATAACCTTCTTTAAACATGAAACATGGAAAACTGGGTGCAATCGAGAAGCTGCAGGAAGCTCCAATTTGTATGCCATAGTACCAATCTTTTGCAACACCTTGTATGGACCATAATACTTTGGTGATAATTATTATCCTTCTTAGCTTGCTTTAGGGATATTTGCTTATATGGTTGTAGTCGTAGGAATACCCAATCACCTACATCAAAACTTCTTTCACTGCGATGTTTATATGCCTGTTGTTTCATTCTATTTGTGCCAACACGAGGTTATCCTTTAAGAGTTGGAGGACTTGTTGCTGATGTTCGATGTGATGTTCCACTGCCTGAACCTTAGAATTTTCTCTTAAATATGATGTGATGGATGGTGGTTGATACCCATAAAGTGCCATAAATGGGGTCATTTTTGTTGCTGTATGGAAGGAAGTGTTATACCACCATTCAGCCAGAGGCAACCATTTGACCCATTGTGTCTGTTTATCAGATACAAAGCAACGAAGATATCCTTCCAAACATTTGTTTACTATCTCAGTTTGCCCATCAGATTGAGGATGATAAGATGAGCTATGAGCTAACTGAGTACCAAGACAAGAAAATAATTATGTCCAAAAATTTCCAGTGAAAATGGGATCTCTGTCACTTACAATAATCTTTGGGTTTCCATGTAGCTTTTGAATTGTTTCCATAAATGCAGTAGAAACTGTACTGGCTTTAAATGGATGTGATAATGCACAAAAGTGTGCATACTTGGTAAGTCTGTCAACTACCACCATGATGACACTCTTTCCCTCAGACTTGGGTAAACCTGTGATAAAATCCATTGAAACCTCCTCCCAACGTTGGCTTGGAATGGATAAAGGTTGTAATAGACCCGGTGTCTTAATTGTTTCAACTTTATTTTGTTGGCAAACCAAACATTCCGCCACAAACTTTTGAATATCTGATTTAAGGCCATCCCAAAAAAATTCCTTCTTAACCCTGTGGTAAGTTTTTAAAAATCCTGAGTGCCCTCCTAAGGGAGAAGTGTGCAATTCCATAAGAATCTTTTGTTTTAGCTGGGAATTCTTACAGAGGTATAAGCGATCTTTGTACCATAACGAATCATTTTTCCAGCTAAATGTATCAGACGTACTGGAATCTTGTTGTAGCTTTCGAATAAGTGCCCACACTTCTTCGTCATTCTTCCATTCCTCCCTTGCTTCATTTATCCAATCTGGTTGGATAATAGAAATGGCGCACAACAATGCTTCCACATCCTCATCCTTTCTTGAGAGTGCATCTGCCACCACATTTTGCTTCCCTTTTTTGTAGATGATTTCAAAGTCATAACCCAACATCTTTGTGACCCACTTTTGTTGCTCTTCAGAGGATAATCTTTGTTCTAAAAAGTATTTAAGGCTATCATGATCCGTTTTTACCTTGAAGTGTCTTCCCATTAGGTAGGGTCGCCATTTCTTAAGTGCATGGAGTATTGCCAACATTTCCTTCTCATAAATAGCTTTGCTTAAAAACTTTCCCTTGATTGGACGACTTTCAAAAGCAATGGGTCTTTCATCTTGCATTAGAACAACACCAATTCCATTTCCTGAAGCATCACATTCCACAATAAAGGTTTTTGTGAAGTCCGGTGTAGCTAAGACCGGTGCTTGGCACATTGCCTCTTTAAGATGTTCAAAGGCCTTTGTTGCTTTCGGAGTCCATGAAAATGCATCTTTCTTCAATAATGTTGTTAGAGGTGCTGCTATTCTCCCATAATTCTTAACAAACTTGCGATAATACCCTGTCAACCCAAGAAATCCTCGCAGATGCTTTATGGATGTGGGGATTTTCCATTCCTTAATGGCTTTAATTTTGCTAGGGTCTACCTTAACTCCTTCATGAGATACAATATGACCCAAATATTCCACCTCCTGGACTCCAAAGAAACATTTGGATCTTTTTGCATATAATTGTTTCTCCTCCAATAGTTGTAGCACCTTGTCAACATGTTCAACATGATCCTTCCAAGACTTGCTGTAGATTAGTATATCATCAAAAAATACTAACACAAATTTTCTAAGGAATGGTTTGAAAATTGAATTCATCAAACCTTGAAATGTTGAAGGTGCATTGGTAAGGCCAAAAGGCATGACCAAAAATTCATAATGACCCTCATGAGTTCTAAATGCCGTTTTTGGAATGTCTTCAATCTTCATTCTGATTTGATGATATCCCGAACGAAGATCCAACTTGGTGAAGTAAATTGATCCATGCAATTCATCCAGTAATTCATCAATGACAGGAATGGGGAACTTATCTTTAATAGTGAGCTTGTTGAGCTCCCTATAATCCGGACACATGCGCCATGATCCATCCTTCTTGTGCACCAATACTACTGGAGCAGAGAAAGAACTTTGACTTGGTTGAATTATACCAGCCTCTAGCATTTCTGCAACCATACGTTCAATTTCACTTTTTTGGACATAGGGATATCTGTACGGCCTGATGTTTGGAGGAACACTTCCTGGAATCAGATGAATAGCATGATCATGATCACGCATAGGTGGGAGACCTTTGGGAGTCTCAAATACCTTGGAATGATTGTCCAGGACTTTTTGGAGATCTGGAGAAATAGATGATTCCGATGTGGAAACATCTAGCGAACATAATTGTGCAATTACACCTCTTTGCTCCTTTTTTAGAAGCTTTGTCATACCATTAGAGCTGATTATCTTTCCTGGTTTCCCTGCAATACCCCTTAATTCAACTTCCTTTCCTTCCGCAGAAAATTTGATGAAAAGTTCTTGAAAATTAAAAGCTATTGTACCCAAGGATTGTAGCCATTGGACTCCTAGTACAACATCAGCACCTCCCATTGGAATGGAAAGCATTGGGCTAGTCAATACATATTCTCCCATGGATAGCTTGATATTATGGCACCTTCCAGAGCAATTTATTGTTCCTCCATTTGCAATCATCACTTGACACTCTGGTGCTGGATATAGGAAGCAATTCAATTCTTTTGCTACCCTACAATGAATAAAATTGTGGGTGCTTCCTGAATCAATCAACACTATTACCTTTTTCTTCTTGATTTGTCCTTCTATCTTGATGGTTTGAGGAGTGGTAATTCCCGCCAATGCATTACAAGATATGGTCGGATTTATTTGTTCTTCATCTAGGCTTTGTTCCTAGAGTATATCTTCTTCTTTTGACCTTTCTTGCTCCTTTTCTTCTTCCTCTTCACAATCTATGTAGAATAATTTCTTCTCAGCACACTTATGACCTTTAGTGTATTTGCTATCACAACTGTAACAAAGCCCTTTTGCTCTTTTTTCTTCCAATTGTTGTGGTGTCAACCTTATAGGTTGTGGAAGACTAGGGGCAACAACACTTCCGTCTTTATAGTTGTGAGTGGTATGCTTCCTGGTTGCCATAATTTTGCTTTCCATTTTTCTTGCTAACCTGAATGCCTTCTCTAATGAATCAGGTTCCCAAAGGCGAACATCATGTTGGATATTATCCTTTAAAGACCCTATGAACACATCAATCCTATGCTCCTCTGGAATATCTTTTACCCTTATGTTCAATTTTTGGAACTCCTCAATGTGCTCCATTACTGAACCCTTTTGTTTGAGACTTATCAATTGGCTAAAAAAAGTGTTGCTTTTTGTATCATCATAATGTGCTATCAATTCTTCCGTAAAAATTGCCCAAGTGATAATTTTTTTACGAGAGCAAAGCCATTGATACCATACAAACTGATTTGGTTCCAAATATATAGTTTCCATACGTACCTTTTGTGTGTTTTGCACATTATTGAGATCGAAGAACTGCTCCATCTGTAATATCCATGTGGCGGGATCCTTGCCATCAAACTTCCTCATATCGATTTTTGGAATATGGTGGGTCTTCGATCCAACATTAGAGTCTATGGAATCATGATTAACATTACTTTTGTTCACATCATGAGTTTTCTTTACAACCTTTTCACCATTAGTAAGTATTTCTTGTAGAAAATTTGTCAAATTTGTCTTCAAATCTGCTATGTCTGTCTTCAAATCTGCCATCGAATCATCCATCTTAGCTTCCATGCCCTTTATCTTAGATTCTACACCATTTATCTTAGATTCCACACCATTTATCTTAGATTACACACCATTTATCTTAGATTCCACGCCATTTATCTTAGCTTCTGTTAGCTTTTGTGAGCGTGACATTTGTTGCACTTGTTCTTGTAATTTTGATATATCATGTAGCATTTCTTCCTCTTCTTCATGAGTCATGCTAGAGCTTTCAGGTTCCTTACTAGGTGTTTGCATTTTCTTTCCTCGGGGCATCAGTTACCGATAATAATGCTTTACTATGCCCTTTGAATTCCGTTAAACCAAGCTTACACAAAAAATAAAAAATAAAAAAGCTACACACCCTTTTTCACTTTGTAGAAGCCTGATATTGAATCTGATGTATCTCTGTAATTTTGGATCATCCAGTTCTGAAATTGTGACCTATAGTAGCCTTCTGTGTCCTCTCTCCAATGCCACAAGTCTGATCCAAGTTGGATTCTCCAAGTATGCGTTATGTGAAATCTCCCACAGTGACTTGCTTCTGGACTAGTTTAGTAGAACGAACTTGTACGACATGCCACGAGTCACTGTTTCAACCTTTGGATCTGAAACATGCAAACAAGAAACTACAGTCCATCCTCTTTCTGTACCTTTTGACAAAATTTCAATCCAATCCCCGGAGAGAAATTTATGACGATTTTCCCCAGGTCACCTGTTTTGAATGTAATTCAGGAGTCTGCAAAAAGACCAACTTCCTCAGATCATATCTCCACAAATATCACGCCAAAATATCTGAAATTCGGACCCAAGGTTCAGCACGATTTCTTCTCAAATGGGTTTTTTTTGCGACGCCTGAAACGTCACAGAAAAAAGTTATAGCGCAAATGCCACGATGACCTGTTTGGAGCAGCGAAACCCTAGAATCGAAAGCTCTGATACCAAATGTTATGAAACTAGCTCAAGAAAAGATAGAAAAGATAAATCCACGCCTTAGAATTCAGCCTCTTCGAGGGGGAAACCTCCTTTACATTACACAAATGAAAAATTCTTGGATGATTCAAATGACAAAACCTCATTTCTATATATAGGAGTCTAAGGAGTCACAATATAATCCAGCCAACCTAACAATAATACTATAAAGCCACAAAAATAACAATAGAGGGATTCTATGGGGCACAGAAATAAGAACATGGGGGTAATAGGGTCACAACAATATAAATAATGGGTATAACTACAATAGTAATGGGGTAATCACTAGTATTATAGGGACCCAACAGATACCTCATAGGTACATCTCAGTATGGATTATGGTACAGATGGACAGAGGGAGTGAAGTTATAGGGCTTCACTGATGGAGATTGGGCAGGGAGTCCACCATATCATAAGAGCACATCAGGAGGGATTTTAAACCTTGGGTCAGTGGAAGTTTCTTGGTACAGCAGGAAACAAAGTTCAGTTGCACTCAACTTGGCAGAGGAAGAATACACGACCGCAAGTCAGGCAGCATGTGAGGCCATCTAGATGCAGAAAATCCTAGTTGGTTTGTTTGATGAGAGGATGGATACAACTATTATCTATCATGATAATCAAAGTTGTATCAAATTATCTGAGAATCCATTTCATGATAGGTCCAAGCACATCAACATCTGGTATCATCATCTCAGAGATTGTGCTAGTGAGGAGGATCTTGTTACTGCAGTATATTTCAACAGAGGAGCAAGATGCTGACATTTTGACAAAGGCATTGTCAAAGTGTAAATTCGAGTTCCATAGAGACAGGATCGAGGTGGAAGATAATCCCTTTCTTGTTGAGAGGGAGTGTTGAAATATGGCAACAAGAATATTCCAATTTAATTTGTCCTTGCATTAAATTGTGAATTAAAATAAATTTAGTCTTAACAACTACTTGGAAATAATTAATTTATTTTAAATTAATGAGTTGGAGAAATTCAAGTTAGGAGTCTTTCTGAAGTCATCCAAGAGTTATCCCTTAAATTAAGGAGATAAGGTTGAGTTATATTTGAGTTGTAATTAGTTAACTCAGTTTACTGAGTTAAGTCTAGTTAAATTAGTTCCAAACTGTTTGAGGAACTAATAGTGAGTTAACAGTCAGTTGATGCATTAATGCACTCAACTAGTGCTACTCCAGTTAACTAAAGATTCCCTCATCAAGAACTCATGCATGTCTGTTTTGAGAAAGATCCAGTTGAGATTAAAGTTCAAGGACAGTGTACTATCAGTTGCATGTGTTTTCTCTTGGAGAAAACTCATGCATGCAGTCAAGGATTTATCCTTGAGGATTGCGTAGTTTTGACGAGATGGGTTTTCCACTTGGTAAGAGAGAATCATCCACAGGGAACAACACAAGGAAATAGGAGTTTGGAGGGTAGAGAGGAAGGCTGGAGAGAAGCTAGAATTTCTTGTGAGCATCTATGAGGATTGTACTGAGAGCCGGCTAGCTGTGAGAGCTAAGGCTTTGTATAATTCCTATGTATTTCCACCATGTATGATAACACAATAGTGTGGGGTTTTCAGTTGAGGCTTTCCCCAAAGTATTTTCATGTGTATTGTTCCATTGATTCTTCTTCTTCTGGTTATATTATTTAGCTCGATCTTTAAGCTTCCACAAACTGTTAGTAGAAGTCGGTTATAGTATTCTACTTTGATTTCTATTGCATTATCGGGTTAACCTACATAGATTTTCTATAGAAGTAGCATCGCTTGCTTGTCTGGCAAGAAAAGAACCAGGAAAGAGCATGAAGCTGAAACAAAACATGAATGAAGTCCTCGTCGACCACCCTCGATCTTAGAACGATGTCTCCCACATTGGTCAAGGTGCTACTATATTCCACACGCGTACGATTACTACTCCTCATACACTAGGTGAAGTGAAAAGGCAGGGGGGTAGCCCTCAACCTAGGTGCTAGTTGTTGGTCAGCATGGGCCCCAAGGTGCCTCGTGCACTATGTCCATCATCCCCATCCAGGAAAAAAATTAATTATTTTAACATTATAATTAGTTTATAAAAATAATACTTTTAAAAGAAGTAAAATAAATATATTATTGTGTATTCTCATATTGCATATATCTATATCTATATATATATAAATATAAATATATAAATATAAATTATTTAAATAGTTCAAAACATTGAATTTCATATATTTAATTAAAATATCATTATTACATACATTTTTTTATTAAAATTAAATTTATATATTTAATATAATGTAATATTTAAACGTAATTAAAATATCATTATTACATACATTTTTTTATTAAAATTAAATTTATATATTTAATATAATGTAATATTTAAACGAAAATACATTGAATGGGATAGTTCTCATACCAAATATGGGTAGCATTAATTCAAATACATATAAGATTAATGTATTATATATTTTGTTTTACTATTTCCCTTTATTTTGATTATTAATAATCATAAATTAATAATGAATAGTTATGATAAATTTTTATTTCTTAGTAATCTAAAAAATTATAAAAGTGTCTATATATATATATATTTCAAAACATTGAATTTCATGTATTTAATTAAAATATCATTATTAAATACATTTTTTTATTAAAATTAAATTTATATATTTAATATAATGCAATATTTAAACAAAAATATATTGAATTGGATAGTTCTCATACAATCACATTATGTGTAGCATTAATTCAAATACATATAATATTAAGGTATTATATATTTTGCGTTTTACTATTCCTTTTGTCTGGATTATTAATAATCCTAAATTTATAATAAATGATTATGATAACTTTTTTTCCTTAATAATCTAAGAAAATTATAAAAGTGTCTAGATTTCTAGAACTTCATTAAAGGAATTCACTTAAAATTCTTTCACTACCTTACTAAAAAAACCCTTATTCATTTTGCATGGATTTGCAGTGAGCATCATTCTATTAGTCAATTAACATATGTCTTCCTCTTGTTATGATTCATAAAAATAGGTTATGACATTGAATTTTAAAAGGATTATTTATGGTAATTTAAGTAAAGGAAAATTGGGAGTATGTAATTTTTATATAAATATTTCAAAATAGATTTTCAAAGTGAAAATTCAATATTAAAAAAAAAAAGACATAAAATTTATTATGGATTTAATAATAATATCTTTGACTATGGGATATTCGAGATTCTTGTTACTTTTATCATAGTTTATGAATGCTATAACATTAGAATTCATTAGAATATATTCTTACTAAATCAAAGAAGAATTCCAACTCTTTTAATATTTGAAAAAACTTCACTAATTGTGTAGTAAAATATGGCATTGGATAATCTCCAAAATATTGTGGATAGAAAGAAATTTTCATTTATAAGAAGTTGCAAATTTTTCTATAAATATCTTTACTACACCTACATTATATCATAAATTCAAAATATTTATTACAATATTAACCTACTTAACCGTTTAACATATCAAAACTATGGTGATATGTTACGCTTTAAAGTTTTAATAAAACAATTAAATTTCAAAGGAAATCAAATAATTATTTACACTTCTTAATTTCTAGTAAATCAAAATTTATTTCAATAAAACAAATTTTATATCAATACAAGTTAATCCTTATCGTAATTTGTATAAAAGATCAATATACTAAATTAAATAAATAAATAATCACTTTTTCACATATTAATTACTTAGATTTGTTTTACAAAGTGTGATACTATGTGACTTAAGAGACGAAATTTTTCCATTGTAACTACACATATAACCTTCCTCGTTTCTTTCACATTGACAAATTTTCCTTTAGATAAATTCAAAAACATATATTAATTTGTATCATATTTAAATTGAAAAATATATATTAATAAGATTTATATTTAATATTCACCGTCCATATATGGATTATATCGATTAACTGGCTCAACAGGAGCCTATTTTTTGCACATATTTATAGTTCTTATGCTTTAAGTTATCAAAGGTATATATATGAAAAACATACATACTCCCTATGAGGAGACTTTTTATTATTATTATTATGAACAATACTGAAGACAGATCCTCCCTGTGTGGAGAGTACTGATCTATGTTGATACTCTCTTATTTGATAGGCAACAACCTTACATACAACAAATGTGAATCACATCTACAATATGTAATTTTCCTATATTAATGAAAATTATACTTTTTCCAAGGGGGAAAAAGAAGAAGACTTATATTTAATATTAAAAGAAAAAAGTTAAGAAATACATGAATATGTGTCTTCTTACCTTAATTTCATGAAAAAAACATATTTGCCTTAATTTTATTAGTCAGTTAGCTTAGGAGTATGGTTAATTTTATTAGTTGGTTAGCTTAAAGTATGGTTAAATAGTTGTAAGTATAAATTTATTTCCTACTTTATTATAGAGCTAGTAATTTCCTAATTTATATTTTTTTACTTAGAAGTTCATTTATCTAACTCTTGTTCTTTGCAAGAGTGTAATCATTGGAAGCCAATACTTGTTCATTTAATATTATATTAAATTAATAGGATTACAACTCATTTGAATCTCACATGAAATTTAATAGATTTGGAGGATATAAACCTTATCTCCAGTGGTGCATCGAAATAATTGAACCATTTTCCTTGTTAAAATATAGAATAATATCAAATACCACCATTAAGATATAGAAAGTTGATAATTAAGATATGAACATCAATGTATAGAGAGAGTGATTACATTAAAAGGAAACCTTGTTTCTCATAAATTGAAACCTTAATTTTTCTAGCCTAACATATTATAAAGATGCCTTTTCAATATTCTTGTCCGAGTTAGAAGTTCACAAAATGCATTGATTTCTTATTTTATTTCCATTAACACACTGGGTAAACCATATTTAACATCTATATGTGAACAATAGGGAGGGAAATATTTCATGTCCTATCTATTCGATTTCGGATTGCAAACAAAAACACATACACATATAATATTCAATTTAATAATGGTCAATTACATTTGTTTATAAAAGGAAAAATGTGTATTACCTTGTTATAATGTGCCATATAAACCCATGTATTCTAACTATTACATTAATAAACTATAACTTAAACCCTAGCCTAAAGACCTTGACCCTTTTCTTCTTGATTGCCATGAGATGAAATTTATATCCTTAAGTGGAATGGGGTTTTTATTACAATGGTGAGAAAAAACCCTTCATTTAAACTACTTGTGAGATAAACAATAGACAATTTTTAGTTGTGGGACAAGGACAAGAGTATTATAGAATCAAATAAATCACAAGAGAGTAAGAATATAATTAGATTACAATAACCACAATAATGCCATTTAAAGTACAAAAGGTGGAGGGAAATTACAGTACTCATATATTAGCCTAATGAAAAAGTTTGAAATATTTAATATCACCTAATAAGAGAGAGTGTATGTGACTGGGTTCCAATTCTCTCCTTAGGATGTGTCCTCCTTTTCTTTCTTGAAATTTCTCTATAGCTATGGTGAATGAAGAAATCTTGGTTTATTTAGGAAAAAGAATGAGAAATTGTGAAAGACAATGGATCTTATATACGACACAGTGAGATGATTGATCTCCAAGATTATTCCTCTAACATAACCTTTCAATTATTCATTTTTTAATCAAATTTTATACTGTGGATCTTATTTATAGGAAACTTTGGATCTTCAATGATGAAATAGTTTTAATTTGAAATCTCCTCATTCATATTGGATCGAAAATTCTTGAGAGATACCCTTGGGAGGCTAAATTACATAGCATTAATGATATTAGAACTCACATTTTCCTAGCACACCATTTGAGAGTCACATAAAAAGGCATGAATAGGGTCATGAATCAACATTATGTTATGAATAGTAAGTGAAGAAAAATATAGAGAAACATAATTAGAGGTACTAAGATGTGGGAGTTTGTGTAGACATAAGTGACTAAGACTAGATGCTCTAACTGAAAGAGATGTATTGTTGCCATTAAAGGAGACGCTATTGGATGATGATATAATATGAATATTAATGTACCACTCGTTTGGGTTTTTGGAATTTTATGGATATTGTTGTAATTTTTTTTTATTAACGAATAAAAGAATCTAGATACAATATGAAAAATGTGATGGGTTCCTTGAAAATTTGGCTAAGGAAATACTCCTTGCATGTGTAGAGAGGCTAATGATAGATGGAAGTGAAAATAGGTGGGACCCCAAGGGTGAGTCTCCTTATTGGTATGATTGGCCCATGATCTCTATTTAAAGGTCATGGAGGGTCATTGTTGACAGTCATTTGTGAGAACTCTCTTATGTATTTTCTCTTACATTAATAAAATTTCCTCAAATGGCAATGTTGGCTGGGGCCATGGACTATAGAGGTTTTAACCATGTTAAAGTACTATACTAGTGTTGCGACCTTATATTTGGTTTTTGTAACCACCCCCTCCCACATTTAGCCAATTCACAAGTCTTCCAGGATAAACATGAGATGAAGAGTTATTTTGACATGACTTGACCTCCAAGTTTCAGTTATGAAAGTGGGGCCAACAACTGACTTCTCACACCCAAGGACCAAAAGACCACTCCAATTGACCAAACCCTAATATGGGGCTTATTTTCTCACATATTAAACCCCAACTGCATGCACAACAAGGTAAGGGTGTGGTTATAGGGCTCCAATCTCATGTATGACACAACTTCCATGTGGTTATAGCCAAAAATATCCAGTTCAGAGGGTGTGGTACTGAGATATGAGCCACAATTCCAAGACATCCTCCAAACTGCTGCCCAAAACTATTTGATACTTTCCATAATTATTACTGACATGAGAACAAAACTAAACATTCAAAATTGTATCAAGAACTTGACCTATACTGCCTAGAACACACTAGACATTTTGTCAAACATATGGAAAACAAGTAAGATATAGGTAATGAATGCACATATGATCATAAAAGTCTAAGATTCATCTGAGAATCACCAATAAGGCTCCATGCCCTCTCCACATAGTTGAAGCAACACTTATTAAAGAATGAATTCATCAATCATTCAATAACTAAATGATTCATGATAAGAGCCATAAATGATAAACATCATATAACTAGCATAAAGACCATGAAAACTCAACGATAGTATCACCAATATAATTACTACAAATACTCATAGATCACAATAGGAAAATGTCTCATATTAACATGTGAAATTACCAACCAAGTTAGGGACTTCCATGTACCACCCAACCAGAGATTGGGTTGAACCAAATCTCTCTTTCAGCCAATCACCCCTATGCCATATTCCAAGCATGAATGTGGAAGCTCATAGAATAAACAAAAAAAAAACCATCTAGGGATTTCAGAGGCCAACTGCCTAAACCCTCAACTAGTGATTCCACCTCTATGGTCATACATCACTAATACTAACCACATTGGTCTCTACCCAAGTTGTCTAGGGCTCCAGGAATTAGTAACTCAACCCACAACCTTCCAGGGCTCAAGAGCATTTTTCCAACCTGACTCTAGGGACTAGTAACTCAACCCACCAAGGGCTCTAGAGTGTTTGTCCCAACCTAGGCTCCAAGGCTAGTAACTCAACCCATGTTGTTCCAGGGCTTCCAGGGTGTTTGTTCCAAAAAATAGCCATAAGTAATTATGAGCACCAATAAAAAAAATCAAGTGGAAAAACCCACAACACCATGGTTATCCAATAAATGGCAAGGCAAGGCTAAAACTAATATTAATCTAGGAAAATATTCATGCCAGTGATAACACATAACCAAATAATCACATACATATACAATGCATCAAGATATAAACAAGGAAATCACACATGCAACCTATTACCTTCCAATCAACCCAGTTGTAGTTGTTAATCCACCTATTCCCTTGCACTTTCCTGCTTTCCTTTTCCTTTTTTCTCCAAATCCAATGTATGCAAAACTATTTCAATAATACATAAAGTGTGCAAGAGTATGAAAGAATGAGAGAATAAAAGATATCTCCACCCAAAAACTATCAAAAGACTATAAATTGATACTCAAAATCCCTTTTATCATGAGGCCTCTATTTCTTCAGTTTCCTTCATTTTTCCTTCAGTTTCCCTCTCATAAAAATTTGCGTCTCTTCACCTTCCTTTTCTCCTATTTTCCTTTATTTCATAAATAAAATGCCAGTTATTGACATGTTTCCTTTACTAATGCCTTTTCCAACTTCCATAGTCATAAATTAGTCACTAGTGATACCCATCACTATGTTTGCCCTACATTAAACTTGGAATTTGTGTCTCATGACCTTGGTATTATATTTTATTTACATGAAAATAAAGCATTGATTGTTATATTTTTGTGAGTGGCTACTAAAGTTTTCATCCTATATGGAATATATTTGTTATGCGACCAACTCACAAAATAGAAGAAAAGATAGAGCAACGATTTCAAAATCAACCTCTTTGAGGGGGAAACCTCCTTTACATTACACAAATGAACAATTCTTGGATGATACAAATGACAAGACCTCCTTTCTATATATAGGAGTCTAAGGGGTCACAATATAGTCAAATCCGACACAACAATAATAATGTAAGGGCACAACAATAACAATAAAGGACTACAATGACAATAATAATAAGGGAATACACTAGTATTATAGGGACCTAACATGCCCCTCTCCTTCCGACAAGTGTTTTCCTCAACGCTTGAGTAGTTATGGATGTTTTTGTATAAAATTCTCATCCTCCCATGTTGAATCTTCAGCTGTTAAGTTCTTCCACTTGATGAGATACTTTGACATTGATCAACTTCGTAGCTATCGAGTTCTTGTTTCTATGAATGCTTCAGGTTCCAATATGATTTTTCCTTCCTCACCAAGTTCTTGTAATATTTTTTAAACTGGGGGCTTGTCACCTATAACCTTCTTTAAGCATGAAACATGGAAAACTGGTTGCACTCGGGAAGCTGTAGGAAGCTCCAATTTGTATGCCATAGTACCAATATTTTGCAACAACTTGTACATACCATAATAATTTGGTGATAATTTATTATCCTTCTTAGCTTGATTGAGGTACATTTGTTTGTATGGTTGTAACTGTAGAAAACCCAATCACCTACATCAAAACTTCTTTCATTTCGATATTGATTTGCTTGCTAATTCATTCTATTATGTGCTAAAGTGAGGATATTCTTTAATAGTTGGAGAACGTGTTGTTGATATTCGATGTGATATTCCACTTCTTAAACCTTAGAATTTTCTCTTAAATGTGATTTGATGGATAGTGGATGATATCCATAAAGTTCCATAAATCAGGTCATTTTTGTTGTAGTATGAAAGGAAGTGTTATACCACCATTCAACTAGAGACAATTGTTTGACACCATTGTGTTTGCTTATCAGATACAAAGCAATGAAGATATCCTTCCAAACATTTGTTCACTATCTCAGTTTTCCCATTAGATTGAGGATGATAAGATGAGCTATGAGCTAACTGAGTACCCAGACAAGAAAATAATTCTGTCCAAAAGTTTCCAGTGAAAATGGGATCTATATCACTTACATTAATCTTTGGGTTTCCTTGTAGCTTTTGAATTGTTTCCATAAATGCAGTAGCAACTGTACTGGCTTTAAAGGATGAGATAATGCACAAAAGTGTGCATACTTGGTAAGTCTATCAACCACCACCATGATGACACTCTTTCCTTTGGACTTTGGTAAACCTGTGATAAAATCCATTGAAGCCTCCTCCCAATGTTGACTTGGATTGGATAAAGATTTTAATAGACCTAAGGTATTAACAAACCAAACATTCTTACACAAAATTTTGAATATCAGATTTAAGGCCATCTCAAAAAAATTCTTCTTAACCCTATGGTAAGTTTTTAAAAATCCTAAGTTCCCTCCTAAGGGATAGGTGTGCAATTCCATAAGAATCTTTTGTTCGAGTTGGGAATTCTCACAGAGGTATAAGTGATCTTTGTACCATAACGAATGGCTTTTCCAGCTAAATGTATCAGATGTATTGGGGTCTTGATGTAACTTTTGAATGAGTGCCTAGAATTCGTTGTCATTCTTTCATTCATCCCTTGCTTCGTTTATCCAATCTGGTTAGATAATAGAAATGGCGCTAAGCAATGATTCCACATCCTCATCATTTCTTGAGAGTGCATCTGAAACAACATTTATCTTCCCTTTTTTGTAGATGATTTCAAAGTCATAACCCAACATATTTGTGACCCATTTTTCTGCTCTTCTCAAGATAATCTTTTTTCTAAAAAGTATTTAAGAATATCACGATCTATTTTTACCATGAGGTGTCTTCCCTTTAGGTAAGGTCACCATTTCTTAAGTGCATGTAGTATTTCCAACAATTCCTTCTCATAAATAGCTTTGTGTAAATACTTTCCTTTGATTGGATGATTTTTGAAAGCAATGGGTCTTTCTTCTTGCATTAAAACAACACCAATTCCATTTCCTGAGGAATCACATTCCACAATGAATATTTTTGTGAAGTCTGGCATAGCTAAGACCAGTGATTGGAACATTGCCTCTTTAAGATGTTCAAAGGCTTTCGTTGCTTCTAGAATCTAAGAAAATGCATCTTTCTTTAGCAAGGTTCTTAGAGGTGTTGCTATTCTCCCATAATTCTTAACAAACTTGTGATAATACCATGTCAACCCCAGAAATCCTTGTAGATGCTTCATGGATGTGGGGATTTTCCATTCCTTAATGGCTTTAAGTTTGCTAGGGTCTACCTTAACACCTCCACGAGATACAATATGACCCAAATATTCCACCTCTTGTACTAAGAAACATTTGGAGGTTTTTGCATATAATTATTTCTCCTCCAACAATTTGAGCACTCTATCAACATGTTAAATATGATCCTTCCAAGACTTGTTGTACATTAGTATATCATCAAAAAATACTAACACAAATTTTCTAAGGAGGGTTTTGAAAATGGAATTCATCAAACCTTGAAATGTAGAAGGTGCATTGGTAAGGCAGAAAGGCATGACCAAAAATTTGTAATGACCCTCATGAGTTCTAAATGTTGTTTTCAGAATGTCTTCTTTCTTCATTCTAATTTGAGGATATCCAGAATGAAGGTCCAACTTGGTGAAGTAAATTGTTGCATGAAATTCATCCAATAATTCATCAATGACAAGAATGGGAAATTCATCTTTAATAGTGAGTATTTGGTCCCAATCACCCTGATTTCTTCTGTGAACGACTCCCTGCTTTCATATCTGGTTTTCATCGATGGAAAGGGTGTACATAAATAAAAATATAAATAAAGTGGAGGTATGGTAAATAAATAAAACCTCGTCTTATATTTAGTCCATAACCCTCTTTCTATTTAAGAAGGCTCAAAAAAGAGGTTTTATTTAAGTGAATCCTATGGGCCAAATACCATATTCATAAAAGAGGTAAGGTAAATTAATAAAAATATAAATAAACGAGAGGTATGGTAAATAAATAAAACATTTTTTTTATATTTACTCCATAAGTCATCTTATATTTACAAACACGCGAGGGTATAAATAAATATAAATATAAATAAAGTGGAGGTATGGTAAATAAATAAAACATCGTTTTATACTTACTCCATGTTAGGATATTCCAACACATAGGAAATAGTTAAGTATAACTTGGTCTAGTGTAGAGTTAGGTAAAGTGTGTTTTTTTACTATGTACATTTGTAACTTACAATCTGGTAGTCACGATATGTTCTAGACATGAAGTGATCCAACGGTTCATTCTCTCCTCGGTATTACCGACACTTGATCTGTGGCTTAACACTTGATTGGTCCATGATCTATATTTAAAGAGCATGGAGGGTAATTTGTATGGTAACCATTCATGAGAGAATCTTATGTAAATTTTATTTCTTTTATTAATAAATTGTCTGAAGTGGCCGCGTTGGCTCAGGCCGTGGACTGTTTCCCTCTTTGAGGGTTTTTACCATGTCAAGAATATTGGTGTATTGATCTGTGATCTATTTGTGAGTGGTGTCCTTTGGTGTTCTATCTGAGAAACTTACCCTGTAAATTACTACATGGTATTAGAGCCAAGTTGAGGGCCGCATTCGTTGGTTATCCAAATCCAAAGCCGGTACAACTGCATTCGATTGTCGTTTCTTAGATCTACTATTGCTAACTACTTTCCTGCCAAGAGGACTACTATATTGTGTTAGGAGCATCTGTTCCAGTGAGGAACCCCTTTCGTTTCACGGGAAAAGGTTTCCGGTAGCCCTAGCTATGCCATTTTTAAGATCTGGAGGTATACATTCTTTATTTGCAGTTTTAGTGATTCATCTCTCTATTTATTTCAATTTATTTAGCTCTCTCTTTTTCATTACTGGATCTATACCTTTCATTTCTGTGTATGATCTTTGCCCTGCGACTTTGTGCGATCTGGGCAAATTAGAAAAAGAAAGGAAGATTTTTTCTCATGCATATGATCTTTTCTGCCACGCCTTAGTGTGATCTTGGAAAATCAGAAACATTGAGAAAATTATATAGTTCCCCGCAAAAGCTAACTTCAAGCCATAAGGTTTGGCTTTTCTTGCATGTCCGTGTTGGGTTGTGTGATTTTTTTTTTGCTATGGAAAAAGAGCTTTTTCAAGTAAGCAAGCACCCAAAAGCTTCAGTGTCTAAAAAAAAATTCCTCTCTTTTCCAAAAATTACTAACTTTTTAAACTAGCTCATTTGGTCCAAAGTTACTTTATGAGAATAGAGGTCTTGAGATCAAGTATTTCTTTTTGTTAAGTTAATTTTTCAAAAGCTCATGTAACTTATGTTTTAAAGTTACTTTATGTAAAAGTGTTCTCACCCATTATAAAAAGTGAGTCTCTTATAATTCTAAAGCCTCTTTATCTTTTATTTTACAATTTAGTGAGTAGCTCATAAAGTACCATTGTAAAAGTGACTTTCACTTATTTATAAAAGTGGGTCACATAAAATTCTTCTTAAAAGTGAGCTAATTAGATTAAATTTGAAGGGGGGGGGACTTTTTTTAATATAACATTATCATTCATTTGTGCACATTCACGCATTTCATCGGCATATTCAACAACTTTTCTTAAAAAAGCCATAATTTCTTCATCTAGAAATCATCTTCAGAGCCATTTTTTATTAATCAGCCTAATTTTTCAAGATCTTTCCATTGGAACACTTAGTTTCAGCATCTACAACTTCAGTTTCTGTTAAAATGGAAAGTCCATGCCAAGTTATTCTTAACAGCACCAACTACTTCCAATGGTGGTCCTACATTGTGGATTTACTTAGAAGTAAATGTCTTTACAGAATAGCCTCAAGCCAAGAAACTAAACCTAAAGCTGAAAATAAGACAGCCAAATGGGAAAATAGGCAAGATCAAGCACATGGGTTAATACGGATGTCTATTTCTCCAGACCTTAGATTCCATATTGCAGAACTTGATACCCCTAATGAAGCAATGAAATAGCTTACTAATGTTTTTGGAATTAAAATGAGATTAGAGCCCATCAACTCCAAAATGAGTTGCTTACGTTGGACCCCAATAATTTTTCTTCCATTGAAGATTTTTTGTCCAAGTTCAAGACCCTTAGACTTCTCTTGGAAGGTGTTAAGGTTAAGAAAGAAGATGGTAGCCTTATCTATTCCATTCTTATTAAGTTGGGACCATCCTACTCTACGTTTGTTTCCACCTTCCATTCTACTAGAGAAGAATTTATTTTTCAACGAATGACTAGATGTCCCCCTCTTTTCATGCCTTTTGTGATTCTTTAATAAGAGAAAAAGAAAAACTCTTACATCTTGGTCTTCTTAATCTTGGCAACTCTTCTAAGAAAGCCTTAGCCACCCAACAGTAACCAAATTCAAAAAATCCTAAGAAGCAGTATCCTAAAAAAAATGGTCCTAAACCAAACAAGTGGCTTATGCAATTTCATTCTCAAAATGAAAAATCATTTCAACAAAATGATAAGGAAAATAAAAACAAAGGGAAGAATACTGATAGACATTGCCACTTTTGTAATCGAGATGGCCACTTAGAATCGAAATGCTTTAAGAAGATGGAAGCCTTGGAAGCAACAATGAAGAAGCATAACATCCATTTGGAGCACTCTTCAACTTCAACTTCATCTTCAGGAATTGCACTTTTTGCATGTGGTTTTCAAGCATCTCGTTCTGGTTATGCACTAAATGTATCTTCTTCTTCTCATTCTCATGAGTGGCTCATTAATCCTAGAGCTTCTTATCACATGACAAAAAAAAAGCCATGTTTTCTTCTTTAAATGATTGTAACACCAAAAATATATATGTTGGTGATGATAGATCTCTTAGTGTTGTAGGGATTGGAACTATTTATCTAGACAATGGTCAATTTAACGATGTATTATGTGTTCCAACCTTATCCTGCAACCTTCTACCTATATATCAGATAAATCATTCAAGTGAAGGTAAAATCGTTGAATTCTCACCTCATGATGTCATAATTAAGGACCTAAGAGATCCTAGACAGATTTTAGCTACTAGCATTGCTAATGATTGTATAAGGTTATATAATTTTAACAGCTTTGGGTAATCAACTCTTCCCTCAATATTTTTTTCTCATAATGATGAAGTGAGAAAACTTTGGCATCAACAATTTGGTCACTTAAACTATCGCTCCCTTCCAAATCTATGTAAAGAAAATATGGTGATAAGTCTTCCTATGGTATCTTGCAGAGATGGTGTTTGTTTCGAATGTGTACTCAAAAAACATCATTAGTATAGTTTTGAAAAACGTGCCTCTTGGCATGCCTCAGCCCCTTTACAACTTGTGCATAGTGATTTATGTGGTCCACTTCTAGTTGTTTCATTCTCTGGCTACAAATATTTCTCAACTTTCATTGATGATTTCTTGAGACACACTTGGGTATACTTCTTAAAACTCAAGAGTGAAGTATTTAACATGTTCTTGGACTTTAAGGCATTTGTTGAGAAATAATCTGGATGTCAAATTTTTAAGATAAGATCTGATAATGGTGGAGAATATGTTGAAAACAAATTCAACAACTTTTTCACTGAGCTTGGAGTTCAAATGCAACATACTATTCCATATACTCCACAACAAAATGGTGTATATGAATGGAAGAATTGCACCTTAAAGGAAATGGCTAATTGTATACTTCAATCTAAAGGACTTAGTCTTAATTTTGGGCAGAAGCAATTAACTGTGAAAATTACATAGTAAATCACACTCTTACTAAGGTTTTAAATAATATCACTCCAGAAGAAGTATGGAGCTCAATTAAACTAGATGTAAATCACTTTCATGTTTTTGGAAGTGAAGCATGGACCCATATTCCAGATGAGAAACATAAAGCTTTAGAACCTAAGATTGAAAAATGTAATTTTGTTGGATATTCTGAAGATGTCAAAGGATATAGACTTATTCCACTTAAGTCCAAAAATGTTATCATTAGAAGAGATGTAAAGTTTGCTGAAAATATATCGGTCTATGAGCCTAGTTCAGTGGATGTGCCACCTCCCTCTATCCCTTCTACTTCTCAAAATATTTCTTCTTCAAATGATGATAGTGAGGATGAAAAGCCTCCCCCACCTTCTCAGGATCCTCCTTTAGCTCCTCAGCTTCCAAAACGAGTCCATGCTACTTGGGATGCAGCATGTGCTCTTGCAGGTGATCGTACATATCAACGACGTACACATTCTCAGTTTGATAGAGCTTCTTCTTTAATGGCTCAAGCTTCAACGAATTATGATCCGGACACCTTTGCAAAAGCTTCACGCCATCTAGATTGGGACGAAACTATGAATGAAGAATATCGTTCATTATTGGAAAATGATACATGCGATCTTATTCCTCTTCCAAAGCGAAGAAAAATTGTTAGATGTAAATGGGTTTACAGAACCAAGTTTCGACCAGATGGAAAAGTTGATAAATATAAAGTTCATCTTGTTGATAAGGGATTTTCACAAGTTGAAGGCATTGACTATACTGAAACCTTCTCCCTTGTTTCCAAAATGAACTCTATCCACCTTTTTCTTTCCCTTGCTACCTCTTTCAAATGGGAAGTCCATTATATGGATGTTAAATTTGCCTTCTTGCATAGGGACTTGCATGAAGAAATATATATGGAACAACCTACTAGATTTATACAAATAAAGTCCAGCCTTGTATGTCAGCTTAAGAAATCCCTTTATGGTCTCAAGAAATCCCCTCGAACTTGGTATGCCAAAATGGATAACTTTCTTTTAGATACTATATTTTCTAGGTGTCATTCTAACAATACTATCTACACTAAGAAAATGGGTAAGTCTCTTATCATTATTGTTCATTATGTTGATGATATTATCCTTACTCGTAGTGATCCCAACCTTATAAACCATGTGAAGTCCGACCTTAAAAGGAAGTTTGAAATGACATACTTATGAAACTTGCATTATTTTCTTGGTCTTCAACTCTTGCAATCCAAGGAAGATATTTCTCTTTCCCAATCAAAGTATGCTTGTGATCTTCTATGGCACTTTCACATGGAAGGCTATAAGCCAACCCCTTCTCCCTTTTAGCCTGGAGACAAAATTTCAGTCACTTGTACTTCCCCTGAAGATGATGCTACCTTATACCGTCAGCTTGTAGGAAAACTTTTGTATTTGACCCATACCTGTCCTGACCTTTCCTTTGTTGTTGGTCTTATTTCTCCATTTATGAACAACCCACATGAAAGTCATTGGAAAGAAGCTAAAAGAATACTTTGTTATGTTCGAGGTACAATTTAGTTTTCGATTCATTATAGTGCAAAAATATCTCCTCTATTGGTTGGTTTCACTGATTCTGATTGGGTTGGTGACCCTGATGATCTGAAGTCTACTGTAGGTTATGTCTTCACTGTTGGTTTTGGACCTATTACATGCTATTGCAAGAAACAAAGTGCCATTTATCTTTCTTTAGCAGAAGCAGAGTATCGTGGCACCATAGAAGCTAGTAAAGAAGCCATATGGCTTCGTTAGATCCTGTCAGAGTCTGGTTTTCAGCAGCAGCATCCGACTACACTTTGGTGTGATAATCAAAGTGCCATTCAACTATGCAAAGATCCAGTCCAACATCAACACAGAAAACACATTGAACTACACATGCACTTCATCAGAAAGCTCATTCATGACCATGTTCTTGAAGTGCGATATTGTTCAACTGATGATCAAGTTGCAGACATATTTACAAAGGCTCTCACAGAGGTGAAGTTTACTAAACTTCGATTTATGGTTGGAGTTCAGGAAGTTATCACTAAGGGGGGATAGGCTCTAATGCCTCCTTCCTTCTCCTATTGTGTCATATTTGTACATCCTTCAATCTTATCCCAAGTTGTCCTTAAGGGGGGATGTTAGGATATTTCGACACATAGGAAATAGTTAAGTATAACTTGGTCTAGTGTAGAGTTAGGTAAAGTATGTTTCTTTACTATGTACATTTGTAAAATACAATCCGACAATCATGATATGTTCTAGACATGAAGTGATCTGACGGTTCATTCTCTCCTCGATATTACCGACACTTGATCCATGGCTTAACACTCAATTGGTCCATGATCTCTATTTAAAGAGCATGGAGGGTCATATTCATGAGAGAAGCTTATGTAACTTTTATTTATTTTATTAATAAATTGCCTGAAGTGGCCGTGTTGGCTCAGGCCGTGGACTGTTTCCCTCTTTGAGGGCTTTAACCACGTTAAGAATACTAGTGTGTTGATCTGTCATCTGTTTGTGAGCAGTGTCCTTTGGTGTTCTATCTGAGGAACTTACCATGTAAATTCCTACAAAGGTATGGTAAATAAATAAAATTATAAACAAACTAGAGGTATGATAAATAAATAAAGCCTCCTTTTATATTTAGTCTAGAACCCTCTTTCTATTTAAGAAGGCTAAGAAAATAGGTTCTATTTAAGTGAATCCTATGAGCCAAATACCGTATTTATAAAAGAGGTATGGTAAATTAATAAAAATATAAATAAATGAGAGGTATGGTAAATAAATAAAAACAATTTTTTATATTTACTCCATAAGTCACATTATATTTACAAACACTCAAAAAATGCACTATGTTTAAGTGAAGCCTATGGGCCAAATTATTATTAATACCATGCAAAAAAACATTATTAACCCTAATATTAGTATTAACGGAAATAAAGATGGCACATGGTATTGGCCCATGGTATTCATGTGGAATGTAGCCTATTTAAAGGAGGGAATTAAACCAGCATAGATCCATCTTTACTTTGGATCTAGACAAAGAGTAAAAATGGATCTTGTAATTTAATGTCACTTACACATTTTAACTTGGTTAAATAAAAAAAATCAATTAAAAATCAATTATTAATTCTATTAATTTTTATAAATTACTAATAGTAGTTTTTAAGCTCCAGGTCTATGATAACCCATGGTAATACCATGGTATTCATCTGAGCATAGGCTATTTAAAGCGGAAATTCTATCAGCTTAGATCCATCTTAATTCTGGGTCGCTAAAAGGGCTAAATAGATTTCATCCCTCTAAGTGTGGTAGATGTGGAGTTAAGATGGATATAGGTTGGTTTTTATGATAATGAAGATATTAAATAGACTTAGGAAATTATATTGAAAAAGTCATCTTAAGGTGAATGGTTAAAGCTACATTTATTCACTTCACAAAATTTAGTAAAAAATACCAATATCTCCATTAATTTTGGTTTCTCTGATTTAACAAAAAAAATAAAAACAACGAAATCTTATCACTCTTTCCACATCACCCTAGCAGAAGAGAGATAGTCGCTACCCATATTTCCCATCATTTCTCAAACGTTCTCAATATGATATCTTCATGAAAAAGTTAAGTTACTGATGTTGGATTAGTTGTTTGAAAAATATGCTGGTTTGTACAACCTTTCATCTTCTCTGTTATTCTTAGTTTGTCGTAATGATCTGTAGGGGTTGGGCCAATGCACGATATTGTTCGAAAAGGTGAAGATTGTGCACCAAAAGGGAAATTAATCCACATGTCACGACACTATTAAAAAATGCAAGACGTATGAAGGTAGTGAATTATGCTAATAAGAAATTTAGATTGGGAGAGACGTAATTAAATTTTATTATTTAATTGAAATTTTCCAATTAAAATAATAATAAATCTACATATATATATTTATATATTGATTGGAAGGCTTCTAACAAAGGTCACTTCTTTCCATTACATCCCCTTCAGGCCTTTAGGATACCCACTACTTTCTTATATTATATAGTTGGGGCTTGCTACTTGTTGGCATGTTGGGGTAAACAAACTTGATTTTTTTTTATCTCACAGTTGGAGCCTATGGAATAAGAAAGAAATTTGATTTTCATTTTCTCATCCTGATAGGTAAATGTTTGTAGATGAAGATTCCATCTTAGAAACTCTCTCACAAGGAAATTATGTATATTTTGTTGTTTCTCAGTCCAAAATCAAGATTTTTTTTTTCTTTTAACTCAACATTGGTTGCATTTAGGAGCAAAGAGTTGTCTCCATGTCTTCTTCATGCAATAAAGTTGTATGATCCAACGATCATGCCATATGACTATTGACAACTAGCTTGCGGTACAAGGCTATCTTTGATGATGAAGCAGTAGTAGTAGCTTGGTGGTGGGGAAGATTTGGAAAGTTAAATCTTCAATGAAATCCATGATTTTTATGTGGTTGCCCTGTTGGATCCCCATTAATGGCGGTGTAGAAGGTCAACACTCCCCATGTGTTTCGTGGCATGTGCTTAACTCTAGTGATGCGTCTATTTACTAAAAACTTCAAGTTTTGGTGTAACGGCAATTGTGACTCCAACAAGTGGTATCAAAGCCAGAGGTCTCGAGTTCAAAACACACCAGGCTTGCATTGGGGGAGGGGGGGGATTGTTGGCTCCCCGTTAATGGCGGTGTAGAAGGTCACCACTCCCCGTGTTTTTTGTGGCATGTGCTTAACTCTAGTGATGTGTTTGTTTACTAACACCTGCAGGATTTGGTGTAACGATAATCGTGACTCCAACACGCCCTAATGAATAATGTTTTGACATGAGAGGTTCTGCAAAATATTGTAAGGTAGGGTCTTGGAATTTGTACTCTATACAAATGTGAAGGGGAAACAATAACAATATAACCGGACGTTGACGTGCTTGGACCTATCATGAAATACTGGATTCTCAGAGAGTTTTATACAACTCTGATTATCACAATAGATCACATTTGGATCCATCCTCTGATCAAACAAACCAATTAAGATTTTCCGCATACAGATGGCCTCACATCCTCCCTGACTTGAAACCATGTATTCTGCCTCTACTGAGATGAGTGAAACTGGCCTCTGTTTCCTGCTGTACCACGAAATTTCCGCTGACCCAAGGTTGAAAATCCCTCCTGATGTGCTCTTCTGATCTGATGGAATCCTTGCCAAATCTGCATCAAGCGAAGCCCTGTAGCTTCACTCCTTCTATCCATTTGTACCATAATCTATACCGAGATGTGCCTCTTAGGTATCTCAATACATGCTTTGCCTCCTTCCAAAACATCTTGGTAGGTTGAGCCATCACTTGACTCAGCTGGTTCACTGCATAGCACAAATTTGGTCATGTGTTCACTAAGTACATCAGTGAACCCACAAGTTGCCTATACACAGTAGCCTCTACCACTTCTCTTGAAGTAGCAACCTCCTTCCTCCAGTTCCTTGCTAGAGGAGTCTACATGGGCTTGCACTTCTCCATGTGGAATCTCCTGAGTATCTCGTTGGCATACTTTCCCTTAGACACAAACAACTCGCCATCCTTCTGCCATAGTTCCATGCCAAGGAAGTAATGCATGAGACCCATGTCTTTCATCTCAAATTCTCTTGCAAGGTCATCCTTGCAGGACACAATCAACTGATCATCACCAGTCAATATGATATCATCAACATAAAGTACGGTGATCAACAGCTTACCTTTCACCATGATGTGGTATAGGTTCGCATCCGCTTCACTCTTTGTGAAGTCCAACCTAGTGAAGTAGTTGTCTATCCTGGCATACCAGGCATGAGGTGCTTGCTTCAGCCCATACAACGATCTCTTGACTTGGTACACATGTGGCTCACTATCACATGTCTCAAAACCTTTTGGCTGCTCTATGTACACCTCTTGCTCAATCTGGACATTGAGGAATGCAATCTTCACATCCATCTGATGGATCTTCCAAATCTGTGCTGATAGTGCCAACATAGATCTGATAGATGAGTACCTTGTGACAGGAGCAAAAGTCTCAACATAGTCAATCCCCTCAACCTGTGAAAAGCCACAGGCAACAAATATTTCCTTATTCTTCTCCACACTACCATCAGTAGCTTACTTTACTTTGTAAAGCTAATGGGAACTCACAACTAACTTGTTCTCTGGTCTCGGAACCACGTCCCAAACACTGTTACGAACTATGGAGTCATACTCCTCCACCATAGCATTAACCCAAATCAGATGCTACACTGCTTCCTCAAAGGAAGCTCGGTCTCAACACATTCCCCAGCAAGGGCCATGTATCTAGTGTACCTCTCAGGTGACCTCCTATGTCTGCACTAAGAATATCGTGCTCCCACATTCTTTCTCGCATCCTCCAACAATCTGTCAGCTTCTCTTGTGTGCTTCTATCCATCTCTAGAAGACTCTGCTTGAGTGGATTTCTTTACTCTTGGAAACTCTGCATGTGGCTGCTCCACACCAGTCTGAGGCTCATCCTCCTTAGGAACCAATAGTTCGTCCAAAGCCTATAGTTGGAGCTCTCTCTCAAGGGAAACTCACATGGCCTTCTGCTCATCAAACTTGAGATCTCTGCGAACCACTATCCTCTGACTAGTAGGAAATTACACCTGATAGTTGTGAGTATCAATGTACCCCACAAATATCCCCAACTTTGCTGTCATCTCAAGCTTATTCTGTGCATCCTTTGTCACACGAAAATATATCGATGAGCCAAAGATCCTGAAGTGACCCACATCTGGTCTCCTACCAGAGAAAGCTTCCTCTGGTGTCTTCATCCCAAGTATGTGATGCAAGATTCTATTATGCAAATAGACCTTTGTGTTGCATGCCTCAGCCCACAAGTGAAGTGCTAGGCCTTGGTCATGTAGAACTTCCCATGATTCCCCTACAATAGTTTTGTTCTTCCTCTCGGCCACCCCATTCTATTGTGGGTTATGAGGTGTCGTTAACTCTCATTTAATTCCTTTTGCTGCACAGAAGTCCTTAAACTCTTGAGAGACATATTCTCCACTGTTGTCACTTCTCAAGGCCTTGATATTCTTCCCTGACTCTTTCTCGACCAAAGCTTTGAACTCAAAAAACTTTGTGAAAGTTTGGTCCTTCTTCTGCATGAAGTAAATCTAGCATTTACGAGAATAGTCATCAATGAAAATCACATAATACCTTTGCTTCACTGTGGATTCCATTGAGAATGTTCCACACAACTCAGTATGAAGTCACTCTAAGATAGCCTCTGCTCAATTGTCTTGATCATGAAAGGAATACTTGGTGTAATTTCCCAAGGTACAACCTTTTCATGTGTCAACTTGCTCAAGTTTACCTTTGGGAAGTTTTATAGATATCTGTTGCATTATCTTCAAAGCCCCATGGTGCAAATGGCCCAACCTCATGTGCCACAACTTGCTAATGTCTTGGCTTTGCACCAATTCTGCTTTCATCCTCAATGCTGCACAATCATCTACCTCTAGTTTATAGAGATTCGTCACCTGAATCCATATCCTCTTGGTCTGAACCGTCGCTATGTGTCTTAAAAACGCCTTTCCTTTACTGAAGACAACATTGTAGCCTTTGTCCTCCATCATCGTGACCAATACCAAGTTCTTCTTCAGTCCAGGAACATACAACACATTTGTCAAGGTGAGAGGAGCTCCATGCTCCCTATGAAAAGAAATCGTGCCCACTCCTGAAACACTATACCTTCCGTCGTCACCCATCTCCGTGCGCATCTTGGGGTATTTCTCCTCCAAGGCACTGAATAATTTTTTATCATCAGTCATCTGGAATGAGGCTCCATTGTCAAGATATCAGACGCAACCCATCATCGATGACACCATGCATGTGATGAGGGTAAAGTCCATTTTGAACTGAGAGGTTAATGCCTCACCTTCTGATCCTTCCAAGGATCCCTTCTTGGACTTCTTCGCTGGGAAATTAGTCACATAATGTCCCATATTGTGACAATTAAAGCATCTTACTTTAGACATGTCACCCTTCTTCCCTCCATGAGAAGAATTCGATTTGAAATGGGAAGCCTTCCCCTTCCCTTTCCTTGCCTTACTTGATAAGGCCATATTTTCTTCATCATCATTCTTGGATGAAGAACCATCTCTTGTGCTCCTCCTGATCTCCTCCTGCATAAGATCTGACCACAGTTGTTCCCAATTCGACAGTTTCTCCATTCCATTAACAGAGTTTTGGTAGCTATTCCAACTCTTTGGAAGGCCAAGGAGAGCGAGGCTCACCATATCATCATCGACAGTAGTTATTCCCACACTACTAAGCTCATATTTGTAGGTGGTGAGCTTGTTCAGATATGTGGAAATAGTATCGCCCTTCTCCATCTTTATTCTTTGAAGCTTATCCTTGAGAGCCAATTTCCTCTGGTCGCTACTATTCTGCTAGAGGTCCTTCAATGTATTCCACATTGAAAATGGAGTATCCTTCCCATGGAGACTCAAGAAAATATGGTCTCGAGCTCCCTCAAGGATGATCCATCTCGCCTTTGCCACACACTTCTTCCACTCAACCAACTCTTGTGCATTAGTTGAAGTTGGCTTTAGGATTTCTTGATCAATGAATTCTTTCAAGCCATTGTATTCTAATACCGTCTCCATTCAATATTTCCATGCTATGTAATTCGATCTACCTTCCAAGGCATACTCGAGTCTCAAGCCATAGAACGCCATTGGCCAACCTTGAAGTATGATATGAATTCGATTTACACCTGCAACCCTGAACTTCAAACTTCGAATTCTCTTCTCAGTATATTGTTCACTACTCTGATACCATGTAAAAAATTTCTTCAAATCCAGCTCTGATACCATGTAGAAAATTTCTACAAATCTTTCTCTGATACCATGTAGAAAATCTGTGTAGGTTAACCAAATAATGCAATATAAATCAAAGAAGAATACTATAACCTACTTCTACTATCAATTTTTGGAAGCTTAAAGATCGAGCTGAACAATATAACCTGAAGAAGAAGAATCAATGGCACAATACACATTAGAATACTTTGGTGAAAGCCTCAACTAAAAAACCCACACTATTGTATTATCATACATGGTGGAAATACATAGGAATTATACAATGCCTTAGCTCTCGCAGCTAGCCAGCTCTCAGTACAATCCTCACAGATGCTCACAAATAATCTTGGCATCTCTCCAGCCTTTCTCTCTGCCCTCCAAGCTCCTATTTCCTTGTGCTGTTCCTTATGGATGATTTTCCTTTACCAAGTGGAAAACCAATCCTTCAAAACTCGGCAATCCTCAAGGATGAATCCTTGACTACATGCATGAGTTTTGTCCATGAGAAAACACATGCAACTAATATTACACTATCCTTGAACATTTATCTCGACTTGGTCTTTCTTGGAATAGACATGCATGAGTTTCTAATGAGTGAATCTTCAGTTAATTAGAGTAGCACTAGTTGAGTGCATTAATGCATCAACTGACTGTTAACTCACTATTAGTTCCTCAAATAGTTTGGAACTAATTTAACTAGACTTAACTCAGTAAATTAACTTAACTAATTACAACTCAAATATAACTCAATCTGATCTCCTTAATTTAAGGGATAATTCTTACATGACTTCAGAAAGACTTCTAACTTGAATTTCTCCAAATAATTAATTTAAAATAAATAAATTAATTATTTCCAAGTAGATGTTAAGACTAAATTCGATCTTAATTCACAATTTAATTCAAGGAAAAATTAAAGTGGAATATTCCTATTGCCATATTTCAACATATAATTGGGGTTTGGTACTTGTTGGTGTGTTGGGGTAAACAAACTTGATGTGTTTTTTTTTATCTCACAGTTGGAGTCTATGGAGTAAGAAAGAAATTTGATTTGCATTTTCTCCTCCTGATAGGTAAATGTTTGTAGATGAAGATTCCATCTTAGCAACTCTCTCACAAGGAAATTATGTATATTTTGTTGTTTCTCAGTACAAAATCAAGAATTTTTTTTTTACTTAACATTGGTTGCATTTAGGAGAAAAGAGTAGTCTCCATGTCTTCCTCACTCAAGAAAGTTGTATGGTCCAACGATCCTTCCAGATGATTATTGACAACTAGCTTGCGGTACAAGGCTATCCTTGATGATGAAGCAGTAGTAGTAGCTTGGTGGTGGGGAAGATTTTGAAATTTAAATCTTCAATGAAATCCATGATTTTTATGTGGTTGGCCATAACGAATAATGTTTTGACATGAGAGGTTCTACAAAATAGGGTAAGGTAGGGTCCTGGAATTTGTACTCTATGCAAATGTGAAGGGGAAAGAATAGACCATATACTGGTTTTCATTTGTATTTTTTCTCAGGAGGTATGGGGTATTATTCTCCCCTTATTTGAGGAAAGTGTACTTAGCAGGAGGCTTCCTTGTTGAACTGTTTGATGATAGAGCACTCAAATATCATAGATTATTTCCCCTGATTGCCTCTAGAGTGATTTAGACAAGAAAGAATGAATAACAATTTTGTAGACAAGGAGATCCCTCCTTTTCAGGTACATAATCAAATAAAATACCTATATAAAGGCATAAAAATGACTCCAAAGGTTAAAGTTCCAAGGTGGGTTGCAATATGGAGGTTGATAAAACTTATCCATGGCCTTTCTTTGTTGGTGCTTGCCAAGGTGATATTATTGTTTATCTGCAAATATGTGTGGTGTTCTTGTTCTATATATTATTTGTGATTCAAACCCAAGTCCATTGCTCCTACATGTGTGATATTCTTGTTCTATATATTATATATGATTTGAACCAAAGTCAGCAACGTGTAGGAGGAAAATTTGAACTGGTGTTGCTTTTGGTGCTTTCATGTCTACCTTTTCTAGAGAATTATCCATAATACATCAAGTTCTGGATTCACATGCCTCCCAATATTTGATTATTTTTCACATTTTGAAGTGGGTAGAGAGGATAGCTCTTGTTTTAGGTGCAAACATATTTTTTTTAGGTCATAATGGGCAGTGGAGCAGTAGGGATGGGCTTGTTAGGTCAATAGAATTTGAACCCAACTACAAATTTGATGCCCAAAACTTCACAACTAGTTTTGAGGGTTCCCTGACAATAGAAAAGCATAAAATTAGGAGGTTTGAAACTTTGAGGCCATGCCCATCATATAAACCTTTTCACATCACAACAATCTTGGCAATGGGAAATCCTTTGGCAGTCATGCTGGTGCAACCCTGCAACTTCCTAGGTGTTCATGTTGTTCACAATTCATGCTATAATTTATTTATTTATGTATTTTGTTTTTGGTTGAAATTGGTACATGTATAGATAGATTATGTGACATCCTTGATAATCTTGCCATTTGAAGACCAAGTGAAGAAAGCACAGATCATAGTTGAATATAATTTAACTTGGAGGAGTTTAGAAGATTCATTTGTGAATTGAATTGCTGCAAATAAGATTCTTATATTCATTTAATGAACTATGTCAAATGCCTAGATTTTATTTATAGTTTTGTTGAGTTAATGGTTAGTGAATGGCTTGATAAAGAATTTGTTCTTGATCTGGATTCCCCTCGGATGCCAGCAAACAGAAATTGTAGACCTCAATAATACAATTAATTCTCCTGTCAAACCATGCCTCAGTTACCGATGGTACTAAATTTATTGTGATTTCTTTATCTAGTTTGTAAATGACTCTGTGTGGAGGGAAAGAAGAGCTTTGTAGATCCTCCTCTGAGTGAGCTCAATCCTGAAATGAATGTGATAATTGATAAATAAAATAATTCTCAATTCAATGGCTTGGAACTTATTTCTTCTGAAAATTTTACATCCTGGGCGGTCATGGAAGCTGTTGGATCATGTATAAGAAACAAGTATTCAGAAGGACTCCCTGGTAAGAGGTAAGTGCCTGAAGATATAACTTGGAATTTGAAGAATTTCACCATCATGATTGTGATTGTGTCTGAGATGCTTGGAAGTTTCTTCTTGCCACTTAGTATTTTTTTCTTGTTAAACTCATTTTTTCTTAGCTTTTGGACCTGCACTTTTTAGTTTGAATTTTTGACATGTGTGTAATGGTTTCTGGGTTCAGCGTTATAGTATAGAGACCTGTAGTTGTTGCATGAGTATCTGTTATAACGATTATGGATAAAATTATTGGACACTTTTCTATATTTATTCACTATTGTGTTGGGTTGGGATTTATGCCATGCATATAATATGCTGGCAATGAATTCATTGACCAAAGTGAGAGGCTTTGCTAGTAGAGGGCCCTAGTAGCATTCCATCTTGACAAGAGTACATAGGGTGTTAATTTTCAACCATTATTTCAATCCCCAACTAATTTTATTGTTTATAAAACTCTCCTCCAACCACATCATCACATTATGGTGTGTATGGTTCTGAATTACAAACCTCTTTTGATAAGATTATCATTCCTATTTGGGCATGTAACATGTGAAAATTTTCTTTATAGTGTTTATGGTATGGGCTTACCACATTGTTACAGCTCTAAATCTCACTCTTGATGTTTGTGATTCTATACTCATGGCCTAGGGCAACCCCTCCTTCCAAACCTGGTCCAAATACTTAAAAAACAGTGTTTTACTCCCTATACGCGACATTTCCCTGAGCTAAATGCATGTGTACACGGGTCTGTCTATGCCCAACCCGCGTATATGTCTTAAAACACTTAAAAAAAATTAAATATCCTTAATTTCAGGCGGATATCACGGGTTTTACCTGCTCATTACCTATTAGTGCCCGTGGCCCAACTGTTCCCAACAAATTCCCAACTAAAAAACTACTTTGGGAAAAGTATAAAAAGGCTTCAATGGGAAGGCCTAAGGGAGGAGAGAAGAGAGAGAAAACTCACTCTGTTGAGATTATCCAAGATCAGGTCTGAAGATCCCTGTGCTTCCAAAACTTCCCCCATTATAGGAAACCTTTGTTTCCTTGCGTTATGATGTCTTTCCATTTGTTGAAATATCCTTGAGTGAGTTATGGAAGGAGCTTGTTGAAGGCTTGAGATTGGATGAATCCAGAGGATGGTTCCGCTTGGAGCCTGTGAAAGGAAGACTCAGGTGAAATCATTCCTTTCTGTACTTTAGTTATCTATAATAAAAGAAACACTTGTCTTGTTCCTGATATGAATCTTCTTCATGTTTATGATATCAATGTTATGATTTACAAATGAATGATTATTTCAATTGCATAACTAACTTTCAATATGATATGAAGTTGATTTTTTTATGATGTTTAGTCCATATACTACTGTGCTTTCTTGAATTGATTATTTTGCAGGTTGAAGGAGCAAAAGGAACTCCAAGAGGGTTTGGACCCTAGCTGGATCTTCCCAAACGAAGGACCCCCAGGTGCACCCCTCTTCGCTTAGTTTGTTTATATTAGCATCATGGCTGTGTGGAATGCTTGTTTTTCTTTATAGATAACCCCCGCTCTGCTAGGGTATTAACCCAAGACCCTAGGGGACATTCTCCCTTAACAGAATTGGCGACTCCACTGGGGACAATAGTATTTTTGTTCCTAGTTTGGGTTTGTTCAAGCCAATCAGGGCTCAACTATTTATTTACTTGTTGTGACTGAGTAGTCTATTCCTATAGGAACTTGAATTGTAAGTTTGATCAGTTTCTTCAGACTGTTTTTTGTTTTTTCTTGTAATCTGTTATATACATTGTTTTTCTAGTTTACAGAATCGTATGTACACATGCTTTCTAAAGTCAACCCGCATATACCCAGGTTTCCTTCGGCTTAATAGCATATATATGCAGCTGTGCACTAAAACAGTCGCGTATACCTTAAAATTTTCAAGATTTTTCAAATATTTTTGTTTCTGAAGATCTATTTGCTGGTCTGAATCAGTCCTGAATAGTTACTTTTTTGTGTCTGTCTTTACTTTTACAACAAGTATATGATTTTAAACTCTTTTTGATTCTGAGAAGTGTTGGTCTTGTTTTTTTTTGTGGCAAGTGTCATCGTTTTTCTTTAAGCACACAAGATTTCTTACTGGGAATCTTGGCTACTCTAGTCTTCTAGGGCAGAAAGATTGATCTCAATCTTTGTGTCAAATCTTGTTTTGGTGACGTTTTTGTTTGCATGTCAAAACTACATCTTTGTGACTATTATCACCCCAAGAAACTCTCCTAGGTTGTAATTCGGAGATGCTCAGGAACATTACAAATTCAACTTATTTTTGGAAATGGATGAATGGAAGAGATGATGCTTGTTCAAGCCAAATAACCACTTCTACTATGCTTAACTCCAGACATGCGTGAACACCCCTAGACTACAAGGCTTTAGACCACCAATTACTCACAGTTCAGAGATTGGGTGAATATGGAGAATACTCACCACACCAGCAGATGCACAAGACCTTGTGATGGCCAGTTGCAACCAGTAAAGAGGTCTGCAAATCTAATTCCCTAGTGTACAGACAGGATGATAGCTCTCTTTCACTAAGTGAAAAGAAACCTGATTAACACATTCACTGATACATGCAAGATTTAAACATAGAGGTAGGATGACAGCTCCTCTAATGCTAAACATCAAGAGTTCAGGAAAACTACATATCAGGCACAGCCTAGAACAAAATAGAAATGGAAAGTGAGCAATTAACAACAAAAGAAGCTTGTATTAGCTGAAAATGAAGACGAGACGCTGCAAGTATCAAGGTAGTTACAGTCTCTAGAAGTTGAACCTTACATCAAAACAACAACCATCAACCCTGATTACATATTATTTTTGGGTATATACAGAGTTTCATTACAAAGGCACTCATCCATTCTAAGTATGGAGGGGTCATAATTGACCACCAACCACTTTAACTACTTGATGGAGTTTCTGGTGCATTAACTTGTTTCAGTGAATAAATCTGATTTTCTCAGATGCTCTGATGTCCTAGCGGGCAGGTGGAGTGCCATGTAGAACGAAATCCCATAACTTGTTAAATGAATTCACCTGCCTGGGCTCCGTCTCTTTCCCTTTCGGTCATGCTGTCCATGGAATGTAGCTATTGAGGAGCAAATGCACTGGGTACTGGTAACTGGCCATCTTCGTCCTTCGGGGGCTCGAAACAGTCAAGGTATGTGAACTACAAAGAGGTTGGGCCAGTTGGATGGAGGATTAATATCAGCCATTAGATTGGGCGGATCGATGGCAGGGATTGCTTGGCAGGGAGTACCGAGAGATATGGAAGCAGAGTGGGCACGGGTTGTTGGATCTTGGGTGGCAGATCCAATGGTCATTGGGAGGAGGAGACGTGCGGAAGTTAACAGGCGGGGACGGAGGATGGGCGGTAAGTGGTATTTCCTGCACCACCATTGAGGGTTGGGCGGTAAATGTATAAGGGAGAGCGATCCCACTCGGAGCATGACTCATGGCGGCGGAGGAGTGGGAAAACCACTTTTCATCGCACGTTAACGTGCAGCTACACTGTGGTTGCGGGGGAAGCTGATGTCGTCTGATCATGTCAGAAATGATCGGACAACGGGGTTTAAATCACACAGATTTTGTTGGATGTGACAGGGAAATGTTGGATTGGGGGTGACGGAGAGCAACGGTTGAAGTCACAGTAGTGGGAATTTGCAAAGGCGCGCAGTTATATGGGGTATTGGTTTTAGTGCTTGGGGCTTTGAGAAGTAAGTGTTTATCTGAGGTTTTGGAGGAAAAACAAAGGTAGCAAGGTTATGAGAGAGTTAGCAGAGTGAGGGAGAAGGAGTAAGATGATTGGTGCGAGTTCTCTTTTGAACATGGACAATACGGCTAAGCTTGCATTTGATTCTCAAAATGTCAAAATATATGGTAGAGCTAACACTGGCTCCTTCTGGGGATGAGATCCTCCCTGTGAAGTCTTAATAACTACAGATCATTGCCTTTCCTGTGAAAACCAAATTAGCAAAATTTCCTAGTGTTCCATTGGGCATGGAGTCTAACTGGGCCCACACTAAAACTGATAAAATGACATATTTACAACCTTAAGGCCAGAAGACCTTAAGCAACATAAATTTTCAAAAACCTCCCAATAACTAGGCCATAAAAAACTATCTCCCCTCCCATATGTTGTAGTATGAAGGTATTGTTCCCTTGGATCTGAGAAATGATAAAAGGCCCTGTCTAGAAAGTGTCAAACTTCCAATGAATGCCTTTCTTCTCTTTCAGTGCATCCCAATTTAGGACCAAATCCCTAACATGAAAATTATCTGTTTTGGATCTTCTATCAAAAGCTTCCTTGATCTTATTCTGATGTGCCATAGATCTTTCAAACAACTTTTCTCTGATTTGATGTACCTCTGCTATATCAGTGATCCTTTTTGCCATTTCCTCTTCCTCATTTTGCTCTTCTTGTAGGAAATTTGTCATAGGGAGGGTTAACTGAATTGGGAATACAGCTTCAGTTCCATATACCAACTTGAATGGAGAATTCCCAATGGATTTCTTGGTGGTTACTCTATCAGCCCACAGTGCATACTTGAGTTTAGAATCCCAATTCTTTTTGTTGTCTTCCAGCAGCATTTTAATTATCCTTATTAGGCTTTTGTTGGAAGATTCTACTAAACCATTTCCTTGAGGGTAATATGAGGTGGAATGAACTAGCTTAATGCCTATTGTGTCACACATGTCCATCAATTCTTTTTCCCTGAAGGCTGTTGCATTGTCTGTGATCAAATTATGTGGACAACCAAATCTGGTCAAGATATTCTCTGTCAAGAACTTCATGACCACATTATGGTCAACCTTTCTAGTAGGGATGGCCTCAATCCATTTAGTGAAGTAATATGTGGCTACTAATATCCATCTGTGCTAGCCACTGGAATGTTGATTGATTTCTCTGATGAAATCCAAGCCCCACTGCTGAAAAGGGCCACTAGCTTGTATGGGTTTTAAGGGTAGGGACTTCAATTGCTGCTTCTATTCAAATCTTTGGCACCTATCACATGATTTAAAAAATGAAAATACATCAGCAAACAAGGTGGGCCAAAAGCACCCAGCTCTGAGGATTTTTTGAGCTGTAGTTTTCCAATAATGATGCCCTCCACATAGGCTGGAATGAAACTGTTGCATGACTTCAATGGATTGTTCTTTGTCCAAACACCTCAAAAGAACTCCGGAAGGGTCCCTCCAGTAGAGAAGGTTTTCATGAATGCAATATTTGGCTGCCCTAAGCTTAATAGTTATGACTTGGATTGAACTAAGGCCTAGAGGAATTTCTAGCTTCAGCAAAAATTGAGCTATTGCAGAGTACCAATTACAAGAAGCTAGATTTTCTGCCAATGACTGATTTTTCCCTAGTTTAGTTGTTTCTTCTTTTGTCCAACCATTCTCTGAAATCGTGCTCATGAGATTTATGTCCAACGTTCTGCAATTTTCTTCTGCCATTAGTTTGGCAAGGCCTTAACCTCTGACCAGTTTGGTGGGCTTCAATTCTATGTTAAATTCAATAAGCTTTGCAATCCATTTAGCCTTCTTCCATCAACATCAGGCTACATTAGAACATATTTTATTGAAGAAAAGGGTACATATGCAATTACCTTGGAATCTAGAATGTAAATTCTAAAAGCTTTCAAAGACTTGATAAGAGAATATGCCTGTTTTTCAATGATATCATACTTCAGCTCAGCATCTCTTAATGTTTTACTAAAAAAAGTCATTGGATGCTCTGAGCCTTCTTCATCCCCTTGCAATAAAACTACTGCAAGGTTGCCATCGGAGGCAAATGAAAATATATGGAACTCCTTGCTGTAATATGGACTTCTTAAAGTGGGAGCTTCTGTAATAGCTTTCTTAATGGACTCAAAGGATCTTCTTGTTGCATCAGTCCATTAGACCTCTGACCCCTTTCTCAACATGGAGGTAATATGCTTTACAAGTTCTGCAAAATTTGGGATAAACCTCCTTACAAAATTTATCTTGCCTAGAAATGACTGGATATCTTTCTTTGATCTTGGGATAGACAAGGTTTGTATTGCTCTTACTCTTTCTGGGTCAATTCAGGCACCTGCAGCAGAAACAACATGTCCTAATAGCTTGCCCTCTTCTAAAGCAAACTGTGACTTTTTAGGATTGACTAAAATCCCAAACCTTCTGCACTTCAGGAACACTTTCTTCAAATGCTATAAATGGTCATGATGGTTGTTGGAGTACACTATTATATCATCTAGGTAAATAAGGAAAAACTTATCCTTCTCTCCCATAAATGCTATATCCATGGCTCTCTGAAAGGTGGCTCCAGCATTCATCAACCAAAAAGGCATCTTGGAATACATAAAAGTGCCCCAAGGAGTGGTGAATGTAGTCTTTTCTCGGTCATCTAGATGTACGACAACTTGATTATACCCTGAAAATCCATCCAGGAAAGACATTACTTTGGCCCCTGAGACCTTCTGCAAAAAATGCTCCATCTTGGGTATAGGATAATTCTCTTTTCTAGAACATTTGTTTAAGTTTCTGAAATCAACGAAGAGCTTGATTTCTCCACTTTTCTTCCTCACCACTACCAAATTGGCTACCCATTTTGAATATCTGAGAGGGACTACGATTTTGGTAGCCAGTAACTTCCTGATTTCATTTTCAATTAGGGGAAGGAGCAAAGGATTTATTGGTCTCAGCTTCTGCTTGAAAGGGATGGTGTCTTTCTCTAAAGGAATTTTATGATGGATGATCTTTTTGTCATATGTTTTCAGGTCACTATATTCCCAGGCAAAGACATCAACAAATTGCTTCATTAAATTGCAGTATTCAACACTCTGGGCAGCAGACGGATGGGTGGACAGATTTATATATCTTGGTTGTCTTGGATTCCCTATATTATGCTTACAGACTGTAGATTGGTCTTCTTTTTGGACAGCCTTATAATGCACATCATTTTGGTCAAACAACTTTTCTAATGGAACTAGACCCCTAGGTATATGATTGTTGGGCAGTTGGACAATGCTATCTTTACCAATTCTATTTCTAAGCTGGGATTGGGGAAATTTTTCCAGGGCTTCATTCTCTTGGTCAATTTTCATTTCGGAAAATTCATCAATGACTTGCAGAAACCTATTCTCTTCATCATCATCTTCAAAAACTTTCCAATGCTGGACGTTATCAGGTAAGGATGGTCTGTATTTCATTTGAACTTCATAAACTAGTCCAGGAAGCATGGGAGGAATAAACATGCTAGCAGACACAGCAAGGGAATCAACAAGTTGATTTTTTACTCTAGAGATATATGAGATACAAAAATTATCAAAAGAATCTTTGAGTCTCCATACCTCATCTCTGTATGCTTTCAGCCTTGGATGCTTTGCTTGAAATGTTTTGTTTACTTGTTGAATGATGAGGTTAGCATCTCCAAACACCTTTATGTTCCTGATTCCTTTGTCTTTAGCTGCATTAAGGCCTAATATCAAAGCTTCATATTCTGCTATATTGTTGGTAACTTGGAAAGCTAGCTTAAAAGATAGACGCGTGCTTTCTTGTTTTGGAGATATCAACACCACCCCTACTCCTGCGGTCTCCCTAAAACATGCTCCATCAAAGAACATCTCCCGAACCAAACTTCCTTACTGTTCCTCAGCCTAGACTACTGGTTTCTTGATCTGCATTGAAGCCTTATGGGATTCTTCAATTTGGAGAAAACAAGCTCCAAAGTCAGTGTCCATGACATATATGGGATGATTAGAAGGGTTCTTCTCATCACTAATGATGTAGGCCAACTGTGCTTCTCTATAAAATCTCCTGCTTTCCCCTCCAAAAACTGGGACAATGGCATAGGATAAGTCATTCTGTAATGTCCCACCTAGTCTCTTAATCCACCCTCTAGATAGCAGCATGCCAAACTTGGGAGGGACATCTGCTACCACAATATAGGATCATGCTCTTCATGGGCAACTGAGTTAGGGTAATGGCTAGGTATTTGATTAATCCTAGGCATTTTACCTTTCTTGAATCAAATGAGAATAAGTCATGATATGGTCTAGTGATATCAAGGCCCAACTCTTCCATGACAACTTTAGGCATCAAATTGTGGCTGGCCCCTGTGTCTAGCAGGCAATTGTGGAGGATTTTGTCATGAATGGTCAAGGAGACATAAAATGATGGATAATTATCATTAGCAGGTTCAGTGATTGGGCTAAGCACAACTATAGGCTTATCATCTTGCAAATTGACGTAGTCAGTGGGGGTTTGTGAGGCTTTCAGCTCAAGGGCATCAAGGATAGGCTTTCTAAAAACTTCACGCTTTGCTAGTTCTATCGGTGGTACATATATTTTTAACTTATGGACTTCTGATTCGAAAATGAAAGGGGAAGGGAACTTGTCAGGACCTCTTACCTCTTGAGCTAGTGCTTTGAAAATGACTGGATCAGCTGCTGGCTTCTTCTGTCTGATATTCTATTGCTCTATTTGGACAACAGCTCTTTGGGCATGGTTCTCCTTGATAATGTTTGCTTTTGACCTCAGATTATATCTTTCCTGCTCACCAGTCTGTAGAACAACCTCTCTATCCCACTCTTGACTGTTTTGGTCTTAGAGTAATGATTCTTTGTATGCGGCCAATGTTAAAAAGGTAGCACTGCCTTTATCTTCCATGCAATGGATTTCATCGTCTTCTTCAAAATGCTCCTCCTCCATGACTACATTTTGGAAAGGAGCTTTCACTCTTTGTTCTTCATGGGCCTCTTTACCCCTTTGAATGATTTGCACTTGTTCATTTGCTCTTCTGAATGGATTTGGATTTCTTGGAGCAAATGTGTTTGGAAACCTTGCTTTCCCAGAGCTCTGCTCAACTTTCAGCCTATATATCTTAGCAGCCAATGACTTTATCATTTTATTCATCTTATCTAACTTGGTTTCTGAAGATGAAACAGAGGAAGAAGAAGCCTCACTTCTCTGCCTCCTTCTATCAGCATGAATTTTGAGCTTTACTGCAGCCATGATATTAGATTCTACCTCTAGAGCTACATCCTGCATTTCAGCTGGAGTGGCACATCTTCTTTCTCTCAAAAGTAGGAAAAAATCAAAGTCAAAAGCATTAGCATAAGTGAGTTTGGTAGATGTGGGAGTAGGATTTACTTCAGCTGGTATCTTACTATACATACGGTTAAATCTTTTATTAAAATTAGGCAATGATTCCCCATTCTCCCTCTTTAGGTTTCCAAACTTTGTATGGTAATAGAGAAGATCTCTCCTATCCCCCCATTTCTTCAGGAATGCATCATCCAATGCTTCAATGTCTGCTATGGACCTATGGGGCAATTCTTTGAACCACTTTCTAGCCTCTCCATCAAGGCTCTGGAAAAACACTCTCATCCACACATCATCTTCACTGATATCTAGGTTATCAGCATAGCTGTAAAAAGATTCAAGGTGTTCTTCAGCTGTTACTCCCTCTGTACCAGTGAATTCGGGCATATATTTATGATGTTCTCCTGTAGGCATGGCATTCAAAGGAACAGGCAAGACTAAGGGTCCATGCCTAGCAGCTATGATTCTTTCCATCTTTGTGGGAGCTTGATGACCTGCCATGACTGGGATAGGTGGAAGGATACTGGCAGATTGAATGGTGGGAAGTAATGAAATAGATGACAGACACGAAGGAATATGATGGACTGTATGGGAGGCTTTCTTTGGACTGAGATCCAAAGGGGAACTGACTGAACAAGGAGCTTTATGAATCTTTGAAGGTATTTCTTTACTAACAATGCTATGCTCTAAATCTTCAAATTGTATATCCTCAGCTATAACCTTCTCTTTCAGAGATGCATAAGATTTCTTAGGCTTACCTAATCCTGATGCTACTTTCTGTGATGTTTTCCTTTGCTTAGCAATCTTCTTAGGGTCAAGCATTGGGTCAGCTGGTGATTTCTCAGGATTTCTCTGGGTATGCCTCACAAACTGAGCCAGAACTGAAATATGGAGTCGCCACTAGGTTGGTTCTCCAATAGAGTCACCAGATAGATGATTACAACCAGAAATGTGTCCAGACTTTGTCTATCATCAAAGCTGGATCTGTGTCATTCTCCTAGGGAATCTGAGCTTCAATATCCTCTCCACAACAACGGTGCTAATTAATGTTATCACCCAAGAAACTCTCCTAGGTTGTAATTCGAAGATGCTCAGGAACATTACAAATTCAACTTATTGTTGGAAATGGATGAATGGAAGAGATGATGCTTGTTCAAGCCATATAACCACTTCTACTATGCTTAACTCTAGACATGCGTGAACAACCCCAGACTACAAGGCTTTAGACCACCAATTACTCACAGTTTAGAGATTGGGTGAATATGGAGAATACTGACCATATCAGCAGATGCACAAGACCTTGTGATGGCCAGTTGCAACCAGTAAAGAGGTCTGCAAATCTAATTCCCTAGTGTACAAATAGGATGACAGCTCTCTGTCACTAAGTGAAAAGAAAACTAATTAACACATTCACTGATACATGCAAGATTTAAACACATAGGTAAGATGACATCTCCTCTAATGCTAAACATCAAGAGTTCAGGAAAACTGCATATCAGGCATAGCCTAGAACAAAATAGAAATGGAAAGTGAGCAATTGACAACGAAAGAAGCTTGTATTAGCTGAAAATGAAGACGAGAAACTGCAAGTATCAAGGTAGTTACAGTCTCCAGAAGTTGAACCTTACATCAAAACAACAATCATCAACCCTGATTACATCTTGTTTTTTGGTATATACAGAGTTTCATTACAAAGGAACTCAGCCATTCTAAGTATGGAGTGGTCATAATTGACCACCAACCGCTTTAACTGCTTGATGGAGTTTCTGGTGCATTAACTTGCTTCAGTGAATAAATCCAATTTTCTCAGATGCTCTGCTGTCCTAGCGGGCAAGTGGAGTGTCATGTAGAACAAAATCCCATAACTTGTTAAATGCATTCACCTGCTCAGGCTCTGTCTCTTTCCCTTTCGGCCATGCTATCCGTGGAATGTAGCTGTTGAGGAGCAAATGCACCGGGTACTGGTAACTGGCCACTTGTTTCCTTCAGGTGGTCAAAACGGTCAAGGTACATGAACTACAAAGTGGGTGGGACAGTCGGATGGAGGAGTAATATTGGCCATTAGATTGGGCGGATCGACGGTGGGGATTGCTTAACAAGTAGTACTGGGAGATATGGAAGTAGAGTGGGCGTGGGCCATTGGATCTCGAGTGGCAGATCCAACAGTCATTGGGAGGAGGAGATGTGCAGGAGTTAACGGGCAGGGATGGAGGATGGGCTGTAAGTGGTAGCCTGCACCATCATTGAGGGTTGGGCGGTAAACGTACAAGGGAGAGCGATCCCACTCAGAGCGTGACACGTGGCGGTGGAGGAGTGGGAAAACACTTTTCATTGTGTGTTAACACGCCGCTACACTATGGTTGCGGGGGAAGCAGATGTTGTCCGGTTGCGTTGGAGATGATCGGAGGGCGGGCTTTAAATCACACAAATTTGTCGGATGTGACAGGGAAATGTTGGATCGGGGGTGACGAAGAGCGACGATTGAAGTCACAGTGGGAATTTGTGAAGGCGCACAGTTATATGGGGTATAGGTTTTAGCGCTTGGGGCTTCGAGAAGTAAGTGTTTATCTGGGGTTTTGGAGGAAAAGCAGAGACAACGGGGTTATGAGAGAGTTATTGGAGTGAGGGAGAAGGAGAAATATGACTAGTGCGAGTTCTCTTTTGAACATGGACAATATGGATAAGCTTGCATTTGATTCTCAAAATGTCAAAATATATGGCAGAGCTAACAGTGACCATCTGCTTTTCCTACTTTCTGAAAGTTGATCATTGACACTTTCTTGAAAGTTTTCTTTTCGATCTTTTTTGTCTTTGTTGCCAAGATTTTTGTTGCCACTTTTGATTGTTAAGAGAATCTTGAAACACATTTTTTGGTTGAGGTTTCACCCATCTTGTGTTGATAACTTGCAAAAGTGTTTTGTTTCCTATTCTTCGATGATAAAGTTTCAAGCACTTTTTGAAGAGACATTTTTGTTTTTGCTTTTGAAGAAAACCTCTTGAAAACTTGGTTTTTCTTTTTTGAACTTTGTTTAGATTTAGTTTCTTTTTGTGAATGAAAGTGCATTTTTGTTTGTCTTGAAACTTGCTTTTAGTGTAGAGACGAAAATGAGAATTAGAAACTCATATTCCATCTAAACATTTTAAGTGGCAAATTAGTATTGATAAACAAGTTACTTTCATTTCTTGATTTAGAATAGTCTTAGGTTTTGATTCAGCATGTACTCATTGCATTAGGATAAATTTGTGCATCTTTTTAGGGCATCCATAGTTTTGTTAATTTTTGTGAGTGTGAAGCTTGAGTAAAAGAAAAGAAAAGAAAATTTGTTGATTTCTTAGAAGTCCTTCTAAACCTAGTAGAAATTTCTTTCATTGAAGAACAAAACGAGCGCATTTGCATATAGTTTGGTTTTTATTAATTTATTTTGTGTTAAAACACCACTAGTTTCACTTCCACTTATCTCTTGACTTAAAGAACAACTCATTTAAAAATAAGAACTAATTAAAATACACTAAAACTTTTTTATAATTGTCAACGTAGACACACCAACAAGTTTTAGGATATTTTAGGGCCTTGGATTAGGTGAGTGGAGAGAAAACTCTCCAAGGACATTTAAACTGTCAAACATAGCAGTTTGAATAGTGAGTGCAAATCCAATAGCATTAGGAAGACCAGGAAAACTCTGGATCTGGGAGTTAAGCACAAGGGTTTTTGAAGATAAGGAAGAGAGGTACCCCCTCTCCTACTTGTCGGATCTTACCTCAAGACTATTCCGCCTAGCTTCTGACACGAGTTGGTGACCTTACTTGCTTCTCTTAGGGATATACATAGGTGGCCACAGAGGGGAATCCCATGGCACCTGAGGTCGATGTTGTATCACTCTCAATAGTACTACTAGAGGGAACCCTTGCGAAGCTTGGGGGCTTGCATCGGCGCAGGATGTTGTTAGAAGGCGAGTGTAACTTCCTCTGTTACCTTTGCTAGTAGGACTAGGCTTTCATTATCCTAGACTGTCTTCAGAAGGCCCCTTACCGCACTTTCTTGTATTTTGGTGTCCGGTCCTCATCACCTGAAGCGGAAATACTTGAAAGTTGTTTGACTGGCTGATATCTTTTACGGACTTTTTAGTGTGTGCTCTGTGCTCTTAGTTGGCCTAGATTTCATCTTTTCTTGAGTCTTTAATAAGAGCTTAATAAAAAATTCAAAGTGGTTGATTGATCACCTAGATGGTCTCGAATACTTCATGGTCTTTCACCACCAAGTTTAGAGCCTTCTCCTAGAAGGTGCAAAGGTAATACTGCTGGTCAGTTCCATTCCGTGGCAGCTGATGCATCAGGGATTGATCCTCCCCTCAGGGGCATTAGTGGTCATGACAGGCCTGGTACTTCCGTAGAACAAGAGAGGAGCACTCTAGTTCAATCTCAAGTTCTCTTTCAATCAGAAGATAACATTGAGGTAGAAGAAATTCCAGAGTCGTCAGCGGCTTTGAATTCTCCTCTACCTTCTAGCCATCCAAACATATTACAATACATTGGGACTCCGACACATAGACTGTCAAGTCCAGGTCATATTACGCACTTACCATCGATGACCACTACTGGGAGCATGGCTTCTACTACAAGCGCTACAACTATGGAGACTCCAACATTTGTACAAGGGGGAGGAACTATTTCCATCCCCTATACATCTTTATTTGGGTATTTTTCTAGCACATCTTTAGTTGGGTCTACCTCCATTCCTTGTACAAGTAGAAATTCCCAAGCCAATGCTTTTAGTTCTGGGTTTTTCTCGTTTGGCACCCATTCACAGGGTATTCCGTCAGTTCCTTTCAGTGCCTCCACATCCATGATGGGTGGGTCAGCTTGATTCTAGGGTTTTCCTTTTGGAAGTGGTCATATACCACATTCCAACCTAACGATAGCATCTATGCCTTTTTCCGCTACAAGAAAAAGTGGCAATCTCTTTCAAGGTTGGACTAACCCTGCGGTTAGTGGCATGGGAACTGGGAATCTATTTTTTGGCCAACAAGGGAATAGCTCGTACTCCATAGTTAGCGCGTTTCAAAGTATTCCTCCCTTAGCTTCTGCTTGGAATCCTTATCAAGGGTTATAAACTCCTTATAATCCATTAGGAGGAAGCTTCATTGGTTATGGAGGTATTTCAGCCGGAGTTGGTCAAAATTCGAGTTTTGCTGGATCATAAGGGTTGCCTTTTGGTTCAGCTGGTTCTGTGGGTAACTTTGGGTAGCCTGGTGCCTTCCAAAATCCAGTCCAATATTTTCAGAACTTTGGGAGCTCCGCCTAGTCTAGGTGGAATCCCCAAGGTCCTCCTAGGCTTCCTTTTCTGGCAACGTTGAATTTGTCAGATCTCATGAAATTAACAAATGATCCAATCAAATACAATCCAGCCTGGCCTTTGGCCCCAACCAAACTCCCTTCAGACATTCTGAAGTTCGAGGGGAAGGGCGGCGAAGACCCGGGCGACCATGTAACCACATTCCATTTGTGGTGTTCATCAAACTCTCGTATCGATGACTTGGTTAGGTTGAGAATCTTTCAATGCACCTTGACAGGTAATGCGGCCAAGTTGTATATAGAGTTTCCAGGGGGCAGCTTTACATCTTTTGCCGACTTAGCTAATATTTTCCTAAATCATTTCCAGTTGCCCGTCTGTTATGATGCCGAAACGTAACTTCTGGAAAATTTTCGTCAGGATACGGAAACCCACATTTCTGATCACATTCAAGAATGGAGATGAAAAAAGAGGCTCATTAAAGCCAAAATCCCTCCGGAGTACCCTCTCGAATGGTTTCTGAAATCTTTATGACCTGAAATCTCTAAGGATGTCTCCCTGTCCGGAGTCTATTATGAGGAAAAAGCTATTTTTAGGGCCCAACAATTAGGATTGATTTATTCTTAGTCTGGGATTCTACAAAAAATCTTGCCTAATGCTCCCAAGACTAAAATTGATATAGCCAAGTCGAAGCCAGGTCCCCATGCGGATGGTATCGTTGGATCGGTAGACACGAATGCGGTGAACCTGTTGACCCAATTGTAGTAGTTGTCTTTACAAACTACTCCTAACAGCGAGGTCACATCGTCTAACCCTTCATCTTCCCAACCCTCCTCAGTTAATGTCGTCCAATCTACCAACCCCAAAGGAAATCAAAATTCCAATGGGAAGAAGAAAGGACGAGGTAAGAAAAAGAGTCAAGATGAGAAGACTAATGAAAATAAATCTGGCAATAATGTTGGTGGTGGTAGAAATGAGTCTAAAAAGAAAGTCAAGTTTCCATGCAAGTTATGTAGTGGAGACCATTTAACTCATCTCTTCCCAAAGATTCAAGATGCTCAGCACTTGTTAGGGCAGCAAGGGACTTCTAGTTCTCAAGGTGTGTTAACTAACCCTTTTCCCCAAGGGAAACAACTACTTGTTGGCGCGAATTCAAACCCTGGTACCTCTGTGGGGGGCAACCAGGAAGGGGAGAAATCATCAAATGTTTTCATGATGGGTTCTAATGTACATGTGGCCACTCGGTCGCGTGATTACAGTGAAGCTAGAACATCTAAGGAAAAAACTACTCCCAGAAGTACCGACCTTCATATAGAGTGACCCCCTATTGAGATTATACCACGGATACTGAAAGGTTCTGCTAAACATGTGATTATCAATCCAAATGCTAGGGCCACCCAGAACTACTCCATAGTTGGGGATTTGTCTCAGAGTCCATGCGCTATGTCTGATTTAGAGGTTCTCTAGTCATCTGCAACTCAATGAATTGCTTTACTTTCGATGATAGGGGTAGTGGCACCAAATAAATATTTAGTGCTCACTTTCAACATGCTAAATATCAAAAAGCGACTCCCTCATCACATGGATTTTCAAATAAAGTCTACATACCAAAAAATTAACATTTTTTGTACCGTTATTGATGAAGGAGCTTGCACATGCATCATGTCAATGTCATGTTGGAAGGCCATTGGATCACCTTCAGTTGTTCCTTCACCTACCCTCCTGACTGCATTTGATGGGCATTTTCATAAGCCACGTGGGATTATCCCAGCCTTTCCCATAAGTGACGAGGGAAAAGTCATTAGCTAACCTAGACTACAATCTCCTCTTAGGAAGGAACTTGGTATATGAAATGGATGCCATTGTTTCAACTCTATTTCATGTTATTTGCTTTCCTCATGAAGGGAAAATCGTTAAGGTTGATCAATTGCATTATTGTCCAATTGATCCTTGAGCAACTTCAGACTCTATTGTTCCTTTAGCATATAACCCTTGTCTGCCTACTGAGAATCTGGGAGTTGGGATGTATTCTTCATTGATGGGTACCTTTGATCTTCCCTCTCCTATCACTAGAATCAATGTTGTTTCATCAACCAAGGAATCTTCATGAGAAGGGTTCTTTCGAACTCGTTACTTTTCAGATCCTTGGACCTTGCCTTCACCTACGACCACATTAGCTGAAGGACAAGTTGGTGGAATGGAATTTCCTATGTCTGCAACAGAGCTCAGATATTAGTCTATCATTAACTCTGTAGATAGCCTTTCTACTCCTTTCTCTAAGGAGGAGCTAGATGGCGATGTGGCCCCAACCTGGACCCTTGATTCTACCTCCACTATGGACTATTTAGATAGGGTTTTACCATCCGAAGAAGTGATCTTAGAAGTGATGATGGGTGTACATCGACCTTGGGAAGATTTACACCATCTTTCATATTTTCTTCCTCCATTGTAGGAAGTAGAATCTAGGTTCTCCGAGCTCTTTACTAGTGATGTTTGTACGCTATCAAATCATTTAGCTCCAACACACTTTCATGCTGAAGGTAATATTTCGGTAATTTTAAAAATGATATCTATAAACATCTCTGGGAACCCTAGCGTGATCGAGAATCTCTTCATCAGAGCTGAATGTTCCCTCAAAGAAATTCAAATTTACACCGACCTTTTTAAGGAATTTCGAGATGTATTCACTTGGTCATATGAAGAAATGCCTGGGATTGATCCATCCATAGTTCAACATGAGATCAAGATGTATGAAAATGCCAAACTGATTTTTCAAAAGCTTCGGCCAGTTAATCCTAGGAAAGCAGTAGCCATTAAAGCTGAAGTAGAGAAGCTGCTCAAGGTGGGTTTCATATACCTTGTTCCTCTTACAGATTGGGTTTCTAATCCAGTCCCTGTGGATAAAAAGTAAGGAACAATCCGAGTATGCATTGAATTTAGGGACCTAAACAAAGCTTGTCCCAAAGATAATTACCCCATTCCATTTATTGATCAAATTATTGATGAGTATGCGGGCAATGAGATTTTCTCCTTCATGGACAGTTTTTTCGGTTATAATCGGATCTCTATCCATCATGAAGATCAACATTAGACAGCTTTTATATGTCCCTGGGGTACCTTTGAATATAGAAAGACTCCTTTTGGTCTTAAAAATGTTGGAGCTACTTTCCAACGAGCCATGTCATATTCTCTCCACGACATTAAACATATCATCGAAGCATACCTGGATGATCTAGCTTCTCGTTCTCGAAATAGAACTGATGATCCTAGTCACCTTCGATTGGTTTTTGAGCGATGTAAATTTTATAAGATCTGGTTGAATCCCAATAAGTGCATTTTCGTGGTTACATCTGGTCAGTTATTAGGGTTCATGGTATCAAATGAAGGGATTTGCATTGATCCCTTCAAGGTAGAGGCAATAATTCAGTTGCCTCCTCTGTCCTCAATTCGACAACTTCAAAGTCTTCAAGGGAAAGCTAATTTCTTAAGAAGGTTTATAGCGAATTATGCCAAGATTACTAAAGGATTCATATGTTTGCTACGTAAAGGAGTCCCATATGTGTGGGATGACCTTGCGCAACAGTCGTTCGATGCCTTGAAAAAGGAATTAGTCTCTACCCCACTTTTGAGTCCACCAGATTATGGTAGGGACTTCCTTTTATATCTTGCTGTGACAGAATCAACCATGGGTATGGTTCTCGTTCAGGAAGACGATGCTCTCATAGAGCATGTGATTTATTACTTGAGATGATGCTTGATAGGTCCTGAACTTCACTATTCCCCTGTTGAGAAGTTGGCTTTGGTAGCTGTTCATGCCGTCCAACGGCTCCATCCTTATATTTTTCTATGTAAAACTTTTGTCTTAGAAACGGTCAGTCCATTCCAATTTGTCCTTAGTAGGTGAGTGATTGGGGGAAAATATAATCGATTGATAGTCATCTTACAAGAATTCTATCTCGAGCTCTTTTCCACCAAGTCTAAGAAATCTATGGTTTTTGCGGAGTTAATCTCTGAGCTGCCTTGTGGAGAGGATACAATTTATGAGGAAAGTTTACCCGACAAACATTTATTCCTCATATCTTCACTCAACCCTTGGTATGGAGATATCATTTTCTATCTCCAGACTTCAAAGTTCTAGTTAGGGCCTAAATCTACCTCAGGATTAGAAAGGTAGGATCTAGGGTAACATCAAACCAAGCTTAACGTGGTTGCTAGCCCTACCAGGTCGGGAGAGGGCTCTCTCCTGTCAATCTCAGCAAAAATGATCAATGAGGTTTGAGATGACTTGAGTGAAGATTTATTTTAGGCTAGGTATTTCTGTAAAAAGGTTTGATTGGATTTGATGACGTTTTGTTGGCTCAAATGGAAAGGTAGTTTTTGGGTCTTGGGAATGAGGCTCAGTTTCGTAGAGGTCTCAATGGGGCAAGGTACGCAAGTGATTTGATACTTCAAATTGAATGAAATGGAGAGATTTAGATAGGTGAGGGGTTGAAGAGGGCAAGAAAACCTCAAGGATCCTCTTCAAATAGCTAAAAACGTCAATAACTAAGAAAACCCTAGGTAGGGCATTCTACCTTTATCCTTGTTTGTTTTAGTTAAGAAGAAGCAAGAGAGATAATGGGATACATAAAACACATATAAACTTACATTTGTAGAAGGAAACACAATATCAAAGCAACATGCCACATGAATCCCATAGAGTACTGCAAACCCTGGTCCATTCCTTAGCCAAAACTGCTGACAAAATGTATACAATGAAGCTCCAAGCTTTCTCAAAAGTCCAACCATGCTAATGATTGAGAAAACATAAGATATAGGAAAAAAAAAACTCATCCTAGCCTTCGGGGGTCAAGCTCATGAGTTTAGGAGCTGTTCCAACTAATTCTAAACTAAGAACTACAAATTAGGCAATGGAACATCATGCCTCTAAAAACTAGGGAACCGATTCATTCAGTTGCAAAATAACTTTTCATGGATGATTCTACCTTCATGAGTGAAAATTTGACATAATTACATCAAGATCCATCACTTTACATTAAATTACATCATAATTTTGACATTAAGAAAGTGAAAAGTCAAACTGTCAAGGAACTAGGCAAAAACAGAGTATACTTGGTCAAACTGAGCAAAATTTCCCCTGTGCGCCACGCTGATTTCTCTATGCGTAGTGCCTGTTTGTAGCCACTTTTCGAGGCCTTCCTGGTGTCTAAATTCGCTCCAAGTGTACTTGTTAGAAATTTCCACCTGTTTACTTTCTAGATCAAGTTGAATTTTTGAATTTGGCCTCAATTTTCCCCTCCAAAACTGAGTTTTCCCAACACTGCTTCCTGTGTGTCAAAATAGGGGAAGTAAGGTCATTTTTTGAGTGTTATTGACCTTTTTGGGGGTTCAAAACCTATCAAAATTTCTTGGACATTGTTAGGAATGCATATTTTTCCAAGAAAAATCCAAATATGTTGAGTTTTTGACATTTGGAGGCCTCTATCAAAAGCGAGCACCAGGTGGCGTGGCGCATTGGGTAGAAATTTATGTGTTTTAGCCCAAAAATTTTTAAAATGCAAAAAGTGTCCCAAATTTTTTGAAATTTGGGCTGAGTTCTCTCCATTAAGTGCTATGTTGGGCCAAGGAAGCATCAACCAAGATCTGAAGTTTATCTTGTGCTTTTTTCCTCCTCAATCTCTTCTTCAATTTTGCCTTCAAGCTCCTGATTCTAGCTTGGCACACCATATTCCTTGACAAACAATGATATGCCATGTTTCTCAACATATTCTTCTCATTGATGGCTTTCTCTAACTTCCTCTCCAAGTGGATATTAGTCTTCTCCAACCAATACTCATGATCAACATTGATTTCTTGCTCAAGTGTTGTGAACTTGACTCTCCTTCATTTGGCAGCTTGCCGGTTTTCGCGTATGTTTCTAAGCTCCATTATGGTTTTATGATCCTCTAGTTGCTTGTTTCTTTGTTCCAGGTACTTTATTATCCACTCGGCTCTTTCCAAGTTGAGGGAAAAAGCATTGATGTCCGCCTGTTGCTCTTGGATGACTTCCTTGAGCTTTAAGCTTTATGGGCCGAAATTCGTGTCATCGTACTGAATGAGAATGAAATCAGTCTCCTACTTACCTGAAGGCCCCTCATCATGTAATGGCCTCTTGCCCTTGTCTTGAACCTATTGTACTGATGAAGGAAGTGAGACCCCTTCCACCTCGGGTGGAGATAATACTTGCTTTGCTGCTGCAAATAACCGTCTAGTGCCCTTCTGATAGGTGACAAACACCGACACACTAGTTGTCTTTGTCTCATGACCCTCCTGCTGATGAGAAGGTCCACCTATCTCATGAAAAGTCTCTAGGGATACCTAAGGAGCTATGAAGAACTCATGAGAAATGAAATCCTCCCATTATATGCCCTGCAAACCAAGCTTATGCATGACCACAATTTTAATGAGAGCAAAATGATATATATTGTTGAACTGCTGCTGAGGAGTCTTTTGTTGTACTAGGGTGGTCATCTTCTCAATATTTCAACACATGAAGTAGGGGAGATTCATCATTATCACCCTGGTAAAGGGAATTAACAACTTGATATGATAGTTATATAGGTGAGAAAACCAACCCTCACAGCTGAAATATTTCATAATCATTTTCATCAGGGGAGCATATGAGTCTTTCAGGTATCGAAAGGGAAACACTCTACTAAGTTGTCTCAAATAACCGGGCTTAATGTATGGTTCATAGTGTTCCATGTCAATCTGTTGCCTTTTATTCCACTACTCTCTGACATTAGGAATGTCAGTTGCTAGAGAAAAAGACTTCGGTGTCAAGGTAAATGTCACACCAGCTAGAGTGGTTTGGTCGTTATGTAGATGAAGCACAAATAATCGAGCCAAATCATGATGATATTGGACTCTAGAAACCATCTCACAGAACTCATAGCATGATTGGTGTTGGAAGCATGTAATAGCAAGAGGGCAGGCCTGCAGCTCAGCAAGTGAAGTAGGTTCCTCTCTTATATGTTTTCCACCCCTATGAGCTCTCCTTGGTGCATGTACTTCTATAGGAGAGTCACTGTGCGTCTCTTCTTCTTGGTCATATGAAGGATCAGATTCCATGCTTGCAAGTGGGTGAGTTTTCTTGATGAGTAGTAGGAGATTTATGGTGTTTTTAATTTTTTGCCACCAAGGGTAAAAATATATGAGGGACTGTGGGGGCAGAGAGTATGAGGGGTTTTGGGAATGTTAGGACAGGATTGTTTTGGGAAATAGGGGATTAGGGAAAATATGTAAGCTTAGGGATAACAATTAGGGTTTAGGGATTTGTATTTAGGATTTGGGAAAATGGGAATTGGGGATAGGGATGACTGAATATGGGAGTTAAGGAATGGGTGAATAAGCTGAGAGAATGAATGGAGGAGTGAAAAAATGAAGGAATGGTAGAATAAAATTGGTAGCAAAATGACAAGTACAAACCCTAGGAAATGGCTTTTGAGAAATTGCAAGGTATTAGGGTTTAAGCTTTTTCACACAACCACCATAAATTTTCAAGAAAAACTCATTTACTAGCATGGAAGAGGGCTTAACTTACTTGCACACTGGAGGTTTTGAGTGGTTTTGGCAATTTGAGGGAGTTTTTAAGAGAATCGGGCTTGGCAGCTCTATGTGCCGCGCCTCAAACCCAATGTGCCACACCTCCTGTGTGCGTCGTGCCAGTACAAATTAACACAAAATATGGCAACCCTATGCACTGTGCCTCTTGTATGCACCACGCCTCTCACCTAGTGCGCCACACTGATAATTTTACATAGTTTTTCTCCAAGTTCGCTCCCTTTGCTCAGCATGACCTTCACATTGCTCAATTTTTCTTCTGGAAATGCCAATGAGCCTTTGAATTGTAAAAAATGATTTATATAAAAGTGCTTTTTAATTTTTTATTCATAAAACCCACTTTTAGAATGTTTGCAATGTGACTTTGTTCTTCACTTCTGTTTTTTGAGCAGTTTGTTTTATTTGATCCTTTTGATGAACTGAATGACTTGATCTTTGTTTTTCTTGTAGGGGATGGAGCTAATGAAGCTTGGCAAGGTGACCAGGGTTTCCACTGAAGTGATGTACATATGAAAGAACTAGAAATACATGAATTTATACAAATAAAACCTAAAATACTTTGTTTTTCCTCAAAACAAAGTTTTGAGGAAAAATACATTTCCGAGTGAAATTTATTGATATTGGAACTTTATTCAACCTCCTCATGTGCCTGCTGACTATTATTGAAGATTTTGAATACCTTTTTAATGAAACCCTAGACCCAATGAAACTGAAACACTAGAAATGACTCTTGCAAATTTAAAGACAAAAAGTGATTGCAGCTGATCTTGATGAATAGAAATGGGCCAGCAAGTAAAGGACATGAGGGAAAATGTAGAACAAGCCACTACCGTCAAATGGTCCATGCTCCTAATGGAATGGAGTTGACTGAGCGAGACACCTAATATGCAATGCAACAAGAGAATTTGATCTCTGACGGAGGGATGAAGATATCGACACTGACATTGGCTCCAATGGGGATGGTAGCTCCTTGGAGGTGCCAAGAACTACAGATCTCTGGGAAAGTAGGCAGTGCCTTCTTCCATTGGGCTATGGAGTCAATAACTTCAACAAACCAAAATGAGACTCTTGACACAATTTCAAGACTAAAATGTGACTCAAAACTGACCCAATTTCAAGACTGAAATCGACTAAAAGACCTGACTCAAACAAACCAAACTAAAACTGAAATCAAACCTCAGTTTTATAGCCTTCACCTCGGGCCCCAAACTAAAAGTATGAAAATAGTACACACTTGCAATGGAATTTAAAGAAACCGGTATGTACAATGATACATATGACAACAGAAAATACTTCAAAAATAGTACCGTTTGAGTAGCCGACCGTTGACCAACCCACCAGGATAGTATTCGCCATTCATTTCTTGCAAGAGGAAAGAATTTTGGCCCCAATATGCAGCAATCCTGTAAGGTCATTTCCAAAGATTTTCAAACTTTCCATGTTTACCTTTCTATTCGTTTCTTGCATCCCATTTCAAAACTATGTCCTCTATTTGAAACTTGTCTGCTTTTGCTTTTCGATCATATATCTTCTTGATTCTCTCTTGTAGCTTGAAAGTGTTATGAAATACCTCCTCCCTATTTTGCTCCAAGTGAATCATTTGATTGATTCTCTGCTGCAAATGATCATCTTCATTGCCTGCTTCTTGTAGGAGTTTGACCACTGGGACTACGAGAGAGGTCGGGAATAGTGTGTCCACACCATACATGAGCTCAAAAGGAGACATGCCTATAGATTTTTTTTGACTTACTTTGTCTGTGCAAAATGCATTGACTAGCCTTTTATGCCAACTTTTCTTATTCATTTCTAGCAGCTTTTTGATAATTTTGACCAAAGATTTACTTGAGGATTCCGCCAATCCATTGCCTTGTGGGTAATATGCAGTTGAGTGCCCCAAAGTGATTTGATATTTATGACAAAATTCAATCATCCTCTTAGATTTAAAGGCTGCTGCAATATCAGTGATCAGCTTATTTGGACAACCAAAATGAGACAAAATGTTGTTTTCAAGAAATGAAATGATTACCGAATCAGTTGCCTGCCTCGTTGGAATCGCCTTAATCCATTTGGTGAAATAATCCATCGCTATGAGGATCCATTTGTGCTGCACTGAAGAAGAAGGATGAATCTCGCCAATGAAATCCAAACCCCACTGCTAAAATGGAGCACTTACTTCAATGGGCTTGAGTGGTAAAGGCTGCAACTTCCTCCTACCTTGAAAAATTTGACATTCATGGCAGCTTGTTACTATTTTGTACACATCAACAAAAAGAGTTGGCTAATAATACTCCACTCTCAAAATTTTATTGGTTGTTGTCTTCCAAAAAATATGACCTCCGCAATCTCCCTTGTGAAAGTCTTCGATAACATGTTTTTCCTCTTCTTCAACCAAACAATTGAGCAAGACACCAACGAGATATTTCCAATAAAGTGAATTATTCATGATACAAAATTTGGTAGCCTTAAATTTCAGCGTCCTACTTTTGTTCTTAGCCATTCTAGGTGGTGATGACAAATTTGGAGTACATAAACAATGTCCAAATACCAAGGAGAAAGAAGAAAAATTTCTGATACCTAAGAGGGCAGACTTTCTTCATCTTCCTCGGACATAGCAGTAGTGAGATTGATTTCCAAGGCATGCAAATTTGACTCAGCCATTAGCTTATCCAGCCCCTGTCCTTTGATGAGCTTTGTCGATTTGATCTCCACGTCATATTCCAACAAGGTAGCAATCCATTTGCCTCTTTTCCCCTCTGGATCTGTTTGCACTAAGACATATTTAACAACAACGTTAGGGACATAAGCAAGGATGTGAGAATGCAGAATATAAACCCAAAAATCTTCAATGCCTTTACCAAAGCAAGGGCCTTTTTTTCAATAATATTGTACTTTAATGCAGCATCCCTTATGGTCCTGCTGAAAAATGCAATTGGTTTCTCAAGCTAGTCTCTTTTCTAAATCAAGACTTCTACCATAGTGTGATCCGAGGCAAATGAAAACAAAATAAAATCTTGAGTATAGTCCAGGCTGATCAAAACCAGAGCAGAAGAAAGGGCCAATTTCACCAAATTGAAAGATTTAATTGCTTCCTCAGTCCATTTGACTACACTATCGTTTTTGAGCATGTTTGTGATTTCCCTTAAATGTTCTGCAAGATTAGGCACAAAGCGATGTAAGAAATTCATCTTACCATTGAATGATTGGATTTCCTTCTTACTTCGTGGAAAATCAATCTTTTGAATGGCTTCCATCTGTGCTGGATCAATGCGGATGCCCTCTTTTGATATGATATAACCAAGAAGCTTGCCTTCATCCATGGCGAACAAACTCTTCTTTGGATTGAGAGAAATACCATACTTTCTACAACGCTGAAATATAATTTTCAGATGATAGAGGTGCTCTTCATCTAAGTTAGAGAAAACTGTCAAATCATCAAGATAAACAACTAGAAAAACATATTTTTCATTAGTGAATGCAATATCCATCACCCGCTGAAAGGTTGCACTAGCATTTTTCAATCTAAAAGGCATCTTTTCATAGTGAAAAGTTCCCCACGGAGTGGTGAATGCTGTTTTGTCTTTTCATCCTCATGAACCAAAATTTGGTTATACCTGGAATACCCATCAAGTAGTGACATGCAGGAAGCCCCAACTACCCTCTGAAGTATGTGATCCATCTTGGGAAAAGGATAGTTATCTTTCAAAGAGACTTTATTCAGATTTCTAAAATCAATACATAATCGAATCTCACCTGTTTTCTTGCGCATGGGCACCAAATTAGAAATCCAATCGGAAAACCGTATAGGAACAATGATACCTACTTTGTACAACTGATTGAATTCCTTCTCAATTGAGGGTAGTAGCTTTGAATTTATCCTTCTTAGCTTCTGATGAAAAGGCTTCTGATTTAGCTTGATCAGGATGATATGCTGAATGATGCTTGTGTCATATGCCTTCAAATCTGAATAATCCCAAGCAAATACATCAGTAAAAGAAGATAGTAAACTGATATACTTTTCTTTCACCTGTGGAGTCAATGCTTTTGATAATTTCACCATTTTAGGATTTTCAGCTAATCCAATGTTCGAATTCTCAACTTCTTTCTCGGTTGGCAACAAGCTCGGTTTTCAGGCCACATAATCTTGATCAAACAGCTCCTCTAAAGGTATTATACCTTTAGGAATGACGTTGTCCTTTAGCTATAAAACTTCCATCTAATTGACTTCTATATCCACCTCACCATCATCATACTCCACATCAATAGAAGTGTCTTTGAATTTACCTTCATTTTGTAGAAATTCATCGATCTCTTCATCATCTTGAAACACTTGCCAATACCTTTGATTGTCGGGAACAACTAGGTGATGTTTCACATGAATCTCAAACTTGTTGTTTGAATTCATCGAAATTTTCAAATTACTTGCTGCTGTTGCAAGTGAATCTATAATGACATTCTAAACACGGGGGACACATGTCAAAGTGTAATATGAAAATACTCTCAAGATTTCTAATACTGCATTGCGGTAAGCTCACATTCGAGGATGCTTAGCTTGGTATTCCCATTTCACTTGCTTGATAACTAACTCGGAGTCACCATACACTGAAATCATTTTAGCATTCAACTTTCTGAGAATTTTCAAACTGGAAATTAAAGCCTCATAGTCAGCCTCATTATTTGAATAGTCAAAAGCTAGTTTATAAGAATAGACCCTTACATTGCTTGGCACTTTGTTTTGGGCAAAAATAGGGCTGCGTATCCAAATACCAATTCTAGCACCTTCCCTTCCTACCACACCATCAAAACCCATGCTCCACAGGCCTACTTCGTCCTCTTCCAAATGCTGAAATTTTGTTTGCTATGTGACTCTTCCTTGCTGTCCATCAATATGTTGTTGTTGTGGGAAGGCTGATTGCTCAGCGGTACTATCAAGTCTTTGTGTTTCTTGCTTTAAGACCTCTTTGAAATTTTCAGTGATCTCGAGAATGTCTTTTACTTCTACTACTTGGCTATTTACATCATTAAAGCTATCTGAATACAAAACAAATGATTCTAAATCAGTATGTACATAGTTGATTGGATGATTTACTGGTTTCTCCTTGCTAGTAATCATGTACTTCATCTTTTGCTCCCGGTATAATTTTCTCATTTGTCCAAACACGGGGATGGTAGCATAGGAGAAATCAAGCTGCATTGTCCCTTTGATCTTTGCTCCCTAAGATCTGGAAAGAAGCATGCCAAATCTAGGAGGTATATCCGTCACGACCACATACATCAAAACATTTTTAGTCGAAATCTGATCCAAACTGACCACCAAATCTTTGATAAGACCAATGCACCACTCTACCAGAATCAAAGGAGTAGAGGTCATGATACTTTCTAGTGATATCCAACCCCAATTTCTCCATGATAACCTTAGGCATGAGATTATGAGAGGCTTAAGAATCAAACATGGCATTGTGTAATACATAGTCATGCACCCGTAGGCTGATGTAAAAAGGAGCTACATCACTATCTTGAGACTAACCTTCCAATGCTGGACCAAAAATCAACTCAGGTTTATCATCCTCCACATTCACCATATCAGATGATGGATCCAAATTGAAAATCTTAGACACCTGACCTTTGTAGCTGTTGTTTTTCATCAACTCAGTGAAAGGAATAGATACTTTTAACTTAGCAATTTTATTTTCTAAGTTAAAAACTGAAATATTTTCTACCTCTTTCACTAAAACATCCTTCTTTTCAGTCTTCTCCTTTGACACACTTGGATGATTGGATCTTTCATTTGCTGATGGCATTTTGTTGGTGGTAGGATCAATTATCTCTTTTCCCTTTTTCTGCACAATAGGAGGATCATTTTTTGGTATTGTTATCTCCTTCCTTTTTTGAATTGGATTTATGGGCACATCTCTACTTCTGAGTGAATATCGTCACTGCTATGCTGACAAAGCATTCATGTATCCTCTTTGATATTCATCAAACTCCTCCTCAAGAACTGTTTCATTCGCCAAGATGAAATTTTCATCCCTTTGTACAGCTGAATTCTTGGAATACTCCTCCTCTTCAGTAATAAGAATTGGCATATCATTGGGTGTAAAAAAATGATTCTCTTCTCCAATTACGTTCTCCTCATCGTCTGATTCTGGGCCATGTACAAAATCTGTTGTAAGGGTGTCTTTCCCTGCTACTGCACTGTTTGGTCTTGTGCTCACTACTCTCTTTGCTTGATTCTAAATTGTGGTTGCTGCTGACCGTGGAAGCTGGGATTTTTGACTTGTGGTTCAGACTTGTCAATTTTCAATCTGTCAAACATCTTCTCCATCTTCCTGAGCACTTGATCTGAAGTGGAAACCTCTTCCTTTATTGTTACTTTCTTTTCAGCCTTTGTTCTAGCGCTCTTGGCAAGCAGATTAGCTTCAATGCTGACTGCAATTTTCGGCATGTCTTCCAAAGTGGTCGGATCTCTTTCTCTTAATTGATAGGCCATATCAGGATCGAAACCATATGGAAACTTAATCAAAGCCAGCCCCATATGTGGCTTTATATGATTAGGAATTGCAATGTAAATTGAGTCGAATCTAATACAATAATCTTGAACAAACTCACCAACATTCCGCTTGATGTTCTCATATTCAAAAAGGATCTGAAGAGGATTTTTCTTCACGTCAGCGATCCAAGAATTGTCTCTGAATATTAGTCAATGTAGTGATGCTTGCAGTCGACAAAGCTCTAAACCACTTCCTCACTTCACCACCAAAGGTTTGTAAAAACAGTCTCATTGTCACATTTTCGCATCAATCTCATGAAGGTCAAAGAAATCTGTCATCCTGTCCACATGTTGCTGAGCTATAACACCATGAGGAGTGCCATCAAACAGTGGAATTTTGCTTTGATAATCGGCGGGCATATCATCCAAATTTTGAGGCAGCACAAGGGGTGAAAAACGAGCAGCCATTGCTCTCGGTGGATTTGCAATCGGTCTTGGGGATGTTGGGGGAGTGGGTGCAACTGGTGTATGGGGTGTATGAGGTGGGGATGGTGGTGAAGAAATTTTGGATGTTTGAGGGGTAGAAGGAGTGGACAAAGGTGACACGACTGCAAATTTTTTATCAGAGATAGAAGGCTGCACAGGAATGGTGGGAATGAAGGGAGTTTCGGTAGGAATTCCAAAGCTAGATGCAATTGCAAAAGACCCAAGGGTTGCAGATGCAGACTCTAAGAAATCAGCAATATTTGAAGTCACAATTGAAGTTTGGAGTTGATTCAAGATATAATCATCAATTGATTTATTGGCCCTTTTAGTTTCAAGATCTTTAATAAACTCAGGATTTAAGGCAGTAGAAGCAACAACACTTTTAGATTTGGTTTCAAACAAAGACAACTCAAACTGCTCGTCAAACTCAAGGTCTTCAAGATACTCAAAAACAACAAGACATGAATGAGATTTGAACACATGAATCACAAAAATTTCTTAGGGAAGGATTCTCGGAATAAGATTGGGATTTTAGTACATAGGAGGTGGATCAGGATCTGGATTTGATCTGGTATATCTTCTGGAAGCCAGTGTGTTATTATTTCCAAGAATTCAAATGGACATTACCAACTTGTTCAACTTCTCAAACTCTAAACTTATCATCCAAAAGCTTAGAATTCTCATATGTACGAGGCAATTTGCAAGTTAGATATTCCATTTATAAGACTAGACCAGAGATTGACTGAAGTAGCTTTTATCTACTTGCGATAATGTAAAGAAAACGTGTTACGAAGGCTACCTGGCTAATCTTTAGACTCCGTCTGTAGTTTATAAAATGAAGAACACTAACAAACAAACAATATCTTCCCCAGTACGGTCGCCACTATGTTAGGGCCTAAATCTACCTTAGTCTGAGAAGGGTAGGATCTAGGGTAACATCAAACCAAGCTTAACTTGGTAGCTAGCCCTACTAGGTCAGCAGAGGGCTCTCTCCTGTCAATCTCAGCAAAAATGATCAATGAGGCTTGAGATGAATTGAATGAAGACTGATTTTAGGCTACGTATTTGTGAAAAAGTGTTTGATTGCATTTGATGATGTTTTGTCAGCTCAAATGGAAAGGCAGTTTTTGGGTCTTGGGAATGAGGCTCAGTTTTGCAGAGGTCTCAATGGGGAAAGGTAGGCGAGTGACTTGATGATTCAAATTGAATGAAATGGAGAGATTTAGACAGGTGAGGGGTTGAAGATGGCAAGAAAACCTCAGGGATCCTCTTCAAATAGCTAAAAACATCAATAACTAAGCAAACCCTAGGTAGAGCACTGCAATTTCAATGGATTCTACCTTTATCCTTGTTTGTTTTAGTTAAAAAGAAGCAAGAGAGATGATGGCATACATAAAACACATATAAACTTACATTTACAAAAGGAAATACAATATCAAAGCAACATGCGACATGAATCCCATAGAGTGCTGCAAACCCTGGTCTATTATGTTAGAGTCGGTCTGGTTAGCCCTTCGTCAGGGATCAAAACTCTTTATGCATTTCATTCTAGGTGTCCCGCTCCATCCACTCAGTTGCATTATACTAGGGGCATGCCATAATCTGATGGAGAAGGTCATGATAGTCATTTCCCCCCTCAAGTCTGGCTCCTGCTGGCTCAGGTCTTTTGTTGGTAATCACCGAACTCCATGACAGTCAAGGTCTGGTCCTTTACAGGACCAAGGTCATTTTTTATGTTTGGGTCTAGGAATTCATCAATTTGGTCTTTGAAAACATGTCCAGTAAATCCATGTAGGCCAAAAGGATGCCCTTACACAGTAATGGGTCAAAGAGCTTCATCGTCAAGTGAAAAGACTTCGACTCTTCTTCAAAACTCTGTTTTGAAGAAAAGTCAAACAAGGTCATTTATAACAAAATTTTCCGAAAAATCTCCAGTTGAATTTTTCAGATGCAGTCATGGTTTCCATGGCCAAATGCCCAGTCACACAATCCCCACAAAGAAATGCGGAAAGTCCCATCATGTGAGTCAAAATTTCGAAGAAAAATGAAAATCAGGATGTTTTAAAGTCAATGAAAAGGTGCAAAACACAAACTTTAGAAAGTGGGTTTTCAATAAATAAAAAGTCAAACTCATCTCTCCCCAAGCCTATATATACTTGTTGTGGCCCAAAACAAAGCCATTGTGCTATTGCAAGCTCGGGAGAAACATTGCAAAGGTAAGAGAGCGAAATTTGGAGAGTTTGAGTGAGTGAGAGTCGGTCTCAAGGAGCGTGGTGCATACACCAAGGAGCGTGGCGCACACAGAGGACGCAACACACACGCAACCAACCCGCAGTGGAAAATTTGCAAGGGCATGACACACACCCAGCGCGTGGTGTACTAGGCTTGGCGCGTGATGCACACAGCCAGGGGCATAAAAAAATGCCAAACTGCTTCAAATCTTGGTGAAGGCTAGCAAAACAAGAGATTTTCATAGCAACCACCAGTTCCATTGGATTCAGAGGGCAGCATAAAACTCAGGGTACACACAGCAGTAATGGCATCAAGATTTTCATCAGATTATGAGGGGAGACACACAGTGACACATCTTCAGGAGAGAGGGCCCATAGGAGACATCACCGGAGTGGAAAACATCTTAGGGATGAGCCAAACACCCTCACTGAGCTGCAGGCATGCCCACTTGCCATGTCTTATTTCCAGCACTTGTCATGTTATGTGTTTTTCCAAAGGGTAGCAAATGTCAGATTCCATCATGAGTTGGCCCGCCTTTTTGCACTTCATCTATAGGGAGGTTAATCTATCTTGGCTGGGGTCACTTTCACCATGACACTGGAAACCATATTAGTGGCAACAGGGATACCAAACATTGGGGAATAGTGGCATAAGAAAAAGAAGGTGGAGAGACATCATTATGAGCCTTACATCAAGAACAACTATTTGAGCCAGCTCACTAGAGTCTTTCCATTCAGATTTTTCAGGGATGAGTATGCCCCACTCATGAGATTGATCATGAAGTATTCCAGTTGTGAGGGAAGGTTTTCCCGCCTCTATGCCTATCACATCAGGTTGCTCATGCACTTCACGAGGGTGCGGATGATGAACCTCCCGTTTTTCATGTGCAACAACATAGAGAAGATGAAAAACTTTATGCAGCACAAGACCCCTTGACAACAGCTAAACAATGTCTATCATTTTGCTGTCATCAGGATTTTGGTGGACCATCAATTGGGATTGCAGGGTATTGCTTGGGAGGACTTCATCTCCCGTGATTTCTTCAGTGCTCCACCAATGGTATCAGAGGCAGAGCATGAGGTGGGGTGTCCTTCACATCAGTTTGAGCGCCATGAGACTGCCACCATGCTAGTGTACATCACATACCAGAAGGGCAATAGACCATTGTTTGTAGTAGCAAAGCGAGTGTTATCTCCACCTGGGGTGGAAGGGGCCTCACTTTTGACATAAGTATCCCAGGAGCAGAGCAAAGGCAAAGAGCCAATGCATGATGACAGGCCTTCAGGAGAGCCATCAGGTGAACGAGAGACCGAGTTTGTTCTCCTTCATGATGATGACACCGACACAGAGACAACAAATGGGGAACTTAGAGAGGTCATCCAGGAACAACAGTCAGAGATTGAGGCCTTGTCCCTTGACTTGGAGAGGTACAAGTGGAACATGAAGTACCTAGAATAGAGGAACAAGCAGCAAGAGGACCAACATCCGATCATGGAGCTGCAAAACATTCGTGAGCATCGCCAAGCTGCTCAAAGGAGAAGGGTTGAGCTCACTTCTTTGGAGCAAGAAATCAATAAGGATCAGGAAGCCAACCTCGAGAGGACCAACATGCATTTGGAGAGGCTACTAGAAAAAGTCGACAAGGACCTTGCGCTGCTGAGACACATGGCATTTCACTACCGGGCACAAAACATGAGCGCCAAGGCTCGAATAAAGAGCTTGAAGGCAAAATTGAGGAAAGCAAAAAGGAGGGCAAAAGAGGCTAAGGAGCAAGATAGTCTTAGAATCTTGGCTGAGGCTTCCTTGGCTCAGCATGGCACCCCATAGGGAACCTCCCGCCCAAATTTCAGCAAATTTGGGGAAGTTTTGGTCAAATTTTGATATTTTGGGCAAAAATAAGGAAATTCCTCCCTGTGTGCCACGCCACTGGCGCGACGCTAAAATTGTAGAGCTCCAAATGAGGAATGGTTTGCATTTTTGGATTCAGCATCAAAAATCACGACTACTAGTGTCCGGGCAAGAAATTTTGACAAGATATGGGCCTCCTAAAGGTCAAAAAACACCCAAAAATGGCCTCTCTACCACCGTTTTGACACATAGAAAGCTGTCTTGGGATAATGAAGATTTGGAGGGGAAAATGACCTCCAAATTCAAAATTTCTAGTTGGGTTGGAAAGTAGACAAGATAGGATTTCCAACAAGCCCACCTGGGGTCATGCAGGAACACACACATTGCTCCACTACCACCGAGCCTAGTTAGTACTGTGGTGGAGTTGCATGCTTCACCTCTCTGTGTAGGAATCCTTTGTCTTCTTTCACCTTTGTATTTTTTAAGAGAATTGTGCATAAGAACTTATTTATTTTTGAGGTGGAAGAGGGATCCTAACTTATTGAGTGTAGAAGAGGTTGTTCCTTTAGAGAAGCATGTAAGACCTTTGACATAGGTTTGCTCATTTAGATTGCCTATTCCCGCGAGGAATTACACAGTTTCATCTACAAATGACTTAGCATCCAACTGGAAGTTCCCTTTGGAAATTGCACAAATATAGATGCTAGTGACCCAGTAGCCAACTAGAAGTTCCCTCTGGGAATTGCAAAGATCTGGCTTCTAGTGACCCCAGCAGCCAACTGGCAATTCCCTCTGGGAATTGTATAGATCTGACTTCAAGTCTCCTGCGCAGTTCCCCACGAAAATTGTGCAATCCCTGCCTGTTGACCCCTCATGTAGTCTGGCCCGTTCCTCTAGAAAATTGTACAAATTTGGTTGTCAAGCCCCTACTGACTCTTCGTTTTGGAAAATGCACAGAGCATGCCTGCCTTGCCCTCCTATAACCCAAACTATCCCTCCCAAAATTTGCACAATTTTTCCTCCCAATTGAGCTAGACCTTGATTATAGTCACTGTAGACTCAGATTGTCTGTCTCCATCTCTCAATGACTCTTGCATAGTTTGCATTAGTAGTTTCTCGGAACTATCATCCCACATCACAAACCTACTGCCTCTCTCGGTCACTTGCATTCAAATGATCATGTGTCATGGTAGACTAGGAGGTTTTGGATTTGATGTTGTGTCATCATGAGTGACTATAGGCACATGTACACTACCAAACATGTTAATATGACAAACGGGGTGAACGAAGGGAGCACATGCACATGGACATGTTCACCAATGGAAAAACGAGCGAAGCAGATGAACATGACGAACATGCACGTTCGCAAAGAAGTGAGCCTGTCAAGCCTTCCAACATGAAAGTAAGGAACAACATGCTATAGCTTCATCAAGTGAACCAAGGACCATTGAAAACTTCATGCACTTTGCCATGCGGAGGTGAAGCAATGATACACCATGAAGAAATCCATCACTCAGGAGCATTGTAGCTCGACAGGAAATCTAGCAACAGCATGAATGTACCAGCATTGTCAACTCAAGTCATGTCGAGCCACGTCATGAGTCATGTTGCCCACATCTCTACTCTGAGCTTGTTGACAGTTAATGTGATGTAATGTGGAAGTTCAAGAGACCCACTTGTTGAACATAGAGTCATGTAAGTCAAAAAGTCATAGAAGTGAAATGGTCATGAGGGTAATCCAATAGCTACAAGGGTCAGTTTCACCCTTGGCTATAAATACCCCCCTCATTTGTACATGAAGGGATTTTTCAACTCAGCTCCTCCCACATAGTCAAGAGAGTCTGTAATATTTTCTTTGAGGAGTAAGTAGTGGCTCAAATTCCATGATGATGGGGTTAGTGATGTATGTTGTAACAATATGTCTTGGAACTTTCACTTAATTTAGAAGCCTATTAACAGGCCAGCACATTTTCATACATGTATTGTATTTTTTGTAAGACTAATCTTTAACACTTGTAAAGCATGTTGCCTTCAACATGTGTTCTACATCTGAACTGATTCATTTGTTGTAATGCATCATCTATTAATGGAAATGTGTTTTCTATGTTGTTAATGATGTCTCGTCCATGTCAACTACTCTGTCGGACATCAGACAAACCTTCCACATGAACCTTGCTGCAACAACCATCGCACTCATCTCAGACTAATCCATGAGTTTTGTACGTGTTATCTTACCTTGTATACTGTGATAGCGACATCTGAGTGGACTGCTAAGCCGGAAGTTGTGCATGTCCTTTTGTGTCGTGTTTTCCTAGCCAAGTTGGTTTTGATCCCTTTCAACCTGGAACTCACCTTCACTCTCTTCCCCTCACAATGAAAGAACCATTAACACAAGTGCACTTACACTCACTAGACATGCGAACCTCACTTCCCAAATACAAAGCAGACCACTCTCTTGTGCTGAAAAGAAAGAGTTGAGGCAAATCCTTAAGACAATGGAAACTAGGCCATTATACCAGATGGGACTACCACACCAAATAGTGTGAGGTATAGTTGGGAGTTCATACTAGGGTGATCCCTTGAATGTTGGTAGGTCTAGTACCATAAACACATCCCGAGAAATCTTCAGAAAATGCTCTCGCTACTTTAGAGGATATCAAAGTAATTCCTACTTTTCCTTCTTCAGAAATTATTTTGAAAGAGGAGGAAATTCCTCCTTTCGGTATTTTTTATAGTCTTAGATATCGAGCAGTAATGAAGAGGCAAAGGAAAAGGAGAAAAATAGACCATGATGCTATTACCATCCTAGGAAATGAACCAATGTATGTTGTCTAGAAGGATACTCCTGTAGACTCATCTAACAATTTGATCAAATTATCTAAGTTTGGAAGATCTTATGTCTCTGCAACAATTGAAAAAGCAGAACAAGTAAGAAACTGATCAAAGAAAACAAGGAAAGAATAAAGGAGCTAGAAGATCAAAACATAAAAGAAAAGGAGAATACACATGAATAGATTAAATCACAGATTGAACAAGTGCAACAAAGTTTTGACAGCCTAAGACTTCAAAGCCAAGCAGAGTTAAATGTTAAAGATACTAAAACCACGCAGTTGTGATTTATTGCAGATCAAATAAAGGATTACCCAAAAGTGGATGAATTCATCAAAGGAGCTTTAGAAATCAATTTGTTGCTATCAAAGAAACAATCAATCTTTTGTAAGAAGTTAATAGAGATTAGTCCATTGTGCCAAGAAGCTCATAGATTAGTGGGTCAATTCAATGACACTAAAATCAATTTTGAAGAAATAGATGAGAAAATTTCAAATTTGATCACTTGGTAGGATAATTCAAAGGGAAAGACATCATAATTGCCAAAGGTAAAAGAATCTCATAAGGAAATTCTCTTTGCTGATTGGGAAATTCAAATAAAATAGACTGAAAGGGCATTTTCAAGTAGAAGCAAAACATCAAACAATATAATTGAAACTATTAATGATACTCTTTGGTATGCAGGTTTTATTCAAAGATGTTTGCCAAGAAATCTGCCCGAGATTGATGATTTGTAGTTAATCTGGCAGGAAAGTCTTGCAGTAAGAGAACAACGAATCAAACAGATGTTGAATTTGAATTAGGATGCTTAATGGTCATATTTGGTAAAACCACATAGTCAATTGATGGCCCTATGATGCTTAACCAATTCAATCATTCATATGACACCATCACTATCAAATACAATTTATGCTAGACAAGTAAAGATAAGCATTAGGAAGCCTCCAAAAATTCAAGCTATGATGGATATCTATGAGAAGTGGAAGAAAATACAGAGCCAACACCAATCATGATCATATTTTTTAAGTTTTAAATCAATTTTATTTTTTCATTTTTGGCACTGATTTTAAGGAGAGTCGTTTCACTCTTCGTAATTTAGTGCTTTGCTATTTTTGTAATATTCTTTGATATTTAAACCCCTTTATTGTATTTAGAAAGGGGTCTGCCAAATTTATTTGAGACTCTTTAAAAAACATACACTTTTGTACTTTTTAAAGTTTTTCTTTAATTTTTGAAGATCTAGTCCATGAAAGTTTATCTGAGACAATTTATTAAGAAATGCACTTTTTTTTTTCTGTGATCAATCTTGGAGAAGACACATGGATTGCAACCTTATTTTCTATGGATGAGTCATCTTGCATCAGGTACTTTTATCACTGCGTAGTGATTATTTTATGAATGATTAAGTTGTTTCTTTTATATCTCCATTGTTTGTCAATTGTATTGTAATAGAACCTGTTATTCCATAACTTTTGAATCATAATTGATTTTCCATCCTTTGTAATTATGATAAGAAAAATTTTGTTAGATATTTGATGCGAATATATTTTACAGTCAACCATTTTGATTAACTATTTAATCAAAATAGTTTTTTTATGAATGTTTTATACTTCTTGTATGAATAATATTCATTATCATTTAAGGCATTCATTTATCTAAATTGCACAAATATTTATTTCAACCTGGGTAAATAATAAATATAGTTTAGTCTGATTTTTCTGTTGAAACCACCCCCATCTACCAAATCATCTTTAATAATCAAATGCATACCCCAACCTACCATCTTTTCGAAGATTGGGAAACTAGTCCCATAAATCTAGTGAGAGCCACCAACCCAAACGGATAAGGGACGGTATTCAAGTCCCCAACTAGGTGGTTATCCCCCATGTTCTCACAGTGAATTTAAAGGCTTCAATAGAGCCTTAAATATTTATACCCCAACCTCATGGGGGACATTCACAGAAATAAAAAGTAAGAGTATACCACTCTGATACTACTGATCTGAACTTATGTAGGAATGCAAGAATAGAGATATAAAAATAAACACAAATATGTAACAAAAAGATATCTTCATTTCATTAATATCCACAGAACTAAAAGATGCTTACACACATAATGGAAATAAATTAGCTCGGGCGATGGTAGCTTATCTCTAAGAAGATATGTGGTGGATAAATGCCTCTAAACTATTTGACAATGTGGTTGAAGGACCTTTTAATTATTGAACAATAAAGGGAACCCTAAACAGCAAAAACCCCAAGCCAAGGAGATGGAACACCAAGATTTTGTGGGCCCTGTTAGGGTTAGTTGGACAGCCAACCTCCCAGGGTCGTAACTTCATCATATGATCTTCGCTTGGTATGTATGATACCTTGTTAAAAAATATCTCTTTGAGTACTACAATATTTATGGAAGGGCCATGCCTATGTGAATGGGCTTGCTGCAAACCTCAAAAAATTCCATTTAGGGGGTAAAAACAACTCCTGAAGTTCATGACCTAAAAAACTAATAAAAATAGTAAATTGCGTTGTAAACAAGAAAACTAATGAGACCAATTGGAGGTACAATTGGAATAGGTGGGTGGCCACCAATATCCACCTAGATCATTCCTCCCCCCGTTAGGAAGAAATGGTCCATATTACATGCAGAGCCTCCATGAAGTGGGGAAATTTCTATTAAACCTAGTCCCTCATGAGCCACTTGCCTCGGTAAAGGATTTAGCCATCTTTGACAACTCGATATAGTTGGATCCTTTACTGGTGAGTGTTATTTATATGTATATCCATGATCCTATCATTCGTTTCCTATTTGATACAACTTGGGTTAAGATATGTCAGTGTCAGTTTCTTAGCAATATCTATTTTGTCCAACGATGGGGAAAGTATGGCCACTATCTGTCCACATTGAATACTGAATGTAGGCTAAGGAATGGTGGAACATTGAGCTCAAATGCATCGTCTCCTATAGCCTTAGTGATAGTGTAAGGGCCATATTGGAGTGGACAAAGCTTGTGGTGGGCCCCAATGAGGCACTCCTTTTACAAATGTAACTAAACTTTGTCACCTGCCTAGAACCTGTGTTGCACCTGATGTTAATCATGAATTTTTTTGTACTTATTAGTTTCCTTGTCCAATATGTCATTGACCTATTGGAGGATGTGTTCAATATGTTCAATGGAGATGGTAGCTCTGTCAAATCTAAACTGGACATGGGCTAAATCGAACGAAGTAGCTGCAAGCAATATGGCAACATCAATGGGACATAGTGGCTGGAATCCTAACCCCACTTGAAAGGGGCTATGTCCAATTGAGCTATGGAGATATTTTTCATAGTTTTTTTGGAGATAAGGGAGGCTTCCATCCCATGTGCGTGGATTCTTTGAGTTATACATGCACATGATGTGCATGATCATCCTACTCACGACCTCTATTTCGACATCAGTTTGGGGGTGGAAGGTCATGGACTTAGTGAGCTTGGTATCCAACAATGACCAAAGACTTGACCAGAATGTACTTAACAACTTGTTTTCCCAATATGAGATAATGGACTGTAGAATCAAAAGTGCAACTATACTTGTTCAAAGAAGAGTCTACCATGTGTCTTTTGTTGTGATACTCTTTTTGCAAGCTGCTATAATGGCCATCTTACAGAATCTATCGATGACCATGAAAACATAGCGGTTTCCATGCTTGTTAGAATGAAGGCTCGGCATGTAATCCATGGAGATGGATTCCAATGGCCGGCTAGGAGTAGGCATAGGCGTATGCAGGCCTTGATTCTTTATTGTAGGCTTGGTAATGGCACAAGCAGTGCAGCGTCTGATATACTTCCCAACATCTTATCAAAGGTTTGGCTAATAAAAGTAATTCTACGTAACTGCCACTATTTTTCTACCCCAAAATTTCCAGTGAACCACCTATAGTGTGCCTTAAAAAACATATTTTCACACTTGCTTGAAGGAACACAGAGGTATCCTAGGTAGCATAACAATGCGCCTTGGAGGTGAAAGTTTGAAACTTGTTTACCTTCCAGGAGCATTCGGTATGTGGGCCTGAATTCTAGATCACTCTTATAAGGATGTATCCATCCCAAATTCTCGTGTCCACAAGAGTTGAGCATAGTGATTAGCACTATAACCAACAATCAATTGAGGCAGTTTGAAACATTATTGGTGTTTCCCTTCTTGTACTTAATGTTCAAATGGAACTATTCCAGCTATGTAGAACAAGTTTTATGGCAAATGTTCTTCAAATTTCCTTTTGTTTGCATTAATTTCATGGGTCAATGGTCTGTGTGGATGATCATTTCCTTCCCTAGAATGTAATGCTTCTATTGTTGGCAGGCCTGCACAATGGAATACATATCTTTGTCATAAATGGGATACTTTCAGACTATATCTGAAAGTGTCTCACTGCGATATGTGTTATAGACTTTTTTGGGCACTGTAACCCCAATCAAACATGTCCATAAACCAAGGGCTCCTATGTCTCTAAAAGTGTTGTTTCACACCCTAAAGGAACAAGGTTAGCTGATTACATCATCTCCCAAAAGTTCTCCATGAAAAACTACTCATAACTGGTCAAAACTGGATCATCTCACTTGCTTCATGGCCAGGGTGCGATGCATCTCACCTTGTACACGCGGGAAGTGCGATGCATACTGAGAAGTCCTTCTATAGGGTGTGATGGATGAGAATAGACAAGTGGCGGAGACAGTTTTCTAAGTGGATGATCAAGGAATCTTCTAGAAACTTCGCATATGACACTTGCCTCTCAGAATTCACCCAAGGAGGAGTAAGAGATCAATGAAATCTCCAAGTGGAGCCAAGAACTATTAGTGGAATGACACTACTCAAAAACCCAGAGCTGACTCACCCCCTTGCAAACATTTATATATGGATCCCTCATCACAGGGATCTAGAGGTTAGAGGCTGGAATTTTGTATCTTGTGAGGAAGTGTTATTGGTTTCTTGTTGGAATATCATAGTGTTGGGTGATCCAAGCTTTTCATGAGGTGGAAGAAGGGCTTTCATGCTGGAGGATGATGTTGGGTCAGAACAATTGGTTGTAATCCTCTTTGCTACTCTTGATTATTAATAAAGCTATTCAATTTTTCCTCCACATTCTTGTATGTTTGATAATATATACATTTGTGTGGTCAATATATATCTGGTCCTATATTGTTTATGATTGTAGATCCCTGTTCTTTGATAATATTATGTTGTTTTAATTCCATAGGTGCTCTTTGAAGCTAGGTAGAGGAAGGAGAAGCGGCAAGGATCTATCAGAGGGGAGAGGAACCGAGCAAGGAACCAAGCACAAGACTGAGGTTAGTGTCCTTCATTTCACTCTCATCTACTTCTCATAAAGGAAAATGAAAGTAGTTTTAGTTTGCTTGTTTCTAAGATAACTATCAGTCTTAGTGGGACTAGCAGCTCCGAGTGGACACTAGATTTCCTGATAACAAAATGGCAACTCCACTGGGAAGTGAATAGATTGTTTGTTTGTTTTATAAACTTACAGACAGAGCCTAAAGTCAAGCCAGCTAGCCTTCGAACTGCATTTTCTATGCAAGTGCAAAGTAGATCAATGCTGCTTCAGTCTATCTCTAGGTTTTGTTTATAAACCACAATCGATTTGAAAACTTTCTAGTTGCCCTAGTGGTGGCACTAGTAACCTCATTAGATCAGCCCCTATGATTTCTATTTACTGTACACCATTTGCTCGGCCTAAATCCCTAAATTGAGCTACAAACTGTGACCAAGAGCCAAGTAAAGTCTCTTCCTTGTACCATCGCACCCTCTCTTCAAGGAAACCAGTATGCATCGCACCTCCCATGTGCAGTAGGTGGGATGCATCCCTGTTTCCCTGTGTTACAGGTGTGACGATCAGAAAAAGATAATTTTGCCTCCAGGTCTTGGTTTTTCTTCACTCTTTTCATCTCTATTCTGGAGTTTTGCTGTCTGTGATCAATATACCACTGTGGAAACCCTCTTCCTTTCCATCATTCCACCTCCATTGTGCAAAAGATAGTGATTGTTTTTATGTATTTTCCGCCATTTTCAGTTCTCTTTTACAAATTAGTAGCATAGTCGTGCTGTCGTATTTTGATTTGAAAGTGTCACAAGTGTCATTTTCAGTCAAAGAAAAGAATTCAATTGTTCTTGATTGTCGATTATACAGTTACTCTTGTATATGATTTGAATTAGTAGTTTTTCAAGTGTCGAAAGCAGTTTTCAATTCAAAATAGTAAAGTTTCATCATTCTCTTCCGTTCGTTTTTGAAAATAACTTGTTAGTACTGTCACTTTGAAAGATAATTCAGATTTGTACTTAGCATTCTTCTTGTCATTCACACATTAAGAAAGCTGAAAACAAATACATGCATGTGCATTTGCATTTAGACTTCTTGTTGGTTTGATTTAGGACAGTGCATCTAGTATGTCCTCTCTGCTCTATGTTGAAAGAATACAGTCTCTCTTTCTTTAGTAGCTAGGATTTTCATTGCAAAAAGAAGATTAAACGATTGTTTATCATCTTAGATTTCATTTTAGGAATTGTAAATCTACATCACACGGTGAACCTGAAAGGAAAATTTCTTAAGAAAGATCAACTGTAAAATAAATTTAATGAACCTAAAAATGCTTTGGAACCTAACGCACAACATCTAGAAGTGTAGGCAAGAGACGTATTCCGGCATCGTAAAGCCTAGTAATTGTCACTTTCAATGTTGGTTGGGTGATTCCTTGTTATGAAACCAACTCAAGAAAAGATAGAAAAGATAGATCAATGCCTTAGAATTCAGCCTCTTCGAGGGGGCAACCTCCTTTACATTACATAAATGAACAAATCTTCGATGATACAAATGAAAAGACCTCCTTTCTATATATAGGAGTCTAAGGGGTTATAACATAATCAGAGCCAACATAACAATAATAATGTAAGGGCACAATAATAACAATAGTGGGCTTCTATGGGGCACAATGGTAACAATATGGGCACTACATGGGTACATCAATATAATAAGTGGGTTATACTAATAACAATAAGGTGTTACACTAGTAGTATAGGGGCCTAACATGCCCCTCTCCTTCAAAAAGCGTTGTCCTCAACGCTTGAGTAGTTCTTGATGCTTTTGTATAAAATTCTTGTCCTCCCATGTGGAATATTCAGCAGGTAAGTTCTTCCACTTGATGAGATACTCTGAAATTGATCAATTTCGTAGCTATCGGGTTCTTGTTTCTGTGACTGCTCCAAGTTCCAATATGATTTTTCCTTCCTCTTCAATTTCTAGCAATATTGCTTGAATTGGGATCTTTTGCAACTTTTGAATAAGTGGCCATACTTCTTCGTCCTTCTTCCATTCATCCCTTGCTTTGTTTATCCAATCTGGTTGGATAATATAAATAGCACAAAACAATGCTTCCACATCCTCATCCTTGAAGAGTCTTCCCATTCGGTAAGGTCGACATTTTTTAAGTGCATGTAGTATTGCCAACGTTTCCTTCTCATAAATAGCTTGCTTGAGATGTAGCAGTAAAAATACCCAATCACCTACATCAAAACATTTTTCACTACGATGTTGATCTACCTACTGTTTCATTTGATTTTGCACCAAAGTGGTGTTATCCTTTAAAAGTTGGAGAACTTGCTATTGATGCTCGATGTGATCTTTCTCTGCTTGAACCTTTTTCTTCTTGATATGTCCTTCTATCTTTTGAGTGGTAATTTCTTCCAGTCCTTTACAAGATATGGTCGGATTCATTTCTTGATGCTCGATGTGATCTTTCACTTGAACATTTTTCTTCTTGATGTGTCCTTCTATCTTGATAGTTTGAGGAGTGGTAATTTCGTCCATTGAATTACAAGATATGGTTGGATTCATTTCTTCTTTCTCGATGTGATCTTTCACTTCTTGCACCTTTTTCTTCTTGATATGTCCTTCTATCTTGAGAGTTTGAGGAGTGGTAATTCTTGCCAATGCTTTACAAGGTATGGTCTGCTTCATTTCTTCTTTCTCTGGGGTGGTGTCCTGGCGTATATCCTCTTCTTTTGATGTTTCTTGATCCTTTTCTTCCTCCTCTTCATATTCTATGTAAAATAATTTCTTCTCAGCACACCTATGACCTTTAGTGAATTTGGTATCACAATTGTAACAAAGCCCTTTTTCTCTTTTTTCTTCCAATTGTTGTGGTGTAACCCTTGTAGGTTGTGGAAGGCTGGGAGAAACAACACTTCCATCTTTATAGTTGTGAGGGGTATGCTTCCTGGTTTCCATAATTTTGCTTCCCATTATGTCACAAAGCCCTTTTACTCTTTCCAATTGTTGTGGTGTTTCTCTAAAGAAGGTTTTGCTCTTTGTATCCTCATAATGTGCTATCATTTCCTCTGTGAAAATTGACCACGTAACAAGTTTTTTACGAGAAAAAAACCCTTCATACCATAAAAATTGATCTGGTTCTAAATATTAAGATGGAATACATACCTTTTGTAACAATTGTACACCATGTAGATCAAAAGATTGCTCCATTTGAAGTATCCAATTTACCGGATCCTTGCCATCAAACTTCCTCATCTTGCTTTTTCTTGATTTTAGGAGCTCGACCTTGAAATGACTGTAACTCTGTACTTTCAGATCTTTAAGTTCTGAAATTGTGAACTATAGTAGTCCTCTGTGTCCTCTTTCCAATTCCACCATTCTGATCCAAATTGGATTCTCCATGAAAGCGTTATGCACAATCTCCCAATATGACCTGATTATAGACCTTTCTAGAAGAGCAAAATTGTATGAAGTGCCACGTGTCACTGTTTCAACCTTTGGATCTAAAAACTGCATACAAGAAACTACAGTCTGTCCTCTTTCTGTACCTTCTTACGAAATTTCAATCCGATCCCCAGAGAGAAAGTTATGACGATTTTCCCCAGGTCACCTATTTTGAATGTAATTCAGGAGTCTGCAAAAATACCAACTTCCTCAGATCATATCTCCGCAAATATCACGCAAAAAGCTCTAAAATTCGGACCTAAGGTTCAGCGTGATTTCTTCTCAAATGGGTTTTTTTAGCGACTTCTGAAACATCACAGAAAACAAGTTATAGCGAAAATTCCACGATGACCTGTTTGGAGCAGCGAAACCCTAGAATCCAAAGCTCTGATACCAAATGTTATGAAACCAGCTCAAGAAAAGATAGAAAAGATAGATCAACGCCTTAGAATTCGGCCTCTTCGTGGGGGCAACCTCCTTTACATTACATAAATGAACAATTCTTGGATGATACAAATGAAAAGACCTCCTTTCTATATATAGGAGTCTAAGGGGTTGTAACGTAATCAGAGCCAACATAACAATAATAATGTAAGGGCACAATAATAACAATAGTGGGCTTCTATGGGGCACAATAGTAACAATATGGGCACTACATGGGTACATCAATATAATAAGTGGGTTATACTAATAACAATAAAGTGTTACACTAGTAGTATAGGGGCCTAACATTCCTCCTCTTTGAGATGACAAGTGCCAGTATGGACATGTGCTCCCACGTACCTTCGAGCATATATTGGGAGACCACAATAGGCTATATCCTTTATCCATAGGAAGCTGTGTCTACTGCACTATTGATCACAATGCACTGAACACAGCATTCGGGAAGATTAACTGCCGTACCGTAAAAATTATTCTGTAGTTTTGTGATTGGTTTGGTAATCCCTCTGTCTAGATTTCCAAAGTAGTCTCTTTCGTTCCTTTTTAGAATCCTTAAAGGAAAATGTCCATCTGAGCACTTGTCACTTCAGGATCATTAAAAATCGAAGGCGACTAGAGTCATCTTTTGTTTTTTCTCGACTCTTAAAAATTGAAAAAATGACTTGTGTCAAAGCGTCTAAAATTCATTTAATTCGGAAACATTTTCCCCTTTATTTTTAGTTGATCGAGTAATCCGAAATCATGGAAGAAATTCAATTGAAACCCTGTTGTTCACGAAGGCTTATGAGTCAACCATCCTTTTCCCCAGAATCAAAACTTTTCCGGACAAAGCGAACTCATTTAACCGGATCAAAGTCCCCTGGTTGGGTTGGAACAAGTGTTCCGACACCCTTGGAGGCTCCAGTTACTCCAAACACTTTTGGTACCCCTGCCTTCATAGAAGAAGTTTGTAGCCACAAGAGGATAGTAGAACTAATCCCAGCGTAAAGGTAAACACTTCTATATCTGAATCAACTCCATCCATAGCTGATTCAAAAGGTGTTGTTCCCCAAAAATCAGTCGCTATAGAATCTATACCTTCTTCGGCAATGGAAATATTTTACGGACCTGACGGTCTACCTCTTCCACCCAGTTTGATTTCTATAGAAGAGATTGTATAGGATCCACCATCTAGTACTCCATCGCAATTTGGAGTAGGGGTCACTCTATATCCTTCTTCATCAAAAATTAGTCCACCGTTATTGAGAGTTCTTGTAGAATCGCTAGGAAACCTTTTGGATAGACTAAATATGTCTGAACAACTGTTGACATCTAGGACTGTGTCATCTTACACAGCAGCGGTAGAACTTCCTACTGCTACTCCGATAATGTTCGTCAGTGTACCATCTGTCGCAACTAGCTCACAATCACTGGATGGGATCCATCCAGGGGCTGTTTTGACGGTATGGTATGTTCCTGTTTGTTCTTCTGGAATAATATATGGAATCTCTTATGTTTAGTCTCATCAAATTGATCCTTCGCAATGCCAATTTAGGCAGTCTAGTCCTCAAAGGCAAATAATTCCCTTAAGCATCAGATTACCACTGTATGGGGGGCAATATGCCCTTTCATTGTCTCCTCCAGGAGGTCAAACATACAAGAGTTCCAAACATAATTTAGGTTATGCTGGAATTACATCCAATGGTTGGATGCCAATACTGCCTCAACAACCAAGAGTTGTATACTCAATGCAACAAAGTTTACCTATGTCAAATATCCCCACTACACTGGCTATTGTGACAGTGTCGCAACTACAAGCGTTACCTGTTGTATGCCAACCTCAAGTCTCTCAAGTCGCAATCCAACAGCCCCTTGTCCCTGTGACACCAGCACAATCAACAGTTAGTAGCTCCTTAACTGGAGTGACCCAGGTTCAAACAGGTACCATTACCACTCATCTCAGTTAAACAGCCAGTATTGGACCTGTTAGCCTCCTCTTGCAACAGGGTATCATCTTTCATGATTGACAATTTTACATGCCAAATATGTCATACTTTGCAGGCTACAGTGTTCCATATTTCCACAAGATACCAGGAAGTGTGTTGTTCCAAATACCGCTGCTACATTCCAAGTTGGATGAGTTGTTCCAGTTTTGAAGAGTTTTTCATTTAAGGGAGGTCCAAACAGTTTAATCTTGGTCTCCCTAGGTTTCAATTTCCTATTTTAGAATATAGAGAATGATATCTATCCAAACAGTTTAATCTTGGTAGATTTTGTAGATAGGTAGATAATCAAAGGGACCCAACTGCTTAATCTGGGCCCTTGGCAGAAATAAGTGTAGATTTAGATAGAAAAACAGAAAAAGAAAAATTGTAAATCAGGGTCTGCAAGTCTAAATGCACCCACCCAAAAAGAAGAAAAAATGTTAGGAAAGTAGGCTGGGTAGGTAACTGTGTGGTTGCAGGATGATGATTCATGATCAAGTTTATGTTTCAAAGTGATTATATCTTTTCAGATCACAGTAAGGCAATTTTTCATTTGAAGGAGCTCAAGTTGGACATAACAAACTTCCCCTTCTTCTCATTCCCCAAATCACTTACTAACTTCCCCAAGAGGTCAAGATCTGCTTGATTCCTCTTAGTTCCATCATTCTCCATATCAGTTTGCCTTGGTGAAGATCTGCTTCACTCAAGGATTGTTCATTTATTTTCTATGAGTCACTTTCCCCAAAATTAGCCTAAGGTCCCTAACCTCAGCGCTTTCATATCATCTCCATATTAACTACTAACTTTATTATATAACTCCCTAATCTATACCCATTTCCCCTATTAAAACTATGTATAAATCCCCAGAAAATATTAAATATCCCCTCCCTCGCACTATAGCCATATTTTCCTCAAGTCTGGGAAAAGGCAGTTCATCTGGGGCTGTTTTTAGCCCATTCGTGTCCTAACAGGGATTAATCTGACATCTGGTCAGACTAATAACCTCTTTCCCCTAGTCTTAACCCTAAAAAAACCCATATATCGCCCCTATCCCTAAGTCCCAAGTGTAAATATATTAACCCGTGCTCATTAACCCTAGAACCCACATAAACCAAAGTTCCAAATCCCGCCGCACTTTATTAAATTTGGAATATTCCATCTATATTCCCACCCCTTATCCCTCTGCTGACTCATCCTTACCGCCAGCCGTCTGATCGCTCTGCGCCCAGATCAACGGTTGGCGGGTCCTTCCCATCTCCAAGCCGCCCGAAGGTTAGCATCCGGGAGATGGGCGGTATTCCCGCCGTACTCCCACCACGCGTCACCTTCTGGGCTGTGGCGGAGCCCCCTCTGACAAAGCCACCCTTCCTCAAATGCGGTGCGCCCCAAAACCGGAAACCGCCTCCTGCCCAGTGACATCACCTGCTTGCGTCACCCCCTGCCCAGTCACCACGCCACGTCACTGCCACTGTGTCCCTGCCACTGTACATGCCACGTTACCTGCTGGCGTCATCCTGCCACATCATCATCTGTACCAAGGTCCCACCCGCTCACGTCATGCTAACGTCATCAGCAATTTTGGCGCGAAAGGCGAAAATCTCACTCTGGAGCCCCGGAATCGTGCATCACTGGGTAAACTAGACCAAATTGGAAAGCCCCTCATTGCGCAGCACCCAGCAGGCCCGAAAGGCTCAAAATGATCCATTTTCCTTCACGAACCATTCAGAAAGGAGCAGAAGACAGTTTTAAGGAAGACAGAGAGCCGAACAACAGCCATTAAATTTTGATTTAATGCACAGCACATCACAGCAGCAGCCCAGTTTATTGTCAAAGAGTATCAGAGGAAGAAAAGGATGTCAAAGAGTACCAGTCAAGATTTTTAGGGGCTCGAAGCAGCTAAACATTGATGAGCCCCCAGTAAAGTCAAATCAATAAGTGTAAGCCCATCCCTACCTTCAAGTCTCAGCTAAAACATTTAAGGCGGCCGAACAACAAAGGAGCACACGCCCATACATAGTTACTACAAAAGCACTGCACCAAGCCACCGAGGACAGACTCATTTACTTAGTTTCGATACGACAACCCTCAGTGCAGCCGAAGATATTTTGATGCATTTATTTCAGATAAGATTAGGTCAAATTAATTATTCTTTAGGACCTGTTTAGGTCAAGTTGTAATAAAAATAGTTATAGAGGGTTTTTCCCCTATATATACCACCCTCTATGTTATTTCAAGGATTGGTAAATTGGGAATTTTCACTAGAGACTCACAGTTTATACCTGAATCGTTTCTGTAATCAAAGATTGCTGAAAGTTCTGAGAACAGACTGTTTGATGTGTTGTTAATGTTTTTCTGGAGATTGAAGATGGAATTCATGTGCTGCAACCTCATACAATAAGTGCTTCTTACCTCTGTTTTATTGTTTACCATTATCTAAATGGCAGAAAGAAAGATTAGCTTAGAATTTGTTTAAATACACTCTATGCTCAATTTCTGTTGTTTCTTTATGTTTTCCTCTAAATGAATTGGTAATGAATATGAATTCCTCCTGGCTCATATTTACCCCGATTCACCTGTGTTTTCCAATTATCTAGGGATTCTTCACTGCCCCTAGGTAGAGCTCTGTTATCTCCCTCTGTTAAGCTAATTGAGATATTCTTAACTACCTCTCATTACTTAGCATTCATTTCATCCTTTAAACCTGAAACATTGTTTCATGCGCAGCTATCTTGCTCCATTTTCCCTTAAAGTGACCCAGGAAACGCACCAGCAGCCCTTCTCCTCGACTCCACGCCCAATGGTTTGAAATTTTCAGACTATGCTCTGCCTCTCTACCTGAAAACACCAGTTTTCCCACCAAAAACAAAACAAAAACCCTCTGAACTCAACACCTAGCCTAAAATCCTTTCAATAAAGTTAAATCAGAAAGAGAGAGCCCTCTCTGACTGCAGGTGGGCTAGAACCTGCAGTCCAAAGTTGGTTTGTGGTTACCTCGGCCGTATCCTTTCAGGAGCTTAAAGACAACCTGAGTGATAACATAATGGCGACTCCACTGGGGACTTTCCCCAATTAGTTTCACAAAGAAAGTTGGAAAGCTCCACCGGGGAAGAACCAGAGCTTCAGAACCATTTCTTCAAGTTTAGTTCTGATCTTTTGATGGTGGACAGAGGTTAGACATCCCAAAGTTGATCATCCACCTGGCAACTCCACATCATCTTCACAATCAAGACTCCACTGGAGGAACAAACCTGTAAGAGAAATTTTCAAAGTTTTGAGCAGTTCTGCAGCTAATTAATCCCATTTCAAAGTGTTTATAGTCAGTCAGGATGACCGGGTGTGTGGAAGATGAAGTTCAACAGGCTGTAAATGAATTCAGAAAGTTGTTATCAGAATATGAGCTTGATGAAAATTTTGTTAGACTGTTGTTGATTAAGATCAAAGCAATACCACAGCCTCAAATTAAGATGTGTCTCCTTGATTTAGTTGTGGAAAAACATGAAAAGGACATTGAACTTTTACATTTTCAAATCCAGTCATATGATTTTCAAGATCCTAATTTTTTTTTCAAAATCTTCCTTCTCCAAGTCATGAGGAAGTTCTACTACCTTCTGACTTATAGATTGAAGAGAAACATGCTTTCGAGAGAAAGAGTGAAGTATTGGCTGCAGAGGTTGTTACTAAGGATGCAGCTGTTCAATTAGACAAAGCAAGCCTAAAAGAAACTCTCCCGCATCATGCTTTCATAGATCCTGTAGCTGATTGCATGGAGGATCTTGTCAACTCAAAACCTTTAACATATTTTCTCTATGAGGACCAAGTGTATCAGCAGTGGCCTTTATATGTCACAGTTTTGATTATGGGGGCACATAACCAGACACTGTTTCTCATTTCACCAACTATCAATCAAACAGTTTGTTTTCTTCTACAAGTGCTAAAATGGTTGCACTGGTTGTTTCATTTTACCTTACCAGCAAACAAGTGCTGATTAGGGTAGGTAGGATTTCAATTTTCTATTTGATAGCAGCTTGATGCAGTTGAAGCCCGAAGTGAAGGCCCTAAGCTCTTCAACTTTGCTGTTATATATATAAATAAAGCAGCCAGCAAAAGGAAAATTTTTAGAGTACAGAAGCAGTTGAAAAACAAGGCAGTCTGACCTACTGTTCTTGGCTTTTCACAAGGAAAAGCCATCCCCAAGTGGAGCCACTGTTAGCCTCCTGTTGCAACAGGGTATCATCTTTCATGATTGACAATTTTACATGCCAAATATGTCATACTTTGCAGGCTGCAGCGTTCCATATTTCCACAAGATACCAGGAAGTGTGCTGTTCCAAATACCGTTATTGCATTCCAAGTTGGATGAGTTGTTCCAGTTTTGAAGATTTTTTCATGTAAGGGAGGTCCAAACAGTTTAATCTTGGTCTCCCTAGGTTTCAATTTCCTGTTTTAGAATATAGAGAATGATATCTGTCCAAACAGTTTAATCTTAGCAGATTTTGTAGATAGGTAGAGAATCAAAGGTACCCAACTGCTTAATCTGGGCCCTTGGCAGAAATAAGTGTAGATTTAGATAGGAAAACAGAAAAAGAAAAATTGTAAATAAGGATCTGCAAGTCTAAATGCACCCACCCAAAAAGAAGAAAAAATGTTAGGAAAGTAGGCTGGGTAGGTAACTGTGTGGTTGCAGGATGATTATTCATGATCAAGTTTGTGTTTCAAAGTGATTATATCTTTTCAAATCACAGTAAGGCAATTTTTCATTTGAAGGAGCTCAAGCTGGACATAACTAACTTCCCCTTCTTCTCATTCCCCAAATCACTTACTAACTTCCCCAAGAGGTCAAGATCTGCTTGATTCCTCTTAGTTCCATCATTCTCCATATCAGTTTGCCTTGGTGAAGATCTGCTTCACTCAAGGATTGTTCATTTATATTCTATGAGTCAATTTTCCCCAAAATTAGCCTAAGGTCCCTGACCTCAGCGCTTTCATATCATCTCCATATTAACTACTAACTGTATTATATAACTCCCTAATCTATACCCATTTCCCTTATTAAACTATGTATAAATCCCCAGAAAATATTAAATATCCCCTCCCTAGCACTATAGCCATATTTTCCTCAAGTCTGGGAAAAGGCAGTTCATCTGGGGCTGTTTTTAGCCCATTCGTGTCCTAACAGGGATTAATCTGACATCTGGTCAGACTAATAACCTCTTTCCCCTAGTCTTAACCCTCAAAAAACCCATATATTGCCCCTATCCGTAAGTCCCAAGTGTAAATATATTAACCCGCGCTCATTAACCCCAAAACCCACATAAACCAAAGTTCCAAATCCCGCCGCACTTTATTAAATTTGGAATATTCCGTCTATATTCCCGCCCCTTATCCCTCCGCTGACTCATCCTTACCGCCAGCCATCCGATCGCTCTGCGCCCAGATCAATGGTTGGCGGGTCCTTCCCATCTCCAAGCCGCCCGAAGGTTAGTGTCTGGGAGATGGGTGGTATTCCCGTCGTACTCCCACCACGCGTCACCTTCTGGGATGTGGCGGAGACCCCTCTGACAAAACCACCCTTCCTCAAAGGAGGTGCACCCCAAAACTGGAAACCGCCTCCTGCCCAGTGACGTCACCTGCTTGTGTCACCCCCTGCCCAGTCACCACGCCACGTCACTGCCACCGTGTCCCTGCCACCGTACATGCCACATCACCGTCTGTACATGCTGATGTCACCCACTGACGTCATCCTGCCATGTCATCATCCATACTAAGGTCCCACCTGCTGACGTCATGTTGATGTCATCAGCAATTTTGGCGCGAAAGGCGAAAATCGCACTCTGGAGCCCTAGAATCAGTTTCTGAGGCAGTTTTTGATGCGCGATTTGTGCCTAGTGCAAATCATGAATCGCTGGGTAAACTGGACCAAATTGGAAAGCCCATCATCGCGCAGCATCCAGCAGGCCCGAAAGGCGCAAAATGATCCATTTTTCTTCACGAAGCATTTAGAAAGGAACAGAAGAAAGTTTTAAGGAAGACAGAGAGCCGAACAACGGCCATTAAATTTTGATTTAATGCACAACACATCACAGCAGCAGCCTAGTTTATTGTTAAAGAGTATCAGAGGAAGAAAAGGACATCAAAGAGTACCATTCAAGATTTTTAGGGGCTCGAAGCAGCTAAACATTGATGAGCCCCCAGTAAAGTCAAATCAATAAGTGTAAGCCCATCCCTGCCTTCAAGTCACAGCTAAAACATTTAAGGCAGTCGAACAACAAAGGAGCAGACGCCCATACATAGTTACTACAAAATCACTGCACCAAGCCACCGAGGACAAACTCATTTACTTAGTTTCGATACGGCAGCCCTCAGTGCAGCCGAAGATATTTTGATGCATTTATTTCATATAGTATTAGGTCAAATTAATTATTGTTTAGGACCTGTTTAGGTCAAGTTGTAATAAAAATAGTTATAGAGGGTTTTTCCCCTATATATACCACCCTCTATGTTGTTTCAAGGGTTGGTCAGTTGAGAATTTTCACTAGAGACTCGCAGTGTATACCTTAATCGTTTCTGTAATCAAAGATTGTTGAACGTTCTGAGAACAGACTGTTTGATGTGTTGTTAATGTTTTTCTGGAGATTGAAGATGGAATTCATGTGCTGCAACCTGATGCAATAAGTGCTTCTTACCTCTATTTTATTGTTCACCATTATCTAAATGGCGGAAATAAAGATTAGCTTAGAATTTGTTTAAATACACTCTATGCTCAATTTCTGTTGTTTCTTTATGTTTTCCTCTGAATGAGTTGGTAATGAATATGAATTCCTCTTGGTTCATATTTACCCCGATTCACCTGTGTTTTCCAATTATCTAGGGATTCTTCACTGCCCCTAGGTAGAGCTCTGTTATCTCCCTCTGTTAAGCTAATTGAGAGATTCTTAACTGCCTCTCATTACTTAGCGTTCATTTCATCCTTTAAACCTGAAACATTGTTTCATGCACAGCTATCTTGCTCCATTTTCCCTTAAAGTGACCAAGGAAACGCACCAGCATCCCTTCTCCTCGACTCCACGCCCAATGGTTTGAAATTTTCAGACTATGCTCTGCCTCTCTACCTGAAAACACCAGCTTTCCCACCAAAAACAAAACAAAAACCCTCTGAACTCAACACCTAGCCTAAAATCCTTTCAATAAAGTTAAATCAGAAAGAGAGAGCCCTCTCTGACTGCAGGTGGGCTAGAACCTGCAACCCAAAGTGGTCTGTGGTTACCTCGGCCGTATCCTTTTCCGGAGCTTAAGGACAACCTGAGCGATAACAGGACCACAACACATGGTCTCACAACCATGGCTGGGGCAATATCAACAACCACAATTCCAACAATTTGACCAAGGATCTAAGCACCAATTCTTTGCAAGTAATGGGCAGCTGTATGTTCAAAACGGTCAACATCAACCATTTCATAATGGTTATGCCTATCAACCTTATCAAAGTTATCAGCATCAAATGCACAATGCTGGTATGCAAAGACCCAATGCTCAGGCAATCCCATCTTATCCTGGGTATGCTTTGCCGAACCTAAATCAACAGTTGCCCTTCGTGGCAACTTTAGAGTTACAAGATCTAAATCAACTAACAAATGATCCAATCACTTATGCCCCTTGGTGGCCAGCGATTCCTCATAAACTTCTGTTAGATATTCCTAAATTTAATGGAAATTTGGGTGAAGACTCGTCAAATCATGTGATGACCTTTCACCTGCGGTGTTCATCTAACACTCTAAACGATGATTCGATCAGGCTTCGCCTTTTTCAGTGAATGTTAACTGGTTCGGTAGAAAAATGGTATATCAAATTGCCTAGAGCTTCGTTTGATAACTTCAGCACCCTAGCCACAACCTTTTTAACCCATTTTCAGTTACCCATAAGGTACGAAATGGGAACAGAGCTTCTTACCAATTTCAAGAAAATGACGGCCACTCACATATCCGATCATCTTCATGAGTGGCAACGTCGTCATAGAATGGTAAAAACATATGTTCCTAATCAGCTGTTGGCTGAATGGTTTATTAAGTCATTGTTACCTTCTATTACAGAATATGTGGCAAAGGGAGGAGTCGTCACTGTTACCGGGAATAGTGTCTATGCAAAACTGCTAATCCCACTAAGGGGTGGTAGCAACCTTAGAAACAAAAAAAGTAAAGCTATTCTTGTATTCCTTTATGACTAGATAGATAAGAGAAGAATGGAGGGACCAACCTCAATCTTGCACTTGGTTCCTCTCTTTGATCCCTCTCCCTTCTAATAGACTCTTGCTACTTGCTCCCTCGCCAGCCCAGCTTCAAAGAGTACCTGTGGAATCAAAGCAGCACAATACTATCTGAGAACAGAGATCTACTAGCATAAACAATATAAGATCAAATGTATATTGACCACATGCAAACATATATCATAAAATATGCAAGAACATGGAAACTTGAATAATTTTATTAATATCAAGAAAAGTACAGGGGAGGATTACAACCAATTGTTCTGACCGAGTGTCATCCTCTCAACAAGAAGCCCTTCTTCACCTCATGAAAAGCTTAGATCACTCAACACTATGATGTTGCAGCAAGAAACCAATAGCACTTCCTTACAAGTTACAAAATTCCAGCCTCTGGATCTCTGGGATGAGGGATCCATATATAGATGTTTGAAAGGAGGGTGAGTCAGCTTCTGGGGTTTGATTAGTGTCTTCTCTCTGATGGTTCTTAATGCCATTTGGAGAATGATGATCTCTTACTCATCCTTTGGTGAAATCAGGGAGGCAAGTGTCACACGGGAAGTTTCTGGAAGATTCCATGATTTTCCACCTTGCACACTGGCTCTGCCATTTGTCCATTCCCACCCATCGCAGCCCATAGAAGGGCTTTTCCACATCCATTGCACCATCTGTGAGTATTTAGGTGGGATGCAGCGCACTTTGTCCATGGAGCAGGTGGGATGGTCTAGTTTTGACCAGTTCTGAGCATTTTTTCACGGAGAACTTCTGAGAGGTTATTTGATCAGCTGACCTTGTCCTTTTAGGGGTTGGAAAAACACTTTTAAGGACTTAGGAGCCCTTGGTTTATGGACATTTAGGATTGGGGTTGCAGTGCCCAAAAATGTCTATAACAGTTGCCCCCTAAATCATGAGGTTGTTAATTAATTTTTGATGTCGAGTGAAATGCTTTATCATGAGGATCCAAAGTTTTTTGAGCTGGAAGGAAACCTATAATAAGATACAATACAACACATTATCTTCATAAAATTTCTCATATCCTGGCCGAGTCGGGCATTCCCATGCTCAACTTTATAAATTCATTTTCATGTACATAGGACAGACAATCGTCTGAGTGCAGACTAATGATTCGGTAGAGCAATCATCCCTTAGGTTGGATGATTATCTGTGTAGCAATGATGTACAGTGGATGTCTTTATTTCCTGAATTTATTTCGCAGCCCGGATGGATGAAACTACATCCGGGGTCTTCAATCTCGTTCTATCTTCACTCGAAGTACAAGTCGATCCATGTGAGAGATGTTCTGGAGTCGAACATGGAAAGACATTGTCTGATTACCAGCCAATGATGTAAGCTGTTAACAAGCATGAGAGGAATCACCGACAATGATGATGACCCTCAAGGTACTACAATACAACTTGCATGGTGTGAAAGAGGGACTTGGTGTTGAACACCATGCAAAATCTTTCAGTCGAAGGCCAATGATGTAGACCTGTCGCCAGAAGTGAGAAACTTGCCATTGAGGCATGCAAGCTTCAAAGTACTAGAAGGGTTGTTCCTAAATCGACTTCTTGGATAATGAGCTGATGTTGACAAGAAGTGATCCATCACAGGAGGGCCTTAATGAATCCCATATCTATGAAACGGAACGGAGCAAATGATTTTAGCGGAGGTGAAAACAATCTGAGGATACAAGGTTCAGGTTGGCAGTTATGAAAATATGGAGGATGAATGTATTGCAGTGGATGAGACATAGGTGAATCCTCTCAGTGACTTCTCTTGAACATATCAGCAACACTGAGATGATGGATTGGTAGTATTAAACCCAAATATGGACTATGTGATGGGACCATGGTGATGTGACCGGTGAATGGAACAACCCAACTCGACTCGGATGCGGAGTGAAAGTGTCATGTTCAAGAGCGACTTGCTACCAACAAAGTTTTTTCAAGTTTTCTTCCCAATTTTTCCCCAGTCATTGGTGACCAATACCTCTTTATTTTTGTCAAGCTTGAGGAGGATAACATATGCTTTTTCTATAATCTACCCTTCGGGCAAACCCATCGCTATGTTTTAACGAGCCTAGTGATAGTGAAACTCGGTCTTGTCTGTAATGGACAAGTTTGTTGCTATTAGGTTTTAACGAGTTTAACGACAAAGATAGCTTGGTCCTTTTCAATTTTAGAGAGTCTGAAATGTATGTAAAGGAAACTCCAATAGTTCCTTTTTCGTCATATAATCCCTTAGGTCCGAAAAAGTATAAAACAATACGAAAGGGATGAATTTTCGGTAATTTTAATGAGACGAACACGACAAGCGCTCGATCTTTTTGTGTAATAATCCCTTGGGTCCAAAAAGATTAAAATCTAAAGGAGGGATAACACTTCCAGATGCTTTAACAAGCTGGAGAGGCCAATTGCTCGGCAATCTTTTCATTTTTTACGAGTCAGATGAAAGGAGCTTAAAAGAGACTTGTTTTTGGGGAATGAGTGATAATTTCGGATAGAAACTGATTCTAGGTAAGGTTTGGAATTTTCCAATCATGGCAGTGTTACAAGGATGGCTAACTGTATCACTTTTCATAGTTGTTCCTCAAAAGGGTAAACAATTAAATGGAGGTGAATGATCGGCAAATATGGAGTGGAGGTGATGATGAGAACACGACCAAGGCTTCAAAGGTTGACGATAAGGCATTCACGATGGTTATTTACCGGAGGTTGGTTCATTTTTTAATGAGCTTAAAATCTGGGGGAAACATTTGCTCATTGCTTACGTTTATTTTTTAACGAGCTTGAATTCCACGATAAAACTGCTCGATGCGGGTTTATTTTTTAACGAGCTTGAACCCTGCAGTAACACTGCTCATGATATGTTTGCATGCCCCCATCATAATAACACAAATCGAGGTGCATTCCCCCCAAGCTTCATTGCAATCAACTCGGTGGTTGGAATGAAGGTTTACCTCCGAGATCTTTGAAAGCCTCAACTTGGATTTTACGAGACCATAATCAAAGACTCGATTTGCAAAGGGAGTTGTTTCATTTTTTAATGAGGTTGAGACAGTAAAAGAACTATCCTCATGACTCCTTGTTTCATTTTTTAACGAGGTTGACACGAGATAAGAATGGTCCTCGGAATCCACCGTATTTATAGTATTTGATAGAAAATAAAAAACTGAAGGATGATTAAGGTCATTGGAATAATCTTTATTGTAATCTGGGAGATGGGAATGATGGTGGTAATCTTCCCATGGTGCCTCTCCTAACATCATTGACTGAATGATTCCTTTGTGTGTAGAATGTACATGCGACCAAGGATCTGAAGAGGTACCACATTCCTTAGACCTAATCCAAACACTCGATGAGCATTGACTTGGGTTTTCCCCTCAGGCCAAGAAAATCGATTGCTACAATATTTCTAAAATGGCGATAATCCATGCTGACAAAATGTTTCGGAATCTTCTGAATCCCTTAGATATAGAAGATTTCATATTTCAGGTTTCCACTGTGGCCACTTCCGCTAGATTACTCGGAGGTGGTAGGGCAAAAGTACCCATTAAGGCAGGGTCTTTTAGGAGACCTACTCCGATATTTTGAAGCGAATGATTGCTTCCATGGATCATTGGAATGCTTCCCGTAACTTGTGAGCTGTTGGGGAGAAATGTTTGTTGGTCGATGATTGTAATTCCTCCTTGGAAGGGAAATGCAATCTTCCTAAAATAGGTTGACACAACGACGACCATAGCATATATCCAGGGTCTTCCTAGTAGGATGTTATAATTGAGGTTTCCATCGATAACTTCAACATCAATTTCTACTATTTTGTCCCCCAGTTCGACTTGCAAGTTACTTAATATCCCATATGGGGTGTATGTTTGTCCATCAAATGCTTTTAATCTTGTCGAGGATCGTGACAAGGTTGGAGATCCTAAATTTTTCCAGCAACTCATCGACATAATACATGTAGATTCCCCCTCATCAATAATTGTTCGATGAATAGTTTTGTTGAGGGCTTTCACTTGAATGAGGAAAGCTAGTTGAGCTGGTAACTGAGGGTCATATCCTTTGTGATTAAAGGATACAAGATTGGAAGCCATTGGGTCTATCCCACCTATTGTTGATAATAAAGCCTACTTTTGGGAGGGGAAACTTTGCAGTACCTCAAGTGTCGACAAGGAGGACGGCGATTGGGCCAAATCCTTCACTATATTATAATGTTGTGCTGCTCTGGCACGAGGATTAAACATCAATTTGTGTACTACTCCCTTTGGCAGCTTTATCATCAGTTCAGGAATGATGGGTGGCACAACTTCGGTCGAAATTGTTGTCGAACTACTAGGTCAATCTTTATCCTTGTTGTTCGATAGCTGTGGATTCCCGTAATATTTATTCCTTGTCGTTATCAAAGCATCATTTTGTTGCTTCGAAACTGACAACATTAGCACTTGGGATGGGGAAGCATTATCAATGGCAACCAAATTTGTTCCTGGATTCGGAAACGGATCAGTTAATACCGCTGAGGTTTTTGAATTCTTGAAGAATTTTTTAATCTCAGCTTTATATGGACAATCACTCATCCAATTATCCTCATCACATATAAAGCATGGATGACTCAGTTTCCTATTTACGGACGGGTTTGCAAAAGATTTTTCAGGAGATGACTCTTCCCATTTTTTCTTCTTCCCTTTATTTTTCTTCTTGCCTCCTGATTGTTTGGTTTCTTTGCCTTTGTCAGTTGAGACAACATTTACTTCCGAGGCGAGAAGTTCCTCATTTGCATTTTGACTAGAAATCTTACGGTCCTTTTTAGACGTAGCCTTTGTTGATTTCATGACTGTCGTACCAATGACGCCATCGCCAGCATGAGAATCATTCTTTGATTTAGGAGGAGGAACAGAAAATTCTAGTCTGGGAGTGTCAGGTATTTTATCGTAGAGCATGCCAGACTGAGTGTAAATCAAATGTAAGTACTGTGCACGAGCAATAACTTGCTCTTCAGTGACGACTCCTCCCTTTGCCACATCTTTTATAATAGAAGGTAACAATGACTTGATAAACCATTCAGCTAAAAGTTGATCAGGAATGTATGTTCTTACCATTCTATGATGGCGTCGCCACTCATGAATATGAATTGATATGTGAGTGGCCGTCGTTTGCTTGAAATTGGTAAAAAGTTCTGTTCCCATTTTGTACCTTATAGGTAGCTAAAAATGGGTTAAAAAGGTTGTGGCTAGGGTAGTGAAGTTATCGAATGAAGCTCTATGCAATTTGATATACCATTTTGCTGCTGGACCAATTAACATTTGCTGAATGAGGTGAAGCCTGATCGAATCATCGTTTAGAGTGTTAGATGAACACCACAGATGAAATGTCAATTCGACGGGTCTTCACCCGTATTTCCATTAAATTTAGGAATATATTATGGAAGTTTATGCAGAATTGTCGGCCACCAAGGGGCGTAAGCAATTGGATTATTCGTCAGCCGGTTTAGATCTGGTAATTCTAGAGTTGCTACAAAGGACAACTGTTGATTCAGGCTAGGCGAAGCATACCCAGGATAAGATGGAATCACCTGAGCAGTGGGTCTTTGCATACCGGAATAATGTATTTGATGTTGGTAACCTTGATAAGGTTGATGGGTATAACCATTATGGTATGGTTGTTGATAACTGCTTTGGAAATGCGGTTGCCCATTACTTACAAAGACTTGTTGCTTAGGTTCTCAATATGATTGCTGGAATTGCAGTTGTTGAGATTGAACCAGCCATGGTTGTTGGACCATTTGTTGTTGTCCAATACTGGACAATTGACCAAGATGAGGAGTCAAAGTACTTGCTTGAGCCCAAGTCACTCCAGATAAGGAGGCACTAACCTGAGGTTATGATTGAATTGCTGATACGAGAGGTTGTTGTATTGCAACCTGAGAAACTTGGGGTTGACATACAACAAGTAGCGCTTGTACTTGAGATGCAGTCATGGTAGCAGGTATAGTGGGAGTATTCGACACATGATGGACTGGTTGCATTGAATATACAACCCTTGGTTGTTGAGGCAGTATTGGTACCCAACCGCTAGATGTAATTCCAGTTTGACCTAAACTTTGTTGTAAACTCCCATATGGTTGTTCTCTGGGAGGGAAAAATGAAAAGGCATACTGCCCTCCATATGGTGGCAATCCAGTACTTAAAGGGTATATTGGCCTTTGAAGACACATTAGATCAATTTGTTGAGTTTCAACATAAGAAATACCAGATGATAATCGAGATGAAGAAATAGGAACTGACCATGTCGTTGAAACAGTCCCTGATTGGACTCCGACTTGTTGTTGATAATTTGCCAGGACAGATGGTATACCGGAAAACATCGTTGGAGTAGCAGTAGGAGGCTGTGCCGCTGCTGCGTTAGATGATACAGTCTTGGATGTCGACGGTTGTTCAGACATATCTAGTCTATCCAAAATATTTCCCAGGGATTCTACAAGAACTTGCGATGAAGGAAGACTAACTTCTAAGACCAACGAGGGAATAGTGACGTTATTCTGATTAAAATAAATTTTAGATGCTTTGACACAACTTGTTTTTTCAATTTTTAAGAGTCGAGAAAAAACAAAAGATGACTCTACTCGGCTTCATTTTTAATGAGCCTTAAGTGACAAGTGCTCAGATGGACTTTTTCCTTTAAGAAGTCTGAAAAGGAATGAAAGAGACTGCTCTGGAAATCTAGACAGAGGGATTATCAAACCAATCGCAAAACTGCAGAATACTTTTTACAGTACGGTAGTCAATCTTCCTGAATGCTGTGTTCAGTGTATTACGATCGATAAGGTGGCAGACACGGCTTCCTATGGATAAAGTATAAAGCCTATTGTGGTCTCCCAATATATACTCGACGGTACATGGGAGCACAAGTCCGTATTGGCACTTATTGTCTTAAAGTGGAGGAATGACCCAACCAACAATGAAAGCAACAGTTACCACGTTTTACGACACTGGAACACGTCTCTAGCCTAGACTTCTAAATGTTGTGCGTTAGGTTCCAAAGCATTTTTAGATTCATTGAATTTATTTTATAGTTGATCTTGCTTATGCAATTTTCCTTTCAGGTTCACTGCGTGATGTAGATGTACAATTCCTAAAATGCAGTCTAAGATGATAAACAGTCGTTTAATCTTCTTTCAATAATGAAAATCCTAGCTACTAAGGAAAGGGAGATGATTTTCTTTCAGCATATAGCATAGAGCGCACACTATATGCACCATCTTAAATCAAAACGACAAGCAGTCTAAATGAAAATGCACATGCATGTATTGTTTTTGAGCTTGCTTAATGTATGTGAAAGTAAGAAATCTAAGCGAAAATCTGAATTATTTCTAAAGCAACAGTACTCAACAATTTTCTTTCCAAAATGAAGTGAGAGTAAGAGAGACACTTTGCGATTTTGAAACGAGAAATTTCTTTTTGACACATTAAAAACTTATGAATTCAAATCATACGCAATAGTAACTTGTATAATCGACTACCAAAGCAAGGGGATTGTCTTATATGGTTGAAAATGACAGCTACGACACTTTCAGATCAAAGAACGACAACTCGATTATGCTACTTTTTTCCAAAAGAGAACTGAAAATGATGCAAAATACATAAAAACACATATAGTTCTTTGCACTATGGAGGCAGAAAGATGTAAAGGAAGGGGTTCTTATAGAGATATAATGACTGTAGACAACTAAACTCTAGAATAGAACTGAAAACAGTGAGTGAAAAACCCAAGCCTTAAGGTAGAGTTAACCTTATCTGACCAACGCACCTGTCACACAGGGAAATCTGCTTTCAGCGCACCTACTGCACTCGGGAAGTGCGGTGGAAGTAGACTGCCTTTAAAGCCAGGTGCGATGGTACTAGAACGAGACTTCAAACAAGTTTTTACTCACAATTTGCAATTCAGTTCGGGGATCTAAGCTAAGAAAGCAATGTTCAGTATATGCAAAACATAGAGGTGGATCTAAGGAGGTTACTAGAGCTACCACTCAGGGCAATTAGTCTGTTTGTAGATCTATTGTTTATTTCATAAACAAAACCTAGAGATTGACTGAAGTAGCATTGATCTACTTTACATTCGTAAAACAAATTCAGTTCGAAGGCTAGCTAGATTGGCTTCAGGCTCCGTCTGTAAGTTTATAGAAGAAACAAAGATAGGCTAACAAACAATCTAGTCGCTCCCCAGTGGAGTCACCATTTTGTTACCAGGAATAGTGTCTATGCAGAACTGCTAATCCCACTAAGGGGTGGTAGCAACCTTAGAAACAAATAGAGTAAAGCTATTCTTGTGTTCCTTTATGACTAGATAGATAAGAGAAGAATGGAGGGACCAACCTCAATCTTGTGATTGGTTCCTCTCTTTGATTCCTCTCCCTTTTGATAGACTCTTGCTACTTTCTCCCTCGCCATCCTAGCTTCAAAGAGTACCTTTGGAATCAAAGTAGCACAATACTATTCGAGAACAAAGATCTATTAGCATAAACAATGTAAGATCAGATGTATATTGACCACATGCAAACATATATCATAAAATATGCAAGAACATGGAAACTTGAATAACTTTATTGATATCAAGAAAAGTACAGGGGAGGATTACAACCAATTGTTCTAACCTAGCGTCATCCTCTCAACAAGAAGCCCTTATTCACCTCATGAAAAGCTTAGATCACTCAACACTATGATGTTGCAACAAGAAACCAACAGCACTTCCTTACAAGTTACAAAATTCCAGCCTCTGGATCTCTGGGATGAGGGATCCATATATAGATGTTTGAAAGGAGGGTGAGTCAGCTTCTGGGGTTTGATTAGTGTCTTCTCTCTGATAGTTCTTGATGCCATTTGGAGAATGATGATCTCTTACTCATCCTTGGGCGAAATCAGGGAGGCAAGTGTCACAAGAGAAGTTTCTGGAAGATTCCATGATTTTCCACCTCGCACACTGCCTCTGCCATTTGTCCATTCCCGCCCATCAAACCCCATAGAAGGGATTTTCCACATGCATCACACCCTATGTGAGTATTTAGGTGGGATGCAGCGCATTTTGTCCATGGAGCAGGTGGGATGGTCCAGTTTTGACCAGTTCTGAGCATTTTTTCATGGAGAACTTCTGAGAGGTGATGTGATCAGCTGATCTTGTCCTTTTAGGGGTTGGAACAAAAATTTTAGGGAATTAGGAGCCCTTGGTTTATGGACATTTAGGATTGGGGTTGCACTACCCAAAAATGTCTATAACAGTCACTGAAAAGCAGGTAATTGCTCGTGCACAATATCTAGACTTGATCTATACTCAGTCTGTCACGCTCTATGATAAAATCCCTGATGCTCCTAGACCAGAATTTTCCATTCCTCCCTCTCATAAATCAAAAAAAGACTCTCATGCTGGGGATGGCATGATAGGAATGACCAGCACAAAAACTGTAAAAGTTAAATTGAAAAAGGCCCATACGGTTTCAGGTGAAAATGTGAGTGAAGAAATTCTCGCCTCCGCAGTAAATTCCATATCGACTGACAAAGGAAAATAAACCAAGCAACTGGGAGGAAAGCAAACAAAGAAAGGGAAGAAGAAAAAACATGAGGAGTCGTCCCCTAAAAAATCTTCTGCAAACCCTTCTGGAGATAGGAAACCAAATCTTCCATGCCTAAAATGTGATGAGGATCATTGGACAAGAAAGTGTTCGTATAAAGCTGAGCTTAGAAAATTCTTCAAGAATTCGAAAACCTCAACAACATCTTTTTGCTGGGTACCTGGCCATGGTGGGAACCTGCAATATGATATCTTCTAAATTCAGAAGATTCCTGAACATTTTGTTAGCATGGATCATCGCCCTAATAGAATATTGTAACAATCAATTTTCTTGGCCTAGGAGGCAAACTCAAGTCAACACTCATTGAGTGTTTGGATAAATAGGTCTAAGGAATATAGCACCTCTTCAGATCCTTGGTCGCATGTACACTCTACAGACGAAGGAATCACTCAATTAATGATGATAAGAGAGGCACCTTGGGAAGATTACCACCATTGTTCCCATCTTCCGGATTACCACAAAAATTATTCCAACAACCTTAATCATCCTTCAATTTTTGATTTTCTAGCAAATACTATAAATACAGTGGATTCTGAGGATAGTTCTTTTCCTGGGTCAACCTCATTAAAAAAATGAAACAACTCCCTTTCCAAATCAAGTCTTTGATTACAATCAATCGAGTCTTTCAAAGATCTCGAAGGTAAACCTTCATTCCAACCACCATGTTGAATGCAATGAAGCTTGGGGGACATGCACCTAGATTTGCATTATTATGATAGGGGCATGCAAACTTATCATGAGCAGTGTTACCGCAGGGTTCAAGCTCATTAAAAAATAAACTCGCCGTGAGTAGTGTTACCGCAGGGTTCAAGCTCGTTAAAAAATAAACCCGTCACGAGCAGTTTTTATTTGGAGTTCAAGCTCGTTAAAAATTAAACATAAGTAATGAGAAAACGTTCCCCCAGAGTTTAAGCTCATTAAAAAATGAACCAATTTCTGATAAATAACCATTGTGAATGCATTATCATCAGCTTTTGAGCCCTAGTTGTGTTCTTATCATAACCTCCACTATGTTTTAGTCGATCATTCACCTCCATTTGATTGTTTTCCCCTTTTTGAGGAACAACTGTGAAGAGTGATCCTGTTAGCCATTCTTGTGACACTGCCATGAATGGAAAATTCCAAACCTTACCAGGAACTAGCTGCTACCTGAAATTATCACTCGTTCCTAAAAAACGAGTCTCCTTTAATCTCTTTTCACCTAACTCATAAAATATGAAAATATTTCCGAGTGATTGGCCTCTCTAGCTCATTAAAGTGACCGGAAGTGCTATCCCTCCTCTAGATTTTAATCTTTTTGGACCTGAGGGATTATTACATAAAAAGATCGAGGGCTTGTCTTGTTCAACTCGTTAAAATTACTGAAAATTCATCCCTTTCGTATTATTTTATACTTTTTCAGACTTAAGGGATTATATGACAAAAAAGGATTATTGGAGTTTCCCAATTTTTCCCCAGTCATTGCTGACCAGTACCTCTTTATTTTTGTCAAGCTTGAGGAGGATACCATATGCTTGTTCTATAATTTTCCCTTCGGGCAAACCCATCGGTATATTTTAACGAGCCTAATGACAGTGAAACTCGTTCTTGTTTGTATGGACAAGTTTCTCGCTATTTGGTTTTAACGAGTTTAAGGACAAAGATAAATCGATCCTTTACAACTTTAGAGGGTTTGAAAGGGACATACTGTAAATACAATGGATTCTGAGGATAGTTCTTTTCCTGGGTCAACCTCATTAAAAAATGAAACAACCCCCTTTCCAAATCGAGTCTTTGATTACGATCAATCGAGTCTTTCAAAGATCTCGAAGGTAAACCTTCATTCCAACCACTGTGTTGAATGCAATGAAGCTTGGGGGGTATGCACCTTGATTTGCGTTATTATGTTGGGGGCATGCAAACTTATCATGAGCAGTGTTACCACAGGGTTCAAGCTCGTTAAAAAATAAACCCGCCACAAGCTGTGTTACCGTAGGGTTCAAGCTCATTAAAAAATAAACCCGCCACGAGCAGTTTTTATGTGGAGTTCAAGCTTGTTAAAAATTAAATATAAGCAATGAGCAAACGTTCCCCCAGAGTTTAAGCTCATTAAAAAATGAACCAATTTTCGTTAATTAACCATTGTGAATGCATTATCATTAGCTTTTGAGCCCTGGTTGTGTTCTTATCATCACCTCCACTCTGTTTTAGCCGATCATTCACCTCCATTTGATTGTTTGCCCCTTTTTGGGGAACAGCTACGAAGAGTGATCCTGTTAGCCCTCCTTGTGACACTGCCATGACTAGAAAATTCCAAAACTTACCTAGAACCAGCTACTACTGAAATTATCACTCGTTCCTCAAAAACGAGTCTCCTTTAAGCTCTTTTCAACTGACTCATAAAATATGAAAAGATTGCCGAGTGATTGGCCTCTCCAGCTCGTTAAAGTGACCGGAAGTGCTATCCCTCCTCTATATTTTAATCTTTTTGGACCTGAGGGATTATTATAGAAACATATCGAGCGCTTGTCTTGTTCGGCTCATTAAAATTACCGAAAATTCATCCCTTTTATATTATTTTATACTTTTTTGGACTTAAGGGATTATATGACGAAAAAGGATTATTGGAGTTTCCTATACGTCCCTTTCAGACTCTCTAAAATTGAAAAGGACCTAGTTATCTTTATCGTTAAACTTGTTAAAGCCGAATAGCAACAAACTTGTCCATACAGACAAGAACGAGTTTCACTGTCACTAGGCTCATTAAAATATAGCGACGGGTTTTCCCGAAGGGAAAATTATAGAACAAGCATATGTTATCCTCCTCATGCTTGACAAAAATAAAGAGGTAATGGTCAGCAATGACTGTGGAAAAATTGGGAAGAAAACTTGAAGAAACTTTATTAGTAGCAAGTCGCTCTTGAACATGACACTTTCACTTCGCATCCGAGTCAGATTGGGTTGTTCCGTTCACTGGTCATATCACCATTTTCCATCACACCATCCATATTTGGGGTTAACGCTACCAATCCAGGTCAGTGTTGCCGGTATGCTCAAGAGAAGTCACTCAGAGAATTCACCTATGTTTCATCCACTACAATACATTCACGCTGCATTCTTTCATGACCGTCACCCTGAACCATGTATCACCAGATCATTTTCACCTCCAAAATCATTTACTCTGTTCCATGTCGTAGATGTGGGATTCATTAAGGCCCTCCTATGGGGGGTCGCTTCTTGTCAACATCAGCTCATTATCCAAGAAGTCGACTTAGGAACAATCCTTTCAGTACTTTGAAGCTTGCATGCCTCAGTGGAAAGTTTCTCACTTCCAGCGACATGTTTACATCAACGGCCTTCGACCGAAAGATTTTGCGCGGTGTTCCGCGCCAAGTCCCTTATTCACACCACATGAATTGTGTTGTAGTACCTTGAGGGTCATCATCATTATCGGTGATTCCTCTCGCACCTATTAACAACTAACATCATTGGCTGGTAATCAGGCGATGTCTTTCCATGTTTGACTCCAGAACATCCTTCACATGGATCGACTTGTACTCCGAGTGAAGATTGGATGAGTTTGAAGACCCTGGATCTAGTTTCATCCATCCGAGCTATGATATATTCAGGAAAATAAAGACATCAAATGTACATCATTGCTGCACAGATGATCATCGAAATCAAAGGATGATGACTCTATTAGAATCATCAGTCTGCCACACAGACGGTTGTCTGTCTTATGTACATGAAAATGAATTTATAAAGATAAGAATGGGAATGCCCACATCAGCTAGATCATGAAAAAATATTATGAAGATAACATATTGTATTGTATCTTATTACAGGTCGCCTTCCAGCTTGAAAAAACTTTGGATCCTCATGATAAAGCATTTCACCAAACATCAAAAGATTAATGACCTCATGCTTTAGGGGGCAACTGTTATAGAAATTTTTGGGCACTGCAACCCCAATGAAACATGTCCATAAACCAAGGCTCCCAAGTCCCTAAAAGTGTTGTTTCACACCCTAAAGGAACAAGGTCAGCTGATTACATCATCTCCCAGATGTTCTCCATGAAAAACTACTCAAAACTGGTCAAAACTGGATCATCTCACTTGCTCCATCGCCAGGGTGTGATGCATCTCACTGTTGTTGTGAAAAGTATCCAATACGGAATGCCCCTATCCCACTCGAAGGTGTGATAGTGCCTTAGCAACAAACAAGGAAAACAATCTGAGTATTCTTCTTTTTGAAATGCAAATGGAGAAGAAGGATGTAACTAACCGATGTCTTCCGCTAGTTTGTTGATCCAATCTCCCTCTTTCGTTCGCTTCCCGCTGCTTGCTCCTTCACTGGTCCAGCTTCGTCAAGGTCCTACAAGATCACAAGAGAGGAAAACTACAAAGAGCATAGATTCACATTCATAACTAGTTTAGGATTAGAATAAACTAAATATGCAAATACAACAAAAAATCATTGATATACCAGCATATAGGAGAAACTCAAATGGTTTTATTGATATGAATAACAAGGTTCAGGAAGAGATACAACCAAGTGAGGCCCAATCCAGCATCACCTTCCGAGAAAAAGGAATCCCTTCTTCTCCTCCTTCAAATCAAATCACCCAATAGTTCCAATCTCAAACCAACAACAATTCTCTGCAAAGTACCAAAATTCCAGCCTCCTGAAAATCTGGGTGAGAGATCCATATATAGATGTTTGGAGAGAGGATGAGTCAGCTTGAGATCTGACTAGTGTCCTCTCCCTCTGTCAGTTCTTGTTTCCACTTGGAGGTTCTTGCTTCCACTTGGAGGTTGACAACCTCTTACTCATCACTAGTCGAATTCACTGAGGCAAGTGTCATTGAGGAAGATTCTGGAAGCTTCCAGGGTCTTTGACACCTCATTGAATGAACTTGCCATTTGGCATTTCTCTCTCAGCGCACCTGGGTAGTGCTTCTACCTGCGTTGCAGTGCAGGCAGCCAGTGTAAGATTTTCATTTCAGCGCAGACAGCTAGTAGAGCTCTTGAATTGATCCTGAATTGACTTGTTTTTGAGCAGTTTTTGGTGGAGAACTTTTGTGAATTGCTGTGGTTTGTTAGCCTTGTTCCTCTAGGGGTAGGAACAACATGTTTAGGGACTTTGGATCCCTTAGATTATGGACATTTCATGCTCAATGCTGTAAGGCACAAAAATTTCTATAACACTCACCTTGTACACATAGAAGGTGGGATGCATACTAAAAAGTCCTTCTATAGGGTGTGATGGACGAGAATAGACAAGTGGCAAAGACAGTTTGCTAAGTGGATGATCAAGGAATCTTCTAGAAACTTCTCATATGACACTTGCCTCTCAGAATTCGCCCAAGGATGAGTAAGAGATCAATGAAATATCCAAGTGGAGCCAAGAACTATTAGTGAAATGACACTAATAAAAAATCCAGAGTTGACTCACCCCCCTGCAAACATCTATATATGGATCCCTCACCACAGAGATCCAGAGTTTAGAGGCTAGAATTTTGTATCTTGTAAGGAAGTGTTGTTGGTTTCTTGTTGGAATATCATAGTGTTGGGTGATCCAAGCTTTTCATGAGGTGAAAGAAGGGCTTTCACGCTGAAGGATGACACTGGGTCATAACAATTGGTTGTAATCCTCTTTGCTACTCTTGATTATTAATAAAGATATTCAAGTTTTCCTCCACATTCTTGTATGTTTGATGATATATGCATTTGTGTGGTCAATATATATCTGGTCCTATATTATTTATAGTTGTAGATCCCTGTTCTTCAATAGTATTATGTTGTTTTCATTCCATAGGTGCTCTTTGAAGCTGGGTAGATGAAGGAGAAGCAGCAAGGATCTGTTAGAATGAAGAGGAACCGAGCAAGGAACCAAGCGCAAGACTGAGGTTGGTGTCCTTCATTTCACTCTCATCTACTTCTCATAAAGGAAAATGAAAGTAGTTTTAGTTTGTTTATTTCTAAGATAGCTACCAGTCGTATTGGGACTAGCAGCTCCAAATGGACACTAGATTTCCCGATAACAATATGCCACTGGATGCCCCTGCTAGGTAAGAATTGCACCAGTATCATAGTTAGAGGCATCTATCTCAATTTCTAATTGTTTCTATAGGTCTAGTAATGTGAGAACTGGTGTAGAACAGAGGTGATGCTTCAACTCAAAAAACGCCTTCTGTTGGGATTCAGAGCAAAAGAAATTTACTTTTTCTCCACCCTTGGGGACTTGATTCAAAGGCCAAATGATATAAGAGAATCCAAACATGGACCTGCGATAGAAATTGGCAAGACCTAGAAAGCTATAGAGCTCTGTTAGAGTGGTTGAGGCTCACCAATCCCAAAAAATTTGTATCTTGGTTAGGTCCACATGCACACCACGCTCATAAATAATGTACCCTAAATATTAAACTTAGGTCATACCATAAGTGTATTTCTCCAAATTGGCACATAATTTGTGTCGTTTTAGGGTTTGAAGGATTATCTAATATGGTATAGGTGCTCTTCCCAACTCTAGCTGAAGATCAAGATGTCGTCTAAATACACTACCACAAATGAGTTGGTGAAGGGTCACAAGATGCCATCCATCGACCTCATGAAGCTTGCGGGAGCATTAGTCAACCCAAAAGGCATGACCAGCCATTCGAAAAGACCCTCCTTGGATTTGAAGGTATTCTTCCACATATCAAAGGGTTTGATTGGTACCTCATGATAACCAGACCTCAAGTCAATCTTGTTGAAATATTGCCCCCCTTGAGCTTGTATAAAAGGTCATCAATCTGTGGGATTGGATACCTATTCAAGATAGTGATATTATTCAACACTTGATAGTCAATACAAATACTCTAGGTTTCATCCTTCTTCTGCACCAACGTGATGGGACTCCCATAGGGTGATGAACTTTTCTTGATGTGACCTTTTTTCAATAGCTCATGAATCTGCCTCTTGATTTCATCGTTCTCCATAATAGAGATTCAGTAGATTAGTCCATTAGGTAGAAGCACCCAGGGTCAAATTGATGGAGTGATTGACCTGATAGTGTAGGGGTACCCCTATGGGTGAATTAAAGATGTCCCTTTACTCCTCCATGACCTTGTCCATCTGATGTTGTCATGTGGCAGAGCCCTGTCTAGAGGTTGTGGATGTGGCAACAATATTCCTTTGAATCTAAGGGTGAACCATAAGGAATAAAAACTTCGTGGTCTAGGAAATGATCTTACTACATTGTCTAGCAAAGATTGAAGAAAAGGTGATAGAAGGCACTACCTTTGCTATCTTGTACAATTCATGACCCAAAGTAATAGTAATAGAATAAGTTATACATTCATATACAACATGACGCTTCCATAGGTATGGCTAACCTAATAAAGCATCATAGATTTATAGAGTAGAAACATTACACACTAGCTCATCTACAAAGGGATTGATGCTATAAGGTAGGAAAAACTACTAGCTGACACAAATATCTTTCCCTTGGTGGAGCCACCCGATCATTACAACTTTTGGTGTGCCATTGTTGGCAACTTCAATCTCTTAATGACCTTGGCTGAGATCAAGTTCTTCTAAATTCCACTGTTAACAATAAACTGCATGAGAAAACCCTTTACCCACATTTGTGAGTGGAACGGGCACTCTCCCTCCTCTAGATCCTCAAGTTCTGACTTTTGGAGCCTGTTGGTGGCTATCATCGCAGTGGGTCCTATGTCAATGATATGCTTTCCCTTGTCGGGTTTTGGCTTAGAATTAGAGCATGCATACATCTCTAAGTCTTTTAGTTTTGCCACTAGTGCTTGCTTTTTGCAACATTCATTTGTGTTGTGATTGGGAGTTTTATGGAACTCATACCACTTGTCGATGCCCGTCTTCACCTTCCCATTATTCTTGGCTCGTGGCTTCGATAAGTTGTCCTATGGGTCACAACTTGCCTTTGCCCTTTGCTCTCTAACTTGGGTATACCTTTTCTATGCTTTAGGTCCATAGATCCAAAGTCTCGCCTCTTTTGCTTGAACTTCTGCTCAATCTTGGTAGCATATTAGTATGTTGCACCAAGTGAGGAGATGTCCGGGAACTTCATTTACTCCTGAATGTATTTGTGTAAACAACTATGGTATTTGAGCACCATATGCTTCGTGGAATATTTGATACCCAACTTTCTGTGCACTATATGGAAAATATTCGTTAGCTTACGTACATATTGATACCTTTACTGCCACAACAAAGTCCATTACATGTACTTGTCGTCATAGCTCCCAATAGAGTAATATTGTTCCTTTATGGTATCTAGGAAAGAATTCCAAGTGGTTGAGGCTAAAAATAGTGAGGGTTCCCTCTCATCCCTCTACTCATAGTAGGTTTCCCACCAATCATTGACATGGGGGAGAACATTGAAGAGTGAAAAAGTAATATTTTCCCTATTGGAAAAGTCATGAACTAAAAAATATCCCTCCAACAGATTTAACCATTTATCTATGACATTTTCATCTATCTAACCTTAAAATATAGAAATGTCGAAGTTGACTTGTACCTTAAAGGGAGCAGTGCCTTGAGAGTGGCTTCCAGATGAATATGTGTCACTTGCGGGAGTTTGCTGAAGGATTTGGGCAAACTTGTCCATCATCACATTCCTTTGTTGCTCGAGGGCTTCTTCGAGGAATATTTTGAAAGGATCTCTTGCTACCTCATCTTTCTTTTCTTCCGCCATAGGAGGTTGTCAAGGTCAGTGAGTTGAGTCTTGCAAAGGTTCAACCAGTTCGAGCCCTAACTCCTTATACCCTGAGCTCGTTGGGGACATGCACATAAAGACAAAGAAAGAGCAGATCTCTTTGATACCACTGATCCAAACTTATTCAAGAACACAATAGAATAAATATATAAACATAAACATAGAGATGCGGTGAAAATAAATTTTCATTTCATTAATATCCAAAGAACTAAAAGATTCTTATATATAGAATGGAAATAAACTAGCTCAGGAAATTGTATCTTATCTCTATGAATATATGTGGTGTATACATGCCTCTGAACTATGCTACAATGAGGATCAAGGGACTTTTAAGTATTTAAAAATAAAGGGAAACCCTAAAAAACAAAACCCTAACCCTAGGAGATGTAACACCAAGATTTTGTGGGATGGTTGGGGTTAGTTGGACAACCAACTTCCTAGGGTCATAACTTGGTTGATGCATATGATACATTGTTAGAAAGATATGTCTAATTACTAAAATATTTGTGGCATGGCTAAAACCTATTTTGGACCTTAAAAAAGCATCATTTAGGGAGTCAAAACATCTCCAGAAGTTCATGACCTAAAAAAATGCTAAATATTGTAAATTGTGCTATAATCAAGGAAACTGATGAAACCAACTAGATGTCTAAGTGTAATAGGTGGGTGGCCACAAATATCCACCTAGATTAATCATCGTCTCTACTACACCACATTGTAGTAGTTACAAGAGTAAAAGCATGGAATTTAAAGAAAAAAATTCTTAAATAAATTCCATTCATGATAAATAAAAATTCATCAATGAATGACTTCACTGCGAGTATCTCATGTAATGATGGAGATTCACAAGTAGGTGGAGAAGTCAACTATACAACCTATTTAAATGCAACATCTATTGTTACATCCACTAAAATACTTTTTTGGGATGATGGTGAGTGGGGTTGCATGGTTGCTATGTGGAGAAACCACTGAGGATGTAACATTGGTAGTGAAAATGGAGTTTGGGGGGGGGGGGGGGGGGGGGGGGGAGAATAATATGTTCTATGGATTTATTTTGTGTGAATTGATGGATGGAAAATGTGGTGGAGGAAAGTAATGAACAACACTCATCGGTTGTAGTGATGATGGAAGTTTTCTAGTGGAGATAAGTTATATCCCAAAAATTGGGGCAATGTGATGCCAATGAGGGACAACTAATGGGCGAGTAATAGAAGGTGATTAAGGATATGTCAATGACATAGTTGACCCAACTTCTATACACATTTATAATATTTTGATTAGTTAACCAAAATAAGATAAAAATATAAACGTTTAAATAAAATTTAATTCTAAAAAAGATACTTGGGAATGGGATGATATGTCCATTAAGTTGGCATAGCTCCTCATTTGGTGTCATCCCAATTTACTTAAACATTAATGGAGTACCACATTCATACATAAACTAAAATAATAATAAATATTTACTAAAAACTTATGAATTTTTTTGCAAGGGATCATTTTACAATAGGAGAAATTTGAAGTCAAAAGCAAGCCTTATAAAAAGTACTAAGAAAGTCAAATTTAAAAGAATCAATATGATTTAAGATGATGATATCATCCCCATGGGAAAATGTTTTTGGAAGGAAAAGAAGAAAACTACCTTTCTAACTATATCTTTTTCTTATGCCCTTATAAATCTTCTCAAATGCCAAAAGTAGTAACTCATTGGATGTGGAATTATCCAACAAGTACCTACTTTGCACACTTTTGAGTAAACCCATACTGAAAAAAATTAAAATACATGAAAAAATATGTTTCTTTAGTGAAAACATTCCTACATTTAACATTTGAGTAAACCTACAATGAGGTAAGCTAAAATACAATTAAAAATGGGTAGTTTTCTTTCTTTTTCTTTAAAAATTCATAACTTTGATTTTATTATTTTAACTATTTTATTATTATTCTACTTAGGAGGTCCATTTTAGACCTTGCAATTCTCCTAACGAGTAACTATACTAGAGTATTTGGTGTACCATGTTAATTTTGCAGCTTAGTGATCAATTCCAACCATGGGACTAGATTCCTCTTTTCGAGAGGACCAATTTTCACTATCAGAGTACTCAATTTGGACAAAGGAAAGTTTATTTTTGAATTATAATACCACACGTGCATATTTGTTCAGGTTGGCCCTAAAGAAAATTGGAAACCCTTGGAAGGTTATAAATACAAGTTACCTCAACCTCATTTGGATATCATCATGAGAAATTATTCTATTCTCTTCCTTGTTTTGGTTCACATATGTCTGAGGCATGCCTACGAAGAATTGGTTCGCATGAAGGAGAAATTATAAGGTCTGAAGCTTGCATTTTTGTTTTAGGGTTTTGGGCCTCATTCATAGGCATGACATAGAGAGATATTAAATGTAGTCATTTGTTGGCAGTTCATTCGTGTGACTGAATCCTTTCAGCTGCACGCACAACTCGTCTTCTATGCGACTAAAGACCAGATCTCCAGTTACAGTTGTTGGTCTGACCAAGGATACTTTCAGCTACAGTCACTAGTTTACAGGCTCAAGGGATTGATTGGATCCTCTCATGCACTTGAGTACCTCCTCCTCCATGCAACTAGGACCTAAACGTTGCAATTTCATTTGATCTAAGTTTTCGCTCGTTCACCACAAAGTTGAGCAGTTTACTACAGACAATGACATTTTATTATAGGCTTTTGAATCAGGGTTTTGAGTATGAGCATGATTGGGTTCATCTCATGGATTTTATTTAGTTGATTTTTGCTAGACAATTGTATGGATGAAGATATGGATCATTGAACTCTCTTTTATTGAATCATTCAATAACAATCTAATCAGAAGAATAATTTGAAAGGTTTTCCCCATAGTGGGTTTTTCCCTAGTCTCTGACCAATCCTGGTGTCTCTATGTGTGAATATCTTTCTTCTATTGTTCCTTTATGTTCCATTGTAATGATGATGATGATATTTTTATTTCTACATGGTTTCATATGTTGTTGAGGAATGATGTAAATCTGAATAATGCTTTGATGTTATGCGGTGAATTTAATGTGTAAATGAAGAAATGAAATTATCAAAGTAGAGAACAACATAGCCCTAAGAAATATTAGCATGGTATTAGATCTAGGCTAAACAAAATTCATTGAATATCACCCCTATGATGACACCACTGAAGGATGCAAAAGACGATGGTGGAGACCTAAACGAGTATTAGGGTTTGAAGGAAACCCTAGGCAACTCATGTATTAGGGTTTAATGGATATTATGAAGTTAGGGTTTGAGAAAAACCTTGGTTTGTTCAAAATACTTGAGATATGTAATCTAAAAACATTATCATGGTTAATTTGAAGATGTTCAAGCACTTGTGAAAGATATGATGAAGCCTTTGATGGGATAGTCTCTATTAGGCCTAGTTCCTAATGAAGTTGGTTGAAATATTGAAGGCAACATTTTCATATAGAAAATGGACACAATGACTCTTGAAGGCTGGTTCAATAAGAAGATGATCACCTATCATGGAAGAGAAGTATTTTTCGACTTATAATGCTACTTTATGTCTTTTCTTTTATTTATACTTATGGATCTGATTATTTTTCTTATTATTACTTATACTTCATACATGTATATGTGCATATTTGGATACTTCTAACTTCTTGATGAGATATGATAAGTGGATCCTTCTTGAGGATCGTCATAGATGCAGGAAAATATGACTAGTGTAGGAAGAGAAAAGCCATATTTTCTCATGATAAGGAAGATGACAAAGTTCTCCCACTGCCTATGTCAAATAAGAAGGTGTGTGAATATATGAATACTACAAGGTATATATGGTGTATTGTTCCAAATGCAATATTGGATGGCAAGGTAAGACCTAAATGTTGGAAATAATAATGAGAGGGGGGGTGAATCAATATTATCAAGTCAAATATTCCTTTTTCAAATCCAGATGATATATGCTACTTCAGTTAATTAAAACCGCGTATGTATGCAACTATGTAGAAGGAAACCCGCGTATACAATGCAAACTTATTATTTACTTTATCTTTCAGATGTTGATTATTAATCTGTGTATCAAAATCAAATAACTAGTAACCAGAAACAGTAAAACACAGTAGAGGAAAATCACACACTAGAACACAAGATATAAGGTGGAAACCCAATGTGGGTGAAAACCACCTGCTTCAATTCGTCTCTATCTTCTTTTAATTAGAAACTTCCTTCTACAATGTACTGGTGCAATCCTTTACCAGTATGCAGGCTGCAACCTGCAGAGAGCTACAACCCTCTCTCATTCTCCAACTTCTCGTACAAGGGAGCTACAAACCCCTTAGCTCTTGTACCAGCCAAGATACTAGTACGTAGGTGCTAGCCTACTAAAGGCTACAACCTTCTCTTTCTTCCAGGGACCACGTTTCATAAAATTTCAGACCGAATCCATGAAAATCAATCAATCATCAAGTGTATCTGCATCAAACAATCTCCTTTTCCCAATTAGCACTGAATCAAGTAAACATTTCTCTGACAGCTGTACCCAGAACATAGTAACAGTAACCACACACCAAATTCTGAACCTAGAATACTATAGCAATAAACAGAGGCAGCTAGATCATAATTTAAAGATATACGCTACTTCAACAACCTGAAACCTGCGTGTAGATCTATAAAGGATAATTCATTCTTTCAAATATTCAGACACTAATTAACCCAGATTGTCAGATTTATAGATCAAGCATGCACCTCATATAACAGATCAAAATCATACAAAGATACTATTATTCAAGCTTAAAGATTATGACCCATCAATAGAACTTATCCTTCTTTATGCGCTAAGGTTCCTCCTTCATTCAAATCTAGATCTGCACCATAACCCAATCACAAATATTTCAGATCTAACACTTATTAGATATTCAATTCATTCGATGATCATTTGCCAAATGATCTCCTTCCTCTTTTATAGTCATAGGCCTTCCACAATACCACGGTCCAAAACCATAGGATAAAAAACTGTTGGACTAATACCATGAACCAACCATGAAAGTGCGTGAGATCAACACTTTTGGATGCAATACCACGAACCAAAACCATAGGATCAAAAACTGTCGGACTAATACCATGAACCAACCATGAAAGTGCATGAGATCAACACTTTTGGATGCAATACCACGAACCAAAACCATAGGAAGAAAAATTGTCAGACTAATACCATGAGCCAACCATGAAAGTGCGTGAATTTTTCTCTTCATGAAAGGAACTTTTCTCTGCATGAAAGTGCGTGAACTTCTCTCTACATGAAATAAACTTTTCTCTGCATAAAAGTGCGTGAAATTTTCTCTACATGAAATAAAATTTTCTCTGCATAAAAGTGCATGAACTTTTCTCTACATGAAATAAAATTTTCCCTTCATAAAAGTGCGTGAACTTTTCTCTACATGAAATAAACCTTTCTCTGCATAAAAGTGTGTGAACTTTTCTCTACATGAAAGAAACTTTTATCTTCATGAAAGTGCGTGAACTTTGCTACACTATAATTTATCATCTGAGGTAAGTGGGTTTCCATCAAGTACAACATATGTATCATAATGCCAACAATCTCCCCCTTTGGACTTGATGGCAACAACAACCAATCACTCTCCCCCTTTGACATCAAGGGCAAAGGGCAAACCGAGATAATCTCTTTCCTAGAGAAACATTCCGCTGCCCATACTCCCCCTGAGTACCTGCTGAAATCTCTAAAAGAGCTCCCCCTTTGTATATGCCAAGGTGTACCACTCTGTCCATGCTTCCTCTGAGTACATGCTGAAGTCTCTGCTCTGCTGAAGTGTTCTTTTCATGCTCCCCTGACTATAAGCAAGGTCAATAACTGATAGCAACAACATCTGACAATCACCATTCAAATTAGCAACCCTGATTTCCTTCTGTTCTCCCTCTGTATTTGTTCCACCTGAAACCAACAACAGCTGTGAACTAGAACCAAAAGCTTCTAAGATAATGCCAACAATGCATCATTAGAATTTTATTTGCTCCCCTTGAACCTGTGCTAGATGGTCTCTGTCACACCCATATCAGACTATCTTCAACCAGAGCCTGTCCCTACTGATATCCATCAATCCTCCACATACACAACTGTCTCTACACAAACCGGTGTATGTACGCGGATCCTCCTTAGGCAACTCGTGTACACCCATTTTTCTCTAAAACAGACAAGTTTTAACAGTAAGATGATGCATCAACTACTCCCAGCTTCTGTCTGAGGTATTCAAATGTCTCCCTGGGCAGTGGTTTGGTGAGTATATCAGCAACTTGTTCCTTAGAGGGAACATATTCCAAATTGACCTTTTGTTCGAACACTTGTTCCTGGAGAAAGTGGTGCTTGATCGGTATGTGCTTGGTATTTGAATGCATGACTGGGTTCTTTGAAATGCTGATTGCACTTGTATTATAACATAACATGGAGATAGGTGGTGTACAAATGATTTGAAAATCCTGCAAGGTTTGCATCATCCAAAGGAGTTGAGTGCAGCAAGATGCAGTAGCCACATATTCCGCTTCAGCTGTAGGAAAAGAAATTGAAATTTGTTTCTTGTTGAACCAAGACACTAAGTGGAACCCATAAAGAATGCTCCACCACTTTTTCTCTTTCTGTCATCCACGCTTCCAGCCCAATCTGCATCTGTATAAGCATGTAGAGTGAGATTTGTATCTCTAGGATATCATAATCCATAGTTTTGAGTTCCTTGAAGATACTTGAAAATTCTCTTTACTGCCTGAAGATGGGTTTCTTTAGGGTTTGCCTGAAATCTTCCAACTATTCCCACTGCATGCATGATGTCTAGTTGAGTACCTGTGAAATAAAGAAGACTTCTAATCATGGATCTATAGGTTGGTTGATGCACTGCTGCAGATTCATCATTTTCACTGACGTTGCATCCTATAACCATAGGGGTACACACTAGTTTTGAATCTTCCATGCCATATTTCCTCAAGATCTGCTTGAGATACTTGGTTTGAGACAAAAAGATACCACCTTCATTTTGTTGGATTTGCAATCCAAGAAAATATGTCAGTTCTCCAAGCACAGACATTTCGAATTCTTTCTGCATCACCAAGGCAAAGCTTTGACTCATAGCTTCTTCATTGCTACCAAAGATAACATCATCTACATACACAACAAGTATTAGCAATTTGTCATTTTCAATTTTTATATAAAGATTGCTATCTGCTGATCCTTTTGAAAAACCTTGTTGATGAAGATATTTGTCCAAATGGTAGTACCAAGCCCTTGGAGCCTGTTTGAGACCATAGAGAGCCTTTTTTAGTCTGCATACAAGATTTGGATCATTCCCAAGAATGAAACTATCTGGTTGCTCAATGTACACTTCTTATTCTAAGTCTCCATTCAGAAAGGTTGATTTCACGTCCATTTGAAATACTTTGAACTTATGAAAGCTTGAGAGAGCAAGGAACATTTGGATGGCCTCAAGTCTAGCAACAGGAGAAAAAGTTTCCTCAAAGTCTATACCTTCTTGTTGAGCATACGCTTTACAAACAAGTCTGGCCTTGTTTCTAATCACTTCCCCATTTTCATTCAACTTGTTTTTAAAAATCCATTTTGTCCCTATGACATTCTTATCTTTTGGTCTAGGAACTAACTCCCAAGTGTTATTATTTTTTATCTGCTCAATTTCTTCATCCATTGCCTTGACCTAGCATTCATCTTTGCATGCCTCTTTTACATTTTGTGGTTCAGTGGAGGAGAGCAATGCCAAATAGCTTGAGGCTTCTACAATTGTTCTTCTTGTTTGTATACCTGCCTCTTTCTGCCCCAAAATTTGAGATTCTGGATGATTCTTCTGAATGTATCTGGATGGAGTCTTCTCTTCTATCCTTATCTGTCCCTCTGGTGCCTCTTGAGGTTCTTCTTCATCATCAGTCTGATTTGAAGGGTAGTCTTCATCCTCTTCGATATTTTCATAATTTACTTGTCTAGGAATGTTTCCTTCATCATCAATCACTACATCAATGCTGTCAATAATTCTTCCAAGTCTTTTATTGTAACACTTGTATGCTTTGTTGTGGGGAGAATAACCAAGGAGAATGCCTTCATCTACTCTAGGTTCAGGTTTGCCAAACTGTTTATCTTTTTTCTTAATATAGCATTTACTTCCAAAAATTTTGAAATGTTTTACTGAAGGAGTCTCACCATACCAGAGCTCATGAGGTGTTTGAGTGTTGTTCACTCAGACATTTGTTTTGTTGAGAATAACAACCGCAACAAATGCAGCTTCACCCCAGAAGGTTGTGGGAGTTCCAGACTCATCAAGCATAGCACGAGCCATTTGTTGAACCGTTCTATTCATCCTTTCCACCACTCCATTTTGTTGAGGAGTCCTAGCTGTAGAGAATTCCCTTCTTATTCCATGTTCTTCACAGAAACAAAAAAAATCATTTGAGGTAAACTCCCCACCTCTGTCAGACCTGAGCCACTTAATTTTGTGATTTGATTCGTTTTCAGCCAAGGCTTTGAAAGATTTGAATTTTTCGAATGCTTCATCTTTGTGCTTCATAAGTCCTATCCAAACCATCCCGGAGAAGTCCTCAATGAATAATATAAATTATTCTTCTCCTCGAGGTGACCTTGTCCTAAATGGACCACATACATCTGTATGGACTAGTTCAAGAGGCTTGCTAGCTGATCCTTCCTTCTCAAGGAAGTTAATTCTGGTTTGCTTACCAAATTGAGATTATTTGCATATTGTATTTTCTGGAATTATGATGTTTGGAAGACCATGAACTGCCTAGTATTTGCATGCTTTCCTTATCTGTGAAAAACATAGATGCCCCAACCTTCGGTGCCATAACCAGTGTTCATCATTCTTGCTCAAATAGCATTGTTGTTGTCCTTCTTCAAATATGTATAAATTATTTGGAGTTCTTATGCCTTTGATCACTGTTTTTCCTGTATCAAGATCACGAACACTACATCCATTTGATTGAAATATTACTTCAGTTCCTTGATCGCACATCTGACTGACACTCAGTAGATTATGCTTCAAGCCATCAACATACAAAACATTTCCAGCTTTGACCTTTTCTTTCAACTGAACAGTGCCTTTTCATTTTATGACTGCAGGGGTATCATTTCCAAAAGAAACTTTCTTTCACTTTTCTAAAGCACTATATGATTGAGGTTTTTCTTTATCACCTGTCATATGCTTCGAACATCCACTGTCGATGTACCATTGATTTTCCTATCCTTCTGCATAAAAAGCTATCCAACATCTTTCTGGTTGTGGTTCCTTCATTCTCCACGTTCTGGCACTTGAGGCTTGTTCTTTCTGAGTTGTCTGCTGAAACCTGCTCCTACATTCAGAATCTTCATGACTGAAGTTATTGCAAATAGAACATTCACTTTAATTTTCAAGGGCGGAAAAATTGGTATAGGTCCTTTTCATGATCCCAGTCATACTTCTTTGTTTTTGAGCTTCTCTAGTCATGATTGTCTTATAGGCAACACATTGAGCTGCTTTGTGGCCAAAGTTATGGCAAGAGAAACATTGGCCATTGAAGAAACTCCCGCGATTATCAAATTGACTGGCCAAATGATTGTAGTTTCTATTGTCATCCATTCTTGAGGCAAATTGAGAAGATTTTACCTGTGGCTGGTTGTAGCTTTGGTTCATCCTTAAGGTGGATTTCCCCCGATTCACCTGGTAGTCCTTGTTTATTCTTGATGTAAATCGTCCTTGTTTTACTTGGTGATCTCCATTGGTCTTTTGCTCATTCCTCCTTGCTGCATCAAGATAACTTTTTGAGGTGGATGGTTTCTGTGCTTGAGATGCTTCTTCATTATATCCTAGACCTGTCTTGATTAGTGGGGAATGCTGCACATTGATAATCTCATCTAGAGTTTCAGATCCTTTAACAAATCTAAGATTAAGAGATTTAGTTTTCTCAATCTCTTTTCTAAGACCCACAATTTCACATTCCAATTTTTCATGATGCTTTTCCCTTTCAGCCAGTTGACATTGCAGAGAATCAATAATCACATTTTTCTCTTCTAAACAAATTTTGAGATTAGAAATCTCTTCATAAAGACCATTTGCATCTATAGCATCCATGTAATCATCATCTTCAAAAGCCATTAAAAGTTTATAATTATTACCTCGTTCATCTTCGTCACTATTTGATAGTCCATCACTGTCTTCATGAATGCAATAACTTTTCTTGGTTACATTCTGTTTCTTGTTCCATCTAACAGGTTCCTTCCCTTTGTCAATCTTATCCTTATGAGGACACTTGTCAGCATAGTGACTGACTCTTCCACAAGAAAAGCATTTGAAAGGTAACTTACCACGGAATCTTCCAACACCCCGTTGAAGGTTTTTGACAAAATTTGATTCTTCCTCTTCTTCTAACACGTGTCCTGACTCATAGTAGTCTCTTTTGCCTGAAGCCTTGAAGGCAGCTTCTCTTCTGTCTGATGGTCCTCCTTTCCTCATTTCATAAGCAGTTAGAATCCCGTGCAGCTGTGACATGGTAAGGTTTCATAGATTCTCTTTTTCTTCTATTGCAGAAACTTTAGATTCAAACCTAGGGGACAAAGATCTTAGAAATTTTTCAACCACAATAGCCTCTTTTATTTCTTCACCCAAGTTTTTCATACAATTAACAATCTCAACTACACGAAGGAAATAGTTAGCCACACTTTTATCACTGTGCATTCTAAGATTTTCATACTGAATTCTGAGGGTTTGAAGTTTTTCTTGTTTTACCTCTTCATCTCCTTCATAGCTCAAAACAATCTTGTCCCATATTTCTTTTGCGGATTTATACTTCATAACCTTGATGAATTCTGATTGAGATAGACATCCTAATAAAGTATTGACTGCCTTTGCATTTGTTTCATATTTCTTCTTCTCAGTCGGATCTGTAGGAGTCGTTGATGGAAAAGAGTACCCTGTATCTATGATATCCCAAACTTCTGTACCAAGAGATTGAAGATAGGCAGTAACTCTTACCTTCCAATATACGAAGTTTGTCCCATTAGAAATCGGTGGCCTGATAGATGCTTCTCTCTCGTAGTTTTTCATGATGATGGATCTTCCTCCAAGCGATCAAGCTTCTTCAGAAGGACCCGCTCTGATACCAATTGTTGGAAATAATACTGAGAGGGGAGGTGAATCAGTATTATCAAGTCAAATATTCCTTTTTCAAATCCAGATGATATATGCTACTTCAGTTAATTAAAACCACGTATATACGCAACTATGTAGAAGGAAACCTGCGTATACAATGCAAACTTATTATTTAGTTTATCTTTCAGATTTTGATTATTAATCTGTGTATCAGAATCAAATAACCAGTAACCATAAACAGTAAAACAGAGCAGAGGACAATCACACACAAGAACAAAAGATATAAGGTGGAAACCCAATGTGGGTAAATACCACCTGTTGCAATTCATCTCTATCTTCTTTTAATTAGAAACTTCCTTCTACAATGTACTGGTGCAGTCCTTCACCAGTACGCAGGCTGCAACCTGCATAGAGATACAACCCTCTCTCATTATCTAGCTTCTCCTAGAAGGGAGCTACAACCCCCTTAGCTCTTGTACTAGCCAAGATACTAGTATGTAGGTGCTAGCCTACTGAAGGCTACAACCTTCTCTTTCTTCCAGGGACCACATTTCATAAATCTTCAGACTGGATCCATGAACATCAAATAATCATCAAGTATATCTGCATCAAACAATCTCCTTTTCCCAATTAGCATTGAATCAAGTAAACACTTCTCTGATAGCTGTACCCAGAACACACTAACAGTAACCACACACCAAATTCTGAACCCAAAATACTGCAGCAATAAACAAAGGCAGCTAGATCATAATTTAAAGATATACGCTACTTCAACAACCTAAAACCTACGTGCAGATCTATAAAGGATAATTCATTCTTTCAAATATTCAGACACTAATTAACCCAGATTGTCAGATTTATAGATCAAGCATGCACCTCATATAACAGATCAAAATCATACAAAGATACTATTATTCAAGCTTAAAGATTATGACCCATCAATAGAACTTATCCTTGTTTATGGGCTAAGGTTCCTCCTTCATTCAGATCCATATCTGCACCATAACCCAATCACAAATATTTCAGATCTAGCACTTATTAGATATTCAATTCATTCGATGAGCATTTGCCAAATGATCTCCTTCTTCTTTTATAATCTTAGGCCTTCCACAATACCATGGTCCAAAACCATAGGATCAAAAACTGTTGGGCTAATACCATGAACCAACTATGAAAGTGCGTGAGATCAACACTTTTGGATGCAATAGCACGGACCAAAACCATAGGATCAAAAATTATCAGACTAATACCATGAACCAACCATGAAAGTGTGTGAGATCAACACTTTTGGATGCAATACCACAGACCAAAACCATAGGAACAAAAACTATCGAACTAATACCATGAGCCAACCATGAAAATGCATGAACTTTGCTGCACTATAATTTATCATCTAAGGTAAGTGGGTTGCCATCAAGTACAACATATGTATCATAATGCCAACACTAAAGTATGATGAGGATATCTCTTGACAAATGTCCCATACATGCATATGAAACTAAGTTTGATTCATGGTACTTATGATGAGATGGTGTACTTAGTATTGGAAAAATATCTTACATTATATTAAGTCATGGTAAAGCTACATTGAAACATTGATTTTTGATATATTGGTATACTTGATACTTGGCACGCATCTTTATATACATGATGGATTTCATATAGAAGGATATTTGATTGATTCCTATATGTGGTAGCTTGATACTATTGATAATGTTTGTGATAGTCATGAAAACTTTGATGATAGAACTACGAAAAGGTGATTAGTGCTCAGGATCTTCTTATTGACCTTGGTAATTATGTCATATGGTAAATATAAATAACCTATCTTGATGGACTAAGCTATGTGAGTGATATTTTTATGATCTTTTAAGTATGGTGTTACACCTATTTGTTTCCCTAAATTATAATGAGGTTCTAAACCTTAACAAATTTTTGATGTCATGTTCATATGTGATAATGAAGTAGTTGATGTTAACATGTTTTGGTTGTGATGAATATATGTTTTAGATCTTGATACAGTTGGATTTCATGATCTAATAGTTTGTTGGAGCATGAAAATAGATTGGTTTATGACTTGAATAATAATGGTTGAAGGGATTGCTCATTCAAATGGAGTATCTCTCCATAAGATCCCTACACCTATTATCATTTGCATTATATATATAATATTCTTTATTGCTGAAAATTTATGGACATGAATAGATAAATATATGATATTGTTGGTCTGCAACAAAGTTTTGGTCTAAGAAGAAACAATTTTCCTTACTTTAATGTTCAACCACACTGAACCCAGCTTAAGGGTGTGATTGTAGCCTCTCAACCGCATGGAAGAAGGAATATGGGTGTGGTTATGCTTGTAGGTGTTAGGCTCCTATACTACTAGTGTAACCCCTTATTGTTATTAGTATAACCCACTTACTATATTGATGTACCCATGTAGTGCCCATATTGTTACTATTGTGCCCCATAGAAGCCCACTATTGTTATTATTGTGCCCTTACATTATTATTGTTATGTCGGCTTTGATTATGTTATGACCCCTTAGACTCCTATATATAGAAAGGAGGTCTTTTCATTTGTATGATCCAAGAATTGTTCATTTATGTAATGTAAAGGAGGTTGCCCCCTCGAAGATGCTAAATTTTAAGGCGTTGATCTATCTTTTCTATCTTTTTCTTGAGCTGGTTTCATAACATTTGGTATCAAGAGCTTTGGATTCTAGGGTTTCGCTGCTCCAAATAGTTCATCGTGGAATTTTCGTTATAACTTGTTCTCTGTGATGTTTCAGAAGTTGCAAAAAAGCCCCATTTGAGAAGAAATCATGCTGAACCTCGGATCCAAAATTTCAGAGCTTTTCGCACTACATTTTCGGAGATATCATCTAAGGAAGTTGGTTTTTTTTGCAGACTCCTGAATTACATTCCAAACAGGTGACTTGGGGAAAATCGTCATAACTTTCTCTCTAGGGATCAGATTGAAATTTCGTAAGAAGGTGTAAAAAGAGGACGGACTGTAGTCTTTTTTATATCGTTTTTAGATCCAAAGGTTGAAAAAGTGACACATGGCACTTCATACAAGTTTTCTCTTCTGGAAAGGTCTATAATTAGGTCATCTTGGGAGATTGTGCATGAATTTTTTTTCGAGAATCCAATTTGGATCAGACTAGTGGCATTGGAAAGAGGACACAGAGGGCTACTATAGATCGCAATTTCAAAACTTAAATATCCAAAAGTACAAAGTTACAATCATTTCAAGGTCGAGCTCCTAAAATCAAGAAAAAGCAAGATGAGGAAGTTTGATAGCAAGGATATGGTAAATTGGATGCTTCAAATGGAGCAATATTTTGATCTACATGGTGTAAAAATGTTACAAAAGGTATGTATTGCATCTTCATATTTAGAACCAGATCAACTTTTATGGTACAAACGGCTTTGTTCTCGTAAACAACTTGTAGGTGGTCAATTTTCATGGAGGAAATGATAGCACATTATGAGGATACAAAGAGAAACACCTTCTTTAGAGAAACACTACAACAATTGGAATGAGTAAAAGGGCTTTGTGACATAGTGGAAAGCAAAATTATGGAAACCAAGAAGCGTACCCCTCACAACTATAAATATGGAAGTGTTGTTTCTCCTAGCCTTCCACAACCTACAAGGGTTACACCACAACAATTGGAAGAAAAAAGAGAAAAAGGGCTTTGTTACAATTGTGATAGCAAATGCACTAAAGGTCCTAAGTGTGCTGAGAAGAAATTATTTTACATAGAATATGAAGAGGAGGAAGAAAAGGATCAAGAAACATCAAAAGAAGAAGATATATGCCAGGACCCCACCCCAGAGAAAGAAGAAATGAATAAGACCATATCTTGTAAAGCATTGGCAAGAATTACCACTCCTCAAACTCTCACGATAGAAGGACATATCAAGAAGAAAAAGGTGCAAGAAGTGAAAGATCACATCGAGAAAGAAGAAATGAATCCAACCATATCTTGTAGTTCATTGTTCGAAATTACCACTCCTCAAACTATCAAGATAGAAGGACATATCAAGAAGAAAAATGTTCAAGAAGTGAAATATCACATCGAGCATCAAGAAATGAATCCGACCATTTCTTGTAAAGGATTGGAAGAAATTACCACTCCTCAAACTCTAGAGATAGAAGGACATATCAAGAAGAAAAAGGTTCAAGTAGTGAAAGATCACATCGAGCATCAACAACAAGTTCTCCAACTTTTAAAGGATAACGCCACTTCGGTGCAAAATCACACGAAACAACAAGTAGATCAACATCGTAGTGAAAAATGTTTTGATGTAGGTGATTGGGTATTTTTACTGCTACATCTCAAGCAAGCTATTTATGAGAATGAAATGTTGGCAATACTACATGCACTTAAAAAATGGCGACCTTACCGAATTGGAAGACTCTTCAAGGATGAGGATGTGGAAGCATTGTTTTGTGTTATTTATATTATCCAACCAGATTGGATAAACAAAGCAAGGGATGAATGGAAGAAGGATGAAGAAGTATGGCCACTTATTCAAAAGTTGCAAAAGATCCCAATTCAAAAAATATTGCTATAAATTGAAGAAGAAGGAAAAATCATATTAGAACCTGAAGCAGTCACAGAAACAAGAACCCGACAGTTGCGAGATCAATCAATTTCAGAGTATCTCATCAAGTGGAAGAACTTACCCACTGAAGATTCCACATGGGAGGACAAGAATTTTATACAGAAGCATCAAGAACTACTCAAGTCTTGAGGACAATGCTTTTTGAAGGAGAGGGGCATGTTAGGCTCCTATACTACTAGTTTAACCCCTTATTGTTATTAGTATAACCCACTTATTATATTGATGTATCCATGTAGTTCCCATATTGTTACTATTTTGCCCCATAGAAGCCCACTATTGTTATTATTGTGCCCTTACATTATTATTGTTATGTCGGCTATGATTATGTTATGACCCCTTAGACTCCTATATATAGAAAGGAGGTCTTTTCATTTGTATCATCCAAGAATTGTTCATTTATGTAATGTAAAGGAGGTTGCCCCCTCAAAGAGGCTGAATTTTAAGGCGTTGATCTATCTTTTCTATCTTTTTCTTGAGCTGGTTTCATAATAGTAGGTCACAAAACTAAATCCTTGTGCATAAAATTAGGAATGCACCAAGAGGATGACAGCCCTACAGACATGGAGTAGACAACAAAAAGTTATATGAGCAGGGAAGTTTGAATTTTTGACTTACTAGAATTTGAATGTGTTGACTAAACTTGTGTTTGTAGGTGACAAGGGATATGCATATAAATATGTCACTAGGATTTAATCATTTAGGCTTATGTATGATAGTATTTGATAATAGTTGCAAGGGTTTGACAAGATTTGGTTGACTGTATAGATGAGAAATGTTTGGAGTTTTGACATAATGTTTGATAGTTCATAAATATGCTTTAGAACTTTGGCATGATGCCTTAAAATGATTTAGAAATTTTATTTGATGTTGAGATAGGTTTTGAGCTATTGATCTCACTATGATAGAAACTTTGGTTTCTTACCTAATGACTAATGATTTGATTTGATGATTGATGATTCAACTTGATAACGATGCTATATGGGCATAGTGACTTTTAGTGACCTATATAGGTATTCAATAGATATTTTGTGTTGACATAATTAGCTTTGAAACATTGATTGAAGTATAAACATTTTTTATTCAATATGCAACAATCTCATTATGAATGGATGAAAATTGTATGAATGAAACTTATATGGCGTGTTCTTGATGTATCCATTCATATTTTCTAGCAGAAATTATTTATGTTATGATAATGAGTATGACTTGTTGAAGCTTGGTTTCATATTTCTTGGTAAATGAAAACTTTTTGACATGACAATAGATGAATTCATAACTTGATAGTTGGGTGAGAGCTCTACATGCCACCTGGTCTAAAGGATTTGATAAAGTAATATTGATGAGATTGATAATAGTTTTGATCTGGAATATAAACTTCTATAATATTACTTAGTTGATTTGATTACATAGTAATTATTTGTGTAAGGTTAAGCATGTAGTTTTGGTCAAGTGTTATGTTTGCATAAAGGATTGTAGGAAGCAAGCTCCTCAATCCTGATATGTTTGCATTGACAGATATCTAGTGAATCTAGGATGATGTGTCTATCAAAACCTTTACTTAAAAAGTGGTCCAAGGTATGGATTTGATTTTGTTTTTATACATTGATGGTCTATTCTTGATAGGAAATGAGCTTCCTATGATCAAAGTAAGAGGGATATGTCTTATAAATATTGAAATAATAAAACATGGCATGATGAATCAATTTCTGAATATTGGAAAATAAAATCTATATCGTGAAGCTATTGAAGAGCTTTTAGAAAGTGGAAATACTAATCCTTTGACACTTTGGTTTGAATTTCAAGAAGTTATGAAGATATATTATTGAACTTGACTTGGAAACCAATAGTTTATAGAAGCATTTGTTGAAAATAGCAACAAGAAATTCTAAATATACAAGTGCTAAAAAGAGCATTGCTATAAATAGCATTTGAGATACATTCCAATTTTAGTTAGTCCCTGAACTAAAATTGAGAATTAAAAATCGAATTTAATCTTAGCAGATGTTTGAAAAATAATTAATTAATTCATCTTGAGTTAATTAGTTGGAGAAAATCAAACATGAAGTCTATGTGAAGACATGCAACAATTATCCCTTTGATTGAGGAACTTATCCCTTAATTAAGGAGATCATGATGAGTTGTACTTTGAGTTGCAATTAGTTAGCTCAGTTAACTGAGTTAAGTCCAGTTAGATTAGTTCCAACAGTTTGTGGAACTGATTGTGAGTTCAGTAAGTTAATGCATGCATGCATGTAACTAGTGTACTTCAGATAATTGAATATTCTCTTATAAATAATGCATGCATGTCAGTGCAGTCAGAGACCCAATTGAGATCAAAGGATGGGATAGTGTATTATCAATTGCAGGAATATTCGCTTGAGGATTTCTCTTGCATGCAAATGGAATTCATTCCTTGAGGATAGCACAATTATTTAGGAGTTTGGTGAGTTGTGTGAGAGGTGAATTCCCACAAGTGGCAGCCAGAGGACCTAGGAGAAACTGCGCAAGGAAATAGGAGGCTTGGAGGACTGAAGGAAGGCATATGTTGTGTCTATTTCGTCTATAAGTAGCATTGAGGGATTGTATTGAGAGCTGGATAGCTTGGGAGCTAAAGCTTTGTGCAATTCAAATATATTTCCACTTGTATGATAATACAGAGATCAGGGTTTTTAGTTGAGGCTTTCCTCAGAGTATTCTTATGTGTTCATGCGTGATTGATTTCTTCTTCATCTATTATGTGTGTTCTATTTGATCTTGCTAAAAAACGATTAAGCTTCGGCAAGTTTGTTTGTAGAATTAGATCAAGTATTTTTATTTTCTATATTGCATTATCAAGTGATCTATAATGAAATTTCTACATGGTATCAGAGCAAAGGTGATCAAGGAGGAGAACTGTATACAAATAAGGGAGTAGTTCAGAGTTTGAAGTTCCTAATTATAGAAATTGAATTCTTATCACATCTCAAATTTCACCAATGGTGTTCAACGGTTTGAGACTCGAGTATGCCCTGGATAGTAGCTCAAATTATATATCCTAGAAGGATCGCATGGAAGCAGTATTAGAGGACAATGGTTTGAAGTACTTCATTGATCAAGAAGTCCCCAAGCCAGCAGTTTCTAATGCCTAAGAGTTGGTAGAATGGAAGAAATGTGTGGCTAGAGCAAGGAAGATTCTTCTGGAGGGAGTTCGAGACCACATTGTCTCGAGTCTCCATGGGAAGGAGACACTGTTTTCAATGTGGAAAAAATTGAAGGATCTATATTAGAATAGTAGCGATTAGATGAACCTGGCACTAAAAGACAAGCTTCAGAAAATCAAGTGTGAAAAGGGCGACATGATCTCTACATATCTGAGCAAGCTCACCACCTCCAGGGATGAGCTTGGAAGTGTAGGAATCACGACAGTCAATGATGACATGGTGAGTCTTGCTCTCCTCGATAATCCCAAGAGCTAGGATAGCTAGCAAGACTCAGTAAATGGAAGAGGGAAACTACCAGATTGGGAACGACTGTTGTTGTTGGGAAAAGTATCCAATACGGAATGCCCCTATCCCACTCTAAGGTGTGATAGTGCCTTAGCAACAAACAAGGAAAACTATCTAAGTATTCTTCTTTATGAAATGTAAATGGAGAAGAAGGATGTAACTAACCGGTGTCTTCCGCTAGTTTGTCGATCCAATATCTCTCTTTTGTTCGCTTCCCGCTGCCTGCTCCTTCACTGGTCAAGCTTCAGTAAGTTCCTGCAAGATCACAAGAGAGGAAAACTACACAAAAGACATAGATTCACATTCATAACTAGTTTAGGATCAGATATAAACTAAATATGCAAATATAACAAAACATCATTGATATACAAGCATATAGGAGAAACTCAAATAGTTTTATTGATAGAGTAACAAAAGTTCAGGAAGAGATACAACCAAATGAGGGTCGATCCAGCATCACCTTCCCAGCAAAAGGAAATCCCTTCTTCACCTCCTTCAAAGCAAATCACCCAATAGTTCTAATCTCAAACCAACAGCAATTCTATGCAAAGTACAAAATTCCATCCTCCTGAACCTCTGGGTGAGAGATCCATATATAGATGTGAGCAGAGAGGATGAGTCAGCTCATGTTTTGACTTGTGGCTTCTCTCTGTCAGTTCTTGCTTCCACTTGGAGGTTGAGAACCTCTTACTCATCACTAGTCGAATTCATTGAGGCAAGTGTCATTGAGGAAGATTCTGGAAGCTTCCAGTGTCTGTACACCTTGCGGAATGACATTGCCATTTGGCATATCTCGCTCAGCGCACCCTGGTAGTGCTTCTACCTGCGTTGCAGTGCACCTAGCTAGTGCAACTTCTGCATTTCAACGCAGGCAGCTAGTGGAGCTCTTGAATTGATCATGAATTGACTGTTTCTGAGTGGTTTTTGGTGGAGAACTTCTGGGAGAAGCTGTCATTGGTTGACCTTGTTCCTTTAGGGGTAGGAACAACTCATTTAGGGACTTTGGATCCCTTGGATTATGGACATTTCATGCTCAATGCTGTAAGGCACAAAAATTTCTATAACAGTTGCCCCCTAAAGTATGAGGCCGTTTATCGGGTGAAATGATTTATCACGAGGATCCGAAGTTCTTCCAATGCTGGGAGGAGACCTGTAATAAGATACAATACAATACATTATTTTTCATACTGCTTTCATGATCTAGCTGAGGCGGGCATTCCCATGCTCAGCTTTATAAATTCATTTTTCTGTACATAGAACAGACAATCGTCTGATGGTAGACTGATGATTTTGATGAAATCATCATCCTTTTGGTAGGATGATTATCTGCTGCAATGTTGTACATGTCAATGTCTTTATTTTTCCTGAATATATATCGCAACCCGGATGGATGAAACTAGATCTGGGGTCTTCAATCTCGTCCGATCTTTACTCTAAGTACAAGTCGATCCATGTGAGAAATGTTCTGAAGTCGAACATGGAAAGACATCGCTTGATTACCAGTCAATGATGTAAACTGTTAACAAGCGCGAGAGGAATCACCGATAATGATAATGACCCTCAAGGTACTGCAGTACAATTCACGTGGTGTGAATAAAGGACTTGGCATCGAACACCACACAAAATCTTTCGGTCGAAGGTCATTGATGTATACCTATCGCCGGAAGTGAGAAACTTGCCATTGAGGCATGCAAGCTTCAAAGTACTGAAGGGGGTGTTCCTAGATCAACTTCTTGGATAATGAGCTGATGTCGACAAGAAGCGATCCGTCAAAGGAGGGCCTTAATGTATCCCACATCAGTGACTCGGAACGGAGCAAATGATTTTGATGGAGATGAAAACGATCTGATGATATATGGTTCAGGGTGGCAGTCATGAAAGGATGAAGGATAATGTATGGTAGTGGATGGGACACGGTTGACTTCTCTGGATGACTTCTCTTGAACATATCAGCGACACTCGTGTGATGGATTGGTAACATTTACCCCAAAGGTGGATGGTATGGCGAGACCATGGTGATGTGACCGGTGAATGAAACAACCCAACCCGACTCAGGCACGGAGTGGAAGTGTCATGTTCAAGAGCGACTTGCTACCAATAAAAGTTCTTTGAGTTTCTTCCCATTTTTTCCCCAGTCATTTCTGACCAGTACCTCTTTATTTTTGTCAAGTTTGAGGAGGATAACATATGCTTGTTCTATAATTTTCCCTTTGGGCAAACCCATCGCTATGTTTTAACGAGCCTAGCGATAGTGAAACTCGTTCTCGTCTAAAGACAAGTTTGTCGCTATTAATGCTTTTAACGAGTCTAACGACAAAGATAACTCGGTCCTTTTCAATTTTAGAGAGTCTGAAAAGGTACATAAAGATAACTCCAAAGTTGCTTTTTCGTCATCTAATCCCTTAAGTCCAAAAAAGTATAAAACAATACAGAAGGGATGAGTTTTTGATAGTTTTAACGAGCCGAACAAAACAAGCGCTCTATCTTTTTGTGCAATAATCCCTCAGGTTCAAAAAGATTAAAATCTAGAGGAGGGATAGCACTTCCGGTCGCTTTAACGAGCTGGAAGGCCAAAACTCGGCAATCTTTTCATATTTTACGAGTCAGTTGAAAAGAGCTTAAAGAAGACTCGTCTTTTGAGGAACGAGTGATAAACAGGGTAGCAGCTGATTCCAGGTAAGGCTTGGAATTTTCCAATCATGGCAGTGTCACAAGGATGGCTAGTGAAATCACCCTTCGCAGCTGTTCCTCAAAATAGGTAAACAATCAAATGGAGGTGAATGATCGGCCAATGGAAAAGTGGAGGTGACGGTGCAAACACGACCAAGGCTTTAATGGCTGATAATGTTACATTCACGGTGGTTATTTACCGGGTAGTTCATTTTTTAACGAGATTAAACGCGGATTGAAACACTTGCTCGATCTTATGTTTATTTTTTAACGAGCATGAACTATGTGCTAAAACGGCTCGAAACTTATGTTTATTTTTTTAACGAGCATGAACTATGCGCTAAAACTGCTCGATTCTTATGTTTATTTTTTAACGAGCATGAACTATGTGCTAAAACTGCTCGATTATCCAGTCATATGATAAGAATGTCTCATGTAAGATCACATTTTTTATGGAGCTTGCGCCTCACAAAGCTATGCTCCTGGAATCCTTTCTTTATGCAAGTTCGGAAACGACTAATCCTACGATTTTAAAGTGTTAGACCTACAGGTTTAAAGGGAGGACTTAAAAATTTAAAAAATAAATAGCCGCCCCTTGCTTGCACTCAAAAAGGTTTGCATGCCCCCAGGCATAAAGTACGATTTCAAGGTTACCCCTCAATTTGCAAGTAAAACATTTGTTTTACCAGGAAAGGCCTACCTCTTTTAGGTTACCCAAAGATTGTCTCATTTGCGCAGCAAACAAAACACTTCTTCGGTGATGTCTACCGAGATAAGAAAAGGTGAGTGACCCTGTTCCGTCAAACACATAACTTTCACAAAAGAATCTTATTCTAGAACAACCGCTCTTCCAATCACGGACGGGGTACGGACTAGTCATATTCTCCCGCGGAAACCTACCCTATACCCAAAGTTTTCCTGCCGAAGCAGACCAGGACGCATGCCCCCTGGGTTCCAGTCATATCCTTCCGAATCGCTCGCACTCATCGGGAGGACGGACCGTGGGTTGAGACATTTCTTGCATGAAAAGACCATTTAGGGATGGTATATGACTATTTGCGATGTGTGATCCGGGAAATGAAAGCTGATCCACGAGCTTGACCACTCTTCCTTCGTGCGGAAAACACATTACTCTAAAGAGTGAGGAGACGATGGCTCCCATGCAATATATATAGTCTCGTCCAAGGAGTAGGTTATAATCCAAGGGTCCTTGAACGACCATGACATTCATTTGAACTATCTTCTTCCTCAATGTTATGGGCACATTGGGAAGAATCCCTAAAGGTCGACTGGTTCCTTTATCGAAGCCTGTCAGATTTCTCATTTCAGGCAAAAAGCGCTGGTGAACCAAGCGCTTTCCAAGCAGTCGAGGAAAGGATACTCACAGATGCCCCTTCATCAATGATGGTACCAACCATAACCATTCTATATATTTGGACGATAATTCTGAATGGTATGCTTGCTGGTAGGCGGGGTCTGCCTAGTTGATTCCAGTCGAAGGAGACAACCAGGTTGCTTGGAGGTGGGACCGAGTAGACGGTCGGGTATCGCTCTGACGAACTTCCTTCCTGCGATAAAGGAATGGGTGGATTTCCCCCGTGTTCGTCGGAGTCTTTGTTGATGAAAAGAATCTGGATGGTGTCATCCTTATCCTCTTCAGTGACTGTATCATTCGAAGATGAATCCTCTGAAGGCAAGACCGGGTCAACTGCTGCCTCGACCTTTTGACTTTCGTCGAGTATGGATTCAGTTGGTTCATCTTTAATGACAGACGCTTCAGCCGACCACTTGAGCGGGCCAGCTGGATTCTCAACTAACGAAGGACTTGGCAAGAGTTTTTTATATACAGGAGGAAGTCGTAACGGTGAAACCAAACGATCTTCCAAAAATCTTTTCGCTTCGTCTAAGAAGGGACAACGGTGGATGGCGTGGTCGCCTTCACACAGTTTGCAGGGAGATCTAGCTCTCCCTCTTTGTCCTGGGGCTTCACTTTCGCTAGTTGACGGTGTACTTTCAACGTGATCACCAGAGGTTGATGACACCAGATTGTGCAAACGAGGAGACCAGTCCCTTAGTATCAGGGGAATACAGGGACAATCTCTGTGGAAATGGTCTCCTCTGCAAATGACACATGGCGATTTAGGCCCGGTCAGTGCTGTGTGTGGATTTTTGCTGGACGACACTTGTTTGCCCCTATGCGCCTTTGGCTCCTTCTTCTTCTTCTCGTTCTTCTTCTTCTCCTTCTTCTTCTTAGGAACTTGGCTTTTAGCTTTACCAGTTCCATCAAGCGAAGAGGAAGGAGGAGAGGAAGAGTTAGAAGAGGTAGAAGGTTGGTGGGCAACCTTAGACTCGTCTAGCTGTCGATTCGACTGTTCAGGAATAGTGGTGTTCTGAACGACATTGGTTGAGAAGAGCCAGACCGGCAAGCCAATTATTAGTCCTGGAAGCGACAATGTGGCCATATGGGGCGCACCAACATCTCCCCAAGAGGAGAAGGGACTAGGATTTCCGCCAAGGGGAATTCCTTGGTTGGTGGGTTCCATTTTCTCAACCTAAAGATCAACGCAGGAAACAAGGGGGTGATTCTTCCGTTTAAAATAAATTTTAACGACGCTTAGACACAAATTGCTTTTTCAATTTTAAAGAGTCGAGAAAAAGCTAAAGATGAATCTAGTCTCCTTCGATGTTTTAACGAGCCCGAAGTGACAAATGCTCGGATGGACTTTTTCTGTTATAGAGTCCGAAAAAGGCTAAAAAGAACTGCTCTGGAGTTCTAGGTAGAGGGTGTGCCAAACTTTTCGCAAAACCGCATAATACTTTTTAAGGTACGGGCGGTCAATCTTCCCGAATGCTGTGTTCAGTGCATTGCGATCAGTAGGGCGGCCAACACAGCTTCCTATGGATAAAGGTTTTATTCCTATAGGGGTCTCCCAATATATACGCGACGGTACGTGGGAGCACAATCCGTACTGATACTTATCGCTTCACCGTGGAGGAATCACCCAACCACTCGACGGTAAGATACCAGGTTTTACGACGCCGGAACACGTCTCTAGCCTAGACCTCTATGTTGTGCATTATGTTACAAAGCGTTGTTAAGTTCATTCGATTTATTTTAGGTTGATCTTTCTTAGAAGTTTGCCTTTTTGGATCACCACGAGATGTATGGTACAATTCCTAAATGCAGTCTAAAGATGATAAGCAAGCTTTTATATATTTTCGACAATGAAAATCCTAGCTACAAGGGGAAAAGAAAGACACCATCTTTTCTCAAAGAGCATAGAGCACACAGTAATGCACTTTTCCCTAAATCAACATACAAGCTGTCAAAATGCAAATGCACAAATGCATGTATTTTTTTTCTCTTTCTTAATATTGATGCCTATAAAGAAAGTTGTTGTATAAATTTGAATTCGATTTCAAGTGAAAACATAAACATGTTCCTTTTTCAAAATCAAAAAGACGATTACGACACTTTATGATTTACTTGTTTCGACACTTGAAATGCATAAATTCAAACCAAACGACAAAAGTAAAAGCTAAATCAACTGTGAACAGCAAACAAACTCACTCCTACGATCAAAACGACACTTATGACAGGTCTAGATCTAAGGGCGACAGTATGACTAGTTTACTTTCGTAATGGGAAACTGCAAATGATGTAACAAATACACAAAGAACAAATACAGTTTCTTTATACAACTGAGGTGGAATTGAGGCAAAGAAAAGGGGTTTCAGATAGGTACACTGACTGATAACAGGCTGCAAAAAATAGAGATGAAACTGAGCAAAAGGAAGCAGGGAACCACAGCTGCGCAAGGCAAAGACTGATCAGCGCACCCCCAGCACAAAGGTTTTGACATTCAGCGCAGGTATCCTTCACGGGACCTGCGTTGAAATGCAGAACCTCTTCACAGAGTCTGCGTTGAAGCAGAAACGAGAGTTGTTTCTGGGTTCTGGGTTACGGTTTGCAGTTTAATCTACAGTTTTTGGCCGGATAAAAGCTATCAATTAGGTACAATCAGAGGGATGATTTAAAGGAGGACTAAGATCTATCACAAAGGGCTGTTAGAGTAATTTTGGATCAGCTGTTCAGATCATAAACAGGCCCAGCGAATGGACTAAAGTAGCAGATCTCTAGTTCGCATTTGAAAATGGCAAATGCAGTTCGATTCGGCACTCCTGAGTTTATGAAATGAATAGCAATAGAAACACAAATAAACCAACAAGATACTCTCCCCATTGGAGTCGCCAATTTGTTGTTTGGAAAAGTATCCAATACGGAATGCCCCTATCCCACTCTAAGGTGTGATAGTGCCTTAGCAACAAACAAGGAAAACTATCTGAGTATTCTTCTTTATGAAATGTAAATGGAGAAGAAGGATGTAACTAACCGGTGTCTTCCGCTAGTTTGTCGATCCAATCTCTCTCTTTTGTTCGCTTCCCGCTGCCTGCTCCTTCACTGGTCCAGCTTCACTAAGTTCCTGCAAGATCACAAGAGAGGAAAACTACACAAAAGACATAGATTCACATTCATAACTAGTTTAGGATCAGATATAAACTAAATATGCAAATATAACAAAACATCATTGATATACAAGCATATAGGAGAAACTCAAATGGTTTTATTGATAGAGTAACAAAAGTTCAGGAAGAGATACAACCAAATGAGGCCCGATCCAGCATCACCTTCCCAGCAAAAGGAAATCCCTTCTTCACCTCCTTCAAAGCAAATCACCCAATAGTTCTAATCTCAAACCAACAGCAATTCTATGCAAAGTACAAAATTCCAACCTCCTGAACCTCTGGGTGAGAGATCCATATATAGATGTGAGCAGAGAGGATGAGTCAGCTCATGTTTTGACTTGTGGCTTCTCTCTGTCAGTTCTTGCTTCCACTTGGAGGTTGAGAACCTCTTACTCATCACTAGTCGAATTCATTGAGGCAAGTGTCATTGTGGAAGATTTTGGAAGCTTCCAGTGTCTGTACACCTTGCGGAATGACATTGCCATTTGGCATTTCTCGCTCAGCGCACCCTGGTAGTGCTTCTACCTGCGTTGCAGTGCACCTAGCCAGTGCAACTTCTGCATTTCAACGCAGGCAACTAGTGGAGCTCTTGAATTGATCCTGAATTGACTGTTTCTGAGTGGTTTTTGGTGGAGAACTTCTGGGAGAAGCTGTCATTAGTTGACCTTGTTCCTTTAGGGGTAGGAACAACTCATTTAGGGACTTTGGATCCCTTGGATTATGGACATTTCATGCTCAATGCTGTAAGGCACAAAAATGTCTATAACAACTGTGGTCGAATATGATGCAGGAGGAGATAAGGAGAAGCACTAGAGATGGTTCTTCATCAAATCATGATGATGAAGAAAATCTAGCCTTAACGAGTAAGGTGAGAAAAGGGAAAGGGAAGGCTTCCCATTCCAAATAGAGTTCTTCCCATGGTGGGAAGAAGATTGACAAATCAAAAGTGCGCTACTTTCTCTAATATTCCTAATTAGCCATGGCTAGTTGGAATATTCAATTTTACCCAATTTTTGCCTTCTATAGTTATTTAGAAATAAAAAAGTGAGGATGGGGGACATAGCTCACTTTAAGAATAAAAAGTCACTTCCTAGTAGCACAACATTGTGACTTAAGGAGGAATCAAGGGGGCCAAAGGGGGACTCAGAAATGGGGACCACATAGACACATGGAGGGACTGCACAAGAGGGAAGAACACATGGCAAGAGGGGAATCATGCAGGAGGAGGTGAGCCTAGGGATTGTGAGAGGCAGAGGCTATAAAATAGAGAGGAGCCCCCTAATTTTGGATCATTCTAGTTATGAGCATTTGTGATAGTCATTTCGACTTAGAGCACACTGGCTGTTTAGCTAGTCTACAACATTGTTTAGTGCATTGAGTGTCTCCGTTCAAAGATCTCACCCTTAGCCTAGGGGGACTTTAAGTGCTTGCTAGAGCAAGGTATTTCCATTGGCATTCTAGCAGTAGATTCATCAGCATTTCAGCAGTATTTTCATTAGCATTTTAATAGTAGTTTCATCAGCATTTCACCAGCAGTTTCATCAGCGTCTTTGAGGAACTGTAGAGAACCCCAAGGGGGTGATTTTCAGGGGTCGGCCATTTCAGAAAACATTTCTCAGCTTTTCTGGGTTTTTTAAGTAGAGTCTGATTCCAGAGTTTCACCCTTTTCTGAGGAGGGGAGCAGCCCCAAATTCCCATTTGATTTCCACTAGCAGCAGTAGCATGAAAGTTTCCCAACAGCTAGGACGCAGATCAGTGTGAGGCCATTCCAGCAAAGCTTTCTGGGTTTTTCTGGGTTTCTTGAGTAGAGCTCGAGTCTAGAGTTTTAGCTTTTTCCGAGGAGGGGAGTAGCCCCAAACCATCATTTTTTTCTAACAGCAACAATAGCACAACAACGACATCCATGCAGAGAGGCCATTCTTGTCATTCTGAGAGTATTTCTTCACTTGCCTTGTGCAAGTCGAGGTTCCATCTACCTAATCACCTCTTGTACTCATTTATTGCTTAATATAATAAAATGGCTTAACATTTCTCACTGCATTTCTTGTGTATCTGTTTATGGTTTATATAGTGTCATTGTTACTTGTATCTCTGTGAGCATTCTTGGCTATTATGCCACTTGTGTGTTCCTATTATACTCTTAGATAGAGTTCGGAAAGGGCCATGTAGCCTCCGGATCTCATCGTCTTTTTAGAAGTGACATATCAGGTAAATGCCCTCCCATTCCATCTCTCATTGGAGTTTGCTTGTGTTTGGGCTATATTCCTGATATGGTATATTACAGTGGCATCAGAGCATAGATTTGGCTCAGCCTATGGAGCTAGCAATATATGACATCGGGGGAAAAACCCTATATCTGTTACAGAGGTCAAAGATACAGAGACACTGGGTGTAGGTTGGAGAATACTTGTGGAGAGGGAGATTGTGTTCCTGTGGCAAATGCAGAACAAGAGGAACTTGTGGTAGACGCAGAACAGAGAGTGCTGGTAGTGGAAGCAGAGCAGATGTTAGACGAGGACGGGAAGATATTTGTGGATATGCTCCTCGAATCAGTGTAGGATCTATCGAGGCAAATTGAGGTGATGGGGAAGAGATTCATGGCAGTAGAGGCCAGACTGCGGGAGAGCCCACGAGCTTTTCAGATCGGAGAGGGATCAAATGCATCCCATCACTTGCCAAAGTAGTGTGATACTATGTAGCAGGGGGCCTCACATGCCCTTACGCACTCAACCATGCCCACCTTCTTAGGAGTAGACATGGGGGCCACAGCCCAACAGGAGGCAGAGCCCAGGCATATGGGCGATTATTTTTCAGAGTACCAGGCCTATGGGTAGGAGTTTAGGGAAGCCCTCTCATTCAGAGATTTTGTTAAGCTCCAGCGGGATAACAGACCTCGCGACCATCATAGAGGGTACAGGCATTACCATGATGGTGACACCCACCGTGCAGCGAGTATATTCCACTTGCCTACATTTGATGGTTCATCAAACAGTTCGGTAAAGTCTTGGGTGGAGAAACTAGACATTTATTTCCAACTTAACCAGATGTCAGAGGCAGAGGCCATCAAGGTGGAAATGTTGCATTTGGATGGTGAGACCCAAGATTGGTGGTTTCATGGGATGGTTACATTGGGACACTCCACAGTGATGTCATACGCCGAGTTTACCAGGAGACTGATGGAGCGATTTGATTGGAGGGATCCAGACCAACATTTCGTTGAGTTGACAAGGCTCAAACAGACAGGGAGCCCAGAGACCTACATTGCATATTTCTTGAGGGTCTCCGTGATGGTGCTAGATCTATCCATAGCACGGAGGGTCTATATGTATGTTGAGGGGTTAGTAGAGCCATTTCAAGGCTTAGTCCGATCCACTAAGCCAGCCACACTCCAGGACGCTATCAGCAGGACCCGGGACTTAGAGGATGTCTTACCCAGGACCTAGACACCTTACCCCCAGAGACAGACTTTTCATTCTAATGGGAAGGATGTGGGGATTCCTCCTCCAAAGGTGAATCCAGGATGAGTATAGCTTGATGATGATGCTAGGAGGGAGCTGAAGAAGAATGCTTCACCTATCAGGAGCCATGGGCACCAGAACATAGATGTGCTGCTAGTAAAGCACATTTTATTGAGGTCTTCTTTGAGAGCAGCGGAGAAGAGGATGATGAGGAGGATGTGGAGGCAGGAGATAGCCATGCCATATAAGGACCTTTGCCACCTCCACCACCACCAGTAGGTGGTGCATCTTTTGCAGCCACTGGAGGGGCCCTTGCAGCGTTACGGTGAGTTCCAAAGTATTTGACACTACGCGTACGAGAGACAGTATGTGGCCAACCCTTATTAGTTTTGATTGACAGTGGGGCAACCCATAACTTCATCGATGCCCAGATGGTCCAGTGGAGAGGTATACAGACAGACAACTTCGATGGGTTTTCATTCTTGGTCCTAGGAGATCAGACCATGACATGTGCTCATTATGTTCCAGAGCTTTCAGTGACAATGGGCACCTACACATTGACTGACCACTTTTTCGTGGTTGATATTCTGGAAACCAACATGATACTATGTGTTCAGTGGCTTATCACTCTAGGGAAGGCCACGACAAATTGGAAGCCCCTGGAGATGGAGTGGGATGATGAGAAGCCAATGAGGCATGAGAATATATGGGGACAACACACATATCTGCCCTAGACTGTCTCGGCTCATCGGATGGAGGCAGTCTTCCGAAAGGGAGACATAGAGCAGGTTATCTAGGAGTTGCTTGCATTGCCATATTTCATGCAACAATTTGTTTTGGAGTGTGATGCGTCGAGAGAGGGGATTGGCACAATATTGATGCAGGGAGGTCACCCTATGGCATTTGAGAGCCGGATGCTTCTTCTGCACAAGAGGTTGTATTCCATATACGAAAAGGAGATGATGGCCATCATGCATGCATTGGCTAAGTACTAACAGTATTTGGTAGGCAATAGGTTCAGGGTGAGGACTAATCACAACAACCTCAAGTTCTTTTTGGAGCAGAAGCAGCTACAGGAGAGGCAGTAGAAGTGGATCAATAAGATCCAAGCATATGACTTTGACATTGAGTATGTCAAAGGTAGGAACAGCGTGGTATAGATGCCCTTTCATGTAGACCAACCATGTTGTCTCTTATGAGCTTGGATATAGATTGGAGGGCTCGACTCTTAGTAGATTACTCCAAGGACATGTTTTCATGTGAGGTTCTAGATGGGCAGGTAGCAGATGACAAGTACAGGGTGGTCGATGGGGTCATCTACTACAGGGACCAGATCTTCTTGACTGATGGGTCTCAGCTCAAGAAGAAGATACTCTAGGCATCACATCATTCCCCATTGGCAAGACATCAGGGTTTTACCAATACCTATAGGGCCATTAGGGAGAGGTTCTCATGGAAGGGCCTCAAGGAGGACATACTCCAACACATCTGGGAGTGCAATGTTTGCCAGAGGAACAAGGGAGAGATGAGCCATCCCGTAGGATTATTGCAGCCTCTTCCCATTCTGGAGAGGAAATGGGAGAGTATTTCGATGGATTTCATCACAAGGTTGCCCATTGTGCAGGGCAAGGATTGCATCTTTTTCATAGTTGATCGACTGACGAAGTACACACATTTCTTTGCCATATCCGCACACTATACAGCAACATAGGTGGCTGAGTTGTTCTTCAGGGAGATGTTTAGGCTACATGGTCTTCCTAAGACCATCGTCAATGACAAGGACAACCATTTCATGGGTGGGTTTTGGCAGGAGATTTTCCGATTGGTGGGGACGGAGTTGACACCGAGTACCAGTTATCACCCATAGATGGATGGGCATACAGAAATAGTTAAAAAATGGGTAGAGGGATACTTGCGTAACTATGTCAGTGGCCAGTAGAGAGCATGGTTGAGGTGGCTGCATCTAGTGGAGTACTACTACAATACTTCGCATCACATGTCCATTGGTATGTCACCATTATATGCTTTATATAGGTATCATCCTTTATCTTTTGCTGATGTGATGTTTGGTGATATCAAGGCTCCCAGAGCTAAGATATGGATCCAAGAGAGTCAGGATATTCTCCGAGCTCTCAAGGATAACATGGCTATAGCACAGAACCGACAGAAGTTGTATGCCAACCAGGGTTGAGTGGAGAGACAGTTCGAGGTACGCGACATGGTCTACCTACGGTTACAGCCATACCGACAATTGTCACCAAAGTAGAAGGGGGCTGAGAAGCTTAAGCCCTACTTTTATGGCCCATATAGGGTGATACATAGGGTTGGATAGGTTGCATATGAGTTGAAGCTTCCCCAAGGCAGCAAGATTCATAACGTTTTCCATTTATCATGCTTGAAAAAGGCATTGGGGTAGTAGATGACAGTGATAGATGAGCTACCACCCATTGATGACGAGGGGAATTTGGTATTGCAGTTGGAGGCTATCATTGATACCAGGGAGAGGCAACTGTGGAGCAGGACGATCGGGAATTCTTGGTGAGGTGGAAGAATTTGCCAGATGAGGATGCCACTTGGGAAAGTGAGAAGATCTTGCAGCATCCATCACTTTAGTTGCTTGAGAACATGCAACATTTTCCTAAGGGGGACTGTAATATTCCTAATTAGCCATGGCTAATTGGAATATTCGATTTTGCCCAATTTTTGCCTTCTATAGTTATTCTTAAATAAAAAAGTGAGGATGGGTGACATAGCTCACTTTAAGAATAAAAAGTCACTTCCTAGTAGCACAACATTGTGACTTAAGGAGGACCCAAGGGGGCCAAAGGGGCATGTGAAATGGGGCCCACATAGACACATGGAGGGATTGCGCAGGAGGGAAGAACACATGGCAAGTGGGGAATCACACAGGAGGACGTGAGCCTAAGGATTGTGAGAGGCAGTGGCTATAAAATAGATAGGATCCCCCTAATTTTGGATCATTCTGGTTATGAGCGTTTGTGATAGCCATTTCAACTTAGAGCATGTTGGTTGTTTAGCTGGTCTACAACACAGTTTAGTGCATTGAGTGTCTCTATTTGGAGATCTCACCCTTATCCCAGAGGGACTTCGAGTGCCTACTCGGGCAAGGTATTTCCATTAGCATTCCAGCAGTAGTTTCATCAGCATTTCAGCAGCAGCCTCATCAGCATTTCAGCAGCAGTTTCATCAGCGTCTTTGAGGAACTGCACAGAACCCCAAAGTGTGATTTTCTGGGGTCAACCATTTCAAAAAATATTTCTGGGTTTTTCTGGGTTTTTTTAGTAGAGTCTGATTCCAAACTTTCAGCCTTTTCTAAGGAGGGGAGTAGCCCCAAATCCCCATTTGATTTCCACAAGTAGCAATAGCACAATAGTTTCCCAGCAGCTGGGACACATATCAGTGTGAGGCCATTCTAGGAAAGATTTCTGGGTTTTGCTAGGTTTCTTGAGTAGAGATCGAATCCAGAGTTTTAGTTTTTTCTGACAAGGGGCGCAGCCCAAAATCATCATTTGTTTTCTAGCAGCAAAAGTAGCACAACAACAACATCCACACATAGAGGCCATTCTTGTCATTCTAAGAGTATTTCTTCACTTGCCTTGTGCAATTCGAGGTGCCATCTGCCTAATCACCTCTTGTACTCATTTATTGATCAGTATTATAAAATGGCTAAGCATTTCTCACCGCATTTCTTATGTATCTGTTTATGGTTTATATAGTATCATTATTACTTGTATCTCTATGAGCATTCTTGGCTATTATACCACTTGTGTGTTCTTATTATACTCTTATATAGAGTCTAGAAAGGGTCAGGTAGCCTCCAGATCTCATCCTCCTTTTAGAGGCGGCATATCTAGTAAATGCCCTCCCAGTCCATCTCTGGTTGGAGTTTGCTTGTGTTTGGGGTACATTCTTGATATGGGATATTACACTTTCATTGTCATGAGGTGGGTCATTATGCTATGAATTGTACACAGAAGAAATCCAAGAATGGATCCTTAAAAGGATCAGATGGTGAGGCACTGGCCTTATAGTTTGAATTGGATTTCACCCTCATTACATGCATGGTTTCATCGATGGTGGGTTGTGTTTGGTACCTAGACAGTGGAGCCTCATTCCACATGACCAAAGACAAGAGTTTACTTAGTACCTTGGAGGATAAGCACATCCAGATGCACATAGAGATGGGCGATGATGGAAAGTACCATGTTTCAAGTGAAGGCATAGTTGTGTTTCAAAGGGAGAATGGAGCTCCTCTCACCCTGATTGATGTAGAGTATGTGCCTGGACTAAAGAAGAACCTAGTATCCGTCACTATGTTGGAAGAAAAAGGCTATGATGTAGTCTTTAGTAAAGGGAAATCATTCCTGAGGCACATTAGCATGGGACAGACTAAGAGGATTGGGATTTGAGTAAATAATCTCTACAAGTTGGAGGTAGATGACTATGCTGCATTGAGTTCCAAAGCAGAGTTGGTGCAAAGCCAAGAAATTGGTGAGCCATGGCATAGAATATTGGGCGACTTGCACCATGGGGCCTTCAAGATCATGCAGCAGATTTCTACCGCACTTCGCAAGGTAAACTAGAGCAAGTGGATACATGCAAAGGTTGTACCTTGGGTAGGTATGCAAAATCTTCCTTTCATGATCAAGACAAACGAGCTGGAGCAATCCTTGAGCAAGTTCATACAAATGTGTGTGGACCATTCTCAACAATCTCCACCGTTAAACAAAGGTACAATGTTATTTTTATTGATGATTTTTCTCATAGATGTTGGATCTACTTCATGCAGAAGAAGGATCAAACTATCTCAAGATTTTGTGAGTTCAAAGCCTTGGTTGAGAAAGAATCTGGAAAGAAAATAAGGACCTTGCGAAGCGACAATGGTGGAGAGTATGTATCTCTATAGTTTAAGGACTTTTGTGTTGTAGAAGGAATTAAATGGGATTTGACGGCACTGCATAACCCACAGTAGAATGGGGTGGCCAAAAGGAAGAACAAAAAGATCATGGGAGCAGCTTGGGCAATGTTACATGACCAAGGCCAACCACTTTACTTGTGGCCTGAGACATGCAATACAACAGTATACTTCCAGAATAGAAGCTTGCATTGTATCCTGGGGATGACGACACAAGAGGAGGCTTTCTCTAGGAAGAGACTAGATGTGAGTCACTTCAGGATCTTTGGCTCATCGGTATTTTTCCATGTGACCAAAGATGCCCAGAAGAAGCTAGAGCCAACAGCTGAGTTGGGGATACTTGTGGGGTACACTAACAAACCCCACAACTATCGGGTGTTCTTGCCTACCAGTCAGAGGATAGTGGTATGCAAAGATCTGAAGTTCGACGAGTAGAAGGCCATGCGATTTTACCTTGAGAGGGAGCTCAAGTTGCATGCAGAGGAGGAACTTTTAGTTCCTAAGGAGGAGGAGCCTCAGACTAATACAAAGTAGCTATATGCAGAGGATCCAGGAGTGGAGACATCTACTCATGCAGAGTCTTCCAGAGATGGGTGGAAACACCCAAGGGAAGCTGACAGATTGATGATGGATGTGAGAGAGAATGTGGGACATCCATCTTCTCATTGCAGACAGAGGAGGTCACCTAAGTAGTACACTAGTTACATGGCCCTCGTTAGGGAATGTATAGAGACATAACCATCTTCCTTTGAGGAAGCAGTTCAACAGCTAGTCTGGGTTGATGCTATGGTGGAGGAGTATGACTCCATAGTTCAGAACAGTGTTTGGGATGTTGTTCCAAGACCGAAGGAAAAGTTAGTGGTGAGTTCCCCATGGCTTTACAAGGTAAAGCAAGCCATTGATGGTAGTGTTGAGAAACATAAGGCAAGGTTTGTTGCCCGTGGTTTCTCACAAGTCGAGGGGATCAACTATGATGGGACTTTTGCTCCTGTAGCAAGGTACTCATCTATCAGATCGATGTTAGCACTATCATCTCAAATGGGTTGGAAGATCCATCAGATGGACGTGAATACTACATTCCTCAATGGCAAGATTGAGGAAGAGGTGTACGTAGAGCAGCCATAAGGTTTTGAGACCTTTGATCATGGGTTGCATGTGTGCCAACTCAAGAGAGCTTTGTATAGGTTGAAGCAAGCACCTCATTCTTGGTACACCAGGATAGACAACTATTTCATCGAGTTGGGCTTCACAAAGAGCGAAGCAGATGCGAACATATACCACATCATGGTAGAAGGTAAGCAATTTATCATTGTTCTTTATGTTGATGATTTGATATTGATAGGTGATGATCAGTTGATCATGTCTTGCAAGGAGGACCTTGTAAGAGAGTTCGAGATGAAAGACATGGGTCTCATGCACGACTTTCTAGGCATGGAAGTGTGGTAGAAGGATGGGGAAGTGTTTTTGTCTCAAGGCAAGTATGCCAATGAGATACTCAGGAGATTCCACATGAGGAAGTGCAAGCCCATGCAAATTCCTCTAGCAGGTAACTAGAGGAAGGAGGATGCTACTTCAGGTGAGGTAGTAGCTGCTACTGTTTATTGGCAGCTTTTGGGTTCATTGATGTATTTAGTGAACACATGACCAGATTTGTGCTTTGCGGTGAACCAACTGAGTCAAGCTATGGTTCACCCTACCAAGTTGTTTTCGAAAGCAATGAAGCATGTGCTGAGATGCCTCAGAGGTGCATCTTAGTATGGATTATGGTACATACAGATAGAGGGACTGAAGCTTTAGGGCTTCACAGGTGTAGATTGGGTAGGGAGTCCATCAGATCGGAAGAGCACTTCAGGAGGAATTTTCAACCTTGGTTCAGCTACAGTTTCTTAGTACAACAGGAAATAGAGGTTAGTTGCACTTAGCTCAGCAAAGGCTAAATACATTACTACTAGTCAAGCAACATGTGAGGCCATTTGGATGCCAAAAATTCTTGTTGGATTGTTTGATCAGAGGATGGATCCAACTATGATCTATTGTGATAATCATAGTCATATCAAACACTCTAAGAATCTAGTATTTCATGACAAGTCCAAGTACATCGATATCTGGTATCATCATCTTCGAGACTGTGTGGTGAAGAGGATCATGTTGTTGCAATATCTTTTGACCAAGGAGCAGGATGCCGATATTTTGACTAAGGCATTTTCAAAATGAAAATTCGAGTTCCACAGAGACAGGATTGGGGTGATAGATAATCCCTTTCTTGTTCAGAGGGAGTGTTGAAAATAGCAACAAGAAATGCTAAATATAGAAGTACTAAAAATATCATTGCTATAAATAGAATTTCAGGATACATTCCAATTTTAGTTAGTCCCTAAACTAAAATTGAGAATTAAAATTTGAATTTGATCTTAGTAGCTATTTGAGAAATAATTAATTAATTCATCTTTAGTTAATTAGTTGGAGAAAATCAAACATGAAGTCTATGTGAAGACATGTAACAATTATCCCTTTAATTGAGGAAGTTATCCCTTAATTAAGGAGATCAGGATGAGTTATACTTTGAGTTGTAATTAGTTATCTCAGTTAACTAAGTTAAGTCTAGTTAAATTAGTTCCAATAGTTTGTGGAATTGATTGTGAGTTTAGTTAGTTAATGCATGCATGCATGTAACTAGTGTAATTTAGATAACTAAATATTCTCTCATAAATAACTCATGCATGTCAGTTCAATTAAAGACCCAGTTGAGATCAGAGGATGGGACAGTGCACTATCAGTTTTAGTAATATTCCTGTTATCACTTAGAATTTTAGTCCATGTACATAATGTTGTCCCAAACTAAAAATTTTTCATTGTCATGTGTGATGAATGGTTATAGTCTTGTGTGTGTTAGGGATCATGTTTTCAAAAGGTATTGATGTGAATCATTGCAAAAAACCGTTAGTCACCCTCCATTATAATCCTTTAAGGCATGTCATGTCCTGTTTGCGTCATTGGTCCTTTGCGCAGTTTCGCAGCGCAGTCTGATTGGCCAATTTGGCAGCGTAATGATGTTTCCGCCTTTTCGCAGCGTGTGATTTATCAGCCATTTCGTAGCGAATTCTGTCCATTTATGGCTGTTTGCGCTACTGAATCGGGGATTCGGGGTTTATGCAGCGCATTTTCTTGAAATGTCAAGTCTGGGGGGATGAGTCATTAGGTCCGTGCTTATGTTGTCAGTTGATGTCCTCTCCAAGTCATTTTTGGTCATCATTCCGTTATGAGGTTCAAAATCACGCACATAAATATCATCCAAAGTGATTTATGATGCATGGTTGTATTGTGATAGTTGTAATTAGTGCGGGAACTGATTTGTTTATATGACAAAATCATTGAAGCGAGAGGGAGCCCGAGTTTCCATTTAAAAGGACCTGTTTGCAAGCGAGCCTGTATACCAAAGTCTAAAGTTCTTTTCTGAGTTGGAGCTGCTGTTAGTTTTCTGCTCGAAAGTTTGCAAAGTAAAATGGAGAAAAGGGAACATCGATCCGGTAGGTGCCAAAGAACAGAACCTGTGGGGCTGGATATTACTTTAAAGGATGAAGGTGTTGCCAGAGCTTTTAAAAACGCTGGTTGCTGGAGGTTCTGTGAGAAGTTGCAAGGAGGGCACGCAGAGGTAACAAAAGCTTTTGCAATGAATTTTACTGGTTTGAACTCTAAAGTGTCAATGCTAGAATTCCCTGTATCCCCAGAAGCCATTTCTAATGTGACTGAGATCCCTAGAGGTGGAAGTGAATGGTTCAAAAACTTTAAATTCGACATGAGCCCGTGTAAGGAATTTTTGAAGGAACCTTATGTTAATGAGGACCTCACGAAAGCTGTGCCAAGGAGTTACGTGAAAGAACATTTTGCTTTGCTCCTCACATGCATCCAAAAGTATTTAACATGCGAAGGGAGGTATAACAAAGTGTACTCATATCATTTTAAGCTTTTGTTACATTTCACAGGCAAAGTATCAATTGATGTGCCTTTCTACTTATTTAGAAGCCTAAGTAAAATGTGTGATAAAATTCAGTTGAAAAAAGATGACTGTGAGACTTCACTGTTTCATCATGGTTTGGTGAAGTTGTTGGTATTAGATGGTTTGCAGAAGATTGGAAGAGATTGGGACTCCTTTATTTTTATGGCGGGCTTTCAGAGCAAGACGGGCCTTACTCCATTGCCTGTTAGGGAAAAGGAGAAAACGATTGAAGAACCTACTCTTGCTGAGATCAGGAAGGAGGTGAAAAATCTTAAAAAGTCCAAAACCAAGGTGAAGAAACCAGTCAAGCCTGTGGTGATCAAGGAGACTGTGGTGATCAAGGAGACACCTATATCATCATCAAAAGAGAAGGTCAAACAGAAGAAGGATGCACCTGCACCAAGTGAAGTTGGAAAAGGATCAAGAGTAAAAACCAGAGGTCAGTTGAGCAAGGAAAAGGGTAAGTCAATTGTTGTTGAAGAGAGTCCTGTGTCAAAAGCTAGTTTGACTGATTTACTTGAAGCAATTGAGCTTGAACAAGATCAGTCAGTGCAGATTGAGCCAATGGAACTTGAACCAGATCAGCCAGTGCAACCAATGCACATTGACCTAACCCAATCTTCACCAGAGAGCATGAAGAAATCAAAGGCTTCAAAGAGGTTACGGTTTGAGGAGCCAAGTGAAGAATATGTGTTTAAACCAAGGAGGCCAATTACAAGAAGACAAATGAAAGAGGCCGAGAAAGTGCATAAAGAGGAGGCAGCTGTAAAAATGCCTAGTACAGAGTTTATTGAAATTTTGACTAAAACAGTGCATGCAGCCAAAAGTAAAGACAAAAGTAAAAAGGTTGTTATTAGTCAAGGAGGGAATGTCATTGCTATCAAAAACCAGGCAGGAAAGACCAAAGAAGTGACCAAAGAAGTGGTAACTCAGACAAAGAGTCTTTCTAAAGAAAGAGCAATGAGATATGCAAGTTATAGGAGGGCTGTCTTAAAGGGCAGCACAAGTCTACTGAAGCAAGCTGACTCAAGCTCTGATGTATTCTCATGGATGATACCAGCACTTAAACAAGCCAAACATGTGAGAAAGCTGAACATGTGTCTGAGATCAGAAAATAAGGCTTTGAAGGAGGAGGTTAGCAGTTTGAAGAAGAAGCTAGGTAAACTAGCTCACTGACTTAAGAAGAAAGGTACTTTTCAAAGTTTTGATAAATTTTGGTTCAACTTCTATCATTTTGAAGTTATTTAGGTCCCTATGCACCTGTACAAATATCTGAAGAAGTCATGATTTTAAGCTGAAAGCGCTGCAAGATGAATATGTTTTGTTTTGGCAAGAAACAGTAGTTTCGTAGCGCGCTACGAAACTACTGTAGAACGCTGTTTTATAAGGAAATAATGAAATTTGATGATGAGGTCAGCAAATTTTGAAAGGAATGTCTCGAGGACAGGAGGGAGATTATATATGAATATCATAGCAGCTTAAATGGTGACAGGTGTGAGTTTTGAAGAAAAAGTGAAATGTTTGTTTTTTTTTGCTAAAGTTCTCTTAAAGTCACTTTATGACCGAAATACTAGGGTTCTGGTAGGGTTACCGAGATTTTTGGCTAGCACACTTGTTCACTCCACAAAGCATCCAGATCATGAGGCATATGGTGTTATGCGTGGTTATTGAAGAATTAAAGAACTTGGAGTGTGCTCTTTAAATGGTAAAGAAAAATGGAAGACAGGGACCGTGAAAATAGGGTGTTCAGGTTTGCCAATTTATGAGTTATCTATACAGCTAGCACCCGAGGGTCAGCTCGTTCAGTGAATGTTCCTCAACATGTCTCAGCCACAACAGAAATTGTACAGCTGTCAAGGATCCAAGGAGAATCATGCTTACGAGGAGATGGAGTTGGATTTGAAATATAATTGGGATTCTATGTATTTACAGCCCAACACTTCATGTATTTAATTAGTTGGTTTAGAAATAGATAAGGGTAATTAATGGTAGATCATCGAGTTCTCCCTTCATGCTTGTTGAGGAGACTCAAGATAGTAGTAGTTTTGGTTTTCCTATATATGGTGAAAACTCTGATGTAAGTAGGGTTGGATATTTATGAAAAACAGAGTTTTATTTTGGCTGATGTAAAAGACTTATTACAGTAATAGAAAAACAACTGTTGTTTCTTCTCAAGATTCTCAATAGATTATATTGTTCAAATGTAATGGTGGTTTATTCTCTTAATGTTCTTTTACAGCCTTGTTACAGCATAATCACTCAGAATTCATGTTTAAATGCTCTGACTTCCTGTATGCTTGGCAAGCTGTGGTTTATGTAAAGTATGTTTGAACATCTGATGTAAAGAGCCTTGACTTCCATGAAATAACTGTGCTTTTGTTTACTGAATGTGTGAGACTCCATAAGCCCAATGAAGACTAATTTGATATTTGTCCAACCAGCTTATTTTCATGTGTTGTTTAAAGAGTTAGCCATCTTTCCTTGTCCTAAATCCATATTCATGATCTGTGAGAGAGCCCTCTCTGACTAAGGAGGCTAATCCTTGGTCTGAAGTCTGGTTGAAATAGTTACATGAGATCTTGCTAGGTAGCAGCCCTTAGTACTGATTTTGTGATAACAATTCCCTAGAGGATATCTCTTGCATGTAGAAGAAATTCATTCCTTGAGGATTGCGCAGTTATTTTTGAGTTTGGTGAGTTGTGTGAGAGGTGAATTCACACAGGTGGCAGCTAGAGGACCCGGCAGAAACTACGCAAGGAAATAGGAGGCTTAGAGGACTGAAGGAAGGCATATGTTGTGTCTATTCAGGCTTTCCCCATAGTATTCTTCTGTGTTCATGCATGATTGATTTCTTCTTCATCTATTATATGTGTTCTATTTGATCTTCTCAAAATCAATTAAGCTTCCGCAAGATTGTTTGTAGAAGTAGATAAAGTATTTTGCTTTAGCATATTGCATTATTAGGTGATATACAGTGAAATTTCTATAGCATTGATGTTCCAACACTTGTCCATATCTATATGTGTGTGTGTGTTAATTGAGCCACTTCATACACATTGAGTTATCACCAAGCACCCTTAATGATATTTGCATCGGATGATCAATTTTTTATCTGAGATATTCATTCTATGATCTGTGACTACATGTATGTAAATATGTTTTTTGGGATCATTGTTGATGAGATAAGAACATTTGGGTGCTTCCTTTATATGAGATCTTCCATGATGTTTTGGAAGAGAAGTTTACAGTTTTAAGAACAACCAAGGTTGAGTACGATGTTTCTAGCATGGCTAGTTGTGAGGCAAAAATGAACAAGCTCTTTGGAGAGTTGTTTCAAAAGGTTCTAGATATGATAGGGATACATTGCGATAATAATGAGTGGGATTCAATTGGCAGATATCTTCAAAAAGTGTTTCTTTATGAGACAAGCTTAGTCTGGTGGTTTCTACCTCCATGAGAGGGAGGATGAATATGGTATCCTTTTTGTAATATATATATTTTTGTTATAATATGATATATTATTTGATGTCCTATATGGATAGGAGACAACTACTATTGAGACATCACGATTACCAAATATGAGCACGATGATATGTTGTTGGTCTATAGAGAGCATTATTGATCGAGGACACTTAGACATCTCTTCCCTTTTGTCTAAGCTCCCAAGGTGTGGAATTGAGATGGAGGGCTCCTAGGGTTGAGGGATATTTGGACAATAAGGTATTATCCTATCTTTTACCCATAGGGTTGGAGATCTTGCTCCCCTATCTTTGTCTTTGCAGAGTATACCCCACGTAGTTAGCATTGTAGATTTTTACTGTAGATTCAAAAGTTTATGTGATATGCTAAAACACAAGATAGGAACCTACTATACTCTTCAATGAAAAATAAAATTGATCAATGAAAACAATAAGCAAAAGAAGGAATAATATCAATTACACATAACACAATATTTCTCTCAAGAAAGCAACTACTAAAAACCTTGATTGTCTAGATTTCATTAGTCAAAATATATGAGAAGAAAATACAATGTTTGTTCAACACTAATGATTTCTGCACTAGTACAATATAACTCTGTACTTCCTAAGCTGACTATGTCTAACTCTTAGCCAATTTACTAGCCTTCCAAGCCCCTAATTCCTTGTACAATCCCTAAGGGAATTGGCCTCTATTTAATCTGGAAATTCCCTCTCCATAACTACGAAATCCAAACATTGTCCCTCAACACTGTCTGTACAACTCGGAAAATTATACAACTGATAGTACACTAACTGAGCTCTAATCTCAACTGGGTCTTCCTCTAAATTGACATGCATGATTTATTTATGAGTGAATCTTCATTTAACTAGTGTGGTATTGGTGATGCACTGATGCACTAATCCACTACTAGACCTCTACTAGTTCCTCCAACAATTAGAACTATTTTAACTGACTATAACTCAATTAGAATGAGTTATCTAGTTACAACTCAAAAGAACTCAACTTGGTCCCCTAAAATTTATGGATCACTCTATGTGAATCTAGATAGACTTCCAACTCAAATTTCCTAAGTCAATTCAGTAAATTTAACTTAATTAACTATTACAAGTTGCTATGAGAATAGAATTTTGATTTAATTCACATTTTAATTCAAGGAAAAATTAATTTTGAATTTTAGATGCTATTTTTAACATTTCTTGTTGCTATTTTCAACACTCCCTCTCAATAAAAAAGGAATTCAACTTTTTCTTGATCTATTACGTTTGGAATGTTTTGCATGCAACACTTTCCTTCTACTACAACATCTACAACCGAAAAGCATCCAAACTGAATCAATATGATCCATTTGTCACCAAAGTCTTAGACTGTTACTAGCTCTACCTCTGTCAACTAAAAAATCTACACTTCTGTTGACTCTGCCTTTGTGTCATCTGTGCTCCTATCAACTCTTCTCTATGCTCCCCAGTATTTGACTACTGTGAGCATTTGCCTCATTCACTCTGATATATGACTGCATCAACCACCATTGATCCATCTTTCTACTATGTACTATGGACTCCCATAGAAAGGTAATGATCCATGAGACAAAATTTCTCAATGGACCCTACCTAAATTCTTGCATTTTTGGGACTAATAATTCACATCACCCTACCCCTCACTTGGAGGTATGGCTACATGTGCTCCCTCTGCCCACTTGGCTCGAAATTCTCCCATACTGGAGATCTCTACTTGAGTGGATGTATCCACTCGATCTCCTCTCTTCTTCTCCAATTGTGGCTACTCCACAACTTTTTGCGGCTGCTTCTGAGGTTACTTCTTCTCTTCTTGAGTGGACCTCTCCACTCAGTATCCTCCCTACTTTTCTAATTATGGCTTCTCCACAACTTTCTGAGACTGTTTTTGATGCTACTTCTAGGGCTGCATGTTGAGAGGTGATTCATGTGCCCTCTCAACCACAAGTATCTAACATTTTCCTTGCTCCTCAAGGCTTTGAATATATCTTGTACCTCAAGAGCATATAGGTTCTTGACTCACACACCAATCTATTTCACATATTCCATGGTGATGTGTCTAAGGAAAAACTTTCCCTTACTGAACATCATAGCCATGATCTTCCAATACCATGACAAAAACAAGATTCTTCTTTAGTCTTGGAACATACATCACATTTGTGATTCTGAGAGGGGATCTAGACTCCCTCTACAAGGTAATTGTACTAATTCTGGTAGCACTATACCTACCATCATCTCCAAACTCTATGTTCTACTTGAGGTATTTCTCCTCAAACTCACTCAAGAGATATTTATTCCCTATCATATGGAACAAGGCACCATTTTCAAGATACCACACCCTTCCCATTATAGTTTTGGCCATGCATGAAATGAGAGTGAAATCAAGTTCGAACTGTGAAGCTAAAGCTTCACTTGCTGCCACTATTGTTGGCTCCTTCTTTCTTATTGTCTTTTGTGAGAAATTCGTGGTATAGTGCCCATACTTGTGATAGTGAAAACACTTTACTTTTGACAAGTCCTTCTTCTTTCCACTCACCTCATGTTGGGGCTTCTTTCCCTTATCTTTCTTTTCTTTTCTCACTAATGAAAATTCCTCTTCTACTTCTTTGGAAGAGGTCTCATCTCTGGTGTACCGTTGAATCTCTTCATGTACCAAATCTCACCACAACCACTCTCAATCTGGTAACTTCTCCCTCCCATTAATATATTCTTGGTAACTATGCCACCTCTTGGGAAGTCCTATAAGAGTTAGGCTCACCATATCATTAGTGAAAATATTAATCTTGACACTTCCAAGCTCATTTCGACAATGGGTGAACTTGGTCAAGTAATTCAAAATTGAGTCACCCTTCTGCATCTTGATATTTCTGCGTTTTTCCTTCCGTGCCAACTTTCTATGGTCACTTCTATTCTAAAACAGGTCCTTCAATGCCTTCCACATTTCATATGGAGTATCCTTACCATGGAGACTCAAGACAATGTGATCTCGAACTCCTTCTAGGATAATCCTTCTAGATTTTGCCACACACTTTATCCATTCAGTTAGATCTTTAGCATCCAATGCTGGAGGCTTAGGAATCTCATGATCTGTGAATTCCTTGAGTCCATTTTTTACCATTAGAGCCTCCACATTGTCATTCCAAGCTAAGTAATTTGAGCTTCCCTCCAAGGAATACTCATGTTTCAAACCATATAAAGTCATATTTCTTATTCTAACACATGAACTACAAATTCGATTTTCACCTGCACAACAAACTTGAATTCTCCTCTTCTATAATGTCTTTAGCTTTGACACCATGTATATTTTTACTATGTATTCAACAACTTATGTGATATGCTAAAACACAAGACAAGAATCTACTCTACTCTTCAGTGGAAACTAAAATTGATCGATGAAAACAATAAGCAGAGAAAGGAAGAATATCAATCACACATAACACAACATTTATATGGGGAAAGTAGCTGTTAAAAACCTCGACTATCTATATTGCACTAACCAGAAGATCTAAGAAGAAAATACAATGCTTTTACAACCCAAATAATTCCTGCACTAGTACAATTTACTTCTCTGCTTCCTAAGCTGACTCTGGCCAACACTTAGCCAATTTACTAGCCTTCCAAGCCCCTACTTACTTGCACAACCCCTAAGGGAATTAGCCTCTATTTAATGTGGAAATTCCCTCTCCATAACTACACGATCCAAACATGCGCCCTCAACTGATTGCATGCACCATCTGTACAACTCAAAAAATTATACAACTAATAGTACATTGTCCTTGAATTCTAATCTCAACTGGGTCTTCCTCTGAACTGACATGCATGAATTATTTATGAGTGAATATTTAGTTAACTAGTGTGGTACTGGTGATGCACTGGCACACTACTCCACTACTAGACCTCTACTAGTTCCTCCAACAATTAAAACTAGTTTAACTGAATATAACTCAGTTAGACTGAGCTATCTAGTTACAACTTAAAAGAACTCAACCTCAGCCCCTAAAATTTAGGGATCACTCTACATTAATCTAGATAGACTTCAAACTCGAATTTCCTATTTCAATTAAGTCAATTTAACTTAATTAACTATTACAAGTTGATATGAGAATAGAATTTTGATTTAATTCACAATTTAATTCAAGGACAAGTTAAATTGGAATTTCTAGATGTTATTTTTTACATTTCTTATTGCTATTTTCAACAAGCATCATGCCCACAAGTCATCCTTGTTGGGATTGTCCCTCCCCATCTGGCCAATGAGTTGAGGATGCTTGGGGTATTTGATTCTTACCTTTTGGTAAGTCGGGTATCTAGCCCAAGCTTAGATTATGATGTAGGTATTTTACCACATGATTATTAAGGGTCATTGCTAGGAAGATCGACAGGCAATATGATGGGTTGATATGTGCTCCACTATATCACCTAGTACTGAATATGGGTTTGTAGATGTTTAGCTCCCCTATGATATTCCAAGTTGAGATGTGCTACCCAATCTAATTTTGATATGTGCTCTTTGATGATGATGTAGGTCATAGAACTGGCTCCCTGTTAATGTTTCCTGGGTGATAACATTATGATCTCCATTGGTAGTGATTCCAGATGGTAGCAGTGGCTCCCCAATGAATAGAGGACGATAGCTTAGGCTCCCCTTTGATAATTTTTTTTTTTTTTTTTTTTATATTCAATAATGTTTAGCATATGAGCAGAGACAATCAAGAGATTAGTAGGAATAAGCATAGATGAATTGAGATGAGCAATGATGACATTTTATGATGAGATACTTGATATTGGATATGATTTGATGATAGGATATTTGCGATGATTACATGATGCACTTGGAATTTCTCCCTAAATTAAAGGGAGTGTTAATTTGGAATCTCAATGACAAATTCCAACCATGGGAATAGATTCCTTTTTTTGGAGAGGACCATTTTTTAATATTGAAGTGCTCAATTTAGATAAGGGAAAATGTATTTTTGAATTATAAGTCCACATGTGCATATTTGTTCAAGTCATCCCTAAAGAAAATTGGACACCCTTGGAAAGATATAAATACAAGTGACCTCAACCTCATTTAGAAATCATCATGAGACATTCTTTTATTCTCTTCCTTGTTTTGGCTCGTACAAGTCTGAGGCATGTCCACAGAGAATTGGTTCACATGAAGGAGAAATTTTAGGTTCTGAAGCTCACATTTTTTTTAGGATTCTAGGCCTCAGTCACAGGCATGACATAGAGAGATCTTGACTACAGTCACTTGTTGTCAAGTTCACTCGTGTGACTCAAGCCTTTTAGTCTCACCCACAACTCATCCTTCATGCAAATAAAGACTAGGTTTTGGATTACAATCGCTATTATAATCAAGGATACATTCTGTTGTAGCCATTGGATTATAGGCACAAAGGAAAAATTGTATCCTCTTATTTACTCCCATACCTCCTCCTCCATGTGACTGGGATGTAAACGTTGAAATTTTTGTTGTCCGAAGTTTTCACTCATTAAGCACAGAGTTTGGAAGTTGACTGCAGGCGGTGACAATTTATTACAAGATTTTGAATTAGGGTTTTCAGTATGAGCATGATTGGGTTCATCTCATGGATATTGTTTAGTTTGTTTTTTTATGGATATTTGTATGCATGAAGATATGGATCATTTTTCTCTCTTTTTTTTAATCATTCAATGACAATCTCATAAGAAGAATACTTTGAAATGGTTTTCCCCATAGTGGGTTTTTCCTTGGTCTCCTACCAATCCTGGTGTCTTTATGTGTAAATTATTTTCTTCTATTGTTCCTTCATGTTCCACTACATTGATGATGATGATATTGTTCTTTCTACATAGTTGAATATGTTTCTGAATAATGATGTAAATCTAAATAATGTTATGATTTTATGGGTTGAATTTAATGTGTAAATGAAGAAATGTAATTATCAAAGAAAAGAACACTATAGCCGTAAGAAGCAATTAACACACTGAATGAGCACAGCCCTGCAACATACCAAAAAAATGCAGGACTATTTTCAGATTTATGAAATAGATGATGATGCTATAAGAATGAAGATTTTTGTCCAAAGTTTAAATGGAGATGTAAGGCCGTGGTTTAGAGCTCTTCCTGCAAATTCCATAGCTGACCCAGAGGCCTTATATCAGACATTCATCAATCGATGGGAGAAAAAGAGAGATACAATACACATATTATCAGAATATGATACTATCAAAAGAGGCCCTCAAGAGGCTGTCTTAGACTATTGTGCAAGATTTAACAATGTTTACAATGCAATCCCACAGAACCTTAGGCCTCCACCTGATCTTGCTATGTATAAATTCCCTGATGGTTTTGATATCGACATGGCCTATCAATTAAGGGAAAGAGCCCCGCAAACCTTAACAGACATGCAGAATGTAGCTGTCAGTGTGGAGGAAAACCTGATTGCCAAACGAAACAGAGCAAGAGCTGAGAGGAAAACTACTTTCAAAGATGAAGCCTCAGTTTCTGAGCAATATATGGATGAATCTCCCAATCTATTGTACGAATATAATTACTCTTCTTCTTTCAGTTGTATGCCCAAGTATCATCAATATGAAGAGGATTGTGTGCCTAATATCCAAATCAGCCTTGTGGAGGAGTCAGAGCCTATTTTGGCAGAAAGCACAGTTCAGGATCAACAACCTGAAATCGATGGCCAGCCCATTCGTTTTAGCTATGAAGTAAAGGAGGAAAGCGCAGAAAATTTTGATTGTAGTGAAGGAGATTTGCCATTTTGTTTCGAGTCTTTTCAATGTATTAAGGAGAACTATCATGCAGTTAATAAGCAAGTATCAGCAAGTGTTGATATTGACTGCCTGCAGGATAATCAGATCATTGTTCAAAATGTATTGCCTCTAGCTTTGCAGCCCCGAAGAGCCATCGAGTATCAGAGTGAGGAAGACTTGGAAGCAACAGTATGTGACCAAATGATCCAAGTGGATTCCTGGCCACTCTGTTTTGAGTCTTCTAAGCTATATAAATAAAAAGAGGAGCAGCCGGTGCAGATTTGCCAGGTTCCAAATGAGCCTATTTTTAATGAATTGCAAGTGTCGTTCCATGTCTTGTATGATGCATCTACTGACAAGCTGAGTGATGAAATAAATTAGTTCTATTCTCCATTAGCAGGCTGTGTGCCTCAATATCAAAATGTTGATGGTTTCCAGATTTCAAGGCATGATAGCGATCCTAAACTTTTCTACAATTGTTGATTTCAGCTCAGCACTATTGTATATATGTTCCAGGACCCTTTTGCACAGTCTTTAGATTCAGCAAAGGAGATAGGGATTTTCCTTATCTTCTCAAATATGGACAAAGCTATATCAGATTGTAAGATCTCAGTTTTTCTCACCAGCAAGCACAAGCAGCAAAGCCCACTCATGTTTTTATTGCTTAAGTGGCTGCATTGGCTATTTCATTTTACCTAACAGTAAAGTAAGTGCTGGTTAAGGTAGGTAGGTAGGATTTGTGTTTTATAGTAAGCTTGCTGCAGTTGAAGCCCGAAGTGAAGGCCCTAAGCTCTTCAAGCATGCTGTCATATATATAAATAAGGAAACCAACAAAGGGAATTTTGCAGAATACAGCAACAATTGAATACAAGGCAGTCTGACCTGTTGTTCTTGGCTTTTCACAAGGAAAAGCCATCCCCAAGTGGAGCCATTGTTAGCCTCCTGCTGTAGCAAGTTAATCATCTTTCATGATCAACATTTTCACATGCCAAATATGTCGTACTATGCATGCTGCAATGCTCCATATTTGCTACAGATGGCCAAAGAAGTGTCCATGAGAGTGTGCTAGTCTAAGTGCCACTGCTGTGTTCCAATTTTGATAAGCACTTCATTTTTGGTTTGAGGTAGTTTTTCGGTTGGAGGAATTCAAGCGAGGCATGTCTAACTTCCCCTTCTTCCTCTTTCCCCAAATCACTCACTAACTTCCCCTAAAAGAGGTCAAGATCTGCTTGATACCTCTTAGTTTCATCATGTTCCATATCATTTGCCTTGGTGAAGATATGCTTCACTCAAGGAATGTCCATACTGCTTCTATAAGTCATTTTCCCTCTTAATAGCCTAAGATTCACATACTTAGCGCTTTCTTATCAGTTTTCATGTTAACTACCAACACTACTATGTAGCTCCCTATCTATTTCCCCTTCCCCTACTAAAACTATGTATATAACTCCCCTATATACTTATCCCCTCCCCTGGTTGAAAAATAACCATATACATCCTTGGGAATTGCTAAGTTTACCTGAAACTTAGCAAGAGCCCTCATTTCCCTCATTTCCCCCCTTAAACCATCTTCTCATGCATTTCGGACTCTTTCCGATGCATGAAGCCCTTCATCACTCCATAAAACCTCATAAATGCTTTATGACTCCTTCACAAAGCATAAAATTCCCTTCATATGTATATAAAACCATGTTTTTGCCTTGTTTTTCCTTTTCAGAGGCATAAAACCCTTTTTGGGCCATGAAAAACCCTCAAAATCCATGAAAAAACCCTCAAGGCATGAAAATTCCTACTTTTGTAGGCCATCAGACCCCTTTCGATGCCTTATAAACCATTTAAAATGCCAAAGACTACCCCTCCGAATTCAAAAGACTTGCATTTTTTCATAAAAATGGGTCTGATACGTTAAGCCTTCATTTGGGTCCCCTCCGATGCGATATCGCTATCGGGAGGGGTAAAAACATGTATATATAGGCATGTTTTATCATTCTGCTGAATGCTTGGCCCTCCCTCCGACACGATATCGTTGTTGGAGGTCGGGCAGTGTTAACTGTTGGCTTTATTTTATGGTGTCGATAGTCATTTCGTCGATCACCGATGCTGCGACTTAATCGCAGCCAACCATCGCCCCCACCCAGATCAACGACCCTCGCCATTTTGGCGATTGCCCATTTCGGCGATCACATATATGACAACCCTCTGCCCCACCGATGGTCGAAACGTCGATTTCATCTCATCTGTCTGTCGCCTTGCTCAGATCAACGACCCATATTATATCAACGATCGCCCCATATAAAGCTCCGACGGGCCGGAGCCAAAATATATAAAGAGGGCCTATAAAGGATTTCGGGTCCGCCATATTTCGGCGATCCTATGTGTGCCACCCCCTGGTCCCGCCGATCTCCGATCCGCCGACGGATCTAAGACTGTTGGATCGGGCCCCAGATCTGACGGTCCAGATCATGTCGCACGGCCCGCCATTTCGCATCGCCCCCATATGGTTCCAACTGGCGGAGCCGAAAATAAATAAAAGTTTGACATATAAATTTTCAGGTCTGAAAGGCGCCCGTTGCACAGCGAAAGGGAAGGCTCCCGATATGGCGGAGCCGAAAAGTTATAAAGCACAGCGTTAATGGAATTTCGGGTCCACATGGTTCATTGCTCGTCAGAGGTATTATATGTTGGGACCGTCGATCCGCCGATTGCCGATTTAGTGCCAGCCATTGGATCAGCCCGCGCCTGATCCAATGGCCAAGATTTGATGTTCGCTACAGTGTTGCACAAGCGCCGATTTTCATTAAAAATTCATGTTTTTTAACACATTTTCTGTATTATAATAAAAAGGGGCATTTCTTAAGGTTTTATATGAAGCACTCCCACCCGCCCAGGTATAAAGAAGGGGATGATTTCCTTTGATGTTTTTAATTCGCTCTATGCCCGAATGCGCCCATTACAAGGATTTCGCCATCGGGGGCCTCCATAGCTCTCTTCTTCCTCAGTTTTGCAGCATTTGATCGGTTTAAGGCATTATCTTGATTGGCAAGGGCCGATAAGCTCCCAAAAGCGGTAGAAGGCCTCACAGTAGATATTTGGGCCGATCAGCGACCAGTAAGTGTTGATTTGACAGTTTAAATGCATTTTTGAAGCCAAGGTAGCCCAGGTGCGTGCCAAAGAGTATCAGGGAAGCAGAAGAGAGTATCAGCGAAGATTTTCCAAAGCAGATGAAAGCAAAAGGGCCCCAGCAGATTCAGCAAAGCATCATTAAGCCGTTATGGCTCACCAACTCATAGTTATGGCCATGAGGCCAACACAAGGCTTGAGGCCCACTATATAGCCATTTTGGAGGCTGTTGCCTCATGCGTAGCCCTTGTTTACATGACTTGAGATGCCAGCTGCCCCAGCACAGCTGTTTCAGATATTTTATGCATTTATTTCTAGCACAAATTAGGTTCAAAGACAGTGACTGCAAAGATCTCTTTTGATCTGTTTTGAGAGATATTTTCCCCCTCGACACCTGTTCAATGGAAGTCTGTAGATTTTCTCTTTATATACCACCCTCTGCACTGTTTTAAGGGTTGTTTGGTTGTATTGTTTTCTGATTCCAGACTTGCACTGTAAGCCTGAGAGGTTCTATAATCAAAGATGCTGGAATGCTTGTTTCTAAACTGCTGGTTGTGGATTTGATGTCTTAAGAGTATGCTACAGAATTTTGGTGTTTCTACATGACTCAATAAGTCCTTGTTCTTTCTGTTATCAGTTTATATGTGTTTATGCCATACTTGTTTCACCATCTAAATAGCAGGAAAGAAGAATAGCTTAGAATTTGCTTAGCAGCACGCTATGCTCAATTCTTGTGATTTATCTATGTTTTCCTCTGAATTAGTAATGGATATGAATACTTTATTGATCATGTTTAAACTAGTTCTCTCATTTTTTAATGTTGTTTAGGAATCCTTCATTCCTCCTATTTAGCCTTCATCCATTTTCCCTCTTTGGCTGGATGAGAGATCCTTAATTGTCTCTCATCCCCTGACCTCCATTTCATCCTTGTTCCAACATTTATCATTGTGCCATGTGTGGCCACCCTGCTCTGTATTCCTCTCTTCTACCAAAGAAACCACACCCATCAGTTCACAATCATTGACTCCATGCCCAATGGTCTAAACTTCTTACCCTTTTCATGCCAACTCTGTCTAAAGCATCAACCATCCCACCAAACATCAAACAAAATCCATGAACTCAATAACTAGCCTAATATCATCTTCAACAAAGCTAAATCATAAAGAGAGAACCCTCTCTGACTGCAGGTAGGCTAGGACCTACAGTCCAAAGATTGGTTTGTGGTTACCTCGACCGTATCCTTTAAGGAGCCAAGGGACAACCTGAGTGATAACACCTTCATGTTCCACTGCATTGATGATGATGATATTGTTCTTTCTACATAGTTGATATGTTTATGAATAATGATGTAAATCTAAATACTGTTATGATTTTATGGGTTGAATTTAATGTGTAAATGAAGAAATGAAATTATCAAAGAAAAGAACACTATAGCCGTAAGAAGCAATTAACACACCGAATGAGCAACAATATTCCTCTACAACATCTGTGACATAAACTAGCACTGATGCATCTAGTGCGGTAGTCTTGTCAGTGTTTAGAAAGTACAAACAACATATAATAAGACGTATATGAAGAAAACACACATTAAACTATGTTTGTGTCTGTCTGTGTGGATGAATGTAAAGATGGTCAAGACAATAACCTCCTCCACAAAAATATATTGTCTACTAACCTCCATATTCCCATAGTAAGTTTTTTTTCAATAGGTGAAATTATGAGTCTCACATCAACCTCCATGTAGAATTTCTTGATTGAACCATGCCACAAAATATTATGTCCCAACCCCTCATACAAAATCACCTATTGGTCACTCTTGGCTTGATGATATTACCAAGATTTGATGCTACACAAGAGTGTAAGTCAAGGCGATTATTGTGGATTGGGTTTCAATAATGTTATTAATTATTGTAGGATTCTCGAAAGGGTGTTTAGGCCTTTTTCTAAGTGAATGAGTGCCTAGTACTAGTTTGTGCCTAACATATTATATATGTTTTGTAGACCCATGACCTACCCCCTGAAATTATCCCATATTAAATTAATTGATATGGAGTCCTAGCTTGAAATTTAACCACAATTTCCTTAATAAATACAAAAGAACCTCCTTGTTATTATAAGGAGGCTTATAAAAAACCATGAACCACCTATCGTGATCCAATTGTCTTAGAATTCTTGATAGTTGTAATAGTCCATACGAATCCATTTCTTGTTCACTGGTATAGGTTATTTGTTTCTTGGGTTAATAAAGTTCAATTCTCTAATTTTATCTTTACTTAGAAAAAATTATAGTATTCAAATATCTTAGGCTTCTAGTCAGAAATATTATTTAATAGGCCTTGAACATTCCAAACGGATGAAATAATTGAATTTAGTGAATTTCCCAATGGATAATTATGATGCCTCTCCAATGTTTTGGAGATGTCGTATGAGTGCCCTCAAAGTAGCAAAGGATTCCTCGATTTCATCATTGTAGGTTCCTCGTTCTAGGTTAGGCTTTGGTTGTTCTAAGTTAGACTCTAGTGATGGCAAGTTTAGTTTCTCACTATGATCCAAAATAACTAAATATCCTACATTTCAATATGTTTCTTGCATTTATGATATCATTTCAATTTTCTTCTTCAAATTTAAAAAAAAAAATTATAAAAGAAAAAAAGAAAACAAAAAATAGGAAAAAATCAAATAAATTCCATTGGAATTCTCACATAGAATCTAGAGAATATATAGATTAGTGAATTGGCACTTGGTGTAGATTAAGGATGAAATTGGCTCAATAACAACCAAAAATATGCCACATCATCCAAAACGGTAAAAAAAATGGCTTCATCCATATAAAAATATGTTGTGTTACGAACACATGCATGTTCCTAGGAAGGTTTGCATGTTTCTAAGAATGTGTTCACATTCCTATGAACACATGCATGTCCCTAAGAATTTGTGGGTATTCCAAAGCCATGCCTACTTGGCACCTAAGTTGGCAGCTTAGTTGCTAGTATGAGGCTTTCCAAGCATTGACACTGAGGAACATATGCATACTCCTAGGAACTCGCACATGTTCCCATGCGTGCACATTGTTGATGCCCCCATTACTAATTTTGGGGCCATGATTAGCTTGAAAAAATTGTTCCAATTTTGTCAAAAACATACTTACAACATGCATTATATTTTATTTTCCCTCACTCACATTCATAAAATTGGGATTTATTCCTTATAGGGAGAAACAATAGCTATAGTTATATTATCCACCAAAAGTTCAATTTCACTCTAGGGTAAATGCTCACATTTATATGCTTTTAACAATGTAAACTTTGAAACGGGGACTATAAACTCAAAATGGGAATTCTGGCCAAAAAACCCCAAAAAAACATCAAAAACAGTGCTAAAAACAAAGTGTGTGTAAACTGGAATAATGATTTTATTTTTTAGGGGTCAATTTTGAACATGTTTTAAAAACGGAAATGACTACAAAATTTACTACGAAATTTTCATGAAAAATATAGCTTCAAAATGAAAGTGATGATACTGGAACAATGATTTCTTTTTTTAGGGTCAATTTTCAAACATTTTAAAAAATGCCAGTAAAACCAAATTTTTATGTGCCAAACAAAGTTGTTTATGAGGAAAAAACACATTAATGTTTTTGGTAGGATTATCATTTTTCTTTCCTATGTATAAATTCAACACGTTTTCAACCATAACATGCTAGATACAAAAGAAATTGAAATTTTTTCAACTATAAAATTAAAAAACCATGACATTATGAACAAATTACATCACTAAATGAATTCAAAAGTCATTATTTGTATATTGAATAAAACATACATTATATCTCTAATTCTATATTGCATTGTAGATATTTTAAACAATAAAAATTATCATAATTAAGACGTATAATCCAAAAACATAAAAATGCCTCATAACTTCTTATTTAAGACCATATGGAAATCATTAATTCTATTTCAAGATACGATGAATACATCAGTTATATAAACTGTCTTAAACAATAATTCAAAGTCACTCATATTTTCTTGCATACCATCAGAATTCACATCTTTAGATGAGTGACTGGATGTTGACGAACATGTTCCATATTCTTCTCTTTCATCAACTAGTGCCCTATCTGAGTCCACATGCATGCCCAACATTTTAGGTTTCAAAATTCTTCTAGATCTATGGCTGGTTTCAGCAGACCCCCATCTCAACACTGTTCCTTCTGGTAACAACCTTTTCAGAATCTCTATTGTATTGAAACGAAGAGTTCCTCTCTTTGTTAAATTGAAGTCATAAACAGGTATGTCAACATCCTCCAATTTTAATATGTCTATGCGGTGGCAATTTATATTTGTACCTTTTATTTTTCTCTTTCCGCCATTTTTTTGTCGACTACCATCTCTGGCTTATACACACCATTGAATGGGTGTGTATTTTTGGCATACCAATGTACTTCAACACTTGTAACATCCTCATTTTCTATAAATACACTTATAACTTTAGCAACCCAGAATGGATAGCCATTGGGATCTCCATCTACTAGCACTGCAATCATGAAACCCTCCTTAATATCTTGTACTGAACCCCTGTAAAGGTCTTACATGGCTTCATGTTGTGCATGATATCTTCTGGAACCAATATACATCTCTCTTTCCTTTGCCTGTGAAGAATTAATAGTACTTTGAGATTGTTGATGTTCAACAATGTTTATTTCCTCATGTTCATTCCACACATTTTGTGGCCAAATAAATGGATTTTTCAAAGGTATTGTTAACACCCAGGTTGTTCCCTTTGACTCCCATGGGAATACGGCCGGGGTAACCACTAACCAAGCTTTGGATTACAGTCTCTAGCCAAACTGTAATCAGAGAGGGCTCTCTCTTTAAGATTTATCTCTGTTTTGTGAGGATTTTAGGCTAGTTATGAGTTCAGTTTTGTTTAAGGTTTTTTGGTTGAGTGATTTCTTTCTGTACCTAAGGTGGAAATCTTCATATAGTTTAGTCCATTAGGCAATGGAGTCTGTGGTTACAGGTTGTTTGAAATATTGAGTTGGGTTGCTGAAACTGCAGGGCCTTTTAAATACTTCATGAAACAAACTTGAAATTGTGATGATGAAACATGATCAACCAGTGGAAAGCAATTAAGAATTCTCCACTAGGCTGGGTGTGAGAAAGAGATATATTGCACAGGAGAAGATTTGAATTCCTGAACAATGATCACTGTGAAAGGTATAGTTTAGAAGTGCAGCAATTAAGAATTACACTCTTATAACTATAACTGAGGAAAACATACATAATAGCTTAGATTGAGTTCAGGGTATTCTATGAAATAAGTCCTGAAACTATTCTTTTTCTTTGCCATTATACTGTAAAACAGAACGTGAATGGATTATGAAGAAAACAACAAACATAACAGACAGGTCAAAGAAACTTATTGTTCCACGAAATACGCAGGAATTTTGTAGCATTCAACAAGCACGCACAACGCCTCAGACAACACAGAACTTTGGAAATTCCATCAGCCTTTGTATTAATACTCTGAAGATTTACAGCATAAGATCTCTAGAAGAGATAATCAACAACCCCTGCAAGTTTATGCGAGGGGGAATATATACAATCGGTTCCAAAAAATATCTGAACCACTGAGTCACTTGGTAATTAAATATGTTTACCAACTTTTACAAAATATCAGATAAAGAAGTTACTGCTGCTATAAATACAAAATGAATGCTCTTTAATTTTGTCAGGAGTCTTCTTGACCTTTGGAGGCCACTGAGTCGGTTGAGCTTTGCTCATTAATGCTGAATGATGTGTCTTTATGCTTTGTCATGTTGTAGCTTTCTCGGCCCTCTGTTGTCTGCAGCTGTCAGTGTTGCTTTAGTGGCCAAATCTTTCTGCTGAGTTGGCTCAGTCCACTCTTCTCCAGCTGTAGTGTATGCATCACACTTTCTGAAGGTGATGACTTATGTCTTTTGATGAAAAAACTGTGATGAAAGCCTTTTGATTACAGTATCAACTGTATCATTTTGGTCCACCATTCCTGACTGGGCAATTGATGTCTCAAAATTTCATCCAAGGTCTCATCTGCCTCTGTATATTTGTAGAAGTTTGGAGGCACATCAAACAAATGTTTGATCTCATTCATTATGAAAAATAAGTTCTCTACTCTGTCATAGAGACTTTTCCCAGATGCCGGCCCTGTTTCTTCTGAGGTACTGGGTCTTTCAGTGATGTGATTGGTAGCAAATGTATTGACCCTTTTAGCATAGTTCTCGTGTGAAAGTAGTCTCCCTGCGCTGTTCAGTAAGCCTGGAAGACCTCTGCCTTGTAGTGCTGCAAAATTGTCCATAAACTTATTCACTTCTGTTTGCATGTCCTGGCCTCTTCTTTCCAGTGTTTGTGTCAGGCTTCTCAATGTAAGGACCCTCTTTATCAGCAAGATGATTTCAGTTCTGTTGGGAATTCCCATTGCTGCCAGCTGAGGACCTGTTCGGTTATTGAGCATGTTAATCATTCTATTGGCTACCTCAGGCATATTTCCTAGAGATGCCCTTGCTCTCTGGACTTCTCTGTGTGCTTTGCGTATGAGCTCCATTTGCTCATGAATGGTCTCTATATACTGCCATTGATCTGTGATTGATTGGCCAATGTTGGCCCATAAAACTGTCTTGAGCTCAGCCACCACTTTGTCAAGGGTGAGCTCTTTCTCCAGCTCCTTTATCTTGTCCTTGAGGGTTTTTATTTCCCTTCCTTTTTCTGCTACATTTTGCTTTGACTTGTCATATTTTTCATTAAGCTTAGCCAAATTCTCCCTGGCTTCATTTAACTCTGCCATTTGGGCTTCTAAGGCCTGAATTTCATTCTTCAGCTTCTGCATATCAAGGCTTGGAGCCTGCTCTGTTGTTGGTGCTGGTGCTGATGTAGATGGTGCTGTCTGTTCTGTAGGAGGAGCAAAAGTTTGAGGAGGTTCCTCAAGGTTGATTATTTGTGGAGGGGGCTGAGATGTTTGGCCTCCTTCCTTCTGTTGTAGGGCTGCCTGCAGTGCAGCCTCTGACTCTCCCAATTTCTCCTGTGTTTGGATCAACTGTTTGTATAATGATACCAGCATAACTGTTGCATCTTGGTCATGTATCAGCTGGGCAACCTCTTCTGTTTGTGGGTGAAAAGTTGCTGGGATCTTAACCATTTTTCTTAGTGCTGCCATATCTGCATCTCTTAGTTTCAGCAGCGCTTGTACAGCCTTGATATCCTTGGGATCATGCCCAAGTTCTATGATGATATCCTCTAAAGCTTTGATTCGGTTGTCCTTTGCCTGAGAGGATGCTTTCTCCAACTCAAGTTGGGCAGCTGTGTTGTTTAGGCTATTTTCCAGCCTAAGATTTACCAATGTTTTATGTGCAAGAGTGGCATACACCATCTCACCCGTTTACTTGTGCAGTTCAATCTGATCCATAGGGTGGATGTCTTTTGCAAGGACCTCCAGGTTGGTCCTTATGTAGTCTGCAGTTGATTGTGGCTGCAACATGGTTGGCATGAAATGACTCATTACCATTTTTCCCTCATGTACATCGTATGCAGACATTAACCTCTGTTGGTTTGTAGGAGCCATTTTCAACAAGTGATTGTAGAGTTGTATCTTGAGTGGCTCATTCCTCTTTTTGATATCAATGAATTGTTGTTTGATGCCTGCTTCAGCTGCCCTTTGGTGGCTTGAGGAGCTGACTTCTCCTCCAACTGTCCTTTCTTCTTCCTGCTGAAAGGAACTTGCAGATGCTTCCATGCTTGGTGGGCCCATGCCTAAAGATTGCCCAATAGGCATTTCTTCCTCAGAGAGGGGATTCATTCTGTGCCTTTTCTCCCCTTGACTTATAGATGTGGTGAGGGGAGTCTCCTGCTCTCTATCCCTCTTCTTTCCCTTTTCTTCTTTTTGTGGAGTTTGTAGCACTGAGGCCTCCACTGCCTTTTCTTGCCTAGGGGGCACATTCTCTTGAGCCTGTTGCTCAGTGGATATTGGGGGTTCAGCTATTTGTTCTTGCTGCTGCATTTGATGCCCCTCTTTTTGCCCTTCTTCTTGCTGTTCTACCTGTTTTTCTTCTTGCTTTTCGGTCATGGGAGGTGGTTGTTCCTGCTCCATCTGTTTCTCTTTACCTAAATTGCTGGAAACCCGATAAGTGGCCTTGGCTGCTTGCTGATGTGATGTTGAAGATGATGCAGCTGCTCCAAGCTACCTTTGGTATGAAGAGGAAACCTGTCCACAAGTTTCCAAGGTAGCCTCCTTTTCAATATTCTTTGCTTCTTTTTGTAGCATTTGCTCTCTAGTGATTGGCTCTTCTAGAGTTCCCTCTTCCCAACTTAATAAATTGGCATATTTCTCAATATGAGGCAATTTAATGTGAGCATAGCCACCCAATTTATGTTTTATCCTCCTGAGAGAAATGAAATGATTAGGTTCATAAGGTACCCATTCGAAACTAGTTTCTAATCGGAGGCCCTCTAGGATCATATCTGCTGCCTTCCATCCTTCGTCCCTTTTGTTGTATATAAAAGGGCCTAGCTGGTTCCTTACCTTCAGTTTCACCTTCTTGTTTTTACTGTGGAAATGGACAAAGTCTGCATTTCCAATCTGCCTGAAATATTCTAAGGCGAAAAGTCTCATAGGGACATATTTTGGCAACCTATAAGGGTTCAACTCACAGCCATATATTCTGATTATTGTATGGTGTTGGTAAAAATACCAATCACCAATGCTGTAGGCCTTAGAGAGATGGAGAACTCTTTGCATTTCATCAGTCAATCTTGGAGGAGGAACACCATATAACAAGGTCAAAGCTGGATGAATGAAAAGATCTATGAATTCACAGTATGTGTATGGTGAGTGAGAGGTGCAATGAAAAACTGAAGTCCAAAACACAAACGACCTTGGATTTCCCTGGGCATCAAGTTTCTTGAGAGGAATAAGGAAACTGTCAGGTTGATAAAATAAGAACAGATGATATATGTATGAGGTGTATCTAAACACCTTTTCCCTTTCTAGATTCATCAGTTGCTCATGAATCTTGTTTGCAATATATGTAGTATAATCATAGTGCACAGCAGGAGGCTTTCCAGGAGAAAATATGGACAGCATAGCCATAATGGTGTCATCAACATCCTCAATTCCCTTGTAGCCCAAGACATAGTTGATCAAATCTACAAGCATTTTGCCCAAGTCATTGAGGTAAGGATATCCAATAGGGGGCGTTCTCATAGTTCCATAGCTTGGCTCTATGAATAACTGATTGATTTTGATGATCTGGGCACTCGACAGGTTTCCCCCCTTCTTTACTAAGTCAAACATGGAGAGAGGAGTCAATGGTCTTGTAGTGTGAAAGTGCAGCGTCTCATTTATGGCCTCAAGGGTGATATGGAATAAGACTGCACCTGATGTACTGAGGACAACTCTTTGACAGGGATCATAGTTCTCCTGGCATCTGTAGATTAAGTCTGGAAGGCAATTGACTTGAGGAAGGTTAAAAATGGGCAAATTGGAATCCCAAATTCACAAAATATCAGCTCTACTGAGGTGTTGGGCCTTTAACTCATTCAGCATATGGATGTTAAATTTGGAATTCATTGGAAATAAGTCTATCATCTGATAATCTTTATCACCCAGAGCCTTCCATTCTAACTCTCTATGTGGGGCATTGAGAGGTGCTATATTTAATGCTATTGGTGTTTCCATGGCTAATAAGGCCTCTGATTTGTATGTGAACTGGTGTTACTGAACAGAGCAACACAAAGGGGTATTTCTGGTACAGAGAGGTGAATTGCAAAGGGACAGAGGGTAACTGGTAGTGGCAGCAACTGAAAAACTGCACAGAGGAATGATAGAGCGAATTCTGGGACTGGTAAACTCTCTCCAAGGTGAATTAGTGGAGCTCAGGTCTTTAAGTTCACGAATGCGCGAACTAGCTGTGAATTTAGGTGAATTAGGCTAAATGCAGGTTCTGCAGAGGAATTTCGTCCCAACCACTGAAAATAGGCCTGGTTACTGGGATTTGCTGGTAGGTAGAGAGCTTTCTCACTCTTTTAAGCTATGTTTGGAGAAATATGGATAAAACCAGGCGCGGGGAAGTGATTTTGATAAATACCTCTTTAATTGCAGGAAATGGCTATGAATGCAGGTGGAATGGAAGCGCCCACAGTCTCTGTGTTGATTTCAGCAGGTTGGCGGATGAGGTCGTGATATGCATGCAGAGAAGAATAGTTCTTTGTTTTTTGCAAAAAGTGAGAAAAACCATGTTTTTCGACAAAAATATGGACTTTTGGGTCATTGGCGCTTTTTTGGATGACGTCAGCATGACGTCATCGGGTGGGGTCAGGGTTGGATGACGCCAGCATGACGTCATCAAGTGACGTGGCGGCCTATGGGTGGTTCACAGGGATGGTGAGGTGGCAGACAGGTCGGAGCAGTGGCGGACAAGGGCGCTGACGCGACAACGATGTGGCATGATGTAGGCATGACTAGTGGTGACGAGGACGTGACGTGAGCAACGGAAAACCATAAGCGGTAAGCGGATTTTCTCGGACCGCCTTAGATACGGTCGTGATTTTGTAAGAGGGCGACCCGAGAGGATATGGGGGTGACGCGTGGCAGAGGCCTGACGTCACCCTCTGACAGTTTCTCGGGCGATAAATTACGGTCCTCGGGTCTGACCCGATATGGATGTGGGCCGTCGGATGGGAAGGCCCAGATCCGACGGTCGACGGGTCATCAACTTGTCCAGGCGATATGGCAGCGAGCGAGGCAATAAAATAATGTTTTTTTTGTGAAATTCGTGCCCGGCGGAAACATTAGAAAAGTGGGTTTCAAGCTGTGTTACGGGCAAAGTGGATTATGTGCGGGCTTATTTACAAAACCGGGTTTAAGGTTATTAATCCAAACAGATTTTGGATTAATCCCCAGATTAATATATCAGCGCTTTTGGGTCGCGCTATAATGTTTTAGTGCTCAAAACATTTCAAACCAATAATAGAGCTATAATGCTCGGGAAGGGGATATGTAGGTATTTTTGGGTTTTTTGCATGATTTACATAGTAATAGGGGGAATAGGGGGTATAGGGAGTTAAATAGTAGAAGTTAGGGGTTAATATGAGTGGAAGAGGTGGATGAGGAGGGGAAACACTAACTTTTATATGGAATCAACTTAGTTTAGGAAGTAGATCAAAATGAAAAGAATTTTACACCAGAAATGTGGCTTTTAAAGAAACAAGAACCAATCACAAGACCTTGGTTATTTTCATGAACAAGGCTGGTAATGGGATGTTAGCAATGAATGTGAAAGGGGGAGATTAGGAAGTTAGACATGCTTCTTTATGTTGCTGCAAATGATAGAGAAGAGGAGCTTCTCTATCCATTGATGCTTCCTTTATGTTTAGACCAGCAAAATTCAATTGAAAGGAATGACTTTTCTGCAACCCCATCTACCTACCCATCTACTTGCCTAGCATTTTTTGTTTCTTCATGGAGGATGCAGTTAGACTTGCAGACCCTCATGTGACTTTTCTTTTCCTTTGGCTTTTTCTTTTGATTTTCTATCTAGGACTACCCTTATTTCTTCCAAGGCCCAAGATTAAGCAATTGGGAACCTTAATTTTCTACCTAACTACTGGTCTGCCAAGATTAAACAGTTTGGACATACGTCTTTCTCTATTCTACAACCGAAAATTGAAACATGGCATGATCCAGATTAGGTTGTTGGACCATCCATCCAAAATTGAGTCAACATCAAACTATGTACACATATTGCCTTCTTATGAAAATATGGGATCTTTGCATCACCAAAGCAGAGCATATTTGGAACTTCTTTTGCCAATCATGAAATATGAAACCTATTGGTATAGGTATCTAATAGTGGCTCCACATGGGGATGGTTTTTCCATTTGAAAGACCAAGAACAGCAGGTCAGAATGCCTTGGCCCTTTGACTTCTTTTTATCAAAACTTGGAGTTTTCCTCCTTGAAATCTCAAAATTGGAATCTGTCATACTTGTGGAACTTGTTGAACTAAAGCCTTTTCCTGATTTTGCAAGACCTTTCAAACTGAGCTATTCACATGCTGAAAGAAAACATTATATACAACAGATTATGTACAGGGGAACAACCATGCTATGTTCATGGAAAGTAGTCAAAATAGTGCTTCAACATCCTGCCATTCACAGGACCTTCATCCAAGTCAGTTTCATCCAGATTTTTTAGGAAGTAAGTGTTGTTTCCTTGTACTGGTTGGATGACAAATGGTCCTCTCCAAAGAGAATCAAATTTTCCATGTTTTCCTTTATCATCCCTTCTTGAGACCCATTTGAGGACTTTGTCACCTATGTTGAAATCTTCAACCTTAGTCCTCCTATCAAAAGCCTTTTTTAACTTCTCTTGTAGAACTTGAACTCTGCAATAAACTTGGTCTCTTGTTTGCTGCAAACATATTATTTGATTGATCCTTCTTTGCATGTCATTGGGCTCAGCTTGACTTTCTTGAAGTAGTTTCATAACAAGAACCCGTAGTGATGAAGGAAATTTGGCTTCTAATCCATAGACTAACTCATATGGGCTGACCCCAATGGATCTCTTGGTTGTTAGTCTATCTGCCCATAAGGCATTCACAAGTTTCTTATGCCAATTCTTTTTATTCTCTTCCAACACCTTCTTTATGATGTTTACAAGGCTTTTATTTGATGATTCAGCTAGGCCATTTCCTTGGGGGTAGTATGCAGTGGAGTGGCCCAAAGTAATAGTGGCCCAAAGTAATATGAAATTTGTGGCAGAATTTCACCATATTCTTGGATCTAAAAGCAGCAGCATTGTCTGTTATTATCTTGTTGGGGCAACCAAATCTAGACAATATATTGTTCTCCAAAAACTGAATGATTGTTGAATCATTTGCCTGTCTACATGGGATGGCCTCAATCCATTTGGTGAAGTAGTCTGTGGCTGTGAGGATCCATCTGTGTTGGCCTGAAGATGAGGGATGAATTTCCCCAATGAAATCCAAGCCCCATTGCTGAAAAGGTCTCTCTGTTGCAATAGGCCTTAAAGGAAGTGGCAGTAACTTTCTCTTTCCCTCAAATATTTGACACTTATGGCATGAGGTAGTGAAATTTTTAACATCAGAGAACAAAGTGGGCCAATAGAAACCAGCCCTCAATATTTTATCCACAGTGGATTTCCAATACAAGTGTCCACCACAATTACCTGCATGAAATTCTTCCATGATTTTGTTAGTCTCATTCTTAATGAAGCAGTTCAACAATATACCCTCATGGTTTTTCCAAAGCAAATTGCCATTCATAACACAAAATTTTGAAGATTTCATTTTTAGGAACCTACATTTAGTTCTGGACAGTCCTGGGGGAGCACACAGGTTTTGTAACACAGAACATATATCAGAATACCAAGGGGATTGTTCAAAGGCTACATTGATCTTTGGAGTCGCCAGCTCCGGTTCACTGTCCAGTTGGTTGATGTCCAAGGCTTGGAAATTTGTTTCAGACATTAATTTGGCCAAACCTTGGCCTTTTATCAGTTTTGTAGGTTTTATTTCAATGTCAAATTCTAAAATGTTGGCAATCCATTTTCCTCTTCTGCCCTCCGAGTTTTCTTGAGTAAGTATGTCTTTCACAATGGGACTTGGTACATAAGCTATAACATGGGAGTATAGGATGTAAATCCTAAAGTCTTTGATGGCTTTCACTAAGGCATAAGCTTGTTTTTCCATGATCTGGTATTTGAGAGGTGCATCTCTGAGAGCTCTACTAAAGAAAGCAATAGGTGTTTCATTCCCTTGATCATCCTTTTGTAACAAGACAACATCAGTTGTGTGTTGGGAAGCAAAGGAAAATATGATGAAGTCTCTATCAAATTGAGGGTTGGTCACGACTGGGGTTTGAGTGAGGGCTAGTTTGATACTTTCAAAAGCTTGATTTGCTTCTACTGTCCATTTTATTTTTGCATCCTTTTTTAGCATGTTGTTTAGTAATCTGCTCAATTCTGCCAAATTTGGGATAAATCTTCTTAAGAAGTTGATCTTACCCAAGAAGGCTTGCAATTATTTTACATTTCTTGGATGAGGCATTTTTAAGATGGCCTGTATTCTGTCTGGGTCAATCCTAATGCCATCCTTTGAAATAATATGACCAAATAGCTTACCTTCTTCCAACCCAAACAGGGATTTCTTGGGATTTAAGGAAATTCCATATTTCCTATAAGTTATGAATATCTGCCTGAGATGTTTCAGATGTTCAGGATCAGATTTTGAAAATGGTGTAAGCTCATCTAGGTAAACCACAAGGAAATCATGAATCTCTTTTGCAAAAGCAATATCCATTGCTCTTTGAAAGGTAGCTCCTGCATCTTTCAACCCAAAAGGCATTTTGACATATTTGAAGGTTCCCCATGGGGTTGTAAATGCTGTTTTGTCCTGATCATCAGGGTGAACTAGGATCTAGTTGAAACCTGAGAATCCATCAAGTAAAGAAATTCTTGAGGCCCCCACTACTCTTTGCAAGATGTGATCCATCTTGGGTAAAGGGTAATTATCTTTCAAGGACACTTGATTCAAGTTCCTTAGATCAACACAAAGCCTTATTTCACCAGTTTTCTTTCTTGTAGGGACTAAGTTTGAAATCCAATTAGAAAATCTGATTGGTGCTATGATGCCAGCCTTAAACATTTTTTGTACCTCTTGTTCCATTGCTGGGAGAAGCATAGGATTGATTCTCCTCAATTTTTGCTTAAAGGGTTTTTGATTTGGCTTGAGAGGGATAGTGTGTTGAATAACAGAGGTGTCATAGGATTTTAAATCCTCATAACTCCATGCAAAGACATCTTGGAATTCTTTAAAGAGGTCAATGTATTTAGGCTTCTGATCAGGTGGTAAAGATGCAGACAATTTAATTATCTTGGGTTGTTCTGCAGTTCCAATGTTACACTCTTCTATGGCAGTATTGAGGGGTTGCATTTTTGGCTTCCTAAGAATATCATTTGAGTCAAAAATGTCTTCCAAGGGGGTGAGGCCTGTTGGGAGGAAATTGTCTTTCAGTTGTATAATTTCGGCTTCATTATCAGCTATCTCTTCACAACTGTTTTGTTTAAGTTCTTGTGTGTTTTCTTTGTTAAAAATTGTTGGGTGTAATATTTGGTTTGTTGTTTTGGGTGAAATACTCGTTTGGTGTTGTTCACCTAGTGTTTGTGAATCACTTGCAACCTCCATATCAATGTTTAGCCCTGAAAATTCTTGCTGCAAAGTCAAAAATTGATTTATTTCGGTATCATCCTCAAACACTTGTCAGTCCTTGACATTGTTTGGGACAGAAGGTTTGTGCTTTATCTCAGCTGTAAAGCAATGCTTAGGTTCAAAAGGTAGTTTACAAGTGCTTGCAATTGTAGCCAAACTATGAGCATGAAGATTGTGGGTTCTAGGAATTTTGGTAATTTGAAATTCAGTGAAGGAATTTAGTATTTCAGCAGCAGCAGACCTATAAGATCTCAGTCTTTTGTCATTAGTGACAAAATTTCCCTTTACTTGTTGGATAACAAGGTCTGAGTCTCCTAGGATTGAAACTTTTATGGCTTGTAAGGATTTTACTAGCTTGAGGCCTAGCAAAAGAGCTTCATATTCTGCCATATTGTTGGTGCACCTGAAGTTTAACCTATAGGCTCGGCCCTCTGCATGACTATTTTGTTTGTTATGTATCCAAACCCCTGCTCCTACCCCTGATTTGTTGACTGACCCATCGAACTCAAGAAACCAGAGGACTTCTTGGTTAAGGGAAGATTTGTCAAATGTTATAGGAGTTGGCATTAACAACTTGAGATCTTGGCCTACATTTGGTTTTCCTTTTTGAACATTTTTGTTAATTGATTTCTCAACCATTATTTCTTGAACATCAGTTTCTTCATTTATATGCTGATCTTATTTGAGTGTTTGGATTTCCTCATCACCTGTGGGACCTGTTTTATCATTGAAGAGAATATAGGAGTCTATGTCAGAATGGACAACATATATGGGAAAGTTTTGAGGTTTTTCTTCACTGCTGACCATGTATTTCATAAGTGACTCTCTATATAGTCTCTTAGGTTGACCAAAGACTGAGATTGTGGCATATGACATGTCTAATTGTAGGGAACCTTGGAGTTTAGCCCCCCATGATCTTGATAACAACATTCCATATTTGGGTGGGATATCAGCCACTACAACATCCATTAAGATTGTTTTGTTTGGATATTGGACAAGGGATACACATAGATCTTTTATCAATCCCAAACATTTAACTTGGCTGGAGTCAAATAAGAATAGGTCCTTATATGGTCTTGTAATGTCTAGGTTGAGCCTCTCCATCACTGATTTGGGCATAAGGTTATGAGAGGCACCTCAGTCAAACATTGCATTGTGTAATATCTTATCATGAACATGTAAACTGACATAAAAAGGTAAGATCCCTGTGACTGTTGTTTTTCCATCAACCTCTGGACCGAACAACAATTCTGGGGTGTCATCCAACACATTGACATTATCTTTATTATGATTAAGTTGAAGGGACTTCTTGATTTGTAGTTTGTAAATGTCATGTTTGGCTAACTCTGAAAGAGGAATGGCTATCTTCAATTTAGCAATTTCGGCTTCTAAATCAAAGGGTTTTCAGATTGGATCTTGCTATTGTGAGTGACAACCCTTTCTTTTTTAATCAAGTTTTCTTCTTGATCCTTATCTTGATCTTGGGGCTTGTCCTTTTTATTAACTCTTGAGGAAAGTCACTTAGATTAGGCTGCAAAGGTGATGCAGCCATTGGCTGTTGTTTTGAGGGAAATGTTTCAGTGACTTCTTCAACTATAACTTCATTTGTAACTGAATCAGTTGTGTTAATTGGCTCTGTGACTATGGCTCTTTTAGGCTACAGCCTATCCTTTGTTCTTTCAGGCTGTGTTACATTTACAGTTCTGCTTCTTAGCTTGTATTGCTTATGAACTTCATAAACAGATGTGTCATAGCCTTGTTTAAAGTCAAATGACTCACCTGACCTAGTTTGGAACTGCTTAATGTCATCATCATTATGATCTTCTTGACTCAGAAAAACTTGATGCTCATCATTCAGGCCCATTAGGTTAATGTGGGTGTCATCTACTTGCTCATTTGAAGTGGATGTTTCAGCATAATTTTCCTGGAACGGAGGTCTTATCTTTGGATCAGAACTGGCCTTGCCAACGTTTGGGTTTTGATTTCTCCTAAAATTGGGATTCCTAATAGGGTTATTTTGTGGTGCTTCCCATGATGACTTTCTCTCAACCGATTCCACTCTATCACCCAATCTCTTCATACCATTGAGTATTGCATCCAGTTTCTGGTCAAAGGCCGAGGGTTCTTCTTTGAAGGTGGTTCTCTTTTCCAATCTTGCCCTATTTCTTTTGGCAATTAGGTTAGCCTCTACTGTGACAGCAACCTTTTGTGCCTCTTCAAGGGTTTCAGGGGCTCTTTCCTTTAACTGGTATGCCATGTCAGGGTCAAAACCATCAGGGAATTTGTACAAGGCTAAATCAGGAGGAGGTCTTAAATTTTGTGGTATTGCATTATACACATTATTGAATCTTGCACAGTACTCCAAAACGGTCTCTTGAGGACCTCTCTTGATTGTATCATATTCACCAAGTATGTGCAAGGGATCTTTCTTTTTCTCCCATCTGTTAGTAAAGGCTTGATAAAGCTCATTAGGAGTTGTGATGGTATTTACAGCCAGTGATCTAAACCAAGTTCTTACATCACCTGTCAGGCTCCGAACAAAGATTCTCATTCTCACACTATCATCATCTATTTCATAGTTCTCAAAGTGATCCTGCATCTTCTTTGCATGCTGAATAGCTGTGAAAGGGCCAGTGGAGTCAAAATATGAGATTTTGGATTGGTAATCTTGAGGTAAAGCTGCAGGATTAGTAGGCAACTGCAGGGGTGCATATCTGTTAGCCATATTTACAGGGTTTAGGGGATTGACAGGGGCAACTGGGACCACAGGAACTATGGGTACCACAGGGGTAACAGGTATAGTAGAAACTAGAGTGTTAGTCAAGGGAATATGTGCAGTGGATGAAGGTGTGAATGGAGGGCTTTGAGATGTGGATGGTGAACTAGGGGAATCAGGGGTAGACCGGAAAAGAACCTTGATTGGAGTAGGGACGGGGTTTGGGTGAACTGTCTCTGGACTTAAATCAGTAAGCTTTTCCTGCCCTTGTTATTTCCTAATGTTTTTAGGGATTGTGTTTGGGTTTTCAAGAACAGTTGGTGGATTGGGGTCAGGATTTGACCTTGTATACCGTGGATTCTTCTTGGGAGCCAGCTTCTGAACTTGTTTTTTGAGTATTTTTAGGAATTTTCTTATATCTGCAAGGACCAGACAAGATTTTGGAATGGCTGTGTATATCTTAAAACTAGCATGAAGATTGACTGAAGCAGCTTTTATCAGAACCTGTTAATGTAAAACAAAAACAGTTTTGAAGGCTTCCTGGCTGACATTCAGGCTTCATCTGTAGCTTTAGGAAACATACAGCAATTAGAAAATCTTGAGGAGTTCCTCAGTGGAGTCGCCATTTATGTTAACACCCAGGTTGTTCCCTTTGACTCCAAAGGGAATACGGCCGGGGTAACCACTAAGCAAGCTTTGGATTACAGTCTCTAGCCAAACTGTAATCAGAGAGGGCTCTCTCTTTAAGATTTATCTCTGTTTTGTGAGGATTTTAGGCTAGTTATGAGTTCAGTTTTGTTTAAGGTTTTTTGGTTGAGTGATGTCTTTCTGTACCTAAGGTGGAAATCTTCATATAGTTTAGTCCATTGGGCAATGGAGTCTGTGGCTACAGGTTGTTTGAAATATTGAGTTGGGTTGCTGAAACTGCAGGGCCTTTTAAATACTTCATGAAACAAACTTGAAATTGTGATGATGAAACATGATCAACCAGTGGAAAGCAATTAAGAATTCTCCACTAGGCTGGGTGTGAGAAAGAGATATATTGCACAGGAGCAGATTTGAATTCCTGAACAATGATCACTGTGAAAGGTATAGTTTAGAAGTGCAGCAATTAAGAATTACACTCTTATAACTATAACTGAGGAAAACATACATTATAGCTTAGATTGAGTTAAGGGTATTCTATGAAATAAGTCCTGAAACTATTCTTTTTCTTTGCCATTAAACTGTAAAACAGAACTGAATGGATTATGAAGAAAACAACAAACATAACAGATAGGTCAAAGAAACTTATTGTTCCACGAAATACGCAGGAATTCTGTAGCATTCAGCAAGCACACACAACGCCTCAGACAACACAGAACTTTGGAAATTCCATCAGCCTTTGTATTAATACTCTGAAGATTTACAGCATAAGATCTCTAGAAGAGATAATCAACAACCCCTGCAAGCTTATGCGAGGGGGAATATATACAATCGGTTCCAAAAAATATCTGAACCGCTGAGTCACTTGGTAATTAAATATGTTTACCAACTTTTACAAAATATCAGATAAAGAAGTTACTGCTGCTATAAATACAAAATGAATGCTCTTTAATTTTGTCAGGAGTCTTCTTGACCTTTGGAGGCCACTGAGTCGGCTGAGCTTTGCTCATTAATGCTGAATGATGTGTCTTTATGCTTTGTCATGTTGTAGCTTTCTCGGCCCTGTTGTCTGCAGCTGTCAATGTTTCTTTGGTGGCCAAATCTTTCTGCTGAGTTGGCTCAGTCCACTCTTCTCCAGCTCTAGTGTATGCATCACATTTTCTGAAGGTGATGACTTATGTCTTTTGATGAAAGACTGTGATTAAAGCCTCTTGATTACAATATCAACTGTATCATTTTGGTCCACCATTTTTGACTGGGCAATTGATGTCTCAAAATTGCATCCAAGGTCTCATCTGCCTCTGTATATTTGTAGAAGTTTGGAGGCACATCAAACAAATGTTTGATCTCATTCATTATGAAAAATAAGTTCTCTACTCTGTCATAGAGACTTTTCCCAGATGCTGGCCCTGTTTCTTCTGATGTACTGGGTCTTTCAGTGATCTGATTGGTAGCAAATGTATTGACCCTTTTAGCATATTTCTCGTGTGAAAGTAGTCTCCCTGCGCTGTTCAATAAGCCTGGAAGACCTCTGCCTTGTAGTGCTGCAAACTTGTCCATAAACTTATTTACTTCTGTTTGCATGTCCTGGCCTCTTCTTTCCAGTGTTTGTGTCAGGTTTCTCAATGTAAGGACCCTCTTTATGAGCAAGATGGTTTCAGTTCTATTGGGAATTCCCATTGCTGCCAGCTGAGGACCTGTTCGGTTATTGAGCACGTTAATCATTCTATTGGCTACCTCAGGCATATTGCCTAGAGATGCCCTTGCTCTCTAGACGTCTCTGTGTGCTTTGCCTATGAGCTCCATTTGCTCATGAATGGTCTCTATATACTGCCATTGATCTGTGATTGATTGGCCAATGTTGGCCCATAAAACTGTCTTGATCTCAGCCACCACTTTGTCAAGGGTGAGTTCTTTCTCCAGCTCCTATATCTTGTCCTTGAGGGCTTTTATTTCCCTTCCTTTTTCTGCTACATTTTTCTTTGACTTGTCATATTTTTCATTAAGCTCAGCCAAATTCTCCCTGGCTTCATTTAACTCTGCCATTTGGGCTTCTAAGGCCTGAATTTCATTCTTCAGCTTCTGCATATCAAGGCTTGGAGCCTGCTTTGTTGTTGGTGCTGGTGCTGATGTAGATGGTGCTGTCTGTTCTGTAGGAGGAGCAGTAGTTTGAGGAGGTTCCTCAAGGTTGATTATTTGTGGAGGGGGCTGAGATGTTTGGCCTCCTTCCTTCTGTTGTAGGGTTGCCTGCAGTGCAGCCTCTGACTCTCCCAATTTCTCCTCGTGTTTGGATCAACTGTTTGTATAATGATACCAGCATAGCTGTTGCATCTTGGTCATGTCTCAGCTGGGCAACCTCTTCTGTTTGTGGGTGAAAAGTTGCTGGGATCTTAACCATTTTTCTTAGTGCTGCCATATCTGCATCTCTTAGTTTCAACAGTGCTTGTACAACCTTGATATCCTTGGGATCATGCCCAAGTTCTATGATGATATCCTCTAAAGCTTTGATTCGGTTGTCCTTTGCCTGAGAGGATGCTTTCTCCAACTCAAGTTGGGCAGCTGTGTTGTTTAGGCTATTTTCCAGCCTAAGATTTACCAATGTTTTATCTGCAAGAGTGGCATACACCATCTCACCCGTTTGTTTGTGCAGTTCAATCTGATCCATAGGGTGGATGTCTTTTGCAAGGACCTCCAGGTTGGTCCTTATGTAGTCTACAGCTGATTGTGGTTGCAGCATGGTTGGCATGAAATGACTCATTACCATTTTGCCCTCATGTACATCGCATGTAGACATTAACCTCTGTTGGTTTGTAGGAGCCATTTTCAACAAGTGATTGTAGAGCTGTGTCTTGAGTGGCTCATTCCTCTTTTTGATATCAATGAATTGTTGTTTGATGCCTGCTTCAGCTCCCCTTTGGTGGCTTGAGGAGCTGACTTCTCCTCCAACTGTCCTTTCTTGTTCCTGCTGAAAGGAACATGCAGATGCTTCCATGCTTGGTGTGCCCATGCCTAAAGATTGCCCAATAGGCATTTCTTCCTCAGAGAGGGGATTCATTCTGTGCCTTTTCTCCCCTTGACTTATAGATGTGGTGAGGGGAGTCTCCTGCTCTCTATCCCTCTTCTTTCCCTTTTCTTCTTTTTGTGGAGTTTGTAGCACTGAGGCCTCCACTGTCTTTTCTTGCCTAGGGGGCACATTCTCTTGAGCCTGTTGCTCAGTGGATATTGGGGCTTCAGCTATTTGTTCTTGCTGCTGCATTTGCTGCCCCTCTTTTTGCCCTTCTTCTTGCTGTTCTACCTGTTTTTCTGCTTGCTTTTCGGTCATGGGAGGTGGCTGTTCCTGCTCCATCTGTTTCTCTTTGCCTTCACTGGAAACCTGATAAGTGGCCTTGGCTACTTGCTGATGTGCTGTTGAAGATGATGCAACTGCTCCAAGCTGCCTTTGGTATGAAGAGGAAACCTGTCCACAAGTTTCCAAGTCAGCCTCCTTTTCAATATTCTTTGCTTCTCTTTGTAGCATTTGCTCTCTAGTGATTGGCTCTTCTAGAGTGCCCTCTTCCCAACTTAATAAATTGGCATATTTCTCAATATGAGGCAATTTAATGTGAGCATAGCCACCCAATTTATGTTTTATCCTCCTGAGAGAAATGAAATGATTAGGGTCATAAGGTACCCATTCGAAACTAGTTTCTAATCGGAGGCCCTCTAGGATCATATCTGTTGGTTCCTTACCTTCAGTTGCACCTTCTTGTTTTTACTGTGGAAATGGACAAAGTCTGCTTTTCCAAACTACCTGAAATATTCTAAGGCGAAAAGTCTCATAGGGACATATTTTGGCAACCTATAAGGGTTCAACTCACAGCCATATATTCTTATTATTATATGGTGTTGGTAAAAATACCAATCACCAATGCTGTAGGCCTTAGAGAGATGGAGAACTCTTTGCATTTCATCAATCAATCTTGGAGGAGGAACACCATATAACAAGGTCAAAGCTGGATGAATGAAAAGATCTATGAATTCACAGTATGTGTATGGTGAGTGAGAGGTGCAATGAAAAACTGAAGTCCAAAACACAATCGACCTTGGATTTCCCTGGGCATCAAGTTTCTTGAGAGGAATCGGGAAACTGTCAGGTTGATAAAATAAGAACAGATGATATATGTATGAGGTGTATCTAAACACCTTTTCCCTTTCTAGATTCATCAGTTGCTCATGAATCTTGTTTGCAATATATGTAACATAATCATAGTGCACAGCAGGAGGCTTTCTAGGAGAAAATATGGACAGCATAGCCATAATGGTGTCATCAACATCCTCAATTCCCTTGTAGCCCAAGACATAGCTGATCAAATCTACAAGCATTTTGCCCAAGTCATTGAGGTATGGATATCCAATAGGAGGCGTTCTCATAGTTCCATAGCTTGGATCTATGAATAACTAATTGATTTTGATGATCTGGGCAATGGATAGGTTGCCCCCCTTCTTTACTAAGTCAAACATGGAGAGAGGAGTCAATGGTTTTGCAGTGTGAAAGTGCAGCATCTCATTTATGGCCTCAGGGTGATATGGAATAAGACTGCACCTGATGTACTGAGGATAGCTCTTTGACAGGGATCATAGTTCTCCTGGCATCTGTGGATTAAGTCTAGAAGGCAATTGACTTGAGGAAGGTTAAAAATGGGCAAATTGGAATCCCAAATTCCCAAAATATCAGCTCTACTGAGGTGTTGGGCCTTTAACTCATTCAACATATGGATGTTAAATTTGGAATTCATTGGAAATAAATCTATCATCTGATAATCTTTATCACCCAAAGCCTTCCATTCAACTCTCTCTATGGGGCATTGAGAGGTGCTATATTTAATGCTATTGGTGTTTCCATGGCTAATAAGGCCTCTGATTTGTATGTGAACTGGTGTTACTAAACAGAGAAACACAGAGGGCTATTTTTGGTACAGAGAGGTGAATTGCAAAGGGACAGAGGGTAACTGGTAGTGGCAGCAACTGAAAAACTGCACAGAGGACTGATAGAGCGAATTCCGGGACTGGTAAACTCTCTCCAAGGTGAATTAGTGGAGCTCAGGTCTTTAAGTTCACGAATGCACGAACTAGCTGTGAATTTAGGTGAATTAGGCTAAATGCAGGTTCTGCAGAGGAATTTCATCCCAACCACTGAAAATAGGCCTGGTTACTGGGATTTGCTGGTAGGTAGAGAGCTTTCTCACTCTTTTAAGCTATGTTTGGAGAAATATGGATAAAACCAGGCGCGGGGAAGTGATTTTGATAAATACCTCTTTAATTGCAGGCAATGGCTACGAATGCAGGTGGAATGGAAGCGCCCACAGTCTCTGTGTTGATTTCCGCAGGTTGGCGGCTGAGGTCGTGATATGCATGCAGAGCAGAACAATTCTTTGTTTTTTGCAAAAAGTGAGAAAAACTGCGTTTTTCGACAAAAATATGGACTTTTGGGTCATTGGCGCTTTTTTGGATGACGTCAGCATGACGTCATCAGGTGGGGTCAGGGTCGGATGACGTCAGCATGACGTCATCGAGTGACGTGGTGGCCCGTGGGTGGTCCACGGGGATGGTGAGGTGGCGGACAGGTCGGAGCAGTGGCGGAAGGGGCGCTGACGCGGCGGAGATGTGGCATGATGTAGGCATGACTAGTGGGGATGAGGACGTGACGTGAGCAGCGAAAAACCATAAGCGGTAAGCGGATTTTCTCGGACCGCCTTAGATACGGTCGTGGTTTTGTCAGAGGGCGACCCGAGAGGATATGGGGGTGACGCGTGGCAGAGGCCTGACGTCACCCTCTGACAGTTTCTCGGGCGATAAATTATGGTCCTCGGGGCTGACCCGATATGGATGTGGGCCGTCGGATGGGAAGGCCCAGATCTGACGGTCGACGGGTCATCAACTTGTCAGGGCGATACGACAGCGGGCGAGGCAATAAAATAATGTTTTTTTTGTGAAATTCGTGCCCGGCGGAAACATTAGAAAAGTGGGTTTCAAGCTGTGTTACGGGCAAAGTGGATTATGCGCGGGCTTATTTACAAAACCGGGTTTAAGGTTATTAATCCAAACAGATTTTGGATTAATCCCCGGATTAATATATTAGCGCTTTTGGGTCGTGCTATAATGTTTTAGCGCTCAAAACATTTCAAACCAATAATAGAGCTATAATGCTCGGGAAGGGGATATGTAGGTATTTTTGGGTTTTTTGCATGATTTACATAGTAATAGGGGGAATAGGGGGTATAGGGAGTTAAATAGTAGAAGTTAGGGGTTAATATGAGTGGAAGAGGTGGATGAGGAGGGGAAACACTAAGTTTTATATGGAATCAACTTAGTTTAGGAAGTAGATCAAAATGAAAAGAATTTTACACCAGAAATGTGGCTTTTAAAGAAACAAGAACCAATCACAAGACCTTGGTTATTTTCATGAACAAGGCTGGTAATGGGATGTTAGCAATGAATGTGAAAGGGGGAGATTAGGAAGTTAGACATGCTTCTTTGTGTTGCTGTAAATGATAGAGAAGAGGAGCTTCTCTATCCATTGATGCTTCCTTTATGTTTAGACCAGCAAAATTCAATTGAAAGGAATGACTTTTCTGCAACCCCATCTACCTACCCATCTACTTGCCTAGCATTTTTTGTTTCTTCATGGAGGATGCAGTTAGACTTGCAGACCCTCATGTGCCTTTTCTTTTCCTTTGGCTTTTTCTTTTGATTTTCTATCTAGGACTACCCTTATTGCTTCCAAGGCCCAAGATTAAGCAATTGGGAACCTTAATTCTCTACCTAACTACTGGTCTGCCAAGATTAAACAGTTTGGACAGACTTCTTTCTCTATTCTACAACCGAAAATTGAAACATGGCATGATCCAGATTAGGTTGTTGGACCATCCATCCAAAATTGAGTCAACATCAAACTATGTACACATATTGCCTTCTTATGAAAATATGGGATCTTTGCATCACCAAAGCAGGGCATATTTGGAACTTCTTTTTCCAATCATGAAATATGAAACCTATTGGTATAGGTATCTAACAGGTATATCTTCATTTTTTGTTGTTGAAATGATATCACTTTGAGCATTGAAAAATGACTTTCACCAAACTGAATCAGCAATGTCAAAGTACTCATATGTATATCTAATACATTTTTTAATTTCTTCCATGCAATCAGAATAATTTATATCTCTATTTTGTCTGTGTGTATTTTGAACTTCACCAACTGATTGTAATAACGATATTTTTTATGCAAATATTGGATGATCTGGAATGAACTTCAAAAATTGTAAATCTAATGATGGTGCCCAATCTGCAGTAGTTGAATACTTCTTGCCCCGTATTAATTTTTTCCCATCAATTTTTTTGATACGAAATTGATGTTGGAAGCTAATGTCATTAAGTTGTTCAATGCATTTCCCCTCATCATATGATCCCAGAATAAACCTTTGCATGTCAACAGTTTCTTCCAACACATCAAAAGTAGCCTCTGGCATGTATGATTTTTTAATACATTCAATTAGTGATGGCAAGCTCCCAACTTCCTTCCTCCTCAATGTGACTGAAAAATGAATGAACATCTGATCAATATGGTCATGAGTGTGCCCAACAAGAAGGAAACCAACCTTTACCTTTTGAAAAATTCTCAATTCAACAAGAATGTTTAGATATCCAAAAACAACCTGATTTTTTTTTTCACGACAAGTGTTGTCCAATTGTAGATACAAAACTTCAGGAAGATTACCAGACCAATGAGAAATCACATCATCAATTATGGTTATGGTCAGATTTGCATCATTATGAATATTTGGAGCTGTGAAGTACACCCTTGGCAACATTTTCCCATTGAATACCATACAACTAACCATGTGAAACTGAATAAAATTTTCCTCCTATAAATTTTTGGGTGTGCGAACAAAATGTGGTAAAAGTGTTTTCTTCTGGTCCATACCATTAGTTATCAAACCCAAATATTTATTCGGATTATCATAACACTTATTTTGATGCTTGTACAACTTCTTCCTTTCGTTTGTTTGTTGTTCGCGATGCTCCTGGAGTTCTTTGACAATTAAATCTACACAACATAAAAAAAATTCATTAAGAAATATGTTTTCATTGTTGATGACTATACAATTTTAAAAGTTAAAGTTATGAATGCTTACCTCTTTCTAACCCTTCACATTTGTCCCTTTTTTATTTAAGAGAAGCACATGTACTACAAATCCTCATCCTTGTCTTCTTATGAATACAGAGATTGTTGAATTCTTTCTTCCATACCTTCACAAAATATTGATATGTAATAAACCAACCATGTCCCTCAACACCTTCTGCATATTCTTTGTATAAGTTGTAGATTTCTCATCTTGAAAAATTATCTAGAATATGTATTGTCTCTCTATTTGGCATACACTCTCCATGCTTTGAAAAGAAATATTTCATCCATGACATTGCAGTAATTGATAATGGCCCAAACTGTCTTTTATGACATACTTCTGAATAAAATGTGGGATCCTTTTCCAAATTTTCTTGAATTCTCAAGAGACAAAAATTCCCAATCGAATGAAACATTTCGAAAGCTTTTCTACAGATAAATAAAGTCCTAATATGATAATCATAACCTAACAATGTAGATTGCATGCACCCAACTAAATATGAATTTTTCATGCTTTTATTCATTGACAAATATCTCTTCCTGCTTTCTAATGCAAATTTGAAATCCATATGTTTCAAGCAATCGTTTTGGCAACATTCACTTGAAATGAGAGCGCTAAAAGAAATGCTTCTCGTTATATATTCTGCTCTACCCCTTGTATAACTAGAACAACTTGCATTGATACAAAAAGCTCTGTTCCTAATCCTTCATATAATATTTCTTGGCAACAACTCCATCATTGGATTTTCATTTGTATAAGGATTTTCATCATCATTAAGAGGAATGTTATCCACACTATGATCAGCTTTGCTTTTCAAATATTGACTTGGATGATATTCTTCATCTTCCCCTTCTTTAGTGCTACTGTCATAGTCCTTAGAATTTAGACTAAATGGAAAATTTGACTCGATGTTTAATGGATATTCTTCCTCATGTGCATTGTCAGTGCTACTCTCATAGTCCATAGAATTAGGACTATGTCAAAAATGTGACTGATTACTTATTGAAGATGTTACATCTTGTCCTTTGTCACTACTACCTTTATACTCATTAGAATTAGGACTAAGTGCATCAGTCTGTCCTTCATCACTGCTGTTGTCATAGTACTTAGAATTAGGAATAAGAGGACACTGTGGCAATCCATTCTTTCAAAATTCATCATCACGATCTTCATAATTGTTTCTCTCATAGTCCTTAGAATTAGGACTAAGGGGACATCGTGACACTCAAATCTTTTGAAATTCATCATCCCGCCCTTCATCACTCCTACTCTCATAGTCCTTAGAATTAGGACTAACTGGACACTGTGACAATCAATACTTATGAAATTCATCATCATGCTCTTCATCACTACTGCTCTCATAGTCATTAGAACTAAGTGGACACTTTGACACTCCATTCTCTTGAAATTTTTTATCACGCTCTTCATCGCTGCTGCTCTCATAGTCCTTAGAATTAGGACTATGTGGACGCTGTGACACTCCATTCTTTTGAAATTCGCCATCATGCTCTTCAAAACTACTGCTCTCATAGTCCTCAGAATTAGGATTAAGTGGACACTATGACACTCCATTATTTTGAACTTTACCATCATGCTCTTCAAAACTGCTACTCTCATAGTCCTCAGAATTAGGACTAAGTGGACACCGTGACACTCCATTCTTTTGAACTTCACCATCATGCTCTTCATCACTATTGCTCTCATAGTCCTTAGAATTAGGACTAAGTGGACACCGTTGTCGTGGCGGAAAAAGTCGTTTGTGCGGACACAACTGACCTCCCTAGGAGTCTAAACTCTCTAGCGACAAACAAGACAAAATGGAGTGATCTTTCTCTAAATATACCTTTTAAAACATGAAAACTACAAGTGTTTAGGCTTACCTTATTCCAAAACGCTGTTGTTGTAGTCCGTCCTTGGCGATCCGGATGAGCTCCTCCTTCATGTCAATTCCTGCAACCACAAACAATCAAACAATTACCAAGCACTTGCATTTCATATAATAAAACATATATTCAACATGCAGACCAAGGAACACATGAAATAACTCATTAACACAAGCTATTGAGAAAAATAAACCAGTTTGTATTAATAACGAAACAAAGAAACTCTTACAACCTGGCCTTGGTGTTGTGCAAGTTCCTCCCAGGGTCCATCAAGGGTTTTCCTCTACTTTGACAAAGCTCACCCACTTCCAAGTAGAATCAAGCAAAGACAATCTCTCCTCACAAGGTTATAAATGGGAGTCCTAATTCCTGCAGCGTTTACCCAAAGAAAATGTATAGCTCCAACCTCTCCTCCCTCTGGCTCAATGTCTTTATTTATAGTGCTGTAAAGAGGTTATTCAGGTCCACCATCAATGGGATAATCCCCCTCTTTGGGTGGGATAGCTCCCTTATTGATGGGATAAGTTCCTCCTTAATAGGGATACATGAACCAACTGGAGGCGCATCCATTTCATCAAACCGACCTCTAGAAAGTTCTAGAAGTAACCACAAGTAACTTTTTTAAGATGAAACTCGCGCATTTTGCCTTTTACAGAAGGACGCACCTGTCCCTTAACATACAGAGCGTCCATGGACGCAACTTTTGTGAACATTGTGAGCGTCCCCGCAGGTAAGGCTAGAGAGAACCTACGACCCCAGAGATAAACACATTTTTTACAAGACTTTCTCTCTTCTTTGAGTTTGAGATGGATAGCAGAGGCATAAGACTTGCCTAAGAGGGTAGCATGACTGTTGATTTGAGCCATACTAACTGTAAGTAGTCATGGTGACATTTTTTAGTGTAACAGATTGCCCCCTAAAGTGCGAAGCCTGGAATAGATTAGGGTTTTGTAATTCTAGGAAGGGTGAAGCGCTTTATCATTTCAAGGATTGTCTTGTGGATGACCTGGTTGGAACCTGCAATTTTCAACACAAAATACATGTATAAGATTATACCATCACTGAGGTAGGCATTCCCATACTCAGATTCAAAACTTTAACTAATGGACTAACTATTCTGATACAGGAATGATCTTGCAGTACATCATTTTTTATAGACTTTTGTAGATATAGTATGGACGCAGCCATCTGTTTATGATTAGTCTACATAGATAATGAATACAAAACTCCTCGCAGCCTGGATGGTAGAAACTAGATCCAGGGTCTTCACTTCTACTTCCCGAATTGGTACGATTCTAGCCATGTGATTAAATGATTTGATGTCGAACATGTTAGAAACCACTTGATTACCAGTCGATGATGTAAACTGTTAACAAGCGTGAGAGAGACCACCAGTAATGTCAATGGTTCTCAAAGTACCAAGCACAACCCGTGAAATGTGAATAGATGTTTTGATGTCGAACACTTCACGGAATCCTTTGATCGAAAGTCAATGATGTAAACTGACGTCAAAGGCGAGAAACCTGCCATTGATGCATGCAGACTTCAAGGTACTGTCGATTCCTAAGTCATCTTTCTAGATAATGTGTCGATGTCGATAGAAAGCGACCCGTTGCAGGCAAGCCTGCAACACGAAATCATTGTTCAAGTTGAAGAAATGTTGCTGTAAGGACTGACTCAGGGATGGTCAAATGGATGACAAGTATTTTGCAGATGAAAGTTTTGCTTGCAGACCTCTTGAACACATAACGACACGACAGATGGCTTGGTGACGAATAACTCAAAGTTAATCCCCGGAACCCGGTTAAAGACTTTCAAAGTGGTTTGGTCAGCTGTGAGGTAAAAGATTTCCCAACCCAGGTGAATGAAAAGTGTCGTGTTCAAGAGTGGTAATAAAGTTTCTTTTGAGACAAAAGGTAACAAACAGGTTCATTCTTCTCTCTTTTCCCCCACCATTTCTGGCAAGTACCTCTTTATTTTTAACAAGCTTGAGGAGGATAACATATGCTCGATTATAAGCTCATCCTTCGGACGAGTCCAACCTAGTTTAAATTCGAACCCTAGGAAGGAGTGGTTCGTTCCTGTTTGTAATTGAACAGGTCCTTTACTGTAAAAGTTTAACGAGCCCAGTATAGGAGAAACTCGGCGTTTTTCATTTTTAGAGAGTCTGAAAAAACAAAAGGAGACTCTACGTTGAACTTTTTCGTATATTTGTGTCCCTCAAGCCCGAAAAAGTATAAAATAATACGTGGGGGAACCGCTTGATCTTGCGACCAAGGAGTACTTTTATAATAGTGTCGTTGACCTGAAAAGTAAAAAGCGATCAAGGACACGTCGTTTTATTTCCTTATCGAGTTTGAAACGACAAAAACCCGGCAATCTTTTCCTGATTTTGCGGTCAGAAAAGAGCTAAAAGGGGACCGTCTTTTAATTCCGTTTTAACGAGTGTAAAAGAAACGCTCGGCGATCTTTTCATGTTTTAGGAGTCAGAAAAGGGCTTAAAAGATGACTCTGATATTTTTGTTTGTGAAAAATTACAATTTCCCTCGAAATCCCTTTGTCCTGCACAAAAGCAACACATTACTCATACCTGTTTAAAATAGGCAAAAATACATCGAAAAACATCTTTTCATGGTAAAAAATGAACTAATTCATCCAAAAAACCTATAAAAAGACCTTTTACCATGTCATTTTTACCGTTTGACTGTTGAGGTTGAAAAAGGAGCTTTTGACAAGAAACTTCCCGTGGTCGCTGCGGAAAATCTGACCGTCGGAATCGAACGCCGTCTTATCCAGGTATTTTACACATCCTACTCTACATTTCTATCCGTTTAGAATCAATTTTTAGGTCTTAGTTTCATTTTTTGGGGGGGTTTTGGTTTTGGAATGCGCCTCTCGGCGGATGCAGGTGCCCTTCGGGTGACCCGCGTCCCCCGACTTTTTCTCATACGGGAAAATGGTCGGAAGACGCGGCCCGCCTTCAGGCCAGCCGCGTCCGGGCGCCCTGTGCTACAAAGCCGGGGTGCGTCTTCCGAGAAGTGCGCATTTCAAAACCCCAACTCCCTCAATAAACTACCAAAAATTCCCAAATCAATTTCTAATTGCTATTTCTGATGTACAGGGCATTAACCATGTTAGATTGGAGAGAAAGAGAGCATGTAGAGGAAGATGAAGCTGCAATAAATCATCAACCTTCCCTGGATGCCCTAAGAGCATGCGGATTATACAAATATTGGACCATACCGGGCATGAGGGGCCAGGTAAGATTCTTGGAATGGCTGGTTGAGCGATGGAACGTTCAAGAACAATGCTTTTACATAGGAGGGCACCAGCTCGAGATAGAGCCCTCGGATGTATACTTTCTCACTGGCTTGCCGAACAGAGGTGAGCAACTCAGTCTTGCGGGGACTAGGCCGGGTGGCCAATCCCTTGATAGTCTCCGCGACGAGTGGTGCACACCTGGGGCTCACCATTCAAAAGGCATAGAGATAAAACACATCACTCTGCCTGAACTCAAAGTCATAGCGTTCACGGTTACCAGAATTTGCGGCGCGGCCGCTTTACACATTGCTTCCGGATCCCAAATGCGGATGGCAATTGACTGTTACCAAGGCACCATTTTCAACTGGTGTGAAGCTGTGTCGGCTCATATGAAGAGCCAACTGACCAAGGCAAAGAACGGACGACTAAAGACTTTTGGATATGGGCCTATAGTCGTGAGCTTTGCCTTGGAGAGAGTTCCAATGCTGATCCCTCAGCAACTCACTGTTGATATCTTGGGTCCTCGGGAGCCAAAGCTGATACGATGGGTTGCGGTGATGGCCCGGCATCCTGACGAGGGTGCGACAGTGGTTCGATTCTCAGATAGTTACTTTCACTGGTTAGAGGACCAGGTTTTTTCGATACAGGACTTTCCGTATGCCGGAATGGATTTTAGAGGTGATCCGGACATGGTTCTTCCACAGGGAGAACAATGGGACGACAGAGGTACTTTTATTTTCACAAGTTTTCTAATTATGTATTTTTTTATTTTTCATATATATCGTCTCAAAACTAACAGTAAAACTTTCAAAATGCAGATGTTGGTCCACAGCGTCCAGCCAACCTCCGGCCTTTTGATAGACTACATCCAGCTGCACCGGTACCGGCCCCACAGGACGCAGCTGCAGAAGTACTAGCTGAGTTGGAGCATGATCTAGAGCGTCTCACGGCAGATATACCTGAGACTACTATGGACGACATTCCTATCAGGCTTCAGCGTTTCGTAGTCGCGGTCCCTGGACCGTTTAGGAGATTTTTGCGTAAGGTAGCCCGCGCAGTGGTGTCATACAGAGAGCACCACCAGTGATTGACTAGTCACTTTTGTAGTCACATGTGACATTTTGACTTTTTGTACTATCATTTTGCCGATCATAAGGTGTTTTCAACCTATGATCGAAGACGATGTATATATTTTTGACACACTTCTATCTATATATATTACTATTACCGGCTTATCCTGTTTAACATATGTGATGAAATGTTTTTTAAATTTACTTGCATGATTATTGTAAATGTCTGTCCAACATTCGAGAAGCAATTGCATCTGCTAATGTATTCAAAGACCTTGGAATATGTTGATATTCAATGTAATCAAATTCACGTTCCAAGAGACGCACTCTCAAAAACAACCTTAATAACACAGGATTCCTAATGGCATAAACTCTACTAAGCTGTAATACAACAAGTTCAGAATCTAACCTCACTATCAAACGTCGAATTCCAAATGAAATAGATTCGGATAATAATTCAATCACTGCACTGTATTCTGCAATGTTGTTCGTTGTTTGACCGAGGCTTACCCCATGCATAGAAACTAACTCGTCAGAGGGCGAATAGATAACCCAAGCTGCGGAAGAGATATTCCGTGTACTACGACAAGCACCATCAGCAAATCCAATGTATGTTTGGAGAGGCGTCGACATCTGCAATATCAAGAGTAAAACCAAGATAAGCCAGAATAACGACGAAAAACCACACTCTCTAAGCTAAGCACACTGACTAAACTAACACACTTGCTAGCTAGAAAGAAAATCTAACCTATCTAAAAATTTCTCCATACCCATCATTTTAAGCATAATACCTCTTTAGGTAAAGTCCATTTCTGGGTTTACCCAAAGAGTCCCCATCAAAGTCAACTAGCTCATAAGCCCCTTTTTCTAGCTTTCGCTTTACAATGTAGGGCCCATGCCACATGGGAACGAATTTTCCGGCACCTAGCTTATCGTTAGCTTGATCATATAATAGTACTAGGTCTCCTTCCGAAAAACTTCGAGGGGTTACATTTCTATCATACTGAGCTTTCATTCGTTTCGCGTGAGTCTTGATTGCCAATGTAGCGTCACGTCGAGTCTCATCTAATTTTGCCAAGTACAATAAACGTTTCTCCTCTTCGGAAGTAGCTGGAAGTAATTCGACAGCCATTTGAAGTGATGGGATTTCGCATTCAATGGGTAACACAGCTTCTAAGCCATAAACTAGCTGGAAAGGAGTGAACCCTGTTGAATTTTTCACTGAGGTTCGGTATGCCCATAGCGCTGAAAATAACATGTTGTGCCAATTCGACCGATGAACACCAATGGTTCGTCGGATCATGATAACTAGAACTTTGTTGATAGACTCAACCAAACCGTTGGCTTGCGGATAATAAGGAGTAGAGCTATCGTGGCGCAAACCAAGCTGGCTTGTAAGCTCAGTCATCATGACGTTTCGAAAATGGCTCCCATGGTCAGTAATGATTGCTTGTGGGACACCAAACCTAGTTATGATATGATTGAATACGAAAACTGCAGCTGTTTTGCCGCTTGCGTCGAATGTAGGCATCGCCTCGGCCCACTTAGTAAAATAATCAACCGCAAGGATGATATATGCATGCCCCCCGGCCGAGTGAGGGTTACAAGTAATAAAGTCGATACCCCATTTGGCGAATGGACCAACGGCAATTATAGGGTGGAGAGGAGCAGGTGGAGCGCGCATCTTGCGATCAAACACTTGACAGTTGTGGCACTTCCTGACTGCAATGATACAATCCTTAAACATAGACGGCCAGAAATAGCCAGCGCGCAACACCTTCTGAGCTGTGGCATACCCAGACATATGACCGCCACATGCTCCAGAGTGACAATCATTCAAAACCCTCTCAGCCTCTTCGTGAGTTAAACAACGTCGAAAAACTAAGTCTGCCCCCCGGCGATAAAGTGTATCTCCAATAATTTTGTATGGCTGGGATTGAAACCGAATTTTTCGACGTTCCGCTTTGGAAGCTTCAGGCCGAAAGGTTTGGGTTTGGAGATAAATGATTATATCCCCGTACCACGGATCTACAGTACTGATAAGAAACAAAGATTCGTCCGCAATGGACTCCTCTGCCACAGTCTCTGTGTCAGCACTCGGGAAATCACACATCAATTCCGCAAAAACTAAGGATTTCTTAGACTTGGACTTCTCGAACTCCAAGTCGAACTCTTGCAGGATGACAATCCATTTAGAGTACTTGCCCCCTAGCAGTTGTTTTGTCAAAATATAAATCATAGGGTTGCAATCCGAAATAACTGTAGTTTTGCGGAGAAGAATGTAGTGACGGAAACGCTGGACAGCTTGAACGGCTGCCAGGGCCAATTTCTCCACATGCGAATATTTTAGCTCAGTGGGATTCAAGGTCCTACTAAGATAATATATCACATGCTCCGCTCCGAATTCATCTTCTTGAACTAACACCATTCCAATGGTGGAATGCGAAGCTGCGAGGTATAAGAAGTAGTCCTGGTTGTAGTTGGGAGGATGCAATAACGGTGCATGGGTCAACGCGTGTTTAAGTGCATCAAAAGATTGTTGGGCAATCTCGTCCCAAAAGAATTGTGTGTTCTGTTTCAACAACCGTGTAAAACCTTTAGTGACCTCGGCGTAGTTTGGGATGAATCGGCGTAAAAAGTTCGCTTTCCCTTGCAAACTTTGGAGTTGGCGCAAACTCGAAGGAGGAGGCAATTTGATGATAGCCTCGACTTTCGAGGGATCGACGCGAATGCCGGCTTTTGAAACAACAAATCCCAGCAATCGACCTGTTTCTATACAGAAAACACACTTGTGGGGATTCAACCGAATTCGATAATGCCTACACCTCATAAAGATTGCTCGTAGGTGGACAAGGTGATCAGCTCGATGTAAAGAATGAGCAGGCAAATCATCGAGATAGGGTTGCACAATGTGCTTGATGTCATGAAATGCATAAGACATCGCCCGTTGAAAAGTGGCCCCGGCATTCTTGAGCCCAAAAGGTAATTTGCAATAAGCAAACGTTCCCCATGGACAAATGAATGCCGTTTTTGGTTGGTCGGCAGGTAGAATATTGATTTGATTATAGCCCGAGAAACCATCCATGAAGGAAAACATTTCACTTCCGGCACAATCATCAATAATTTGATCGATATAAGGCGTAGGATAGTTGTCTTTTGGACAAGCTCGATTGATATCCCTATAGTCGATACAGATTCTTATTGTTCCTTGTTTTTTATTGACGGGAACAATATTCGATACCCAATCCGTTAACGGGATCGGATAAATGAAACCTGCTTTCAACAGCTTTTCGACTTCTGCTTTAATCGCAGCCGCTTTTCGAGGGTGAATCTGACGCAACCGTTGCCGAATGGGTTTAGCATCCGGGTAGGTTTTGATTTCATGAACAACAATGGCAGGATCGATTCCCGGCATTTCCTCGTAAGACCATGCAAACACATCGCGGAATTCTTGGAATAGGGCCTTGTAAGTTTGGATTTCTTCTTCTGTACATGCGGCACCTATATGAATGTTCTCCTCGATTCCGGGCTTCACTGAAATATCAATGGGAATAGTACGAGAAATATTCCCTAAATTCAACTCTGAATCAGAATGTTTCGTTGGATCCTGAGCGTCTTTGACATATTCAGCGGTAAAGATAGATGAAAAATCATTTTCAAATGCATCATCCTTAGGTAAAAACGAAGATCTGTGATGGAGATCCTCCCATGGTAGATTGTCTACACTTAGGATTTCGCGAAGTTGTTCGTCAGATGACACGACTTCGGGAAACGCTATCCGTTCTAAGGGTGAGGTGAAAAGTGATTCTTCACTGACCACATTCATTTGGTCGGCTTCGGTTGAATGAAAATCGGTAAAAGACATAAGAGCTTCATAAGCAATTTCATACGGACTCAACGGCATAACATCACCGAATGAGTCTATCTCAGAGTCAGATGGAACATACCAAGGATCATCATAAATAATGTTTTCTGACGTGATCATATGAATTGTTGCAAACGAAGGTTCTACGCTGAGTGGAGGGAGAGGAAAAGTTCCCAGTAAACCGGAATCCTTAACTAAACCTACACCAACGTCCCTATAAGGGATTGTCGTCTTACCAACATGCTGGATACTCTCTGAAGAGGCTGGGTCGGATGAAAAGTATGTCAGCTGATCAATAGTCACGATCTTACCGTTATGTGGAAACTTAATTACTCTGAAGACCGATGAAACGACCGCTGTCATAGCATATGACCAACTTCGACCCAAAAGAAGGTTGTAGTCTAGAGGGGCATCAACCACTTCCACATCCAGACTAACGGTTTTACCTTCAACCCCTATAGGCAATTCTTGTAGAATACCAAACGGACGGAACCCACGGCCATCAAAGGCCTTAAGGATGGTGGGGGATTGGTTCAACGAAGGAGAACCAAGCGATCTCCAACATTGAATCGACATAATACACGTAGAAGCTCCCTCATCAATCACAGTCCGATGAATAGGCCTGTTTTTGACTATCACTGGAATTTGGAAAGCCATTTGATGGGGGAGACGAGGTGTACTATTTTCTAGATCAAAGATCATTAGGTTCGGGTCCTGAACATCGACAGCTCCGATAGCCGACAAAAGCAATTTCCGTTGTGCTGGGCATGATTGCAGCACTTCGAGTGCCGACATTGCTGAAGGTGAAACAGCTAAGTCCTCAACAATGTTGTAATTCTGGGCTGCTCTCGCATGTGGATTGAAAGCAGACCTTCGAAGTACACCCTTGGCGGGCGGCTTAATCACTAAGTCTGGGTTAGGTTTTTCGATCTGTAGTGGATCGGAACCAGGAGCTGAGGTTGATGGGTTAGAGTGAGAAGATTCTGCTTCTTTGCCATCAACAGGAGCCTTACTACCATAATCTTGCGATCGAGTCGCAATCCTCACATGAGACATCATCAAAATGGGTTCTTCACTGGCATTCGAAGAAGAACCTATCATCTTATTCTCCTGCTCTGGAAATGGATTCTTTAACACAGCAGGAGTGGGAGAACCTTTGACTATTTTTACAACCTCGGCCCGATGAGGGCAATCTCTCGTAAAATGATCCTCTTCACAAATAAGACAAGGATATCGAGGTTTGCGTTTTTCGTCATTGGTTTCCGACTTTTCAGTTTTCTCCTTTGGAGCCTTGTCTGCTTTAGCCTTCTTCTTTCCTTTCTTCTTCCCACCATTTTTTGATTTGGCCGTAGATGACTCTACAGCGTGAATATCGGCGGTAAGTTCAGGAGAAGACTCTCCTGTCGGGGAATCGGCAAAGTGATAATAGGAGTAGTTGAAGCCTTGGAAGACTTCTTCTTGCTCTTTGTAGTCACGATACCAATCATACCATCAGCGGCATGAGATCCCGAAGGAGCAGCAGCGATTTGGTTCGACTTTGGAAGATCCGGAATCTTCTCGTGTAATGTACCCGACTGCGTGTAAACTAAGTCAAGGTATTGTGCCTGAGCAATGACTTGCTCCTCAGTAACTACTCCGGCCTTAGCTACATCTTCAGTAATTCTTGGTAATAGTGATTTAACAAACCATTCAGCTAAGATTTGGTCCGGGATAAAAACTTTCACTAGTCTTCTTCGACGTCTCCACTCATGGATGTGATCTGAAATATACGTGGAGGTCGATTGTTTTAGTGAAGTTAATAACTCCGTGCCGTTATCGTATCTGACCGGCAACTGAAAGTGAGTTAAGAACGAGGTAGCTAACTGGCTAAAGTTGTAAAAAGAGGCCCGTGGTAACTCAATGTACCACTTGGCCGCGAGACCAATGAGCGTACGCTGAAAAAGACGTAAACGGATCGAATCATCCGAGATAGAATTTGAAGCACACCAGAGGTGGTAAGTCATCACGTGATTGGACGGATCCTCTCCAGACTTACCTTCGAACTTGGGTATATCGCTGGGCAACTTATTTGGCATTGGCGGCCAGAACGGAAGATATTGAATTGGATCGTTCGTTAGGCGCGTCAAGTCGGGTAAATCCAAAGTTGCAATAAACGGTAACTGCCGGTTAGGATCTCTAAAACTCTGGGTCACAATACCAGCCCCAGGAGGAGGATATCCAGGATAACTAGGAACAGGAGTCGCATTTGGGATATTATATCCTCCTGGAAAACCAGGATTAACCGGACCGTACTGGGGTTGCTGAGGTTGTTGATAAGTGTACCCAGGATACGGTTGATACTGGTAAACCGGTTGTTGGGCAGCTTGCCCAGGTTGATACTGTCCCTGGTACGGAGGTTGAACAAATTGAGGTTGAGTAGTAACAACCGTACTTATACCAGGTTGGCCTACAGGCATCTGGACTGTGGTTTGAATCGTAGATCCAGACAACGGTACAGATGTCTGAGGAGTGGTTACAGGGACAGTAGAAACCGGAGCTGCCGATACTCCAGAAGTAAGTATGGTAGATGTGGCGGTAGTTGTTGCAGCTGTTTGAGATGGAGTACCAGGTGCAACTGGCGGCTGAGTAACTACCGAAGTTACAGGGGTCTGAACACTTGACTGGACAGGTTGCGGTTGCTGGGGTGGACCAGGAACTACAGGTTGTCCTGCTTGAGGTACCGACTGTATACTTGGTTGCAACATCTGTTGACCCTGTGACGGATCCCACACTAACATTCCAGGTTATTGACCCATAACAGGTTGAGGATACTGAGATCCATAGCCGGATTGAGGATAGGGTTGATAATTATAAGGTGCAGTCCCATATGATTGCCCTCGAGGTGGTTGATAACTTTGACCAGAGTATTGACTCGTAGGTTGATAACCTTGAGGTAAATACGGGTACTGGGGTTGACCTTGACCTTGAGGTTGGTATCCTTGAGGTTGATACCCTTGGGGTTGATACCCTTGGGGTTGCCATCCTTGAGGTTGCCATCCTTGAGGTTGATATTGATACTGAGGTTGACTTTGGGGTACATATTGAGGCTGGGGTTGACCTTGAGGTATGTATTGCCCCATAGGAGCGTACTGACCTTGAGGTTGCCCCCCAGACACGAATGAAGTACCTTGAGGTTGCCCCCCAGGCATTAACGAAGGTTGCCCCCCAGGCGGTAATTGGCCACCTTGAGGTTGGGTAACGGGAACTGAACCTGACATCATGTAAATGTCACCTATACTCAATGGTACATTACCACTGTTTCCAACTAATAACCCATGATCAATGGGTTGAGGAGATGCTCCCGCAAAGGTACCAGAAAGAGATTGATACCCAGTAGGAACAGAAGGACCGCCATGTAAAAAAGATTCAGGACTTTGTGTAAACACAGATGACTGACCAGACATATTTACAGGAGTATGAATTCCTCTAGGTGGAAAAGGAGTTCGAGGTGTAGAAAAACCTACTGAGTTGTCTAAAAAATTGGTTAACGCAAGGTACCAAGAAGTACTTCTAGGAGGACTGTAAAAGATGGATTCACGCTCCCTTAGATCAAGGGTAATTTGATCTTCAGGATCAGAGACGCCTATTTCTTCCTCTGGAACAAGTTCTTCTATAGCAATTAAACCAACAGGAAGATTTTCGGTGATAATTCTTTCTATTCTTGGTGAATCAGGAACACTAGGAGTTGGAGTAACAGGTTCGGAAATTTCAGGTTCTTCGCCTGTTTCACTGGCAGATGAAAAACTACCAGCAAGCTCGGAAACTGTAACAGTTTCGGGATTGTAACCTGTTTCTAAACTTTGGTAATCTGGATGGACTACCAAGGAAGATTCTCCTTCTTCAGGTGAACCTACGCTACTGTCACTAGGAGGAGTTACAAGGACCTTTAACCCTTCGTACTGACCCGGAATGTCTTCAGGAGATTCACCCCGCGATTTACGGAGTTTTCTTAACAAATCTATTCCGGTAACAATCTCAGGAGACTTGCCCCGAAGTCGACGGGACTGTCTCGGTAATTCCGCCACAATTAAAGATTTTTAACTACAACACACGAAAACAAAGTAAAAATTTCAAATCAAACCACCTAAAGTCTTCTAAAGAAGCAAACAAATTTGAAGCACACGCCTAAAGAATCTAGAGCGTCAAAACAAACACAAACAGTAGTCTTCCGGACCAAAAGCGCTAGTTGGTGATTAGGCCCAACCTCGCAGGATTCAGTACAGAAATGGCGGGTGGAACAGTTACCCCGGCAACCTGCTTAATGAATAGACTGGACCAAGTTCCTCCACTTTAACCGTCTCGAAGTGAAGTGAACCCCCCGGAAAATCCAAGTGAGTATAACCGACGTCTGCTCCAGGTACAGTGGGACCTTCCCTCCACCGTCACCTTGGGTAGACTCCTAGAGATTATGGTCACTAAGGTTACCAATCACAACAATTACACCTGGGGGAACAGTCTAAACTCCGACAGCACGCAAGGGCAGAGTAACAAGCTCAATCCCCTTACCGGCTCCTTGACAATAATCCAAGGTTTACCGATAAGTGACCCCTGGCTCCTCGACAATGGTTAATCCGAGGTTTACCGTTTGTAATACGTACTGTCTGGCGTCGTTCCCAACGAGGGGGGAATGATCCCCTCACTGGTTCGGACACGAGCTCGTGCTTCTCCTTTAAGAGGAGCTTTCCTAGAGTGTAACTGAAACAATTGGATTTAATCTACTCAAGATAAACTATCTGTTTGGTTTTGTAGTCTTGGAGAGTTAAGTACTCACCTACTCCAAGACCCTAGCCTAAGCTATGTTGGTGTTTCAGAGCCCTAGAAAAATAAAAATTACTAGATTGATTTTAATTTAAGCGTTACTTTTAAGGTTGTTTCTTAAGTCAAAAGGTGATGGAAGTGAAACCAGTGGTGTGTTGACTCGACTCAAAACCACTACAAAATGCACCTAGGATGATTTACTCACTACTTTACCTTTTCGATGAATTGCTTAACTAAAAAGTTGAGAGAATGCAATCTTTATAAAAGCAACTTCTTAATTGAAGACAATCAAAGAAACAATTCGTTTGTCTTTTCCAAGCATAAAAACATGACCGCTCTTTACATGCACGAAAAAACTCTTTTCCTCTTTCAAAAACAAAAGCTACTTGAAACAAGACTTTTAAAGAAGATGTTTTTGTATTTTTCTTTTAATAAAGCAAATAAATCTAATATAACCAAAAATCAATCTTAACAACTATTAAAATCTACGAAAATTCACTCATAAGCAAAGTAAAAGGTAAATTTACTCTAAGCAATCTTAACGAGGCCAAAACCAACAATGATTATTCTAAGGTGTTTTACTTGATCATAATCAAATCAAGGACTAGCTTATCGCAGAACCAAAAACTAGCCAAAACAAAACTCTAATCTTTTTGTTCTTTTGTAAAATGGAAATCAACACTTTATAAACAAGTAATTCGAAATTTGACCCAAAACAACTTAAATGGCAAGCTGCTCACACAAGGAGACTTTACGACAGGCCCGACTTCTAAGAAGGCTGACTAACCAGAGAGATCTAAGGCTGGACAACTTTCTACCGTCAAAGTCACTACAGGACCTATCCAAAAATCAAACCCTAGGCCTAAACTTCGTTGAAATCCACTAAAACACTCAAAGCTCACAAAACAAGTTCAGGTGAAAATTTTTGACAGGGTACTAAAGGATCTGGGCAGAAAACACTAAGAAAAATCAAAATCTAAAAGCAATTAAAGCAAAAAATGGAATTTTCCTAAATTTTACAGGAAGATGCAGGCAACCCGTTATAACAGGTGCGGGCCCGCTCTGTGCAAATGGCAACAGCGCGTCCAAAGACGCACTGTGCAGTACTCAGAGGTGCGTCCTTCTGGAAAAGTTAAGAAAAACCAAATCTAACTAAATCTAAAGCTAAGCCACCCAAATACTAATTCTCACAGTCAAAAACCAGAAAATAAAAATGATTTTCTCAGAGCAAAGTTCACACAAAGGAAAAGACTCTCTCATTAATGGAGTCCCCAGTGGAGTCGCCAATTTGTCGTGGCGGAAAAAGTCGTTTGTGCGGACACAACTGACCTCCCTAGGAGTCTAAACTCTCTAGCGACAAACAAGACAAAATGGAGTGATCTTTCTCTAAATATACCTTTTAAAACATGAAAACTACAAGTGTTTAGGCTTACCTTATTCCAAAACGCTGTTGTTGTAGTCCGTCCTTGGCGATCTGGATGAGCTCCTCCTTCATGTAAATTCCTGCAACCACAAACAATCAAACAATTACCAAGCACTTGCATTTCATATAATAAAACATATATTCAACATGCAGACCAAGGAACACATGAAATAACTCATTAACACAAGCTATTGAGAAAAATAAACCAGTTTGTATTAATAACGAAACAAAGAAACTCTTACAACCTGGCCTTGGTGTTGTGCAAGTTCCTCCCAGGGTCCATCAAGGGTTTTCCTCTACTTTGACAAAGCTCACCCACTTCCAAGTAGAATCAAGCAAAGACAATCTCTCCTCACAAGGTTCTAAATGGGAGTCCTAATTCCTGCAGCGTTTACCCAAAGAAAATGTATAGCTCCAACCTCTCCTCCCTCTGGCTCAATGTCTTTATTTATAGTGCTGTAAAGAGGTTATTCAGGTCCACCATCAATGGGATAATCCCCCTCTTTGGGTGGGATAGCTCCCTTATTGATGGGATAAGTTCCTCCTTAATAGGGATACATGAACCAACTGGAGGCGCATCCATTTCATCAAACCGACCTCTAGAAAGTTCTAGAAGTAACCACAAGTAACTTTTTTAAGATGAAACTCGCGCATTTTGCCTTTTACAGAAGGACGCACCTGTCCCTTAACATACAGAGCGTCCATGGACGCAACTTTTGTGAACATTGTGAGCGTCCCCGCAGGTAAGGCTAGAGAGAACCTGCGACCCCAGAGATAAACACATTTTTTACAAGACTTTCTCTCTTCTTTGAGTTTGAGATGGATAGCAGAGGCATAAGACTTGCCTAAGAGGGTAGCATGACTGTTGATTTGAGCCATACTAACTGTAAGTAGTCATGGTGACATTTTTTAGTGTAACAACCGTGACGATCCATTCTTTTGAAATTTGTTATCAAGCTCATCATCACTGCTGCTTTCATAGTCCTTAGAATTAGAACTAAGTGGAATCTGTGACTCTCTATTTATTTGAAAGTCTCCATCCCCTCTTTCATCAGTGCTACTCTCATAGTCCTTAGAATCAGGACTAAGTGGAAGACTTGACTTTCTATTCATAGTGGAAGAATTCCCGCTGTTATCACTCAGGTTGTCCTTAAGCTCCGGAAAAGGATACCACCGAGGTAACCACAGACCAACTTTGGATTGCAGGTTCTAGCCCACCTGCAATCGGAGAGGGCTCTCTCTTTCATATTTAGCTTTGTTGAAAAGGATTTTAGGCTGGTTATTTGTTTCAAGGGGTTTTGTTTTGATTTTGGTGGGAAGATTGATGTTTTCAAGTAGGGAGGCAAAGCATAGTGTGGTAAGTTTCAAACCATTGGGCATGGAGTCGAAAAGGAGGACTGGTGGTGTGTTTTCTTGGTCACAAAAGAGAAAAATAGAGCAAGACAGCTACACATGAAACAATGTTTAAGGTTTAAATGATGGAGGGAATGCTAATGAAAGAGAGGAAATTAATAATCTCTCAAACAGATTAGCAGAGGAACGGGGAATGAACTGTACCTAGGGGTAGTAAAGAATCCCTAGACAACTGTCAACACAGGTGAATTGGGGTAAATATGAGCAGCGGGCAATTCATATTCATAACCAACTTAGTCAGATGAAAACATAAAGAAATAGCAGAAACTGAGCATAGAGTGCTGTAAACAAATTCTAAGCTATTCTTTCTTTCTGCTATTTAGATAGTGGTAAACAATAAACAAAGGGTAAGATGCACTTATTGCTTCAGGTTGTAGCACAAGAATTCCATCTTTCAGTCTCCAGAAACCATTAACAACATATCAGGCAGTCCTTTCTCTGAACTTTCAACAGTCTTTGATTACAGAAAATGTCTCAGGTATACAATGCGAGTCTCTAGTTTAAAATTCTCAATCGACCAACCCTTGAAACAATGCAGAGGGCGATATATATAGGGCAAAACTTTCTACAGAGTTCTTTATTACATCTTGACCTAATCAGGTCATAAAAAATGATTTATTGACCTAACTCTACCAGAAATAAATGCATGGAAATAACTCAGGCTGCGCTGAGGGCGGCCGTATCGAAACTGAATAACTTATGTTGTCCTTGGTGGCTTGGTGTAGTGTTTTCTGAAATAAATGTGTATGGGTTTCTGCTTCCTTGCTGTCCGGTGGCTTTGAATGCCTTAATTGTGATTTGAGGGCAAGGATGGGCTTACGCCTCCTGACTTGACTTTCTGAGGGACTCATTAATGTACAGGTGCTTCGAGCCCCTAAAAAATCATGGCTGATACTCTTTGACATCTTTTCCTTCCTCTGATACTCTTTGACAATAAACTGGGCTGCTGCTCTGATGTTCTGTGCGTTAAATCAACATTTAATGGCCGCTATTCGTCTCTCTGTCTTCCTTAAAACTGTCTTCTGCTCCTTTCTGAATGCTTCGTGAAGAAAAATGGATCATTTTGCGCCTTTCGGGCCTACTGGGTGCTGTGCGATGAGAGGCTTTCCACTTTGGCCTATTTTATCCAGCGATGCACAAATCGCGCATCAAAAACTGCCTCAGAAACTGATTCCGAGGCTCTAGAGTGCGATTTTCGCCCTTCGCGCCAAAATTGTTGATGACGTCACCATGACGGACCTCGTACGACAGATGACGTGGCAGGATGACATCAGCGGGTGACATCAGCATGTACGGACAGTGACGTGGCATGTACGGCAAGGGACACTGTGGCAGGACACGTGGTAGGGTGACTCGGCGGTATGGTGGTAGGAGGCCACGCTGGCGGATGACTTGGCATGTGACTGGGCAGGGGGGTGATGCATGCAGGTGACGTCACTAGGCAGGAGGCGGTTTTCGGTTTTGGGGCGCACCTCCTTTGAAGAAGAGTGGTTTTGTCAGAGGGGGCTCCGCCACAGCCCAGAAGGTGATGCGTGGCAGGAGTACGGCGGGAATACCACCCATCTCCCGGATGCTAACCTTCGGGCGGCTCAGAGATGGGAAAGCTCGCCCACCGTTGATCTGCGGGGCGGGTGATCGGACGGTTGGCGACGAATGTGAAGCGGTGGAGGTATAAGGGCGGGGACCCGGGGAATATTCCCTTTTTAATATGCGCGTTGGTGGGGGTTTAGACTTAGGGAAACGGGTTTATGGCTTCGAATGAGCGCGGGTTAACATTTTTTACACTTGGGACTTAGGGATAGGGGCGAAATATGGGTTTTTGAGGGTTTTAGGGCTAGGGGAGAGGTTGTTAGCATGACCAGGTGTCATCTAACTCCTGCTTTGACACGGATGGGCTAAAAACAGCCCCAGATAGACTGCTTTTTCCCTGACCTAGAAGAAATATGGCTATATTGCCAGGGAGGGGATACTTACATAGGGGAGTTTTATATACATAGTTCTAGTAGGGGAAGGGGAAAAATGATAGGGAGTTATATACTAGAGTTAGTAGTTAATATGGAGATAATCAGCAAGCGCTAAGGTCAGGGACCTTAGGCTAATTTTGGGGAAAAGAATTTGAAAAGAAATGAAATCCTTGAGTGAAGCAGATCTTCACCAAGGCAAGTGATATGGAGAATGATGAAACTGAGAGGAATCAAGCAGATCTTGACCTCTTTGGGGAAATTAGCAAGTGACTTGGGGAATTAGGAGAAGGGGAAGTTAGTGATATCCAGCTTTGAGCTCCTCTGAATGGAAAGTGCCTGCACTGTGATCTGAAACGATATAGCACTTTGGAACACAAAATTAATCATCAATTATCATTCTGCAACCTCACAGCTACCTACCCAGCCTACTTTCCTAACATTTTTCTTCTTTTCGGTGGGTGCACTTAGACTTGCAAACCCAGCTTTACAATTTTTTTTTTCCTATCTAAATCTACACTTATTTTTGCCAAGGGCCCAAATTAGACAGTTGGGTCCCTTTGATTCTCTACCTATCTACAAATCTGCAAAGATTAGACTGTTTGGACAGATAATGTTCTCTATATTCTAAAATAGGAAATTGAAACCTAGGGAGACCAAGATTAGACTGTTTGGACCTCCCTTAAATGAAAGCTCTTCAAAACTGGAACAAATCATCAAAATTGGAAACAGCAGTGGCATTTGGACTGGCACACTTCATGACTTCTTCTTTGGTCTCTGTCTGGAAATATGGAACCTTGCAGCATGAAAGATGACATATTTGGCATGTAAAATTGTCAATCATGAAAGATGATACCCTGTTGCAACAGGAGGCTAACAGTGGCTCCACTTGGGGATGACTTTTCCTTGTGAAAAGCTAAGAACAGCAGGTTAGATTGCCTTTATTTTCTATTTGTTGTTGTGGACTGAAACACTTCTTTGTTCTTGCTGCTAAAATGTGAGACTTTGAAATATGAAGAACTTTCTATTCTCAACTGAGTTACTGTGAATTGTACAGCATCACCTGCTTTCTTCTGCATGCTCGATAATTATATACAACATTGCTTGAGCATTGTGCCTTTGAAAAACATGGACCAAAACTGATGCACCTCCTCTGACTCTGCTTTGAGCAAGGGGCTGATATGAACTGAAAATAATGCTCTGTTTTGACACCTCTGACTTAAAATTTCAAATAGCTTGCTTTTACCATGAATTGCTTGTGATGTGACAGTTATATTCTTACTGTTTTGTTGAAATTAGTGCAGAGACAAAGCTTTTGAGACTGGAATATTTGCTTTGGCTGCGTCCTCACTCAATTCACTGTTGTTCCTTAAACAATCGGCCTGCTTATAAACATAAAAGAGAGAGTGCTGATATATACAAATAAGACTGTACAAAGATATATACAAAGCTTGAATTGTGTCCCTTTAAAAGGGGTCATGGTAATGTTTCAACATACGGCCATTCATGGGGCCTTCTTCAGCAGTGTTGCTATCTACAAACTTAAGAAAATATGTGTTATTTCCCTGAATAGCAGAAACAACAAATGGACCTCTCCATAAGAAATCAAACTTTGCATGTTTGCCCTTGTCCTCTCTTCGTGAATCCCATCTAAGAACTTTGTCTCCCATATTGAAATCTTTAGCCTTAGCTCTCTTATCAAACATCTTTTTTAGCTTTTCTTGCAGAATTTGAACTCTGTCATAAACTTGTTCTCTGGTTTGCTGAAGGCGAATGGTCTGATTAATTCTTCTCTGAATATCATTTGGTTCAGCTTGGATTTCTTGTAACAGCTTGATGGTAGGAATGCCCAGGGATGAAGGGAATCTGCCCTCCATGCCATATACTAGCTCATAAGGGCTCATCCCAATAGATCTTTTGCTTGACAGTCTGTCTGCCGATAGGGCATTTACCAGCTTTTTGTGCCAGTTCTTCTTGTTTTCTCCCAACACTTTCTTTATGATGTTGATGAGGCTTTTATTAGATGATTCGGCCAAACCATTACCTTGAGGGTAATATGCCATAGAATTGCCCAAGGTGATATGAAATTTGTGACAGAAATTGATCATCTTTTTGGACTTAAAGGCAGCGGCATTGTCAGTGATGATTTTCTCGGGGCAGCCAAATCTAGAAAGGATATTTCACTCAAGGAATTGGATAATGATGGTATCATTGGCCTACCTATAAGGAATGGCTTCAACCCACTTAGTGAAATAGTCGGTGGCTGTTAGGATCCATTTGTGTTGGCCTGAAGAAGAGTGGTGGATTTCTCCAATGAGGTTAAGACCCCATTGTTGAAAAGGTTTTTCTGTTGAGATAGGTTTAAGGGGCAGGGGCAATAACTTTCTCTTGCCTTCAAATATTTGGCACTTGTGAAATGACATGGTAAACTTCTTTATGTTAGCAAAAAGGGTGGGCCAATAGAAACCAGCCCTTAGAATTTTATCAGCTTTGGACTTCCAATAGAGATGTCCTCCAGAATCACCTGCATGGAATTCTTTCATGACATTGTTAGTTTCATTTATGGTTAAACAGTTCAACAATATACCTTCATGATTTTTCCAAAATAATGCACCATCTATAACACAAAATTTCAAAGCCTTCATTTTCAAAAATCTTTTCTTTGTCCTGGACAATCCTGGGGGAGCACACATGTTTAACAATACATAACATATATCAGAATACCATAGAGATTGTAAAAAGATATCACTGATCTGTTGAGTCGCCAGCTCCGGTTCATTGTCCAGCTGGTTGATGTCTGAGGCCTGAAAGTTTGTTTCGGACATCAGTTTGGCTACACCTTGTCCCTTTGTCAACTTGGTTGGCTTTATTTCTATGTCATACTCAAAGATGCTTGCAATCCACTTACCTCTTTTTCCTTCTAGTCCTTCTTGGATCAATATGTCTTTTACAACAGCGTGTGGGACATAGGAAATCACATAAGAATATAAAATATAAATTCTGAAATCCTTGATGGCCTTAACTAGTGCATAGGCCTGTTTTTCCATGATTGGGTATTTCAAAGGGGCGTCTCTTAAGGCTCGGCTGAAAAAAGCAATCGGCTTTTCATCTCCCTGCTCATCCTTTTGCAGCAAGACAACGACTATAGTGTGATCAAATGCAAATGAAAATGTGATAAAATCTTTGTCAAATTGTGGGCTAGTGAGGACGGGGTCTGAGTTAAAGCAGATTTGATACTCTCAAAGGCCTGCTTGGTTTCAAGGGACCATTTTACCTTGGCATCTTTTTTTAGCATGTTGCTTAACAGTCTTATTAATTCAGCCAGATTTGGGATAAATCTCCTCAAGAAGTTGATTTTCCCAAGGAATGCTTGTAGCTCTTTTATGTTTCTCGGATGTGGAATTTGGAGGATGGCTTGGATTCTTTCAGGGTCAATTCTTATTCCGTCTTTTGATATGATGTGACCAAGTAATTTTCCTTCTTCAAGGCCAAAGAGAGACTTCTTGGGGTTCAAGGAAATACCATATTTCCTGCATGTCATGAAAATTTGCCTAAGATGCTTGAGGTGCTCTTCATCAGATTTGGAAAATGGGGTCAAGTCATCAAGATAGACAACTAGGAAATCATGTATTTCTTTAGCAAATGCAATATCCATTGCTCGTTGAAATGTGGCACCAGCGTTTTTAAGTCCGAATGGCATCTTTACATACTTAAATGTTCCCCACGGTGTGGTAAAGGCAGTTTTGTCTTGGTCGTCCGGGTGAACAAGTATTTGGTTGAAACCTGAAAAGCCATCTAGCAGAGAGATTCTAGATGACCCCACTACCCTTTGCAAGATGTGGTCCATTTTGGGCAAAGGATAGTGGTCTTTTAAGGAGACTTGATTTAAATTTCTGAGATCTACACAAAGTCTAATCTCACCTGACTTCTTTCTTGTAGGAACAAGGTTGGACACCCATTCAGAAAACCTGATGGGTGCTATTATGCCTGCTTCAAACATCCTCTTTACTTCTGTCTCAATCAGTGGAAGAAGGACAGGGTTTATTCTTCTAAGCTTTTGTTTGAATGGTTTCTGATTCGGTTTCAAGGGAATTGTGTGTTGGATTACCGTGGTGTCATAGGATTTCAAATCCTCATAGCTCCAAGCGAATACATCTTGGAATTATTTGAATAAGTCAATGTACTTGGGTTTCTGATCAGGTGGTAAATTTTTGGACAGTTTGATCATTTTCAGGTTTTCTGCTGTCCCAATGTTATGTTATTCTATATCAGTGTTTATGGGTTGCAATTTTGGTTTTCTGGGGACATCATTGGCGTTAAACATGTCTTCTAGCAGGGTGAGGCCAGCCGACAAAAAATTATCCTTTAAATCAATGACTTCGGCCTCTGTTTTGTCTATTTCTTCAAAGTGAATTTGTTTCAGCTGTTCTATGTTTTCATTGTCAAAAACAGTTGGCTTCAGGATTTGTTTGGATGTTGCAATTGTTACAACCTGCTGATTTTCTTGTTGATTCTCAGCTTGCTGTTCTGCATCTGTCATAGCGTCCATGTCAATATTGATATTTGAAAACTCATGTTCTAGAGTGAGGAAATTATTAATCTGGGCATCATTTTCAAATACTTGCCAGTCCTTAACGTTAATAGGGATAATGGGTCTGTGTTTTATTTCAACTGTGAAGTGATGGTTTGGTCCAAAGGGGAGCTTGCACGTGCTAGCGAAAGTGGCTAGGCTGTGTGCATGAATATTGTGACTTCTTGAAATCTTGGCAAGGTTAAATTCTGTGAATGTATTGAGTATGTTGGTAGCAGCAGTCCTATAAGCTCTCATTCTGTTGTCATTGGTAACAAAATTACCTTTCATCTGTTGTATTATTAAATCAGAGTCACCTAGGATAGATACTTTTACAGCACCTAGAGTTTTCAGCAATTTAAGGCCTAAAAGCAGAGCCTCATACTCTGCCATGTTATTTGTGCATTTGAAATTGAGTCTGTAGGCATGTCCTTCCGCATGGTTATCATGTGTGTTATGAATCCAGACACCTGCCCCTGCTCCTAACTTGTTAACAGAGCCATCAAACTCTAAGTACCAAGTGATTTCTTGCTGGTGGATATTACTAAGAGTTTCAGCTATCTCAGGATTGGGTAGATTTGAATTTTCTGTTTGGGGAGGTTCTTCCTGCATGCCAGTTGCATTAACTGTTGTGACAGTCTCTTGTGGATCTGCAACCGGTTATTCATTGAGGTGTGCTTGTTGTTCTAGAGCCAAAGGCTTATCCTTGGTGGGAGAATTTGTGTCATCATTAAACAAAATGAAGGAATCCATATCCGAATGGATTGAGTAAATAGGAAAATTTTCAGGCTTGCTCTCACTACTTACCACGTACTTCATTAGCGTTTCTCTGTACAACCTCTTTGGCTGCCCAAAGATTGAAATGGTTGCATAGGAAAGATCTAGTTGAAGGGATCCTTGAAGCTTTTCTCCCCATGATCTTGATAGGAGCATACCGTACTTTGGTGGGATGTCAGCCACCACCACATCCATGAGGATGGTCTTATTGGGATATTGGACTAAGGAGACACACAAGTCTTTAATGAGGCCTAAAAATTTGACTTGACTTGAGTCAAATGAATATAAATCTTTGTAAGGTCTGGTAATATCAAGATTCAGTTTTTCCATAACTGCTTTGGGCATAAGATTGTGTGATGCCCCTGAGTCAAACATAGCGTTGTGTAAAATTTTGTCATGTATATGCAAACTGATATAAAATGGTGGGATAGGTCCATGCGTTGATTTTCCATTAACTTCTGGGCCAAATAGCAGTTCAGGGGAATCGTCCAAAACATTTACATCATCTTTGTTTTCTGGGAGTTGAAGTGATTTTTGAATTTGTTGCCTATATACATCATGTCCAGCAAGTTCTGAGAGAGGAATGGGAATCTTGAGTTTTCCTATTTCTGCTTCTAAATTAAAAGGCTTCTCCAATGGAGTCTTGGTGTTGACAATGGCAGTTTTTTCTTTCTCATTTGAATTATCAGCGATTTGCTCTTGTTTATCAACATTATGGGAAGTATTTGCTTGCGGTTTTACAGTTTTGGGAGAGCTTTTTGGGATGCTGTTTGAGGATTCTTTTGAGGAAGGAGGTGTCAAAGGCTGATCAACAGAGGGTTGTATGTCTATTATGTCTTCTATACTCATTTGTTGCGGGTTTGGGACAGGTATATCAGCTGGTTCTGTTATTACAACTTTGTTCTTAATCTTGTTGGGCTGTTTGCTATCCTTTGTTTTGCTAGGCTCAGAGATGTCAACGGTCCTAGTTCTCAGTTTATATTGTTTGTGTACTTCATACACAGCAGTATCATAACCCTGTTCAAAATCAAAAGACTCACCAGTTTTCGTGTGAAACTAATTACAGTCATGTACATTTTGGTCTTCTTGTGTCAGGAAGGTTTGATGTTCACCCTTTAGATCCATTAAATTCATGTGAGTATCTTCTGTGGGTTGAATAGAAGTGGATCATTCGACGTAGTTATCTTGAAAAGGGGGTCTTATGTCATGGTCTGGGGTAGACCTGGCAGCATTTGTGTTCTGTGTTTTCCTGAAATTTGGGTTTCTTATGGTATTGGACTGTTGTCCTTCCCATGATGTTTTTCTCTCAACATTTTCTACTCTCTCTCCCAGCCTTTGTAGGCCATTGATAATAGCATCAAGCTTTTGATCAAAGGCTGAGGGTTCTTCCTTAAAGGTGGTTCTTCTTTCCATTCTGGCTCTGTTTCTTTTGGCAATTAAATTGGCTTCTACGGTAACGGCAACATTTTGTGCGTCTACAAGGGTTTGAGGATCTCTTTCTTTTAACTGATATGCCATATCCGGGTCAAAACCATCAGGGAATTTGTACAGGGCAAGATCAGGGGGAGGCCTTAAGTTCTGAGGTATTGCATTGTAGACATTATTAAACCTTGCACAGTATTCCAAAACAGTCTCTTGAGGACCTCGTTTAATTGTATCATATTCTGCTAGTATGTGCAGGGGGTCTTTCTTCTTCTCCCATCTGTTGGTGAATGCTAGGTAAAGCTCATCCGGAGTGGTTATGGAATTTGCAGCAAGTGACCTGAACCAAGTTCTTACATCACCTGTCAGGCTTTGAACAAAAATTCTCATTCTCACGCTATCATCATCTATTTCATAGTTCTCAAAATAGTCTTGCATCTTTTTGGCATGCTGAATGGCTACGAAAGGACCAGTAGAATCGAAATATGTGATTTTCGATTGGTAATCTTGCGGTAAAGCTCCAGCATTAGCAGGTAAGTACAGGGGTGCATATCTATTAGCCATATTGGCAGGGATAATAGGAACAACAGGGATAAAGAGAACGACAGGAACAACTAGGATAACAGGGGTAACAAGGGTAACTGGAACAAAAGTAACAACAATAGTGTTAATGGAAGTATATGCAGCGAATGGAGGTGTGGAGGAAGGACTATGAGAGGTGGATGAACCAGGGGAAATAGGGGTTGAATGAAATAAAACCTTTACAGGGGTCGAAATACAGATAGGATGATCTATTTCAGGAGTATTATCAGCAAAATATTCCTGTCTTTCGTGCTTCCTACGGATCTTTGGAATTATGTTAGGGTTTTCAAAAACAGCTGGAGGATCTGGATCTGGGTTTGACCTTGTATATCGTGGTGTCCTTTTAGGAGCCAGCTTCCGAACTTGTTTTTTGGGTATTTTTATGGGAATATTTTTAAAAATAGCAAAGAACTGATCAAAATTTGGGACAGCTATTTGTAACTTAAGACTAGCATGAAGATTGACTGAAGCATCATTTATTTACTCCTGTAAATGTAAAACAAGAACAGTTTCAAAGGCTTCCTGGCTGACATTCAGGCTTCATCTGTAGCTTTAAGAGATAAACAGCAATTTGAAAGATTGATTTATGGTCTCAGCGGAGCTTTCTTACCTTCTTTGTGAAATTAACTGAGGATATTCCCCAGTGGAGTCGCCATTATGTTATCACTCAGGTTGTCCTTAAGCTCCGGAAAAGGATGCTGCCGAGGTAACCACAAACCAACTTTGGATTGCAGGTTCCAGCCCACCTGCAATCGGAGAGGGCTCTCTCTTTCAGATTTAGCTTTGCTGAAAAGGATTTTAGGCTAGTTATTTGTTTCAATAGGTTTTGTTTTGATTTTGGTCGGAAGATTGAAGTTTTCAAGTAGGGAGGCAAAGCATAGTGTGGTAAGTTTCAAACCATTGGGCATGGAGTTGAAAAGGAGGACTGGTGGTGCATTTTCTTGGTCACAAAAGAGAAAAATAGAGCAAGATAGCTACACATGAAACAATGTTTAAGGTTTAAATGATGGAGGGAATGCTAATGAAAGAGAGGCAGTTAATAATCTGTCAAACAGATTAGCAGAGGAACAGGGAATGAACTGTACCTAGGGGTAGTAAAGAATCCCTAGACAACTGTCAACACAGGTGAATTGGGGTAAATATGAGCCACGAGGAATTCATATTCATAACCAACTTAGTCAGATGAAAACATAAAGAAATAGCAGAAATTGAGCATAGAGTGATGTAAACAAATTCTAAGTTATTCTTTCTTTCTGCTATTTAGATAGTGGTAAAAAATAAACAAAGGGTAAGATTCACTTATTGCTTTAGGTTGCAGCACAAGAATTCCATCTTTCAGTCTCTAGAAACCATTAACAACATATCAGGCAGTCCTTTCTCTGAACTTTCAGCAGTCTTTGATTATAGAAAATGTCTCAGGTATACAATGCGAGTCTCTAGTTTAAAATTCTCAATCGACCAACCCTTGAAACAATGTAGAGGGCAGTATATATAGGGAAAAACTTTCTACAGAGTTCTTTATTACATCTTGACCTAATCAGGTCATAAAAAATGATTTATTGACCTAACTCTACCAGAAATAAATGCATGAAAATAACTCGGGTTGCGCTGAGGGCGGCCGTATCAAAACTGAATAACTTATGTTGTCCTCGGTGGCTTGGTGCAGTGTTTTCTGAAATAAATGTGTATGGGTTTCTGCTTCCTTGCTGTCCGGTGGCTTTGAATGCCTTAGTTGTGATTTGAGGGCAAGGATGGGCTTACGCCTCCTGACTTGACTTTCTGAGGGACTCATTAATGTACAGGTGCTTCGAGCCCCTAAAAAATCTTGGCTGATACTCTTTGATGTCTTTTCCTTCCTTTGATACTCTTTGACAATAAACTGGGCTGCTGCTTTGATGTGTTGTGCGTTAAATCAACATTTAGTGGCCGTTGTTCGTCTCTATTGTTATAGACATTTTTGTGCCTCGCGTCATGGAGCATGAAATGTCAATAATTACAGGGATCCTCAGTCCCTAAACATGTTGTTCTTACCCCTAAAAGAACAAGGTCCTCAAACAACAACACTTCCAATCAGTTCTCCACCTGAAAACACTTCAAAACAGGCTTATTTTGGATCATGTCAGCTGCTCCACTGAGCTTCTGCGCTGGAATGCAACTGTCCCTCCTTGTACCTGCACTGGAAGTCAAGATTAATGAAGGCTACCTGCGCTGGGCGAGATTGGCCAAGTGGCACAGTCATCCTGCAAGGTGTCAACTGCCCAGGAAGCTTCCAAACTGACACTTGGTTCATGAGATTCGCCCTGTGATGAGTAAGAGGTACTTGATCACCATGTGTAAGCAAGGATCTCCAAGTGGACTCAAGAACTGAAGATTAACTGAAGAGGGAGAGGACGCTAGTCAGCTCTATGCCAGCCTCAAGCTGACTCATCCTCTCTTCTTCTCTCCTATATATAGAGCTCTTCTGTGAGGTCTAAGGAGGCTGGAATTTTGTGTTAAGCAAGGAGGTGCTGTTGGTTTACAGTTAGAGCTATTGGGTGATTGTTTTACTAGAGGTGAAGAGGAGAGTTCTTGCTGCTGGGGAGGTGCTGCTGGATTGGAGCCATCTATGGTTGTAACCTTCTCAGAACCCTGTTACTTCTATCAATAAAGTTTTGCATGTTCTCCTATATACTTGTATTGCATTGATGTATTGTATTTACTTGTATATTTGATTCACCCTAATCCATGCATCAGTTATGAGTACATGTATCTTGTAGTTTCCTCTCTTGTTTTGTGCAGGATCTGTGTGTAGCTGGACCGGCAGAGAGAGCAAGGAGCTGGGAACAAGAGACAAAAGAGAGAGGACAAGGATCGACTAAGCGAAAGACACCAGGTTGGTTGACCTTCTTTTTCTTCTCTCCGTACTTTCATAAAGGAAAACATCAAAGCTTTACTTTCAGTTGTTGCTAAAGACTGTCACCTTTAGAGTAGGGATAGGGTCATCCGCATCGGATACTTTTCCCCACAACAAACTGGCGACTCCGCTGGGGAGCCTAGTATCTTGTTGGTGTTTGTAGTACTTTGCTATTCATTTCTTGAAGAAAAGAGTACCAAATCGAAAAGCTTTTGACTATATCAAAAGCGAAGTAGAGGGACTGCTACTCTTGCTCATTTGCTGAGCAAATTCAAGATTTGAAGAGCTTATCTACAAAAGACTCTTTACTCTTTGTGATAGATCTTCATCCTCTTGATCATCCCTTAGCCTGTACTTGACCTATAGCTTTTTATTTCAGCAAAAACAGTGCATTTTTGAGCTTTTTATGACCCGGAAAACTTTGCAGACGCAACTCTCGTGTGTCAGTGCAGGCTGTCCACAGGCAGTCTGCATTACAGCGCAGGTGCTCCCTTCGGGAACTGCGCTGAGAGTCAAACTGGCAGACTAGAACCTGCGCTGGTCCAGTTAGCCATTGTCTAGCTCAGCTTTCCCTTTGTGTCTTGGCCCTGTTTTCACTGATTTTCTTGCTGATTGCTTGCTGGTCATTGTACTTGCTGTAAACCACTTCTCCTTGACATTATTCCGCCTCAGTTGTGTGATGAAACTGTGAATGTTCTTTCAGTATTTCTTGTTTCAGTTACAGTTTCCCATTGTGAAAAGCGAACCAGTATAGCTGTGGCCTCTTAGATCCTGAACTGTAAAAGTGTCTTTGTGATCTGAAGAGCTAGTTTTAATACTGTTCATGGCTGTTTGAGTTTGTTTGTTTTTCATTTTATGGTTTGAATCTATACATTTCCTGTGTCTAAACAAGTCTATCATAAGGTGTCTTTTTGATTGTGGACAAGCTTGTTTATTTCTACTTGAAATTAGATTCAAAATTATACAACAGTTTCCTTTCTGTCTAGCATCAACACTAAGGATAACGAAAAGAAATACATGCATTGTGCATTTTGCATTTGACTGTATGCTTGACGATTTAGGAAAATGTGCATTTTAGTGTGTGTTCTATGATCTGTGGAAAAAGTTGTGTCTTTCTTTTCCCTCAGTAGATTAAGGTTTTCAAAGTTGAAAGATTGAAAAGATTTGCTTCTCATTCTTAGATTGCATATAGGAAGTTGTATATATACATCTCGTGGCGAACCTGAAAGGCAAACTGTTAAAAAAGATCAACATTAAAATAAACTCAATTTACATAACAACGCTTTGGAATTTAACGCAAACATCTAGAGGTCTAGGTAGAGACGTGTTCCGGCGTCGTTAAACATAGTGACTGTCGATCTCTACGAAGGTGGGTGATTCCTCCTGAGAGTCGGTGGCACTAACACGGACTTGAGCTCCCGCGTACCGTCGCGTATATTGGGAGACCCCTATAGGCTTTTATCCTTTATCCTTAGGAAACCGTGTCGGCCGCCCTACTGATCGCGATGCAGTGAACACAGCATTCACGAAGATCGACCACCCGTACCGTAAAACGTATTCTGTGGTTTCGCGAAAGGTTTGGCACACCCTCTGCCTAGATCTCCAGAGCAGTTTCTTTTGGCCTTTTTCAAACTCTATAACTGAAAAAGTCCAACCGAGCATTTGTCACTTCGGGCTCGTTAATACATCGAAGGCGACTAGAGTCATCTTTAGCTTTTTCTCGACTCTTAAAACATGAAAAAGCAAGTTTGTGTCTAAAAGCGTCGTTAATAAAATTTATTTTAAGCGGAACATAATCACCTGTTATTCCCACGTTGATCTTTCGGTTGAAAAGTATGGAGCCCACCAACCAAGGAAGTAACCTTGGCGGAAGTCCAAATCCCTTCTCCTCTTGGGGAGATGTTGGTGCGCCTCATATGGCTACATTGTCACTTCCAGGATTGACAATCGGCCTCCCTGTATGGCTCTTTTCAACTAATGTAGTCCAGATCGCCACTAATCCTGAGCAGTCGAATCAACAGTCAGAACAATCTAGAACTACCCACCAGCCTTCCACCTCTTATGATACTTCTTCTGATCCTTCATCTTCGCAAGGTAGAGCTGGCAAAAGTCAGCCTCCCAAGGAGAAGAAGGAAAAGAAGAAGAGAGAAAAGAAGCAGAAGGAGCCTCTGGCGAAGGCGACTGGGGGCAAGCAGAAGAAGGCTGACAAAAACCCACACACTGCACCGACCGGGCCTAAATCGCCATGTGTCATTTGCAAAGGGATCCACTTCCATCGTGATTGTCCTTGTATTCCCCGGATACTAAAGGACTGGTCCCCAAGGTTGCACAATCCGGTAGCATCAACCTCTGGTTGTCATGTTGATTGCATTCCGTCAACTAGCGAGAGTGAAGGACGAAGAAGGGGACCAAGATCACCCTGTCTATTGTGTGAAGGCAATCATGCCATCCACAAATGTCCATTCTTAGATGAGGCAAAGAGAGTTTTGGAAGATCGCTCGGTTTCACCGTTGCAACTTCCTCCTGGATACCGAAAACTCGCGCCTAATCCCTCGATAGTTGAAAATCCAGTTGACCCGCTCAAGTGGTCAGCTGAAGTGTCGGTCGTTGAGAATGAACCTACTGAATCTAGACCAGACGAAAGTCTAAAGGTCGAAACGGCAGTTGGCCCGGTTCTTCCTTCAGAGGTTCTATCGTCCAATGACCCCGTCATTGGAGACCCGTCTTCAAATGACACCGTCGCCGAAGAGTCATCTTCATGCGACACCCTCACTGAAGAGAATAAGGATGACACCATCCAGGTTCTTTTCATCAGCACAGACTCCGATGAGCGTCAGGGCAATGCGCCCATTCCTTTATCGCAGGAAGGAACAACATCAGAGTCATATCCGGCCGTATATTCGGTCCCACCACCAAGCAACCTGGTTGTATCCTTTGATTGGAATCAACTAGGCAGACCCCGGTTACCAGCCAGTATACCATTCAGAATCATTGTCCAGATCTATAGAATGATTATGGCTGGTACTATCATTGATGAAGGGGCGTCTGTGAGTATCCTTTCCTCTGTCGCTTGGAAAGCACTGGGTTCCCCAGCGCTTTTGCCTGAGTTGAGAAATCTCTCAGGTTTTGATAAAGGAACCAGTCGACCATTAGGAATCCTCCCCAATGTACCTGTTACATTGAAAGGGAAGACCGTTAATATAAACGTGATGGTCGTCCAAGGACCCTTGGATTATAACCTACTCCTTGGACGCGACTATATTTATTGCATGGGAGCGATAGTCTCCTCACTCTTTAGAGTAATGTGTTTTCCACACGAAGGAAGGGTGGTCAAGCTCGTAGACCAACTTTCGTTTCCGAGATCTCGCATCGCAAATAGTCAAATACCATTCCTAAATGGTCTGTTCACTCAAGATTCGCCTCCACCCGCAGTCCTCCTTCCCGATGAATGCGAGTGATTCGGAAAGAAAGACTAGGACCCAGGGGGCATGCACCCTGGTCTGCTTCGGGCAGAAGAAACCCCGGGTATAAGGAAGAATTTCCGCAGAAGAATATGACTAGTCCGTACCCCGTCCGTAGGAAGTGGGGTTGTTCTGGAATAATAATCTTTTGTTAAAGTTATGTGTTTGACAAAAGAGTCATTCACCTTTGTCTAAAAAGTGGGCAATGCCCAAGTAGGAATTCCCTTATTGCGACAAGTAGTAAACATCTTTGAATTCAAGCCTCGCCCATCGAAACATATGTTTTGAAGGATAAGCAGGGGCAGCCTACAAAGAAGAGGACTATATTGTTGTGACGGAGGGTAACCATCTTTGGACAACCCAATGATAGACACCGCCGAAGAAAGAGATTGATTTGCGGCAGCAAATAGAACCGTCTTCGGATAATAAGAAAGAGGCAAACCTCGTTGATAAAGGGGCAGTCTCGAAATTCTACCCTATACCTAGGGGCATGCAAACTTTTGGAATGCAAGCAAGGGACGACTATTTATTTTTTAAATTTTTAGGTCCTCCCTTTAAACCTGTAGGTCTAACCCATTAAACTCGTAGGATTAGCTGTTTCCAACCTTGCATGAAGAAAGCCTGTGGGGCAAAAGTAAAATTTGCCAAAATTGGAGCATAGCTTTGTGAGATAAAGCTCCTTAAAAAATAGTTATCTCATAGGAGGCGTTCTTTTTATGACTGGTATATCGAGCAGTTTTAGCATATAGTTCATGCTCGTTAAAAAATAAACGCAAAATCCGAGCAGTTTTATGACTGAATTCATGCTCGTTAAAAAATAGAAAAGTGTGAGCAAAAGTTTCCCCCAGAGTTCAAGCTCATGGAAAAAATGAACCGGTAAATAACCTTTTGAGATCGTAAATTCATCAGCCATAAGAACCTTGATCGTGTTTTCATCCATCACCTCCACTGTTCATTTGGCCGATCATTCACTTCCATTTGTGTGTTTACCTCTTTTGAGAAACAGCTGCGAAGAGTGATTTCACCTAGCCATCCTCGTGACACTGCCGTGATTGGAAAATTCCAACCTGTACCTGGAATCTGCTGCTATCCCTGTTTATCACTCGTTCCTCAAAAGACGAGTCTTCTTTGAGCTCTTTTCACTGACTCGTAAAATATGAAAAGTTTGCCGAGTTTTGGCCTTCCAGCTCGTTAAATGACCGGAACGCTATCCCTCCTCTAAATTTTAATCTTTTTGGACCTGAGGGATTATTGCACAAAAGGATCGAGCGCTTGTCTTGTTCGGCTCGTTAAAAGTACCGAACAGCCATCCCTTCTGTATGGTTTTATACTTTTTCGGACTTAAGGGATTAGCTGACGAAAAAGGAATTATGGAGTTGACTTTCTGTACCTTTTCAGACTCTCTAAAAATGAAAAGGACCGAGTTTTCCTTGTCGTTAGACTCGTTAAAATGATTAAATAGCGACAAACTTGTCTTTAGACGAGAACGAGTTTCCCTATCGCTAGGCTCGTTAAATCATAGCGATGGGCTTGCCCGAAGGGCAGGTTATAGAACAAGCATATGTTATCCTCCTCAAGCTTGACAAAAATAAAGAGGTACTGGTCAGAAATGACTGGGGAAAAATTGGGAGAACATCAAAGTTTAATGGTAGCAAGTCACTCTTGAACATGACACTTTTCCTCCGTACCACATCGGGTTGGGTTGTTTCATTCACCGGTCTCATCGCCATGGTCCTCGCCAAACCATCCACATTTGGGGTAATGCTACCGATCCATCGCATCAGTGTCGTTATATGTTCAAGAGGGGTCATTCTGAAAGTGTCAACCGTGTCCCATCCACTGCCATACATTATCCTTCATCCATTCATGATCGCCACCCTGAATCATATGTCACAGTTTGTTTTCACCTCCACTAAAGTCATTAGCTCCGTTCCGTGTCATTGATGTGGGATTCATTAAGGCCCTCCTTTGACGGATCGCTTCTTGTCGACTTCAGCTCATTATCCAAGAAGTTGATCTAGGAACACCCCCATCAGTACTTTGAAGCTTGCATGCCTCAATGGCAAGTTTCTCACTTCCGGCGACAGGTATACATCAATGACTTTCGACCAGAAGATTTTGCGTGGCGTTCGACGCCAAGTCCTTTATTCACGCCACGTGAATTGTACTGCAGTACCTTGAGGGTCATCGTCATTATTGGTGATTCCTCTCGCGCTTGTTAACGGTTTTCATTATTGACCGGTAATCAAGCGATGTCTTTCCATGTTCGACTTCAGCGCAATTCTCACATGGATCGACTTGTACTTAGAGTGAAGATCGAACGAGTTTGAAGACCCCGGATCTAGTTTCATCCATCCGGGCTGCGATATATATTCAGGAAATATAAAAGCATTTGCCATGTACATCATTGCAGCAGATGATCATCCTATTCAAAGGATGATAATTTCAGCAGAAAATTATCAGTCTACCTTCAGACGATCGTCTGTCATATGTACCAAAATGTATTTATAAAAGCTGAGCATGGGAATGCCCGCCTCAGCTAGATCATGAAAATAGAATGAAAAATAATGTATTGTATTGTATTGTATTACAGGGCTCCTCCTCAGCACTGGAATGAACTTCGGACCCTCTAGATAAAGCATTTCACCCGATAAACGGCCTCATACTTTAGGGGGCAACTGTTATAGACATTTTTGTGCCTCGCGTCATGGAGCATGAAATGTCAATAATTACAGGGATCCTCAGTCCCTAAACATGTTGTTCTTACCCCTAAAAGAACAAGGTCATCAAACAACAGCACTTCCAATCAGTTCTCCACCTGAAAACACTTCAAAACAGGCTTATTTTGGATCATGTCAGCTGCTCCACTGAGCTTCTGCGCTGGAATGCAACTGTCCCTCCTTGTACCTGTGCTGGAAGTCAAGATTAATGAAGGCTACCTGCGCTGGGCGAGATTGGCCAAGTGGCACAGTCATCCTGCAAGGTGTCAACTGCCCAGGAAGCTTCCAAACTGACACTTGGTTCATGAGATTCGCCCTGTGATGAGTAAGAGGTACTTGATCACCATGTGTAAGCAAGGATCTCCAAGTGGACTCAAGAACTGAAGATTAACTGAAGAGGGAGAGGACACTAGTCAGCTCTATGCTAGCCTCAAGCTGACTCATCCTCTCTTCTTCTCTCCTATATATAGAGCTCTTCTGTGAGGTCTAAGGAGGCTGGAATTTTGTGTTAAGCAAGGAGGTGCTGTTGGTTTACAGTTAGAGCTATTGGGTGATTGTTTTACTAGAGGTGAAGAGGAGAGTTCTTGCTGTTGGGGAGGTGCTGCTGGATTGGAGCCATCTATGGTTGTAACCTTCTCAGAACCCTGTTACTTCTATCAATAAAGTTTTGCATGTTCTCCTATATACTTGTATTGCATTGATGTATTGTATTTACTTGTATATTTGATTCACCCTAATCCATGCATCAGTTATGAGTACATGTATCTTGTAGTTTCCTCTCTTGTTTTGTGCAGGATCTGTGTGTAGCTGGACCGGCAGAGAGAGCAAGGAGCTGGGAACAAGAGACAAAAGAGAGAGGACAAGGATCGACTAAGCGAAAGACACCAGGTTGGTTGACCTTCTTTTTCTTCTCTCCGTACTTTCATAAAGGAAAACATCAAAGCTTTACTTTCAGTTGTTGCTAAAGACTGTCACCTTTAGAGTAGGGATAGGGTCATCCGCATCGGATACTTTTCCCCACAACATCTATGTCTTCCTTAAAACTGTCTTCTGCTCCTTTCTGAATGCTTCGTGAAGAAAAATGGATCATTTTGTGCCTTTTGGGCTTGCTGGGTGTTGTGCGATGAGAGGCTTTCCACCTTTGGTGCATCAAAAACTGCCTCAGAAACTGATTCCGGGGCTCCAGAGTGCAATTTTCGACCTTCACACCAAAATTGCTGATGACGTCAGCATGACGAACCTCGTACGACAGATGACGTGGCAGGATGACATCAATGGGTGACGTCAGCATGTACGAACGGTGACGTGGCATGTACGGCAAGGGACACAGTGGCAGGACACGTGGCAGGGTGACTCGGCGGTACAGTGGCAGGAGGCCAAGCTGGTGGATGACTCGGCATGTGACTGGGCAGGGGGGTGATGCATGCAGGTGACGTCACTGGGCAGGAGGCGGTTTCCAGTTTTGGGGCGCACCGCCTTTGAAGAAGAGTGGTTTTGTCAGAGGGGCCTCCGCCACAGCCCAGAAGGTGATGCGTGGCGGGAGTACGGCAGGAATACCGCCCATCTCCCAGACGCTAACTTTCGGGCGGCTCGGAGATGGGAAAGCCTGCCCATCGTTGATTTGCGGGGCAGGCGATCGGACAGTTGGCGGCGAATGTGAAGCGGCGGAGGTATAAGGGCGGGGATCTGGGGAATATTCCCTTTTTAATATGTGCGCTGGTGGGGGTTTAGACTTAGGGAAATGGGTTTATGGGTTCAAATGAGCGCGGGTTAACATTTTTTGCACTTGGGACTTAAGGATAGGGGTGAAATATGGGTTTTTGATGGTTTTAGCGCTAGGGGAGAGGTTGTTAGCATGACCAGGTGTCATTTAACTCCTACTTTGACACGGATGGGCTAAAAACAACCCTACATAGACTGCTTTTTCCTTGACCTAGATGAAATATGGCTATATTGCCAGGGAGGGGATACTTACATAGGGGAGTTTTATATACATAGTTCTAGTAGGGGAAGGGGAAAGCTGATAGGGAGTTATATACTAGAGTTAGTAGTTAATATGGAGATAATCAGCAAGCACTAGGGTCAGGGACCTTAGGCTAATTTTGGGGAAAAGAATTTGAAAAGAAATGAAATCCTTGAGTGAAGCAGATCTTCACCAAGGCAAGTGATATGGAGAATGATGAAACTGAGAGGAATCAAGCAGATCTTGACCTGTTTGGGGAAATTAGTAAGTGACTTGGGGAATTAGGAGAAGGGGAAGTTAGTGATATCCAGCTTTGAGCTCCTCTGAATGGAAAGTGCCTGCACTGTGATCTGAAAAGATATAGCACTTTGGAACACAAAATTGATCATCAATTATCATTCTGCAACCTCACAGCTACCTACCCAGCCTACTTTCCTAACATTTTTTCTTCTTTTCGGTGGGTGCACTTAGACTTGCAAACCCAGCTTTAATTTTTTTTTTTTTCCTATCTAAATCTACACTTATTTCTGCCAAGGGCCCAGATTAGATAGTTGGGTCCCTTTGATTCTCTACCTATCTACAAATCTGCCAAGATTAGACTGTTTTGACAGATAATGTTCTCTATATTCTAAAACAGGAAATTGAAACCTAGGGAGACCAAGATTAGACTGTTTGGACCTCCCTTAAATGAAAACTCTTCAAAACTGGAACAACTCATCAAAATTGGAAACAGCAGTGGCATTTGGACTAGCACACTTCATGACTTCTTCTTTGGTCTCTGTCTGGAAATATGGAACCTTGCAGCATGAAAGATGACATATTTGGCATGTAAAATTGTCAATCATGAAAGATGATACCCTGTTGCAACAGGAGGCTAACACCCGCTATATTCATCAATATGAATAGAGTTGTTACGCGATGAAGATGTTGATGGTGTATAAATCGAAACTTCACTATCAGAACAATCTATCCCTTTCTAGTAGAAGATGTTGAATGATACAAATGGAGAGTCTCCTAAAGATATTATATAGCTTAGAGAATGAAATTTTCCCTCCAAAAAATTTCCTGAAAATATTTCCCTCCAAAAAATTTCGCAAAAATATTTTCCTCCAAAAAGTTTGTTAAATTTATTTACCTTCATTATTTTATTCTACAATTTATTGAAAAATGTAAACTAATTTTTTTTATGAAATAAATCATTAGAATTAAAATTGTGAACTACAACTTCTACATTAATTATTTTAATAGTTAAAGTATATAATATTTACTAAACAATTGAATATTTTTTTTAATTTTTATAATATATTCTAAAACAAATTAATCCCACATTCAACCCATTGTCAAACAATTCTACAATATTCGCTTTATTATATTTTAAAACAAATTATCCCACATTAATTGTACGGTAAAACATCTCCGTAATTTCACTTATATACTAAATTTCATTATCACTATTACTCACATCACATCGAAGTTTTCTAAAGTTCGTTGAAAGACTTGTGAATTTGTGAAGTAGCTACATTGCTATCATCAACATATTCAACGAAGAATTCTCTCAATTGAAAGGTAAGTTAATTTTTTTCCATGGAAAATTTTCATATTAAATTAGTTTAATTAAGAAGATTTTTTTTTTTTTTAATTAATAGCTTTTCTGAGCCAAAATAACAGTTAATTTCATCACAAGCATGGTGGGCCCAACCAAACTCAATTACCCAACAGCCGTGGGCGGGCCACCATGGTGTCGTGGGTGGGCGAGGAAGGTGGGCAGTGAGCGGGGTGCGAGAGCGCGAGTGGGGCATTAGGGGGTGTGGGGGCAGGTGGCCCAGTGCCCCCCCCACCCTCCGTGAGGGTTGGGTGATTCTTAGAATCATCACCCAACCCCCGTGGCGGGTAGAGGGGCCGTCAGCCCACACGGCCTCCCCCCATACCCTCAGAATTTCCCAACCCCCGTGGCGGGCAGAGGGACTGTCGGCCCACCCTCCACACCCTCACAACAGCCCCCTTCCCCCCACACACCAACTCCCCCCTGACATGCACCCCCCTCACATGCAATTCCGCTGCCTCACCCACCTCCCACACACCCACCCCACACTTCACACGCACACTCCCCCCTCCCCCTCCCCCCACACACGCACCCCCCCACTCGCATCCCGCCCTCACACTCGCACCTCCCCCTTCACTTGCCCCCCCAACACTCCCCCATGCTCCCCCCCCACCCCCCCACACATGCACCCACCCCCCCTCTCGTCCACCCACCTCCCCCCCTCTCACCCACCCTCACCCCCGCCTCTCACCCACCCTCCCCCACCCCCCCTCACCCACCCTCCCCCCACACACACCCTCCCCCCCTGCCAACATGCACCCACCCTCCCCCACCCCCCCTCACACGCCCACCCCTTCACACACCCGCCCCCCCACCTCACATGCCCTCGCCCTCGCCAGCCCCCTCACGTACCCTCGGCCACGCCTGCCCCACCCCCTCACCCACCTTCCCCCACGCCCACCCCAGCCCATCACCCGCCCTCGCCCACACCCACACCCACGCCCGCCCCCTCACCAGCCCTCGCCCACACCCATGCCCACACCCGCCCCACCCCCTAACCTGCCCTCACCCACGTCTGCCCCAACCCCTCACCTGCCCTTGCTCATGCCGACACCCGCCCCACCCCCTCACCCACCCACACCCATGCCTGGGGCGTGCCACCCCGGCGGCCTGCCCACCCGCCTGGCTAGTGGCTGGGTGATTCCAGGAGTCACCCAGCCACCAGCCGAGTGGGCGAACAGGCCGCTGGGGTGGCACCAGCCCAGGTCGCAGCACCCAGAATCGCCCAACCACCAGCCAAGCAAGCCGGCAGCCCACCCGACCACCCGGCTAGTGGCTGGGAAATTCCAAGAATCATCCAGCCACTAGCTAGGCAGGTCGCAGGGGTGGCACCAGCGCTGGCTGCACCACCCCGGAAGCCTACCTGCCTGCCCGACTGGTGGCTAGGCGATTCAGGGAATCGTCGAGCCACTAGCCAAGTGGGCAAGCATGTCGCCAAGATGACGTCATCCCAGGTCACGCCACCCTAGCAGCTCGCCTGCCTGGTGGCTAAGCAATTCCGAGAATTTCCCAGCTACCAGCCGGGCAGGCAGGCAAGCCACCGGGGTGGCGCCAGCCCTGGACACGCCACCCCAATGGCCCGCCCAGCTGGTGGCAGAGCGATTCCAGGAATCACCTAGCCAACAGCTGGGCAGGTGGGCGGGTCACCGGGTTGGGGTGGGCATGGGTGAGGGTGAGGGCGGGTGAAAGGTTAAGGGGGCGGGCAAGGGCGAGGGCAGGTGAGGGGTTAAAGGGGTAGGCGAGGGTGAGGGCGAGGGTGACTGAGGGGTTGGGTGGGTGTGTGAGGGGTGTGCAGAGGGCAGGTGAGGGGGCGGGTGAGGGGGTGGGGCGGGCGTGGGCGAGGGTGGGTGAGGGGGTGGGGTAGGCGAGGGTGGGTGAGGTTGTGGGGCAGGCGAGGGTGGGTGAGGCGGTAGGTGGGCGTGTGAGGGTGTGGGCGAGAGGGTGGGTAAGGGGGTGCGGCGGCGTGAGCGGGGGCAGGTGAGGGGGCGGGCATGGGCAGGGGTGGGTGAGGGGGTGGGTGACGGGGCGAGCGAGGGTGAGGGAAGCTGAGGGGGTGGGTGGATGTGTGAGGTGGTGGGTGAGAGGGGGAGTGGGTGTGCGAGGGGGTGGGCGAGAAGGGTGGGGAGGGTGGGTGCATGTGAAGGGGGGGAGGGAGGGCGAGGGTGGTGGGGAGGGAGAGTGCATGTGAGGGGGGGTGTGGGCGGGTGTGACAAGAGGGGAGGGTGCGTGTGAGGGGGGGTGGGCGAGAGGGGGAGGGGAAGGGTGTGCGTGATGGGGGTGGTGTGTGTCAGGGGGGTCGAGTGCGTGTGGGGGGGGGTGGGAAAGTGCGTGTGGGGGGGGGGAGTGTGTGTGAGTGGGGGCGGCGAGTGAGAGGGGGGGTGTGTGAGGGGGTGGGCGAGAGTTGGGGGGGGGGGGAGGGAGGTGGGTGAGAGGGGATGGGCAAGAGGGGGCGGGGGCTAGGGTGCGTGTGAAGGGGAGGGGAGGTGGGGGTGGGGAGTGTGCATGTGGGGGGGGGAGTGAGGGGGGTGCATGTGGGGAGGGGGGGTGGGTGTGAGGGGGGAGGGGGCCGGGGTGAGGGTGTGGGTGGCGGGCAGGCGGGGGGAAGGGGGGGGCAAGAGGGGTGGGGGGTTGGGGGGAAGGTGCATGTGATGGGGGGGTGTTATGAAACCAGCTCAAGAAAAGATAGAAAAGATAGATCAACGCCTTAGAATTTGGCCTCTTCGAGGAGGCAACCTCCTTTACATTACATAAATGAACAATTCTTCGATGATTCAAATGACAAAACCTCCTTTCTATATATAGGAGTCTAAGGAGTCACAATATAATCCAGTTGACCTAACAATAATAATATAAAGCCACAAAAATAACAATAGAGGGATTCTATGGGGCACATTAATAACAATATGGGGGCAATAGGGGCATAACAATATAAATAAGGGGTATAACTACAATAGTAATGGGGTAATCACTAGTATTATAGGGACCCAACATGCCCCTCGCCTTCAAAAAAGTGTTGTCCTCAACACTTGAGTAGTTCTCGATACTTCTGCATAAAATTCTCATCCTCCCATGTGGAATCTTCAGGGAATAAGTTCTTCCACTTGATAAGATACTCTGAAATTGATCGATTTCATAGTTGTCGAGTTCTTGTTTCTATAACTGCTTCCGGTTCCAATATAATTTTTCCTTCCTCGTCAAGTTCTGGCAATATTGTTTGAACTGGGAGCTTGTCGCCTATAACCTTCCTTAAACATGAAACATGGAAAACTGGGTGCAATCGAGAAGCTGCAGGAAGCTCCAATTTGTATGCCATAGTACCAATCTTTTGCAACACCTTGTACGGACCATAATACTTTGGTGATAATTTATTATCCTTCTTAGCTTGCTTTAGGGAAATTTGCTTATATGGTTGTAGCCATAAGAATACCCAATCACCTACATCAAAACTTCTTTCATTGTGGTGTTGATCTGCCTGTTGTTTCATTCTATTCTATGCCAACACGAGGTTATCCTTTAATAGTTGGAGGACTTGTTGTTGATGTTCGATGTGATGTTCCACTGCTTGAACCTTAGAATTTTCTCTTAAATATGATGTGATGGATGGTGGTTGATACCCATAAAGTGCCATAAATGGGGTCATTTTTATTGCTGTATGGAAGGAAGTGTTATACCACCATTCAGCCAGAGGAAACCATTTCACCCATTGTGTCTGTTTATCAGATACAAAGCAACGAAGATATCCTTCCAAACATTTGTTTACTATCTTAGTTTGCCGATCAGATTGAGGATGATAAGATGAGCTATGAGCTAACTGAGTACCAAGACAAGAAAATAATTCTGTCCAAAAATTTCCAGTGAAAATGGGATCTCTATCACTTACAATAATCTTTGGGTTTCCATGTAGCTTTTGAATTGTTTCCATAAATGCAGTAGAAACTGTACTGGCTTTAAATGGATTTGATAATGCATAAAAGTGTTCATACTTGGTAAGCTTGTCAACTACCACAATGATGACACTCTTTCCCTCACACTTGAGTAAACCTGTGATAAAATACATTGAAACCTCCTCCCAACATTGGCTTGGAATGGATAAAGGTTGTAACAGACCTGGTGTCTTAATTGTTTAAACTTTATTTTGTTGGCAAACCAAACATTCCGCCACAAACTTTTGAATATCTGATTTAAGGCCATCCCAAAAATATTCCTTCTTAACCCTGTGGTAAGTTTTTAAAAATCCTGAGTGCCCTCCTAAGGGAGAAGTGTGCAATTCCATAAGAATCTTTTGTTTTAGCCAGGAATTCTTACAGAGGTATAAGCGATATCTGTACCATAACGAATCATTTTTCCAGCTAAATGTATCAGATGTACTGGAATCTTGTTGTAGCTTTCGAATAAGTGCCCACACTTCTTCGTCATTCTTCCACATTCTTCCATTCCTCCCTTGCTTCATTTATCCAATCTGGCTGGATAATAGAAATGGTGCACAACAATGCTTCCACATCCTCATCCTTTCTTGAGAGTGCATCTGGCACCACATTTTGCTTCCCCTTTTTGTAGATGATTTCAAAGTCATAACCCAACATCTTTGTGACCCACTTTTGTTGCTCTTCATAGGATAATCAAAACAAAGTATTTAAGGCTATCATGATCTGTTTTTACCTTGAAGTGTCTTCCCATTAGGTAGGGTCACCATTTCTTAAGCGCATGGAGTATTGCCAACATTTCCTTCTCATAAATAGCTTTGCTTAAAAACTTTCCCTTGATTGGACGACTTACAAAAGCAATGGGTCTTTCATCTTGCATTAGAACAACACCAATTCCATTTCCTGAAGCATCACATTCCACAATAAAGGTTTTTGTGAAGTACGATGTAGCTAAGACCGTGCTTGGCACATTGCCTCTTTAAGATGTTCAAAGGCCTTTGTTGCTTCCAGAGTCCATGAAAATGCATCTTTCTTCAATAATGTCATTAGAGGTGTTGCTATTCTACCACAATTCTTAACAAACTTGCGATAATACCCGGTCAACCCAAGAAATCCGCGCAGATGCTTTATGGATGTGGGGATTTTCCATTCCTTCATGGCTTTAATTTTGCTAGGGTCTACCTTAACTCCTTCATGAGATACAATATGACCCAAATATTCCACCTCTTGGACTCCAAATAAACATTTGGATCCTTTTGCATATAATTGTTTCTCCTCCAATAATTGTAGCACCCTGTCAACATGTTCAATATGATCCTTCTAAGACTTGCTGTAGATAAGTATATCATCAAAAAATACTAACACAAATTTTTAAGGAATGGTTTGAAAATTGAATTCATCAAACCTTGAAATGTTGAAGGTGCATTGGTAAGGCAAAAAGGCATGACCAAAAATTCATAATGACCCTCATGAGTTCTAAATGTTGTTTTCAGAATGTCTTCAATCTTCATTCTGATTTGATGATATCTTGAATGAAGATCCAACTTGGTGAAGTAAATTGATCCATGTAGTTCATCCAGTAATTCATCAATGACAGGAGTGGGGAACTTATCTTTAATAGTGAGCTTGTTGATCTCCCTATAATCCGGACACATGTGCCATGATCCATCCTTCTTGTGCACCAATACTACTGGAGCAGAGAAAGAACTTTGACTCGGTTGAATCATACCAGCCTCTAGCATTTATGCAACCATACGTTCAATTTCACTTTTTTGGACATAGGGATATCTGTACGGCCTGATGTTTGGAGGAACACTTCCTCGAATCAGATGAATAGCAAGATCATGATCACACATAGGTGGGAGACCTTTGGGAGTCTCAAATACCTTGGAATGATTGTCCAAGACTTTTTGGAGATCTCGAGAAATAGATGATTATGATGTGGAAACATCTATCGAACATAATTGTGCAATTACACCTCTTTTCTCCTTTTTTCGAAGCTTTTCCATACCATTAGAGCTGATTATCTTCCTTGGTTTCCCTACAATACCCCTTAATTCAACTTCCTTTCCTTCCGTAGAAAATTTGATGAAAAGTTCTTGAAAATTAAAAGCTATTGTACCCAAGGATCGTAGCCATTAGACTCCTAGTACAACATCAGCACCTCCCATTGGAATGGAAAGCATTGGGCTAGTCAATACATATTCTCCCATGGATAGCTTGATATTATGGCACTTTCCAGAGCAATTTATTGTTCCTCCATTTGCAGTCATCACTTGACACTCTGGTGCTAGATATAGGAAGCAATTCAATTCTTTTGCTACCCTACAGTGAATAAAATTGTCGGTGCTTCTTGAATCAATCAACACTATTACCTTTTTCTTCTTTATTTGTCCTTCTATCTTGATGGTTTGAGGAGCGGTAATTCCCACCAATGCATTACAAGATATGGTTATATTTATTTGTTCTTCATCTAGGCTTTGTTCTTGGAGCATATCCTCTTCTTTTGACCTTTCTTGCTCCTTTTCTTCTTCCTCTTCACAATCTATGTAGAGTAATTTCTTCTCAGCACACTTATGACCTTTAGTGTATTTGTTATCACAACTATAACAAAGCCCTTTTGCTCTCTTTTCTTCCAATTTTTGTGGTGTCAACCTTATAGGTTGTGGAAGAGTAGGGGCAACTGCACTTCCGTCTTTATAGTTGTGAGTGGTATGCTTCCTAGTTGCCATAATTTTGCTTTCCATTTTTCTTTCTAACCTAAATGCCTTCTCTAATGAATCAGGTTCCCAAAGGTGAACATCATGTTGGATATTATCCTTTAAAGAACCTATGAACACATCAATCCTATGCTCCTCTGGAATATCTTTTACCCTTATGTTCAATTTTTGGAACTCCTCAATGTGCTCCATTATTGAACCATTTTGTTTGAGACTTATCAATTGGCTAAAAAAAGTGTTTCTTTTTGTATCCTCATAATGTGCTATCAATTCTTCCGTAAAAATTGCCCAAGTGATAATTTTTTTACGAGAGCAAAGACATTGATACCATACAAACTGATTTGTTTCCAAATATAAAGTTGCCATACGTACCCTTTCTGTGTTTTGCACATTATTGAGATCGAAGAACTGCTCCATCTGTAATATCCATGTGGCGGGATCCTTGCCATCGAACTTCCTCATATTGATTTTTGGAATATGGTGGGTCTTCAATCCAACATTAGAGTATATGGAATCATGATTATATTTTCTTTTCTTCACATCATGAGTTTCCTTTACAACCTTTTCACCATTAGTAATTATTTCTTGTAGAAAATTTGTCAAATCTGTCTTCAAATCTGCCACATTTGTCTTCAAATCATCCATCTTAGCTTCCATGCCCTTTATCTTAGATTCCACGCCATTTATCTTAGATTCCACGCCATTTATCTTAGATTCCATGCCATTTATCTTAGCTTCTGTTAGTTTTTGTGAGCGTGACATTTGTTGCACTTGTTCTTGTAATTTTGATATATCATGTAGCATTTCTTCCTCTTCTTGATGAGTCATGCTAAAGCTTTTAAGTTCCTTACTAGGTGTTTGCATTTTCTTTCCTTGGGGCATCAGTTACCGATAATAATGCTTTATTATGCCCTTTGAATTCCTTCAAACCAAGATTACGCAAAAATTTAAAAAAAAACTACACACCTTTTTTCACTTTGTAGAAGCCTGATACAGAATCTGATGTATCTCTATAATTTCAGATCATCTAGTTCTGAAATTTCAACCTGTTGTGGCCTTCTGCATCCTCTTTCCAATGCCACAAGTCTGACCCAAATTGGTTTCTCCAAGGAAGAGTTATGCGAAATATCCCACAGTGACTTGATTATAGACTAGTTCAGTAGAGCAAACTTGTACGACGTGCCACGAGTCACTGTTTTGACCTATGGATCTGAAAAATACATACAAGAAACTATAGTCCATCCTCTTTCTTTACTTATGAAATTTCAATCTTATCCCCAGAGAGAAAGTTATGATGATTTCCCCAGGTCACCCTTTTGGAATGTAATTCAAGAGTCTACAAAAAGACCAACTTCCTCAGATCATATCTCCACAAATATAGTGCGAAAAACTCTGAAATTCAGACCCGAGGCTCAGCGCGATTTCTTCTCAAATGAGTTTTTTTTGCGACTTCTGAAACTGTTGGAAATACTGAGAGGGGGGGTGAATCAGTATTTCTTTTTCCCACCATTGTTTTACTAGTTAAAACATATATATTCAGAACACAAAATGAACAACAAGAATAAATGCTTTTATTAATATAACTGTACAGTAAAATAAATACAATATATAGATGGTAACAATCAATTTGCAAGCTCCAAATTGGACTTTGGTGAGGCTCCAACCTCCAGAGCACCAATTCTATTTTGCCAAGACACCAATCTTGGACTTAGGAGCACCAACTCCCAAGGACTTCAATCCTGTTCAATTCTGAGGCTCCAACCTCTTTGGTATACACTGGTGTGCTGCTGCACTCGTTTCAGCTTCCACTGCTTCTGCTACCCCCTTTGCTTCTACTGCTTCCACTATCTCATACTCAGGTTATACCATACACCAACAACCTTCATTAGTTCTCTATTTTTGCTGCTTTTATATGTTCCATGCCCCTGTCCATTCGTTTCCTCTTACATGCTGGTTCTTTGGCTTCCTCCTCAGTCGCTATCGTTTCCTCTGACTCACTTGATTGCTTGACACTTCGGCTTCCCATTCCTTTGCTTCTTCTGTCTACACAAGCGTTCCAATATTCTCAGGACGCGTTGTGTCAATGGCAAGCACTGAGTCAACGCAGAGGACCATATTCATAAGACTGTAACAGCGCTGCTTTGCCAATGATTGTGGGCATACACAGGGATGGCATTATTTAATGGACAGCCACGTCCTTATCACAATCACAATCGCCATGATTTGGTCTCCCGCACTATCGGGATTGTTCCTCACAGTATTTTCACCTCCACACTATAGAATCGGAGCCACCCTTTTATCGCCGCTTTTATGTCTATCGGAAGCCACCGCCAACCGCGTCCACACATACAACCAACACAAGCATTACAATATATGTCTTAAGGCTTAAACCCACAACCACATATAATATATGGGAAACATTATAAAACCCCTTTATAATGATTTCGGTCACATATACATTACTACACAGGAACCCATGTAAATCCGCTCAAATGAACATTCGCAGGTTTCAAATATTATCCGCTCGCCTTTATAATTATCGGCGGGTCTGGATTTCGGCGATCACAATAAATCCCTTAACTCCGACCTCTGACACCCTTGCGGACCCGATACCTCTTACATCCCTTCCCAAAATGACTTCGGGTGCAGGATATCGGGGTTATCGCGGCCTCTTGCGATGCGATAGTTCTGCGGACCCAACGGCCCATTAAACTGTTCTGTATATTATTTCGGCTCTGTTTATGGGCGTACAGTCCTAAGCTCTTGCGGACATGATATCCTTTAATGACCCATTCTATAATGATTTCGGGTCTGGATGATTTCGGCGATTTCTTTAATCACTGCTCTGATGTGATACAAGGCCTCCGCAGACCCGATGGTCCTTAAACTTGGCTTCATAATAATTTCGGCTCCGGACTATCGGAGCTTACACTTAACAGTCCCAAATGCCCTTCCGGATCCGATATTACTTTATGCTCCCCTTTATAATGGTTCGGCTCTAGTCTGTCGGAGCATACACTTCGGCGGTTGCGAAAGGCTCCACTCCTCCGATGCGATATTGATTTCGGACCCGAAATCCTTATCCGCTGCACTTCATAATACCTCGGCTCCGGGATTTCGGAGCACACAGTTAAGAGCTTAAACGGACCTCTCCGACGCGATATTGGGTTTGAACCCGATATGGGTCTGGACCAATCTGAATAAGAATTCACTTCCGCTCTCATCCCTAAGGGTTCTGATACTATATCACTACGATTTTCCTCCACTCCCTATAATCGTTAATACATGCATATGTGGGTTTTTATTGCCCAAATAACGCCTGATAGTATTAATGAAGGCATATATGGGTTTTGATCGCCCGAACAGCTCCCGATAATGTTGTCTGAGGCATATATGGCTCTGTTTGCTTCACTTGCTCCTCCAATGGCTCCTCTTGCTTCGATATGCTCCGATAGCTCCTCTTCTTTGGCATATATATGGCATATATATATATGTGGCTCCTCCTATAGCTCTTCTTTGCTCCAATGTGGCTCCTCTGACTTGGTTTGATCCTCTAATGGCTCCGTCTCCTCCTCTTGAATATTTCCATATTGAAATTAATGACAATCTGTGTCCAACAATCTCCCCCTTTGTTATTGATGGAAATATTCTTCTGCTCTCTCCCCCTTTGACATCAATGGCAAAGGAATGCATACAAACTCCCCTTGTCAAACTGCTCCCCCTATCTTACTGCGTCTTTATGAATGAACTTGAGTGATGATAACGAAATAACCCCCATCTTTTGACGTAGATGTTCGAATGCTTCCCGAGGAAGAGTTTTTGTGAAAATATCAGCTATCTGCTCCTTAGTACTGATATATTCCAGAGTGATGTTTTGTTCAGCTACTTTCTCACGGAGGAAATGATACTTGATTGGTATGTGTTTGGTTCTTGAGTGCATCACTGGATTTTTGTTGAGACTGATAGCACTTGTGTTGTCACAATAAATGGTAATTGGTTGATCTGTACATATGTCGACATCTTTTAGCACTTCCTTCATCTATAGTATCTGAGTACAATAGTTTGATGCAACAATATACTCGGCTTCGGTTGTGGATAATGAGATGGATGACTATTTTTTTGCTAAGCCAGGATACCAAACAGTCTCCTAGGAAGAATGCATTCCCACTAGTACTTTTCCGATCATCTATATTTCTAGCCCAATTAGCATCGGTGTATGTAGTTACAGTCAGTGTTGAGCTCTTTGGGTACCAAAGACCGAAATCAGAAGTTCCCTTCAGATATTTGAGAATTCTTTTTACAGCTAATAAATGGGATTGTTTGGGAGCAGATTGAAATCTTCCCGCCATTCCTACTGCTTGCATTATGTCTGGTCGTGTAGCTGTTAAGTATAGAAGGGCTCGAATCGTTGATCTGTAATGAGTCGCATCTACTAGAGGGGAGTCATCATCTTTGCTCAGTTTGCATTTTGTGGTCATGGGAGTGCTCATGGGTGCACAGTCCTCCATTCCATATTTTTTGAGCATGTCTTTTAGATATTTGGCTTGAGATATACACAATCCTGCTCTGGTTTGAGATACTTGAAGTCCAAGGAAGTGGGACAGTTCTCCTATCATTGACATCTCAAACTCTTTTGCCATGCTTTGAGAAAATTCATGGCTCATTTCATTATTATTACTAGAAAAAATCAGATCATCGACATAAACAAGAGCAACTAGTAACTTACCTTGATCTGTCTTTATGTATAGATTGCTTCCAGCCACTCCCTTTTTGAAGCCTTGTTGTTGGAGATAGTTATCCAGTCTTGCATACCAAGCTCTAGGAGCTTATTTCAACCCATACAAAGCCTTTTTCAACTTACAAACTAGGTCCTTTCCTACTGTCAGATCAAAACCTTCTGGCTGCTCCATGTAGACTTCCTCTTTGAGTTCCCCATTTAGGAATGTTGATTTCATGTCCATTTGATAGATTTTGAATCCTTTCGAGCAAGAAAATGCTAAGAATAGCCTGATAACTTCCATATGGGCCACTGGTGCAAATGTCTCTTCAAAGTCAACTCCTTCAATTTGTGAATAGCCTTTGCAGACAAGTCTTGCCTTGTTTCTGATAACCTGTCATTCCTCATTCATTTTATTTTTGAACACCCATTTGGTTCCTATTATGTTTTTGTCCTTTGGATGAGGTACTAGCTCCCATGTCTTGTTCTTCTCAATTTGGGACATTTCTTCTTCCATTGCTTTTACCCAATGAGGATCCTTACTTGCTTCTGTGAATGTTTCTGGTTCTATCATAGATAGGAGGGCAACGGCTTTTCTCTTGGGTGAGGTTGTTATCCTTCTTCAGGTCTGCACACCTTCATCTCTATCGCCAATGATCTGTGCTTCTGGATGGTATCTTTCTACATACTTCATCTTTGAAGGGGTATGAGGTGGTTCTCTTTCCTCTTCTTCTTCTTCATCATCTATCTCTTCTTCTTTAGGTTCTTCTTCTTCAATGAGAAAGTCATCTTCTTGTTCTTCAATTTCCTTTTCTGGAAGATCTGCATCAACCTTTACATCGATGCTTTCCGCTATTTTCTTTAGTTGAAAATTGTAGCACTTGTAAGCTTTGCTCCATGGAGAGTATCCAAGAAATATCCCCTCATCAACCCGAGAATCAAATTTTCCAGGTGAGCCATCATTTATTTTTATGAAGCACTTGCTTCCAAATATCTTGAAGTACTTCATCGAAGCAGGTATTCCTTTCCATAGCTCATAAGGATTTTTGTCACAATTTGGTCTTAATTGAGTCCGATTCAGTGTATAGACAGTTGTCCCTACTGCTTCCCTCCAGAATTTAGGCTGTAGGTCTGCTGCTAACAGCATGGTTCTTGCCATTTCTTGGACTGTTTGGTTTCGTCTTTCAACTACCCCATTTTACTGAGGTGTTCTGGCAGCCGAGTATTCCCTTTTAATTCCATGAATATTGCAGAACTCACTAAACTTGTTTGATGTGAATTCTCCTCCTCTGTCTGTTCTGAGACACTTAATTTTTGAATCTTTTTCATTTTCTAGAAGGGCTTTTAGATTCTTAAAACACTCAAAAGTTTTAGATTTATACTTTATGAAATATATCCACATCATTCTAGTATAATCATCAACAAATAACATAAAGTACCTTTCTCCTTGGAGTGATTGATTTCTAGTTGGCCCACACACATCAGCATGGATGATCTCCAAGGGCTTTGATGTACAGTGTTCCTTTGTCTTGTGGCTGGTTCTGGTCTATTTTCCATGTTGACATGGACCACACACTGCTTGATTTGGTTTGAATAGCCTTGGGATGTCTTGTACAGCTTTGATCTTGCTGATATTGATCAGATTTTCGAAGCTGGTATGTCCAAGTCTCTTGTGCCACAGCCAACTCTCATCTGTCTGACTCAAGTAGCATTTATTTTCCTGAATCTTGTTTAGAACGTAAATATTGTCTGGTGTTCTCACCCCTTTTGCCACAAGTTTCCCTGAGCAGAGTTTCTTATTTCACAGTCTTTGGTGCTGAAAACAACCTTATGTCCTTGATCACAGATTTAGCTGACACTCATAAGGTTGTGTTTGAGTCCGTCAACCAGTAGAGCATCTTGAGCTTTTCCTTTTCCATTGATTAGAGTCATTGTTCCTCTTCCTGCAATTTTGCCAGTTCCGCTTCCAAAGGACACATTCCCTTCCTTTTTGCTCATTGAGATAAATTTCCTTCTGTCTCTTGTCATGTGTCTGGAGCACCCACTATCCACAAACCACTGGTTTCCATTATTTTGCGCAAATAGACCCAGGCCACATTTGTCCATTGCAGAGTTCTTGCTACTCGTCTTTCTTCCTCTGAGTGGGCAGTCTTGTTCATAGTGTCCATTATTGTAGCAAAAAGAGCAAGTCAGATCAAATTTAGTCAAGGGATCAAATGAATTGAAGGTTTTGATTTGTCCCTGTCTTTTGGGGGCATATGAGTTGATTACTCGGTCCTTTTGCATTGTATTTTCACTTCTGCGAGCCATACAGTGTCTAGCTTGGTGACTGAAGTTTTTACAGTGAAAACAATGTCCAAGAAAGATGATTTTGAAGCAACCACAGTTTAATTCGATTTCCTTCCTGAGAATTACTCCTCCCTCATCCTTTGGAATTTTGATGGGCCCTTGGTGGAGTACAGGTTTGTATTTGTTGTAGTGTCCATGATTCGACTCCACCTTCTTCTTTGGAGTAATCTTTCTTTATTCTTGGAATCTGGGATGCACTTTTGATAACATACTTTTTCATCTTTTGGGTTGCAGGAAAGTGCATTCGACATAGCTTTTTGCACTATTCTTAGTGCTTGAGGATTCCCCCTTGAAACCTATTCCAGACTTATCATGTTGAGGTTTTTTATTTTTCAGAATAGTATCAAGTATTTGAGAGCTTTTACAGCGCTTTTTAATTTTCTCCAACTCCTTTCTCAGAGATACTACTTCGGCCTCACGTTCTTCACAAGTCTCTTCTTTTTCTTTAAGCTTTGTTTCCAAGAGATCTTCTCTCCTTCTTATTTCCTCGTTTTCCACTTTGAGAGAGATGATTTTGTTCCGTAGTTTCTCGTTCTCTTCAATGGTGCTTATTAACAGTTCATCCACATTTCCTTCTGGCCCCGAGTCATCATCATCTGTGAGTGCCATGAATAATGCTTCTTGGCTTTCATCATGGTCGCTTTCCTCATCTGATTTCTTTTTGATGACCATAAACTCATCCTCAACAGACTCATCTTGCTTGGAGAGGAGGTTTTTCTTATTGAACCCTTTCTTTTTGTGTGTCATTCTTTTAGGATTTCCTTCATCATCAATGTCATGTTTATGAGGACATTTTGCTGCATAATGACCTATTTTACCACATTTAAAACAAATAAGAGGATACTTGCCTTTAAGCTTAGATCCTCTCTTCAGCTTTCGTACATATTGAGCCAATTCAGATTCCACATCTGACTCATCACTACAGTCATTCCTTTCTTTCCCTTTCTTTGACTTTGAGGCCTTGAATGTTGCATCTTTGGAGCTAGGACCACCTTTCCTCATTTCATAGGCAGTGAGAATTCCATGGAGTTCATCCATTTTGAGGGTGTCAAGATCCTTTGATTCTTCTGTAGCACTTATTTTGGAGTCAAATCTGTCTAGAAGAGACCTTAATACCTTTTGAACAATGGTACTTTCTTCAACTTTTTCGTCCAATCCTTTCAGGGAATTTACCACTTCAGCTACTCGAAGGAGGTATGCTGCAATGTCTTCTTCGTCTTCCATCTTCAAACTTTCAAATTGTCTTCTGTGAGTTTGAAGCTTTGCCTTTTTGACTTTTGAGTCTCCATCATACAAGCCAACTAGCTTCTCCCACATTTCTTTGGCAGAGTTACAGTGCATGATTTTTGTAAAATCGGAATCAGTGATTCCACTAGTGATAGAGTTCATGGATTTTGCATTTTCAATGTAGGCTTTCCTCTCGTCTTGGTCTGTTGGAAGAGTGGAAGTCGCTCGGTATTCAGTTTGACAAAAATGTTAGACTTCAGATCCAAGGGACATTAAATAGTAAGTCATTCTTTTCTTACAAAACCCAAAGTTAGTGCCATCGAACAGAGGAGGTTTTCCTGATGCTTCATGATTTCTCATCATGGCTGTTGATCCTTCTTCAAGCTGTTAGGCTAGTATGAAGAAGCTGGCTCTGATACCAATTGTTGGAAATACTGAGAGGGGGAGTGAATCAGTATTTATTTTTCCCACTATTTTTTTACTAGTTAAAACATATATATTCAGAACATAAAATGAACAACAAGAATAAATGCTTTTATTAATATAACTGTGTAGTAAACTAAATACAATATATAGATGGTCACAATCAATTGCCAAGCTCCAACTTGGACTTTGGTGAGGCTCCAACCTCCAGAGCACCAATTCTATTTTGCCAAGACACCAATCTTGGACTTAGGAGCACCAACTCCCAAGGACTTCAATCCTGTTCAATTCTGAGGCTCCAACCTCTTTGGTATACACTGGTATGCTGCTGCACTCTTTTCAGCTTCCACTGCTTCTGCTGCCCCCTTTGCTTCTACTGCTTCCACTATCTCATACTTAGGTTATACCATACACCAACAACCTTCATCAGTTCTCTGTTTTTGCTGCTTTTATATGTTCCATGCCCCTGTCCATTCATTTCCTCTTACATGTTGGCTCTTTGGCTTCCTCCTCAGTCGTTATCGTTTCCTCTGACTCACTTGATCGCTTGACACTTCGGCTTCCCATTCCTTTGCTTCTTCTATCTACACAAGTGTTCCAATATTCGCAGGACGTGTTGTATCAATGGCAAGCACTGAGTCAACGCAGAGGACCATATTCATAAGACTGTAATGGCGCTGCTTTGCCAATGATTGTGGGAATACACAGGGATGGCATTATTTAACGGACAACCACGTCCTTATCACAATCAGAATCACCATGATTTGGTCTCCCACACTATCGAGATTGTTCCTCACAGTATTTTCACCTCCACACTATAGAATTGGAGCCACCCTTTTATCGCTGCTTTTATGTCTGTCGGAAGCCACCGCCCAACCCCGTCCACACATACAACCAACACAAGCATTACAAATATGTCTTAAGGCTTAAACCCACAGCCACATATAATATATGGGAAACATTATAAAATCCCTTTATAATGATTTCGGTCGCATATACATTACTACATAGGAACCCATGTAAATCTGCTCAAATGAACATTCGTGGGTTTCAAATCTTATCCGCCCGCCTGTATAATTATCGGTGGGTCCTGATTTCGGCGATCACAATAAATCCCTTAACTCCAACCTCCGACACCCTTGCGGACCCAATACCTCTTACATCCCTTCCTAAAATGACTTCGGGTCCGGGATATCGGGGTTATCGCAGCCTCTTGCGATGCGATAGTTCTGCAGACTCGACAGGCCATTCAACTGTTCTGTAAATTATTTTGGCTCCGTTTATGGGCGTATAGTCCTAAGCTCTTGCGGACCTGATATCCTTTAATGACCCGTTCTATAATGATTTCGGGTCCGGATGATTTCGGCGATTTCGTTAATCACTGCTCCAATGTGATACAAGGCCTCCACAGACCCGATGGTCCTTAAACTTGGCTTCATAATAATTTCGGCTCCGGACTGTCGGAGCTTACACTTAACAGTCCCAAAGGCCCTTGCAGACCCGATATTACTTTATGCTCCCCTTTATAATGGTTTGGCTCCGGTCTATTGGAGCATACACTTCGGCGGTTGCGAAAGGCTCCACTCCTCCGATGCGATATTGATTTCGGACCCGAAATCCTTATCCGCTGCACTTCATAATACTTTGGCTCAAGGATTTCGGAGCGCACAGTTAAGAGCTTAAACGACCCTCTCTGACGTGATATTGGGTTCGGACCCGATATGGGTTTGGACCAATCTGAATAAGAATTCACTTCCACTCTCATCCCTAAGGGTTCTGATACTATATTGCTGCGATTTGCCTCCACTCCTATAATCGTTAATACATGCATATGTGGGTTTTTATTGCCTGAACAATGCCCGATAGTATTAATGAAGGCATATATGGGTTTTGATCGCCTGAATAGCTCCCAATAATGTTGTTTGAGGCATATATGGCTATGTTTTCTTCACTTGCTCCTCCGATGGCTCCTCTTGCTCCGATAGCTCCTCTTGCTCTGATAGCTCCTCTTCTTTGGCATATATATATGTGGTTCCTCCTATAGCTCTTCTTTGCTCCAATGTGGCTCCTCTGACTTGGTTTGCTCCTCTAATGGCTTTGTCTCCTCCTCTTGAATATTTCCATATTGACATCAATGACAATCTGTGTCCAACAAAAACATCACAGAAAAAAGTTATAGCGAAAATGCCATGATGACCTGTTTGGAGCAGCGAAACCCTAGAATCCAAAGCTCTGATATCAAATGTTATGAAACCAGCTAAAGAAAAGATAGAAAAGATAGGTCAACGCCTTAGAATTTAGCCTCTTCGAGGGGGAAACCTCTTTACATTACATAAATGAACAATTCTTCGATGATTCAAATGACAAAACCTCCTTTCTATATATAGGAGTCTAAGGAGTCACAATATAATCCAGCCGACCTAACAATAATAATATAAAGCCATCAAAGTAACAATAGAGGGCTTCTATGGGGCACATTAATAACAATATGGGGGCAATAGGGGCACAACAATATAAATAAGGAGTATAACTACAATAGTAATGGGGTAATCACTAGTATTATAGGGACCCAACATGGGGGGAGTAAGGGGGGTGCGTGTTGGGGGGGTGGGTGTGAGGGTGGAGGGCACCAGGGTGAGGGTGTGGGTGGCGGGCGGGTGGGTAGTGTGAGGGGGCTACGTGTGTGGGGGGGGGGGTGGGGGGGGGGCTACATGTGTGTTGGGGGGGGGGGGGGGGGGGGGGGTTGCAGGGGGCGGGGGAGCCGCCGACCCACACCCCCCGCCCCTAACACCCCCTATTGCCCCACCTGCACCCTCACACCTCACTCGCCCACCTGCCTACCTGAATCTTTCTAGACCAAAGACTCTTAAAGGTGCATCTTCAAGAAACATTGGTGAATGAAATCCACCTGAGCTCATGGCTACAAATCTTTCAAGTTCCTCAAGTGATAAGAAGATGATTTCAGACTGGAAGAATTCAAAAGAGATGAAATTTCCATCAAGAATCTGGTATGTGAAAGAAATAAAAAGCACAAATGTCAATATATATCTATATATTTATATACTGATGATAATGGAATTTTTGAGGTAATGGGAAGAGTCATAGATATGTGTTCAATATCAGACACTGAAGTTGTTTACATACTTACAAAAGCTCCCAATTCACATGAAAGGATTAAATACCGACTATCGTATTCATTGTATGACATGAGAAAGGTATCTACAAAGTTGTGTAAACAAATTGCAAATGAGATGACACAAAACATCATAAGTATTGTTATTTATATTTGTATTTTGCGTTCTTGAAAGTGTCTTGCTATATTTTTTAACTTTGTTTTTTATTGACATACGATATTTAGTTTGGCAGAATTTTGTTGCAAGTTGTTCAATGAGGTTGGGAGGCATTCATTTTATAGAGCATGATATCATGAAAGCTTTTAGCAGTTTTTACTCAGTGTCAGAAGAAGATATGAAAACATGCAAAATGTAGTAATTGATGATGCTACAAAACTACATCCAAAGAATCACAAAAAAAGGCCTCTGGTGGATAAATCCAGCAAGGGTAAACAAGTTACTTTTGAGGACGATGAAGTTGAAACTGACAGTAAAGCATATGTTGCCATTACTGAAGATGACATTGGAACTGAGAAGAGCCATAAAATACCAAAATTAACAATGCCAGAGAATAAATTTTTTGGGAATGTTATGACAAATAAAAGTAAAGTTGAAGATTTTGAAGTAGTCATTACCAGTAGTCAAGAACCTAGTGAAACTTAAAAAAAAAGCAGAGAAGTCATTACACCAAGAGTTGATTTAGAGGATGGTATTATCAAAACAAAACAAAATTCCATTCAACAAAATTTGACAAAGAGAAACATAATTGATGGTGGTCGTACATTTCAGCTTAATGTCAGGAAAACCTACAAGGCAAGTGAAGGACAATGTCAATATCAAGTCAGAAAACCACATCATCTACATGTTCACAACTTTAAGATATTGATCAGGTACAATCCATATGCTCATGTGGTTAGTTATGTGCTTATTTTTTATCCACTTCAAGTTCCCAACAAAGAAGCATTTGATAAGTCAAAATGTTTTGAATACAATTATTATGTGCTTGGGGGTAACTATTTTGTAGAAGCTTAAAGACAATTGATGGAGGAATATCCTAGTAACCCACATTTTGAAACAATGAAATATATAATTTGTTGGTTTATCAGATACAAAAGAAAAATTAGTGGCATGGGATCATAATTTAAGACAATGAATATAGGATGTCTATGACTTTCATCCAAAGGGTTAGATTTATTCATAGTGAGTTTCAAGAAAAATATGGCGGGGATAGAATAAATGTTACTGCAGATTTCTGAAAGGAATGCTGTATGGAAATAGGCTATCAAATTGAAGAGAAAAACAATTCAAAAGGCGGAAAATACACCAAAAATAGTGATTTATTCAAAGGTTTTGATAACATTTTCCAATTGACATTTAGAACTGGAGATTTTTGGAAATTGATTGATGAGATTTTTAGCATGTGGGAAGACATTGCCATTAAAAAATAGAGGGTCAAAAAGTCTAAGCCATTGATATGTAGCAACAGTAAATCAGCTCCTGAAATATATCATCTTCCATACAACATGACTATCACACCTTGGAGGGCAATGCAAGGAGTGAAAGATGAAAAAATTGTCAAAAAAATAGTATCTCGTGTGAGGTCAGGGGAATTATCATTGGAGGAAATGTCTGAAGAATGTAAAAAGTAAGTTTGTTGAATTATTTTTATTTATTTCTAGGCTATAATTATATTTTAAATAAAACATGTTGTTCTTGGTAGTATTTGTTATACATATCATTATATTAACTTTTTGTTACTTTATCTATGCAGTCACAAAGTTTACATGAAAATTCAAGAACAAATGCTTAGATTTTTGAATGAAGATAATTGGGATGATGTTGTATGCAACTATCCAAATTCAAGTTCTACATCAACAGTAAAAGCTTTTTATCTTGCATTTAAAAAGGTATCTTGATTTATACATTCATTTTTATTCACCTGTGTACTATTTTTAATTTATAACTTACACATATATTTGTTTATTTTTATAAAAGATGAGGAAGGATGATAATGGAGCACTAGATATTTTCAAAACCTTTATTGAAAAAATAAAGATTGAAAGGCTAAGGAAGCAGCGTATTAAGAATGTTGAACTTGATCCAACTCTTAATCATTTCATTTGGAATTGGCTAGACACTATTCAATATCAAGTAATACAAGGTGACTATGAAGACATTGCTAAACTCATACCTAAAAGGGATTATGCCCTAGTCATTGCAGATATTCCCCATGGTCTCAATATTCCAAACATTGACTATGATAGTGACCCTTATACTTATCAAGCTCTTAGTAAAGTGGTTGTGGGATTTGTAGGAGTCACGTCATCACCATTATGGAGATTTGTGACATTTCATTTAGACATACAATTGGCAATGATATTGTCAAGCTTCAAGGGGAAAACAAATTCAAGGATGCAGCTTACATGGTAAGACGTTTAAAATGCATATTTGATTAATGTTGAAAAATTCATTTATGTACAAGTTAATTGAACTTTTACTATTTCATGTTACAGGCAAAAATAAATCTTCTTAACAATGAAAACCAACAATTTATAAATGGTTGCGAGTTCATTCATATTGATAGTTGGGCAAAAGATGGTAGTCATATGTCTATGATTTTTAATCAGGTAGATGGAAAGAGTCATAGCCAAATACTGACTTATGATGCTATTGTGAGAAAACTAACATATGAAGACAAAGAAGCAAAAGGAGAGATAGTTAACATTTATCAAAAACCACAATTATTGATTAAGTATCTTATAGACATATGTTCAAATAAAGGAGATTGGGTTCTGGATTTATTTTCTGGCTCAGGTAAGTTTTATTATATGGAATTGAATTTCAATATGTTATTTTTTAATTAATATGTCATTGCACTAATTTAGTTCATTATTTCTTTTCTGCTTGATAATTAGGTATAACACTAGCATGTTGCCTTCAAAAAGGAAGAAATTGCATTGCAATTGAAAAAGATCCAATACAATGCAATTTCATTCAGCAAAGAATTAGTGCTCTTCAATTTCTTTCAGATGCAATGCAAGAAATTAGGTTGAAGAAAGGGGACTTTAATGAATCACGCGTGACCAAAAAGGCAAAGGAACCCCAACCACCATTACATGTAATGTTTGGAAAGACATACATTGGGAGATTTGCAGACATCAAAGATCCATTAGAAGAGGAAAATGAGCAAAAGGAAGTAGAAAATTTTGTGGAAGAAGACAATGATGAAACTCTAGAGGATGAAGAGTTTGGATTACGTGACGCTGTTGATTAAATTTAAGTTAAGCTTGGAAATCAAGCTTTGCAATGTTTTGACTTTGATATTTTATGAGAAGAATAAACACTCAATTAAGGTTGTTACGCGTTCAATATTTGTAATATGTGATTTTCGCATTGATTTTTAAGTTAATTATTATTTTTTGAAAAAAAAGTGATTATTATTATTTTTTTGACATGAAATTCATAAAAAATTACTATTATTTAACCATTTTTAGTTAAAATTTTCATATAAAAATTGTGATTTTGACATGTCAATTCTAGAAAAAAATTATCAAAACGTGTATTTTTTTGTAATATTTATGTTAAAAATGGTTTTTTTTATGTCCATTGTTAAAAAATATTGTTTTTTAAAAACAATTATTTCATGTGGATTGAAAAATTAACTAAGGATGTATGAATATGTAGAATATCGAAAATTCAAAATATCGACCTTCTAATTTAAAAATGCAAAACAATAAAAACCTCACTACAAAAAAATTAAAATTATAATAAAAAAAAAAAGAAAATATGAAGAAAATGACCACTTTAAAAATTATCAAATTTACAAAATAATTATTTACATTTCATACGTTAGAAAATTTAAAGCCAAAAAATAGGTCTTTTAAAAAAAGGGTCTGATGTAGAATACCCACTTTTTAAAATCAGCATGAAAATCACTACCATTCTAAAATGTAATGTACATAAAAAAAATTAAAGTGCCAAAAACTATGCTCTAAAAAAAGCATGTGTGTTCTGCGTCACCCCTTTTCAAAATCAGGTCACTTTTTTGCTATCTCTACGAAATGGGTAACAGTATCTGTTTCTGTTTCAAGTCACTTTTTTGCATATTTCAAGTTTTTATATTTTATCCTCAAATTTCTTAACCACATCTCACCTTTCATCAGAACTGGCTCACTCCTCATCAATAGAGATCATCAATTATCAAAATTGGCTTAATTTAATTAAGACTGACAAACTAGACAAGAGTGCATCCCTTATTCTTTATTGTATAATGATGTGGCATGATTTTCACCCTCAATTTGAACACTTAAAGCTTCTTGTCATATATTTTTGGGGGAATTTCTAAAAAGTGCATCCTTGAATCACGCCAATTTCCAAGGGTATGTATATCCAAATGAACAATCATGAAACCAATGCTTATTAAATAGAAGAGCCAATAAATATAACACAAAAAAATGGTATCGGATTCGATTCAACCCTCCTTGTAATGAGCACCTATAAATTACATCAATGGAGTATTTCATGAATCCTTTATTCTATTAAGCACCCATATCTATGTTTCATTGTATTGTATACTTCTATTTTGGCTACACATGTTTCTCTTCTTGCATGATTATGTTTATATGCAACAAAACATTAATATATACAATTTCTTGATAAAGTGACTCAAACCAATAAAGGTTGTTCCATGTCCTCTAAATATACAAGAAATATAAACAAACTAATATTTCCCTAAAAGTGTTCAACTCCTCTAAATATACATGCCGAAACAAGTTATTTTTGTTACGCCACATGGCCTTTGATGAAAACAACCTCCTTCCTACAAAGGGAAATCTAGAAATGTTTACACCCTATTACAAATGTACGAAAAATATGTTTTCAAATGATGTTCCTACATCAACAAGAAAAAAAATTGAGTTGGTCTTCAATAAGACTTCAACTAACCTATAGGTAACAAACAAGAATTGTATTTAAGTAATAAAAATATATTTTGATCATGCCAACTATTATAAAACCATCCTAGATCCATCTTAACTCTGGATCTATCAAGCACCGAGAGTGATCAAATCTCTTGAGGTGAAAACCTCTTTTTTGAGTGAAAAACTTGAGGAAAGGTTTTCACCTCGAGACATTTTATATCTCTCGACACTTGATAGATCAAAAGTTAAGATGGATCTAGGCTAGTTTTAGTTGTGTGTAGCCAAGGAAAATCAATCGAAGATATGATTAATTTTATCAATGATATGTAAATACATCTAATATTAATATAATCATTTTAAATATGATAAATATATCTAAGATTAATCTGGTCATTTTAATTTTAAATTTTCTTAGTTACCTTAGCTTATTTAGATGATAAATATTGTTAATAACTTTAATGATGAAAAATGATGAAATAAAAATTATGAATGCAAAGTGACAATGTAATAGTGTTGAATGATAGAAAATGTGAATAATAAGAATGTAGTCGGCTGCAAATAGTCTTCATTGTGATTAATCTCAAACTATTTTCTTATATTATTCTTATTGTTACCCTTGTTACTTTTTTCATTTTTTCATATTGATTATATGAAAAGGATAGTTGAAATCGTAAACCATTTAAACATTTAGCTCAGGGTATTGTAGTAAACATCATACCTTGTCTCTCTTACTCTCCAATATTAATAGGTTGAATTACTATAACACAAATTATTGACAAATCAATGTACATCGTCAATATTTCTTTTTCTTACACTGAAATTGATGTAGGAGCATTCAGTCCAAGGGAAATTATTGTAAATAATAGACATAGGGGGATCATGCATTTTAGGAATTAATTTTCTAAGTAGTATTTAAGTGTGATTTAAATTAGATGCTCTCAAATAAATAAATAAGAACGTGAGTAGTCCCACGATTCTAGGAGTAAGGGAGAGCTTTTAGGCATAAAAGAAATAGATGTGGATAAGCAGGCTTTCTTGTTTTAAAACAGGAAAAGATGGAATAAATCCTCAAGAGACTTTTTACCATATATGCATGCATGTAGAAGCTTTAGGCTTTTGATATCAATGGTTATTATATATATGAAAGTAAGCCTACGAGAAAGAAGAGCCACCAAAGTGGCGAATCTGGCTTGTGAGAGAGGAGGCCATTAGTGAGGGAAATTTGGTCTCTGTGTGTGTGTGTGGTATATGAGACCGAAGTCTTTCAATGTAAATTCATGCATTCAGATTAATATATGCAGAGTTCCTAATTGTGTTAGCACGCATGAAATTCCTGCCTGTGATTGTTTGTGATGTGTATGGGAATTAATGGGGTTCTGTTAATATATATATGCATGTATCAGACAGCTTATTTTAATGTGTATTGAAAGTGTTGAATCCACTTTGATTTCATATATAATGGGTGACTGAAGCTTGGGGAATCATTTCCTTTTTATCACGACATATGCAGACTCTTTAAGTCATTTTACAAGTGCTATTGAATATCTCTGTTTACACAGAGAATTCATAATATTCTCCCTTGGCGGAACATTGGCGGAATTGAAGACTTATTAAATTGGCCAGTTATTATATCGGGTTCGAACCCAATATCACGTCGGAGAGGGCCTTTAACTCTTCACTGTGTGAGCTCCGATATTCCAGAGCCGAAGTGGCATATAAGTGCATATTATAAGGATTTCGGGTCCGAAAGGAACCCGGATCATGACCAAGTGGGTGAGCTCCGAAATCCGGTGCCGAAATACAATAGACTGGAGTTTAATGCATATCGGGTCCGCGACGGTAGGACTGTACATCCCATAAATGGATCCGAAATATTATATAGGACCGTTGAAGGGTTCGTCGGTTCCATAAGAATCATAACATTATAGATCGTCGAAATCCGGAACCGCCACTATTTATAACGGCGGATATATAAGGGTTGAAATCTGGCATTTGGATGGTAGCGGGTGTTTTATAATGTTTTCCATGTATTCGTATTAGATATAGTCGCGGGGGTTTTTAGGCTTGATGCCTATGTTGAAATTTTTTGAAGGGTGATTAAGGCTTGGTATATGTATATGCGGATGGGTGGTGGCTTCCGATAGTATTAAAAGCATCGATAAAAAGGTGGCTCCGATTCTAAAGTAAGTCCATGAGGCTTATAGCCTAAGGAAAGCTTATGATAGGGCCTTGTAGGGTATTAACCACAGGTCGAGAGCTGAGATTTATTTAAGAAAGGGGGTTTCGGGCTTATACCCAGATCTCTTTTCATCAAGTGGTATCAGAGCAGGGAAAGTTTCCTGCGGGGGAAAGAATTCCAGAAAAGAAAAGTTGATATCAGGGAAGGATTGAGGTAAAAGTAGCACTACTGTCAGAATAGAAATAAAGCAGGGAAGATTTCTGTGAAGAGGAACATGAACACAGGAAAAGGCGATGAGCTGAATGATGGAAGACTTCAGTGGAAGATGTAGCAGTCCAACAGAGGATTGGAACGAACAGGAATAGGTAATTCCTTAAAAAAAAGAGAAAGCAAAGATTGCTTAATACAATAAAAGAAGACTTGAGAACCCAACCAGAGGACAAGCCATTCAAGGTGCAGAAGAAGGGAGGTAATATCTTATGCCCTTTTTTAAATTAAGAGTGTGTTTTATGTTAATGCACAGGTGATAGCAAGAGAAGCTGTGAGAGAAGAACCAAGTGAGTTCTTAAAGACAGAGTAAGGAGAATACTCTTATAGAGAAGTGGCAGTGAACCTGAAGAATCCAATAAGAAATTGGGTAGAGAGGACAACTGAAGTGTTCTCAGGATTGCAGAAGCCTAGAAGGAGCAAAGGTGTTTCTCAGGAGAAGGTTCTAGACAGAGGACCGTGCTTACCAAAAGACTAAGTGAGGAGAGCTTAGTGAGGTAAGATTGCAGCCATGAGGACTAGCTGTTGCAGAGGCTTGTTGCAAAGGAGCTCATGAAGAAAGAACATGGAAGATTCAACAGAGGTTGAATAAAGTTGCAGATGAGAGAAGCCTGAAAGAGCAGTGGAGAATGCTCGAAAGGTTCCAGCAGAGGACCGATGATTACCAAAAGACCAGATCTGGAGGGAAGGATAGGTGAGGTAAGTGGCAGCAAGAGATTTTGCTATTGTAGAGGCTTGATGCAACTCATGGGTGAGAAACTCATGGCGAAGAATATAACTACTGATAGTCATAACAGAGGTTTAGGAAAAAGCTACAGTAGAGGACATAAGAAAGAGGATGCCAAGGTAAATGGCAAGAAGATGAGTTAAGAGGAAGTTGAAATGGAAGAACTCATTTGTGAACCAGAACAAGGAAAATTTCTCGGAGATAGTGAAGATGAAGACTTGAAGACTGAAACTTCAAGTAAGACCAAAAGGTCACATGGTTTTAAATCTGACAATTGGTGTATGTTTGCAGGTGAAAGACAATTGGCTGATATTGTCATGAAGAAGGAAAAAGACCAGTAGAATCAAAATTCTATTCTGGAAGAGCATGAGGTAGATAGATCTCATATACAGCTGGAGAAGATGATCATGGAGAATCAAAGAAGAGGTCTAGAGGAATTCCACAGAGATGAGATTACTGTAGAAGTTCAAGAAAGAGAGATTGCAGTAATGAAGGTACAATTGCAGGTACTGGAAGAATGGCTGCAAGAGGAGAAAAATCAAAATAGAAAATGGATCTTTCCACTGAAGGGAAAGAGAGTGATTTGGCGACAATTGCAGAGGAGGTTGAGGAAAATTGTGATTGCCTTGTTGAAAGAGGAACTTAGAGTTCTTGAGCCAGAGATGGGAATTGAATATTCCAAATGCAGATTTGTTCAGAAGGAAGTAATGGAGGAAGCAGTCAAGACTAAAAAGTCTCGTGATTTAAAAACTAATGAGTTGCGCATGTTTGCAGGTACAGAATAGGGAGATGAACAAGCTTTAGAGTTTGTGCAAGAAGAGTTGAACCTGAAGGCTGTTCAGATCGCAGATGAGTTAGGAGATGAAGAAGAAGGAGTCTAATCAAAATATTGATGTAGAAAGAGAAGGACCAGCTGAGGATGGGTCAAGCACTAGGGAAGGCATGGAAAATCGTGTGAAATTTCCAAGTTATACTCCTAATGAAGTTGTTGAATTGTATAGGAAACTAGATCTCCAGAGAAGAGAGTTGGAGAGACAAAGGACTTATGTGCAGGTTAATTTGCTGAAGAAGCAAGAGAAGAGACTTTTTATGAATGAAAGTCATGAGGGAGAAGATGGTAAGAAGGAGAGACTAGCTAATAGTCTCAGAGTGAATGCAAATCAGCATACTGATGTGATGATAGAGAAGTCAGAAAAGAACTCAGAGCAACATACTGAAGTGTTGTCAGAGGAAGCGGAGGAGAAAGCCAGTGAAGATTTTCTGAGTCCTGAAAAAGACTTGGAGCTACAGAGAGAAAACTTGGTAACTGAATCGACAAGTGAGACCGGTGAGTCTTGTGATTTTAATGCTAACAATTTGATTGTGGTTACAGGTAAGAAATAAGAAAGTCCATCACTTGGAATTGTCTTGAGGGAAGAAGAACTATTGCAGAAAGGAAATGAGACAGTCATGTCTCATATGCAAAGGCTTGTTACCATATGTGACAAAAGAGAGTTGGCTTTTCTGTATAGCCAAAAGAAGATTGGAGGACAAAATTTTGGAGCTGCTACAATGTTAGAAGATGAGGCTACAATGTTTAAAGAAATTGATTTGATTGCCAAAATCAATCAAGATGATGATGGAAAATTACTGAAGATTGTCGAAGGAGAAGACAAAGGTTATAATTTGTAGCATGTTGATGAAATGCTGAAATGTTTGTTGGAGACATTTAAACCAAAGAAAGAAGTTGCAGATGACGAACAAAATAATGTTGCAGAGGGACAGGAAGTTTGGGAGGTAGCAACATGTGAAGCAACATCAATGACAACAACATCTATGGTGGAAGCTAAAGAAACATGTGAGGTGACATTAATGGTGGCAGATGAGGCAACATTGACAACAACAGTATCAATGTTGGGAACAAGAAGAGCAGTAACAACAATTACAACAAAAGCAGCTACAACAGCTGAAATAATAGAGTTTGAAGGCAGTAGTAGCGCGCAAGGAAATTCCCATACAGAAGAAAGGCTGGACATAGAAATTGAAGAAATATGGCAGTTGATGATGCAGCAATCCAAATGGAGGAAAATAGAAATAGCAGCAAGCAAGATCAATCAGAAGTTGAACCTGATTGATAGGGAGAAGAAAAGGGAGCAAAGGATAGCAGAAATGCAACGGCAGCAAAGGAATAAAGCATTTGGACAGTTACAGAACAAAATGTGGGATCCAGGGAGACCAAGACCACAAGACACATGATCAGGAGATCATGAATTTCTTCTACCTTGGAAGTCTGATGCAGGAGCATTCAGTCCAAGGGAAATTATCGTAAATAATAGACATAGGGGGGTCATGCATTTTAGGAATTAGTTTTCTAAGTAGTATTTAAGTGTGATTTAAATTAGATTCTCTCAAATAAATAAATAAGAGCATGAGTAGTCCCATGATTCTAGGAGTAAGGGAGAGCTTTTAGGCATAAAAGTAATAGATGTGGATAAGGAGGCTTTCTTGTTTTAAAACAGGAAAAGATGGAATAAAGCCTCAAGAGGCTTTTTACCATATATGCATGCATGTAGAAGCTTTAGGATTTTGATATAAATGGTTATTATATATATGAATGTAAGCCTATGGGCAAGAAGAGCCACCAGAGTGGAGAATCTGGCTTGTGAGAGAGGAGGCCATTAGTGAGGGAAATCTGGCCTGTGTGTGTGTGTGTGCGGTATATGAGACCGAAGTATTTCAATGTGAATTCATGCATTCAGATTAATATATGCAGAGTTCCTAATTGTGTTAGCACACATGAAATGCCTGCCTGTGATTGTTTGTGATGTGTATGGGAATTAATGGGGTTCTGTAAATATATATATGCATGTATCAGACAGCTTATTTTAATGTGTATTGAAAGTGTTGAATCCACTTTGATTTCCTGTATAATGGGTGATTGAAGCTTGGGGAATCATTTCCTTTTTATCACGACGTATGCAGACTCTTTAAGTCATTTTACAAGTGCTATTGAATATCTCTATTTACACAGAGAATTCATAATATTTTCCCTTGGCGGAACATTGGCTGAATTGAGGACTTATTAAATTGGCCAATTATTATATCAGGTCCGAACCCAATATCGTGTCAGAGAGGGCCTTTAACTCTTCACTGTGTGAGCTCCGATATTCCGGAGCCGAAGTGGCATATAAGTGCAGCTTGTAAGGATTTCGGGTCCGAAAGGAACCCGAATCACAACCAAGTGGGCGAGCTTTGAAATCCGGCACCGAAATACAATAGACTGGAGTTTAATGCATATCGGGTCCGCAAAGGTAGGACTTTACATCCCATAAACGGACCCAAAATATTATAGAGGACCGTTGAAGGGTTCGTCGATTCCATAAGAACCATAACATTATAGATCGCCGAAATCTGGAACCCCCGATATTTATAACGGTGAATATATAAGGGTTGAAATCCGACATTTGGATGGTAGCGGGTGTTTTATAATGTTTTCCATGTATTCATATTAGATATAGCCACAGGGGTTTTTAGGCTTGATGCCTATGTTGAAAGTTTGTGAAGGGTGATTAAGGCTTGGTATATGTATATGCGGATGGGTGGTGGCTTCCGATAGTATTAAAAGCGCCAATAAAAAGGTGGCTCCAATTCTAAAGTAAGTCCATGAGGCTTATAGCCTAAGGAAAGCTTCCGATAGGGCCTTGTGGGGTATTAACCACAGGTCGAGGGCTGAGATTTATTTAAGAAAGGGGGTTTTGGGCTTATACCCAGATCTCTTTTGATCAGAAATCAATGCATCTAATGCAAGCAATCAAATAAGATTAGAAAACAAAATTTACACTGAAATCAATGCATCTAGTACAAGTAAGAAAATAGGATTAGAAACCATAATCTACACTAAAATCAATGCATCTAGTGCAAGAAATCAATAGAATTATAAATCACCATCTACACTCAAATCAATGCATTTAGTGCAAGAAATAAAATAGGATTAGAAATCGTCAAAAATGAAATCAATGTATCTACTGCAAGAAATAAAATATTATTAGAAATCAACATCTACATTGAAATCAATGAATCTAGTTCAAGCAATCAAATAGGATTAGAAAACATCTAACATCTAATGCAAGCAAACAAATATCATTAGAAATCATCATTGAAACTAAAATCAATGCATCTTATGCAAGCAATCAAATAGGATTAGAAATCACCATCTACACTAAAATCAATGTATCTAGTGCAAGGAATTTTTTTCCCTCTATCTCTCCTTCTTTATCTCTATATCTCACCCCCCAAACAAAAATGCTCTCTCACTCCATATCTATCAATCTCTTTGTCCCTCCCTTCCTCTCTCCATCTCTCTCTTCTTCCCTCTCTTCACCTTCCATATATATCTCTATCTCCCTTCATCTTTCTTTTTCACCCCCAAAACATATACTCTATGTCTCCAATCTATATATCTATCCCTCCCTCCTCCTCTCCCTCTCTCTCTATTTATCTTCCCCTTCTCCCCCTCTCCCCTGCTTCTATATCTCTTCTCTCTCTCTATCTCTCTCTCTCTCTCCCTGTCCAACTATGTTACTATATCCCTCCCTCTGTCCTTCTCTCTTCATCTCTCCATCTGATCAGAATCTATATTAGGGGCAAAAATTTGCTCAAAAATCAAAGTGCTTGGAATCGATCAAAATTTGAACCATAGTGTCCGTATTAGAAATACGATCCCAACGCAACTCATTTCACTCAAAATGGAGTTTGTATGAGAAAGTTAGATCCTATTGTCTGTTTTTTAAAAGGGAAAATTTTTGTCACTGGGACGCTGACTAGGCATCTGTACAACCTAGTTAGCAAAAAATATTCCATGTTATATTCCTTAGAATATTCCTAGAATATTCCCATAGGTGGCTTCATTGGATTTTGACAAGTGGTTGTATGTAATTGGTCAACAACATTGGGTGGACCAATGAGAGGTTGACACGTGGCAAGCCCAAGGCTGCCATGTGCCCTCTCAAAGGTCATTTAAAATTTTATGGGAAAGCTAAGGAGTTGAACTCATGACCTCTCCTATACAAGCACCAAGCCTTACCACTACACCACCACCATAAGTCTTAACCAAATATGGTTTTGCCTTTCATTGTAATGTGATAGCACTGACAGATTGGAGGTTAACCACTAGCACCAAATACTACCATGTGACCAAACTCATAAACGGTGGCTAGCATTGACAGTAACCGCAAGTTTAAAGTGCTAAATTGGATTAGTGGTTAATTAACCATTCTTATCCTTAATTAAATTTTGGATTTAGCTAGCGGTTATTTTTGCAAGTTTGACAAATCCAAAGCTAACTCAAAATTTGGCAAAGTTAATTGTATTTTCTCCAGTTTTGGTCGAGATTTCCCAGGAAAAAGTAAAGAAGCCATAACTTTGGCAATTTTCGACCAATTTTGGCTCTGAAAGAGTCATTCCTAGACTATTTTGATGCTCTAAACACAATGGAATAGATTTCGAAGGTAGAAAGGCACATATGTATGTGATTTTTCTACGTTGAAGTTTAAGAAAGCTTAGGGCCACCACGAGAGGAGGTCAAGCCTAGATCAGTTGAAGTCTAATTGCAGAGCTTGGAGAGTCATTTTTTAGGTTTCTAGGTCTTCTGAATCCAATGGAGTAAGTTTCAAATCCAATGGAGCACTTTAGGTGCATGTAATCAGAGAATTTACCATTAATCCAAAGAGGGCCTACCCATTGAAGCAGGTCCAAAGAGATGTAGCCCAAGAGGGGTGAACTCCTTTATTAGATTTTCCTTATGCATTTTCTGTTTTTTACTTCTCTACATTTTACTTTCTATATATGTGTTTTTAAAAAGCTAATTAACCTCATGAATTTCTCGTAAAAGACACTCAATACTTGACATATAATCCTTCACATTGTGGTTAATATGAGACGATCCTAAACACACTTTTAATACTGATGAGGGATCTTGCATAGCATTAACAAATTTTCCCAACATTTCAGATCGCCATCTCTCCTTCTTTGTCTCTTTATCTCACCCCTAAACATACACACTCTCTCTCTCCATCTCTCCCTTGTCACTCCCTCTCTCTCTCCCCACTTCTCACTCTCTATGTATTTCTTGTGCCTTCCCTCTCTCCCCTTCTAACTTCGTCTCTTTATCCCCCTTCTATACTCCTCTCTCTCATCCTTCCTCTCTTTCTCCCTTTCTCTCCAACCTCCCTCTCTCTTCCACCATCTCTCTCTCTCTCTCTCTTTAATCCTCTCACTATCTCCCTCCCACTCTCCTTCTCTCTCCCTCATCCTTATTTTTGTCTCCCTCTCCCTCTCTTACCCTTCTCTACCTCTCTCACTCCTCTCCCTCTCTCTTTCTTAATTCCTCCTCTCCCATCTCCTTCTCTTTGTCTCCATCTCTCCACCTCTATCACTCTATGTATTTTTTCTTCCCTCCCATATATATCTAGAGTTAATATATATCATGATATATTAATATATCTATTATAATATAGAAAATTTAATATTTTATTGATCCAGAGTTATTAAATTTAATAATAACAATATTTGAATACTAATATTAGAGTTAATAATGTTTTTTTGCAGTGTTAATACAACATCCAGACACAGTACAGTGCATCCACAGTGGTACAACATCCAGTGTGTCCACGTAGTTACAAATTTTTGTTACTTGTGCTATTAGAAGTAGGGAGAATGTAGCTCTGAGAAAAAAAGGTGAAGAACGAAGGGTTTAGAAGCACAACCAGTTAGTATCGATCTCGACTTCTACAGAAAGAGGTAAAACAAAACTCGCTGAAAGAGTTAAAGCACACGAAGGCAAAGGTGAAGAATAATGGCAAAGATTTGCCAGACTAATGGGTTATGCATATGACAGTATATAATGGGAAGCGTTTAAACAGTGGCAACAGTCAATGGGTAGTGAGTGTGGAGGGGGCAGTGGACAGACTACAAAAAAAATGGCAAAAGGGAGTTACAAGAGTAGAAAGGGATGCCAAAAATGGAGCTGGCTCGGATACCATGTCAGGCCAGGAGGTAACTCCTCACATGTAATTGTGTTATTCATTCATATTGTTTATTATTATATACAAGAGGGAGTGATTGTTCAGTTCATCTCCCGATGTCTCCATTTCCTCTATTATTTATTTACACTTAATTACAGTTGTTCACCCAATCCCTATGATTAGGTGTCAACAGAATTTGGTCCATGAAATTTTTCCCATATGCTTCACCCAAATAGAACCTCTTTTTGAGTGTTAGTAAGTATAAATAGGTTTATGGAGTAAACATAAAAAGAGTTTTTATTTATTTATCATACCTATCGAGTAAGTATCAAAAGAGGTTTTATGTATTTACCACACCTTTAGTTTATTTGTATTTTTATTATTTACCATGCCTCTTTTTTTAGTGTTGGTAAACCTCCTTATATTTTAAATTTATATTGTGTTTACACATAATAATAATTAGATTGATTTTTAAATAGGATCGACATTAGGTTAAAAATGTTAAATGCTAAATGTTAAACATTACATGTTACATTTTTACATGTTTTCGCTTGAGATATATCCCCATAATTTGTTAAATGTTAAACATTACATGTTTACGTGATATATACCCCATACTTGGTTGTAGAGCGCCTATTAACGCAATAAGAATGTAGTCAGTTACAAATATTCTTCATTGTGATTAATCTCAAACTATTTTCTTCTACTATTCTTATTGTCACCCTTGTTACTTTTTTCATTTTTTTCATATTGATTATATGAAAAGGACAGTTGAAATCACAAACCATTTAAATATTTAGCTCAAGCGGTTGTAGTAAATATAATACCTTGTCTCTCTTGCTCTCCAATACTAATAGGTTGAAATACTATAACACAAAAATCAATGTACATTTTCAATAATGTTTTGTGCTTACACACTAATCAATGCACAATTTTAATCCAATCACTTTAAAATTAATGTACCATCATACATTCAATTACATCAAAACAGAAATCAACATCTACATTGAAATCAATGCATCTAATGCAAGCAATCATATAAGATTAGAAAACAAAATTTACACTGAAATCAATGCATCTAATCCAAGCAATGAAATAGGATTAGAAATCAAAATATACACTCAAATAAAGGAGTTGTCTATAACGCGACTTTTCGGAGATTCCGGTGACGGAATCCGTCGGACGAAATTGAGGTTAAATCTTGATTTGTTGCAGTTAAAATGGTTTTTTAACTGCATATTTGGATTCAGCACCTTAAAAAACCCCTGGGACACTTTGATTATGCAGAAACTAGCTATCAAACTTGCGATTCCAATAAATTGTTGCCGGATTTTGACCGGAAAAATTTCCAAAAAGTCGCATTATAGACAATTGCCTCAAATAAATGCATCTAGTGCAAGTAAGAAAATAGGATTAGGAACCAATATATACACTAAAATTAAGGCATCTAGTGCAAGCAATAAAATAGGATTAGAAATCACCATCTACACTAAAATCAATGCATTTAGTGTAAGAAATCAAATATTATTAGAAATCATTTACATTGAAACCAATCCATCTAGTTCAAGAAATAAAAAATTATTAAAAAATAACATCTACATTGAAATAAATGCATCTAGTGCAAGCAATCAAATATCATTAGGAATCAACATCTACACTGAAATCCATGCATCAAGTGCAAGAAATCAAAGAAGAATAGAAATCATCATCTGCACTAAAATCAATGCATCTAGTGCAAGAAATATTTCTCCCTCTCTCCCCCCTCCATCTATATCTATCTCTCCTTCTTTGTCTCTCTATCTCACCCACCCCCCCCCCCCCGCCCCAAAAAAAAAAACACACAAGCTCTCTCACTCCATATATATTAATCTCTTTGTCCCTCCCTCCCTCTATTCATCTCTCTCTTCTTCCCTCTCTTCACCTTCCATATATATATATATATATATATATATATATATATATATATATATCTCCCTTTGTCTCTCTATAGCACCCCCAAAACATACATTCTTTGTCTCTAATCTATATTCTATCCCTCCTCTCCTCTCCCTCTCCCTCTCCCTTCCCCTTCTCTCCCTCTCCCCCACTTATAGCTATCTTACCTCATGTTTTCCTCTCTCTCTCTCTCCAACTATGTTATGAAATCCCTCCCCCTATCCTTATCTTTCCTACGTGCCCCCCCCCCCTCCATTGCTCCTTATTCATCTCTTTATCTCACCCCTAAGAATACACACTCTCTCTCTTTATCTCTCCCTTGTCACTCCCTCTCTCTCTCTCCACTTCTTACTCTCTATGTATTTCTTCTTCCCTCCCTCTCTCCCCCTCTAACTCCATCTCTCTCCCCTTCCTCTCTACTCCTCTCTCTCAAGTCCTCTTTTTCATCCTTCTGCTCCCTCTACCTTTCTCTCCTACCTCCTTCTCTCTCTTCCCCCCACTCTCTCTCTCTATCTCTCTTCCCTCCAATCCTCCCACTATCTCCCTCCCTCTCCTTCTCTCTCTCCCCCGTCCATTTTTTCTCTTCCTCTCCCTCTCTTACCCTTCTCTACCTTTTTCACTCCTCCCCATCTCTCTCTCTCTCTTCATTCCTCCTCTCCCCTATCTATATTTTTATTGTAGATTCAAATTAAATATTGTGATATGCTAAAATAATTTACATGAATCTACTCTACTCATCAACGGAAACATTAATTGATCGATGAAATCACGAAGCAGAAAAGGAAGAATTTCAATCATGCATAGCACAATAATTTTATGGGGAAAGCCTTGACTTAAAACCCCTGCTATCTATGTATTTCATTAACGAGAAGATCTAAGAATAAAATACAATGCTTGTTCAACCCAAACAATCTCTCGACAACTACAAACTCACTCACTGCTTCACAAACCAGCTCAAGCCAAATCTGTTGCCTGCCAAGCTCCTACTTCATTGCATTGTTCCCTTAGGAATTATTCCATATTTAATTGGAAAATTCCTTACTCATAACAATGCAATCCATCGATAAGCCTTCCACTGATTCCATGCACCATCGGTTTAATTTAGATGATTTTACAACTGATAGTACATTGTCCCTAAACTCTAATCTCAACTGGGTCTTCCTATAAAATGACATGCATGAGTTATTTTTGAGTGAATTATCAGTTATTTGATTGATCACTATATCTCAATTAAATCGAATTTAAATCACTTGACCACTCACTAGTTCCTCTAGTAGTTAGAACTAGTTTAACTGAATTTAACTCAGTTAAATTGAATTAAATAAGTACAACTCAATAAGAACTCAACCTCGGCCCCTAAAATTTAGGGATCACTTTACATGACTCTAAATAGACTTCCAACTCAAATTTACTGAGCCAACTAAGTCAACTTAACTTAGTTAACTGCTACAAGCTGCTATGACAATAGAATTACAATTTAACTCAAGGACAAACTAAATTAGGATTTTCTTGTTGCTATTTTTAACACTCACTCTCAACAAGAAAGGTATTATTTTCTACCCCAGTCATGTCTCTGTGAAACTTGAATTTTCATAATGAAAATGCCTTTGTTAAAATATCTGCATCTTGATCCTCTGTAGGGATATACTCTATCAACATGGTTCTCCTCTACACACAATCTGGTAGATGGTGATACTCAATGTCAATATTCTTGGACCAATCATGAAAAATGGATTCTCAAAGAGTTTGATACAACTCTCATTTTCACAGTAATAATTGTTGGATCCATCTATTGAACAAACAATTTGTTGATGGTGTTGGACCCACCAACACTCAGGGAATCACCCCGCTATGAAGTCCCAACTAGACCTCATACCATTTAGTGTGGGAGTCCCATCTGGTATGATGGCCCAATTTCCATTATCTTAAAGATGTGCCTCAACTCTTTCTTGTCAGCACAAGAGAGTGGTCTACTTTGTCTTTTGAGAAGTGAGGTTCATATGCTTGGTGACTATAAGTGTCACTCATGTCAATGGTTCTTTCACCGTAGAGGGAGAGGGTGGGAATGAGTCCCAAGTCAGTTGGGAGGAGTCCCAACTCTACCAGGAACACACAACACAATAGGACATGCACATCTTCCGACAGAATAGTCCACACGGATGCGGCAGTCACAACACACAAGGGAAGATAAAATGTATAATACTCAGTAGATTAGTCCCCACGAGTACAAAAGTTGTTATAGCAAGTTTTATGTGAAAGGTTTGTCTGATGTCTAGGAGAGTAGTCTACACGGGTGAGACAACATTAACAACATATACAACACATTTTCATTAACATATGTGTAATACAACAAGTGAATTAGTTCAAGTGTTAAACACAGGTTCAAGAAACATGCATTACAAGTGTTAAAGTTTAGTCTTACAACAGTTACAATACATGTGCGAAAATGTGTTGGTATGTTAGCAGGCTTTTGAATTGAGCAAAAGTTCCAAGACACATTGTTAATCCATACATCACTAACCCCGTGTGCAGAGCATTGGGGCCACTACTTACTCCTCAAAGAAAATATTACAACCTCTCAAGGCTATGTGTGAGGAGCTGAGGTGAAAAGTCCCTTGCATGTACAAATGAGGGGGTAATTTATAGCCAAGGGTGAAACTGACCCTTGTGGTTGTTCGACTACCCTCATGATAGTTTGACTTCTATGACTTTTCGACTTTACATGACTCTTCATACAACAAGTGGGTCTCTTGGAATTCCATGTTACATTACATTGATTGAAAGTATGGTTGACAGTAGAGATGTGGATGACATGACTTGACATGATAGTGTTGGTACATTTGTGTTGTCATTAGTGTGCATGTCGAGTTACAGTGTTGTTGGGTAATGGATGTCCTCATGGTGTGTCACAGCTTCACCTCCGCATGGAAAAGTGTGCAGAGTCTTCGATGGTCATTGGTTTGCTTGATGTTGCATTAACACATTGCTCCTTGCTTGTAAGTTGGTTAGATTGATAGGTTCATTCATTTGTGAAAGGTGCATGTTCATTCGTTTGTTCGTTTGTGAACACATATTGCATGTTTGCTCGCCCCTCCATCTGCAAACACATATTTTCATGATCATCTGTTCATGAGCACATCTCTTTTCATGCATCGTCTATTCGTTCATTGGTGAACCTATCCTTTTGCATGTGCTCCCTTTATTCATCGCCTCTGTCATCTCACCAATGTATGTTTGTGTACCTTTGTCTGCAATCACTCATGATGAGATGACATCAAATGCATAAACCATCTAGTTTATCATGATGCATGTTCATTTCGGATGTAGGTGACTGGGAGAGGTGACAAGGTTGCAAGGCAAGATGGAGGCTCCAGGCACTGCTGATGAAAATTGCATAGGAGTCACTTGGTGATGAGGATGGGAAATCTTGATTGAGAGTGACTGTCTGCGGGGTTTGGCTCAGCTGGAGGAAAAAACTGCATAGGTTTTGAGAGGAACATTCCAAGTTGCAGAAAAGTTAGGCAGGAAAAATCTATGCAATTTTTGGAACGAGTGGGCAGTGGGCGCTTGGAAACAAAAATTTCACAATTCCTGAGGGGAACTAGCAGTTAGATGCTATGTCACTAGCATAAAAAACTACACAATTCCTACGGGGAACTGGTAGTCAGCTACTAGAAACTTAAAAGAAAAAAATGTGTAATTCATGGAGGGAACTAGTAGTCAGCTGCAGGAGCTTGGCAGCAAAAACTATGAAATTCCTGGAGGGACCTAGCAGTCAATTGTTGGAGCTTGGCAGCAAAAATAGCACAATTCCTAGAGGGAACTATTAGTCAGCTGCCAGGAGCTCCTGCCAGGAAAAATTATGTTGATGCTGGGAGGTTATCCTGTTGGTCACCTCTACGCAATTTATGAGTTGAGCGGACGACTGGGTAGCAGAGGACTTGCTCATGAAAACTATGCAATTCTCTGGGTGAGTAGTTGGTCGGCTGTCGGGAGGGTTGGCTGGAAAAAGTGCACATTTTTATAACAGAGATAGGGATGGGCATTGGGTGTCTGTTCAGCTTATCTATGCAATTTTCTCAGTCAGTGAAGTGGGAAAGGCTTGCAGCCTCTGCACAATTTTTTAGGGGAGTCAATCCTGGGGTGGGTACTGGGTCAAACTCTCTCATTGACCTGCATGAAGGTTGATTGATTTGCTTGAACATAGCATAGTGTGAAATGGCTTGCTTGGTGCTTCTGCACTGTTCGGGGTGAAAGTCGACCAAATCGATTGTAGGGTGATGACCAGGCCGTCAGAGGGGAATTCGGTCGTTAGAAATTCAACAAAGTGAATAAGTGTGTGAACGAGCGAAAGATGCATATGTGATCTTGCAAACACAGACTTACATGACTTGACGAGGAGACGACTCAAACCATCCAGACACACATATAAGCGACAAGCGCAAAAATTGTGATTGATCTTTAGTCGACTGTGACGATGCTTGCACGATAGTGAATGTGACTACTTGTGTGAGTGTGACAGAGGTTTTCATAGCAAACACAACAAGTACACATGAAGCGAAGACTTTGAGTATAACCAGAACATGGTCATAAGCATGACTTTTACATCAACATGCAAAAAATTAGTTGAAATGATCAAGCAAGGTGGGTGTGAAGACTCACATGAGCTCATTGAGTGAACCCAAGTATGTGCAGTCATCAAGTGAAACTCTCAAGGGAGGCTATCAAATTGGGTGCAGACCAAAATTTTGGAGGGTGGTTGTAGCCGCTACAACACTTGGTGACACACTAGTCGAACCCTAGCTTCTATCTTTTGGTTCATTGATAGCATAGGGCCTTGGTCTTTCAAGGAGTATTGAATCAGTGTGTAGGTTATGTTGGCATCCCCACTTACCTCATGGACATACATGGTTCACCTTTTGCAAACTCAGTCAAACAAAATCAAAAGTTTAGTTTGATCACAGTGTTTCAAATTTTGGAAGGGTAGTTTAGCTCGCGAGTTGAAGATTTTCAAAGTATGAGTATTCATCTCTGGTGTTGCTCTGCTACTAGCAGGCCAGTGAGCCTGGTCAGTACCCCGGTGGAGTTGCATGCTTCACCTCTCTCTTTCTCTTCTTTCGCCTTTGTATTTTTCAAGAGGATTGTGCACAAGCACTTATTTATTTTTGGGTTCGAAGAGGGATCCCAACTTATTAAGAGCAGAAGAGGTTGTTCCTTCATAGAAGCATGTAATACCTCTGACATATGTTTGCATGTTTATATTTTTCCTTTCTCCGTTTCTACTAGTTGGTGAGCTTGAACACACAGAGCAGAAGGTTGAGTGTAGGCATGGGGCTTACCAGTGTAGACACAGGTTCATGGTTGGACCAAAATTCTCTCATAGATGGTTCGTATTTTCCATCAAGACTTCATCAGCCGAAGGTTTTAACCAAGAACAAAGAAGATGGACAAAATACTAGCCAAGTGCTGTAAAGTCACAAGTTTCTTCAAATCTCAGCCACATACTCTATTCAAAATCTAGAACGCAGTAGTTGGAGCACTTATTTCCAAAAACAAAAATAGTAAAGTATCAAGCAAAAAAATAAATGTAAACAAAAATAGTAAGAAGAACAAACCAAATAAGAAAAAATATAGTAACAAAGGCAAACAAAATGAAAACAACAAGCAACAAGCAGACTATGTATACGGCACAGGGCATGGACCGGCCTGTTATCACTCAGGTTATTCCCCAAAGTTGTAAGAAAGGGAATACAGCCGAAGTAACCATAGACCAATATTTTAGATACAGATTCTATAGGGCTCTCTCTTTATGATTTAGCTTTGTTTTAAAATATGTTAGGCTAATTATGAAATTCAAGGGTTTTGTTTTGGGTTTGGATGGTGGGATTTGTTAGCCTCCTGTTGCAACAGGTGTTCATATTTCATGATTGACATTTTTACATGGAAAATATGTCATTCTTTGCATGTTGCAACGCTCCATATTTCCAGAAAAGGCCAAAGAACAGGCCATGAAAGTGTGCTAGTCTAAATGCCATTGCTCTATTCCAATTTTGATGAGTTATTCCATTTTTGAAGAATTTTCAGTTAAAGGGAAGGCCAAACAGCTTAATCTTGGTCTCCCTAGGTTTCAATTTCCTGTTATAGAATATAGAGAATCATTATCTGTCCAAACAGCTTAACCTTGGCAGATTTGTAGATAGGTAGAGAAACAAGGGTGCTCAATAGCTTAATCTGAGCCCCTGGATGAAATAAGTGTAGATGTAGATAGGAGGACATTAAGAAAAAAAAAAAAAAAAGAGAAAAAAAAAGGAGAGAAAAGTTGAAAAGCTGGGTTTGCTAGTTCAAGTGCACCCAAACCAAAAGAAGAGAAAATGCTAGGTAAGTAGGCTGGGTAAGTAGTTTTGTGGTTGCAGAATCAAGCTATGTGATCCATTTCAATTTTTCAAGTGTTATATTTATTCAGATCACAATTATGAGGCACTTTTTCATTTGGAGGAGCTCAATCCAGGCATGTCTAACTCCCCCTTCTTCTTATTCCCCAAATCACTCACTAACATCCCCTTGAGGACCTTGGGATCTACCCAACCAGTCCTGTTATCACTTCATTGTTGTAAAAAACTAAGTCAAGCTTTGACTTTCTTCAGTAAAGAGAAGCCACATTTCTTGTGTAAAATTCATTTCTCCGCAGTCCATTCGCTTCCTATGTCTAAGTTTCAGTTCAAAAGCTTAGCCTCTCCCCTACACTTCACCTCACGAATTCATATTAACTCCTAACTCTATTATCTAGCTCCTTAAATCATTTCCTTATGCCCTATTATACAAAAGCTATATAAAATCCCAAGAAATATTAAATAACCCTCCCCTTGGCACTATAGCCATATTTATCAGTCCGGGACATAGTAGTCCATCTGGGGCTCCTACTAACCCATCCGTGTCCTAACTGGAGTTAGTCTGACATCTGGTCACACTAATAACCATTTCCCCTTAACCCTAACCCTACAAGACCCATGCTCCGCCCTTATCCTAACGTCATACATGTAAATATTTGACCCCGCTTGCACATAATCCCAAAACCCGCTTTACTAAGATTTCCCCCCCGTCGGATTAAACAATTAATAAAAAATTGCCGCGGGCCCCATCCCTATCCTTCTGCCGCTTTGATCATGCCGCCGACCATCCAATCTGATGTGCCCGAGATCTATGGTGGGCGGGTCTTTTCATCTCCGAAGCTGTCGATGGTTAGCGTCCGGGAGATGGGCGGTTTTCCCGTCGTACTCTCGCCATGTGTCACCCTCTCAACTATGGTGGAGCCCCCTCCTCCCAAACCGCCTAGGCGCAAAAGTAGTGCGATAAAACCGGGTACCGCCCCCCTGCATGACGTCAACGCCACGTCACCCTGCCACGTCACACTGCCGTACCGGGACCCACCGCTAATATCATGCTGACATCACCGCCGAAAAAGGTGCAAAGGGTGAATATCGCAGCAAAGGATGCCCGGAATGAAAAACAGAGGCAGTTTTCGATGCGCGATTAGTGCTTAGCACTAATCGCACATCGCTAAGAAAAATTGATCAAAATGGAAAGCTTAAAAGCCAACCTCAGTCCAGCGTAGTTTGCAACAGTTATGTTTGCCTGGAAGGGGCAAAAAAGGAGCGACTTGACAGTTTGAAGAGTACCAGAGGAAAGATGAAGCCCAGATTCAGTTAAAGAGTATCAGTGAAGTGGCAAAGAGTATCAGATCGGCAACATCAAAGCAGGTGAACATTAAAGACCCCCATCAAAGTCAAAGAAGCAGTAAAGGCCATTTAAAGCTCATCGGATCGAAATCAGTGCACATTAAAGCCACCTAAAAGCAGCAGAACCGCCTCACTGCACCGAGCTGCCAGGGACACCATATTAACTCATTTTGATACAGCTACCCCCAGCGCAGCTCAAAAGTTACTTTCTTGCATTAATTTCAGGACAAGATTAGGTTAAAAAACTCATTTCCCGCAGACCTGTTTTAGGTCTGTTGTAATAGATATTTTGGATTTTTCTCTATATAAACGGCCCTAATTCATTGTTTAGGGGATTGGTTGGTGAATGACTCCAAGAGAGACTCGCTCTGTATACTTGATTTTTTCCTTAATCAAAGACTGCTGAAAAGCTTGGAGGATGGACTGTTTGCTGTTTGTTTAATGGTTGAAGAGTGAATATGAAATTCTTGTGCTGCAACATGACTCAATAAGTGTTTCCTACCTCTGTTTTCCATTGATATATGCTCGTATCACACATATGTCACCATCTAAATAGCAGGAAAAATGAATAGTGTAGACTTTGTTAACTGCACTCTATGCTCAATTTCTGTTGTTTCTTTATGTTCTGCTCTGTATTGATAATGAATATGAATTCCCTTTCGCTCATATTTCCTCTAATTCACTCATGAATGACAGTTATTTATGAATTCTTGACTGCTCCTAGATAGAGTTTGTTCACCTTCCCCTTGTTAAGCTGAATGAGAGATTCTTAATTGCCTCTCATTCCTTAGCCTTCTATCCATCCCCATTTAGCTTGAATGTTGTTTCATGTGTAGCTATCTTTCTCCATATTCCTCTTGTGACCAAGAAAGCGCACCAACAGTCTTACTCCATGACTCCATGCCAATGGTTTGAAACTTATCACACTATGCATTGCCTCTCTGCTTGAATGCATTTGTCCTTCCCACCAAAACTTAAACAAAACCCATTGAACTCAATAACTAGCCTAAAATCTTTCAAAACAAAGCCAAATCCTAAAGAGAGAGCCCTCTCTGATTGCAGGTGGGCTAGAACCTGTAGTCCAAAGATTGGTTTGTGGTTACCTCAGCCGTATTCCTTGGGAGTCAAAGGGAACAACCTGAGTGTTAACATAATGGCGACTCCACTGGGGAACATCCTCAGATAATCTCACAAATCAGATAATCTCACTGAGGAAGAATCTGACCTTTAAAAGTTTCTTTCTAACCCATATATTCTTGAAAAATCCCCAAAAAACAAGCTAGAAGCTGGCTCCCAAGAAGAATTCACGTTATACAAGATCAAATCTAGACCCAAATCCCCCAGCTGCTTTTGAAAATCCAAATTTAATCCCTAGAAACCTTAGCAAACAAAAACAAGAAGACTTTGCTGGTTCTAGTCCTCAAACAGTTCAGCCAAGCTATTTTCCAACCCCTGTTAAAGTTTTGTTTCGTTCAACCCCTACTTCCCCTTGTTCATCATCCACCTCTCCAAGCACCATTTCCACACCTCCATTCACTGCACATACTACCACCTGTTATGAATGTTGAGCCTTGAAAATGTCATTCATTTCCATTACACTTTCACTATTATGTCCATTATATCACCTCCAATTCACTACTATGTCACCACATTCATCCCACTTTCATTATCATTGGGCTACATTTATGTTTTTCCAATCTTTATTAATTCTAAGTCTTTTAAGTGAATTTGTGGTTAAAAATTAGAAAATAATGTGCATATGCTTATACCTAACAAATGGGTTGAGGTTGTTGACATGTGTAGGTTGAAAGGAGACTTCTAGAAGACCCTTATGTGGCACTCTAAGGCCAAATTCGAATTTGGTTGGAAAGAATCATGGGATCATGAGGATATGTGTCACATCTCTTAATTGTATTGTAACTCTAAGAAGTCATGTGTCTTATCAGTTCCTATTTTGATTAGGACTCTAGAGGTAGAGGGAGAGATTCATGGACTCTCATTAATGAGATGGCTTCTCATCTTTTTGTATAAATAGGAGATCTCTCTCCTTCATTTGTTAGTCCTTTTTTTAGCTTGTTAGTCCCTAGTTCTTAAGTTTGTAGTTCTTCCTTGATGGCTTTTGAAAGCTTTGGAGGACTTTGTTGTACTTTGTACTTTTGAAGAAATTGAATAAAGCTTTGATGTTCTCAACATGGAAGGAGATGTGAAGTAAATGTCATGGAGCATATTAGGATGTAAGGTAGAGTAGATTTTATTTTGTAAATATTGCTTTGTAGAATGTAAGGTAGAATAGATTTCATTTTGTAAATATTGCTTTGATTTGATTTGATTGCTCTCAAGTTTGATAGATTAGATTTTTCATTCATGCAATTTTAATTCATGCAAGTGTGTTCAATTTTTCTTTGATTTCATAGGTGGCAGAGGGCCCCTGCCTTGTATAGTTGTCATTTAATTTTGCATTTAATTTTGTTGTGCTTATGTATATTAGCTGTACATAAATTGCTTTCAAGTTGATTATAGATTAGTGATGCACATAGCCTTTTAATGACTAATGACATGATAGAATCATCTTGTCCTCTTGCTGAAGCAGCAAGGATACTGGGTCTCATAGTCACTAGCTCATTGTTTGGTTATTGCATTTTATTTTGATTGAACTAATGACATGATAGAATCATCTTGTCCTTTTGTTGAAGCAGCAAGGATACTGAGTCTCATAGTCATTAGCTCATTGTTTGGTTATTACATTTTATTTTGATTGAACTAGTTGTATATTTACACTTTTGTTTAAATACTAACTCCATCAATAACATGTTTTAAGTTCTTTTGAAGTGCTAAGTTTTGGAAGTTACCATTAAGGACATAGGCCTTGTCTTGAAATCTTTATCCATTTGCATTAAACACTTTAGAAAACCAACAAGAACAAAACCCCAAAAACAACATAAAATATAAAACAACGAAGTAAGAGAAAGGTTAACTAAGCACATATAGTGCACCACACTTCATCAGTTTACGATACCCGGATTGATAATTTATGTAGAGAAATTTAAGACGTTAAATTGACTAGACAATGAAACCAGCTCAAGAAAAGATAGAAAAGATAGATCAACGCCTTAGAATTCAGCCTCTTCGAGGGGGAAACCTCCTTTACATTACATAAATGAACAATTCTTGGATGATACAAATGACAAAACCTCCTTTCTATATATAGGATTCTAAGGAGTCACAATATAATCCAGCCGACCTAACAATAATAATATAAAGCCACAAAAATAATAATAGAGGGATTCTATGGGGCACAGTAGTAACAATATGGCGGTAATAGGGGCACAACAATATTAATAAGGGGTATAACTACAATAGTAATGGGGTAATCACTAGTATTATAGGGACCCAACATGCCCCTCTCCTTCAAAAAAGTGTTGTCCTCAACGCTTGAGTAGTTCTGGATACTTCTGCATAAAATTCTTATCCTCCCATGTGGAATCTTCAGTGGATAAGTTCTTCCACTTGATAAGATACTCTGAAATTGAACGATTTCGTAGTTGTCGAGTTCTTGTTTCTGTGACTGCTTCCCGTTCCAATATAATTTTTCCTTCTTCGTCAAGTTCTGGTGATATTGTTTGAATTAAGATCTTTTGCAACTTTTGAATAAGTGGCCATACTTCTTCGTCCTTCTTCCATTCATGCTTTGCTTCTTTTATCCAATCTGTTTGGATAATAGAAATAACACAAAACAATGCTTCCATATCCTCATCCTTGAAGAGTCTTCCCATTCGGTAAGGTCGCCATTTTTTAATTGCATGTAGTATTGCCAACATTTCCTTCTCATAAATAGCTTGCTTGAGATGTAGCAGTAAAAATACTCAATCAAATCATTTTTCACTACAATGTTGATCTACCTGTTGTTTCATTTGATTTTGCACTGAAGCGGTGTTATCCTTTAAAATTTGGAGAACTTGTTGTTGATGCTTGATGTGATCTTTCACTGCTTGAACCTTTTTCTTCTTGATATGTCCTTCTATCTCTAGAGTTTGAGGAGTGGTAATTTCTTCCAATCCTTTACAAGATATGGTTGGATTCATTTCTTGATGCTCGATGTGATCTTTCACTTCTTGAGCATTTTTCTTTTTGATATGTCCTTCTATCTTGATAGTTTGAGGCATAGTAATTTCGACCAATGAATTACGATATATGGTTGGATTCATTTCTTCTTTCTCGGTGTGATATTTCACTTCTTGCACCTTTTTCTTCTTGATATGTCCTTCTATCTTGAAAGTTTGAGGAGTGGTAATTCTTGCCAATGCTTTACAAGATATGGTTTGATTCATTTCTTCTTTCTCTGGGGTGGGGTACTGGTGTATATCTTCTTATTTTGATGTTTCTTGATCCTTTTCTTCCTCCTCTTCATATTCTATGTAAAATAATTTCTTCTCAGCACACTTATGACCTTTAGTGCATTTGCTATCACAATTGTAACAAAGCCCTTTTTCTCTTTTTTCTTCCAATTGTTGTGGCGTAACCCTTGTAGGTTGTGGAAGGCTAGGAGGAACAACACTTCCATCTTTATAGTTGTGAGGGGTAGACTTCCTTGTTGCCATAATTTTACTTTCCAATATGTCACAGTCCTTTTACTCTTTCCAATTGTTGTGGTGTTGCTCTTTGTATCCTCATAATGTGCTATCATTTCCTCCGTGAGAATTGACCACGTAACAAGTTGTTTACGAGAAAAAAGCCCTTTATACCATAAAAATTGATCTCATTCTAAATATGAAGATGCAATACATACCTTTTGTAACAGTGGTACACCATGTAGATCAAAATATTGCTCCATCTGAAGTATCCAATTTACCGGATCCTTGCCATCAAACTTCCTCATCTTGTTTTTTCTTGATTTTAGGACCTCGATCTTGAAACGACTGTAACTCTGTAAATGCAGATATTTAAGTTCTGAAATTGCTACCTGTAGTAGCCCTCTATGTCCTCTTTCCAATGCCACCAGTCTGATCCAAATTGGATTCTCCAAGAAAGAGTTATGCACAATCTCCCAAGATGACCTGATTATAGACCTTTTCATAAAAGAAAACTTGTATGAAGTGCCACATGTAAAATTTTCAATATTTGGTTCTGAAAAAGATATACAAGAAGCTACAGTCTGTCCTCTTTTTGCAATTTCTTACGAAATTTCAATCTGATCCCCAGAGAGAAAGTTATGACGATTTTCCCCAGGTCACCTGTTTTGAATGTAATTCAGGAGTCTGCAAAAGGACCAACTTCCTCAGATCATATCTTCGCACTTATCATGCGAAAAGATCTAAAATTCGGAACCAAGGTTCAGCGTGATTTCTTCTCAAATGGGTATTTTTTTGTGACTTCTGAAACATCACAGAAAAAAGTTATAGCGGAAATGCCACGATGACCTATTTGGAGCAGCGAAACCCTAGAATCCAAAGCTCTGATACCAAATGTTATGAAACCAGCTCAAGAAAAGATAGAAAATATAGATCAACGCCTTATAATTCAGCCTCTTCGAGGGGGCAACCTCCTTTACATTACATAAATGAACAATTCTTGGATGATACAAATGACAAAACCTCCTTTCTATATATAGGAGTCTAAGGAGTCACAATATAATCCAGCCAACCTAACAATAATAATATAAAGCCACAAAAATAATAATAGAGGGATTCTATGGGGCACAGTATTAACAATATGCGGGTAATAGGGGAACAACAATATTAATAAGGGGTATAACTACAATAGTAATGGGGTAATCAGTAGTATTATAGGGACCCAACACCACCACTGTCGTTACAGCTATTCCAGATGTTCCATTTATCCCTGTCGTTCCACTCATCCCTGTGAATATGGCTAACAGATATGCACCTTTACAGTTGCCTGCTAATCCCGGGGCTATGCCTCAAGATTACCAGACTAAAATAACTTATTTTGATGGCACAAGTGCCTACACAACCCTTCAGCATACAAAGAAAATGCAGGATTACTTTGAAAGCTATGAGATTGATGATGATGGTGTGAGAATGAAGATTTTTGTACAAAGTTTGACAGGCGATGTCAGGACTTGGTTTAGAGCGCTCCTAGCCAATTCCATAGCAGACCCAGAAACCTTATTCTAGTCATTTATCAATAGATGGGAGACAAAGAAAGACCCCTTGCACATACTAGCTGAATACGATACAATTAAAAGAGGCCCTCAAGAGACTGTTTTGGACTATTGTGCAAGATTCAATAATGTCTATAATGCAATACCACAGAACTTAAGGCCTCCACCTGACCTTGCCTTGTATAAATTCCCTTATGGATTCGACCCAAATATGGCCTACCAGTTAAAGGAAAGAGCCCCTAACAGCCTTGCCGAAATGCAAAATGTGGCTGTCACTGTGGAGACAAATTTAATTGCCAAAAGAAACAGAGCTAGAAATGAGAGAAGAACCACCTTCAAGGAAGAACCCTCAGCCTTATATCAAAAGCTAGATGCTCTTATCAATGGCATGCATAGGCTGGGAGACAGAGTAGAGAGTGTTGAGAGGAAATCATCATGGGAAGGAAAACAACCAAATACCATAAGGAACCCAAATTTTAGAAAGAATCAAAACCCAAATGTTGGAAGGGCTAGTCCCAACTATGATATTAGGCCTCCTTTCCAAGAAAACTACACAGAAGCATCCACATCTAGTGAACCAGTAGAAGACACTCACATAAACCTAATGGGTTTGAAAAATGACCAACAAGTTTTCCTATCAAAAGAAGACCAAGACTACCATGATGCTAATCAATTTCAGACTAAGTCTGGAGAGTCTTTTGATTTTAAACAAGGCTATGATTCTGTTGTGTATGAGGTCCACAAACAATATAAGCTGAGAACTAGAACCATTGATATCCATGTACCTAGCAAACCAAAAGAGAGCAAACAGCCCAACAAGATTAAAGGCAAGGCTATTATAACAGAACCAGCTGATATAACTGTCCCAAACCCGCATCAAGTGACTATAGAGGACATAACAGACATGCAGCCTTCTATTGATCAGCCTCTGCCACCTTCTTCCTCAAAAGAAAATTTGAACAGCACTCCTAAAAACCTTCCCAAAACAGAAATACCACAAAGTATCATTCACCATAACGCTGATAATCAAAAGGAAAACGCAGAAAATACACTTGAAAAGGAGAAATCTGCTACTGCTAACACAAAGATTCCATTGGAGAAACCATTTAACTTAGAAGCAGAGATTGGCAAACTTAAGATATCCGTCCCTTTATCTGAACTTGCTAAACATGATGTGTATAGGCAACAAATTCAAAGGTCACTTCAAATGCCAGAGGTCAAGGATAGTGTAAATGTTTTAGATGATACCCCTGAGCTGCTGTTTTGTCCAGAAGTTAATGGAAAATCAACATATGGATCTATCCTACCCTTTTATGTCAGTTTGCACATACATGACAAGGTCTTGCATAATTCTATGTTTGACTCAGGTGCCTCACACAACCTTATGCCCAAAGCTATAATGGAAAAACTAAACCTTAATGTAACAAGACCCTACAAAGATCCATTCTCCTCTGACTCAAGTCAGGTCAAGTGTTTAGGCTTAATCAAACACCTTTGTGTGTCTTTAGTCCAATTTCCCAACAAGACAATCCTAAAGGACGTAGTGGTTGCTGAAATTCCACCAAACTATGGCATGCTTCTATCAAGATCATGGGGAGCAAAACTCCAAGGATCTCTCCAATTAGACCTCTCTTATGCCACTATATCTCTCTTTGGGCAACCAAAGAGACTGTAGAGGGAAACACTAATGAAATATGTAGTAAGTAGTGAGGAAAGGCCCCAAAACTTCCCTATCTAATCAATCCATTCTGATATGGATTCATTCATTCTGTTTAATTATGATAGCTGTCACCCAACTAATGAGAAGCCTTTGGTTTTAGAGCTAGACATAGACATCAATGAGGAATCAGTCACCCATACCCATGAAACTGTCAAAACAACCAATGCAACCAGCATGCAAGAAAAACCTCCCCAAATAGAAAATTCAAATCTGCCCAATCCTAAAATGACTAAAACTCTTAACACAAACCACAAGCAAGAAATCACATGGTATTTAGAGTTTGACGGTTCCGTTAGGAATTTAGGAGAAGGGGCAGGGATATGGATTCACAATACACATAACAATCATGCAGAAGGCCATGCCTATAGACTAAACTTCAAATGCACCAACAACATGGCAGAGTATGAGGCTCTCCTTTTAGGCCTCAAACTGCTCAAAGTTCTAGGAGCTACAAAAGTGTCCATTCTAGGTGACTCCAATTTAATCATACAACAAATGAAAGGCAACTTTATTACTAATGACAATAGAATGAGGGCCTATAGGACTGTTGCCACTAATATACTCAATGCATCCATTGAATCCAAGCTTGCCAAGATTTCAAGAAATCACAACATTCATGCACATAGCCTAGCCACTTTTGCTAGTACATGCAAGCTTCCCTTTGAGCCAAATCACCATTTCACTACTAGATAAAACATAGGCCTGCTATCCCAAATAATGTTAAAGATTGGCAAGTGTTTGAAACTGATAAACAAATTAACAATTTCCACACTCTCGAGCATGAGTTTTCAAATATAAGCATTGACATGGATGTCATGAACGATTCCCAACAGCAAACAAATGAAAATCAACAGGCTGTAACAGCTGCAACAACAAAAAAAATCCTTCACCCAACTATTTTCGACAACACAAACATAGAAGAGCTGAAACAGATGCATTTGGAGGAAATAGCAAAAAGAGAGGCCGAGATCATGGACTTAAAGGATAACTTTTTGCCTGCTGGCCTAACTCCACTGGAAGATATGTTTGATGCCAATGATGTCCCCAAAAAGCCTAAAATGGAGCCTTTAAATGCTTCCATAGAAGAATACAACATTGGGACAGCAGAGAAGCCCAAAATGATCAAACTGTGTAAGTCTTTGCCTCCTGACCAAAAACCAAAGTATGTTGACCTGTTTAAAGATTTTCAAGACGTTTTTGCTTGGAGTTATAAGGACTTGAAGTCCTATGACACATCAGTGATTCAACATACCATTCCCTTAAAACCAAACCAAAAGCCCTTCAAACAAAAACTTAGAAGAATTAACCCTATGCTTCTTCCCCTGATTGAGAAGGAAGTAAAGAGAATGTTTGAAGCAGGTATCATAGCACCCATCAGATTTTCTGAATGGGTATCCAATCTTGTTCTCACGAGAAAGAAGAGAGGTGAGATTAGACTATGTGTAGACCTAAGAAATTTAAACCAAGTCTCCCTTAAAGACAACTACCCATTTCCCAAGATGGATCACATCCTACAAAGAGTAGTGGGGTCATCTAGAATCTTTTTGCTAGATGGATTTTCAGGTTTTAATCAAATACTTGTTCACCCGGATGACCAAGACAAGACAGCCTTTACCACACCGTGGGGAACATTTAAGCATGTTAAAATGCCTTTCAGACTAAAGAACGTTGGTGCCACCTTTCAAAGGGCAATGGATATTTCATTTTCCAAGGAAATACATGATTTCCTAGTTGTCTACCTCGATGACTTAACCCCTTTCTCCAAATCTGATCAAGAGCACCTCAAACACTTAAGGAAAATTGATGCAGGAGCATCAAGGGCGTTTTTTTTTATTTTGTAAATATGTTAAAAGGGGGTGTGACAATTTTTAATATTTTATTAAATTAATTTGTTATTTTAAATAAAATAGGAGGAAGTGAGGATTTTTGTAAATATCTTTTTAATTAATAAAAGGATATGAGAGAATTTGGGTAGATAAGGATATAAAGGGATAAGATTCTAGATAATAGGATTTTTTGAGATATTTTAGTGATATTGAGATATTAAGGGAATTGAGCATTTAATTAAATGATTTTTTTTTTTAAATTGTATAAATAGGAGGGGGTTTTGAGAGAAAAACACATTGAGATTGTGAGTACAGTGTAAGGTTTTCTACTTGGAAGCCTTAGGGCTTATGTAAAAAGGGCCATCGATTTGCATATCTGGCCAGGAAGAACAAGAATTGTAAGTATTTTTTTATGATAAATGTGTTTATAACTTTGTTGGCAGAATTGTATTTATTTTCAGTGATTGGAATGAAACCGAAGTTCGGTGTAGGTTAAGATTTTAATGGCAGTTTGGAAAGGTCGATTTCACTGTTTGTACAACACATTGGCAGATTATATATATATGAATATCTGCAGTATTGAACAGAGGTATATTGAAGCCATGAAAGTGTAGGACATGATGAACGTTGTTCTCAATTAATTTTAATGGCTTGATAATGTGTATGAAAATCGATTCTGGAGTTTTAATCGATTAATTGTGATACTAACTTGTGAGGAGGTTTTAATTATTGGAAAGCGCTTCAGAAATTAAGAGTTGTTTGCGTTAAAAGGACCAATGAATAGCATCATTTGTTGGAACAGTGTCAGCTGGAACAAATGGCGCTGTTGTGAAATCGATTAAAAGGTAAATGCAGAGGGTAACCTACTCACTGTAATGATTATTCCAAATTGAAATTGAATCCATAAGTTTGTATTGTCATACTGAATGCTGTCATTAGAAGATACAATATTCACAATTCTGGAATGAATGCATTGGTTGAATTATTAAACTGAATGTTGTTTAGATGGTGGCTCGACTGCAATTGAAAGAAGGATTGCACGTTGTATAAAAATTCAGAGGTAAAGGGTATGCGGAGCGTGTTAAAACAATAACCAATTGCATAAATCATAGCACAATCGATTTGTTGAAGTGTGGAACCAGAATTGAATCTGGTAATTGGAAACTGAAATTAATAAAAAACGTAGAGTTCTGATATTAAACGCAGAGTTCTATCCAATGACCGGACAATCTATCCATTGGCAATGAAATAATGATGTATTGAAATGCGAAATGAAGAAATTATGATGGAAATTAACTTGCAGTAAATTTTGAAATCGATCTGTGGTATTGCAGCATAAATTGATGTGTTGAACATTTTCTGATGGATGGAGCAGGCGAGGCGCATTCTAAATGAGAGGTAAGCGCATTTACAAACATGTGTTAACATTATGGTTGGGCATCATTGCGTTTTGAAGATATGTGAATGAGTTGCAGAATGAAACGCAGTACTGTATATTTGAAGTTGTTTTGAAAATGAGTTGAAGATTCATTTGCAAAGATGTGAAAGGCGCAGTAAGGACGCTGGCAATTTGATACAGAAACGCAGAACAGTATGGTAGTAAGGGCATATCAAGGTGAAAGGCATCCAAGTAATCAAAAAAGAAATTGATGAATTCGACTACAGCTTGGCAAGTGGTAAGAATGTCTTCTGTTGTATTAAATAGAGATTGAAGATAGATTTCAAAATCTGAATGACTGAATATTTGAATAGGGCGCATTTGGTCATGTTTATTGGATTAATGAGCATGTATAAGGTTTGACATTGGGATTGAAATGAAGTCTCTAAATTGGATTGAGAACGTAGACTGTAGTTGGATGATGTGTATAAACACATGAGCATGTTGATAATTATGGTTGAAGTTAAATGTGAAGAAAAGATTCCACATAAATGGCATAGATATGAATTTGCCAGGAATGTGAAATTAAAAGCTTCTGCAAATCTAAATGGGAGAAAATTTCTGTGTGTACAAGTGAATTGGGCAATTATTTGAGGTGCATGCTTTATATGTTAAAGGGAGAAAGTTCCTGGGTAATGCAAGCTTTAGGCTTGCATCAATATTTGGTATCAGAGCTTGGCTCTGTTGAATTGAAAAATGTTTATTTTATGAATAATGGCAAGAAGGTTTGTTGAACTGAAATGTATCTTTGAATGTGTGATGAATGATAAAGATCAGATTTTAAATCTGATATGCAGCATATATAATTACAAGTGAACATAATGCAGGTAAAGGAGATCAGATTCTAATCTGAAAGTCAAGCAACCAGAGTATAGCTGGGAGAATGGAGAAGAACAATTAAGTTCTTGGAGGCAGGTAAAGCAGAATTAAGCAGAGATTGCAGAGACAAAAAGAATCCACAACGATGTTGTGAATGGAAATTCACTTGGATCGTGCAGGTATTGTGTTGGTTAATTTTGATTTGAGTTTTACTGACAAAGAAATGGAATGAGGATTGATGGTTGCAGCAATGAAGAAACTCAGCAAAGAAGGAATTATTGCTGACAGCTGAAGTTTGCCAGATAAAGCCAGAAGATTGGAAGAGAGGATCAGATTTTAAAATCTGATTGACAGTAGTTGAATATCGAGAAATTGTGCAGAGGAAGCATAAAGATTTGCTGAAACAGATTTGCAGGAGTGGTGAGATTCTGAAGGTAATTGAAGTGCAGGAGAATGGAAGGACAAGATCAGATGAGGTCATGGAGAATTGCTAATAGATAAAGGAAGTTGGTGAAAGTTTCTAAGTGAAAACATAGATGTGGCAGAACCTTGAGGAATTCCAATAGAGATTGGATAAGGAGGACAGTTGTGAACAGGCAGATGAGTTGAAGCCCAGGAAGAGCAAAGAGAAGTGCTCAAAGGAGGTTCCAGAGATAGAGAACCAATTTCTTGCCAAAAGACTGAGTGAGGAGAGCTTGGTGAGGTAAGTGGCGGCAGGACAGGACTTGCTGCTGAAGAGGCTTTAGTGCAACTCATAGTAAAGTGAGTGAGGAACTCATAGAGATGGAAAGGATGATGACTAGTGACAGTCGTAACAAAGGTTCTGAAATAAAGCACAGCAAAGGAAAAAAGGAGAAGGGTGCCAAGGAAATTGGCATACAGAGATAGTTAAGCAAAGAGGAATATGAGAGGGAGAAGGCTGAGATAGCAGTTCAGCTTGAGGTGTTAATGGAGATGTTGCAAAGAAATGAGGAAGACCAGAAGCATGGTTATGTCATGAGAAAGAAGCTGAAGTGGCAGAGGCTACAAGAGAAGAGGAATCATCAGGTGAATATGCAGTTGATAAAGGAACTAAGGGAACTTGAACAGGTTATTGATGCCAGAAAGAGGATAGAGAAGCTCGAAACAGTTGAGCTACAACAAAAGAAAGATGCTGAAGAAGATGTTGAAGTTTCGATATGTTACCTAGAAAGTGGACCATTACTTTTTGAAAGTGATGAAGAGCTAGAGGATTTGAATCATATGAATGATTCGAATCAGCCAGAAGATTTGATGACTGAAGCATTAAACAAGACTGTAAGGTCTTGTGATTTTAAAACTAATGATTTGTGTATGAATGCAGGTTTGGAAGAAGAGGAAGAACATCTACTGAAGGATGTTAAGGAAGATTTAGCAGAAGAAAGACCATGTGATAATGAGACAATAACAAATGAGGAAATGGAAGATCGTGTAAAATTTCCAAAGTCCACTCCAAGTAAAATCATTGAGTTATATAGAGAATTAGACTTTCAAAGGAGGAAATTGGAAGAACAGAGGATGAATGTCCAGGATAGATTGTTGAAGAAGGATGACAAAGCGGTTGTCATAAATAATAATCAAAAAGAAATTGTAGATGGTGAGCAAAGGAATGTTGCAGAGGGAAACGAAGTTTGGGAGGCCGCAACATTTATAGTAGCAGCAGCAGAAAAGGTGCAAAACAGCAGTAAGGGTGAAAAGGAAGCAATCAAAACAAGTGAAGAACAAGCAAGAATGAGAGTTCAACAATCAAGAGATGGAAACAATCAGCAGACAGAGGACATACTGGACAGAGAAATTGAGTTGATAAGGAGGTTAATGATAAAAACATCCCAGAGAAAGACAACCAAAAGAAAGAAAAGGAGCAACAACAAGAGAATGACAGTGAAAGATTGCAAGAGCAGAGCAAGTGGAGTATTACAGCACAAAATATGGAAACCTAGAAGACAACAGCAGATGACAACAGTAGTAAAGCAATCGACAAGCATAGAAAGATTACAAAATAAATTTTGGGATCCAGGAGGAAATATCCAGACTTATGACCAGGTGGTCATGAATTTTCTTACATGGGGAGTCTGATGCATGAGCATCAAGGGTGTTTTTTTTATTTTGTAAATATGTTAAAAGGGGGTGTGACAATTTTTAATATTTTATTAAATTAATTTGTTATTTTAAATAAAATAGGAGGAAGTGAGGATTTTTGTAAATATCTTTTTAATTAATAAAAGGATATGAGAGAATTTGGGTAGATAAGGATATAAAGGGATAAGATTCTAGATAATAGGATTTGTTGAGATATTTTAGTGATATTGAGATATTAAGGGGATTGAGCATTTAATTAAATGATTTTTTTTTTAAATTGTATAAATAGGAGGGGGTTTTGAGAGAAAAACACATTGAGATTGTGAGTACAGTGTAAGGTGTTAACACCCAGGTTGTTCCCTATGACTCCCAAGGGAATATGGCCAGGGTAACCACTAACCAAGCTTTCGATTGCAGTCTCTAGCCAAACTGCAATCAGAGAGGGCTCTCTCTGTAAGATTTATCTCCGTTTTGTGAGGATTTTAGGCTAGTTATGAAGTGAGGGTTTGGTTTAAATTTTGGTTGAATGATATCTTTCAATACCTAAGATGAAGTGTTCAGACAGTTGTAATTCATTGGGCAATGGAGTCTAGAGTTGTGAATTGTTTGAAATGCTTAAGTGGGAGTGTTCAAACTGCAAGGCCTATTGAGTATTCCAACAAACAAACTTAAAACTGTGGTGATGATGTATGATTAGCCAATGGAAAGCAATTAAGAATTTCCCACTAAACTGGTGGTGTGAAAGTGAAGTATATTGCACAGGAGCAGACTTGAATTCCTGAAACAAGGATCATTGTGAAAGATATAGTTTGAAAGTGCAGCAATTAAGAATTACACTTATTATAACTATAACTGAAGAAAACATTCATTAACAGCACAGATTGAGCTCAGGGTATTGCATGAATAAATCCTGAGACTATTCTTTTTCTTTGTTGTCAAACTTTTAGAAATTAGAAACATGGATGGATTGTAAAAGATTGAAATACATAACGAAGAGAGTTACAGAAAACTTATTGTATTATGAAATGCACAGGAATCATGCGGCCTTCAAACAGACACACCATGAACGCATCAAACAACTCAGAGCTTGTGAAATTCCATCAACTCTTTTATTAAACTCTGAATACTTACAGCATAGGATCTCTTCAAGAGAAAATCAACAACCCCTGCAAGCTTATGAGAGGGGGAATTTATACAATCGGTTCCAAAATATCTGAACCGCTCAGTGACTCGGTAATTAAATACGTTTACCAACTTTTACAAAATATCAGATCAAAGAAGTTACTGCTGCTATAAATACAAAATGAATGCTCTTTAGTTTTGTCAGGAGTCTTCTTGACCTTTGGAGGCCACTGAGTCGGTTGAGCTTTGCTCATTAATGCTGAATGATGTGTCTCTTGCTTTTTCATGTTGTAGCTTTCTCGGCCTTGCTGTCTGCAGCTGTGAGTGATGCTTTGGTGGCCGAATCTTTCTGCTGAGTTGGCTCAGTCCACTCTTTTCCAGCTGTAGTGTATGCATCATATTTCCTGAAGGTGATGACTTATGTCTATTAATAAAGAAATTGTATTAAAAGCTTCTTGATTTACAGTATCTTCTGTATCATGTTAGTCCACCATTCCTAACTGGGCAATTGATGCCTCAAAATTGCCTCCAAGGTCTCATCTGCCTCTGTATATTTGTAGAAGTTTGGAGGCACATCAAACAAGTGTTTGATCTCATTCATAATGAAAAACAAATTCTCTACTCTGTCATAGAGATTTTTCCCAGATGCTGGCCCTGTTGCTTCTGAGGTGCTGGGTTTTTCAGTGATCTGATTGGCAGCAAATGTATTGACCCTTTTAGCATAGTTTTCATGTGAAAGTAGCCTCCCTGCGCTGTTCAGTAAGCCTGGAAGACCTCTGCTTTCTAGTGCTGCAAACTTGTCCATAAACTTATTTACTTCTGTTTGCATGTCCTGGCCTCTTCTTTTCAGTGTTTGTGCCAGGGTTCTCAATGTAAGGACCCTCTTTATCAGCAAGATGGTCTCAGTTCTGTTGGGAATTCCCATTAATGCCAGCTGAGGACCTGTTCGGTTATTGAGCACATTAATCATTCTATTGGCTACCTCAGGCATATTTCCTAGAGATGCCCTTGCTCTCTGGACTTCTCTGTGTGCTTTTCCTATGAGCTCCATTTTCTCATGAATGGTCTCAATGTATTGCCATTAATCAGTGATTGATTGGCCAATGTTGGCCCATAAGACTATTTTGAGCTCAGCCACCACTTTATCAAGGGTGAGCTCTTTCTCCAGCTCCTTTATTTTCTCTTTGAGAGCCTTTGTCTCTCTTCCTTTCTCAGCTACACTTTGTTTTGATTTATCATATCTTTCATTCAACTTGACTAAATTCTCCCTGGCCTCATTTAATTATGTTATTTGGGCTTCCAGGGCTTGGATTTCATTTCTCAGCTTCTGCATGTCCAGGCTTGGAGCCTGCTCTGTTGTTGGTGCTGGTGCTGATGTAGATGGTGCTGTCTGTTCAGTAGGAGGATCGATAGTCTGAGGGGGTTCCTCCAGATTGATTATTTCTGGAGGGGGATGAGAAGTTTGGCCTCCTTCCTTCTGTTGTAGTGCTGCCTGCAGTGCAGCCTCTGATTCTCCCAACTTCTCTTGTGTCTGGATCAACTGCTTGTACAATGATACCAGCATAGCTGCTGCATCTTGGTCATGCCTTAGCTGGGCAACCTCTTCTGTTTGAGGATGAAGAGTTGTTGGGATCTTGATCATCTTTCTCAATGATGCCATATCTGCATCCCTCAATTTCAACAGTGCTTGTACAGCCTTGATGTCCTTGGGATCATGCCCAAGTTCTATGATGATGTCCTCCAATGCTTTGATTCGGTTGTCCTTTGCCTGGGAGGAAGCTTTCTCCAACTCAAGTTGGGCAGCTATGTTGTTTAGGCTGTTTTCCAGCCTATAGTTCACCAATGTCTTGTCTGCCAAGGTGGCATACACCATCTCACCCGTTTGCTTGTGCAATTCTATTTGACCCATCGGGTGGATGTCCTTTGCAAGGACCTCGAGATTGGTCCTTAAGTAATCTGCAGCTGACTGTGGCTGCAACATTGTTGGCATGAAGTGGCTCATGATCATTTTGCCCTCTTGCACATCATATGCAGACATCAATCTCTGCTGGTTTGTAGGGGCCATCTTCAACAAATGATTGTAGAGCTGCAGTTTGAGAGGTTCATTCCTCTTCTTTATCTCAATGAACTGTTGTTTTATACTGGTTTCTGCTCCTCTTTGGTGGCGTGAGGAGCTGACTTCTCCTCCAATTATCCTTTCTTGTTCCTGCTGAAAGGAACTTGTTGATGCTTCCATGCTTGGTGGGCCCATGCCCAAAGGCTGCCCAAGAGGCATTTCTTCCTTAGAGAGGGAATTAATTCTGTGTCTTTTCTCCCCTTGACTTATAGATGTGGTGAGGGGAGTCTCCTCCTCTCTGTCCCTCTTTCTATTTCTTTCTACATTTTGAGGTGTCTGAAGGACTGAGGTTTCCACTGTAGTTTCCTGCCTAGGAGGCACAGTTTGTTGTGGCTGCTGATCAGTGGATTTTGGAGCTTCCACTGTTTGCTCTTACTGCACAGGCTGTTGTTGTCTTTGTTCTTCTTGCTGCTGTACCTGTTGTTGTTGATGCACTTCCTGCTGCTGCACTTCTTCTTGCTGTTCCACCTCTTTTTCTGTTTGATGTACGATCATGGGAGGTGGCTGTTCCTGTTCCATTTGTTTTTCTTTGCCTTTGCTAGATGTCTGTTGAGTGTCCTTGGCTACTTGCTGATGTGCTATTTAAGATGAAGCAGTTGCTCCAAGTTGCCTTTGATATGAGGAGGAAACCTGTCCACAAGTTTCCAAGTCACCCTCTTTTTGAATATTCCTAGCCTCTCCTTCTAGCATTTGCTCTCTAGTGATTGGCTCTTCTAGAGTGCCCTCTTTCCAGCTCAAAGAATTGGCATGCTTTTCAATATGAGGCAGTCTTACATGTGCATAGTTACCCAATTTGTATTTTATCCTCCTGAGGGAAATAAAATGATTAGGGTCATAAGGTGCCCATTGGAAACTGGTTTGCAATTGGAGGCCCTCTAGGATCATATCTGCTGCCTTCCATCCCTCCTCCCTTTTGTTGTATAGAAAAGGGCCTAGATGGTTCCTTACTTTCAGTTGCACCTTCTTGTTTTTACTTTGGAAAGGGAAACAGTCTGCATTTCCAAACTGCCTGAAGTATTCTAAGGCAAAAAGTCTCATAGGGACATATTTTGGCAACCTATAAGGGTTCAACTCACAGCCATATATTCTGATTACTGTATGGTGTTGGTAAAAGTACCAATCACCAATGCTGTAGGCCTTGGAGAGATGGAGAACTCTTTGCATGTCATCAGTCAACCTTGGAGGAGGAACACCATATAGCAATCTCATAGCTAGATGAATGAACAGGTCCATGAATTCACAGTATGTGTATGGTGATTGAGAAGTGCAATGAAAAACTGAAGTCCAAAACACGACCGACCTTGGATTTCCCTGGGCATTGAGTTTCTTGAGGGGAATGGGGAAACTGTCTGGTTGATAAAATAGGAACAGATGATAGATGTATGAGGTGTATCTGAACACCTTTTCCCTTTGTAGATTCATTAGTTGTTCATGAATCTTGTCTGCAATATATGTAGCATAATCATAGTGCACAACAGGAGGCTTTCCAAGATAAAATATGGACAACATAGCCATTATGGTATTATCAACATCCTCAACTACCCTGTACCCCAGGACATAGCTGATCAAATCCACCAACATTTTTCCCAAGTCATTTAGGTAATGATATCCAATAGGAGGAGTTCTCATAGTTTCAGAGCTTGGTTGTATGAATAACTGATTGATTTTGATGATCTGGGCACTTGACAAATTGCTCCCCTTCTTTACTAAGTCCAACATGGAGAGAGGGGTCAATGGTCTTGCAGTGTGAAAATGCAGCATCTCATTTATGGCTTCAGGGGTGATATGGAACAAGACTGAGCCTGTAGGACTGAGAACAGCTCTCTGGCATGGATCATAGCATTCACAGCATCTATGGATCAAGTATGGAAGGGCGTTGACTTGAGGGAGGTTGTAAATGGGCAAATTGGAGTCCCAAATCCCTAAAATATCAACTCCACTAAGGTGTTGAGCTTTCAATTCATTTAGCATATGAATATTAAACTTAGAATTCATTGGGAACCAGTCCAACATCTGATAATCTACATCACCCAGGGCTTTCCATTCTAACTCCCTTTGTGGGGCATTTAGAGGTTTAATATTCAGGGCTATTGGTGTTTCCATGGCTAATAAGGCCTCTGATTTGTATATGAACTGGTTTTGAGTGAGAAGAGCAACACAGAGGGGTTTCTTTACAATAGAGAGGTGAATTGCAAGGAACAGCGGGTAAATTGTGATAGCAGCAATTGAAATACTGCGTAGAGGACTGATGAAGCCAACACCAGGACTGATAAGAGTGTTTCCACGGTGAATTGGTGCAGTTCAGATTTTTAGTTCACGAATGCGCGAATGAACTGTAAATTTAGGTAAATTTCGCCAAATGCAGGTTCTACAGAGGAATTCCGGCCCAACAGTTTTGAAATAGGCAATGGCACTGGGGACTGACTGGTGAATACAATGTTTCTCAGTCTTTTTAAGCTAGCTTAGGACAATTATGGACAAAACCAGGTGCGGGGAATGATTTTGAGAAATACCTTATGAATTGCCGGTAACAGTTGCAAATGCAGGTGAAATGGACGCGCCCACGGTTTCTGTGTCAAGTTCTGCAGGTTGGCGCTGGTTTGGTCGTAAAATGCATGCAGGGGGAGCAATAGTCGTTTTCGCAAAAAGTGGGAAAAACACGATTGTTTAGCTAAAATATGGATTTTTGGAACATTGGCGCTTTTTTTGGATGACGTCAGCATGACATCATCAGGTGGGGTCATGGTCGGATGACATCAGCATGACGTCACCGGGTGATGTGGCGGCCTGTGGATGGTCCACGGAGATGGCGAGGTGGCGGACAAGTTGGAGCAGTGGCGGACAAGGGCGCTGACGCGGCGGCGAGGTAGCACTGACGTGGTATGACGTAGCAATGACATGGGCGCGGCGGGACCAGTGGTAAGCCAGAAGCGGTAATGGTTTTTCTCGGACCGCTATTGATACAGTCGTGGTTTTGTCAGAGGGCGACCCGAGAAATTGTGGGGGCGACGCGTGGCAGAGGCCTGACGTCACCCTCTGACAGTTTCTCGGATGCTATCTCATGGACATCGGGCCCGACCCAATATGCATATAGGCCGTCCGATCAAAAGCGCCAGATCCGACGGTTGACGGATCGCTAAGGTGAGAGGAAAATACGGAAGGGGGCGGGGAATAAAATAGTATTTTCTTTGGAATACGCGCCCGGCGGGACTTTGGGTTCCGGCGGAGTTATATAGTTTTCCTTGTATTTTTAAATGAAAATATGTATTGCGCACATACTTTGGGTAAGTCGGAAAAGTGGGTTTTTTGTGTATTTTTGCAAATAGAGCGGGTTAGGGGTAAAAATGGGGTTTTTTACAAGGTTCTTTTGCAAATGAAGGGTTAAATGGTTTAAATGACTTCTGAAGGAGGAAGAGGGGTAGGGTTTGGGTTCTTAAACTGACCAGATGTCACTTTAATCCCTGACTGTGAACATATGGCTATAATGCCAAAGGGGAAGGGATATTTATAGAATGCTTGGGGTTTATACACCATAGTGTTTATAATAGTAGGGAAAAGGGGAACATAGGGGATTTAGATAATAAGAAGTTAGGGGTTAGTATGAGTGGGGGATGGGGTGAAACACTAAGTTTTATATGAAATCAACTTAGTTTAGGAAGTAGATCAAAATGAAAAGATTTTTAGACAAGAAATGTGGCTCTTAAAGAAACAAGAACCAACATAAAACCTTGAATTCTTTCATGAACACAACTGGTGTAGGGATGTTAGTGATGAATGTGAAAAAGGGAGAAAAGGAAGTTAGACATGCTCCATTGCGTTTCTGCAAAGTGATAGAGAAGAGGAGCTTTTCTATCCATTGATGCTTTCCTTATTTTGACCAGCAAGATTCAGTTGATAGGAATGACATTTCTGCAACCCCATCTACCTACCCATCTACTTGCCTAGCATTTTTTGTTTCTTCTTGAAGGGTGCACTTGGACTTGCAGACCCTTATGTGCCTTTTCTTTTCCATTGGATTTTTCTTTTGATTTTCTATCTAGAACTACCCTTATCGCTTCCAAGGCCCCAAATTAAGCAGTTGGGAACCTTAATTCTCTACCTAACTATTGGTCTGCCAAGATTAAACAGTTTGGACAGACTTCTTTCTTTATTCTACAACAGAAAATTGAAACATGGCATGATCCAGATTAGGCTGTTGGACCATCCATCAAAATTGAGTCAATCATCAAGCTATGTACACACCTTGTCTTCTTATGAAAATATGGGATCTTTGGATCACCAAAGCAGAGCATATTTGGAACTTTCATTTGCCAATCATGAAATATGACACCTATTGGTATAGGTATCCAACAGTGGCTCCACCTGGGGATGGTTTTTCTTCTTGAAAGACCAAGAACAGCAGGTCAGAATGCCTTGGCCCTTTGACTACTCTTTACCAAAACTTGGAGTTTTTCTTCCTTGAAACCTCCAAAAATTGTAAACTGACATATTTATGGAACTTGCTGAATTAAAGCCTTTTCCTGATTCTGCAAGACCCTTCAAACTAAGCTATTCACATGCTGAAAGAAAACAATATACACAACAAATTATGTACAAGGGAACAACCATGCTATATACATGGAGGGTAGTCAAAATAGTGCTTCAACATCCTGCCATTCACAGGACCTTCATCCAATTCAGCTTCATCAAGACTTTTAAGGAAATAAGTATTGTTTCCTTGTACTGCTTGAACAACAAATGGTCCTCTCCAAAGGGAATCAAATTTTCCATGTTTTCCCTTATCTTCCCTTCTTGAATCCCACTTGAGGACTTTGTCTCCAATGTTGAAATCTTCAGCCTTAGTTCTTCTATCAAAAGCTTTCTTTAACCTTTCTTTTAAAACTTGAACTCTGCTATAAAATTGATCTTTGGTTTGCTGCAGGCATATTATCTGATTGATCCTTCTTTGCATGTCATTGGGCTCAGCTTGACTTTCTTGAAGTAGTTTCATAACCGGAATCCCTAGTGATGAAGGAAATTTGGCTTCTAATCCATAGACTAACTCATATGGGCTGACCCCAATGGACCTCTTGGTTGTTAGTCTATCTGCCCATAAGGCATTCACAAGCTTCTTATGCCAATTCTTCTTATTTTCTTCCAATACCTTCTTTATGATGTTTACAAGGCTTTTATTTGATGATTCAGCTAGGCCATTTCCTTGGGGGTAGTATGCAGTGGAGTGGCCCAAAGTAATGTGGAATTTGTGGCAGAAGTTTACCATCTTCTTAGATCTGAAAGCAACAACATTGTCTGTTATTATCTTATCAGGACAACCAAATCTAGCAAGGATATTGGTCTCAAGGAACTGAATGATAGTGGAATCATTTTTTTGTCTACATGGAATAACTTCAATCCATTTAGTAAAGTAGTCTGTAGCTGTTAGAATCCATCTATGTTGGCCTGAAGATGAGGGCTGAATTTCCCCAATGAAATCCAAGCCCCATTGCTGAAAAGGTCTCTCTGTTGCAATAGGCCTCAAAGGAAGTGGCAGTAACTTTCTCTTTCCCTCAAACACTTGGCATTTATGACACGATGTGGTAAATTTTTTGACATCAGAGAAAACAGTGGGCCAATAGAAACCAACCCTTAGTATTTTATCCACAGTGGACTTCCAATATAAGTGTCCACCACAGTCACCTGCATGAAATTATTCCATGATTTTGTTAGTCTCATTTTCAATTAAACAGTTTAACAATATACCCTCATGGTTTTCCAAAGCAAATTGCCATCCATGACACAAAATTTTGAAGCTTTCATTTTTAGGAACCTACATTTAGTTCTGGACAGTCCTGGGGGAGCACACAGGTTTTGTAACACATAACATATATCAGAATACCAAGGGGATTGTTCAAAGGCTACATTGATCTTTGGAGTCGCCAGCTCCGGTTCAATGTCCAGTTGGTTGATGTCCAAGGCTTGGAAGTTTGTTTCAGACATTAATTTAGCCAAACCTTGGCCTTTTATCAGTTTTGTAGGTTTATTTCAATGTCAAATTCTAAAATGTTGGCAATCCATTTTCCTCTTCTGCCCTCCAAGTTTTCTTGAGTAAGTATGTCTTTCACAATGGGACTTGGCACATAAGCTATAACATGGGAGTATAGGATGTAAATCCTAAAGTCTTTGATGGCTTTCACTAAAGCATATGCCTGCTTTTCCATGATCTGATATTTCAGGGGTGCATCTCTTAGAGCTCTGCTAAAGAAAGCAATAGGTTTCTCATTCCCTTGATTATCCTTTTGTAATAAGACTGTAGCAATGGCGTGTTGGGAAGCAAAGGAAAATATGATGAAGTCTCTATCAAATTGAGGGTTGGTCAGGACTGGGGTTTGAGTAAGGGCTAGTTTGATACCTTCAAAAGCTTGATTTGCTTCTACTGTCCATTTTACTTTTGAATCCATTTTTAGCATGTTATTTAGTAGTCTGCTCAATTCTGCTAAATTTGGGATAAATCTCCTTAGGAAGTTGATTTTACCCAAAAAGGCTTGTAATTCTTTCACATTTCTTGGATGAGGCATTTGTAAAATGGCCTGTATTCTATCTGGGTCAATCCTACTGCCATCCTTGGAAATGATGTGACCTAACAACTTACCTTCTTCTAAACCAAACAGATATTTTTTGGGATTTAAGGAAATTCCATATTTCCTACAAGTTATGAATATCTGCCTTAGATGTTTCAGATGTTCAGGGCCAAATTTTTAAAATGGTGTAAGGTCATCTAGGTAAACCACAAGAAAATCATGAATCTCTTTGGCAAAAAAATATCCATTTCTCTCTGAAACATAGCTCCTGCATTTTTCAACCCAAAAGGCATTTTAACATATTTGAAGGTTCCCCATGGGGTTGTGAATGCTGTTTTGTCTTGATCATCAGGGTGAAGTAGGATCTGGTTGAAACCTGAGAATCCGTCAAGTAAAGAAATTCTTGAGTCCCCCACTACCCTCATCAAGATGTGATCCATCTTGGGTAAGGGGTAATTATCTTTCAAGGACACTTGATTCAAGTTCCTTAGATCAACACAGAGCCTTATTTCACCAATTTTCTTTCTTGTAGGGACTAGGTTTGAAATCCACTCAGAAAATATGATTGGTGCTATGATGCCAGCCTTAAACATTTTTTTTACCTCTTGTTCCATTGCTGGGAGAAGCATAGGATTGATTCTCCTCAATTTTTGCTTAAAGGGTTTTTGATCTGGCTTGAGAGGGATAGTGTGTTGAATTACAGAGGTGTCATAGGATTTTAAATCCTCATAACTCCATGCAAAGACATATTGGAATTCTTTAAAGAGTTCAATGTATTTAGGTTTCTGATCAGGTGGTAAAGATGCAGACAACTTAATTATCTTGGGTTGTTCAGCAGTTCCAATGTTACACTCTTCTATGGTAGTGTTGAGGGGCTGCATTTTTGGTTTGCTAGGGACATCATTGGAGTCGAAAATGTCCTCTAATGGAGCTAAGTCTGTTGGAAGAAAATTGTCTTTTAATTGTATAACTTCAGCTTCATCATCAGCTATCTCTTCACAACTGTTTTGTTTAAGTTCTTGTATGTTTTCTTTGTTAAAAATTGTTGGATGTAACATTTGGTTTGTTGTTTTGGGTGAAACATTTGTTTGGTGTTGTTCACCTTGTCTTAGTGAATCACTTGCAACCTCCATATCAATGTTTAGCCCTGAAAATTCTTGCTGCAAAGTCAAAAATTGATTTATTTGTGTGTCATCCTCAAACACTTGCCAGTCCTTGACATTGTTTGGGACAGAAGGTCTGTGCTTTATCTCAACTGTAAAGCAATGTCTAGGTTCAAAAGGTAGTTTACAAGTGCTTGCAAATGTAGCCAAACTATGAGCATGCAGGTTATGGGTTCTAGGGATTTTGGTAATTTGAAATTCAGTGAAGGAATTTAGTAATTCAACAGCAGTAGACCTATAAGATCTCAGTCTTTTGTCATTTGTGACAAAATTGCCCTTTACTTGTTGGATAATTAGGTCTGAGTCTCCTAGGATTGAAACTTTTATGGCTTGTAAGGATTTTACTAGCTTGAGGCCTAGTAAGAGAGCTTCATTTTCTGCCATATTGTTGGTGCACCTGAAGTTTAACCTATAGGCTCGGCCCTCTGCATGACTGTTTTGTTTGTTATGTATCCAAACCCTTGCTCCTGCCCCTAACTTGTTGACTGACCCATCAAATTCAAGAAACCAGAGGACTTCTTGGCTAAGGGAAGGATTGTCAACTGTTATGGGAGTTGGCATCAACAACTTGAGGTCTTGGCTTACATTTGGTTTTTCTTTTAGAACAATTTTGTTTGTTGATTTCTCCATCAGTATTTCTTGAACAGCAGTTTCTTCATTTACATGCTGGTCTGGTTTGGGTGTGTGAATTTCCTCATCATTTGTGGGACCTGTTTTATCATTGAAGAGAATATAGGAGTCTATGTCAGAATGGACAGCATATATGGGAAAGTTCTGAGGTTTTTCTTCACTGCTGACCATGTATTTCATAAGTGACTCTCTATATAGTCTTTTGGGTTGACCAAAGACTGAGATTGTGGCATATGACATGTCTAATTGTAGGGAACCTTGGAGTTTAGCCCCCCATGATCTTGATAACAACATTCCATATTTGGGTGGGATATCAGCAACTACAACATCCATTAAGATTGTTTTATTTGGATATTGGACAAGGGATACACATAGATCTTTTATCAAACCCAAACATTTAACTTGGCTGGAGTCAAATGAAAATAGGCCTTTATATGGCCTTGTAATTTCTATATTCAATCTTTCCATGACTGATTTAGGCATCAGGTTGTGAGAGGCACCTGAGTCAAACATTGCATTGTGTAATATCTTATCATGAACATGTAAACTGACATAAAAAGGTAAGAGCCCTGTGACTGTTGTCTTTCCATCAACCTTTGGACCGAACAGTAATTCTGGGGTGTCATCCAACACATTGACATTGTCTTTATTACGAGTAAGTTGGAGGGACTTCTTGATTTTTTGTTTGTAAATGTCATGCTTGGCCAGTTATGAAAGAGGAATGGATACCTTCAATTTTCCAATTTCAGCTTCTAAGTCAAAGGGTCTTTCAGATTGGACCTTGGTGTGGTGAGTGACAACCTTTTCCTTGTTCACTAAGTTTTCTTCCTGATTCTTGTCTTGATCTTGAGGCTTGTCCTCTTTACTCATCTCTTGAGGACTGTTATTTGGATTAGGCTGCAAAGATGATGCAGCCAGTGGCTGTTGTGTTGAGGACAATGGTTCAGTGACCTCTTCAACGATTACTTCCTTTGTAACTGAATCCGTTGTGTTAATTGGCTCTGTGACTATGGCTTTTTTAGGTTGCAGCCTATCCTTTGTTTTTTCAGGTTGTGTTGCATTTACAGTTCTGCTTCTAAGCTTATATTGCTTGTGAACTTCATATACAGCTGTGTCATAACCTTGTTTAAAGTCGAATGACTCACCTGATTTGGTTTGGATCTGCTCAATCCCATCATCCTCTTGATCTTCTTGACTCAGAAAAACTTGATGCTCATCATTGAGGCCCATTAGGTTAATGTGGGTGTCATCTACTTTCTCATTTGAAGTGGATGTTTCAGCATAGTTTTCCTGGAACGGGGGTCTTATCTCTGGATCTGCATTGGCCTTGCCAACGTTTGGGTTTTGATTTCTCCTAAAATTGGGATTCCTAATAGGGTTGTTTTGCGGTGCTTCCCATGATGCCTTTCTCTCAACCGATTCCACTCTATCACCCAATCTCTTCATACCATTGAGTATTGCATCCAGTTTCTGATCAAAGGCCGAGGGTTCTTCTTTGAAGGTGGTTCTCTTTTCCAATCTAGCCCTGTTTCTTTTGGCAATCAGGTTAGCTTCTACTGTGACAGCAACCTTTTGTGCATCTTCAAGGGTTTCAGGGACTCTTTCCTTTAACTGATATGCCATGTCAGGGTCAAATCCATCAGGGAATTTGTTCAAGGCTAAATCAGGAGGAGGTCTTAAGTTTTGTGGTATAGCGTTATATACATTATTAAATCTGATACTCCAAAACAGTCTCTTGAGGACCTCTCTTGATTGTATCATATTCACCAAGTATGTGCAAGGGATCTTTCTTTTTCTCCCATCTGTTATTAAAGGCTTGATAAATCTCATCAGGGGTTGTGATGGTATTTACAGCAAGTGATCTGAACCAAGTTCTGATATCACCTGTCAGGCTCTGGACAAAAATTCTCATTCTCACACTATCATCATCTATTTCATAGTTCTCAAAGTGATCCTGCATCCTCTTGGCATGCTGAATAGTGGTGAAAGGGCCAGTGGAGTCAAAATATGAGATTTTGGATTGATAATCCTGAGGTAAGGCTGCAGGATTAGCAAGCAACTGCAAGGGTGCATATCTGTTAGCCATATTTACAGGGTTTAGGGGATTGACAGGGGCAACTGGGACAACGGAACAACTGGTACAACAGGGGTTATAGGAACGGTGGAAACTAGAGTGTTGATCAAGGGAATATGTGCAGTGGATGAAGGTGTGAAAGGAGGGCTTTGAGATGTGGATGATGAACTAGGGGAATTAGGGGTAGATCGGAAAAGAACCTTGATTGGAGTAGAAACGGGGTTGGGGTGAACTGTCTCTGGACTCAAATCAGCAAGCTTTTCCTGCCTTTACTGTTTCCTAATGTTTTTAGGGATTGTGTTAGGGTTTTCAAAAACAGTGGGTGGATTGGGGTCAGGATTTGACCTAGTGTAGCGTGCATTCTTCTTGGGAGCCAGCTTCTGAACTTGTTTTTTGAGTATTTTTAGTAATTTCTTATATCTGAAAGGACTAGACAAGATTTTGGAATGGCAGTCTATATCATAAAACTAGCATGAAGATTGACTGAAGCAGCTTTTATCAGAGATTGTTAATGTAAAACATAAACAGTTTTGAAGGCTTCCTGGCTGTCATTCAGGCTTCATCTGTAGCTTTATGAAATATACAACAATTAGAAAATCTTGAGGAATCCCCAGTGGAGTCGCCATTTATGTTAACACCCAGGTTGTTCCCTATGACTCCCAAGGGAATACGGCCAGGGTAACCACTAACCAAGCTTTGGATTGCAGCCTCTAGCCAAACTGCAATCAGAGAGGGCTCTCTCTGTAATATTTATCTCCGTTTTGTGAGGATTTTAGGCTAGTTATGAAGTGAGGGTTTGGTTTAAATTTTGGTTGAATGATATCTTTCAATACCTAAGATGAAGTGTTCAGACAGTTGTATTTCATTGGGAAATGGAGTCTAGAGTTGTGAATTGTTTGAAATGCTTAAGTGGGAGTGTTCAAACTGCAGGGCCTATTGAGTATTCCAACAAACAAACTTAAAACTGTGGTGATGATGTATGATTAGCCAATGGAAAGCAATTAAGAATTTCCCACTAAACTGGTGGTGTGAAAGTGAAGTATATTACACAGGAGCAGACTTGAATTCCTGAAACAAGGATCAATGTGAAAGATATAGTTTGAAAGTGCAGCAATTAAGAATTACACTTATTATAACTATAACTGAAGAAAACATTCATTAACAGCATAGATTGAACTCAGGGTATTGCATGAATAAATCCTGAGACTATTTTTTTCTTTGTTGTCAAACTTTTAGAAATTAGAAACATGGATGGATTGTAAAAGATTGAAATACATAACGAAGAGAGTTACAGAAAACTTATTGTATTATGAAATGCACAGGAATCCTGCGGCCTTCAAACAGACACACCATGAACGCATCAAACAACTCAGAGCTTGTGAAATTCCATCAACTCTTTTATTAAACTCTGAATAATTACAGCATAGGATCTCTTCAAGAGAAAATCAACAACCCCTACAAGCTTATGAGAGGGGGAATTTATACAATCGGTTCCAAAATATCTGAACCACTGAGTCACTCGGTAATTAAATACGTTCACCAATTTTTACAAAATATCAGATCAAAGAAGTTACTGCTGCTATAAATACAAAATGAATGCTCTTTAGTTTTGTCAGGAGTCTTCTTGACCTTTGGAGGCCACTGAGCCGGTTGAGCTTTGCTCATTAATGCTGAATGATGTGTCTTTATGCTTTGTCATGCTGTAGCTTTCTCGGCCCTGCTGTCTGCAGCTGTCAGTGATGCTTTGGTGGCCGAATCTTTCTGCTGAGTTGGCTCAATCCACTCTTTTCCAACTGTAGTGTATGCATCATATTTCCTGAAGGTGATGACTTATGTCTATTAATGAAGAAACTGTGATAAAAGCTTCTTGATTTACAGTATCTTCTGTATCATGTTAGTCCACCATTCTTGACTGGGCAATTGATGCCTCAAAATTGCCTCCAAGGTCTCATCTGCCTCTGTATATTTGTAGAAGTTTGGAGGCACATCAAACAAGTGTTTTATCTCATTCATAATGAAAAACAAATTCTCTACTCTGTCATAGATATTTTTCCCAGATGTTGGCCCTGTTGCTTCTGAGGTGCTGGGTTTTTCAGTGATCTGATTGGCACCAAATGTATTGACCCTTTTAGCTTAGTTTTCATGTGAAAGTAGCCTCCCTGCGTTGTTCAGTAAGCCTGGAAGACCTCTGCTTTCTAGTGCTGCAAACTTGTCCATAAACTTATTTACTTCTGTTTGCATGTCCTGGCCTCTTCTTTCCAGTGTTTGTGCCAGGGTTCTCAATGTAAGGACCCTCTTTATCAGCAAGATGGTCTCAATTCTGTTGGGAATTCCCATTAATGCCAGCTGAGGACCTGTTCGGTTACTGAGCACATTAATCATTCTATTGGCTACCTCAGGCATATTGCCTAGAGATGCCCTTGCTCTCTGGACTTCTCTGTGTGCTTTTCCTATGAGCTCCATTTTCTCATGAATGGTCTCAATGTATTGCCATTGATCAGTGATTGATTGGCCAACGTTGGCCCATAAGACTGTTTTGAGCTCAGCCACCACTTTATCAAGGGTGAGATCTTTCTCCAGCTCCTTTATTTTCTCTTTGAGAGCCTTTATCTCTCTTCCTTTCTCAGCTACACTTTGTTTTGATTTATCATATCTTTCATTCAACTTGACTAAATTCTCCCTGGCCTCATTTAATTCTGTCATTTGGGCTTCCAGGGCTTGGATTTCATTTCTCAGCTTCTGCATGTCCAGGCTTGGAGCCTGCTCTGTTGTTGGTGCTGGTGCTGATGTAGATGGTGTTGAACAATGTAAACTTTGAAACGGGAACTATAAACTCAAAACGGGAACTCTGGCCCAAAAACCCCAAAAAAACTACAAAAACAGTGCTCAAAATGAAAAGTGCGTATACTGGAACAATGTTTTTTTTTTAGGTGTCAATTTTGCGGCTGTTTTAAAAATGGCAGTGACTACGAAATTTTCTACGAAATTTTCCTGCAAAATATAGCTTCAGAACGAAAGTGTTGATACTGGAATAATGATTTTTTTTTTTAGGTGTCAATTTTGCGGCTGTTTTAAAAATGGCAGTGATTACGAAATTTTCTATGAAATTTTCCTGCAAAATATAGCTTCAGAACGAAAGTGTTGATACTGGAATAATGATTTTTTTTTTTAGGGTCAATTTTCATACTTTTTAAAAAATGCTAATAAAACCAATTTTTTATGTCTCAAACAAAGTTAAATTTTAAGGAAAAAACACATTAATGTTTCTGGTAGAATATCATTTTGGGTCGCCCCCTTCCCCCCGCAGCCCCCCGCCCGGGCCGCCCCACCCTCCTCCCCCTCCCTCCCCTACCCGGCCACCCCACCCCCCTCCCTCCCCCTCCCCCTCCCCCTCCCCCCCCGCCCGGGCCACCCCACCCCCCTCCCTCCCCCTCCCCCTCCCCCTCCCGGCCCAGCCCGCCCTCCCTCGCCACCCCCAGGCCGCCCCGCCCCGCCCGACCCGGCGGCGGGTCGATTCCCGGAATCAAGATGCAAGTTTGTGTATCATGCAAGATGCAAGAGACATGCCCAAAGTATTTATCATATAACATGAACCAACGTCAAAACAATGGGTAGAGGAATAGGTCATTTGATAAAGAAATCACCTAGTCACTAATTTCACCATTGTCTACTAGTGATTAGTCTCAATCTTGTATTGTGGGTTATGGGAACATTGCACCCTTTTACTACACCTCTAATCCATCCATGCATAGTCAATAAATAATTGCTTTTTACTTTTGTGCAAGCGAAAAAAAATTTCAACTTTCCGTTGATTTCCCATCAAGAAAATCACAGAAAAGCATTAAATAGCGGGGGATGAAAAATTGGACCATATAAATTCACCAACACTTCTCACACCATTCAACTCCAACGTTCACCAAAAAGTGAAGTATGGACTAGAGAGTCTTGCAAATTATTGTGAAGCATGTTCCAGAAGCAGAGATCATAGAATTAGGAGATGGCGCCTACAAAATCCGTCTGTCATATTGCTTCAAAGAAATGGTTGTGTATCGAGAGCTAAGAAGAGCTATGAAAGAGTCCCCAACCAAGCCCATCTATTCAACCTTTTGTTCATAGAATACAAAGTTCAGATATTTTGAAGACAACTCCTCCAAGGTATAAATTCCTAGCCTGCAACAATCTCTTCACTTTTGGAGGAAAACAATACTACAAAAACCATAATGCAGCTAATGGTCAAGACCATCAGAAGGAGAAAAAAATCAACTCCAAAGATCATGATCAGCACAGTCTAGTTTCAAGAAAAAAATCAAATGGAAGGAGGTCGATTGCAGCAGCAGCAACAACAGAGCTGGTGACAACGACTACTAAGTGCAAAATGTGGAAACACTGAACCTAGTTAATTTGATAAATTATTTCAAGCAAGATGCACAGGATTTTGTTCAAACACAATTGGAACTATCCCAGAAGCCTTACTAGGCAAAAAAAATTACGATGGTGATGATGAGGGAGAGATGATATCTTGTGGATTGAGTAAAGTTGTGCCTCAACAATGTATGAAAGAAAAGGAAGGCGATCTTCAAGATGAGAAGAATTCTTTTGAACTGCAGTTATGGTTTTAACCAAATTATTGATTTGGGTTTTGAAGGATCTCAATTCTCACTCGGACGGATATATTCTGGTGTCACAGAAATTATAGTTTCATTAACTTAGTGCAAAGTGCCCATATAAATAATAAATTGTCCTATTGATATTCTTATCATTGTTGCTTTGATTATTCTATCATAGAAAGTGTTGGCCAGGATTGAATGTTGATTTTGGTTTTTGTTTGCTTCAGAATCAATAGAATTCATAAATTTTAATGACTCTTATTCTTGCATCTTAATTCCTTATGGTTTATGTTCACCCATTTTTATGTTATTATAGATTTGAGGAATATTTTGATATTTGGGAAATAGAGGGAGGTGAAACAATTGGGTTTGCTATTGTTTGTTCCTGTGATTATATTCATCGTATTCTGAAAATATTCATGAAACTTGTATAAAATTAACTCCAACTCTTATATTTTATTTATGAATTACTTTAAAAGATATCCACCCATTAAAACGTAAAACTGCCTTTTTGGACGTGGACGTGGAGAAGAGAACTTCCTTTATAGTACATCAACCAGTTGCTCACACAGACAGCTTTAAAATAAAATACAGTATACGATATGCATTTCAAAACAAATGGTTAATTAATTAGATAATATGAAACATGCATCCACCCAACCTTATTTATTCCCCATAATCCTTTTCTTTGAATGTGCATTGCCCGAAGACTTCTACTTCCCCTTGAAGATGTCACATTTTCACAATTTTTCCAGTGGTGATTAAGTATAATCTCTAGGTCTCAAACATGCTCTCTATCCTTCTAGCTGGAAATTTGGACATAATCTAGAAATGCAAAAGAAAATCCTCACTTTCTTTTACTAGATATCAACATAGATCCATTTTAAATACAGATCTAATCAGCAAAATCCAATTTTTTCACTTGCAATTTTTTTTATAAGTAGACATTATTTAAATGTTTTTTATAGTTATTTTTTGTTTTTTTTAGAGTTGAAAAAAAAAATATGAACAAAATTTATTTCAACTTTGATGAGTTGTATTGGATTGTAGAATGAGTGTCTAGGCTCAATAATTTACCCTTAATGTTATAAATATTAGTGAAATAATACTCATAGTGGATGATTGTTTGCACCATGTTTACCATACAACTAGGTTGGCCAATATTTTCATATTGAACAATATCCTTCCTTTTGTTCCTCCACTAGACGTGTTTCTCACCTACATCATCAGGGTTTTCCATTTCCATGTGATTCATTAAAGTAATCTCACGAGTCTCGTGTGAAATTCTATCTACGCCTTTTAGTTTATGCCTTAAAATATCGTATTTTATTGCAAAATGTAGAGGGGAATGGTCACTTTGTTGCGTTAAGGGGATTTCTTGGCGACATCGTGCATCATTTTCTTACATTCCATGAACAGTAAATACATCACGTACGAGGTTCCAAAGCTTGCATCTGCAATTGCATTTTCATTACCAACTTCACAATTTAGTTTTGTCTCAATGTACTCATGAAACAACATGTCTCGTCCTTATGTAAGCTGGATTTGAGTTCTCTCTTTGTGGGTTGTATTAGCTTATAATTTTTAACAACTCCAGGTTCATTATTTTCCAAGTGATACTTAGAAAAGATAAGATAAAGTAAGATATCTCTGCTTTGTCACCACTAAAGTGTAAAGCCTCTTACAGTGATGCTAACAATGGCTTTGGAAATTGTTAGAAGATAATTCTTCCATGTATAGTTTAGAATTAGTTACAGATTTATAAGTGGATGTTGAGAAATCACCTAGTCACTAATTCCCATTTTGCCCTTCCCGAGGGTAATGTAACCTCCAAAAAATAAATGCAAGGAATACAGCACCTACACACGCCCTTCCCAGAGGCAGTTCGGCATTCTGCCAGCCCTTTCAAGAATATCTTTAATTTGATGGGATGGATTCAGCCCAAGCCCTACCGCGCGCTGCCAGCGCTCCATTCTGCTCAGCCCCAAGCATGGCCCGTAGCTCATGTTCATGTCAAATTCCCTCAATATTTCCTCCACTTCATCTTTTTCATCATCTGCAGCGATGTTGGCAACAGAGACCTTGGTATCGCCATAGATATGAGGCGAGGCATCCAATTGTTTCTTGCTGGATTTAGCAGAAGAAAAATCGGAATTGACTTTCTTCCTCTGAGGAAAAAGGGACTGTAAACCTGCTCCCGTCTGCGCCATTATCATATACTGAATACACACACCTTTAAAATGAACTGAGAACATGAGCATCAACCTGTTTGGGACTTCCATTGATGAGTCGAATGATGCTGTAATGGCTGAACAAATCATAGTTTTGAGCAGAGGAAATTACAGCTGCGAAATTATTATCATTTCACCAATGGAAAATTAAATTTCTTAATCAATTATCTGCCCACGGCGTTAATTGATCAATGAAATTTCCCAGCTACGAAATTTGTTAACTTTAGCTACGTGATGATTTTGACAATGGAACCTCCAGAGGGGCGGGTCGATTCCCGGAATCGACCCGCCGCCGGGTCGGGCGGCGCCGCCTCACAGCGCCACCCTGGGGTGGTGCTGCGAGGCGGCGCCGCCCGACCCGGCGGCGGGTCGATTCCGGGAATCGACCCGCCCCTCTGGAGGTTCCATTGTCAATAAGTTTTAAGAAGCATAGGAATGCACATTAAAATCGACCCGCCCCTCTGGAGGTTCCCCGTGAGAAATCTATTATGATAGTTGAACGCCATGATGGGCACAGACAACGGAGTAAGCTATACTGCGAATTTTGGAATTGACGTGACCTTCATATGGATGATAATACATGCATGTATCCGGCATCGCATCCGAGATCTCCGACGTTTGTGCCTAAATCTCCGATGACCGCTATACGGTCCACATCTCCATTCGCCGCCACCGTACAGTCCAGACCATGCATCCAATTAAAGCATGGATGGACCAGCTACCATATAAAATCTAAATTTTGAATTTTTAACCCGCCGGGTCACTGGCTTATCGGGACTACAGTGATACCTTCCAGGCGCGGCATAGTCCCTCTATTTGAATTTGAATTTTGAGCGGGCCTAAAACATTATTTGTTGTTTAAACCAGAGACCAGGCAAATGTATTATGTAATTTTAAACAGAACGTTTGGTGTGATGTGTTTTTTCTGTGCAGTTTTTTGCAGATGAGGTATCGACCTGTGTGTTCAAGAAGCGCGAGGACATGGGGTACCAATTTAACCAGCCTTTTGCAGATGAGGTATCGACCTGTCATTTTGATAAAACTTATTTTCCTTTATCCATTCATATTCCAACAACACTGACCAGAACAACTCTCACCTCCATTGACTCATTTTCTAGTTAAGATGCACTATCTTTTTTTGACAGTGTTCCCCTTATAATTTTCTAATTAAGGTTCACTATCTTTTTTGACAATGTTCCCTTCTTCTTCCTTTTTTCCTTTGGGCCTTGTGCATCTTTCTCTAGCCACGCTTTTTTTTTTTTGGATAAATAACTTTCCCAACAGTTTATCTTCCTTTCTGTTCGAGTTTGTATATCATCTCATCAAACTTTTGTCTTTAACTAAAATATTTCCTCCCAACAGCTTTTAACACATAGTTAACCACAATTATAATTCCATTTTCCTTCCTTTCCGTTCGAGTTCGTATATCTCATCACACTTCTTTTTTTAAATAAAATATTTCCTCCTAACAGCTTTTAACACAGTTAACAACAAATATAATTTCATTTTTTAACAGCAAATTATAATATTTTATATGAGACAATTCGTTTTCCAAATTTAAACTTTTTAACTCAAAGTTAAAAATAAAAATAAAATTCACAAGTAATTATCCAGAATGTTACAAATGATATAATAAAATAAAAATCATAAGTAATTATTCAAGGATGTTACAAATGATATCAATATGTAAATATATATTGAAATTTGTTATTAAAAATAACTAAAATATTTCTAAATACATAATTTTGCTTTTTCTATTTTTATTAAAAAAATAATAAAAAATAATAACTTTATTAAACTTACTCCATAGAATAATAAAATAAAATCATAAAATAAAATAAAAACCATAAGTAATTATCTAAAAATGTTACAAATGATATCAATATATAAGTACATATTGTAACAAATGATATCAATATATAAGTACATATTGTAACAAATGATATCAATATATAAGTACATATTGAAATTTAATATTAGAAACGATTAAAAAAGCTTTTAAATACATAATTTTGTTTTTTCTATTTTCATTTGGAAAAATAATTAAAAATAACAACCACTTTATTAAACTTACTCCATGTGTAATTTTATCAAAGCATCTAAAATTGCTTTAGAAGAACTTCATAAATTTAATTAACTTTTTTTTTTCAAAATATAATTTTTATGTCTATTGTTAAAAAAATGTTGTTTTTTAGAAACAATTATTTCATGTGGATTGAAAAATTAATTAAGGATGTCTAAATATGTAGATTATCTAAAATTCAAACTATCAACTTTCTAATTTAAAAACGCAAAACAATAAAAACCCCACTAAAAAAAAAAAAATTAAGATAGAGAACAAGAAAATATGAATACAATGACGACTTCAAAAACTATCAAATTTAGAAAATAATTTTTTACATTTCATACACTAGAAAATTTAAAGTCAAAAAATATATCTTTTAAAAAAAGGGTGTGATGCAGAATACTCACTTTTTAAAATCAGGCTGAAAATCACTACCATTCACTACCATTCTAAAACTTAATGCACATGAAAAAAATTAAAGTTCCAAAAACCATGTTCTAAAAAAAACATGTGTATTCTGCATCAACACTTTTGAAAATCGGGTCATTTTTTTGCCACCTCTACAAAACGGGTAACAGTATCAGTTCCCGTTTCAAAGTTTACATTGTTGTTGTCTGTTTAGTAGGAGGAGCGGTAGTCTGAGGGGGTTCTTCCAGATTGATTATTTCTGGAGGGGGCTGAGAAGTTTGGCCTCCTTCCTTCTGTTGTAGTGCTGCCTGCAGTGCAGCCTCTGATTCTCCCAACTTCTCTTGTGTCTGGATCAACTGCTTGTACAATGATACCAGCATAGCTGCTGCATCTTGGTCATGCCTTAGCTGGGCAACCTCTTCTGTTTGAGGATGAAGAGTTGCTGGGATCTTGATCATCTTTCTCAATGATGCCATATCTGCATCCCTCAATTTCAACAGTGCTTGTACAGCCTTAATGTCCTTGGGATCATGCCCAAGTTCTATGATGATGTCCTCCAATGCTTTGATTCGGTTGTCCTTTGCCTGTGAGGAAGCTTTCTCCAACTCAAGTTGGGAAGCTGTGTTGTTTAGGCTGTTTTCCAGCCTATAGTTCACCAATGTCTTGTTTGCCAAGGTGGCATACACCATCTCACCCGTTTGCTTGTGCAATTCTATTTGATCCATCGAGTGGATGTCCTTTGCAAGGACCTCAAGATTGGTCCTTAAGTAATCTGCAGCTGACTGTGGCTGCAACATTGTTGGCATGAAGTGGCTCATGATCATTTTTCCCTCTTGCACATCATATGCAGACATCAATCTTTGCTGGTTTGTAGGGGCCATCTTCAACAAATGATTGTAGAGCTGCAGTTTGAGAGGTTCATTCCTCTTCTTTATCTCAATGAACTGTTGTTTTATACCGGTTTCTGCTTGTCTTTGGTGGCTTGAGGAGCTGACTTCTCCTCCAATTATCCTTTCTTGTTCCTGCTTAAAGGAACTTGCTGATGCTTCCATGCTTGGTGGGCCCATGCCCAAAGATTGCCCAAGAGGCATTTCTTCCTCAGAGAGGGGATTCATTCTGTGTCTTTTCTCCCCTTGACTTATAGATGTGGTGAGGGGAGTCTCCTCCTCTCTGTCCCTCTTTCTATTTCTTTCTTCATTTTGAGGTGTCTGAAGGACTGAGGTTTCCACTGTAGTTTCCTGCCTAGGAGGCACAGTTGGTTGTGGCTGCTGCTCAGTGGATTTTGGAGCTTCCACTGTTTTTTCTTGCTACACAAGCTGCTGTTGTCTTTGTTCTTCTTGTTGCTATACCTATTGTTGTTGATGCACTTCCTGCTGCTGCACTTCTTCTTGCTGTTCCACCTCTTTTTCTGTTTGTTGTACGGTCATGGGAGGTGGTTGTTCCTGTTCCATCTGTTTTTCTTTGCCTTTGCTGGATGTCTGTTGAGTGTCCTTGGCTGCTTGCTGATGTGTTGTTGAAGATGAGGCAGCTGCTCCAAGTTGCCTTTGATATGAGGAGGAAACCTGTCCACAAGTTTCCAAGTCAGCCTCTTTTTGAATATTCCTAGGCTCTCTTTCTAGCATTTGCTCTCTAGTGATTGGCTCTTCTAGAGTGCCCTCTTTCCAGCTCAAGGAATTGGCATGCTTTTCAATATGAGGCAGTCTTACATGTGCATAGTTACCCAATTTGTATTTTATCCTCCTGAGGGAAATAAAATGATTAGGGTCATAAGGTGCCCATTGGAAACTTGTTTGCAATTGGAGGCCCTCTAGGATCATATCTGCTGCCTTCCATCCCTCCTCCATTTTTTTGTATAGAAAAGGGCCTAGCTGGTTCCTTACTTTCAGTTGCACCTTCTTGTTTTTACTTTGGAAATGGAAACAGTCTGCATTTCCAAACTGCCTGAAGTATTCTAAGGCAAAAAGTCTCATAGGGACATATTTTGGCAACCTATAAGGGTTCAACTCACAGCCATATATTCTGATTACTGTATGGTGTTGGTAAAAGTACCAATCACCAATGCTGTAGGCCTTGGAGAGATGGAGAACTCTTTGCATGTCATCAGTCAACCTTGGAGGAGGAACACCATATAGCAATGTCATAGCTGGATGAATGAACAGGTCTATGAATTCACAGTATGTGTATGGTGATTGAGAAGTGCAATGTAAAACTGAAGTCCAAAACACAACCGACCTTGGATTTCCCTGGGCATTGAGTTTCTTGAGGGAATGGGGAAACTGTCTGGTTGATAAAATAGGAACATATAATAGATGTATGAGGTGTATCTAAAAACCTTTTCCCTTGTAGATTCATTAGTTGTTCATGAATCTTGTCTGCAATATATGTAGCATAATCATAGTGCACAGCAGGAGGCTTTCCAGGAGAAAATATGGACAGCATAGCCATTATGGTATTATCAACATCCTCAACTCCCCTGTACCCCAGGACATAGCTGATCAAATCCACCAGCATTTTTCCCAAGTCATTTAGGTAATGATATCCAATAGGAGGAGTTCTCATAGTTTTAGAGCTTGGCTGTATGAATAACTGATTGATTTTGATGATCTGGGCACTTAACAAATTGCTCCCCTTCTTTACTAAGTCCAACATGGAGAGAGGGGTCAATGGTCTTGCAGTGTGAAAATGCAGCATCTCATTTATGGCTTCAGGGGTGATATGGAACAAGACTGAGCCTGTAGCACTGAGAACAGCTCTCTGGCATGGATCATAGCATTCACAGCATCTATGGATCAAGTCTGGAAGGGCATTGACTTGAGGGAGGTTGTAAATGGGCAAATTGGAGTCCCAAATCCCTAAAATATGAGCTCCACTAAGGTGTTGAGCTTTCAATTCATTTAGCATATGAATATTAAACTTAGAATTCATTGGGAACCAATCCAACATCTGATAATCTACATCACCCAGGGCTTTCCATTCTAACTCCCTTTGTGGGGCATTCAGAGGTTGAATATTCAGGGCTATTGGTGTTTCCATGGCTAATAAGGCCTCTGATTTGTATATGAACTGGTTTTGAGTGAGTAGAGCAACACAGAGGGGTTTCTTTACAATAGAGAGGTAAATTGCAAGGAACAGCGGGTAAATTGTGATAGAAGCAATTGAAATACTGCGTAGAGGACTGATGAAACCAGCACCAGGACTGATAAGAGTGTTTCCACGGTGAATTGGTGCAGTTCAGATTTTTAGTTCATGAATGCGCGAATGAACTGTAAATTTAGGTAAATTTCGCCAAATGCAGGTTCTACAGAGGAATTCCAGCCCAACAGTTTTGAAATAGGCAATGGCACTGGGGACTGACTGGTGAATACAGTGTTTCTCGGTCTTTTTAAGCTAGCTTAGGACAATTATGGACAAAACCAGGTGCGGGGAATGATTTTGAGAAATACCTTATGAATTGCCGGTAACAGTTGCAAATGCAGGTGAAATGGACGCGCCCACGGTTTTTGTGTCAAGTTTTGCAGGTTGGCGTTGGTTTGGTCATAAAATGCATGTAGGGGGAGCAATAGTCGTTTTCGCAAAAAGTGGGAAAAACACGATTTTTTGGCTAAAATATGGATTTTTGGAACATTGGCGCATTTTTTGGATGACGTCAGCATGACGTCATCAGGTGGGGTCAGGGTCGGATGACGTCAGCATGACGTCAACGGGTGATGTGGCGGCTTGTGGATGGTCCACGGGGATGGCGAGGTGGCAGACAAGTCGGAGCAGTGGCGGACAAAGGCGCTGACGCGGCGGCGAGGTAGCACTGACGTGGGCTTGACGTGGTATGACGTAGCAATGACGTGGGCGCGGCGGGACCAGTGGTAAACCAGAAGCGGTAATGGTTTTTCTCGGACCACTATTGATACGGTCGTGGTTTTGTCAGAGGGCGACCCGAGAAATTGTGGGGGCGACACGTGGCAGAGGCCTGACGTCACCCTCTGACAGTTTCTCGGATGCTATCTCACGGACGTCGGGCCTGACCCAATATGCATATAGGCCGTCCGATCAAAAGCGCCAGATCCGACGGTTGACGGATCGCTAAGGTGCGAGGACAATACGGCAGGGGGCGGGGAATAAAATAGTAGTTGCTTTGGAATACGCGCCCGGCGGGACTTTGGGTTCCGGCGGAGTTATATAGTTTTCATTGTATTTTTAAATGAAAATATGTATTGTGCCCATACTTTGGGTAAGTCAGAAAAGTGGGTTTTTTGTGTATTTTTGCAAATAGAGCGGGTTAGGGGTAAAAATGGGGTTTTTTACAAGGTTCTTTTGCAAATGAAGGGTTAAATGGTTTAAATGACTTCTGAAGGGGGAAGAGGGGTAGGGTTTGGGTTCTTAAACTGACCAGATGTCACTTTAATCCCTGACTGTGAACATATGGCTATAATGCCAAAGGGGAAGGGATATTTATAGAATGCTTGGGGTTTATACACCATAGTGTTTATAATAGTAGGGAAAAGGGGAACATAGGGGATTTAGATAATAAGAAGTTAGGGGTTAGTATGAGTGGGGGAAGGGGTGAAACACTAAGTTTTATATGAAATCAACTTATTTTAGGAAGTAGATCAAAATGAAAAGATTTTTAGACAAGAAATGTGGCTCTTAAAGAAACAGAAACCAACATAAAACCTTGAATTCTTTCATGAACACAACTGGTGTAGGGATGTTAGTGATGAATGTGAAAAAGGGGGAAAAGGAAGTTAGACATGCTCCATTGTGTTTCTGCAAAGTGATAGAGAAGAGGAGCTTTTCTATCCATTGATGCTTTCCTTATTTTGTCCAGCAAGATTCAGTTGAAAGGAATGACATTTCTGCAACCCCATCTACTTGCCTAGCATTTTTTGTTTCTTCTTGGAGGGTGCACTTGGACTTGCAGACCCTTATGTGCCTTTTCTTTTCCATTGGCTTTTTCTTTTGATTTTCTATCTAGAACTACCCTTATCGCTTCCAAGGCCCCAGATTAAGCAGTTGGGAACCTTAATTCTCTACCTAACTATTGGTCTGCCAAGATTAAACAGTTTGGACAGACTTCTTTCTCTATTCTACAACAGAAAATTGAAACATGGCATGATCCAGATTAGGCTGTTGGACCATCCATCAAAATTGAGTCAACATCAAGCTATGTACACACCTTGTCTTCTTATGAAAATATGGGATCTTTGGATCACCAAAGCAGAGCATATTTGGAACTTTCATTTGCCAATCATGAAATATTTCACCTATTGGTATAGGTATCCAACATAAGGTTTTCTACTTGGAAGCCTTAGGGCTTATGTAAAAAGGGCCATCGATTTGCATATCTGGCCAGGAAGAACAAGAATTGTAAGTATTTTTTTATAATAAATGTGTTTATAACTTTGTTGGTGGAATTGTATTTATTTTCAGCGATTGGAATGAAACCGAAGTTCGGTGTAGGTTAAGATTTTAATGCCAGTTTGGAAAGGTCGATTTCACTGTTTTTACAGCACATTAGCAGATTATATATATATGAATATCTGCAGTATTGAACAGAGGTATATTGAAGCCGTGAAAGTGTAGGACATGATGAACGTTGTTCTCATTTAATTTTAATGGCTTGATAATGTGTATGAAAATCGATTCTGGAGTTTTAATCGATTAATTGTGATACTAACTTGTGAGGAGGTTTTAATTATTGGAAAGATCTTCAGAAATTAAGAGTTGTTTGCGTTAAAAGGACCAATGAATAGCATCATTTGTTGGAACAGTGTCAGCTGGAACAAATGGTGTTGTTGTGAAATCGATTAAAAGGTAAATGCAGACGGTAACCTATTCGCTGTAATGATTATTCCAAATTGAAATTGAATCCATAAGTTTGTATTGTCATACTGAACGCTGTCATTAGAAGATACAATATTCACAATTCCGCAATGAATGCATTGGTTGAATTATTAAACTGAACGCTGTTTAGATGGTGGCTCGACTGCAACTGAAAGAAGGATTGCACGTTGTATAAAAATTCAGAGGTAAAAGGTATGCGGGGCGTGTTAAAACAATAACCAATTGCATAAATCATAGCACAATCGATTTGTTGAAGTGTGGAACCAGAATTGAATCTGGTAATTGGAAACTGAAATTAATAAAAAAACGCAGAGTTCTAGTATTAAACGCAGATTTCTATCGAATGACCGGACAATCTGTCCATTGGCAACGAAACAATGATGTATTGAAATGCGAAATGAAGAAATTATGATGGAAATTAACTTGCAGTAAATTTTGAAATCGATATGTGGTATTGCAGCATAAATTGTTGTGTTGAACATTTTCTGATGGATGGAGCAGGTGAGGCGCATTCTAAATGAGAGGTAAGCACATTTACAAACATGTGTTAACATTATGGTTGGGCATCATTGCGTTTTGCAGATATGTGAATGAGTTGCCGAATGAAACGCAGTACTGTATATTTGAAGCTGTTTTGACAATGAGTTGAAGATTCATTTGCAAAGATGTGAAAGGCGCAGTAAGGACGCTGGCAATTTGATACAGAAACGCAGAACAATATGGTAGTAAGGGCATATCAAGGTGAAAGGCATCCAAGTAATCAGAAAAGAAATTGATGAATTTGAATACAGCTTGGCAAGTGGTAAGAATGTCTTCTGTTGTATTAAATAGAGATTGAAGACAGATTTTCAAAATCTGAATGATTGAATGTTTGAATAGGGCGCATTTGGTCATGTTTATTGGATTAATGAGCATGTACAAGATTTGACATTGGGATTGAAATGAAGTCTCTAAATTGGATTGAGAATGTAGACTGTAGTTGGATGATGTGTATAAACACATGAGCATGTTGATAATTATGGTTGAAGTTAAATGTGAAGAAAAGATTCCGCATAAATGGCATAGATGTGAATTTTCCAGGAATGTGAAATTACAAGCTTCTACAAATCTAAATGGGAGAAAATTGCCGCATGTACAAGTGAATTGGGCAATTATTTGAGGTGCATGCTTTATATGTTAAAGGGAGAAAGTTCCTGGGTAATGCAAGCTTCAGGCTTGCATCACAAATATTCATGACATGTAGGAAATATGGCATTTCCTTGAACCCCAAGAAGTCTTTGTTTGGCCTTGAAGAAGGCAAATTACTAGGCCACATCATTTCAAAGGATGGCATTAGAATTGATCCGGAAAGGAACCAAGCCATTCTCCAAATACCCTATCCAAGAAACATAAAAGAGTTGCAAGAATTCCTTGGAAAGATCAATTTCCTAAGGAGATTTATCCCAAATCTAGCCGAGCTGATAAGACTGTTAAGCAACATGTTAAAAAAGGATGCCAAGGTCAAAATGGTGATCCAGGTGGATATTGGTGGCCACCTGCCAAGTCCACCTGGACCCCCACCATTTTCTTTCTCAGCATTTTCAGTTTCCTTAATTGTAGCACAACTTACTATTTTTAGCAATTTTTCGGGTCCTGAACTTCCGGAGCCGTTTTGAGGCCCTAAACGACGTTTTTTGGGGAATCCGGGGGAAACACAGGTCCATGTCCAGTGTTGCTCGTTCCAACAATGATAGTGCTCGGATAGATCTTTCTAATGAGCTATTGTACGCGTCAAACGGAGATCATATGCCAAAGTTACAACCCCGGGAAGTTGATGTACCAACTTACCCCCAAACGGGGCCCACAGTTTGGCGTTTCATCTCCTAGGGTTAGGTTTTGGAATGTGAAGGGTTTTCCATTGTTTCTCAACAATAAATAGGCCTTTGAGCCTCATTGTAACACAGTTCAGAGGCATGTAGCCATCACATCTCTTCTCAGAGATAAGCTACCATCGCCCTAGCTAGTTTATTTCCATTTCTGGTTGTAAGCATATTTCATATTTTCCATTAATGAAATGAAGTATTATTTCCGCTGCATCTTTGTGTACATGGTTATCTCTATAATTTGTTGTGTTCCTGTTTAAATCCGGATCAGTGGTATCAGAGCGGTCTGCTTTTTCTCTGTTTTTCTTTGCATGTCCCCAACAAGGTCGGGATATAAGGAGTTAGGGCTTGAACTGGTTGAACCTTTGCAAGACCAGCCTCGCAAATCCCGATGGCCTCCCATGGCGGACGAGAAGAAAGACGAGGGGGCAGGAGATCCCATCAAAATCTTGCTCGAAGAATCCCTCGAGCGACAACGGAACGCGATGATGGACAGCTTTGCCCAGATCCTTCAGCGGCTACCCAGAAGCAACGCATCGGCTTCCAGCAGCTACTCTGGAAACGCTACACCCTTTAAGGTACAAGTTAATTTTGAAATCCCCATATTCGAGGGTCAGATAGATGCAGATGTCGTAGATAAATGGTTAAATCTGCTAGAGGGTTATTTTTCTGTTCATGAATTTTCGAGTCGGGAAAAGATTGTTTTTGCTCTCCTCAAAGCAGCCCCCCACGTCAAGGACTGGTGGGAAACCTACTGCGAGCAGAAGGATGAAAGTACTGGCTCACTATTTTCAGCCGCACCCACCTGGGATTCGTTCCGGGATGCCATCAAGGAGCAGTACTACCCTGTCGGGAGCTATGAGGATGAATACATAAAGTGGACCACGCTGTGGCAGGGAAGGGACCAAGACGTGCCGGAGTTCACCAATCTTTTCCATACCCTTCGCACAAAGTTGGGTATCAAGGATTCGGAGCAACATTTGATACTCAAATACCGTGGCTGCCTGCACAAGTACATCCAGGAAGAAATACAATTCCTAAACATCCCCTCGCTCGGCGCAGCATACCGGTATGCCGTCAAGGTCGAGCAGAAGTTTAAACAAAAGAAGCGAGACTTTGGATTTGCGAATCCAAAGCAGGGGAAATGTGCCCCTAAACCACAGAACAAAGGACAAAGCCAAGGCGGGACAGCCCAAGACAACCAGCCGAAGCCGCAAGCAAAGAACAGCGCTGCGAAGCCGAGAAAGGACACTGGAAAATGGTGCGAGTTCCATAAGAGCTCCACTCACAACACAAGTGAGTGTCGGGCCAAGCAGTCACTGGTGGCTGAGATAAAGGTTTCAGAATCAGATGCATGTTCCGACTCTAAGTTAGAACCTGATAAGGGGTATGAAAAAGGGAAGCAGATCATTGATGCGGACCCCAGCGCCACTATTGCTACTGCAAAGATCCAGAAAAATGAACCCGAAGATCCAGAGGAGGAGGAGCGTCTCTTCCACTCCTAGATGTGGGTAAAGGGCTCCCCGATACAGTTCATTGTTGATAGCGGGAGTCAAAAGAACCTCATTTCGGCAGAGGTCATGAAGCGGTTGGGCTTACCGACCACAGCACATCCACAACCATACACCATTGGGTGGCTTCACCAAGGACGAGATCTTCGCGTGAGCCAGCAGTGTCGCCTTCCATACAACATCAAGCCCTTCACGGATGAGGTATTGTGTGACATTGCTCCCCTTGAAGTTTGTGATGTATTACTAAGACAACCATACTTGTGGAAGCGACATGCTGTGTATGAATCAAGGCCCCGTGCTGTTATTATTACATTGGGAAATAAGTTGTTAAGGATACCAGAGGTAGCACCACCTGCCGCCCTCTCTTTGATTACTGCAAAACAATGCAGTAAGATCATTTCCAAAACCAGGAAATTTATGTTCCTGATGATACGCCCTCAAGGAAAGAAGAAGACAGTGGCCGCGGCCTCCAAACGGGGCCCCTCTGCACGACAACTACAGATGGACAAGATTGTGGAGGAGTACGAGGACATCTTCACCTCCCCGGCAGGGGTTCCTCTGCACTGTCAAGTCAAGCACTCCATCGATCTGACCCCAGGTGCGCCGCTACCCAATGGACCAATTTATCGACGCTCCGTTCTGGAGAACGATGAAATCAAGAGGCAGATTCAGGAGCTCCTGCAGAAAGGTCACATCCGTCCGAGTTCATCGCCCTGTGGGAGCTCGATCGTGTTGGTACAGAAGAAGGATGGGACGTGGAGACTCTGTATTGACTATCGGGCGCTGAACAAGATCACTGTCCGTAATAGGTACCCGATCCCGCGAATTGATGACCTCCTAGACCAACTAAAGGGGGCGAAATATTTCAGCAAGATCGACCTGAAGTCGAGATATCACCAGGTACCAATCAAACCCTCCGATGTGTGGAAGACTGCCTTCAAATCCAAGGAGGGCCTCTTCGAATGGTTGGTCATGCCTTTCGGATTGACGAATGCTCCTGCAACCTTTATGAGGCTAATGGATGACATCTTGCGGCCATTCACCAACTCCTTTGTAGTAGTATACTTGGATGACATTCTGATCTTCAGCCAGAGTTTGGAAGAGCACCTCCACCACATCCGACAGGTTCTCCAAACATTGCGGCAACACAAGCTATGTGCCAATTTGGAGAAATGCACTTTTGGCATGACCCAGGTTCAATATTTGGGATACATCATTGATGAACAGGGGGTGCATGTCGATCCAGCCAAGATCCAAGTCATTCGGGATTGGCCCTCTCCAACCACTCTAACAGAGCTCCGCAGCTTTCTAGGTCTTGCCAACTTCTACCGCAGGTTTGTGTTGGGGTTTTCTCATATTTCTTGGCCCTTGAGTCAAGTCACCAAGGGCGGGGCGAAAGCAAAATTCTTTTGGTCTGAATCTCAACAGAAGGCATTCAGGGAGTTGAAGGATCGCCTCTGCACAGCACCAGTGCTCGCGTTACCAGATTTACAACAACCATTTGAGGTCGAGACAGATGCCTCTGACTATGCTATTGGGGCAGTCCTTACTCAACATGGACATCCAGTGGCATATCACAGTGAAACACTTTCAGACACAGTCCGAAAGTACCCCACTTATGATAAAGAGATGTATTCCATTGTACAGGCCTGCTGACAATGGAAGCATTACATTTTGGGGAAGGAAACGGTCATCCACACAGACCACCGACCTCTGCAGTTCATACAGACCCAAGGGAAATTGCAGAATGATCGCCATCAGAAGTGGTCTACATACCTGCAACAGTTTCACTTGAATATCAAGTATAAAAAGGGCAGCACCAATAATGTTGCAGATTGCCTCAGTCGACCACCGATCATGGCGCTAACCACCGTGCTCAACTCTTGCGGGCACGAGACTTCTGATTGGCCACTTCTCTACAAAAGCGACCCAGAATTCGGCCACACATACCAGACACCCTTGGAGGGTCGGCAGGTTGCAGATTTTCACCTCCAGGATGCCCTATTATGCCACCTCGGTCACCTTTGTGTTCCTTCAAGCGAGCGTGCCAAGATGATTTGGGAAGCACACTACAGTCGGGCTGCTGGGCATTTCGGGGTTGAGAAAAAAATGGCAGTACTACAAAATTATTTCTATTGGCCGAATCTTCGACAGGATGTTGGGAAGTACATCCAATCATGTACTGCCTGTGCCATTGCCAAACCGGCCATTAAGAAACACGGCCTCTATACCCCATTGCCTACCCCTAGTCGACCTTGGGAATCCATCTCCATGGATTACATGTCAGGCCTTCCTTCCACTGAGCATGGAAATGACTGTGTTTTTGTGGTCGTCGACAGGTTCTCGAAGATGGCCATTATGGTGGCCTGCAAGAAGAATATCACAGCAGAAGCCACTGCTAAACTCTTCTTTGAACGAGTGTGGGTGCACTTTGGGATCCCACAGTCTATCATCTCAGATCGGAACAGTCGATTTCTCAGCACATTTTTGTCCAGTCTCTGGTCAATGCTGGACACCAAACTCACGAAGTCCACAGCCTTCCATCCTCAAACTGATGGCCAGACAGAGGTTGTCAATAGGATTATTGTGCACATTCTGCGCATGTATAACTCAAAGCATCCACGCACATGGGACGAGAGCCTCCCCTATGTTCAGCACAGCTACAACCGAGCTCTCCACAGCTCCACTAGCCATAGCCCTTTTCAGGTGGGTTTGGGATTCCAGCCACTATGCCCCATTGATGTGGCCATGCCACTTGCAGCTACTCACATGAATTCAGCTCATGTCCAGTCCGAAACAGATAAGGCCACCAGCTTCATTGAGCACATCCAACATATTCGCTAACAGGTCCATGACATTCTTGAGAAATCAAATGCCAAGTACAAGCAGCGACATGATCAACATCGGGTGCCACACAAGTTTCAGGTGGGCGACAAAGTCTGGTTGCATTTGCAAAAGGAACGCCTTACTAGAGCCTATCGGAAATTGAGACCACTTCGATATGGTCCTTACACCATTACTAAGGCTATGGGAGACAATGCATTTGAGCTTAGCATTCCCCCATTCCTTGGCCTGCACCCAGTGTTCAATGTGGACCGCCTTCGGCCATACTTTCCACCATTGCTAGACACATCCGACATTGCAGAACAACTCAAACCCACAGAATTAAATCCAGATTGCATGGAACAAGCTGCAACTGATCGGATCATGGACACACAGATCAAGAACACTCGCCAACAGAATATCCAACTGTATCGAGTTGTCAAAGCAGGCCAACTCCTTCAGCAGGGCAAGTGGCTCACCAGGGAACAAGTTCAGCAGAAGTTTCCTCATCTCATGGAGGAGCTCAACGCAATGGGGACCATTGCTTCCTAAGGGGGGAGGAATGATCCAGGTGGATATTGGTGGCCACCTGCCAAGTCCACCTGGACCCCCACCATTGTCTTTCTCAGCATTTTCAGTTTCCTTAATTGTAGCACAACTTACTATTTTTAGCAGTTTTTCGGGTCCTGAACTTCCGGAGCCGTTTTGAGGCCCTAAACGACGTTTTTTGGGGAATCCGGGGGCAACCCGGGTCCATGTCCAGTGTTGCCCATTCCAACAATTATAGTGCTCCGATAGATCTTTCTAATGAGCTATTGTACGCATCAAACGGAGATCATATGCCAAAGTTACGACCCTGGGAATTTGATGTACCAACTTACCCCCAAACAGGGCCCACAGTTTGGCGTTTCATCTCCTAGGGTTAGGTTTTGGAATGTGAAGGGTTTTCCATTGTTTCTCAACAATAAATAGGCCTTCGAGCCTCATTGTAACACAGTTCAGAGGCATGTAGCCATCACATCTCTTCTCAGAGATAAGCTACCATCGCCCTAGCTAGTTTATTTCCATTTCTAGTTGTAAGCATATTTCAGTATTTTCCATTAATGAAATGAAGTATTATTTCCGCTGCATCTTTGTGTACATGGTTATCTCTGTAATTTGTTGCGTTCCTGTTTAAATCCGGATCGAGATTATATCCCGACGTTTTTAGTGGTATCAGAGCGGTCTGTTTTTTCTCTGTTTTTCTTTGCATGTCCCCAACAAGGTCGGGATATAAGGAGTTAGGGCTTGAACTGGTTGAACCTTTGCAAGACCAGCCTCGCAAATCCCGACGGCCTCCCATGGCAGACGAGAAGAAAGACAAGGGGGCAGGAGATCCCATCAAAATCTTGCTCGAAGAAGCCCTCGAGCGACAACGGAACGCGATGATGGACAGCTTTGCCCAGATCCTTCAGCGGCTACCCAGAAGCAACGCATCGGCTTCCAGCAGCTACTCTTGAAATGCCACACCCTTTAAGGTACAAGTTAATTTTGAAATCCCCATATTCGAGGGTCAGATAGACGCAGATGCCGTAGATAAATGGTTAAATCTGCTAGAGGGTTATTTTTCTGTTCATGAATTTTCGAGTCGGGAAAAGATTGTTTTTGCTCTTCTCAAAGCAGCCCCCCACGTCAAGGACTGGTGGGAAACCTACTGCGAGCAGAAGGATGAAAGTACTGGCTCACTATTTTCAGCCGCACCCACCTGGGATTCGTTCCGGGATGCCATCAAGGAGCAGTACTACCCTGTCGGAGCTATGAGGATGAATACATAAAGTGGACCACGCTGCGGCAGGGAAGGGACAAGACGTGCCGGAGTTCACCAATCTTTTCCATACCCTTCGCACAAAGTTGGGTATCAAGGATTCGGAGCAACATTTGATACTCAAATACCGTGGCTGCCTGCACAAGTACATCCAGGAAGAAATACAATTCCTAAACATCCCCTCGCTCGGCGCAGCATACCGGTATGCCGTCAAGGTCGAGCAGAAGTTTAAACAAAAGAAGCGAGACTTTGGATCTGCGAATCCAAAGCAGGGGAAAGGTGCCCCTAAACCACAGAACAAAGGACAAAGCCAAGGCGGGACAGCCCAAGACAACCAGCCGAAGCTGCAAGCAAAGAACAGTGCCGCGAAGCCGAGAAAGGACACTGGAAAATGGTGCGAGTTCCATAAGAGCTCCACTCACAACACAAGTGAGTGTCGGGCCAAGCAGTCACTGGTGGCTGAGCTAAAGGTTTCAGAATCAGATGCATGTTCCGACTCTGAGTCAGAACCCGATAAGGGGTATGAAAAAGGGAAGCAGATCATTGATGCGGATCCCAGCGCCACTGTTGCTACCGCAAAGATCCAGAAAAATGAACCCGAAGATCCAGAGGAGGAGGAGCGTCTCTTCCACTCCCAGATGTGGGTAAAGGGCTCCCCGATACAGTTCATTGTTGATAGCGGGAGTCAAAAGAACCTCATTTCGGCAGAGGTCGTGAAGCGGTTGGGCTTACCGACCACAGCACATCCACAACCATACACCATTGGGTGGCTTCACCAAGGACGAGATCTTCGCGTGAGCCAGCAGTGTCGCCTTCCATACAACATCAAGCCCTTCACGGATGAGGTATTGTGTGACATTGCTCCCCTTGAAGTTTGTGATGTATTACTAGGACAACCATACTTGTGGAAGCGACATGCTGTGTATGAATCAAGGCCCCGTGCTGTTATTATTACATTGGGAAATAATTTGTTCAGGATACCAGAGGTAGCACCACCTGCCGCCATCTCTTTGATTACTGCAAAACAATGCAGTAAGATCATTTCCAAAACCAGGAAATTTGTTTTCCTGATGATACGCCCTCAAGGAAAGAAGAAGACAGTGGCCGCGGCCTCCAAACAGGGCCCCTCTGCACGACAACTACAAATGGACAAGATTGTGGAGGAGTACGAGGACATCTTCACCTCCCCGGCAGGGGTTCCTCTGCACTGTCAAGTCAAGCACTCCATCGATCTGACCCCAGGTGCGCCGCTACCCAATGGACCAATTTATCGGCGCTCCGTTCTGGAGAACGATGAAATCAAGAGGCAGATTCAGGAGCTCCTGCAGAAAGGTCACATCCGTCCGAGTTCATCGCCCTGTGGGAGCCCGATCGTGTTGGTACAGAAGAAGGATGGGACGTGGAGACTCTGTATTGACTATCGGGCGCTGAACAAGATCACTGTCCGTAATAGGTACCCGATCCCGCGAATTGATGACCTCCTAGACCAACTAAAGGGGGCGAAATATTTCAGCAAGATCGATCTGAAGTCAGGATATCACCAGGTACCAATCGAACCCTCAGATGTGTGGAAGACTGCCTTCAAATCCAAGGAGGGCCTCTTCGAATGGTTGGTCATGCCTTTCGGATTGACGAATGCTCCTGCAACCTTTATGAGGCTAATGGATGACATCTTGCGGCCATTCACCAACTCCTTTGTAGTAGTATACTTGGATGACATTCTGATCTTCAGCCAGAGTTGGGAAGAGCACCTCCACCACATCCGACAGGTTCTCCAAACACTGCGGCAACACAAGCTATGTGCCAATTTGGAGAAATGCACTTTTGGCATGACCCAGGTTCAGTATCTGGGATACATCATTGATGAACAGGGGGTGCATGTCGATCCAGCCAAGATCCAAGTCATTCGGGATTGGCCCTCTCCAACCACTCTAACAGAGCTCCGCAGCTTTCTAGGTCTTGCCAACTTCTACCGCAGGTTTGTGTTGGGGTTTTCTCATATTTCTTGGCCCTTGAGTCAAGTCACCAAGGGCGGGGCGAAAGCAAAATTCTTTTGGTCTGAATCTCAACAGAAGGCATTCAGGGAGTTGAAGGATCGCCTCTGCACGGCACCAGTGCTCGCGTTACCAGATTTACAACAACCATTTGAGGTCGAGACAGATGCCTCTGACTATGCTATTGGGGCAGTCCTTACTCAACATGGACATCCAGTGGCATATCACAGTGAAACACTTTCAGACACAGTCCGGAAGTACCCCACTTATGATAAAGAGATGTATTCCATTGTACAGGCCTGCCGACAATGGAAGCATTACATTTTGGGGAAGGAAACGGTCATCCACACAGACCACCGACCTCTGCAGTTCATACAGACCCAAGGGAAATTGCAGAATGATCGCCATCAGAAGTGGTCTACATACCTGCAACAGTTTCACTTGAATATCAAGTATAAAAAGGGCAGCACCAATAATGTTGCAGATTGCCTCAGTCGACCACCGATCATGGCGCTAACCACCGTGCTCAACTCTTGCGGGCACGAGACTTCTGATTGGCCACTTCTCTACAAAAGCGACCCAGAATTCGGCCACACATACCAGACACTCTTGGAGGGTCGGCAGGTTGCAGATTTTCACCTCCAGGATGCCCTATTATGCCACCTCGGTCACCTTTGTGTTCCTTCAAGCGAGCGTGCCAAGATGATTTGGAAGCACACTACAGTCGGGCTGCTGGGCATTTCGGGGTCGAGAAAACAGTGGCAGTACTGCAAAATTATTTCTATTGGCCGAATCTTCGACAGGATGTTGGGAAGTACATCCGATCATGTACTGCCTGTGCCATTGCCAAACCGACCATTAAGAAGCACGGCCTCTATACCCCGTTGCCTACCCCTAGTCGACCTTGGGAATCCATCTCCATGGATTACATGTCAGGCCTTCCTTCCACTAAGCATGGAAATGACTGTGTTTTTGTGGTCGTCGACAGGTTCTCGAAGATGGCCATTATGGTGGCCTGCAAGAAGAATATCACAGCAGAAGCCACTGCTAAACTCTTCTTTGAACGAGTGTGGGTGCACTTTGGGATCCCACAGTCTATCATCTCAGATCGGGACAGTCGGTTTCTCAGCACATTTTGGTCCAGTCTCTGGTCAATGCTGGACACCAAACTCACGAAGTCCACAGCCTTCCATCCTCAAACTGATGGCCAGACAGAGGTTGTCAATAGGATGATTGTGCACATTCTGCGCATGTATAACTCAAAGCATCCACGCACATGGGACGAGAGCCTCCCCTATGTTTAGCACAGCTACAACCGAGCTCTTCACAGCTCCACTGGCCATAGCCCTTTTCAGGTGGGTTTGGGATTCCAGCCACTATGCCCCATTGATGTGGCCATGCCACTTGCAGCTACTCACATGAATTCAGCTCATGTCCAGTCCGAAACAGATAAGGCCACCAGCTTCATTGAGCGCATCCAAAATATTCGCCAGCAGGTCCATGACATTCTTGAGAAATCAAATGCCAAGTACAAGCAGCGACATGATCAACATCGGGTGCCACACAAGTTTCAGGTGGGCGACAAAGTCTGGTTGCATTTGCAAAAGGAACGCCTTACTGGAGCCTATCGGAAATTGAGACCACTTCGATATGGTCCTTACACCATTACTAAGGCTATGGGAGACAATGCATTTGAGCTCAGCATTCCCCCATTCCTTGGCCTGCACCCAGTGTTCAATGTGGACCGCCTTCGGCCATACTTTCCACCATTGCTAGACACATCCGACATTGCAGAACAACTCAAACCCACAGAATTAAATCCAGATTGCATGGAACAAGCTGCAACTGATCGGATCATGGACACACAGATCAAGAACACTCGCCAACAGAATATCCAACTGTATCGAGTTGTCAAAGCAGGCCAACTCCTTCAGCAGGGCAAGTGGCTCACCAGGGAACAAGTTCAGCAGAAGTTTCCTCATCTCATGGAGGAGCTCAACGCAATGGGGACCATTGCTTCCTAAGGGGGGAGGAATGATCCAGGTGGATATTGGTGGCCACCTGCCAAGTCCACCTGGACCCCCACCATTGTCTTTCTCAGCATTTTCAGTTTCCTTAATTGTAGCACAACTTACTATTTTTAGCAGTTTTTCGGGTCCTGAACTTCCGGAGCCGTTTTGAGGCCCTAAACGACGTTTTTTGGGGAATCCGGGGGCAACATGGGTCCATGTCCAGTGTTGCCCGTTCCAACAATGATAGTGCTCGGATAGATCTTTCTAATGAGCTATTGTACGCGTCAAACGGAGATCATATGCCAAAGTTACGACCCCGGGAAGTTGATGTACCAACTTACCCCCAAACGGGGCCCACAGTTTGGCGTTTCATCTCCTAGGGTTAGGTTTTGGAATGTGAAGGGTTTTCCATTGTTTCTCAACAATAAATAGGCCTTCGAGCCTCATTGTAACACAGTTCAGAGGCATGTAGCCATCACATCTCTTCTCAGAGATAAGCTACCATCGCCCTAGCTAGTTTATTTCCATTTCTGGTTGTAAGCATATTTCAGTATTTTCCATTAATGAAATGAAGTATTATTTCCGCTGCATCTTTGTGTATATGGTTATCTCTGTAATTTGTTGCGTTCCTGTTTAAATACGGATCGAGATTATATCTCGACGTTTTTAGTGGTATCAGAGCGGTCTGTTTTTTCTCTGTTTTTCTTTGCATGTCCCCAACAAGGTCAGGATATAAGGAGTTAGGGCTTGAACTGGTTGAACCTTTGCAAGACCAGCCTCGCAAATCCCGACGGCCTCCCATGGCGGACGAGAAGAAAGACGAGGGGGCAGGAGATCCCATCAAAATCTTGCTCGAAGAAGCCCTGGAGCGACAACGGAACGCGATGATGGACAACTTTGCCCAGATCCTTCAGCCGCTACCCAGAAGCAACGCATCGGCTTCCAGCAGCTACTCTGGAAATGCGACACCCTTTAAGGTACAAGTTAATTTTGAAATCCCCATATTCGAGGGTCAGATAGACGCAGATGCCGTAGATAAATGGTTAAATCTGCTAGAGGGTTTTTTTTCTGTTCACGAATTTTCTAGTCGGGAAAAGATTGTTTTTGCTCTCCTCAAAGCAGACCCCCATGTCAAGGACTGGTGGTAAACCTACTGCGAGCAGAAGGATGAAAGTACTGGCTCACTATTTTCAGCCGCACCCACCTGGGATTCGTTCTGGGATGCCATCAAGGAGCAGTACTACTGTCGGGATCTATGAGGATGAATACATAAAGTGGACCACGTTGCGGCAGGGAAGGGACCAAGACGTGCCGGAGTTCACCAATCTTTTCCATACCCTTCGCACAAAGTTGGGTATCAAGGATTCGGAGCAACATTTGATACTCAAATACCGTGGCTGCCTGCACAAGTACATCCAGGAAGAAATACAATTCCTAAACATCCCCTCGCTCGGCGCAGCATACCGGTATGCCGTCAAGGTCGAGCAGAAGTTTAAAAAAAAGAAGCGAGACTTTGGATCTGCGAATCCAAAGCAGGGGAAAGGTGCCCCTAAACCACAGAACAAAGGACAAAGCCAAGGCGGGACAGCCCAAGACAACCAGCTGAAGCCGCAAGCAAAGAACAGCGCCGCGAAGCCGAGAAAGGACACTGGAAAATGGTGCGAGTTCCATAAGAGCTCCACTCACAACACAAGTGAGTGTCGGGCCAAGCAGTCACTGGTGGCTAAGCTAAAGGTTTCAGAATCAGATGCATGTTCCGACTCTGAGTCAGAACCCGATAAGGGGTATGAAAAAGGGAAGCAGATCATTGATGCGGACCCCAGCGCCACTGTTGCTACCGCAAAGATCCAAAAAAATGAACCCGAAGATCCAGAGGAGGAGGAGCATCTCTTCCACTCCCAGATGTGGGTAAAGGGCTCCCCGATACAGTTCATTGTTGATAGCGGGAGTCAAAAGAACCTCATTTCGGCAGAGGTCATGAAGCGGTTGGGCTTACCGACCACAGCACATCCACAACCATACACCATTGGGTGGCTTCACCAAGGACGAGATCTTCGCGTGAGCCAGCAGTGTCGCCTTCCATACAACATCAAGCCCTTCACGGATGAGGTATTGTGTGACATTGCTCCCCTTGAAGTTTGTGATGTATTACTAGGACAACCATACTTGTGGAAGCGACATGCTGTGTATGAATCAAGGCCCCGTGCTGTTATTATTACATTGGGAAATAAGTTGTTCGGGATACCAGAGGTAGCACCACCTGCCGCCCTCTCTTTGATTACTGCAAAACAATGTAGTAAGATCATTTCCAAAACCAGGAAATTTGTGTTCCTGATGATACGCCCTCAAGGAAAGAAGAAGACAGTGGTCGCAGCCTCCAAACGGGGCCCCTCTGCACGAAAACTACAGATGGACAAGATTGTGGAGGAGTACGAGGACATCTTCACCTCCCCGGCAGGGGTTCCTCTGCACTGTCAAGTCAAGCACTCCATCGATATGACCCCAGGTGCACCGCTACCCAATGTACCAATTTATCGACGCTCCGTTCTGGAGAACGATGAAATCAAGAGGCAGATTCAGGAGCTCCTGCAGAAAGGTCACATCCGTCCGAGTTCATCACCCTGTGGGAGCCCGATCGTGTTGGTACAAAAGAAGGATGGGACGTGGAGACTCTGTATTAACTATCGGGCGCTGAACAAGATCACTGTCCATAATAGGTACCCGATCCCGCGAATTGATGACCTCCTAGACCAACTAAAGGGGGCGAAATATTTCAGCAAGATCGACCTGAAGTCGGGATATCACCAGGTACCAATCAAACCCTCCGATGTGTGGAAGACTGCCTTCAAATCCAAGGAGGGCCTCTTCGAATGGTTGGTCATGCCTTTCGGATTGACGAATGCTCCTACAGCCTTTATGAGGCTAATGGATGACATCTTGCGGCTATTCACCAACTCCTTTGTAGTAGTATACTTGGATGACATTCTGATCTTCAGCCAGAGTTGGGAAGAGCACCTCCACCACATCCGACAGGTTCTCCAAACACTGCGGCAACACAAGCTATGTGCCAATTTGGAGAAATGCACTTTTGGCATGACCCAGGTTCAATATTTGGGATACATCATTGATGAACAGGGGGTGCATGTCGATCCAGCCAAGATCCAAGTCATTCGGGATTGGCCCTCTCCAACCACTCTAATAGAGCTCCGCAACTTTCTAGGTCTTGCCAACTTCTACCGCAGGTTTGTGTTGGGGTTTTCTCATATTTCTTGGCCCTTGAGTCAAGTCACCAAGGGCGGGGCGAAAGAAAAATTCTTTTGGTCTGAATCTCAATGGAAGGCATTCAGGGAGTTGAAGGATCGCCTCTACACGGCACCAGTGCTCGCGTTACTAGATTTACAACAACCATTTGAGGTCGAGACAGATGCCTCTGACTATGCTATTGGGGCAGTCCTTACTCAACATGAACATCCAGTGGCATATCACAGTGAAACACTTTCAGACACAGTCCGGAAGTACCCCACTTATGATAAAGAGATGTATTCCATTGTACAGGCCTACCGACAATGGAAGCATTACATTTTGGGGAAGGAAACGGTCATCCACACAGACCACCGACCTCTGCAGTTCATACAGACCCAAGGGAAATTGCAGAATGATCGCCATCAGAAGTGGTCTACATACCTGCAACAGTTTCACTTGAATATCAAGTATAAAAAGGGCAGAACCAATAATGTTGCAGATTGCCTCAGTCGACCACCGATCATGGCGCTAACCACCGTGCTCAACTCTTGCGAGCACGAGACTTCTGATTGGCCACTTCTCTACAAAAGCGACCCAGAATTCGGCCACACATACCAGACACTCTTGGAGGGTCGGCAGGTTGTAGATTTTCACCTCCAGGATGCCCTATTATGCCACCTCGGTCACCTTTGTGTTCCTTCAAGCGAGCGTGCCAAGATGATTTGGGAAGGACACTACAGTCGGGCTGCTGGGCATTTCGGGGTCGAGAAAACAGTGGCAGTACTGCAAAATTATTTCTATTGGCCGAATCTTCGACAGGATGTTGGGAAGTACATCCGATAATGTACTGCCTGTGCCATTGCCAAACCGGCCATTAAGAAACACGGCCTCTATACCCCGTTGCCTACCCATAGTCGACCTTGGGAATCCATCTCCATGGATTACATGTCAGGCCTTCCTTCCACTAAGCATGGAAATGACTGTGTTTTTGTGGTCGTCGACAGGTTCTCGAAGATGGCCATTATGGTGGCCTGCAAGAAGAATATCACAGCAGAAGCCACTACTAAACTCTTCTTTGAACGAGTGTGGGTGCACTTTAGGATCCCACAGTCTATCATCTCAGATCAGGACAGTCGGTTTCTCAGCACATTTTGGTCCCGTCTCTGGTCAATGCTGGACACCAAACTCACGAAGTCCACAGCCTTCCATCCTCAAACTGATGGCCAGACAGAGGTTGTCAATAGGATGATTGTGCACATTCTGCGCATGTATAACTCAAAGAATCCACGCACATGGGACGAGAGCCTCCCCTATGTTCAGCACAGCTACAACCGAGCTCTCCACAGCTCCACTGGCCATAGCCTTTTTCAGGTGGGTTTGGGATTCCAGCCACTATGCCCCATTGATGTGGCCATGCCACTTGCAGCTACTCACATGAATTCAGCTCATGTCCAGTCCGAAACAGATAAGGCCACCAGCTTCATTGAGCGCATCCAACATATTCGCCAACAGGTCCATGAAATTCTTGAGAAATCAAATGCCAAGTACAAGCAGCGACATGATCAACATCGGGTGCCACACAAGTTTCAGGTGGGCGACAAAGTCTGGTTGCATTTGCAAAAGGAACGCCTTGCTAGAGCCTATCGGAAATTGAGACCACTTCGATATGGTCCTTACACCATTACTAAGGCTATGGGAGACAATGCATTTGAGCTCAGCATTCCCCCATTTCTTGGCCTGCACCCAGTGTTCAATGTGAACCGCCTTCGGCCATACTTTCCACCATTGCTAGACACATCCGACATTGTAGAATAGCTCAAACCCACAGAATTAAATCCAGATTGCATGGAACAAGCTGCAACTGATCGGATCATGGACACACAGATCAAGAACACTCGCCAATAGAATATCCAACTGTATCGAGTTGTCAAAGTAGGCCAACTCCTTCATCAGGGCAAGTGGCTCACCAGGGAACAAGTTCAGCAGAAGTTTCCTCATCTCATGGAGGAGCTCAACGCAATGGGGACCATTTCTTCCTAAGGGGGGAGGAATGATCCAGGTGGATATTGGTGGCCACTTGCCAAGTCCACCTGGACCCCCACCATTGTCTTTCTCAGCATTTTCAGTTTCCTTAATTGTAGCACAACTTACTATTTTTAGCAGTTTTTCGGGTCGTGAACTTCCGGAGCCGTTTTGAGGCCCTAAATGACGTTTTTTGGGGAATCTGGGGGCAACACGGGTCCATGTCCAGTGTTACCCGTTCCAACAATGATAATGCTCGGATAGATCTTTCTAATGAGCTATTGTACGCGTCAAACGGAGATCATATGCCAAAGTTACGACCCCGGGAAGTTGATGTACCAACTTACCCCCAAACGGGGCCCACAGTTTGGCGTTTCATCTCCTAGGGTTAGGTTTTGGAATGTGAAGGGTTTTCCATTCTTTCTCAACAATAAATAGGCCTTCGAGCCTCATTGTAACACATTTCAGAGGCATGTAGCCATCACATCTCTTCTCAGAGATAAGCTACCATCACCCTAGCTAGTTTATTTTCATTTCTGGTTGTAAGCATATTTCAGTATTTTCCATTAATGAAATGAAGTATTATTTCCGCTGCATCTTTGTGTACATGGTTATCTCTGTAATTTGTTGCGTTCCTATTTAAATCCGGATCAGTGGCATATGATCTCCGTTTGACGCGTACAATAGCTCATTAGAAAGATCTATCCGAGCACTATCATTGTTGGAACAGGCCACACATGGACCCGTGTTGCCCCCGGATTCCCCAAAAAACGTCATTTAGGGCCTCAAAACGGCTCCGGAAGTTCAGGACCTGAAAAACTGCTAATAATAGTAAGTTGTGCTACAATTAAGGAAACTGAAAATGCTGAGAAAGACAATGGTGGGGGTCCAGGTGGACTTGGTAGGTGGCCACCAATATCCACCTGGATCAAATGGTCTCTTGAAACCAAGCAAGCCTTTGAGAGTATCAAAGCTACTTTAACCCAAGCCCATGTCCTCACAAGTCCACAATTTGACAAAGATTTTATCATTTTTTCTTTTGCATCTAAGCACACCATAGCTGTTGTCCTTTTGCAAAAGGATGACCAAGGAAGTGAAAAGCCAATTTCTTTTTTTAGCTGAGCCTTAATAGATGCCCCTTTGAAGTACCAAATCATGGAAAAACAGGCTTATGCTCTTGTTAAAGCAATCAAAGGTTTCCAAATTTATATCTTATACTCCCATGTGATTGCTTATGTGCCAAATGTTGTTGTAAAAGACATATTAACTCAAGAGGGACTTGAAGGAAAATGAGGCAAGTGGATTGCTAACATCCTTGAGTATGACATAGATATGAAACCCACCATGTTGATAAAGGGACAAGGTTTAGACAAACTCATGTCCGAAACAAACTTTCAAGCCTTAGATATTAACCAACTGGACAATGAACAGGAGCTGGCGACTCCACAGATCAGTGAAACCTTTTTGCAATCCCCATGGTATGCTGATATATGTTTTGTATTGTTAAACCTGTCTGCTCGCCCAGGATTGTCGAGAACAAGGAAAAGATTTTTGAAAATGAAGGCTTTAAATTTTTGTGTCTTAGATGCTGCATTATTTTGGAAAAATCATGAAGGCATATTGCTTAATTGTTTAACCATGAATGAAGCTAACAATGTCATGAAAGAATTCCATGCAAGGGACTGTGGAGGACATCTATATTGGAAGTCCACTGCTGACAAGATTTTAAGGGCTCGTTACTATTAGCCCTCTCTATTTGCAGATGCCAAAAAGTTTGCTATCTCATGTCACAAGTGCCAAATCTTTGAGGGCGAAAGAAAGCTATTGCCTTTGCCCCTTAAGCCCATTTCAACCGAAAAGCCTTTTCAACAATGGGGTCTTGACTTCATTGGAGAAATCCATCCTTCTTCCTCAGGCCAGCACAAGTGGATTTTAACAGCCACCGACTATTTCACCAAGTGGATTGAGGCCATCCCATGTAGGCAAGCCAATGACACCATCATTCTCCAATTCCTTGAGTGCAATATCCTTTCTAGATTTGGCTACCCTGAGAAGATCATTACCGACAACACCGCTGCCTTCAAATCCAAAAAGATGATCAATTTTTTCCATAAATTTCACATTACCTTGGGACACTCCACAGCCTATTACCCTCAAGGTAATGGTTTGGCCGAATCATCCAACAAAAGTTTGATTAGTATTAGCAAGAAGATCTTAGAAGAAAACAAGAAGAACTAGCATAAAAGGCTCACAAATTCCCTATGGGCAGACAGAGTATCAACCAAGAGATCCATTGGGATGAGCCCTTATGAGTTAGTATATGGCATGGAGGCCAGATTTCCTTCATCTTTGGGCATTCCTACTATCAAACTGTTACAGGAAATTCAGGCTGAACCAAATGGTATTCAAAGAAGAATTAATCAGACCATTCATCTTCAACAAACCAGAGAGCAAGTGTATGACAGAGCTCAAATTATGCAAGAGAGGCTGAAGAAAGCATTTGACAAAAGGACTAAACCTGAGGATTTCTATATTGGCGATAAAGTGTTAAGGTGGGACTCACGAAGAGAAGACAAGGGAAAGCATGCCAAGTTTGATTTCCTTTGGAAAGGCCCATTTATTATCAGCGCTGTGCAGGGAAATAACACATATTTTCTCAAATCTACAGATGATAGCACAGTGGAAGACGGCCCTGTAAATGGCCGAATGTTGAAACATTACCTTGATCCAGTTTATTGAGAAATAACACACCTGTGTATACTTGTATATAAATTTTTGTATATATGTCAGCGCTTTCTTTTTATGTTTGTATAAGCAATCCGATTGCTTGGAACCAAGCAGCGAAGTTATGGAGACACAGACAAAGCAAGTCTTCCATTGCAGTTCTCTATCATTTGCATTAATCTCAGCAAAAGAGCATGCAGTTTTTAAGTCAATAGTATCAAAAGAAAGGAGGATTTTCGGTTTACATCAGCACCCTTTTTTCAAGACAGAATCAAGGGAAGCACTCCAGTTTTGTTCCCCGATGTTGTATTTATTTCAAAAGATAGGTTCTCAGGCAGAGGTGCATGTAATGATAGAGCACGCAGAAGAAAGCAGGTAGTGCTGCTATTGTGTAAAAATTCAGTTTATGAGAATGATGTGTTCAGGTTTGAGAGGTTTCAAAACATTTAGCAGCCGACGGAGAAGTTTCAGTCTATAATAACAATAGAAGATCAAGGCAGTCTGACCTGTTGTTCTTGGCTTTCCACAAGGAAAAGCCATCCCCAAGTGGAGCCACTGTTAGCCTCTTGTTGCAATAGGTGTTCATATTTCATGATTGACATTTTTACATGCCAAATATGTCATTCTTTGCATGCTGCAACACTCCATATTTCCAGAAAAGGCCAAAGAACGGGCCATGAAAGTGTGCTAGTCTAAATGCCACTACTGTATTCCAATTTTGATGAGTTATTCCATTTTTGAATAATTTTTAGTTAAAGGGAAGGCCAAACAGCTTAATCTTGGTCTCCCTAGGATTCAATTTCCTGTTATAGAATATAGAGAATCATTATCTGTCCAAACAACTTAACCTTGGCAGATTTGTAGATAGGTAGAGAAACAAGGGTGCTCAATAGCTTAATCTGAGCCCCTGGATGAAATAAGTGTAGATGTAGATAGGAGGACATTAAAAAGAAAAGTTGAAAAGCTGGGTTTGCTAGTTCAAGTGCACCCAAACCAAAAGAAGAGAAAATGTTAGGTAAGTAGGCTGGGTAAGTAATTTTGTGGTTGCAGAATCAAGCTATGTGATCCATTTCAATTTTTCAAGTGTTATATTTATTCAGATCACAATTATGAGGCACTTTTTCATTTGGAGGAGCTCAAGCCGGGCATGTCTAACTCCCCCTTCTTCTTATTCCCCAAATCACTCACTAACATCCCCTTGAGGACCTTGGGATCTACCCAACTAGTCTTGTTATCACTTCATTGTTGTAAAAAACTAAGTCAAGCTTTGACTTTCTTCAGTAAAGAGAAGCCACATTTCTTGTGTAAAAGTCATTTCTCCGCAGTCCATTCGCTTCCTATGTCTAAGTTTCAGTTCGCAAGCTTAGCCTCTCCCCTACACTTCACCTCACGAATTCATATTAACTCCTAACTCTATTATCTAGCTCCTTAAATCATTTCCTTATCCCCTATTATACAAAAACTATATAAAATCCCAAGAAATATTAAATAACCCTCCCCTTGGCACTATAGCCATATTTATCAAGTCCGGGACATAGTAGTCCATTTGGGACTCCTACTAACCCATCCGTGTCCTAACTAGAGTTATTCTGACATCTGGTCACACTAATAACCATTTCCCCTTAACCCTAACCCTACAAGACCCATGCTCTGCCCTTATCCTAAAGTCATACATGTAAATATTTGACCCCGCTTGCACATAATCCCAAAACCCGCTTTACTGAGGTTTCCCCCCTGCCGGATTAAACAATTAATAAAAAAGTGCCACGGGCCCCGTCCCTATCCTTCCACCGCTTTGATCGTGCCGCCGACCGTCTGATCTGATGCGCTCGAGATCTATGGTGGGCGGGTCTTTTCATCTCCGAAGCTGTCGATGGTTAGCGTCCGTGAGATGGGCAGTTTTCCTGTCGTACTCCCGCCACACGTCACCCTCTCGATTGTGGCGGAGCCCCCTCCTCCCAAACCGCCTAGGCGCAAAAGCGGTGAGATAAAACCAGGTACCGCCCCCCTGCATGACGTCAGTGCCACGTCACCCTACCATGTCACCCTGCCATGTCACCCTGCCGTACCGGGACCCACCGCTGACGTCATGCTGACGTCACCGCCAAAAAAGGCGCGAAGGGTGAAAATCACAGCAAAGGATGCTCGAAATGAAAAACAGAGGCATTTTTCGATGCGCGATTAGTGCTAGGCACTAATTGCGCATCGCTGAGAAAAATTGATCAAAATGGAAAGCTTAAAAGCCAACCTCAGTCTAGTGCATTTTGCAACAGTTATGTTTGCATGGAAGGGGTAGAAAAGGAGCGACTTGACAGTTTAAAGAGTATTAGAGGAAAGATGAAGCCCAGATTCAGTTAAAGAGCATCAGTGAAGTAGCAGAGAGTATCAGATCGGCAACATCAAAGCAGGTGAAGATTAAAGACCCCCATGAAAGTCAAAGAAGTAGTAAAGGCCATTTAAAGCTCATCGGATCGAAATCAGTGCACATTAAAGCCACCTAAAAGCAGCAGAACCGCCTCACTGCACCGAGCCGCCAAGGACACCATATTAACTCATTTTGATACAGCTACCCCCAGCGTAGCTCAAAAGTTACTTTCTTGCATTAATTTCAGGACAAGATTAGGTTAAAAAACTCGTTTCCCACAGACCTGTTTTAGGTCTACCGTAATAGATATTTTGGATTTTTCTCTATATAAACGGCCCTAATTCATTGTTTAGGGGGTTGGTTGGTGAATGACTCCAAGAGAGACTCGCTCTGTATGCTTGATGTTTTCATTAATCAAAGACTGCTAAAAATCTGGGAGGATGGACTGTTTGTTGTTTGTTTGATGGTTGAAGAGTGAATATGAAATTCTTATGCTGCAACATGACTCAATAAGTGTTTCCTACCTCTATTTTCCATTGATATATGCTCATATCACACATATGTCACCATCCAAATAGCAGGAAAAATGAATAGCGTAGACTTTGTTAAATGCACTCTATGCTCAATTTCTGTTGTTTCTTTATGTTCTCCTCTGAATTGGTAATGAATATGAATTCACTTTGGCTCATATTTCCTCTAATTCACTCATGAATAACAGTTATTTACGAATTCTTCACTGCTCCTAGATAGAGTTTGTTCACCTTCCCCTTGTTAAGCTGAATGAGAGATTCTTAATTGCCTCTCATTCCTTAGCCTTCTATCCATCCCCATTTAGCTTGAATGTTGTTTCATGTGTAGCTATCTTGCTCCATATTCCTCTTGTGACCAAGAAAACGCACCAGCAGTCTTACTCCATGACTCCATGCCCAATGGTTTGAAACTTATCACACTATACATTGCCTCTCTACTTGAATGCATTTGTCCTTCCCACCAAAACTTAAACAAAACCCATTGAACTCAATAAATAGCCTAAAATATTTCGAAACAAAGCTAAATCCTAAAGAGAGAGCCCTCTCTGATTGCAGGTGGGCTAGAACCTGTAGTCCAAAGATTGGTTTGTGGTTACCTCAGCCGTATTCCCTTGGGAGTCAAAGGGAACAACCTGAGTGTTAACAAGATTCAACAAAACAGTGAGGAAAACTGAATAGTTCAGTCCATTGGGCATGATGAAGTCAAAGAAGGATGGCTTTCTGGATTCGGTTTCTTAACAGAGGGTAGTATCACAAAGCAAGGTAGTCAAACAAGGAGAAATATAGGCTTGAATCATATGCAATGGACTCAATTGGGTGAAGGGCATTTAAGAATCCTTCAGCGTATTGGAAGAGGGAAAATGGATGATTAATGTTAAGGAGAAATCAAGAATTCCTTAGCATATAGTCAAAATGCAAGAATCAGGAAGCAAGAGAAATTAAGAATTCACTGCTTATATTAATTCTGAAGAAAACATAGAGAATAATAAAGATTGAAGATAGAGTGCAGTTTAAGCAAATTCTGAATTAATCATTTTCTTTACCATTCAGATTATGAAACACAGATGATATAGTAAACAAGAAAATTGTAAAACATGAGATATAGGGGACTTATTGATTCAGAGTCTAGTTCAAGAATTCTGTGACAAGTCTTTTGCATCAGTTCCTCATCTAGTAGGCCAGACAAAAAATGGTTCCAACAACCTTTTTATCCCAGAGTTTCAGTATTACAGTCAAAAGCTATAAATACTCACCAACACCAAATACTTCGTCTCGGGGGGTCTTTATACAAAATATCAAAATATCTTACCAAATATCTAATAGAGATAATATCTAGCGATGACTAATCCCTCTTTTACAATAGATACAGACACACAGTCTTGAAAAGAGGGAAAAGACAAATTGATGCTATACTGGCTGCTCCGTCATTGCCGGATGTGCTGGAGGGAGGCTTTGTGAGTTGATTTATAGTTGTCTTCAACTGATACTCTGCGTTGGCTACTCCGTCATTTCCGGATGTCCTTTGACCTTGATCAAATATACTTTGTCACGCTTAAGCCTCATTTATCTGTGTTTATCTTTATCATGAAAAAATAGCCCAAAATGCACGTTTTACCCAAGAGAAATTTACAAAATCCCCAGCATGTCTTCCCACCATTGTTGCTCTGGTAATTTATGTCTCTAAAGTTTCCTCAGGGTTTCATCAGCTTCTGTATATCTGAAAAAATTAGGCTGGAGCTAAAACAAATGTTTTACCTCATGTTCAATATAAAATAAGTTCTCCAAATTATCATAGAGACTTTGGCCTGTGGGGAGTGCTTTTGCTCCTGAAGCACTTACTGATGAATTAACTTGATCAACAGCATATGTGTTCAACTTATGTACATAATCTGCATGTTTCATCAGCTAGTCATTATTTCCTTAAAGACTTGGTAGCCCTTTATTCTGCAAAACTGTAAACCTTTCCATGAAAGAATTAATTTCTACTTGCATATCCTAGCATCTTTTTTCCAAAGTCTGCATCAAAGTTCTCTTGGTCAGAACTCTTTTGATTTCCAAAATGGTCCCTGTACTATCTGGGATTCCAAGTTGTTCCAACTGTTCTCTATTTCTGTAATTCAAAAAATGTATGAGCTGGTTGGCCTGATCAGGCATTTGTCCTAGTAAAGCCCTTGATTTTTGAATTTCTCCATGTGCTACATTCACTAAGTCAATCTGCTCATAAATAGCTTGGAAAGATGGCCAAACATTTCTTAGGGTTTGATTTATGTTGGTCCAAAGAATTCCTTTGATTTCTGCGAGAGGCTTATCCATAGTGAGATCCTTCTCTAATGTTTTAACTTTGTTCTCTAATGCTTTGACCTCTCTTATTTTCTCTGCCACACTTATTTTGGATTTATCATAACTCTCTTATACTTTTGCCAATTTTTCTTTTAATTGTTTCACTCCGACACTTGGAGTCTCAATTCCTCCATGGCTTTAATCAATTATTTTGTGCTCATATTAGTAATGCTACCTGGTGTTGTTCCTATTGATGTAAATGTACCTATAATTACTTCTGCTATGACAGTTGGGACATCTGGGGCCAATGCTAATCCGATTGTTGAGGGAACTATAGTTGTGACTGTAGGAATTACCTCAGGTGACTGGGAGGTCGACTCTCCCTGCTTTTCTTTTAATTCTTTTTCGAGTGCCTGCTTTGTATCAGTTAATCTTTCATTGAGTTTCATGAGCAGGTCCATCATGTCTTCTTTTGATTTCTACTCTATAATTTCTGCAGTCTGAGGGTGCCTTGAAGGAGGTAGCTTCAATTCTTTCCTTAAGGCAGTAATGTCCTCTTCCTTCTTCTTGATTAATGCCTTTATGCCTTTAGCATCTTTGGGGTCATGTCTCAGTTCCATAATGATCTCTTCTAAGGATTTGATTCTGTTATCCTTGGCTAGAGAAGAAGCTTTCTCTCAATTCAATTGAGCTGTTGTGTTGTCTAAGGAACTTTGTAATTGGTGGGCCAACATTGCTTTGTCAGTTAGTGTAGAATAAACCATTTCCCCAGTCTATTTGTGAAGTTCAATTTGGTCCAGTGGATGAATGTCTTTAGCTATGACCTCCAAGTGAATTCTGATGTAATCTGCTGCTGACTGGGGTTGTTGTACCTTTGGCTTGAAATAACTCATTAACATTTTAATGTCATAGGTAGACATCAATCTTTACTGGGTTGAGGGGGCCATTTTCAAGTATTGATTATAGATTTCAATTCTCATGGGATCATTTCTAGCCTTTATCTTTGTGAAAATTCCCTTGATGTCTGAGGCCTGCTTGCTTTATGGCCTGGTGAACGACACCTCTACACTGTGCTGCCTTTCTAGCTCCAACCTATGTGAGCTAGGTTATGTATCTACCACTGGGTAAGTCTGCTGGCTGACTACCCTTTCACCTCTTAGACTATATGTCATTTCTTCAATATTTTCCTCTTCTGACAGAGGATTCAATCTTTTCCTTTTTTCCCCTGGTTGTTCAGCAGGTCCACTAATAGGTGTGGCTTCTTCTTTGTCTCTCTTCTTGCTTCTTTCCTCATTTAGAGGAGTTTGTAATGTTGGGATTTATGTTGCTTTAGATTGGGCTAGAGGGATTTGTACTTGCTCCTTCTCTTTGGACGTTGCTGACAGATCTGCCATTATTGGCCGCTCTGTAATTTCTACCTCTTTACCCTTTGCAGTCACTGTGATTGATGTGCTAATTTTCTATGCAAGCTACCAAGAAGCTCTAGCAGAGGATGTTCCAACTCCTAATTGTTGGGGCAGTTGAAAGATACCTGTCCAAAAGAGTCCAGGTCAAGGGTTTTTTCAATATCTTTAATAGCTTTTTCCATCTTTTCTTGCTCACTAAACTCTTCTATTAATGTCCCTTCTACCCATTCTTCCTAATTTGCATACTGTTCGATTTCTGGGATCCTATGATGTACATATACTGAAAGCCTATACTTTACCCCTCTGTCACTTATGAAACTACATGGGTGATATGGTACCCATTGAAAACCTTTCTTCAATCTAAGGTGGTCTTCTAATATCTTCTCAACATCTTTCCATGCATGCCTAGAATGGATAACATAAGGGCCTAAATGGTTTTTGATTCTCAACTAAGCCTTCTTCTTTACATTACAAAAGTTGGTTAAGTCTGCATTGATGAGCTTCCTGAAATATTCTAATGCAAATAACCTCGTAGGCACATATTTAGGCAACTTAAAAGGGAAAAGTTCACACCCATACATTCTGATCTCTGTGTAATTTTGGTATAGGTACAAATCACCTGTCCTGTACTATTTGGAAAGCTACGAAATATTCTTCATATCACCAATGATACTAGGAGGAGGAGCTTCTATCAGTAGAGTGGAGACTGGGTGTACAAATAAGTCAATGAATTCACTGTAGGTATAAGGAGATTCATAGGTATCATGGAAGATTGAGCTCCAATAGATCACAGACCTTCGATTTCCTTTTGAGTCTAATTTCCTAATGGGAAATGGAGAGTTTTCTGGTTGATAATATAACAACAGATGGTATATAGAAGATGTGTATTTGAAGACCCCTTCTCTATCCAAATTCATAAAATGATCATGGATTTTGTTGGCAATAAAAGTGGCATAGTCATACTTGATAGCAGGGGGCTCTCCTGGAGTGAAGATTGATAATAGAACCAGGGTGATATCATCCACATATTCACTAGACCTAAATCCCAAATCAAGGATATCATGTCAACAATGAGTTTACCAGTTTCAGTAAAAACGGCGTATAGATAAGGAGGAGGGCCTTTAGGTTGGTGCGTTGGTACCATGAACATCTGGGCAATGTGAATTATCTCTAAGTTGGGAAATTGAGAAGCTATTTCCAGAAAAAATCCCATGGAAAGAGGAGCAAGAGGCTCAGTGGAATGTAAATGTATCATCTCATTGATGGATTCAGCAGTTATGGAAAAAATGACAGTTTGAGAAGGTGACATAACTTCTCTATGGACAAGGTCATAGCTGGCATAGCATTGGTGAATGAGGTCTGGGAAAACATGGAATGAGGGAAGGAAGTATATGGAAAGTTTTGATTCCCACAATCCAAAAATATCAGAGTTGCTCAGATACCTATCCCTAATTTGACAGAAGGCCTGGAGCTGATTGTAATCAGTGGTTAAGTCCTTTATTTGAAAATCTTTGTCTGCAAGAGGAAGATAATCTAGGTCTTTGTGGGGAGCATTGATGGGTGCGACGCTCAGAGCCGCAGTGGCTTCCATGTTTGGTTCTTGTATTTTCAAACTAGAGTTCGGGATTCGTGTGGAAACCTGGGCTAAACAGCCAATTTAGGTGTCTTCTTATGGCAGCTATGCACTGTTTTTTCTTGAAATTGGTTTTTATAGGAAAAATTTTCAGCGGAGAACTGAAATTTACAAGGTTGCTAGTAAAATGGATAAATACCTAGATTAAGGAGGAAAATTCAGTAACTGCAGGTCGATTGGTGAATTGCAGAGTGCGTTGTTGTAATCTCTTCGTCCGGGTGGCAGTTGAAAGCTAGTACAGTGGCTTTAGTCGTTATTTTGCATGGGAGCGTGAACAGAGAAAATTATAGTGAAAATGATATTTCATCTTTTTTTTAACGAAATTCGGTTTGGTAGGTAATTTTTAGAATTTATTGAATGGTTGACATCAACATGATGGGACATGTTTGTTGTTTAGTGGTGGGTACACGGCGGTGACATGGCATTGACGTGGCGAGGGGTCAGCAGGAGGGAGGTAAGTGGTTTACCTCACACCGCTTATGGGCTCAAGTGGTTTCGAACAGGGGGGCCGCGAGCAGCCCGGGCAGTCGACACATGTCCTCATATGGGCGAGGATACCACCAATCTCCTAGGCATTAATTCTCAGCGTCGGAGTGGAGTGCAATACAGATCTCGGCCATTGGATCTCGGGTTGTTCATCTGATGCTTGGCACTCATTGGAGGTGGCGGAGGATTTAAGTGGTGGGACCAGCGCAAATAAACCACGTTTCTAAACTCTTTCAGGCGTGTTTTGATTTGTTGCGGGGTGGGTTTAGTTTATTAATTAACCAGAGGTTAATTAATCCTTTGCGCGGGAAAGGTTCTTAATAAATTCCAAACGAATGTATTAATCCCTATTAAACTAATACTATAGTCGTATTTGGACTAGGGGAGGGAATATTAACACTTTGGGGTTTTGCACATATATACATAAAACGGGATTTAGGAAAGAATTATATGGGTTTTAAATAATATAGTTATTCTGTTAATATGAAACTTGAAAAATGAATGTGCTAAGTATAATGTTAGGAGACGTAGGCTTAAAGGAAAAAACAGGGACTTTATACAAGAGATGAGGCCATATCCCTAAGTAAAAATGGGGTTTTACTTAGGTATCTGATAAAAAGGGAATGAGTGACCTTAAGGAGATTAAGCAGATCTTAATACCTTGGGGGAGATTAGTAAATGATTTAGGGAAATAGTATGAAGGGAGATTAGTCATGCTTTGTTTGAGTTGCTCCAAAAACTACCATGGTACTTGTGATAACAGTAAGATGAAGATTTTGAGAGACAAAACCAATCACAAGTATGCTTCCGCAACATCAAAACTGCCTACCCAGCCTATTGTACTTAACATTTTTTCTCCTTTTTCTTTGGGTGCACTTAGACTAGCAAACCCTCATCAATTTTCTTTCTTTACATGATAAGCCTATCTAAATCTACACTTATTACATCCGAGGGCTCAGTTTAAGCAGTTCAGCTCCTTTGCTTCTCTACCTATCTACTTATCTGCCAAATTTAAACATTTTGGACAGATTTTTATTCTCTATCTCTGAAAACGGGAAATTCAAACATGAACTGGCCCATATGAAGCTATTTGGCCATTCATCAGTTGTGTAAAAAAGTTCACCAAGTTGTACATGATGCTTTATTTACAGAAAGATGAAATAGTAGTGGCATTTGGACTTGCACACTTTCTTGGTCCTTTTCATTTGGGGTTCATTTATTTTCATTTGACCATTTATCTTTTCACCCTTTGATTTTTCTTTTAGGATATCCTCTTTACATTTTCTAAATTTTTTGATTCTTTGAGAATATGGAAAACCTTTGCAACAAGAAAAGTTATGTGCATATTTGCAGAGCTAATCAAGTCAATCATAAAATATGACACCTATTGATATAGGAGCATAACACTGGCTCCACTTGGGGATGGCTTTTACTGGTGAAAAGTCAAGAACATCAGGTTAGATGGCCTTATGTATAACTGTTGCTGTATTGAGAAATCTTCCTTTGTTGAAAGTAGAAAACTGTACAAATGATCAAGTAAAATATACACATTTTTCTTGAGATGATTTAAATAATTGTAGATCTGTTTTGGATAGTCTGCTTGGATTCTTTCTTTTTGTCATGTTTTTTGCTCCCAATCCTTCTTCTACAATCTCTGATAAACTAAAACGAGGCGAAGCAAAAATGGTAAATTTCCTTTATTGTTTTTCAAAATTTTCTGCACTTTCCTCCTCATTATTATTGCTATAAAAAGTTGCAGAAACTCAAGTTCCTTATGTACAAGTTAGAGTCAGGATATATCAACAAACTAGATCAAAATAGTGTTTCAGCATTCGACCATCAATTGGCCCTTCTTTCGCTTCTAAACCATCCAGGTTCTTTAAAAAGTATGTATTTGTTAGGCCCCTATACTACTAGTGTAACCCCTTACTGTTATTAGTACAACCCACTTATTATACTGTTGCACCCATGTAGTGCCCATATTGTCACTCTTGTGCCCCATAGAAGCCCACTATTGTTATTATTGTGCCCTTACATTATTATTGTTATGTTGGCTCTGATTATGTTATGACCCCTTAGACTCCTATATATAGAAAGGAGGTATTTTCATTTGTATCATCAAAGAATTGTTCATTTATGTAATGTAAAGGAGGTTGCCCCCTCGAAGAGGTTGAATTATAAGGCGTTTATCTATCTTTTCTATCCATTCTTGAGTTGGTTCCATAACACTTGGTATCAGAGCTTTGGATTCTAGGGTTTCGCTACCCCAAACAGGTCATCGTGGCATTTCACTATAACTTTTTTCTGTGACATTTCAGAAGTTACAAAAACAACCCATTTGAGAAGAAATCGTGTTGAAGCTTGGATCCAAATTTCAAATCTTTTCATGCTATATTTGCGGAGATATGATCTAAGGAAGTTGGTCTTTTTGCAGACTCCTGAATTACATTCCAAACATGTGACCTGGGGAAATCATCATAACTTTCTCTTTGAGCATTAGATTGAAAATTCGTAAGAAGGTACAGAAAGAGGATAGACTGTAGTTTCTTGTATATCTTTTGCAAAGCCAAAGGTCAAAAAATTGACATGTGGCACTTCATACAAATTCACTCTTCTGGAAAGGTCTATAATCAGGTCATCTTGGGAGATTGTGTATAACTCTTTCTTGGAGAATCCAATTTGCATTAGAATAGTAGCATTGGAAGGAGGACACAGAGGGCTACTACATGTAGAAATTTCAAAACTTAAATATCCAAAAGTACAGAGTTACAGTCGTTTCAAGATCGAGGTCCTAAAATCAAGAAAAATCAAGATGAGGGAGTTTAATGGCAAGGATCTGGTAAATTGGATACTTCAGATGGAGCAATATTTTGATCTACATGGTGTACCACTATTACAAAAGGTATGCATTGCATCTTCATATTTAGAACCGGATCAATTTTTATGGTATAAAGGGCTTTGTTCTCGTAACAACTTGTTATGTGGTCAATTCTCACGGAGGAAATGATAGCACATTATGAGGATACAAAGAGCAGCACCACAACAATTGGAAAGAGTAAAAGGGCTTTGTGACATATTGGAAAGTAAAATTATGGCAACAAGGAAGTCTACCCCTTACAACTATAAAGATGGAAGTGTTGTTTCTCCTAGCCTTCCACAACCTACAAGGGTTACACCACAACAATTAGAAGAAAAAAGAGAAAAAGGGCTTTGTTACAATTGTGATAGCAAATACATTAAAGGTCATAAGTGTGCTGAGAAGAAATTATTTTACATAGAGTATGAAGAGGACGAAGAAAAGGATCAAGAAACATGAAAAGAAGAGGATGTATGCCAGGACCCAACCCCAAAGAAAGAAGAAATGAATCAGACCATATCTTGTAAACTATTAGCAAGAATGACCACTCCTCAAACTCTCAAGATAGAAGGACATATCAAGAAGAAAAAGGTGAAAGAAGTGAAAGATCACATCAAGAAAGAAGAAATGAATCCAACCATATCTTGTAATTCATTGGTCAGAATTACCACTCCTCAAACTATCAAGATAGAAGGACATATAAAGAAGAAAAATGTTCAAGAAGTGAAAGATCACATCGAGCGTCAAGAAATGAATCCAACCATATCTTTTTAAGGATTGGAAGAAATTATGACTCCTCAAACTCTAAAGATATATGGACATATCAAGAAGAAAAAGGTTCAAGAAGTGAAAGATCACATCGAGCATCAACAACAAGTTGTCCAACTTTTAAAGGATAATGCCACTTTGGTGCAAAATCAAATGAAGCAACAAGTAGATCAACATCATAGTGAAAAATGTTTTGATGTAGGTGATTGGGTATTTTTACTATTACATCTAAAGCAAGCTATTTATGAGAAGGACATGTTAGCAATACTACATGCACTTAACAAATGGCGACCTTACCAAATGGAAGACTCTTCAAGGATGAGGATGTGGAAGCATTGTTTTGTGCTATTTCTATTATCCAACCAGATTGGATAAACAAAGCAAGGGATGAATGGAAGAAGGACAAAGAAGTATGGCCACTTATTCAAAAGTTGCAAAAGATTCCAATGCAAACAATATTGCTAGAAATTGAAGAGGAAGGAAAAATCATATTGGAACCTAGAGTAGTCACAGAAACAAGAACCCGACAGATACGAAATCGGTCAATTTTATAGTATCTCATCAAGTGGAAGAACTTACCTGCTGAAGATTCCACATGGGAGGACAAGAATTTTATACGGAAGCACCAAGAACTACTCAAGCGTTGAGGACAACACTTTTTGAAGGAGAGGGGCATGTTAGGCCCCTATACTACTAGTGTAACTCCTTATTGTTATTAGTACAACCCACTTATTATATTGATGTACCCATGTAGTGCCCATATTGTTACTCTTGTGCCCCATAGAAGCCACTATTGTTATTATTGTGCCCTTACATTATTATTGTTATGTCGGCTCTGATTATGTTATGACCCCATAGACTCCTATATATAGAAAGGAGGTATTTTCATTTGTATCATCCAAGAATTGTTCATTTATGTAATGTAAAGGAGGTTGCCCCATTGAAGAGGCTAAATTCTAAGGCATTGATCTATCTTTTCTATCTTTTCTTGAGCTGGTTCCATAACAGTATTGTTCCCCTATGAGGCTCGGATAATAAAAGGTCCCTTCCACAAGAAGTCAAACTTCCCATGTTTTCCTTTGTCTTCTTTCCTGGAATCCAATTTTAAAACTTTGTCTCCTAAATAAAAATCTTCTGCCTTGGCCTTCTTATCAAAAATTTTCTTGAGTTTTTCTTGTAACACTTGGGATCTTTGGTACACCTCTTCTTTGGTCTGCTACAAATGGATGTTCTGATTTATCCTTCTTTGAATGTCATTGGGTTGTACCTGAGCTTCTTGCAGTAATTTCATTATAGGGAACCCTAAAGATGAAGGAAATATAGCCTCCATACCATAGACTAATTCATAAGGACTAGTCCTAATGGATCTCTTGGTAGCTAATCTATCTACCCACAGTGCATTGGTAAGTTTCTTGTGCCAATTTTTCTTGTTTTCTTCCAACACTTTCTTGATAATATTAATCAGGATTTTATTGGAGGACTCAGCTAGACCATTACCCCGAGGGTAACAGGCTGTGGAATGGCCTAAGGTAATGTGGTACTTGTTACAGAAATTTATAATTTTCTTGGATTTAAAAGCAACAACATTGTCAATTATGATCATTTCAGGACAACCAAATCTAGACAAGATGTTGGTTTCTAGGAATCCTATGATCACTGAATCATTGGCTTGTGTACAAGGGATGGCTTCTATCCATTTGGTGAAATATTCTATGGCAGTGAGGATCCATTTATGTTGGCTTGAAGAGGGATGATGGATTTCCCCAATGAGGTCCAAACCTCATTGTTGAAATGGTCTTTCAATGCAAATTGGTCTAAGGTGTAGAGGTAGAAGTTTCCTCTTGCCTTAAAAAATTTGACATTTATGGCAAGCAGTGACAAACTTCTTGATATTAGAAAACAAGGTTGGCCAGTAAAATCCAGCCCTTAGGATTTTGTCAGTAGTTGATTTCTAGTACAGATGCCCACCACAGTCCCCTGCATGAAATTCTTTGAGTACCTTGTCCACTTCATATTTTATTAAACAGTTCAATAGAATACCTTCATGATTTTTCCAAAAAAGAGCACCATATAAAATACAAAATTTTGAAGCTTTCACTTTTAAAAACCTCTTATTTGTTCTAGACAACCCTGGAGGAGCCTGCAGGTTTAACAATACATGAGTTATATCAGCATACCAAGGTGATTCTAGGAAGGCTTGGCTGATTTGTGGAGTCACCATATCCTATTCATTAATATCCAGTTCATTAATATCCAGGGCTTGGCAATTGGTTTCAGTCATGAGTTTAGCCAATCCTTGTCCTTTTATAAGCTTTGTAGGCTTTATTTCAATATCATACTCTAATATAGTAGCAATCCATTTACCTCTCTTGCCTTCAATCCCCTCTTGGGTCAGGATATCTTTGACAACAACATTTGGTAGATAGGCTATTATATGGGAGTATAATATGTAAACTCTGAAGTCTTTAATAGTTTTCACAAGTGCATAAGCCTATTTTTTCCATGATTGGGTATTTTAGCGGTGCATCTATAAGTGCTTTACAAAAGAAGGATATGTGTTTTTCACATCCTTGATCATCTTTTTGTAGTAAAACAACAACGATGGTGTGTTCTCATGCAAATGAAAATATTATGAAGTCTCTGTCAAACTTTGGGCTTGTGAGGACTGGTGTTCTGGCCAAAGCCATTTTAATTTCTTCAAATGCTTGTTTAGCTTCTAATGTCCATTTAACCTTGGAATCCTTTTTCAATATATTTTTCAACAATCTAATTAATTCAGCCAAATTAGGTATGAATCTTCTTAAAATGTTAATTTTTCCTAGGAAAGCTTGAAGTTCTTTGACATTTCTGGGGTGGGGTATTTGTAGAATGGCCTCTATTCTATCAAGATCAATTTTGATGCCATCTTGGGAGATGATACAACCTAACAGTTTGCCTTCCTCTAGACTGAACAAGGACTTCTTAGGATTCAATGAAATACCATACTTTTTTCATTTTAAAAACACTTTTCTTAAATGATCTAGATGTAGCTGATCTGATTTAGAAAACACAGCAAGATCATCTAGATATATGACCAGAAAATTGTGAATTTATTTTGAAAAATCTATGTCGATTGCTCGTTGGAAGGTTTCCCCTGCATTCTTAAGTCCAGATGGCATTTTAACATATTTGAAAGTTCCCCATGGCATTGTAAAAGCAGTCTTTCCCTGGTCATAAGAATGGACTAGAATTTGGTTAAAGCCTGAAAACCCATCCAATAGTGAAATCCTAGAGGCACCTACTACCCTTTGTAAAATGTGTTCCATCGTAGGTAATGGGTAGTGGTCTTTCAAAGAAACCTTATTTACATTCTTTAAATCAACACACAATTTGATTTCTCCTATTTTCTTCCTAGTGGGCACTAAATTAGACACCCACTCTGAAAACCTGATAGGAGCAATTATCCTAGCTTCATACGTTCTTTTGATTTCTTTTTCAATTAAGGGGAGTAGTATAGGGTTAACCCTTCTGAGCTTTTTCTTGAATGGCTTTTGATTTTCCTTGAGGGGTATGGTATGTTGAACTACTGAGGTGTCATAAGATTTCAGATCTTCATAGCTCCAAGCAAAGACATCCTAGAATTCCTTGATAAGTTCAACATATTTAAGCTTTTGATCAGGGGGAAAAGTTTTGGATAATTTGATCATTTTCGGATCTTCTTCAGTTCCTATGTTACAGTCTTCAATGTCTGCGTTTTGAGGCTGCATCTTGGGTTTCTTTGGGATATCATTAGAATCAAAGAAATCTTCCAAAGGAGTTAATCCTATGGGCAAATGATTGTCTTTTAAATTAATAACTTCAGATTCTCCTCCAATAATCTCATTGATGTCTACTTCGTTAAGATCTTACAACTTTTTCTTGGTGAATTTCGTTGGGTGAAGTATTTGAGCTGCATTTTCGGTTGAAATTTCTTTTTGAATTTTACCTATTTGTTCAACCTCTTTAACAGTGTCCATGTATATATTAGTGCTAGAAAATTCTTATTCTAGGGTCAAGAAATTGTTAATCTGAATATCATTGTCAAACACATGCCAATTCTTTACATTATCAGGTATGGCTGGCCTGTGTTTAATCTCAGCTATAAACTAATGATTGGGTTCAAATGGTAACTTACAAGTGCTGGCAAATGTTTCCAAAATATGAGCATGCAAATTATGTTTCCTTGGAATTTTGGCTAGCTGTGTTTTTAGAAATGTATTGAGGATCTCAATTGCTGCTCCTCTGTAAGATCTTAATCTAGGATCATTTGTGAGGAAGCTGCCTTTTATTTATTGAATGACTAAATCAGATTCTCCTAAAACTGATACCCTGGTTGCCCCTAAACTTTTGATCAATTTAAGTCCTAGTAACAGGGCTTCATATTTACCCATATGATTGGTACATTTAAAGTTTAATCTATAAGCATGCCCTTCAGCATGATCATTTTCTAGATTATGCACCCAAATCCCTACTCCTGCCCCTAATTTATTAACTAAACCATCAAATTCTAAGTACCAGAGGATCTCATGTTCATAGTTAGCATTAGGAGTCTCAGAAATTTGTTTACTAGGGAAATTTGGTTGTTTAGTTTCATCTGGTTTCTCTTGAGTGTCTAATATATCATTGTTCTCAGAAATTTCTTGCATTTGAAGATTAGACTTTTGGTCTATAATTTCTTTTTGTTCAAGTTCTAAAACCTTTACATGAGTTGGTGGATTAACTTCAGCATTGTATAGAATGAAGGAGTCCATGTCAGAGTGCACGGAATAGATGGAAAAATTCTAGGGTTTCTCCTGACTACTTACCACATATTTCATTAAAGTTTCTCAGTACAATCTCTTTGGTTGACCAAATACTGAAACAGTAGCATAAGACATGTCCAACTATAAATATCCTTGGAGCTTTGCACCCCAAGATCTAGATAACAACATGCCATATTTTGGTGGAATGTCAGTTACCACTATGTCCATCAAAATGGTCTTGGCGGGGTATTGGACTAATAATACACATAAGTCTTTGATCAATCCTAGACATCTGACCTGGCTTGAGTTAAAAGAGAACAAGTCTTTGTATAGCCTAGTAATATCTAAGTCCAACTTATCCATTACAGATTTAGGTATTAGGTTATGAGAAGCACCAGAATCAAACATGGCATTATGAAGTATTTTATCATGTATGTTCAGGCTTACATAGAAAGGAGGGACCCCTCTGTCTAGTGATTTTCCATTTACCTCAGGGCCAAAAATTAATTCAGGTTGGTCATCAAATAGATTTACTGAATCTTCGTTCTCTGAAATTTGAAGTGATCTGCTAATTTGTCCTCTATAGACATCATGTTTATCCAATTCTATCAATGGAATGGCTATCTTTAATTCTCCTATTTAGGTCTCAAGATTGAAAGGTTTTTCAGTTTGAATTTTTGTATTTGGGACTGTGAGATTGTACTTTTCTGCTATATTTTCAATGCGTTTCTCCTTTTCAGGAGTGGTGTTATGGGTTGAAGTTCCTTCCAAGTAAATTTTTGGAAGTTCTTTCACCTTTCCTTTAGGAGGAGTGGAAGTGGAAGATTGTTTGTTAGGTGGTTGATCCTCTGATATGTCTTCAACTACTGGATTATTCGGGTTAGTAACTGTTCTAAGAAGGGTTTGTATAGGTGTATTATTGATCTTGGCTCTGTTTGGTTGCTTGGTTTATTTCTGTTTATTGGCCTCAGGGACATCTATTCTTCTGCTCCTCAGATTGTATTGTGGACTTCATAAATGGTTGTATCATATCCCTCCCTAAAATCGAATGATTCACCTGGTTGAGTCTGGAATTGTTTAAGAGTGTGAGCTTCTTGGTCTTCTTAGGTCAAGAAAACTTGTTGTTCATCATTGAGTCCCATTAAGTTAATTTGAGTATCTTCTATTGGTTGATTAGAAGTTGTGGCTTCAGCATAATTTTCCTAGAATGGGGACCTAATGGAGAACTTGAAGAAGCTGCAGCAATGGTAGAAAGATTTGGTGTTTTTCTAGAAGTAAGCTCAATTTAATTGGGGTTCTGAAAATGTTCGTGAGGGTGTGAACAAGCATGATGTTCTTGGCTCTCCTGGCTTCTAAGGATCCTAGGAATTAAATTAGGATTTTCAAAGATAGGTGGGGGTTTCGGATCCAGATTTGATCTAGTGTAACAGATCTTCTTCTTTGGAGCCAGCTTCTAGGTTATATTTTTGGTCTTTTCTTGGAATGTTTTAACAATACAACTTTGATAGTATCTTCTAGGAATTTTTAGATACGGGAACTTTAAACTTTCCTAAAGACTTTTGTAAAAAGGAACTGATCAAGAATTTGAAACATGTTTGAAACAGATAGTTGCAATAAACCAATTATTCAGTATTCCCCAGTGGAGTCGCTAATGATGTTATCACTCAGGTTGTTCCCAAAGTTGTAAGAAAGAGAATACGGCTGAGGTAACCACAGACCAATATTTTAGATACAAATTCTAGCCAATCTGCATCTAAAGAGGGATCTCTCTTTATGATTTAGCTTCGTTTTAAAATATGTTAGGCTAGTTATGAAGTTCAAGGGTTTTGTTTTGGGTTTGGATGGTGGGATTCAACAGAACAGCGAGGAAAACTGAATAGTTCAGTCCATTGGGTATGATGGAGTCAAAAAAGGATGGGTTTCTGGATTCCGTTTCTTAACAGAAGGTAGTATCACAGAGGAAGGTAGTCAAACAGGGAGCAAATATAGGCTGGAATTAGATGGAATGGACTCAATTGGGTGAAAGGAAGTTAAGAATCCTTCAGCATATTGGAAGAGGGAAAATGGATGATTACTGTTAAGGAGCAATTAAGAATTCCCTAACATATAGTCAAAATGCAAGAATCAGGAAGCAGGAGCAATTAAGAATTCACTGCTTATATTAATTATGAAAAAAACATAGAGAATAATAAAGATTGAATAAAAAGTGAATTTTAAGCAAATTCTGAATTAATCCTTTTCTTTACCATTCAGATTATGAAACATAGATGATATAGTAAACAAGAAAATTGTAAAACATGAGATATAGGAGACTTATTGATCCAGAGTCTAATTCAAGAATTATGTGACAAGTCTTCTGCATCAGTTCCTCATCTAGTAGGCTAGACAAAAAAAGGTTCCAACAGCCTTTTTATTCCAGAGTTTCAGTATTACAATCAAAATCTATGAATACTCACTAACCCCAAATAATTTGTATAGGGGGGTATTTATACAAAATATCAAAATATCTTACAAAATATCTAATAGAGATAATATCTAGTGATGACTAATCCCCTTTTCACAATAGATAGAGACAAATAGTCTCGAAAAGAGGAAAAAGATGAATTAATGCTGTACTAGCTGCTCTGTCATTGCCGGATGTGCTAGAGGCAGGCTTTGTGAGTCGGTTTACAGTTGTGTTTGACTGATACTCTGCGTTGGCTGCTTCGTCATTACTGGATGTCCTTTGACCTTGATCAGATATACTTTGTCACGCTTGAGACTCATTTATCTTTGTTTATCTTTATCATGAAAAAATAGCCCAAAATGCACATTTTACCCAAGAGAAATTTACAAAATCCCCAGCATGTCTTCCCACCATTGTTGCTCTGGCAATTTATGTCTCTGAAGTTTCTTCAAGGTTTCATCAGCTTTTGTATATCTGACAAAATTAGGCTAGAGCTAAAATAGATGTTTTACCTCATGTTCAATATAAAATAAGTTCTTCAAATTATCATAGAGACTCTGGCTTGTGGGGAATTCTTTTACTCCTGAAACACTTATTGATGAATTAACTTGATCAACAACATATGTGTTCAACTTATGTACATAATCTGCATGTTTCATCAGCCGGTCATTATTTCCTGAAAGACTTGGTAGCCCTTTATTCTGCAAAACTGCAAACCTTTCCATGAAAGAATTAATTTATACTTGCATATCCTGGCATATATTTTCCAAATTCTACATCAAAATTCTCTTGGTCAGAACTCTTTTGATTTCCAAAATGGTCCCTGTCCTATCTAGGATGCCAAGTTGTTCTAGCTATTCTCTATTTCTGTAATTCAAAAAATGTATAAGCCGGTTGGCCTGATCAAGCATTTGTCCTAGTAAAGCCCTTGATTTTTGAATTTCTCCATGTGTTACATTCACTAAGTCAATCTGCTCATAAATAGCTTCGATAGATGGCCAAACATTGCTTAGGGATTGATTTATGTTGGTCCAAAGAATTCCTTTAATTTATGCCAAAGGCTTATCCATAGTGAGATCCTTCTCTAATGTTCTGAATCTGTTCTCTAATGCTTTGACCTCTCTTATTTTCTTTGCCACACTTATTTTGGATTTATCATAACTCTTTTCTACTTTTTCCAATTTTTCCTTTACTTGTTTCAGATCTGACACTTGGAGTCTCAATTCCTCCATGGATTTAATCAATTCTTCTATGCTCATATTAGTAATGTTGCCTAGTGTTGTTGCGTTGATGTTCCTATTCTTGTAATTACTTATGCTATGATAGCTAGGACATTTGGGGCCAATGCTGATCCAATTGTTGAGGGAAATGAAGTTGTGACTGTAGGAATTACCTCAGGTGGTTGGGAGGTCGATTCTCCCTGACTTTCTTTTAATGCTTTTTCGAGTGCCTACTCTGTATCAATAAATCTTTCATTAAGTTTCATGAGCAGGTACATCATGTCTTCTTCTAATTTTTGCTCTATAATTTCTACAGTCTGAGGGTGCCTTGAAGGAGGTAGCTTCAGCTATTTCCTCAGGGCAGCAATGTCCTCTTCCTTCTTCTTGATTAATGACTTTATGCCTTTAGCATCTTTGGGGTCATGTCGCAGTTCCATAATGATCTCTTCTAAGGATTTTATTATGTTATCCTTGGCCAGAGAAGAAGCTTTCTCCCAATTCAACTGAGCTGTTGTGTTGTCTAAGGAAATTTGTAACTAGTGGGCCAACATTGCTTTGTCAGTTAATGTAGAATAAACCATTTCCCCTGTCTGTTTGTGAAGTTCAATTTGGTCCAGTGGATGAATGTCTTTAGCTATGACCTCCAAGTTAATTCTAATGTAATCTGCTGCTGACTGGGGTTGTTGTACCTTTGGCTTCAAATAACTCATTAACATTTTAATGTCATAGGCAAACATCAATCTTTGCTGGGTTGAGGGGGCCATTTTCAAGTATTGATTATAGATTTCAATTCTCATAGGATCATTTCTAGCATTTATCTCTGTGAAAGTTCTCTTGATGTCTGAGGCCTGCTTGTTTTGTGGCCTGGTGGACGACACCTCTAAACTGTGCTACCTTTCTAGCTCCTGCCTATGTGAGCTATTTGATGTATCTACCACTAGGGAAGTCCACTGGCTAACTACCCTCTCACTCTTAGACTGTTTGTCATTTCTTCAATAATTTCCTCTTCTGATAGAGGACTCAGTCTTTGCCTTTTTTCCCTTGGTTGTTCAGCAGGTCCACTAATAGGTGTGGCTTCTTCTCTATCTCTTTTCTTGCTTCTTTCCTCATTTTGAGGAGTTTGTAATGCTAGGATTTCTACTGCTTTAGATTGGGCTGGAGGGATTTGTACTTGTTCCTATTCTTTGGACGTTGCCAACAGATCTGTCATTATTGTCTGCTCTGTAATTGCTACCTCTTTACCCTTTGCAATCGTTGTGATTGATGTGCTGATTTTCTATGCAAGTTGCTGAGAAGTTCCAGCAGGGGATGTTCCAACTCCTGATTGTTGGGGAAGTTTGAAAAATACCTGTCCAAAAGATTCCAAGTCAAGGGTTTTTTCAAGATCTTTCATAGCTTTTTCCATCTTTTCTTGCTCACTAAAATCTTTTATTAATCTCCCTTCTACCCATTCTTCTTTATTTGCATATTGTTCAATTTCTGGGATCCTATGATGTACATAGACTGAAAGCCTGTACTTTGCCCTTCTATCGCTTATGAAACTACATGGGTCATATGGTACCCATTGAAAACTTTTCTTCAATCTAAGGTGGTATTCTAATATCTTCTCAGCATCTTTCCATGCATCCCTAGAATGGATAACATAAGGGCCTAAATGGTTTTTGATTCTCAGCTGAGCCTTCTTCTTTACATTACAAAAGTGGGTTAAGTTTGCATTGATGAGCTTCCTGAAATATTCTAATGCAAATAACCTCCTAGGCACATATTTAGGCAACTTAAAAGGGAAAAGTTCACACCCATACATTCTGATCTCTATGTAATTTTGGTATAGGTACTAGTCACCTGTCCTGTACTATTTGGAAAGCTGAAAAATCTTCTTCATATCACCAGTGATCCTAGGAGGAGGAGCTCCTATCAACAGAGTGGAGGATGGGTGTAGAAATAAGTCAATGAATTCACTCTAGGTATAAGGGGATTCATAGGTATCATGGAAGATTGAGCTCCAAAAGATCACAGACCTTCGATTTCCTTTTGAGTCTAATTTCCTAATGGGAAATGGAAAGTTGTCCAGTTGATAATATAACAACAGATGGTATATAAAATATGTGTATTTGAAGACCCCTTCTCTATCCAAATTCATAAACTGATCATGGACTTTGTTGGCAATAAAAGTGGCATAGTCATACTTGACTGCAGGGGGTTGTCTTGGAGTGAAGATTGATAATAGAACCAAGGTGATATCATCCACATATTCATTGGACCTAAATCCCAAGATCAAGGATATCATGTCAACAATGAGTTTACCACTTTTAGTAAAAAAGGCGTGCAAATAAGAAGGAGGGCCTTTAGGTTGGTACGTTGGTACCATGAACATCTGAGCAATGCAAATTATCTCTGAGTTGGGCAATTGAGAAGCTTTTTCTAGCAAAAATTCCATGGAAAGAGGAGCAAGAGGCTCAGTGGAATGGAATTGTATCATCTCATTGATGGATTCAGTAGTTATGGAAAAAAGGACAGTTTGAGAAGGTGACATAACTGCTCTATGGACAGGGTCATAGCTAGCACAATATTGGTGAATGAGGTCTGGGAAAACATGGACTGAGGAAAGGAAGTACATGGGAAGGTTTGATTCCCATAGTCCAAAAATATTAGAGTTTCTCAGATAACTATCCCTAATTCGGCAGAAGGTCTGGAGCTGATTGTAATTAGTAGTTAAGTCCTTTATTTTAAAATCTTTGTATGCAAGAGGTAGATAATCTAGGTCCTTGTAGGGAGAATTGATGGGTGTGATGCTCAGAGCTGCAGGGGCTTCCATGTTTGTTTCTTGTGTTTTCAAACTGGAATTCAGGATTCATGTGGAAAACTAGGCTAAATAGCCGATTTAGGAGTCTTCTTATGGCAACTGCAGACTGTTTTTTCTTGAAATTGGTTTATATAGGCAAAACTTTTAGCAGAGAACTGAAATTTACAGCGTTGCTGGAAAAATGGATAAATACCTGGATTAAGGAGGCAAATTTAGTAATTGCGGGTCGGATGACAAATTGCAGAGTGCGTTGTTGTGGTCTCTTCGGCCAGGTGGTGGTTGAAAGCTGGTACAGTGGCTTTAGTCGTTGTTTTGCATGGGAGCGTGACCAGAGAGAATTATAGTGAAAATGATATTTCATCGTTTTTTTAAACGAAATTTGGTTTGGCAGGTAATTTTTGGCATTTATTGAACGGATGACGTCAACACGACAGGACATATTTGTCATTTACTGGTGTGTACGGGAAGGTGACGTGGCATTGACATGGGGGGGGGGGTTAGCAGAAGGGCTGTAAGTGGTTTATCCCGCACCGCTTATGGGCTCAAGTGGTTTCGAACAGGGGGGGTGCGAGTAGTGCGGGCGGTCAACACACATCCTCATACAGGCGGGGATACCGCCAATCTCCTGGGTGTTAATTCTCGGCACCAGAGTGGAGTGTGATACAGATCTCGGCCATTGGATCCGAAGCTGTTGATCTGACGGTTGGCGCTCAATGGAGGTGGCAAAGGATTTAAGTGGTGGGACCGGCGCAAATAAACCACATTTCTAAACTCTTTCAGGCGCGTTTTGATTGGTTGCGGGGTGGGTTTAGTTTATTAATTAACCAGAGGTTAATTAATCCTTTGCGCGGGGAGGGTTCTTAATAAATTCCAAAGGAATATATTAATCCCTATTAAACTAATACTATAGTCGTATTTCGACTAGGGGGCGGGGATATTAACACTTTGGGTTTTTGTACATATGTACATAATACGGGATTTGGGAAAGAATTATATGGGATTTGAATAATATAGTTATTCCGTTAATATGAAACTTGAAAAATGAATGCACTAAGTATAATGCTAGGATACTTAGGCTTAAAGGAAAAAACATGGACTTTATACAAGAGATGAGGCCATATCCCTAAGTAAAAATGGGGTTTTACTTAGGTATCTGATAAAAAGGGAATGAATGACCTTAAGGAGATTAATCATATCTTAATACCTTGGGGGAGATTAGTAAATGATTTAGGGAAATTGTACGAAGGGAGATTATTCATGCTTTGCTTGAGTTGCTGCAAAAACTGCCATGGTACTTGTGATAATAGTAAGATGAAGATTTTGAGAGACAAAACAAATCACAAGTATGCTTCTGCAACATCAAAACTGCCTACCCAGCCTATTGTACCTAACATTTTTTCTACTTTTTCTTTGGGTACACTTGGACTAGCAAACCCTCATCAATTTTCTTTCTTTATATGATAAGCCTATTTAAATCTACACTTATTACATTCGAGGGCTCAGTTTAAGAAGTTGAGCTCCTTTGCTTCTCTACCTATCTACTTATCTGCCAAGTTTAAACAGTTTGGACAGATTTTTATTCTCTATATCTCAAAACAGGAAATTCAAGCATGAACTGGGCTAGATTAAGCTATTTTTCCATTCATCAATTGTGGAAAAAGGTTCAACAAACTGTACATGATGATTTATTTACAGAAATATGAAATAGTAGTGGCATTTGGACTTGCACACTTTCATGGTCCTTTTCATTTGGGGTTCATTTCTTTTCATTTTTTGTTTTGACCATTTATCCTTTCACCCTTTGATTTTTCTTTTAGGGTATCCTCTTTACATTTTTTAAATTTTTTGATTCTTTGAGATTATGGAAAACCTTTGCAACAAGAAAAGGTATGTACATATTTGCAGAGCTAATCAAGTCAATCATGAAATATGACACCTATTGATATAGGATCATAACAAGGCCTACTGTAAATAGTGCTTGAGATCTTGGCTATTGATAACAAGGTTGTCAACCCTCCCATCAAGTGATTGCATCTGGTACGTGTGTGGGGCAAGCTTCTCCTAGATTATGTATGTATTTTCCATCAATGTATCATGGGCTGAAGGCATCAAGTTCTTACATAAGAGGCCGTATGACATATAACCAAGTATTGATAGTTATACAATTCCTTATAGACTTCACCTAGCTTGTTTTAAGAGTCACACACGGTCCATGCAAAACTAACCTACCGATACAAACAAGCAAACAAATCAAAAAGTAAAGCAAGAAGCAGAAGAAAATGCATATGCAAAGCGAGTAAGAAAACAAACAATCAGGCATACAAACACACAAATAAAGAACCAAACATGAATGAAAGAAAACAATTCGAAGAAAATACTACTCCTACTCCTAAGCTAATAGTGCATGGGTCATATCACATGAAGTGATATTTCCAAGGTAGCCACTAGTACATTGGTTGACCATGTTGGTGAAGGTATGGTTTACGATCATCCTAGTTGTGCAAACCAGAAAGCATGAAATATATAACAATGAAGACATACACACTCCAAGCTTACAAGCATCCACAGAACAAAAATGAGTGAAGGTGCATGTCATTCACTCTGTGGACTTGCCATGGTGTTGTGCTACACTACATATAGATTTTGAGTGTATGCATTCTCTTGACTATGACTTGTAAGGAAACATGAGAAAGGTAGACCACTTACGTTGTGCAAGTGTGCTTGCTATGTAAGATTCCTCTAAAGAATTAGTGATGGGATCATGTAGTCCGAGTGGAGGAAGCGAAATCTGGGTGTTTTATTAATCTTCAATGAAAAGTAGAGAGTGATGAGGAGCCTTGCATGTTTCAACAATTTCCTAATTGGAAGTGAAACCAACCTTAGGACAACAAGGACCTAACATAACCATCAGCTCGAGCTGAAGTGCCTTGACAATATGGGGGGTTTCGACTTCATTGATAGATAGATCATCGTAGACTAGTGTCTTAGACAGATTAACAATGATTGAATCAACATCGTGATCGGATGAAGAAGTAGAGAGATCGAAACAACCAAGATCAGAAAATTCAGGATGTTTGTCGGCATCCTCATGGTTTGACGAATCATGCAAAGGGGTATATGAAAAGTAAGGATGTTCACCCTCTGTGTTTTTAGAAATGACAGATGATAGATTGGATGGATTTCCAGAGGAATATGTGTACTCTCCACAATGTAATGACAGAACGACATCCAATGCGTCTTGTGAATGATTGGAAGTAGAAACATTCAAAAATTAGTTTTCAAAGGGGAAATCAATAGTGGCAGAATCACAAGGGATATTGGGATAGAGCAGGTGAGGCTCGGATGGAAGTGAGTCATCCTTCACCATGAGTTCTTCTTTTTGATTCCTACACACATTCATCATGAATGATGGCACGAGTTGGATTCATATCACCAACTCTATCGACAACTTGATCCTCATTCATAGCAAGTGAAGATTCTAGAATGGAAGAACACAAGATAGTACAATCTAGAGGATCAATAGAACATGGGGAGGGAGGTTGAGGGAATGAGTCCACATGAAAACCAACATGCTTGCAAGCCAAATCTACGTAGATATCAAGAGCAAGTAGGGTGGGAGGATGCGACAGTTCAACAGATGCATGTGCATGTTCTTCCACATCACTCTGTGGTGGTAGAGTTATTTGATGAGGTGAAGGTGGATAGTCACTTGTGACATCAACTGTGCCTGCATGTGATTGCACAACTCCATCGTCGAGGTATATTGAGCAGGATTTGAATGATTTCAATAATTTTGGATTTTTGAATATGTGAAGAAGATACTCAAATCTTCCATCGAGAAATTCCCAATCAATTTCATCCTTGGGAAATTGGTAAGAAAGATTACAAAAGCATGTGTGAAACTGTTCAACGGATTCATCGAGTTCTTTTTGTAATTTCAAAATTTATTTATCTAGTGCTTTACAATTAAAGTTCTTGAAAACACGGTCAATCTCTATGACCAGATGAGAAAGATAATGAATAGATTTTTCAAGCAGTGTGGCACACCAGTGCATTTGGTGCCCTTAAAGCGTGTAGATGAACAATGCATAGGTCATATATTTTTCAAATATTCCATGTCTTTCATGTGAGCTTACAACACCAACCACATGCCTAACCAAGGCTACATAGCCTCCACCATCATATGTTTTATGTGACAAGTTATCTGAGAAATTTTCTGAGATAAGGAAGTCGTTTCCATAAGACATACACTCTCGAAGAGAAACTATGTAGTTAGTCATGATGGATATGCAGAGATTCAAAACAGATGTGAGGAATCAACTTGTCATCTATCCCTCCTAACGCCAGAAATGTTGACGATGCTAGACCCACTAACATTCAGGGGATCATCCTGGTATGAAGTCCCAACTATAGCTCACACCATTTGGTGTGGGAGTCCCATTTGGTATGATGGCCTAATTGCCATTATCTTAAAGATTTGATTCAACTCTTGCTTGTCATCATAGGAGAGTGGTTTGCTTTGTCTTTCAAGAAGTGAGGTTTGTGTGCCTGGTGATTATAAGTGTCACTTGTGTCAATGGTTCTTTCATCGTAGAGGGAGAGGGTGGGAGTGAGTCCCAAGTCAATTGGGAGAAGTCCCAAGTCAGTTGGGAGAAGTCACAACTCTTCTAGGAACACACAACACAACAGGGCATGCACAATTTCCAACGGAAGAGTCCACACAGATGCAATAGTCACAACATGGAAGGGAAGATAACATGCATAACACTCAGTGGATTAGTTCACACGAGTACAATGATTGTTATAGAAATTTTTATGTGAAAGGTTTGTCTGATGTCCAGGATAGTGGTCTACACGGGTGAGACAACATTAATAGCATATACAACACATTTTCATTAACATATGTGTATTATAACAAGTGAATTATTTCAAGTGTTAAACACAGGTGAAAGTTCCAAGACACATCGTTACACCATACATCACTAACCCTGCGTGCAGAGTGTTGGAGCCACTACTTACTCCTCAAAGAAAAGATTACAGGCTCTCAATGCTATATGGGAGGAGCTAAGGTGAAAATTCGCTTACATGTACAAATGAACAGGTATTTATAGCCAAGGGTGAAACAGGCCCTTGTGGTTGTTCGACTACCCTCATGACTGTTTGACTTCCATGAATTTTCAACTTTACATGACTCTTTGTACAACAAGTGGGTATCTTGTGCTTCCATGTTACATTACATTGATTGACAATATGGCCTATAGTAGAGATGTGGACGACATGACTCAACAAGATAGTGTTGGTACATTCGTGTTGTTGTTGGTGTGTATGTCGAGCTACAATGCTGCTGGGTGATGGATGTCCTCATGATGTGTCACAGCTTCACCTCCGAATGGAAAAGTGTGTGGAGTCTTCAATGGTCATTGGTTCACTTGATGTTTCATTCATGCATTGATCCTTGCTTGTATGTTGGTAAGATTGACAGGCTCGTTCGTTCGCGAAAGGTGCGTGTTCATCCGTCCGTCCATTCATGAACACATCTTGCATGTTTGCTCATACGCCTGTCCGTGAACACATCTTTGCATGATCACCCATTCACAAGCACATCCCTTTGCATGCATCATCTGTTTGTCCATTGGTGAACGGTCCTTCTGCATGTACTCTCTTTGTTCATCCCATATGTCGTCGCACCATGTTTGTTTGTGTACCTTTGTTTACAGTCACTCATGACGAGATCACATCAAATCCATAAACATCCTAGTCTAGCATGATGCATGATCATTTCAGATGTAGGTGACCGGGAGAGATGACAAGGTTGCGAGGCGGGATGGAAGCTCCAGGCACTACTAATGAAAACTGTGCAGGAGTCACTGGGTGTTGAATATGGGAAATCTAGATTGATAGTGACTGTTAGTGGGATCTGGCTCAGCTGGAGGAAAAAACTATGTAGTTTTTTAGAGGAATAGTCTGGGCTATGGAGAGGTTGGGTAGGGAAAATATGCGCAATCTCCAGAATGAGTGGGTAGCTGGAGCTTGGCAGAAAAAACTGCTCAATTCCTTAGGGGAAGTGGTAGTCAATTGTTGGGTCACTAGCAGTCATCTGGCAGGTCACTGGCAAAATAAATTGTGCAATTCCTGAGGAGAATTAGTAGTCAACTACTCGGATATTGGCAGCAAAAACTACACAATTCCTAGAGGGAACTTGTACTCAGCTGTTGGAGCTTGGCAGAAAAATTACACAATTCCTAGAGGGAACTGGTTGTCAGCTGCTAGAGCTTGGCAACAAAATCAACACAATTGATGGAGGGAACTGTCAGTCAGCTATCGGGAGCTACTGGTGGAAACAACTATGATAATGTTGGGAGGTTGACCTGCTGGTCACCTCTGTGTAGTTTCTGAGCTAAGCGGACTGCTGGGCAGTAGAGGACTTGCTCATGAAAACTGTGCAATTTTATGGGTGAGCAATCGGTCGAATATCAGGAGGGTTGGCTGGAAAAAATGCACAATTTTCTGACGGAGATAGGGATGGGCACTGGGTGTCTGTCTAGCTTATCTCCACATTTTTCTCAATCAGTGGACTAGGTAAGGTCTACAGCCTTTGTGCAATTTTTGAGGGGAGTGGACTGGCTACTGGGACAAACTCTCTGATTGACGAACATGAAGGTTTTTTTATTTTCTTGCAGAAAATGCACCTTGAAATGGATTTCTTGGTGCTTCTACACTGTTCTAGGTGACAGTCGATCGATTCAATGGTGAGATGATGGTCCAGTTGTCAAAGTGGAATCTGGTCATCATAACTTCAATAAAGTGACTAAGTGTGTGAACTAGAGAAATATGCATACATGAACTTGCAAACACACACTTACATGACTTGATGATGAGACGACTCAAACCATATAAACACACATGTTCAACATGACTAGCTGACGGTATGTGACTGATCGTTGGTTGACTGTGATGACATTTTCTCAACAATGAATGTCACTCCATGTGTAAGTGTGACAGATGTTTTCATAGTGAACACAACAAGTACACACAAAGCGAAGACTTTGAATATAACTAGAACATGGTCACAAGAATGACTTTGACATTAACATGCAAAAACTTGGGTGAAATGATCAAGCAAGGTGGGTGCGAAGACTTACACAAGCTCACAGAGTGAACCCAAGTGTGTGAAGTCATCAAGTGAAACTCTCAAGGGAGGCTCTAAAATTAGGTGCAAGCCAAAATTTTGGAGGATGGTTGTAGCAGCTACAACACAACCCAACAAGAATCTTCCTCATTTAAATAGCCTAACAACCTGCTTGATTAGTAGCTCTATACTCTACTTCTGCTGAACTAAGTTCAACTGACCTCTGCTTCTTGTTGTGCCAAGAAATTGTTGTTGAACCAATATTGATGATTCCCCTTGATGTGCTCTTCCTGTAAGATGGACGCCTTTCCCAATTTACATCTATGAAACCTTCAAGCTTCACTCCCTTTGTCTATATGTACAAAAGACCAAACTTAGTGGTGTCCCTGAGGTACTTCAACACATTTTTAGCTACCTTCCAATATACTTTTGTTGGCTTGACCATGGCTTGACTAAGCTGGTTAACTGCGAAACACATGTCTGGTCGCGTGTTCACCAAATACATAAATGAACCCACAAGTTGTATATAAATAGTAGCCTTCACTAGTTCACCTAAAGTAGCATCCTCCTTCCTCTAGTTATGAGCTAGAGGAGTCTCCATGGGTTTGTTGCTCTCCATGTGGAACTTCTTCAGTCTCTCATTGGCATACCTTCCCTGAGAGACAAATAGTTCCTCGTTTCCTTTCCATACCTCCATACTATGAAAGTAATGCATTAGCCCCAATTCCTTCATCTCGAAATCTCTTACAAGATCCTCTTTGCAAGATTTAACTAGCTTCTCATCACCCGTCAGAATAAAATCGTCAACATATAATACAATAATAATTAATTTACCTTCGACCACAATATGGTAAAGGTTCAAATCTGCTTCAATTTGGTGAAGCCCAACCCGGTAAAATAGTTTTCAATCCTAGTGTACCAAGCATGGGGTGCTTGTTTCAATCCATACAATGCCCGCTTGAGTATGCACACGTGACTCTCTGTTGAAGGTTGGAAATTCTTTCGGTTACTCAATATACACCTCTTCCTCAATCATGTCGTTGAGGAATGTTGTTTTTACATCCATCTTATGTATATTCCATCTCATTTTCATTGACAATGCTAAAATAGATATGATTGATGAGTACCTTTCTTCAAGAGAAAAAATCTCATTGTAACCAATTCCCTCCCCATGTGAGAACCCTTTGGCCACAAATATGCCCTTGTGTTTCTCCACACTTTCATTTGTTGCTTACTTTACCTTGTAAATTCATTTGGAACTCACCACTTACTTATTTGCTAGTCTTGGGACCTCCTCCCAAACATTGTTTCTAATAATGGAGTCATACTCCTCAACCATGGCATCAACCCACATTGGTTATTTTACTGCTTCCTCAAATGAGGATGCCTCAATCTCTACACTCTCGCTCATTAGAGCCATGTAGCTAGTGTACTACAATGGTGACCTCCTTTGCCTATGTTGTGATGTGGCTGCTCCCTGTTATAGCCTAAATCTACCTCAGGCTGAGAAAGGTAGGTCTAGGGTAACATCAAACCACGCTTAACCTAGTAGCTAGCCCTACTAGGTCAGGAGAGGGCTCTCTCCTTATCAATATCAAAGATAATATGGCAAGTAAGGCTTGAGATTAGTGAAATGAATACTGATTTAGGCTAGGTATATTAGGTCAGAGGATTTTGTTTGATTTTTATGGTTGGTAGCTAGATCAAATGAAGACAGCAGCTTTGGGTCTGGGAAATCAACTTAGATTTGCAGGAGATTCTATGGGGCGAGGTAGGTAGGTGTTTTGGCACTCTGAATTGGGTGTGATGGTAAGTATAAGACCAATGAGGAGTTGGAGAGGGCATGCAAAGTTCATGAGTCCTTTTCAAACAGTAGAAAACATTAAAAACTAAATGTATCCTCTAGGCAGAGCACTGAATATCAATGGATTCTACCTAATTATCTTGATTCATTTAGTTATGAAGAAAGTAATAGGTGCTAGAACATATAAACATAAGAGAAACTAAATCACAGAGGAAAAAACAATTCCAAGACACATTACCACAAGAATCCCAAAAAATGCTGCAAAACCTTGGTTCATTTCCTTGCCAAACTGCAGAAGTGATTTACAATAATGCTCAATGCATCCACAAGAGTCCAACCTTTTCAATTGACTAATAAAATACATAATATAGGCATCAAGCCACCTATGCTAGACATCTGGGGTCGAATCCATTAGTCAAGGAGCTGTTTTCAACAACATCTAAACTAGGAACTAGAAAATAGGCAGTGGAATAGCTTACCTCTAAAACTTGGACACTGATTCATTCAACCTCAAACCATCTCTAATTGATGTATCTACCTCCTCAAGTCATTTTTCATCATATTTACATCATATTACATCATATTACATCATTCGTTTAACAAGGAGAAAATAACAAGTCAACTAATAGTCAAACTAGGCGAAATGCTAAGTTTTTAGGCAAAATTGGCAAAAAAATTCATGAACGCCTTGAGCCTGATGTGCAGTGCCACTTCAAGGCTACTTTTGGAGGCCTTCCACTTCACCAAACCAGGCCGAATATAGCTTGTTGTAAATATCTTCCGATATAGTTTCTAGAACACTTTTAATTTTCTGATTTGGAGTTGATTGGACCCTCCAAAAATCGTTCCTCCCAACACTAGTTCCTGTGGATCCAAAAAGTGGTAGAGAGGGCATTTTTTAGGTGTTTTTTGCCCTTTAGGTGACCCAGATCTCCTCCCAATCTTATGAAACTTTATGGGTTTCATTGTTTTTCCATGAGGAATCCAAAAATGCAAGCCATTTTGGAAAATACTAAGCCAACTCAATGCGCAACGCCAGTGGCGCTATGCATCAGCTGAAATTTCCTATGTTGCAAAACTTGACGTGCAATGCCACTGATTTGATTCATAGTGCCCTTTTTCAGACCAATTTTGGAGGCCTTCACGGTGTCCAAATTTGGTGTAGGATAGCTACTTGGAAAACTTATTGAGTCTACTTTCCAAAACATCTTGAATTTCTCAATTTGGAGTTCATTTCCCCTATCAAAAGTCAAATCTCCCAAGACGCGTCAAAATGTGCAAAATGAGGCTGCCTAAATATAGAGTGTTATCGCAGTCAACTTTTGAAGGTCTTCCTCAACTCCAAATTGAGCTCATGATAACTCATTGGAAATATCTTTGTGTCTAGTTATCATTTCACTCATCAAATAAGTCATTTGTGTTATCGGGAAAACTAGTGTTCATTCAGAGCTACTAGTCCCACTAAGATGGGTAGCTATCTTAGAAACAAACAAACTAAAGTTACTTGTGTTTTCCTTTATGAGAGATAGATGAGAGAGAAGCAGAGAGTACCAAACTCAGCCTTTCGCTAGTCTCTTGCTTGTTTCCTATCTCCTTTGATAGAGCTTTCTTCACTCCTTTCCCACTTGTCCCTCTTCAAAGAACACCTATAGAGTCAAAGTAGCAAAATACCATCAAATCATAGAGATCTATAACCATACGCAATGTAGGATCAAATGTACATTAACCATACAAATGCGTATACAAATACAAGATTCAAAGATATACAATCATATGGAGGAAAACTCAAACAGATTTATTGATAGAAGTAGTAGAAGAGAGGATTACAACCATGTTGTCTAATCCAGAATCATCCTCCCAGCATGAAAGCCCTCTTCACCTCATACAAAGCAAGATCACCCAACAATACAATGTCTTCAAAGAGAAACCAACAACACTTTCTTACAAATTACAAAATTCCAGCCTCTAGATCTCTAGGATGAGAGATCCATATATAGATGCTTGCAGGAGAGTGAGTCAGCTTCAGGGATTTTGATTAGTGTCATTTCACTGATAGTTCTTGGTTCCACTTGGAGATTTCATGATCTCTTACTCATCCCTAGGCGAACTCAAAGAGGCAAGTTTCATATGAGCAGTTTCTAGAAGATTCTTTGAGTTTCCACCTAGCAAACTACTTCTGCCATTTGTCTACTCTCACTCATCGCACCCTACAGAACGCATTTTTAGTGTGCATTGCACCCGTCATGTGTAACAGGTGACATGCATCGCACTCTTAGCATGGAGCAGTCTGTATGGTCTAGTTTTGACCAGTTCTGAGTAGTTTTTCAAGGAGAACTTCTGGGAAATGATGTAATCAGCTGACCTTATTCCTTTAGGGTATGAAACAACACTTTTATGGGTTTAGAAGCCCTTGGTTTATGGACATATGTGATTGGGGTTGCAGTGCCAAAATATGTCTATAACAGTTGCCCCCTAAAGCATGAGGTCGTAAATCTTCTGATGTCAGGTGAAATGATTTATCATGAGGATTGAGGCTTTTCAAACTGGAAGGTGACCTGTAATAAGATACAATACAATACATTATCTTCATAATATCTTCATGATCTAGCTGAGGTGGGCATTTCCATGCTCATCTTTATAAATTCATTTTCATGTAAATAAGACAGGCAATCGTCTGTGTGGTAGACTGATGATTCTCGTAGAGCCATCATCCCTTAGTTTGGATGATTATCTAAGAATCTATGATGTACATTTGATGTTTTTATTTTCCTAAATATATATTGCAGCCCGGATGGATGAAACTAGATCCAGGGTCTTCAACTCATTCAATCTTCGCCCGAAGTACAATTCGATCCATGTGAAAAGATGTTTTGATGTCGAACATGGAAAGACATCGCCTGATTACCAGCCAATGATGTAAGCTGTTAACAGACGTGAGAGGAATCACCGATAATGATAATGACCCTCAAGGTACTATAGTACAATTCATGTGGTGTGAATACATGAGTCGATTTCAAACACCACGCAAAATATTTTGGTCGAAGGTCATTGATGTAAACCTGTCGCCGGAAGTGAGAAACTCGCCATTGAGGTATGCAAGCTTCAAAGTACTGAAAGGGTTGTTCCTAAGTCAACTTCTTGGATAATGAGCTGATGTCGACAAGAAGTGAACCATCATAGGAGGGCCTTAATGAATCCCACATCTACGGCACGGAACGGAGCAAATGATTTTGTGGAGGTGAAAATGATCTGATGATACATGGTTCAGGGTGGCGGTCATGAAATAATGGAGTGTTAAGGTATTGCAACAGATGAGGCATTAGTTGGGCTGGTGAATTCTCTGAGTGACTTCTCTTGAACATATCGGTGACACTAAAATGGATTGGTATCATTAACCCCAAAATGGATGGTACAACGGACCAATGGTGATATTACCGGTGAACGAAATAACCCAACCCAACTCAATCATGCTGATGGAGTGAAAGTGTCATGTTCAAGATCGACCTACTACCAATGAAGTTATTCAAGTTTTATTCCCTTTTTCCCTAGTCATTTTTGACCAGTACCTCTTTATTTTTGTCAAGCTTGAGGAGGATAACATATGCTTGTTCTATAATTTTCCCTTCGGGCAAGCCTGTTGCTATCTTTTAACGAGCCTAGCGATAGTGAAACTCGCTCTTGTCTACATGGACATGTTTGTCGCTATTGTTTTAATGAGTTTAACAACAAAGATAACTCGGTCCTTTTAAAATTTAGAGAGTCTAAAAAGAGACGGAAAGGCAACTCCAGTAGTCCTTTTTCGTAATATAATCCCTTAAGTCTGAAAGAGTATAAAACAATATGAAAGGGATGACTTTTAGATAGTTTTAACAAGCCGAATCAAGACAAGCGCTCAATATTTTTGTGTAATGATCCCTCAGGTCCAAAAAGATTAAAATCTAGAGGAGGGATGGCACTTCTAATCACTTTAACGAGTTGGAGAGGCCAATTTCTCAGCAATCTTTTCATATTTTACGAGTCAGATGAAAAGAGCTTAAAGGAGACTCATTTTTTGAGGAACGAGTGATGTTTTTCGATAGCAACTGGTTCTAGGTAAGGTTTGGAACTTTTCAATCATGGCAATGTAAAGAAGATGGCTAATAGAATCACTCGTCATAGTTGTTCCTCAAAAGGGTAACCAATCAAATGGAGGCATATGATCAACTAAAAAAGAGTGGAGGTTATGGTAAGAACACAACCAAGGTTCAAAAGCTGATAATTATGTGATCGCAATGGTTATTTAGTGAAGGTGGGTTCATTTTTTAATGAGCTTGAACTCTGGGGGAACATTTGCTCATTGCTAGGGTTATTTTTAACGAGATTGAACCTCGCGTAAAACTATTTGTGATGATAGTCAAAGATGTTGATTTCACCATTAACACTATGTTATTCTGACGGTGGTACTACTTGTTCAATTACTCCATCAAATTGATTAGAAATGTAAATACATGCTTGAAAAATGAGAAAAACACCAATATTTTACTTGAATTATGTGAATAGTAACATAAAAGTAGTTTTTACCTCTCATTTTTACCATTTCATTCAAATTTGGGATTTTTGGAGCTCTGGAGGTGTTTTCCCCCTTGATTTTCACTAGCTAATTCTAGGAGATTCTATGGACTATTTTTGGCACCGTTTGGACCAAGTAGGAGCTAACCCTGAGCTCTTCAATTGCATCCTTTCCTTTTCTGATTCTGAGAATGTTTTCTTGTTTTTCTGGGCCTCTGGGGTTTGAACAATTCGTTCTCTCCCCATCGCACCTAGTATGCATCAAAAGAACGATGCATAATGAGTTGGCCATTGGCCAATCAATATGCATCCCACCTAGTACACAGTTGGGGTGCAATGGGCGCAAAGAGGAAAGTTTATGCACTATTTTTTCATGGAAATTTTGCCTGTTTTTGCCTGAATTACGAACCTAATTCTTCTCTTGTTTGTCTTCATAGATTCATCAGATCAAGATGATCGTTACATGGCATGAATGCAAGCATGAAGAAGGGGATATGGTTGCCTTGCATTATCCAAGTACACTGACTGAATTGCAAAACTGTGGCTTGCTCAAATTCTTCCGCATATCCAACATGAGGCAACAACTTAATTTGTTGCAAGACTTTCTCGATGCATGGGATCCTACCAACCAAGTGTTCGAGATTCGAGGTAAATCCATCCCTTTGACAGCTGAGGATATCTACTTCCTTACTGAATTATCAAGGTGTGGTGCCCGTATCTCACTATCAGGATCCACCTGTGGAGGTGAATCCGTGAGGGATTATATTTGCCGATTTTGTAGAGATGGATCTCAGCTGAGTAGGGATGGCAAGATAAGTATTTGATATGTCACTAACCAGTCCTTGAGGACTAACTTATTCACCTTTGCTAGATTGGCTGGTAGTGTAGCTCTTCATTTGGCTAGCAGGTCCTATATGCAGAGTGCACTGGAATGACTTGAACCAAAGGTATTCAACTGATGTGATGCAGTACTTCCAGTTAGAAAAGAACAACTTACCAAGGTAAAGAATGAAAGATCCAAGAACTTTGGTTATGGTTCTATTCTGACCGCTTTCGCCTTGGAGAAAATCCCACTGATGCAGCCATAGTACATTTCACTCGGGGTGCCAACACCTACAAAACCATGGATGAAGAGAGGGGTTGATCTTACGGCCATACATGTTGGTCAGTCATAGATTTCATTCTCTAATGCCTTATTTGAGTGGTTCGACCGTCAGGAGATGGTCTTTGCTGAGTATCCATATGCTGGGATGGATTTCCGAGGTGACCCAGATTTGGTGCTGTCGGCTAGCGAGCAATGGCTTGTTATACGTAAAAGATCTGACCATATCTCTGCTCATTGATTTTATAATGTTATTGTGTCTTTTAAATGTCATCAAGTCTAATAAAACCCATATATTTGTGCAAATATTGGACCAGTGCGACTAGCAGTGCACCTAAGGGTAGCAGCTGTCGTTCCAACAGGAGAGGCTGTAGGGAGGGTTGTCCTTCATGATCTGGATGTAATCGAGACCCTTGCAGTATTGCAGGATCAGATCGAGGGTCTCACCCTTATTATTCAGGATGTGAGAACTGACGAGTTACCTCTGAGATTACAACGCCATACTACTGGCTGTTAGGACTCCAATATGTACCATTTTGTTATATATTTTGATATCATTTTACTCTCAAAACCATAAGCTCCAATGTCTTTTTCATTCACTATATCCTAAGGTATATGGAAACCTTCTCTTTATTATATGGTTAATCTGTCTTACATTTAATTCCATAATACTCTTATATTTTATCAATTATTGAAGTGCATTGTTGCTAACATAAGTTGAAGATCGCAGATAAAGTTATATGCCTTGATGAGAACGAGCGGCTGTAGCTGAAACAGCTGACTGAGTTGCGGGAACAGCCGACTACGTTGCTGAAACAGCTGGTCCTGTTGCTGAAACAGCTGGTCCCGTTGCTGAAACAGCTGGTCCCGTTGCTGAAACAGCTGGTCCCGATACTGAAACAGTTAACTCAGCTGCTGAAACAGCCAACAAAGCACGCAAATTCCGTTATGCGTAATTTGCGATTCTGAAGAACTTTTTGTGGATAATAGCAGCAGGCCGAAGATACGGTTACCTGAATTATTGTAAAGATAGCATGACTGTTGTCTCGGTTGTAACAGTATCTCTTTTTAAAGAAGAACAGAATAGTCTTGTTTTGAACAGAATCGAGATATCCGCTCTTGTGTAAAATTGTAAATGATGTCTCCTCTTTAAAAAGAGGAGACATCATCATTAGGGGGGATCGAAACTGTAATTTTGAGAACAGCATTGTGTGAGACAGGAGCTAGTCTCCTTTTTGTATGTACCAGTTTCTTGACAGATGAATAAAGACCTGTTTTGAGCATTCTAGTTTAATTCTTTCTCTTGGGGAATCTTGTGAGAAGGAAAGGGCCCGCCTTCCTCACAAGATCCACCCCTTTATTCCTGTAGTTGTTTATTTCTTATGTATTTGCATTGTATTTAGTTCTGTTGCTGAAACACTAGTTACATGGTTTGTGATACTCTGTTTCTTAGCGCTACATGTATTGATTGCACGAGTGGATGATGAGAGCATGTGCTGAAGATCCCTGTACAGAGGGATAGGGTCTTGCTCCATTGATTGCTTTCTTTTACTTGCAGTGTGATTAGAACAGAGAGGCCAAGTGCTGAAGATTCCTGTTCCTGGGAATAGGGTCTTGACCTCTTAAGGTTACTTCTTTTGCAGTGTGATTAGTGCCAGGCAGCAGGTGCTGAAGTTCCCATCAAGGAATAGGGTCCTGTTCCTGCTATAGTTGAATGATTTCTTTTCTTATACATTTATTTCCCTTTTGCTATAACAGAGAAATCGTGTCTGCTATAAGTTAATTGACTTCAGCTTTAATTAAGTAGACTGTGAATTGATAGATTGCTGAATTTAACAATTGTGTGTGACTTTCTTTTACTACAACATTGAACTGCTTTTGAAATTGAGCATATCCAGTGTGCTATTACCTTTGGAATAAAAAGACCTTCTCGGGTTGACAATTTATGTGGAGCTCGAATTGTGAAAACAATTAGAGCGGCCAACATTTTGGCGCCGTTGCCGGGGAAGGTAATTATAGATTTCAAAAAGCATTTATTTATTTTTTCTAATGTGCAGATTATATGAGAGGACGAGGAAACCAGAAGAAAAATAACCGCGCAGGTGGCAAGGGCTGGGGAGGACGAAAAACGTTTATTGACGAAATCGTATCAAAGGCTGAATCATCACAAAGACTGAGTTCTCGAAAGTCAAAATTTCAGCGTTCCCCTCAGTCAGATTACAGAACAGAAGAAGTTGTGGGTCCTGAACATACAGAAGAAGTTGTGGGTCCTGAAAATACAGAAGAACCAGCAGTCAGCGCTGAAGAGTCAGAGGAAAGTAGCAGAATAGAAGAACATATCGAGGAGATAGTAGAAAGCGCTGGACGACCGGTAGGAAATATTGAAGAACCAATAGAGGATTCTGACGATCGAGAAAGTGCAGTAGGAGGACCAACAATGGAAGACAACAATGATAATTTCCTCTTTGGAGGAGGACGTACAGGTCCTGAAGAAGAAAGAAGGGATGAAAATTCTCTTTCTACCTTGGGATTTCCCATCAGTGATCTTCCTACAGGAACAATGAAAAATATCCCATTGTCTGCCCTACCTAACTTTCATGGTTTATCTACTGAGGATCCTGACGAGTTTCTTTTTGAATTTGATATTTTATGCAGAAGCTATGATTATGTTACTAATGCTCAAAAGTTGAAACTGTTTCCAGCCACCTTAAAAGGGAATGCCTTGAGATGGTTCATGAGCCTTGGGAGCCAGGTAATCACAACATGGGAGCAAATGAAACAAAAATTTCTGCTTAAATATCAGGACTACTGCCAGACAAGAGAGAAGAAGGATGAATTATTCAATATGGCACAAAAATCGGATGAAAGCTTGGAGGACTACATCGAAAGATTGCAATACAACATACAGAGATCCGATCATCCAGATATAAGTAAGGAAATTCGTAAAACAATATTACTTAGAGGGTTAAGGGATGATTGTTTAAATATGTTAAATATGCTTGCTAAGGGAGATATATCTAAAGAATCATATGATGAGATTTGTGAACTTGCTAAAAGATGTTCTAGGGGAGCTGCAAGAAACAGAATAAGAGATTCCACCTATTCAAGGGTACAGAAATCAGCCAATGGAGGAGCAACAAGAGCAGAGATAGGTAATTTGCTTGAAGAATTTAAAACCGAAATGCTAAGTTCTTTTGCTTCGCAGATTGACACTTTGCAGGTTAAGAAGAAGCAGGCTGAGGCAGAAGCAACTCTGGCTGTCTACTGCCCGAAATGTAGAGATAAACATCCACTAAGGGAGTGCCCAAGAGATAAAGTACCAGTTTGCACCCTTTGTGAGAAAGATCATGAGACAGAACAATGTCCATCTCTACCGGGGATAAAAGCAGCGATGCAGCCAACAGAGGAAGAAGCTGAAGCAGTCTACCTGCTAACTCAAAGAAGACAGTGGCAACCTAAAGGGCAAGGTACGAATTCTGGTATGCCATTTAATCGTTGGAACAATTATTCTGCTTTTGGCCAAACAGGCTACCCCCCCTTCAACCAAATGCAATATCCACTTTTCAATCAAATGAGTTTCCCACCCATGCAAATGCAAAACCCTCCCTTTGTTGATCCTTCAATGTGGACTCCTTGGCCTCCACAGCAACCACCTCCTTTCAATCCTTGGAACCCAAGTTGGAATAATCAATCACTTTCATACCCAAATCAGATGCCTCAATTCCAACAATCACTCTCTCTGCCATCAAATGCCCCACCAAACAACCAAATGAGACCCCAACTACCCGCGCAACCAAATCCTAACCCCAACAATAAAGCTGTGCAAGTTATTGAAATTCAGAATCAGTCTATATCCCCTACTATGCAATGTAATGATATTCATTTGAGATCTGGAAGAGTAGTAGAGCCTATTATTGATGATATAACTGATTCAGATAAAAATGAAACAGAAAAGCAAAAAGAAGCTCAACCACCTTCTAACAAAAATGCTGAATTAACAGAACCTCCATTCCCCGAGCGTTTGGTTTTAACCAAAACAGCTGAAACACCTGCTTTTAATTTTATGGGGGAATTGCAAAATTTGTATATTAAGATTCCACTTTTACAAGCATTAAAAGATGTACCAATTTATGCCAAAACATTAAGGGATATTTGTGTGAAGAAACCTGGTAGGAAAACCAAGGATCCCCTTACAGTACATGTGATGGGAGACTTGTCTGCATTAATGTCCGGAAAAACCCCTCCTGTAAAATATGGTGATCCTGGCCATCCTACTGTTACAGTTCAGATTGGTAAAGCAGTAATCCCCCGAGTTTTGGTAGATTTAGGTGCAGCAATTAATATAATGACTCTGGAAACTTCACAATTGTTACAGCTGAATAACACAATCAGAGATACACCCACCATTTTAGAGTTAGCTGACCGTTCCACAATTAAGCCAGAAGGGGTTGTTGAAGACCTGCTCATTTCAGTTGAATCCTGGAAATATCCAGCTGATTTTGTTGTATTGCAAACTAAAACAAAGCTGGGGGGACATCCCTTAATTCTAGGAAGGCCATGGTTGGCCACAGCTGATGCATTTATAAGTTGCAGATCTGGTTCAATGACAATTTCTAATGGTTATGAAACAAAACAGTTAACTCTTTATCCTCACGCTACGCCAGTAGTTAATAATGAAGATTCTATATGGATGGATTATGATGATAATGCTGTTCAGCCGATTCTAACTATAGGACAAGCTTTAACTCTTAAAGACAATACAGAAGATGAAATAATCAATAATTTTATTTGTGAACCTTCTTCTGTTATTGCTGAAACACACAATCAATTGACTGCAATTTTTGAAACTGATATACAAGAAAAGATTGAACCTGAAGATTCATCTCAAACTTTAAACACGATCCCATCTAAGAGCGTAACAGTTGAAATTGAACCCGGTAAGATATTAAACATAAATCCTGATTTAACAGACACTGAAACAGAGCAGCTAATGAAGTTATTACACAAATATAAGGAGGCATTTGCCTGGGATTACACAGACATGAAAGGTATTTCTTCTGAATTATGTACTCATAGAATTTACATTAAAGAAGGATGCTGACCTGTTTGTCAACCCCAAAGACGGATGAATCCTAATTTACGAGAAATTGTTAAAGAAGAACTTCAAAAATTGCTTAATGCAGGGTTTATATACCCCATATCTGACAGTGAATGGGTTTCCGCGTTAGTAATTGTTCCTAAGAAAAACGGGAAATGGAGGGTATGTGTTGACTATAGAGCTTTAAACAAAGCTACCCAAAAGGATCACTTTCCCTTACCTTTCATTGATCAGGTGTTGGACAGTCTTGCAGGGAAGAAATTCTTCTCTTTTCTAGATGGATTCAGTGGTTATAATCAAATAAAAATTGCACCCCAGGATCAAGACAAGACCACTTTCACCAGTCCTTGGGGAACTTTCGCCTATAGAGTTCTCCCATTTGGATTATGCAATGCACCAGCAACCTTTCAAAGAGCTGTTATAGGAATTTTCTCAGATATGCTGAATGACTGTATGGAAATATTTATGGATGATTTTACCCCCTATGGTGTGTCTTTTGAAGAGGGATTACAAAACCTTGAGAAAGTACTAAAAAGATGTATTCAAGCCCACCTTTCCTTAAGTACCGAAAAATGTCACATGATGATGAGTGAGGGAATAGTGCTTGGACATTTTATTTCATCTCTAGGTATTCAGGTAGATCCATCTAAAATATTAGTCATTCAGAATCTTTCTGTTCCTAAAACTCAAACTGATGTGAGAAGTTTTTTAGGACATGCTGGTTATTATAGGAGATTTATTAAAGATTTCTCTAAAATAGCTTCTCCATTGTTTGTATTGCTTATGAAAAATGCTGAATTCAAGTGGACTAGTTCTTGTCAAAAAGCTTTTGAAGAATTGAAGCATCAGCTGTCTACTGCTCCTATTTTGAGGGGGCCTGACTGGAATCTTCCATTTCACATATCCTCTGATGCTTCAGACAGTGCTATTGGAGCAGTCCTGGGACAAGAGGAAAATCATCTTCCTTATGCTATATACTTTATCAGTAAGAACATGACCTCTGCTGAGCTTAACTATACAGTTACCGAGAAAGAGTTCCTTGCAGTAATCTATGCCATTAATAAATTCAGACACTATATTACTGGTTATCCTACGTTTGTGCACACTGATCATTCAGCTATTAAATACTTAATGAACAAATCTGTTACAAATGCTAGAGTTACCAGATGGCTATTACTATTGCAGGAATTTGATATTACAATTATAGATCGGCCTGGTAAAGAAAATGTGGTGGCTGATTTTCTTTCACGGTTAAAAACTGATAATGATATTCCAGTGGATGATAGTTTTCCTGACGAATATTTGTTTGCAGTTTCTGCTCATTCTCCATGGTATGCAGATATTGCTAACTACTTGGTTGCAGGAAAACTACCAGCACACCTGTCATATAGGGAAAAGAGAAGAATTGTTCAACAAAGTGCCAGGTATAGCTGGATCAGCGGATGTCTCTTCTATACTGGGCTTGATCAGGAGATTCGAAGATGCATTAGAGAAGATGAAGTGTATGACATACTGAAAGCTTGTCATGATGGCCCTTGTGGAGGCCATTTTGCTGATAAAAGAACAGCGCATAAAATTCTGAGGATGGGTTACTATTGGCCCTCACTATTCAAGGATGCAAAGAAGTATGTAAGGGCTTGTGATAGCTGCCAGAGAATGGGTCAACCCAATCATAGAGACCAAATGCCACTAAACCCCTAGGTAGTTTCTGAACCATTTGAAAGATGGGCCTTGGACTTCATAGGACCCATTAACCCTCCATCCAATCAAAGAACCTATATATTAGTCTGCACAGACTATATGACTAAGTGGGTGGAAGCCAAAGCACTTATTAGAGCCAATGAAGAGGCTGTTTTGTCCTTCTTGTTTGAAGATATTTTCACTAGATTTGGAATCCCCAGAGAGCTAGTTACTGATGGAGGACCTCCATTCAATTCTCATGGTTTTAAATCTACTCTTCACAAATATCATATTCAACATAGAATGACCACACCATACCACCCCCAGGCCAATGGGCAGGTGGAAAGCACAAACAAAGTTTTAGAAGCCATTCTAACTAAAACAGTGAAGGACAACCGAAAGGATTGGTCCCAAAGGCTCCCTGAGGCATTATGGGCTTACAGGACTACTTGGAGAAACACTACCGGTTTTTCTCCCTATGAATTGGTTTATGGTAAAAATGCTATTTTTCCTGTGGAATTTGAAATTAAAACTTTAAAGACTGCCTTAGCTGTTAATCTTGATTTGAATGATGTGCAGACAGCTAGATTGCAGCAACTTTTGGAGTTGGATGAAAAGAGATTGGATGCCATTCACCAAACAAACATGATTCAGCAACAAAGGATGAAATGGCATGACAAAATTATCAAACACAAGCAGTTCCAAAAAGGTAATTGGGCCTTGCTGTATGATTCTCGGTTTGAAAATTTTTAGGGAAAGCTACGTACACGTTGGCTCGGACCGTATGAAGTAGAAGATGTCTTTCCAAACGGAACGGTAAGACTTGTAACAATTGATGATGCTAAAACACCTCTACTAGTCAATGGCCATAGGCTCCGTTTATACGAGCGCCCTGTTTCTAAAGAAGATTTCAAGACTGCTTGCATGACTGATATTCATTATCTTTTTCCAGGGGAGTCTTCTGCTCCTCACAGCACTTAATTTTCTGCACTATATTTTTAGTAGTAGATTAGATTTAGCACTAATAATCCCTGTCAAGGATTGGCATGTTACAATTGAATTTTGCAGATTCTGGAAAGGCAATAAGGAGGACAGATTCATCATGAGAAGATCTGAAGCTTTAAATCAAGAAGCTTCCTCCCATCATTTTATCCTCTTCCCTAAAGTAATATCCCTCCATTATTTCTATCATTCCCACCACTCCCGAAATATCTTCCTTCAGTCTGTGTTACCCATCCCTTACTGCTGAAATAAACCCTTATCATTTACAGACCTAAGTCAGTTATCACAATTTTCTGATTTTTCCCGTTGCTGAAACACCTGTTTCAGCAACGTAACACCAATTTTTCCCGTTGCTGAAACACCTGTTTCAGCAACGTAACACCAATTTTTCCCGTTGCCGAAACACCTGTTTCAGCAACGTAACACCAACTTTTTCCGTTGCTGAAATACCTGTTTCAGCAACATATCATTGATTCTACCCATTGCTGAAACACCTGTTTCAGCAATACATTATCAATTTCCCCCGATTGATGAAACACCTGCTTCAGCAATGTATCGTTCATTTGTCAGTTGCTCACACATCAGTCTCAGCAACTTGTTATTATCAAAGCAGCATCTCTCTTTGACAACATATAAGCTTTCTGGTCCTTCACGATCATACTTCAGATCCTTTTGGTGAAAATTATTTGCAATATACCAGAATCAATTACACAGACCCTTCTATGATCATTCAAGGCTATTGCAACCGACACTTCGAATTATTAATTAAAGGTAAAGTATAAGGTATATGGTTTTAATGTAATTCGGTTAAATCATATTAAAAGAGAGGATTTCATTTCATAATGATTGCATATCTCCCCACGTCCAATCATTATTATACCATACGTAGGGGGGGGGAATTCCAAAAATGGAATGATTATTTCGCATGCACCAACCTGCCGCCTGTTATCATATCCATTTTTGCCGTCATTTAGACTACGCAGCCATTGTTGCAACAACTAAGTCTGATCAGGGTCTGAGAATACTGAATTGTGCCTCTGCGGAAAAACTCAGAGCTTTAGCCATGGGAAAGGCGGCCATTAGAAATGAGCCCGGCTCCATAAGTCTTCTACAGCTCTTTCCTGAAGCATATCAGATCTTCCAACAAGCAGGGTGGACAGCATATTTTGAAAGGTTGGGAGATTTTAACGCAGAAGAAGTATTAGAATTCGCATAGAACTTTGAAGGCAATTTCTCAGTGGTCCGAGGGGTTCGCATTTCAGTGACAGAGGATGACATAGTTCAGGTATCAGGGTTGCCAGCTGAGGGCATTCGCTGGTTTAGCAGGAAGACGGTCGTTCTTAACGCGCAGCAAGACTTTTTGCGCCCGGACGAGCAAGTGGAACCTAGAGGCCGCGGGGTCAGTCTGCATTCACTTCCTCAACCATGGCCATCAGTGGCAGAATTCGTCAAACACTACCTCACATGCGAAGGGCGTTATGAGGTAGTGTACAACCATGACTTTGTTCTGCTGAATCATTTGAGGAATGGAAGATTGGTTAATATCCCTTATTATCTGCTTGGTTGTATTAAAAACATGTCGTATTATTGTAAGCAAGCCAAATCTCCAATGACATCCCTTACCCATCACCGCTTATGCCAGCTGCTAATACAGAGGGGTTTTGCTCAGCAAAATCCCCCTCTGCAGGCCCTACCTGAAATCCCTCTGCAGGCCCTACCTGAAATTCCTTTGCAGGCCCCACCTGAAGTCCCTCTGCAAGCCCCACCAGAAATTCCCCAACCACCTGAAGTCCCTTTGCAAACCCCACCCGAAATTCCTCAGCAAGAGAAAACGTCCCAATTGTCTGAAAATCCTCATAAAGAACAACAGGAGGAAACCCTGAATTCTCCCGTCAACCCAACCCCGAGCTCGCCTCAGTTAGCAGAGCTAACACCCTCTACTATTCCTGTCCCTAGTGACGATTCTCCAACACCCCCTTCTTCACCCATTAAGAAAAAAAGGAAAACCCCAGCAGTCACAAGTTCTAGACCACGGACAAGGTCCACATCCAAAATTCCTACCTCTCCGCAAAACCTTGTCCTGAAGAAAAAGCACTCCCGTTCAAGAAAAAGGAAAGGCAGCGATTTTGCTGCCTTCCTACCAAAAAGAAAAAGGACAAAGACTGTTGAGGCAGAATCTACCTCCATTTTCCCTAACCCTGCCACTATTGTATTGAAACCCTTATCCCCATCCCGAACTTCCCAGCCGGCCTCGTCCGAAGACACTGTCACACAAAAATCAGTGCCTCGGGATAATACGACATTGGTTATGGATCAAGGAGTGACTGCTCCACAAGAACCAGTCACTCGCCCAGTGATTGTAACACAAGAACCATTCACTGAGGAAGAAGAATACACCAAGCAGGTCGATAATGGGAAATGCCCAGTGACTGTCCCACAAGAACCAGTCACTGAGGCAGAAGAATTTACAGAGCAGGTTGTTAGTGAAGAATGCCCAGTGACTGTCCCACAAGAACCAGTCACTGAGGCAGAAGAATTTACAGAGCAGGTTGTTAGTGAAGAATGCCCAGTGACTGTTCCACAAGAACCAGTCACTGAGGCAGAAGAATTTACAGAGCAGATCAATACTGAAGAGTGCCCAGTGACTGTCCCACAAGAACCAGTCACTGAGGCACAGGAACACAACAAGCAAGATGATAGTGGGAAATGCCCAGAGACTGAAATGCCAGAACTAGAGACGGAAATACCGGAACTGGAGATGGAAATACCAGAACTCGAGATTGAAATACCAGAATTGGAGATTGAAACACAGGAATCCATTCCTAACCCGGTGGATGAAACACAAGAACCACCCACTGTGGTACCAGAACTGGAGACCGAAACACAGGAATCCATCCCTAACCCGGTGGATGAAACACAAGAACCACCCACTGTGGTACCAGCATTAGTCACTGAGAAGCAAGAATTCATGACTGGTCCGATAGAGGAAATACAAGCACCACTCACCGTGGTATCAGAACTAGTTGCTGAGGAACAAGGATTTATTCCTGATAGAGCACGAGGACTATTTACTGTGGTATCAGAACTAGTTACTGGTGAACAAGAATCCATTCCTGGCACGATGGATGAAACACAAGAGGCACCCATTGTGGTGCAACAACCAGCTACCACTGTGCATCAGCAAAATATTCCAGCAGAAACAACTAGCATACAAGGCCCACATACGATGGCATCTCTACTGCAGGAAAATGAGTTCCTGAAGTCTGAAATAGAAGCTTACAAAGCTGAGTTAGCCATGGCTCGAGAGGCTTTTGAAAAAGAACTCAATCTCCATACACTAGCACAAGTAGCCTCAATGCAAAACAGGGAGACATGTATAGAATATATGTGCAAAGAGTGTGGCACCATTTATCAGAATGCAGGCTATAAAGTAGTTGAAATTCCACTCCCTGAGACAATTATGACAGAGGGAACACAAGAGGAATGCCCCACTGCTCCACAAGAACCAGTAGGACCTCCTATGATGCAAGAAGAAGAAGAAGAAATCGAACAAGAGATATCTCATCCTTTGGGGACTGATGCAGCTGTTTCGGCAGAAGAAACACTGCCAGAGCACACCACTATTGACTCAGATATTCCAGCAGAAGAAACATTGCCAGAGCACATGATTATTGATTCAGATATTCCAGATGAGGAAACATCGCCAGAGCATACTACTATTGATACAGCTGTTTCGGCAGAAGAAACACTGCCTCAGCACACTACTGGTGCAAGTACCCCGACAGAAGAAATAATACCCCAATGCATTTCCTCTGAGGCAGCCATACAGACAGAGGGAATAGTGCCCAAACCTACTACTTCTGTTAAAAAGACACAGACTCGGCTATGGGACCCATTGGAACAATTCAACAGATGGAAGAAGGAACATGCTGAGAAACAGGATATAGTATTACAACAGCATAAGTTGCAATGGCAAAACTATGTATACACTAACTGGGAGAACTTGGAGCAATTACTGCAAGAGCACAAGGAATATAAGAAGGAAGCTAGACAGTCTAAGGAACGGATAGCCCTGATGTTTTCATTGGTGCGGAAGTTGATGGTTACACGGAAACCTTCTGTAAACTACGCTCTTTTTCTTGCTGAACGACTAGCTTATTTTCAAATTAAATCACTAGCACATGGTAGACCACATGAAGTATTGACTTCAGAAAAGTTTGTTGAGACCTTCAAGGAGGCCCCTGAAAGCGACCAGCATCTGCTGTGCGAACTCTACCTTCATAATGAAGCCATGCCTGAAGAAAGAAGAATTAATCTTATTCCAATTGCAGGGGACATACAAATTAGGGCATTTTCTTCATTTTTGTCTAATCAGCTCACTTGGCAGACTGCATTCAATACAAGCAGTCATAATGAGGAGAATAAACTCCTGTGGATTAGGCCAGAGCCGGCAAGCCCAGCCATGTTTATAGCACAGTACTATGAGTTCTTGCAGAAGCCAGGTATGAGCGAGCACATAGAGCAATTACAGGCTTCAATCCTTTTCAAGTGTCAAGAGCATATTCGAATGAAGGGTCCTGCTGCACTAAAGGCCAATGATCTCTTTTGGCAGCATTCAGATAAGGAAAGACAGGACTATCATCCTTTTAACCCTCTCAATTTTCATGCTGCATTGTATAGAGTCCCTAAGTATATTGATTGCATTCAGCATTGTGGAGTCAACTGGATTGGGTATCATTTCCGTTTTCCAAGCTTATGGCTGCCTTCTGAAAAATATCAAAATCATTACTTGTTGACTGACGAAGAGGAAGCCTCGGCATGGCAACAGTTGCAGACCAACAGCGGATTTCGAGCTCCTACAGACGCCACTTTCTCCAGCTACTGCCTGAGTAATTTGCATTACCAGTCCCAGTACTCAGACTCTGATTCAGACGAAGGGGTTGCCTGAGGACATGCAACATTTTTAGCTGGGGGGGATGTTAGGACTCCAATATGTACCATTTTGTTATATATTTTGATATCATTTTACTCTCAAAACCATAAGCTCCAATGTCTTTTTCATTCACTATATCCTAAGGTATATGGAAACCTTCTCTTTATTATATGGTTAATCTGTCTTACATTTAATTCCATAATACTCTTATATTTTATCAATTATTGAAGTGCATTGTTGCTAACATAAGTTGAAGATCGCAGATAAAGTTATATGCCTTGATGAGAACGAGCGGCTGTAGCTGAAACAGCTGACTGAGTTGCGGGAACAGCCGACTACGTTGCTGAAACAGCTGGTCCTGTTGCTGAAACAGCTGGTCCCGTTGCTGAAACAGCTGGTCCCGTTGCTGAAACAGCTGGTCCCGATACTGAAACAGTTAACTCAGCTGCTGAAACAGCCGACAAAGCACGCAAATTCCGTTATGCGTAATTTGCGATTCTGAAGAACTTTTTGTGGATAATAGAAGCAGGCCGAAGATACGGTTACCTGAATTATTGTAAAGATAGCATGACTGTTGTCTCGGTTGTAACAGTATCTCTTTTTAAAGAAGAACAGAATAGTCTTGTTTTGAACAGAATCGAGATATCCGCTCTTGTGTAAAATTGTAAATGATGTCTCCTCTTTAAAAAGAGGAGACATCATCATTAGGGGGATCGAAACTGTAATTTTGAGAACAGCATTGTGTGAGACAGGAGCTAGTCTCCTTTTTGTATGTACCAGTTTCTTGACAGATGAATAAAGACCTGTTTTGAGCATTCTAGTTTAATTCTTTCTCTTGGGGAATCTTGTGAGAAGGAAAAGGCCCGCCTTCCTCACAAGATCCACCCCTTTATTCCTGTAGTTGTTTATTTCTTATGTATTTGCATTGTATTTAGTTCTGTTGCTGAAACACTAGTTACATGGTTTGTGATACTCTGTTTCTTAGCGCTACATGTATTGATTGCACGAGTGGATGATGAGAGCATGTGCTGAAGATCCCTGTACAGAGGGATAGGGTCTTGCTCCATTGATTGCTTTCTTTTACTTGCAGTGTGATTAGAACAGAGAGGCCAAGTGCTGAAGATTCCTGTTCCTGGGAATAGGGTCTTGACCTCTTAAGGTTACTTCTTTTGCAGTGTGATTAGTGCCAGGCAACAGGTGCTGAAGTTCCCATCAAGGAATAGGGTCCTGTTCCTGCTATAGTTGAATGATTTCTTTTCTTATACATTTATTTCCCTTTTGCTGTAACAGAGAAATCGTGTCTGCTATAAGTTAATTGACTTCAGCTTTAATTAAGTAGACTGTGAATTGATAGATTGCTGAATTTAACAATTGTGTGTGACTTTCTTTTACTACAACATTGAACTGCTTTTGAAATTGAGCATATCCAGTGCGCTATTACCTTTGGAATAAAAAGACCTTCTCGGGTTGACAATTTATGTGGAGCTCGAATTGTGAAAACAATTAGAGCGGCCAACACTGGCGTGCCGAGCCGATGGACTAGGCTCTTACATATGATTGCACAGGCGGTGACTTGTTATCACCAGCACCATTAGTCTAGGGTGAGTTTCCTGCATTTTTTAGTTTTTGGGTCATGTGACTGATTTTGTCTTGGGCAAAACATTTTGACAAACTATAAACAGTTATATATATTTTTGATTTTCGAAGCTTTATTTTGGTTAAGTTATATGAACCTGATGCAAATGTTGACTGAAATGCTTTCTTTTATAAATGTTGCAAATATCTATCTAACACATAATTTGCTAATGAATCAGTTAATGTGTTTAAGTTTCTGGAAATGTGTTGATATTGAATAGAATCAAACTATCTTTCCAAAATCTTGACCCTTAGGAACATACGATAGATAGCTGAATTTCGAACATAATAGATGCTAGTAAGTTGTAGGATGACAAGTTGTGAGTCTAGCCTGACAATAAGTCGGCATATGCCATGTGCGATGGCATCAGAGAGAAGTTCTATCAATGTGCTATACTCAGTGATGTTGTTCGTTGACCAACCAATACTTACCCCTCTGAAACTCACTAACTCACTTCTTGGATAAAAAATGGCCCAGGCTGCAGAAGATAGGTTGCACATACTACGACTAGATCCATCGGAATATCCAACAAATGATTCCAATAGGTTTTACATCTGCAACAAAGGTAAAAGGCGATTAACTAACCAAAACGATCACTCTTGACACAAACAAAAACATAACAAAATCATATAAAGAGATTACTACACTTAGTAAAGCATAGTAATGCTTAAGGTACAACCCATTTCGGGGTTGCGCCAATGGAATCCCATCGTAATTTACTAGCTCATACGCTCCTTTTGCTAACACTCGTTTAACAATGTAGGGACCCATCCACAAAGATTGAAACTTACCTACTCCCAATTTATTGGATTCTTGATCGTAAAGAAAGACCAGGTCACCTTATGAGAAGACACGAGGTTTGACATTTTTGTCAAATTCCGCCTTAACTCGTTTCTTATGAGCTTTGTTAGCCAAGGTGGCATTACGACGCGTTTCATCCAATTGGATTAGTTCCAAGAAACAAGCCTCTTCCTCTGAAGTTCCAGGGAGAAGGTCGACTACGAGCTTGAGAGATGAAATCTCACACTGAATTGGTAAGATGGTTTCCAGGCCATACACCAACTAAAAGGGTGTAGACCCGGTCGCATTCCTTACCGAGGTTCTATATGCCCATAGAGCTGAGTACAGGATTAAATTACAATCCCGCTTGTGGGCTCTAATCATTCTCTGTAGCATACGCTTGAGGACTTTGTTGATCGCTTCAACCTATCCATTAGCTTGCGGATAATATGGAGTAGAACTATCGTGGGATAGTCCTAATTTGACGGTTAATTCAACCATCATGTGATTGCAAAAATGCGATCCATGATCTGTGACTATAGCCTGTGGAACATCGAACCTAGAGACTACATGATTGAAAAAGAAAAGAGCAGTTATTTCGCTACTGTTGTTTAATGTAGGCATCGCCTCGGCCCATTTTGTAAAATATTCAAACGCAACTATGATATACCCATGCCCCTCGGCCAAGGTGGGGTTACATGTCATGAAATCTAGGCCCCATTTGGCGAATGGCCCAACAACAACTACTGGATGTATAGGTGCAGGTGGTATTCTGTTTTTGGGGTCGAAGATTTGACAAGCATGGCAAATTTTAACTACAATTATGAAATCTTGAACATTGTTGGCCAGAAGTAACCTGCTCATAAAATCGTTTGTGCCATAGTGTAGCTAGATTGATGCCCCCCACAGACACCTAAATGGCAATCATTTAGGACTTTTTCGGCCTCCTCATGGGTGAGGCACCTTAGCAAGACTGTATCGATACCGCGACGATAAAGTGTATCACCGAAAATCATGTAGTCTTTTACTTGGTATCGAGTACGTCGTTGTTCTGAGCGAGAGGTATTAAGCTTGTATGTTTGGGTTTGGAGATAGATGATTATATCTCCATACCACGGATCACTCAATGATATCAGAAACAAAGATTCATCCATGATTGATGCTTTGGATGTTGAATCATCGGACGACGATGGGAAGTCGCATAGTAACTCTGCGAAAACTAGAAATTTTTTTGATTTGGATTTTACAAATTCTAGATCAAACTCTTGCAAAATAGCTATCCATTTCGAATATTTGCCACAAGTAAGTGACATGACATAATGTAAGTCATAGGGTTGCAATCTGACAAAATGGTAGTTTTGCAAAAGAGGATATAGTGTCGAAATCTCTGTATGGCTTGAACAGCTGCAAGAGCCAGCTTTTCAACATAGGAGTACTTACTTTCTGTATCATTTAAGTTTTGGCTTAAATAATAGATAGGATGTTTGATTCTTCTTGAACAAACAATTCGATGGTTGTACCTGCTACAGCTAGATACATGTTAAAGTCTTTTTGATAGTTAGGAGCATACATTAATGATTCCTTTAGAGCATCAAAAGAAGATTGTGCAACGTAATCCCAGTTAAAGGGTACTTCTTTTTTCAAAAGATGCATATAACCTTTAGCAAGTTCTGCGTAACTTGGAATGAACCTACTTAGAAATTTTGCTTTCCCCTGGAGTTTATGAATCTGAAGAAAATTTGAAGGTGGAGGCATATCGATGATTGCCTAAACCTTACATGGGTCGAGTCAAATTCCGTCCTTAGAAACCAAAAGGCCAAGTAAACGACCAAAACTAACACAAAACACACATTTGTGCGAATTGAGTCGTAACTTGTAGTGTCGAAAACATCGAAATATAGCTCTCAAATGCTGTGAATGATCTATCCACTTTCGTGAATGAGCCAGTAGGTTGTCGAGATATGGTTGAACAATGTTCTTGATGTCATGGAAAGCATAATTCATAGCCCTCTGAAAGGTTGCCCCTGGGTTCTTTAAACCGAAAGGTAATTTGCGGTACGCGAATGTACCCCACAAACATATAAATGCAGTCTTCGACTAGTCCTGTGGGCAGATATTTATTTGATTATACCCAGAAAATCCATCCATAAATGAAAAGATTTCACATTTGACACATCCACCAATTATCTGGTCGATGAAGGGTGTAGGGTAGTTTTCCTTTGGACAAGCCTGATTTACATCCCTATAATCAACACACACTATAATCATTCCTTGCTTTTTCATCACAGGAACAATATTCTATACCCAATCAGTTAGAGGAACTGGCTAAATGAAACCAACATATAAAAGTTTTTCAACTTCTGCCTTGATGGCAGTGGCTTCCTTCGGGTGCACCTGCCGAAGCCGTTGTCATACAAGTTTGACATCTGGATACATCTTGATTTCATGTTCAACTATGCTCGAGTCAATGCTTGGCATTTCTTCATATGACCATGCAAAGACATCTCTGGATTCATGAAAGAGAGTGCAATATATTTCTAGTTCTGAAGAAGAACAAGATTTGTCGACATGAATATTCTCTAGAACATCAGGTTTGGTCGAGATATTTATGGGGATAGTTTCTTCAATATTGGATAGATTTGACTTGGAATCCACCGTATTTATAGTATTTTATAGAAATTAAAAAACTGAAGCATGATCAAGGTTGCTGGAATAATCTTCGTTGGGAACAATGGTGGTAATCTTCCCATAGTGCCTCTCCTATCATCACTGACTGAATAATTCATTCATTTGTAGAATGTACATGTGACCAAGGATCTGAAGAGGTGCCATATTCCTTTGACCTATCTATCCAAACACTCGATGAGCATTGACTTGGGTTTGCCGCTCAGGCCGAGAAAATTAATTGCTACAAAATTTCTAGTGGGCTTGGAGGCAATACCTGTTGATGATCCATGCTAACAAAATGTTTGGAAATATTCTAAATGGAAGATATCATATTTCAGGTTCCTATTGTGGCCACTTCCACTAGATTACTTGGAAGCGGTCGGGCAAAAGTACCCATCAAGGCAGGGTCTTTCAGTAGGCCTACTCTGACATTTTGAAGTGAATGAGAACTTCCATGGATCATTGGAATGCTTCCTGTAACTTGTGAACTGTTGGGGAGAAAGGTTTGTTGATAAATGATTGTAATTCCTCCTTGAAAAGGAAAAGTAATCTTTCTAAAGTAAGTTGATATAAGAACATCCATATTATAAATCTAGGGCCTTCCTAGTAGGATATTGTAATCGAGGTTTCCATCGGTAACTTCGATGTCAGTTTATATTGTCTTGCCCCCTAGTTCAACTTGTAAGTTACCTAAAATCCCATACGAGGTGTATGTTTGTCCATCGAATGCTTTTAATGTCGTTGATGATTTTGACAAGGGTGGTGAGCCTAACGTTTTCCAGCAACTCATTGACATAATGCAGGTAGATGCCCCCTCATCAATAATTGTTCGATGAACATTTTTGTTGATGGCTTTCAGTTGGATGAGGAAAGCAAGTTGTGCTCATAACTGAGGTTCATATCCTTTATGATTAAAGGCCACAAGATTGGAATCCGCTGGGTCAATCCCACCTATTGCTGATAATAGAGCCTGCTTTTGGGACGAACAATTTTGCAGTACCTCAAGCATCGACATATTAGATGTCGATTGGGCCAGATCCTCTACTATATTATAATTCTGTGATGCTCGAGCACAAGGATTAAAATTCGATTTGTGTACTACTCCCTTTGGCGGCTTTATTGTTAGCTTAGGAATGATGGGTGGCACAACTTTGGTTGAAGTTGTTGTTGAACTACTAGGTTGATCTGCAGCTTTGTTTTTTGACAGCTATGGATTCCCGTAATATTTATTCCTTGTCGATATCAAAGCATCATTTTGTTGTTTCGAAATGGAAAACATAAGCACTTGGGATGGGGAAGCATTGTCGCTAGCAACCAGATTGGTTTCTGGGTTTGGAAACGGATCCATTAAGACTGCTGAGGTTTTTGAACTCTTATAGAGCTTCTTAATCTCAGATTTATACAGATAATCACTCGTCCAATGGTCTTCATCACATATGTGACATGGCGAAGGAGGTTTCTTTTGTCCAGAAGGGTTTGCAGAAGATTTTTCAGGAGATGAATCATCCTATTTTTTTCTTTTTGCTTTTCCATTTATTCTTGCCTCCTGGTTGCTTCGACTCTTTTCCTTTGTCAGCCGACACGACATTAACCTCTGAGGCAAGAAGTTCTTCATTTTCATTTTGACCAGAAACCCTGTGGGCTTTCTTAGATGTAGCCTTTGCGGTTTTTGTGCTGGTTTTATCTATCATGCCATCACCGGCATGAGAGTCTTTGTTTGACTTAGGAGGAGGAGGAACAGAAAACTCTGGTCTAGGAGCATCAGGGATTTTGTCGTAGAGTGTGCCAGACTGAGTATAAATCAAGTCTAGATATTGTGCACGAGCAATGACTTGCTCTTCAGTGACAAACCCCACCTTAGCCACATCTTCTGTAATAGAAGGTAACAATGACTTAGTAAACCTTTCATCTAGCAGCTGATCAGGAACATATATTTTACCATTCAACGACAATGTCACCACTCATGAATATGATTAGATATGTGAGTGGCTTTTGTCTACTTAAAATTGGTAAGAAGCTCCATTCTTGTTTCATACCTTATTGGTAACTGAAAATGGGTTAAAAAGGTGGTGGCAAGAGCGCTAAAGTTATTGAATGAAGCTCTAGGAAATTTAATGTACCACTTCACTGCCAGACCAGTTAGCGTTCACTGAAAAAGGCGAAGCCTAATTGAATCATCATTGAGAGTGTTGGACAAAGACCATAGATGAAATGTCATCATGTGATTCAACGGATTTTCTCCCAGATTTCCATTGAATTTAGAAATATCTAACGAAATTTTATGAGGAATCACCGACCACCAAGGGGTGTAAGCAATTGGATCATTTGTTAGCTGATTCAGATCTCGTAATTCCAACATTGCGACAAAAGGCAACTATTGATTCAGATTTGGCGAAGCATACCTAGGATAAGATGGGATCGCCTGAGCAGTGAGTCTTTGCATACCAGCATAATGTATTTGATGTTGATAACTTTGATAAGGTTGATGGGCATAACCATTATGATATGATTGATGGTAACTGTTTTGAATATACGGTTGTCCATTACCCGCAAAGCTTTATGGCTCAAGTCCTCAGTAAGCTTGTTGGAATCGCGACTGTTTATATTGCACCAGCCATGGTTGTGAAGGCATTTGTTGTTGTCCAATATTGGATGTTTGACCAAGATGAGGGGTGATAGTACCCGTTTCAGCCTGAGTCGCTTCAGTTAAGGAGCCACTAATCGGCGTTTTTGGTTGAGTCATGGAGACAAGAGATTGTTGTATTTTGACTTGAGATACTTGAGGTTGACATACAACAGGTAGTGCTTGTACTTGCGACACCGTCACAATAGCCGGTGTAGTGGGAACATTTGACACAGGCTGATTTGGTTGTATTTAATATACAACTCTTGGTTGTTGAGGTAGTATTGGCACCCAACTACTAGATGCAATTCCAGCTTGACCCGAATTCTGTTGTGAACTCTCATATGGTTGTTCTCCTAGAAGGAACAAAGAAAATGCATACTGCCTCCCATATGGTGGCAATCCAGTGTTCAAAGGGAAAATTGGTCTTTGTAGACTGGATTTCCCAAATTAATACTTTTGTGAAGGATCAATTTGCTGACACTCAACATAGTAAATTCTAGATAATATTCTGGACGAACAAACAAGAACGGACCATACTTTCGAAACAGTCCCTGGGTGGACTCCATCTAGCGGTTGAGAGCTAGTTGGGATAGACGGTATACCACTGAACATTGTCAGAGTAGTGGTGGGAGGTTACGCTGCTGCTGTATCAAAGGACCCAGTCCTAGATGTCGATGGTTGTTCAGACATATTTATTCTATCCAAAAGACTTCCTAGCGATTCTACAGGAACTTCCAATGAAGGGTGACTAACTTTTGTATTAGAAGGATATAGGTGGATCCCAATTCCAAAATAGAATGGTGTACTAGATGGAAGATCCTCCACAATCTCTTCTATAGCAATCAGTCTAAGTGGAAGAGGTCAACCGTCAAGTCCGTAAAATATTTCTGGTGCCGAAGAAGGGACACACTCTGTAGCAACAGATGTTGGAGGGTTGACACCTTCCAAATCAGTCCTAGATGAAGCTGGTTCAAGAATAGATGTGTTTACCATTACACTAGGATCAATTCTAGTGTCCTCTTGTAACTATGGAAATTCTTCTGTAGAGGCAGGGATACCAGAAATAGTTGGAGAAACTGGAGTCTCTGAGGACGTTGAAACATAAGTTTAAAATAAACAAGGAGACTTTGGCCCAGTTAAACAAGATTGCTTGGCCTAGAGTGGTTTCGTTTCCGAAGTCAAAGACGGTTGACTCAATAGTCTCCACGAACAATGGGGTTTTGATTGACTTTCTTCCATGATTGTGGATTACTTGATCAACTCAAAATAAAAAAGGGGAAAATGTTATTCCTAACACTACAACAAAACCAGCAATTTGCGCCAGATTTAGCGCCAGATTTTAGTGCATTTTTTTTGTAATTGCGATGAGCAACCTGGTGCTAAATCTGGCTTTATTGTACAATTTTTAAAGCGTCCTTTTTTGCACCTGATTTTGCATCTTTTTTCACGCTAGATTTTGCATCATTTTTTACACCAAACTATGCATCATTTTTTGCGTCAAATTTTGAACCAAGATTTGCATCTTATTTTATGACAGGTTTTGCTTCTAGTTTTGTGTCATTTTTTGCAATTTTTCATTCTCTTTTGCTTCCTATTTTGTGTCATTCTTTGCTTCCATTTTTGCACCATCATTTGCATCAAGTTTACACTGTATTTTGAATCCAATTTAACGTCTTTTTATGCATCCATTTTGTGTCAGTTTTTGCATCTAGTCTTACGCCAGGTTTTGTATCTAGTCTTACACTAGTTTTTGCTTCTATTTTTGCACCAACTTTGGTGCCTATCTTTGCACCATGTGTTGAATTTGATTTAGCACCAAATTTTGCATCCATTTTTGTGCCCATTTTTGCATCTTTTTTTGGACCATTTTTTACATCCACATTTACGTTTGATTTGTCTCCATTTTTCCCATCTCATTTTGCACCATATTTTGCGTCATTTGTTTCATCCAATTTTGCATCATTTTTAACACCATTTCTTGCATCTAATGTTACATCATTTTGAGCATCCAAATTTGCATTTATATTTGCATCTTATGTTGAGTCATGTGTTGTGTCCACCTTTGCATCTTATTTTGTGTCTAATGGTACATTCAATTTAGAGCCATTTTTTACGTCTACTTTTGTATTTGTTTTTGCACCAAGTTTTGCATCCAATTTTAAGCTATTTTATGCCCCTTTTTGCACCATTTTTTTGTGTCTACTTGTGTCCAATGTTGCACCATTATTTACACCGACTTTTTCATCCAATTTTGCATTTTTTTGGTGTCTAGTTTTACATCGTTTTCACCATCCAAATTTTCATCTTTTTTTGCCTCATTTTGTGTCCACATTTGCATATAATTCTGTGTCTGAGTTCGAGCCTAAATTTGCATGTGATTAGGAATCATTTTTTACATCCAATATGGCATCCTTGGTTTCACCTTTTTTCAGCCCCATTTTGCATCTTGTTTTATGTCTTTTCTTACATCTTTTTTTTTTCCTTTTTTACACCCAAGTTTGCATCCCAAATTTACACCATTATTTGCATCATCATTAGGCATATTAATTTGTAACGTTTTTTGCTTCTTTTTAACGCTCAACTTTGCATCTTATTTTACATCTAGTTGTTGTTTTTTTTTGCATCTAATTTGGTGCCCATTTATGTGTCCTTGTTTTTGCCCAATTTGATATCCTTTTGTATGCCATGTTTTGTTCCCTTCTTTGTATCAACTATTGCACAATTTTTCACTCTAATTTAAAACACTTTGTATGTCAATTGTTTGCATTTTGTATTAATTCCTAGTTTAACATCCAATTTTACTTTCAATTTTGCATCCATGATTACATCCGCATTTGACTTCTTATATAGAGTATATTTTTCTTTACATATATGACCCCCTTTATAGATTCATAGTGAAATATATGATAGTTTCTAAATATCATTAAAGCAGATATCACAATTCAAAATCATTTGTAAAGAAATTTAAGAGAAATTGACAACATCCATCCAAAAAAATAACAATGTGTCATTAACAATTTTCAAAACATGTATAAAATAGCAACATAATACTAATAAAATCAGTATTATTTTTAATCAAAACAAGTAAAATTCAAATATGATTAGCAAATCAAAATATTTCATGAATATCGTTATTCTACGATAAATTAAAAACATACATAAATCAAACTCATCGTATGATTACAAAATCAAAATGTCTCATTGATATAGGGTAAATTCACAACACCCATCTAAACATAACAATGTCATTCTACACAATAATTTCTTCATAAAAAACAATGCATGTGCATGCCTAGCTACCACCACCAAGATCATCCTCATGATCATCTTGACCATCCTCATTACTCTGATCCACATCATCACCAACACCGCAACTATCATCATCATCTCCTCCTTCACCACCATCATCCTCATCCTCATCCTCATCATCTCCTGATATATGTTGAACATAATTTGGATCATCGTCTTGGCAATCATTACCTATAGCATTCTGACAAAAAAAATCAATATTACATGTTAGTATTAATTACATAACACAACGCATGTTTTTGTTATACAATGTTAACCATAAAATGAAAAAACCTTGTTACATAATCATCATCTCCTGAAATATGTGTGCACTAATGAAAAAACATTGAGTTTCATTTTTCATAATCACAAACAATGAAAAACGAATCACACGTAACTAGTATCATTTTGGAAATTTTATATTTATTAAAAATCTTTAACATGTTTTCCTCCCATATCTCATAAAAAGGTGTGAAACTTTTTATATACTCTCCAATAAGCACTACAACAAAACCAGCGATCTGGAGGTTTTACACTAAGTTTTTCAACATCGAGCTTACTAGGGCTTGCACCATCGGGGTTATTAGTAAGAGTCTCATGAGGTTTGCATAGCCATGATTATTAGAATCAAAATAGTAGGATTTGCACTAAAAAACAGTTCATAGAGCTTTCCTGCTGGGGAGAAAATCACAAGTTCAACTTCTGCAGTGCAGAGCACTGAGAGCTCGTAAGCTTTCTTCAGCAATCCACCTACGTTTGGAAAATGTAGCCTGCCTGCTGGCGATGTTCTCAATCCTCTTCATTTGCATCTTTCCCCTCACTATTCTTGTATGTCCTCTTTCGTTTTTCCCTCCAAACAAACCCTCTCAAATTGAGAAAGCAGAACAACTCACTCGATGAGAATCCGAATCCAATTATCGCTTCTAACAATAACCCAATACAATACCAGAAGTGATTACACAAAACCTCATTGACCCTTCATTTGTTTGGAAAAGAGCCAAGCATATACTTCTGACGAGGGTTTCCGTCTCAAGTCTGGCTCGCAGGACGTCGCTTAGTCAATTGCAAGAAAATTTTTCCACCTGCCTGTCACATACGGTTTGTCACACTATATATTAAAATAAGGTTGATCATACTAACAATAAGGTTGTATAGTTTAAAAGGAGGGCTCTCCTGACTGCATTTGGTTGGTTTATAGAAAAGATTGCTGGAATGTGTAATGTGAATGCTCTGCTAACTATTTTTTAAGCATTTGGAAGTATTAAAACCCCCTAGGATAATTAATGTAAGACCTATTAAATAATGTGTAAAGATGGCTATTGTCCTTGGGCTACCTTAGTTGTTCGTGTTTAGTGATCTGTGGTATTATGACTCCTCAAGTCACTATTAAACCATGAGAACCATGCCCAGGCAGACTAGTGTGACATTGTGGATGAGAACCAAAACTAGACTCCTATAACCTCATTTTTCATCCTTTAAATTGCAGAATTAACTGACTGTTCTAGTAATCGTTCTTGAGCACCTGAAGATGTGCACCCTAAATAATAAGAATAATACCCTGTAACATATGAATAGTCCATCCTGTGCATGTAGGATATGCACATGAGGTCCAATAAAATCACTAACCAGAATACCAGGTGTTATTAAAGCCTCTACAGGTTGATATATATGAATGTTACAGTGTGAGGGAGTATGATTCAATTCCATACGAAAATACAAAACATCTGATAGGATTTCCTTATACCTCATAGGCAAACAACCATTGTCCCTTCTATAGATGAGCAGAATAAGTGCTTGGTTCTCTACACTAAATAAAGACAAAGTATAGTACTTATTGCTGACAAAATAGGATTTAAATCGCGGTTCAATTGCTTGACATTCAGTTGGTCACAGAATTGTAGATTGCATAATCATAAGTGATGTTGCGAGCCTCATTTCTCAAAGTCTAAGGGTCTTGCGAGCCATAATCACAGCCATGTATGGCATATCTTGTGATTATGGCATTTTATGAGGTCAATTCTTGTGAAGACATTTCAGTTTATAATAAATTTTGAACCTCAACAGAGTTTTGGCAAGACCTAGCTGAGCTAGGACATCAACAACACAGCTGATATGAATGACATAATCTAGCCTCAAGAGGGAGCCTCTTTTGTTTCATCACTCTAACAATCTATGAAGTGGTGGAAAGCATAACAACTTCCCCTTGAATATGACACCTAAACTGAGTACAAATCCTAAATGATGCAGCCCTTGGTGCATGTCTCTCAAAGTATCGATATTTCAAATGTTGAAAGCTCTTGTGCCCATTTGATATGCATTCGATTGCAGTTCCCCTGAAGAAAGAATCTTATAAAGGTGAGGCCATGGCCAATATGTTAGCCATATCCATTGGAGTTGCCATTGCTTGACAACTTTAGTGTGATCAGTCCCACCATGATTCACATGGGCTTCTACTCAACACTGGCTGTTGCTATTGTAAGAGTCTTCAAGCTCGTTGAACCCATAGTATTGATAAGTGTATTCTTTGGGTCTCTGGTTTTCAAATTTTGCCTATGTTTTCCTCTCAGTATCATTATTTCAAATGCTGAAAGCTCTAATTCCCATTGCTGTGTATTTGATTGTGGTTTCCCTAAAGAAAGAAGCTTATAAAGGTGAGCCTGAGGCCAATATGTTGGCCATATCCATTGGAGTTACTATTTCAGCTTATGGGGAGGCCAAGATGAATGCATGGGAGGTGATTCTCCAGTTAAGTGCAGTTGCATGTGAGACTACCCAATTGGTTCTCATACAAATTCCACGAACATCAAAAGGGATTAAGTTGAATCCCATCACATCTTTGTTGCTCCTTGTTGCCTTGTTTTTCTCAGCACCCCCTGGGTCTTAGTAGAATACCCATTTCTGATAATCAGGGTCTCTTCCTTTGATTTGGATTACATGACATTTCTGCTTGTGCCTTGGCTCTTAATCTTGCAGTGTTTCTTCTGATAGGAAAGACTTCAGCCTTGACTATGAATGTTGTTGGTCTTGTCAAGGACTAGCTGCTCATAACATAATCTTTGTTTATAATAAATGAAAAGGTTACAGTCATAAACTTGAGTGGGTGTGGACTGGATTTTCTGGCTGTCTGTTACTATAATCATTTGAAACTTCAAGCTCTCAAGTCCAATGACAACCAACCAAAGTACCTCAGCAGTGCAGCTGATGCCAATGATGAAGGAGAAGGTTTGATAATGACGAGTGGGAGATTCTCAATCAGAGATTCAGAACCAGTAGAGAAAAATCAAACTCAAGCTTCAGGATTAGGTATTTAGATCATTAATATTGTCTTGTGCTAGAGATTACTGTTCTTGGATTGGCTCCTCTATGCCCAAATCTATTTGCAGGGAACAGGCCAGTCATTCACAGTGAAGAAGATAATGACAAGATTAGTGTATAATGATGGACAGGATGGTGCCATGGTGCCAACCTAAATCTCAAGTAAGGAGGCATCTGTTCATCAATTTGTCAAGAAGCATGGCCTACAATTCAATTGCTCTAAGCCTATCACTTCTTCCACCTGTCAAATAAATTGTTTCCTGTTTGTTTAGTTGACTATGGTTCTAATAAATATACTATTGTTTGATGTAAAAAGACAAAACAAAACAAAATATATGGAAAGTTGTGACCCCATTTTCTAACTACAAATTGAAATCGGATTACCATAGTGACCACCTCTGCTTATTGGAATCAAAAAGGGGGTGGGTTATGCACAATCCTCCGTATCATTTGCTATTACCATAGATAATTAAAGCCACCCTAAACTCAAGTCTTAACTATGCTGATAGGGTGTTTGGGGAGGGGGATCCCTTACCAACCCACTATAATCTGCACAAAAGCATCCTAAGAACATATGCAAAATCAACCCTTTCAATGAAATGATCCAAGAATATAGGTACTCAAACATTGATTTTATCAAAGAAAAATACAAGACAGAAAGAAAAGATCATAACAAGGATTAGAAGAGTCTAAGAACAGTGCTCACTGTCTACAGAGCCAAGATGAATGCAGAAGAGTTCTTCCTTCAGTTCCCCATCTGAGAAATCAATTGCATGCCAGACCCAAGTTTTATCACTACCTGCGTGCTCCTGAAGTGACATTGGGGAATGAACTGTAAGGCAAAAAAAAAAAAAACAATATAATCCAGATAATAAGGATCAACACAAATTCTCGGCACAGAAAGCCTCTTAAAACTTGGACGTAAGATAAGCTATTACAATCTCAGGGGGGAAATTACACAAAAAAAAACAAACAAACAAATTTACATACTTAAATGGTTTGCACATATTTTCAATGTCTTGGATTGCCTCATGACCAGCCGAACCTTTGTAGTATCCTTGTGCTTAAGAAACTTTATTGTTCCTACACCACGCTCCTTCCATTGATTACCATCCTTGTCAAACCTGTACAGTGTCGCCTTCCTGCAGGGTCAAGCATATAAAAAAGAATGGGAATATTAATAAACAATGAAACTGCATTAGGATCATTTTAAGAGCCCATGGCATCTAAGAACAGGATCCTCTACTGCCCGTGTAAGAATAGGATCCTCCTGAGTTCCAGTCATCCCAATACTAGATAGTGCACATATAATATCTTTTTTGTAAAGAGCCACTTTATTTTTAATTAATGTGTAAAGATGGCTATTGTCCTTGGGCTACCTTAGATGTTCGTGTTTAGTGATCTGTGGTATTATGACTCCTCAAGTCACTATTAAACCATGAGAACCATGCCCAGGCAGACTAGTGTGACATTGTGGATGAGAACCAAAACTAGACTCCTATAACCTCCTTTTTCATCCTTTAAATTGCAGAATTAACTGACTGTTCTAGTAATCGTTCTTGAGCACCTGAAGATGTGCACCCTAAATAATAAGAATAATACCCTGTAACATATGAATAGTCCATCCTGTGCATGTAGGATATGCACATGAGGTCCAATAAAATCACTAACCAGAATACCAGGTGTTATTAAAGCCTCTACAGGTTGATATATATGAATGTTACAGTGTGCAGGAGTATGATTCAATTCCATACGAAAATACAAAACATCTGATAGGATTTCCTTATACCTCATAGGCAAACAACCATTGTCCCTTCTATAGATTAGTAGAATAAGTGCTTGGTTCTCTACACTAAATAAAGACAAAGTATAGTACTTATTGCTGAAAAAATAGGATTTAAATCGCGGTTCAATTTCTTGACATTCAGCTGGTCACAGAATTGTAGAGTGCATAATCATAATTAATAAGAAATAAAAAATTACAAGTTTCCATATATGCAAATTGCAAATAGGTTTTATAAAATAAGAAATACAAAATTACTGATGGTTTCAATATATGCAAATTGCAAATAAGTTTTGTAAAATAAGAAATTAAGTAGGAATATTGTTCTTTGCATAGCATAGTCTTATAAAATAAATAGGAAATATAATCAATAACAAAAATTATTGATGTCTCAAGATCTGCAAATGGCAAATAACAAATTGCAGGTACTGAAAAATGTTTCAAGATCTCCAAATTGGAAATAGCAAATTACTGATACTGTAAAAGGTCTTGTAAAATAAGCAGGAATACTGCTAATTGCATGGTAGCTGGTATTGCAAAAAGTCTGATAAAATAAACATATGTCGATCATCACCAAAAATCTCATAACACGAACATACCCAACAACGATTACTTCAATGGAAACATATTTAATGTTGGCTTCCTTCCTTGAACAGCGTGGTGGACTGTCTGGCTGAGATGAAGAATGGGACCTGTGTTGTTGCAAGGATTGGGAGTCAAGGGCTGCTTTGCTTTTGGGGTGGGCTTCTGATAACATTGAAACAACATCTCTCATCGATGGTCGGTTGATTGGAGACCTACTAGTGCAGAGGAGAGCCACTCTGAGGACCAGCATCATCTCTTCCTTGACTGAGAAACTTGGAACTCTAACACTTTGATCTAAGATATTTTCCATCCCTTCCTTGGTCTGAACTCTTTCCTTGACCCAGTCCACAATGTTGACACCTTCTCCAAATTCTGGATCCATTGGCTGTCTTCCAGTCAAGAGCTCTAAGAGGACCACCCCAAAGCTGTATATGTCACTTTTCTCAAAGACTTGAAGTGTCTAGGCATATTCTGCACAAATCCAAAAGATGCATAGACTCATGGACTTAATAGATTGCTACCATCCTCAATTAATGAAACAGTACAATTCTGTGCTAGGTTTAACATATAACTTTCAGATATATATTACAAGAGAAAATCTGTGTAAGAATTTGATTGGCTATGTAGAAAACAATGAATGCTACCTTATAGCAAATTTAGGATTTTGAACTAAGCTGGGCTAAAACATAACTCCATACCCATCAATCACTGAGAATCTGATACACAAACTAACTTACAAATACATAAAAATAATAAGACCTTTTCCATAAGGTTGTCTGATCTGAGAATACTCATATTTCTGAATTCCTTCTTCAAATCCAAACAGTAGCTAAAACCGATTCCCTTTTACTTTTGTGTTCAGCTAATCTTAATGCTTTAGGGATGTAAAACCAATACAAGATTCTCCTTTTGTATTCTTAGATTTTCCATGGTAAACAATCATGAAACTGAAAGAAAAATGCACTTAGACCATCCTAACTCACTTTGTAAGTAAATTATTCACATCAGAGACAATCATGTTAACATAAAATGGATTGATGGAGTATCATTCAAGAACAAAGTATAACCTACGATGTTAGACACTTTGCAAGTATATTGTTCACACCAGAGACAACCATGTTGACATAGAATGGATTGATGGAGTAACCTAAGATGCTAGACACTTTGTAAGTAAATTGCTCACATCAGAGACAATCATGTAACATAAAATGGATGGACAGAGTATCATTCAAGAACAAGCTATCTCCTAAGATGTTAGAATGTATATGGTTTCTAAAAAGAAAATTAATGTTACCATAAAAAGAATGGCCACTTATAGTTCTGAAGTTTGAAACTACTTTACCTGGAGCAATGTAGCCATAGGAGCCAATAACAGAAGACATGGCCTCCGAACCAGTTCGAATCAGCTTTGCAACTCCAAAATCTGCAACCCTTGCAGTCATGTCAGAATCAAGCAATATATTGCTAGGCTTAACATCTCTGTGTACAATGGCAGGATGGCAATCTTGATGAAGATAGCATAAGCCCAGAGCCACTCCAACTGCAATATTGTATCTTGTCATCCACTCAGTGAGCATGTTCTCTTCCTTTCTCCCGTGCAAGAGGTCAGCCAAACTTCCATTAGGCATGTATTCATAAAGAAGAAGAGTCTCCTCATTGCCGGAGCAACAACCCAACAATTTAGCTATGTTTCTGTGCCTAACATTTCCCAGGACTTCTACCTCTGCTAATACCCATTTCTTTCGTTTCCCTCCCTCTTTCTCTTTCTCCACCCACCGTAGCTTCTTCACAGCTATGACATGACCCCCCGGCCTTTCAACCCTGTAAACTGTACCGGCTGCTCCAATGCCAATCATGTTATCAGGCTTCAAGCTCTCCAAAATATCTTCTGTTGTGAAGCTGAGACGCTGGAATGAGGTCATCTTCCAAGGGTTTTCAGGATGTTCTTCTGTGATATTTGAATGTTACAGTGTGCAGGAGTATGATTCAATTCCATACGAAAATACAAAACATCTGATAGGATTTCCTTATACCTCATAGGCAGACAACCATTGTCCCTTCTATAGATGAGTAGAATAAGTGCTTGGTTCTCTACACTAAATAAAGACAAAGTATAGTACTTATTGCTGAAAAAATAGGATTTAAATCGCGGTTCAATTTCTTGACATTCAGCTGGTCACAGAATTGTAGAGTGCATAATCATAAGTAATAAGAAATAAAAAATTACAAGTTTCCATATATGCAAATTGCAAATAGGTTTTATAAAATAAGAAATACAAAATTACTGATGGTTTCAATATATGCAAATTGCAAATAAGTTTTGTAAAATAAGAAATTAAGTACGAATACTGTTCTTTGCATAGCATAGTCTTATAAAATAAATAGGAAATATAATCAATAACAAAAATTATTGATGTCTCAAGATCTGCAAATGGAAAATAACAAATTGCAAGTACTGCAAAATGTTTCAAGATCTCCAAATTGGAAATAGCAAATTACTGATACTGCAAAAGGTCTTGTAAAATAAGCAGGAATACTGCTAATTGCATGGTAGCTGGTATTGCAAAAAGTCTGATAAAATAAACATATGTCGATCATCACCAAAAAGCTCATAACATGAACATACCCAACAACGATTACTTCAATGGAAACATATTTAATGTTGGCTTCCTTCCTTAGAACAACGTGGTGGACTGTCTGGCTGAGATGAAGAATGGGACCTGTGTTGTTGCAAGGATTGGGAGTCAAGGGCTGCTTTGCTTTTGGGGTGGGCTTCTGATAACATTGAAACAACGTCTCTCATCGATGGTCGGTTGATTGGAGACCTACTAGTGCAGAGGAGAGCCACTCTGAGGACCAGCATCATCTCTTCCTTGACTGAGAAACTTGGAACTCTAACACTTTGATCTAAGATCTTTTCCATCCCTTCCTTGGTCTGAAATCTTTCCTTGACCCAGTCCACAATGTTGACACCTTCTCCAAATTCTGGATCCATTGGCTGTCTTCCAGTCAAGAGCTCTAAGAGGACCACCCCAAAGCTGTATATGTCGCTTTTCTCAAAGACTTGAAGTGTGTAGGCATATTCTGCACAAATCCAAAAGATGCATAGACTCATGGACTTAATAGATTGCTACCATCCTCAATTAATGAAACAGTACAAGTCTGTGCTAGGTTTAACATATAACTTTCAGATATATATTACAAGAGAAAATCTGTGTAAGAATTTGATTGGCTATGTAGAAAACAATGAATGCTACCTTATAGCAAATTTAGGATTTTGAACTAAGCTGGGCTAAAACATAACTCCATACCCATCAATCACTGAGAATCTGATACACAAACTAACTTACAAATACATAAAAATAATAAGACTTTTTCCATAAGGTTGTCTGATCTGAGAATACTCATATTTCTGAATTCCTTCTTCAAATCCAAACAGTAGCTAAAACCGATTCCCTTTTACTTTTGTGTTCAGCTAATCTTAATACTTTAGGGATGTAAAACCAGTACAAGATTCTCCTTTTGTATTCTTAGATTTTCCAGGGTAAACAATCATGAAACTGAAAGAAAAATGCACTTAGACCATCCTAACTCACTTTGTAAGTAAATTATTCACATCAGAGACAATCATGTTAACATAAAATGGATTGATGGAGTATCATTCAAGAACAAAGTATAACCTACGATGTTAGACACTTTGCAAGTATATTGTTCACACCAGAGACAACCATGTTGACATAGAATGGATTGATGGAGTAACCTAAGATGTTAGACACTTTGTAAGTAAATTGCTCACATCAGAGACAATCATGTAACATAAAATGGATGGACAGAGTATCATTCAAGAACAAGCTATATCCTAAGCTATATCCGTAAAATTTTTCTGGTGCCGAAGAAGGTACACACTCTGTAGCAACAGATGTTGGAGGGTTGAAACCTTCCAAATCAGTCCTAGATGAAGCTGGTTCAAGAATAGATGTGTTTACCATTACACTAGGATCAGTTTTAGTGTCCTCTTGTAACTATGGAAATTCTTCTGTAGAGGCAGGGATACCAGAAATAGTTGGAGAAACTGGAGTCTCTGAGGACGTTGAAACATAAGTTTAAAATAAACCAGGAGACTTTGGCCCAGTTAAACAAGATTGCTTGGCCTAGAGTGGTTTCGTTTCCGAAGTCAAAGACGGTTGACTCAATAGTCTCCACGAACAATGGGGTTTTGATTGACTTTCTTCCACGATTGTGGATTACTTGATCAACTCAAAATAAAAAAGGGGAAAATGTTATTCCTTATAATTAAATGAATTTTATGATGCTTTGACACAACTTTCTTTTCCAATTTTTAAGAGTTGAGAAAAAGCTAAAGATGACTCTAGTCGCCTTCGATTTTTAATGAGCTTGAAGTGATAAGTGCTCAAATAGACCTATTCTTTTAAGGAGTCTGAAAAGGAATGAAAGTGACTACTCTGGAAATCTAGACAGAGGGATTACCAAACCAATCACTAAACTGTAGAATACTTTTTATGGTACGTCAGTCAATCTTCCCGAATGTTGTGTTCAATGCATTGCGAACGATAGGGCAGCAGACACGGCTTCCTAAGGATAAAGGATGTAGCCTATTGTGTTCTTCCAATATATACTCGATGGTATGTGGGAGCACAAGTCCGTACTGGCACTTGTCATCTCAAAGAGGAGGAATCACCCAACCTATGATGAAAGTGATAGTTACCAGGCTTTACAAAATCGGAATACATCTCTAGCCTAGACTTCTAAATGTTGTGTGTTAGGTTCGAAAGCGTTTTTATGTTCATTGAGGTTTATTTTTCAGTTGACCTTTCTTAAGAAGTTTGGCTTTAAATTTCACCGCGTGATGTAGATATATAATTCCTAAATATGCAACCTAAGATGATAAACATTTGTTTACTTTCTTTTTGCAATGAAAATCCTAGCTACTAAGGAAAGAGAGATGAAATTCTTTTAACATAGCGCAGAGAGCACACACTAGATGCACTTTCCTAAATCAATTTCAGCATGCAGTCTAAATGAAAATGCACATGCATGTATTGTTTTTCAATTTCCTTAATGTGAGAATGACAAAAGAAAACTAAGTACAGATCTGAACTATCTTCTTTCAAAGCGACAATACTAACAATTTTCTCTTCAAAAAACGAAAGGAAGGCTAAGATGACACTTTGCGATTTCGAATTTAAAATTGCTTTCGACACTTGAAATACTATTAATTCAAATCAAATACAATGGAAAAAGTGTAATTGACTATATAAAAGAGGAATGCTTTACGACACTCTTTTTCTTGACTGAAAATGACACTTGCAACACTTTCAAATCAAAAGACGACAGTTCAACTAAGCTACTTTTTGAAAACGAGAACTGTAAATGATGAAAAATACATAAAAAAACATTCATAATTCCTTATCAGTGGAGACTGAATAATGCAAAGGAAGATGGTTTCAACAGTGATATACTGATCATAGATAGCAAAACTACTGAATAAAGCTGAAGACAATGAAGAAAAAACTAAATTTTGGAGGCAGAAACAGTCTTACTCAATCATCGCACCTGTAACACAAGGAAATAGGGATGCATCTCACCTACAACACACGGGAGGTGCGAAGCATGTAGATGTCCAATGAGAGATAGTGCGATGGTCCAAGGACAAGATTGGCTTGGTTTTCACTCATAGTTTGTAGCTAAGTTCGAGGATTTAGGCTGTGCTAATGATAGTCAATAAACAGAAAGTATAGGGGTTGATCTAATGAGGTTATTTGAGCTACCACCAGGGCACTTAGGATGTTTACAAGTCAGATGTTCAGTTCATAAACCAACCCGGAGATTGACTGAAGCAGCGTTGATCTACTTTGCAGTTGCATAGCAAAAGCAGTTCAAAGGCTAGCTAGCTTAACTTTAGGCTCCGTTTGTGGTTTATAAAGCAAACAACAGTAACAAAACAAACAAACTATTTTCTCCCCAGTGGAGTCGCCATTTTGTTATTGGGAAAACTAGTGTCCATTAGAGTTGCTAGTGCCACTAAGACTGGTAGCTATCTTAGAAACAAACGAACTAAAGTTACTTGTGTTTTCCTTTATGAGAAATAGATGAGAGAGAAGCAGAGAGTGCCAACATCAGTCTTTCGCTAGTCTCCTTTCTTGTTTCTTATCTCCTTTGATAGAGCTTTCGCCACTCCTTTCCCATTTGTCCCACTTCAAAGAACACTTGTAGAGTCAAAGCAGAAAAATACCATCAAAGCATAGAGATCTATAACCATAAAAAATGTAGGATCAAATGTACATTAACCATACAAATGCATATACAAATACAAGATTCAGAGATATACAAGCATATGGAGGAAAACTCAAATAGCTTTATTGATAGAAGTAGTAGAAGAGAGGATTACAACCAAGCTGTCTGATCCAGCATCATCCTCCCGACATGAAAGCCCTCTTCACCTCATACAAAGCAAGATCACCCAACAATATAATGTCTTCAAAGAGAAACCAACATCACTTCCTTACAAATTACAAAATTACAGCCTCTGGATCTCTAAGATGAGGGATCCATATATAGATGTTTGTCAGAAAGTGAGTTAGCTTCTAGGATTTTGATTAGTGTCATTTCACTGATAGTTCTTGGTTCCACTTGGAGATTTCATGATCTCTTACTCATCCTTGGGCGAATTCAGATAAGCAAGTGTCATATGAACAGTTTCTAGAAGATTCTGAGTTTCCACCTAGAAAACTGCTCCTGCCATTTGTCTACTCTTGCTCATTGCACCCTATAGAAGGGCTTTTCAGTATGAATCACACCCCCCATGTGTAACAGGTGAGATGCATCGCACCCTCAACATGGAGCAGTCTGTATGGTCTAGTTTTGACCAGTTCTGAGCAATTTTTCAAGGCAAACTTCTGGGAAATGATGTAATCAACTAACCTTATTCCTTTAGGGTATGAAACAACACTTTTATCGGTTTATAAGCCCTTGGTTTATGCATATATGTAATTTGGATTGCAGTGCCCAAATATTTCTATAAAAATTTGAACAACCAAGCTAGGAGAAATCTTGATTTTCCCAAGGTCACTCCAGAGGTGCAGCAATTCTCCTGAGGAAACTATATTTTTGGCATTTCTCTAAAACCATGACACCTATGTAAAACGTGAACGAGGTTTTTCTTCCTTGGCCAATTATGGAGAGAAACCTCTCTCACTTTTGTCAAATTCATTTTTTCATACTCAGAAACATCATTTGAGTAAAACTTATCTCGATGTGTGGAACCGGGGATTTGTCGAAATGAAGTGAAATGAAGAGGATAAGGGGCTTCTAAATTCTTTAGAAAGTTTTTGGAAGTAGGGAGGGATCTTAGGAAGTAGTAGAAAGTGAAATTTCAAATGTTGAGTGAGGGGAACGGGTTCAAAAGGGAAAAGCATAGGCCTAGCCTAGAAAATTGTCAAATTGTAGCAATAAACGAGGGTTTGTGGGAAAATGATGAATTTGAGGGATATGAGTGGTGGGAAGCATTTAAGAAGGTATATTAAGGATAGGGGAAGTTGTATGAGCATCAGGATACAAGTTTTGTTGATTATTTTACCATCCAAGAGAAATTACCTTCAAAACCCTAGGAGAGGGAAATGAGGCTTACCCAAGTACAATTGAAGCATGAACAAGGTGTAAAATGACCCATTGGAACCTGAAATGATGATAAAAACTCTTTGAATGATGGTACACTAAGCTGAATGGTGACATGGGCCAATACTTGGAAGACTTTGGAAGGAGTGACAACAACCCTAGACCTAATACCTAGTAACCAAATTTTACTTGAAGACTCACTGAAATGACAAAATTTGACTTTGACACCCTGAGACCACTTTGTAAGAGTGTGTTTGATCACTGGTGGAAGGCTTAAAATACTGACACTAACATTGGCTCCATTGGGGATGGTAGCTCCTGGGAGGTGCCAAGAACCATAGATCTTTGGGAGAAGTAGACTAGTGCCTCGTACATTGGGCAATATGGAATCAACATCTTGGCAACAAAAACATCAAAACTCAAGACTCAAGACTCATAATTGAAATCAGTAAGAACTAATACTAACTCAAAACTGAAACAAGACACTCCAAAGCTGAAACTAGACATTTAGTAGCTGAAACTAGACATTCAGTAGCTGAAACTATCTCGAAATTGACAAAAAAAAATGGCTCAAGACTTACTTAACTGAAACAAGTACTTACAAAGCTTTTTAATGGCAATAGTCTATCAAGATTTGAGGGCTTCAAATCATGATGACAACCACCTACCTACTAATGAAATATGTACAATCATGTGAAGTGAGCCTTCCAATGTAACCAATCCAACATATGGCTACTCACTGAAATTCTGCTCTCACTTTCGCCGAGCGAGTAGAATGATGTACGTGTAGGCAACTCATAATAACAACTAAAACCAAGGCTTGTGCTAACAAACCAGGCTACATTCATCTTTTTCAATGCTTGCAAAAGAATGTCGAAAGGATCTTGAAAATCGTGAAGCACTAGCTTGTTTCAAGATCTAGCATCAAAAATACAAGTACTCCCTTCATTCTAATCTGAAAGAACAATTGGTTGTTGATTGATAGGAAGGCATAGAGAAGTATAAGCTTCTATTATCTGAGTGTTGGTTGTAAATTCCTTAACCATGAGAAATCCTGACTCGATTTCTGGCATATTGTCTCGCTCAGGCTCACATTCCTCAGTTTCATAGTCTAATCCTTTCTTAAACATAAAAAAATCTTCAAGATTATCAAACATGATAGCCTTATCATTTTCAAAAGTGGAATAAGTTTCACCAACACCTTCTTGACCATGTGCACACTGTAGACCTGCAGTAGTTTGGGTTGTAACATGACCTTTCAGGAATTGATCTATTTCATCTTCAAATAGAGGAGATAAGACTTTTTGTTTTCATTTTCTTAAGTGATTATTGTCTTCTTGAAATAACATGAAAAACATGAAAAACCTTACTGACAGTCCTCAAATCCCTGATCTTCTGAAATTTGAAAACATTGTTGATCATCTTCATATGACATGGAAATCAAATTGTCATGTTTCTTATCGCACTCATCAGTCATACGAGGGAAAACTTCAGATGGTTCTTGAAACTCAAAACTAACACTCTATCATTTACCACTGAGTTATCCAAAGAATATTTTTCACTTAGATGAACAAAGATCTCATCTTGTTTTTCATAAAAGGACTAGATTATCTCCTCATGAAGACTTTGTTCTAATGAAATGAGAACGCTTGGGTCAATAACTCTGTCTTCTTCATTCCAGATGATCTCATCAACAGAGCTCTCCTTCATGGGATTCACAACAAGGTACTCTTCATCATCACGATCTGAATCTAGATCTTTATTATCCATCTTGACTTTATCACAATCTAAAATCAAAACTTGATTTCCCTGCATACTATCTTCTGCTATGAGCAGATTTGAAATAAAACATTGCCTTCCATCATTTTCTATTGTACTAATATCTTGAATTTGCTGAAATTTTTCCTGAGCATCTTGACAAGTATCCTCTAAGCTCTCTTTATCCTACTAAAATGGATTTTCATACAGGGCTTCCATGATCTCATCATCCATGAAGTCATAATCTTCATAAATTCTCTCAAGATTTTAAATAAAACTATAAACATGTTTGCAATAGTTCTGAACTAATATTAAGGATGGACAAGATTTTTTATACCTTTCAAAGAACATGGTATGAAAATCCTTCAAACAATAAATAATAATAGGCAGCAAACTTTCATACCAAGATCAGGCTTCACCTTCCAGAGTGGCCATGAATATCTTCATCAAGTAATCTTCAAGTAAATCAACCCTCAACTTGTGAATATGCATGTGAAATCTAACCAGATGTAAAGCAGCATCATTTTATCATCATCTTTAAACATAGGCAAATTCCTTTGCCAATATACCTTCAAAATTTTATTTGGGAAACTTGGAATGTGATCTCGGCTAATGCAAGCATACCTTCGATCCAGCAAATCCATTTTGATAACAATGAATTCACTAAGAAATTATTTAGGCTATTGGTTCTTGAAGAGTAGAGTTGCCATAAAAATTTTGAACCTTGGGATTCTTTGACACTAAAGTCACTAGGTGAATGATTCAACCTTCCAATATCTGATTGTTGTCCACAATCAACAATCAGATCTAAACTTGATACATTTCCATAGCTTTAGAGGCAAGTTGTTCCACTACATATTTTCTAGATCCTAGTTTAGATGTTGTTGAAAACAACTCCTTAACTCATGGATTCAACCCCTAATGGCTAGCATAGGTGGTTTTATGCCTATATTATGTACTTTCTTAGTCAATTGAAAAGGTTAGACTCTTGTGGATGCATTGAGCACTATTGTAAATCATTCTGTAGTTTGGCAAGGAAATGAACCAGGGTTTTACAGCATTTTGTGGGATTCTTGTGGTAATGTGTCTTGGCATTGTTTTTTCCTCTGTGATTTAGTTTCTATTATGTGTATATGTTTTAGCATCTATTTCTTTCTTCATAACTAAATGAATCAAGAGAATTAGGTAGAATCCATTGATATTCAGTGCTCTGCCTAGAGGATACATTTACTTTTAATGTTTTCTATTGTTTGAAGAGGACTCATGAACTTTGCATGCCCTCTCCAACTCCTCATTGGTCTTAGACTTACCATCACACCCAATTCAGAGTGCCAAAGCACCTACCTACCTCGCCCCACAGAATCTCCTGCAAATCTGAGTTGATTTCATGGACCCAAAGCTGTCATATTCATTTGATCCAACTACCAACCATAAAATTCAAACAAAATCCTCTAACCTAATATACCTAGCCTAAAATCAACATTTATTTTCAGTCATCTCAAGCCCTAGTTTCCATATTCTAATTGAGATTGATAAGGAGAGAGCCCTCTCCCGACCTAGAAGGGCTAACTTCCAAGTTAATCATGGTTTGATGTTACCCTAGACTTGCCTTCCTTCAACTTGAGGTAGATTTAGGCACTAACACTCCCACATTCTCTCTAGAATAATGAAATAATATGTTAGCCTCTATGGTGCACTTTCTCCCATCTCTGAAAGTTCTTACATGAGTGAGTGATTCCACTCTCTTGTCCTCTACATGTGGTTTCTCTGCATCATCCTGAGGTTCCTCCTTTGGAGCTAAAATATCCTCAACTGCATATAACTGAAGATCCCTCTCAAGGAAACATCTCATGGCCTTCTCTTCATCGAACTTCACATCTCTACGAACCATTTTCATCTTGTTGGATGGAAGGTACACCTGATTGTTGTAATGTGTATCAGTGTACCCCACAAATATGCCCAACTCAGTTGTTGGCTCTAGCTTTTTCCATGCATCCTTGGTAACATGAAAGTAGACTAATGAACCAAATATCTTGAAGTGTGCCACATCTGCTTTCTTAACTGAAAAAGCTTCTTCTGGTGTATTCATCCCAAGAATATGATGAGGGCTTTTGTTCTGCAAATAAATGGTTGTGTTACATGTTTCGACCCACAAGTGCAGTGGCAGGCCTTGATCATGTAACATCAGCCATGTCATTCCTACAATACTTATGTTCTTCCTTTCAGCCACCCATTATGTTATGGGTTATCAGGTGTTATTAACTCCCGTCGAATGCCTTCTGAAGCACATAAGTTCTTGAATTCATTGACACATATTCTCCACCATTATCGCTTATGAGAGATTTAACTTTCCTGCCAGTATCTTTCTCAACAAGTGCTTTAAATTTACAAAATTTAGCGAATGTCTAATTTCTCTTCTACATGAAGAAAATCTAGCATTTACAAGAAAAAAATATCAACAAATATTACCTGTGCTTGGTCGTGGACATTATTGAGAACATTTCACACACATATGAGTGAACTCGATCAAGGATCACTTGCACTCGACTATCTTTGTCATTAAAGGAAGATTTGATGTACTTGTTAGCTCTGCTATACAAAAGGATCAAAAATGGATTCTGAACGCTCTCAAAGTCTACAAACACACCTAAATTCATGCCAAAGGATCCATACGTGCTGCTGAAATCTTCAAGGTTGGGTCAATAGCCTTCCACCGATCAAGAATATCGCAAGAGGGAAAGCCCTTGGGAGAGCACAAATACACTATCAGGAGGCCTAAAACACTCCAAAACCATTGAAAAACCCAAATTGCAGGCTTAAAGGTCCAAATGAACAACAGTCGTTCGATCTGGCCGATCAACGGTCCAGATCTCATCGGCGGGTATCGCATCGGCATAAGGCATTGACCCTTCACCAAGGATCGGGGTACAATACATTGCCAATGAGCGATTGCCGATATCGCATCGACGGGTTGCAATCGACAGAGGGATCGGCAGTATCAACGCTTTTAAAAGGGGCAATGGAGATGGTGATTGGTGATTTCATGATGACCGTCGATCGCGTATCTGAATCAACGACCGAGATCATGTCACAATATCGCTATCGGGATAGCCAAAGGGGCAGGGCCTTCACATATGATATGCTTGCGACCCGATGAGGTGGACTCGATGGCGTTATAAATTAGTTCTGATAAATTGTCGGGTCTGCAACGATATCGCTATCGGTGTTTTCAAAGGAGCGGGGCTTTTAAATAAGACATGCATTCGACCCGATGGGTCGGACCCGATGGCATTATGAATGATTTCTGATAAATTTTCAAATCTGCGCTAAAGCCTTTTTCAATGGTTTTGGGCGCATTTTTGTTATATAATGAAATATAAGCAAATACAAAGGAAGCCGTGGTGGGTGCCGATAGCGATGAAGCCCGGACCCGAAAGGGTCCAAAAAGTGAAATACATTTATTTTTAGGTCTTCCAAAGGCGAATTTCTCATGTTTTGCAGAATTTTTCAATGTATTTTCAAACATAAAGGAAAGGGAGGGATTGGAGGCATCGGCCCATATCGCATTGGCCCAGATCGCGTCGGCATATTGCAATCGGGGAAACCAAAGGTGCTCAACACTTTCATATATGCCAATGTGATGAGACCCAGACCCGATGGATTTCCGAAGCAGAATCATTTAACTTTTGAAGTCCGCCAAAGGCAAATTTTGTGTTTTGTAGCATTTTTATATATTTTCAAATATATGGAGAAACAGAGGCTTGGCCGACTTAAGATATGCACTGCTACCCAAAAGTCGGACCCGATAGAGAGCATATGCATCAATGAACCTTTGATGATTCAAATGAGGCAAAGGGGGCAGGATTTTTCAATGGTGCGGAGCTGGTTAAAGTGGATATGGAGCAGTACAGTAGTAGGTGACTGCATTCAATACACAGTATGGCCAAGAAGGAAACAGGACACCACCAATTAGTTCAGAGCATTCAATGGTTATGGGTTTCACCCATATTTCGCTCCACCTACCCAAGGAGGACCTCAGCGCGCCAGAGAGGGTCAAATCCATTTAAAACACAGTCAGATTTGTATTAGAGGCCCATTTCTAAGTGTAAATGTGGTTGGTGGCCATTTATGGGCTCCTCCACACATGTTTAGCAGAGATATTTTGTAATGTAACACCATATATACCCAGAACAGAGATGTAATCAAATTGATGAGTGTTTGATGAATGAGAGCTTGTTGTAGCCTTTAACTTCTGGAGACTGTAAATACTATGAGACCTACAGCTTCTGGTCTTGATTTCCAACTAATACAAGCTTCTTTTGCTATTACTTGCTCACCTTTCACTTCTTCTATGTTCCAGCCTATGTCTGCTTTGCATTTGTTTGGTGTACTGTAAATGTTTGGCATTAGAGGGGCTGTCATCCCACCTCTGTGTTATAATTTAGTGGTTCACTAAAATTGCTTGCAGATTCTTGTTGTTTTAATATTAGAGAGTTGTCATCCTCTCTGTATATTGAATAATAGTCTTGCAGACCTTCTAACTGGTTGCAGCTGGCCATCACAGGGTCCTGTGCATCTGCTGGTGCAATCAGTCTTCTCCATCATCACTTTTACCTTAAACTGTGAGTAGTTGGTGGTTAAAAGCCTTGTAGTTTGGGGGTCTTCACCCATGTCTGGGGATAATCATAGTAGGAGTGGTTATCTGGCTTAAATGTGCAGCATATCTTCCATTTATCCATCATTTAATCCAACATAATTGTTGAATTTTTAATGTTCCTGAGCATCACCGATTTACAACCTAGGTGAGTTTCTTGGGGTGATAACATTAATTGGCGCCGCTGCCGAGGAGAGAAGAGAATCAGAGCTCAAGCTTCCCTGGGAAAACGACATAGTTTCAAGCTTTGATGACAGACAAGGTTTGAACACAGACATTGGTTGTAATCATCTGTCTGGGGACTCCATTGGTGGAAGACCATCCTTTGGCGACTCCACATTGAAGTTCTGGCTCAGTTTGTGAGGCATACTAGAAGAAATCCTCAGAAATCTCCAGCTGAACCGTTGCTTGACCCTGAAAGAATTGTTAGATCAACGAAATCATCAAAGAAAGGGGCCTCGGGTTCAGGTAAGTCAAAAAAATCTCATTTATCTCTAAAAAATGAGTTTATAGCTCGAGAATTACTGCTTGAAGTCTTAGAGCCCAACACTGTTTGTAAAGAAATTCCTTCAGAGATTAGTTCAGCCCCTTGTGCACTTAGTTCCCCTTTGAATCTCAGTCCAAAGAAAGCTTCCCATACCGTCCAAAACATCCCAATATCTCTACCATCCATTGCATTATCTCCTACAGCTCCATCTGTTAGTATTCCTCCACATATTCCAAATATGGCAGGACAGCAAGCACCCACTAGGATTGAGAGGATTGTTGCTGCTAGATATGGACCTTTGGTATTGCCTGTGCCTCTAAATCCTATGCCTATGGGAGAATATCAAAAATATATGCCTAAATTTACTGGAACATAGGGAGTGACAGCAGAAGAACATCTTGAAGCCTTTTACAGTTATGTTGATAACTTAGATATAAGTGATAATGATGTATGGATGAGAGTTTTTGTCCAAAGCCTTGATGGAGAGGCTAGGAAGTGGTTTAGAGAATTACCCCAGGGATCTATAACAGATATTGAAGCATTAGATGATGCATTTTTGAAGCAATGGGGAGATAAGAAGGACTTGTTGTATTATCATACTGAGTTTGGAAACTTAAAAAGAGAAAAGGGTGAGTCTGTGCCTAACTTCAATAAGAGATTTAATAAAATGTATAGTAAAATACCAACTAAGGTAAAGCCTACCCCCACCACTGCCAAACTCACATATGCCAATGCTTTTGACCCTGATTTCTGCTTATTGTTGAGAGAAAGACGATGTGCTACTTTGAATGATATGCAAGAAGCAGCCCTGGAGGTGGAATCCAATATTATGGCAGCAGAGAAGTTGAAGAGTCAAGTTGATAGAAGAAGGCCGAGAGGTGAGGCTTCTTCTTCCTGTGCTTCAACTTCAGAGCCTAAGTTAGACAAAATGACTAAGATGATAGATTCATTGGCTGCTGAAATTTCTAAGCTAAAGGTTGAGCAGACTTCAGGAAAAACAAGGTAGTAAAGCACATTTGCTCCAAGAAACCCAAACCCATTCAGAAAAGCAAATGATCAGCTACAAATCATGCGAAGGGGTGAAGAAGCAAAAGAAGATCATAAAGTCAAAGCTCCCTTTTAAAATGCAGTCATGGAGGGGGAACAATCTGGAGAAGATGAAGATGAAATTCACTACATGGAAGATAAGGGTAGCGCTGCGTTTTTAACATTGGCCGAATATGAAGAGTCATTGTTGCAAGAGAAAAACAAGAAAAGGTGGGATAGTGGTGCTATTATTCAATCTGGTGAGCAACAACAAAAATATAATCTAAGATCCAATGCAAAGAATGCCAAAGAGAATGTTTCACAAGAAGTCGTTGCCCAAACAGCTCCACAGAATACCAGGCAAAGAAGACCAGCAACTGATCCTATCACCCTCAAAGCTCCAGTTCAAGAGGTAAAAACTCCTGATAAAGTATTCTCTTCTTTTATTTTTGAGTCAAAAGTTCAGAAATTGAAAGTAGTTGTGCCTCTGGCTGAGTTGGTGAAGAGTGAATTATTTAGAAAACCCATCCTTGAAGCCCTTGAACTAGAGTCTAAACAAACCTCCATTGACTCTGTCAATTTGCAAGATGACAAGCCTGCTATTGTGTTTAGCCCCATGATTGAACCTGCTGATAATAGTTCTCCATCTTTCTATGTTTCATTGACTATCCATGATAAAATCCTCCACAATTTCCTGCTAGACATAGGGGCCAACCACAATCTAATGCCTAAAACTATCATGGAAGAGTTAGGCCTTGATATCACTAGACCCTATCAGTGATTTGTTCTCTTTTGATTCAAGGAATGTAAAATGCCTTGGATTAATTAAGGATCTGGCCATTACCTTAACCCAGCTACCCATGAAGAGTATGATGATGGATATAGTGGTGGCCAATGTCCCTCTGAAGTATGGTATGCTGTTGTCTAGAGGGTGGATTAAAAGACTAGGTGGGACATTACAGAATGATCTATCTTATGCAATTGTTCCACTGCTTGGAGGAGAAAGCAGGAGGTTATATAGAGAAGCACAACTGGCATATATCATTAGTGATGAGAAGAATCCTACAAACCATCCCATATATGCAGTGGACACTGATTTTGGAGCATGCATTCTCCAAATAGAAGAGTCTCAAAAGGCCTCATTGCAGATCATGAAACCAACAGATCAGGCCAAGCATGATATAGGAGGACAGATTTGGGAGATGTTCTTTGATGGAGCATGTACCAAAGAGACTGCAGGAGCAGGGGTGGTGCTAATATCTCCACGGCAAGAAACAGTTCAATTGTCTCTAAAGCTGGTTTTTCAGGTGACAAACAACATTGCAGAATATGAAGCACTGTTGTTGGGCCTTCATGCAGCCAAAGATAGAGGAATAAAGAAGCTAAAGGTATTTGGGGATGCTGATCTGATAATTTAGCAAGTAAATAAAACATTCCAAGCAAAGCGTCCGAGGCTGAGAGCATACAAAGATGAGGTATGGAGAGTCAAAGATTTCTTTGATTTTTTCTGCATTTCATACATTCCTAGAGCCCAAAATCAGCTTGCCGACTCCCTTGCTATTTCATCTAGTTTGTTCATCTCTCCATCGCCTCCCAAACTAGTTTATGAGGTACAAATGAAGTATAGGCTCTCCTTGCTTGATAATGTCCACCATTTGAAGGTTTTTGATGATGATGATGAGTTAAATAGATTTCTTCAAGTCATTGATGAGTTTTCTGAAATGCAAATTGACCAAAATAATGATGCTTTGTTAGAAGATCCCAAGTCCTAGCTTAAAAATAAGATTGGCAAGAATAGCATAGTCCAACTTCCTAGTAACCATATCCCTAAGGGTCTGATTCCTCTTGAGAGATTGTTTGATCATAATGATGTGCCATACAAAGCTGCCCAAAAAGAGGATCCATCTACAGTTTGTAAGCATGATATAGGAAGCCCAGGTCAGCCCAAATTTATAAATATGTCTACTAATTTATCAGCTGATCAGAATGCCGAATACTGCAAGCTAATGAGGCAATTTGCTGATGTGTTCACTTGGGAGTACAGCGATCTGAAGACATATGACAAGAATATAATTCAGCATAAAATTCCACTTGAGAAAGGCACCATTCCTTTCAAACAGAAGCTGAGACCAATGAATCCTATGTTCCTTCCTCTGTTTGAGAAAGAAATTAAAAAGATGTTGGCTGCTAAGATTATAGTACCTCTCAGATATTCTAAATGGGTGGCCAATCTTGTTATTGTGAGGAAGAAGAATGGAGAAATCAGACTGTTTGTTGATTTCAGGAATCCGAATAAATGTTCCAAAAAGGATAATTATCCTCTGCCAAAAATGGAGCATTTGTTGCAACAAGTCTCAGGAGCCAAAGTAATGTCTTTTATAGATGGATTTTCAGGCTTTAATCAAATCGTTGTGCACCCAAATGATCAAGATAAGACTGCATTTACCACTCCTTGGGGCACGTTCATGTATGCAAAAATGTCGTTTGGGTTGATGAATGCTGGAGCCACCTTTCAGTGAGCTATGGATATAGCTTTTGTGGGAGAGAAGGAAAAATTTGTGCTAATCTACCTTGATGACATAACAGTTTATTCCAGCAGCCATCATGATCATTTACAGCATTTGAAAAAGGTGTTTTTGAAGTGCAGGAGGTTTGGAATTTCAGTCAATCCCAAAAAATCCCAATTTTCTTTGGAAGAAGGCAAACTGTTGGGGCATGTAGTGTCTGCTGCAGGTGTTGAAATTGACCCAGAAAGAGTCAAAGCAATTCAGGCTTTGACTCTCCCAAGATCAAAGAAAGACATACAGTCTTTTCTGGGCAAAATTAATTTTGTAAGGAGGTTCATTCCGAATTTTGTAGAGCTGGTCAAGCACATAACCTCCATGTTGAAAAGGGAACAGAGGTAAAATGGACTAATGCAGCAAGGAAATATTTTGATTCCATTAAGAAGGCTATTATGGAAGCTCCTACTTTGATAAGCCCTGACTATAGCAAGGAGTTTCACTTGTTTTCATTTGCCTCTAGGGATACCATTGCAGTTGTTTTGTTGTAGCAGGATGAAGCAGGTCAAGAGCATCCAGTGGCCTTTTTTAGCAAGAATTTGAGAGATGCTGAACTAAGGTATGATATTATCAAAAAGTAGGCATATGCTCTTATCAAATCCTTGAAAGCTTTCCGTGTATACATCTTGCATTCCAAAATAGTTGCATACGTGCCTTTTGCTGCAATAAAGGATGTCTTAACGCAGCCTGATGCTGATGGAAAAAGAGCGAAATGGATTGCAAAATTGATAGAATTCAACATAGAGCTGAAGCCCACCAAGCTGGTAAGAGGTCAGGGGCTTGCCAAGTTATTGGCTAAAGAAAATTGCAGGTCTTTGGACATTGATGTCTTGTTCACTATGGCAGAAATTGGTCAAATAGAAGAGCATGAAATAGCTGAATCGGAGAGTAAACAGTCAGTCCCCGAGAACCTAGCTTCATGTAGTTGGTATGATGCAATAATTAATTTCCTTTTAAAGCTAGAAGTCCCTTCAGAATTTTCTCAAAGTCAAGCAAGAACCTTAAAGCTCAAGGCAATGAAATATTGCATCAATGATAGCTTGCTCTACTGGAGGGATCCATCTGGAGTGCTTTTAAGATGCCTGGACAAAGAACAGTCAATAGAGGTTATGCAGCAATTCCATAACAGCATATGTGGAGGACATCATTATTGGAGAACTACAGCCCATAAGATTCTCAGAACTGGGTACTATTGGCCCTCTTTATTTTCTGATGCATTTGCTTTTGTTAAATCTTGTGACAGGTGCCAAAGATTTGAAGGTAAGCAGCAATTAAAATCCATGCCCCTAAAACCAATAATTGCAAAGGGACCTTTTCAGCAGTGGGGCTTGGATTTCATTGGTGAGATCAACCCACACTCCAGTGGCCAGCATAGGTGGATATTAGTTGCCACTAATTATTTTACAAAATGGATTGAGGCAATTCCTACAAGGAAAGCCGATCATAATGTGGTCATGAAATTCTTAACAAAAAAAAATTCAACAGATTTGGTTGCCCACATAAGCTAATAACAAATAACGCAAAAACCTTCAAGGCAAAAGAGTTGGTGGAAATGTGTGATTCAATCGGCATTAAACTTGTTCATTCCACCTCTTATTACCCTCAAGGGAATGGTCTAGTAGAATCCTATAATAAAAGCCTGATCAGGATAATTAAGAAGCTATTAGAGGATAATAAGAAGAATTGGGATGCCAAGCTCAAGTATGCGCTTTGGGCAGACAGAGTGACCATCAAGAGATCTACAGGCTGCTCTCCCTTCAAGCTGGTATATGGTACCGATGTTGTTTCTCCAATTCAACTTACCCTCCCTGTAGCAAAATTTCTCCAAACAGCGTAGGATGAAGAAGATGATGTGACTAACAAACTCACTGATTTAATAGAGTTGTATCAGATTAGAGAGCAGTTGGTTGAAAAAGCTACATCACATCAGAAAAAGGTCAAGGAAGCCTTTGAAAAGAAGGAAAAAAGAGATAATTTGTAGGTTGGGGATTTGGTTCTGAAATGGGATGCATTTAAAGAAAAGAAAGGCAATCATGGGAAATTTGATGCTCTCTGGACAGGCCCTTTCATCATTTCACAGATTCAAGGGAACAACACCTTCATACTGAAAAGTATGGGAGGAGAACCAGTTTTTGATGGCCCAGTTAATGGGCGGTTTTTAAAAAATTATGTGATTTAAGGTCTTTGGCCTTAAAAAGCTGTAAATATCGTGCTTTTATCAATTTTTAGTATAGTTGTAGTAGACTCCATGCCCAATGGAACACTAGGAATTTTTGGCTAATTTGTTTGTTGCTGGAAAGGCATTCATCTGCAGGTTCTTGAGACCTCACAGGGAGGATCTCATCCCCAGAAGGAGCCAGTGTTAGCTCTCCTATATAAAAGAAAATGGATTCTAAACACTCTCAAAGTCTGCAAACACACCTAAATTCATGCCAAAGGATCCATACGTGCTGGTGAAATATTCAAGGTTGGGTTAATAGCCTTCCACCGATCAAGAATATCGCAAGAGGGAAAGCCCTTGGGAGAGCACAAATACACTATTGGGAGGCCTGAAACACTCCAAAACCATTGAAAACCCCAAATTTCAAGCTTAAAGGTCCAAATGAACAGTAGTCGTTCGATCTGGCCGATCAACGGTCCAGATTTCATCAGCGGGTATCGCGTCGGCATAAGGCATCGGCGCTTCACCAAGGATCAGGGCACAATACATCGCCGATGAGTGATCGCCGATATCGCATCGGCGGGTCGCAATCGACGGAGGGATCGGCGGTATCGACGCTTTTGAAAGCGGCAATGGAGATGGTGATCGACGATTTCATGAGGACCGTTGATCGTGTATCCAGATCAACGGTCGAGATCATATTGCAATATCGCTATCGAGATAGCCAAAGGGGTAGGGCCTTCACATATGATATGTTTGTGACCCGATGAGACAGACCCGATAGAGAGAATATGCATCAATGAACCTTTGATGATTCAAATGAGGCAAAGGGGGCAGGATTTTTCAATGGTGCGGAGCTGGTTAAAGCGGATATGGCGCAGTACAGCAGTAGGTGACTGTATTCAATACACAGTATGGCCAAGAGGGAAACAGGACACTGCCAATCAGTTCAGATCATTCAATGGTTATGGGTTTCTCCCATATTTCACTCCACCTGTCCAAGGAGGACCTCAGAGCGCCAGAGAGGGTCAAATCCATTTAAAACACAGTCAAATTTGTATCAGAGGCCCATTTCTAAGTGTAAATGTGGTTGGTGACCATTTATGGGCTCCTCCATGCATGTTTAGCAGAGATATTTTGTAATGTAACACCATATATACCCATAACAGAGATGTAATCAGATTGATGAGTGTTTGATGAATGAGAGCTTGTTGTAGCCTTTAACTTCTGGAGACTGTAAATACTATGAGACCTGCAGCTTCTGGTCTTGATTTCCAACTAATACAAGCTTCTTTTGTTGTTACCTTCTCACCTTTCACTTCTTCTATGTTCCAGGCTGTGTCTGCTTTGCATTTGTTTGGTGTACTGTAAATGTTTGGCATTAGAGGGGTTGTCATCCCACCTTTGTGTTATAATTTAGTGGTTCATTAAAATTGCTTGCAGATTGCTGTTGTTTTAATACTAGAGAGCTGTCATCCTCTCTTTATATTGAATAATAGTCTTGCAAACCTTCTAATTGGTTGCAGCTGGCCATCACAGGGTCCTGTGCATCTGCTGGTGCAATCAATCTTCTCCATCATCACTTTTACCTTAAACTGTGAGTAGTTGGTGGTTAAAAGCCTTGTAGTTTGGGTGTATTCACCCATGTCTGGGGATAATCATAGTAGGAGTGGTTATCTCGCTTAAATGTGCAGCATACCTTCTATTTATCCATCATTTAATCCAACATAATTGTTGAATTTTTAATGTTCCTGAGCATCACCGATTTACAACCTAGGTGAGTTTCTTGGGGTGATAACAATACTTCCCCAATGTACACCCTTTACATGTGTCTCTCTACTCTAGTGTACCCTTGGGAAGTCCTATAGAAATTCATCATGATCTTTAGAGCTTCGTGGTGCAAGTGACCAAATATTTTATGCCACAACTCACTAATGTCTCAGTTTTGCACCTTCTCTACTTTAGTGCTCAAAGTAGTGCATTATTCTACCTCTAATTTGTAGAGGTTCTTCACTCGAACCCTAATCTACTTCACCTGTCATGTGGCTATATGAAGATGGAAATCCTTTCTCTTACTAAATATCACATCATAGCCTCAATCCTCCAACATGACAATAGAAGCCAATTCCTTCTTCAAACTCAGAACATACATGACATCTCTTAATGTGAGGGGAGAACCAAACTTCCTCTTAAAGGTAATAGTATTGATGTTGGTCGCGCTATACATCCCATCATCTCCCATCTTGATGTGCATCTAGAGGTCCTTTTCCTCCAAGTTATTGAATAGCTCTTTGTTTCTAGTCATATGGAATGAGGCTCCACTATCCAGGTACCACACACTACCCATCACCAAGACATTATGCAAGCAATGAGGGTGAAATCCAGTTCGAATTGTGAAGCAAGGGCTTCACCTCCTGCTCCTCTTGGGGGATTCTTACCAGCCTTCTTTTGCAGACACTTTGTGGCATTGTGTCCCAACTCGTGATAGTGAAAACATTTAATTTTCGACATGTCCTTCTACTTTCTGCCCTGAATGGAATCTAGTTTGGAATGGGATGACTTCCCCTTCCCTTTCTTCACACTTCCATCTAAGGCACAATTATTCTCATCATCATGCTTTGATGAGGATCTGTCTCCAGTGTTCTGCCAAATCTCTTCTTGTACCAAGTTGGACCATAATAGCTCCCACTTTGGTAGCTTCTCCCTCCCATGAACTGAGTCCTCATAGTTGTGACAACTCTTGGGAAGTCCTAGAAGTGTTAGGGTCACCAGATCATCTTCTCTAATAGTAACCCTTACACTTCCCAGCTCATCCTGAAATAGGGTGAACTTGGTTAACTACTTTGGAATTGAGTCACCCTTCTCCATCTTGATCTTTCTGAGTTTGTCCTTTAGTGCCATCTTCTTGTGGTCACTGTTGTTTTAAAACAAGTATGTCAATTCCTTCCACATTGAAAATGTATTTTCCTTACCATGGAGATTAGAGACAATATCATCTCGAACTACTTATAGGATAACCCTTCTCGCCTTTTCCACACACTTTTTCCATTCTACCAAACATCAACATCATATGTTGGAGGCTTCGAGATATCATGATTTATGAATTCCTTTAGTTCATTGTCTTCTAACACTAGCTCCATAATGTCCTTCCAACCTATGTAATTCGAGCTACCCTCAAGGGCATACTCACATCTCAATCCGTAGAACAACATCCTACTAGCTCTGAAGTATTAAACTGAAAATTCAATTTTGCCTACACAACAAACTCGTATTATCCCCTTTTATAGTGATTTCAGCTCTTTACCATGTAGATTTTTATTGTAGATTCAAACTTCAAATTGTGATATGATAAAAACATTTGACTTAAATCTACTTTACTTATAAGAGAAAAAAAAAATTGATTGATGAGATCACGAAGCAAAAAATGAAGAATTTAAATCACACATAACACAATAGTTTTCTAGGGAAAGCCTCAGCTAAAAACCCCTTCTATATGTATATTCCATTAACCAGAAGATTTGAGAATAAAATGCAATGCTTGTTCAACCCAAACAATCTCTGCACAAGTATAATCTCACTCACTACTTCACAAACTAGCTCAAGCCAATACTTAACCAAATTTGTTGTCTACCAAGCTCCTACTTCCCTATGTTGTTCCCTTGGGAATTAGCCCATATTTAATTGGAAAATTTCTTACTCATAACTGCGCAATCCATCCATAAGCCTTCCTCTGATTGCATCCACCATCAGTTTAATTTAGATGATTTTACAACTGATAGTACATTGGCCCTAAACTCTAATATCCACTGTGTCTTCCTCTGAACTGATATGCATGAGTTATTTTTGAGTGAATTATCAGTTATCTAATTTATCACTACATGTGAATTAAATCCAATTTAATTAACCTAACCACTCACTAGTTCCTCCAATAGTTAGAACTGGTTTAAGTGAATTAAGTGAATTTAACTCAGTTAAACTGAATTAAATAATTACATCTGAATAAAAACTCAACATGGAAATTTAGGGATGACTCTACATGACTCTAGATAGACTTCCAACTCAAATATAATTAACTTAACTTAGTTAACTACTACAAGCTACTATGAGAATAGAATTACAATTTAATTCCCAACTTAATTCAAGGACAAATTAAATTACTCTATGTCTTTGTTATTCACTGTCATATATATCTAGAGTTAATATATATCATGATATATTAATATATAGTTTAATATAAAAAATCAATATTGTATTAATCAAAAGTTATTAAATTTAATAATATAAATATTATAATACACTAATATGAATATTAGATTTAATAATAATATTAATTTCCAAATTCAAGCTTTGTGATCCATAATGAATTAAGAAAATGAAGTCTTTCGGTAGAAATCACATAAGAGAAATTTTGGCGGACGCTTTTCAAACCAAGTGTGGTTCATTTTCAAACCAATTGTGGTTGATCATCAAGACCAGATAAAGAGGCCAACCATTGGAAAGGCTTAAATAGAAAGCAATGTAGAAACCATAATTTCAAGTAACGACTATAACATTTCTCTAATTAAATAATATTAATATTAGGGTTAATAATATTTTTTTTATGGTATTAATAATAATTAGGTCCATGGTATTTGGCCCATAAATAAAACCTCTTTTTTAATGTTTCTTATGTATAAAGAGGTTTATGGAGTAAATATAAAAATAAGTTTTATTTATTTACCATACCTTTGGTTTATTTATATTTTATTTATTTATAATATCTCTTTTATTTACCATGGTATTTGGCCCATAGATTTGGCATATAGTTAGATGTTGATTTTTAATCTTATTTGATATACTTTTATTTATTTACCATACATCTTTATATCTCTTTTATATTTAATTATTTACCATACCTCTTTTATAAATATACTATTTGACCCATAGGCTTCACCCAAATAAAACCTCTTTTTTGAGTTTTTGTAAATATAAAGTGGTTTATAGAGTAAATATAAAAAGAAATTTAGTTATTTAACATACCTCTAATTTCGCTTGAGATATGTGTTTACCCTTGATATCTACTCTTATAATATATTAAATGAATTTACTCACATAATGTGTTCAATATTAAACATTACATATTTACATATTTATGTAATATCTACTCCATATTTATTAGACAGCACCACTCCACGAAATAATCAAAGACTAATATAGAAAAGGAAAACATAAAATAAATGTAAAATAAATTATTAACTTTATTAAATAGATTGGAGGTGAGTAACACAACTATCATTAAAGAAAACTAATAAATAGAGAAATACAACTTCTTCTTTGAATAGTGCTCCAAGTTGTCAATGATATGTAATTAAGATGGGAGATGAAAAAATGATTTCAAGATTATGCTTTATTATACTAGTAGTTGAGATGAGTCTAATCATTTAATTTGGGAGGAATTTTAGGGCTTCCCTACCTAAGACCTCATATTTTGATTACTTTTTTCGTTTAAATTATCATTTTTAATGTTTAATAATAAAAAATAAAAAATAAAATTTTTTTTAATGCTAGCATATATTATCCTTTCAAATTCAACTTACCATATTAATATGCGTATCATACCATAAAAACAAATATAATCTTCAATATAAAACTTACCTAATTAACCATCTCAATTAACTTACAAATTTACAACAAAAACTATATAAATATAATAATGGACAAAAATATACCTTTAATAAATCTCTAGAATAAACAATGTGAAAGCCCGTCCAATATCTCATACACTTCACAAATATTTCCTTCTTGATAAAGTTGTTATTTTTTTCGCATCTTGCATATTGAAATAACATAAAGACCTACAATATTTAATCAATTTTGAAATTTATTATAAAAATATATATTTTTAAAATATAGTTTATTTATTTTAATATATTTAATTTAATAATTAATTTTAAAATTTATTATATATATATATATATATATATATATTAATAAAAAACCATAACTTATTGAATTTGTATATTTGATTTAATATTGTTTCCGTAAAGAGCTCACAGGGAACAATTTGGTTCAAAGCCCCCTGGGTTACACAAACAATAAAAATATATATATATTATTTCTAGAAAGACAATCATGTTTATTTGGAGAAACATAATTATCAATTGTGGAAACTTACAGATTCAAATAAAATTATAATTTTACAGAAATATTTGGACTTATTTATCATAATAATTATTAAAATCTAATTAATTATTTATTATTTAAAGTTATTTTTTTTTTAAAATAACATTTTAATAATTCTATTTAATATTTTTTTATTAATTTTAGTTAATTTTTAATATTATATATATATATATATATATATATATATATAACTAACTTTTGCAGTGTTAAAAGTGTATTTTTTTTAATATACAAGAAGTGTAATTTTTTTTTTTAAATACAAAGAAACAAGTTAATTATTCAAAATATATAGGTATTTAATAAAAATAAAATATATTTTTACCTATCATTAATAGGACATTTTAGATGACAGTTTTCTCATTATAGAATAGTGAGCCTAATTTAATAAATTAATTTATGATAATTTTCTCACTTAAACAAGTATAAGAAATAAAAATTAATGTAAATTTATTTTGAAATTTATAAAAGTTTTTTTTAGTATTCAAATAAATTCAAAATTTTGATGTATATAATTAGTTTACTATGTATGTATATAAATGAGTTAAGTAAATTTTAGATTAGAAGTTGATACTCTTTATCTAAAAGCTAAGAAAGTCAAAATCTAAGAGAAGCTAAAAGTTAAGTTATAATTTGCATGAGTTTATGTTTAACAAGTCTAATGGGATTAGTTGTAATAGAGAGGTGAAGTAAAGTTGAGTTGTGGTGAAGTATAGAGTGGCAATTTGGGTGAATTTGATCTAGATAGATATTGGTGGTCACCTATTTATTCTATCTAGACCTCTATTTAGTGTCCTTTGTTTCCTTGATTATCGCAACATTTACTATTTTTAGCATTTTTTCAAGTCTTGAACTTCTAGAGTTGTTTTGACCCCCCTAGACAGCGTTTTTGAGGTCCGCAACAAGCACATAGCTTGCGGTAAATATTGTAGTACTCTGAGAGATCTTTTCAATGAGGTATTGTATGTACCAAATAGAGATCATATGACCATGTTATGACCTCGGGGATTTGGCTACCCAACTAACCCCAACGGGGCCCACAAACACTTGGTGTTTCATCTCTTGGGGTTAAGGTTTTGATTGTTTATGGTTTTCCCTTATTGTTCAATATTAAAAAATCCATTGAACCTCATTGTAACAGAGTTTATAGGCATGTAGCCGCCACATCTCTTCTCAGAGATAAGCTACCATTGCCCAAGCTAGTTTATTTCCATTCTGTATGTAAGCATATTTCAGTTCTTTGATATTAATGAAATGAAGATTTATTTTTGTTGTGTCTCTGTGTTTATGTTTATATCTATATTTTTTTGCTTTCCTTCATAAGTCTGGATCAGTGGTTTTAGATCATTCTGCTCTTTTTCTGTTTTTTTTTGCATGTCTCCAACAAGGTGGTTAGGATACAAGGAGTTAGCACTTGAATTGGTTGAACCTTTGCAAGAATTGCCTCGCAAACCCCGACGGCCTTCCATGGCAGAAGAAAAGAAAGACAAAGGAGCAAGAGATGCTTTCAAAATATTGCTCAAGGAATCCCTCGAGTGACAGAGGAACACGATGATGGATAACTTTGCCCAAATCCTTCGACAAGTACCCGCATGTGATGCATCTTCATCCAGTAGCCACTCTGGGGGCACCACTCCTTTTAAGGTATAAGTTAACTTTGACATTCCTATATTTGAAGGCCAGATAGATGCAAACATCATAGATAGATGGTTAAATCTATTGGAAGGATATTTTCGGTTCATGACTTTTCCAATCGAGAAAATATTACTTTTGCACTTCTCAAAGTCACCCCTCATGTCAAGGACTAGTGGGAAACCTTCTGTGAACAAAAGGATGAAAGGGAATCCTCACTGTTTTCAGCCACACCCACTTGGAATTCTTTCAAAAACGCCATCAAGGAGCAATATTACCATATTGGGAGCTATTAAGATAAATACATAAAGTGGACCATGATGTGGCAGGGAAGGGACCAAAATTTGTCGGAGTTTATAAATATTTTTCATAACCTTCACATGAAGTTGGGTACCAAGGATTATGAGCAGCATTTGGTACTCAAGTACCATGGTTGTCTACGCAAATACATCCAGGACATGATGGAGTTCCTAGAAATATCATTGCTTAGCGTTGTCTATCGATACGCTGCCAAGATTGAGCAAAAATTTAAACATAAGAAGCGAAACTTTGGATTTGCGAATCCAAAATAAGGGAAAGGTGCCCCAAAACTGCAGAACAAAGGACAAATCCAAGGCAGGGTGACTCGGGACAACCCACCAAAGCGATAAGAAAAGAAAAACACCATGAAGACAAAGAAGGGCATAGGGAAATCATGTGAGTTCCATAAGATCCCCATTCGCAACATAATTAAGTGTTGAGCCAAGCAGTCACTAGTGGCCGCCCTGAAGGATTCTGAATCAGATGCATCTTCTGACTATGAATTAGAAATTGAAAAAGGGAATGAGAAAGGGAAGCATATTATTGATGCAGAGCCTCGTGCCATTGATGCCACACCAAGATCTAGAAGATAAAGCCCGAAGATCTAGAGGAGGGGGAGCGACTCTTCCACTCACAGATGTGGGTGAAGGGTTCTCCATTGCAATTCATTGTCAACAACAAAATCCAAAAGAATCTTATTTTAGAAGAGGTCGTGAAGTGGTTGGGCCTACCAACCACACCACACCCACAATCGTACACCATTGTGTGGTTTCACCAAGGGTGAGATCTTCATGTTAGCCAAAAGTGTCACCTTCCCTATAGCATCAAGCCCTTCATAGATGAGGTACTGTGTGATGTTTCTCCTCTTGAAGTTTGTGATGTATTATTAAGCCAACTATACTTGTGGAAGTGTCATGCTATGTATGAGACTAGACCTCGCACTATCATTATTTCTTTGGGAAATAAGTTATATATCATACTAGAGGTAGCACCACCTACTGTCATCTCTTTGATCTATGCAAAGCAATATAGTAAGATATTTTCCCAGAATGGGAAATTTGTCTTCCTTATGATTCGCTCTCAAGGAAAGAGGAAAACTATGGCCACATCCATAGTCTCTAGACAGGGCTCCTCCACACAGCAACATTAGATGGACAAGGTTGTGGAAGAGTATGGGGACATCTTCACCTCACCCATAGGGGTAATCCCATGTTGTGAGGTCAAGCACACCATTGATTTGACTCTGGGTGTGCCACTATATAACAAATCGATTTACCGATGCTCTGTTCCAAATAACAATAAAATTAAGAGGCAGATTCGGTAGTTGTTGCAGAAAAGGAAAATCAGGCCAAGTTATCACCCTGTGGGAGCTCGATCATATTGGTATAGACTAAAGACGACACTTGGAGACTCTATATTGACTATCAGACATTGAATAAGATCATTTTCCATAATAGGTATCCAATCCCATGGATTGATGACCTTCTAGACCAGCTCAAGCACGCCAAGTATTTCAGTAAGATTGACTTGAAGTTTGGTTAACGCAAGTGTTAGATGATCCAAAATACATAATTCATAGTTCACAAAGTTAGGATAGAATATTTATTTATTAGAATATTCAAATGAATATTGGAAACACTTAGAAATAGAATATTGTTGTAAAAGATATGACATCTAGAATAATGTCGTATTGTAAGCTCCAATTTAAGAGTAGAGTTAGTAAATTGGTTAGAATTGCATTTATTTTAAACGGACACTTATTAATTTAATAAGTAGTCCATAAATAGAATAGGTTAGGAAATTAAGCTTTTATATATATATATATATATATTTCATTCTCCTGATTGCATGAGTGTTGGAGTGTGTGTAAACTTTTGCAAAATTATTATGTAATTTATTTTCCTGATTAATAAAATTGTGTTTGAGTAAATTTTTTCCGTCATTATAGTATCAAAGCACAGTTGCAGTTGATATGAGGAGGAGATTCCAACTCAACAAAGTCTTAAAAAAACTCCATTCAATTGACTAACACATGATTGGTATGCAAATTGTCGAGTTGTTTTTAAAAAGAAAATAAATTTGATTATTGTTATTGATTTTAGAATTTTAAATCTGAAAATCCAGACTTTTTTCTAAAAAAAATAAAATAAAATTCTTCACTGTCAGAGTTTCCTTGTAAGTTATGTTTCATCAAGCGACGCAAGTGGACGGAGCTGCTGCTTTCTTCACGTTTAATGATCCTTTTAAGTTTTGCTTGAGTGAGATTCCCTTTGTGGCAAATGTTGTACACAACCTTCATTGCTTAACACAACCTTCAGGCACTGTGTCTTTCATTGTTTAATGCAGCCTTTGATTGTATGTTGGTCTATATCCTGAATCTTGCCAATTGATTTGACTGTGCAATTTTCCAGTACTCTGTCTGCAGTAGAATAAAGCCCCCATTGCCTACGTTGCACTGTCAAAAGCCCACTCTGCTCCAAAACGTCCTCCCCATGCTATGTTGTTCCCACATAGCATCTTAGGAATTGCGTGCCTCCTGCAAAGGCTTCATGCTGCCCCCAAATCCCTCACCACTGCGGCCCTTCTTGCACAGCGTTCTTCGCTGCCCTCTATAAATCACTTTCCCCACTTTTTTCTAATCTGATTTACTAATGGCAGTAGAATACACTTTTTAGCAAATGATTGAGAGGCGATGGATCTTTATCTTCTGAGCAACAAAAAAAAAATTGTGGATGCAGCCAGCAATAAGCATTCAACCAACATTCAGCCTGCATTAACAAGCGGAAGACAGAGCTGCATTGAAAATGGCTTTATGTTTTTTTTTTTCCTGAAGGAAAAAATCACCATTGATCTTGATGATCCAGATGCAGCAGAGGAAGATTGCAAATCTGTGACTTGATGCAGTGAAGAATCCAGCATGCAGAACCTGCGTGGTGGAAGTTGCCAGCCTGAAAACCAAAATAGCAGAACCTGCGTGGTGGAAGTTGCCAAGGTGTGGATCGGAAAAATGGCGTGGAGGATAAGTGAATGAATGCGTTATTAAAAAAAAAAAATTGATGTGGCGTACATATTTTCTTGGTGCTATGTGCTTTCACATTTCAAAAAAGAGATGAGCATTCATTTTATTAATTACATATGTGTTTTCACATTTCAATCAAAAAAGAGATGAGCAGTCATTTTATTAATTACATGTGTGTTTTCACATTTCAAAAAAGGAGATAAGCATTAAATTACCCCATTCACTTTTTAATTCACGTTTTAAATATTTTCATAAAATTCTTTTAAATGAATTAGAGTTTAAAAGAAATTGAAAATGGATTAATGTTAATGGAGAGATAAGTGGAGATATTTTTTGTAATTATATTTTCAAGACTCTTTTTTGGGAGAGAAAGTGAAAATTTTATCAATTTACAAGTTTGGAGGGATATTGTAACTCAAAGTAATTTTATTTTGAGGGGGTTACAGTATTTTTTGGGAAAAAATTGCAAAGGAATTGTAAACCATTAAATTTTGAAAGATTTCATTGTAAATTCTTAAGAGAAATTGACTAGAGCCAAGTGCAAAGCTTAGTCATTTTTCTTTTTCAACGACTATACGAGGGTCAAGGCCAAGCCCCCATAAATTGTTTTTTGCATGGCGTGTTTCGTGTGATGTGTTGCTTATCTTTTTCCTGTGTTTGATTCTTTTTTGTGCAAAGCTTCTAAACTACAATGTCAAAGTTAATTAATCTGTTCTTTGATTCTGATAAGCTTGAAGGGGTAAAATCATAGAAGACATGGAAACGTCTCATTGAAAGCACTCTAATATATAATGACTTATGGAAAGACATATGTGATGGAGACATTAAGGCTAATAAACCCACAGATGTGACTTCACTTACAAAATGGGAAGTTAAAAATGTCAAGGCACTAGCTCTTATATAGTCTTCAGTTAACGATGAGATATATATTCATATTGAAAATGCCTCGGATGCCTGGTCTTCTTTGCGTACTTTCAAACATATATTTGATACACAACCTGAACAAAAAAAATGTTGATCTAAAACTTAAGTTGCTTCAACAAAAACTAACTGAAAGAGGAGATGTCCTTGAGTATAGCTCCAGGCTTAAAAATATTAAGAAAGAAATAGTAAAAGCTGGATTTCAAATAGTAGATGATAGTTTCATGACCACAATTCTAGTTGTTGGATTTCCTTCTTCTTACACACATTTTTTGGAAACTCTACATGTGACAGGAAAGTTAGGTAAATTAAAGTTTGATGAGCTAAGTGAGATGTTGTCTCAAAATGACAAAACTTTTGGGAAGAAGAAACAAGGAGAAGACGTCTTCTTTACAGAGGCCAACAAAAGTAAATCATCAACTGAAAATTCCAGAGATAGGGGAAGAGGACATTTCAATCAACATCCAACAGTACATAGTGGGCAAGGTCATGGAAGAAGCCAAAGTAGAGGAAGATTTCAAGGAGGAGGAAATAGTCAAGGCAGAGGAAAATTTCAAAACAAAGGTAACTTTCAGGGCATAGGAAACAATCAAGGAAGAGGTCAAAGTCAAGGGAGAGGGAAAAATCAAAGCAGAGGTCAAAGAAGAGGTAGAGGACAATATCAAGGAAGAGGCAAAAACTTGAATCAAATTGTTTGCAGAAGATGTAATAGAGTGGGCCATTTTGCAGAAGATTGTAGAACTTCCCTTGATAAAATTCCAAAGTTCCATCAAAACACAACGCAATTTGCCACTGATCAAGATAATGATGGTTCAGAATATGTCTTCACATCAAGTCAAAGATCAGAATCAACAACATTAGTTTCCACTTTTCTTAAAAGTGATTATGAAGATGCATGGATTTTAGATACAGGAGCAACTCAACACATGACTTTTCGACAAGACTTCTTTTGGAATTTCCAACCATGCCACCTTAGTTCAATCTTACTTGCTGATGATACAGAACACACTCCTTATGGAAAAGGTGTTGTTAAAGTTTATCTTCCTAATATTGGAGAAAGATTGATTTCAAATGTATGGTATGTACCCACCTTTAAAAAGAATTTGTTGTCTTTAGTCTCAATTTGACAAGCTGGACATCAGGTGGTTTTGGAGGATGGCCTAGTTAAAATTAATTCAATCAAATAGAACATGAAAACAACGATGACAAGATATGAAGATGGAAAACTGTTAAGGATGAAAGGAACAGTTATTCCAAGGAATTATGACTTTGCAGGGGTAGCAAGCTCAAACATTTCACTTACCAGATTATGGCATGTGAGATATGGACACCTAAACTTTGACAGTCTCTCTCAGCTGCAAAAACAAGGAACGGTTCAGGGACTTCCTACCTTCAAGAAAGAAAATGCAAGATGTGAAGCTTGCATTTATGGAAAACAAAGTTGAGAGACTTTCCCGACAAGTTCATGGCGAGCAAATAGGCATTTGAGATTAGTACACAGTGACATTTGTGGACCCTTGCAAGCTTCTCTAGGAGGTTGCAAATATTTCTTACTCTTTATTGATAATTTTAGCAGAATGACATGGGTTTACTTCTTGAAGCATAAGTCATAGGCATTTAAAAAGTTTAAAAATTTTCATCAACTTGTTGAAAATGAAGTCAAAGAAAATCTTATCACTCTTAGAACTAACCATGGAGGAGAATTCACTTCAAATTAATTCCAAAGTTATTGTAGAGACAATTGGATAAAACAACATCTTACAAATGTCTACACTCTGCAGCAAAATGGAGTCATAGAAAGAATGAATTTCACTTTGTTATGAATGGCGAGATCTATGTTAACTTTTAAAAAGTTAAGTCCTATTTATTGGGCAAAAGCAATCCATACCGCTATTTACTTAAGGAATAGGTCTCCCACTGCTTTTTTGGATGGAATCACATCTTATGAAGCATGGTTTCGTTTCATTCCTAAAGTTAAACACCTTATAGTTTTTGGTTCTGTGTGTTATGCCTTAGTTCCAAAAGAAAAATGAACTAAGCTTGACTCACGAAGTTTGAAATGCACAATGATTGGATATTCAGATGAGAAGAAAGGGTATAGGCTTCTGTCAAATGGGAATTTTGTTGTCGGCAGAGATGTAATTTTTTATGAAACTGAGAGTAAGGGTGCTGAAGAAATAGAACATCTTCTTCAAAAATTGAAAACAAAAGGAGTTGAAAGGAAATGAAACATTAAAAGTCAACCAAATTCACAAAATTGGTATGAACTTGATTTTTGTTCCTCTGAAGATGATTCATCCAGTCCATCTACTTCACCAACATAGTCTGGGTCTTCTTGCAGTTCATCAAAATCTCCTAGTTGCAGTAGTTTTTCTGACAGTGATTCTCCGCCCCTAGAATTTGCAGTTGATCAACGTACCTCTGTTTACATTAATACTCTTTATAATGATCGTGACTTTTCAAAATCTCAAACAAGTGAACATCAATTGCCAAAACGGGTTGTTCAACTTTTGAAAGATGTAAGGCCTGATGAGAAAAATAAAACAGGAACAAGGGGGTCAACCAAGAATGAAGGAAATTTTTCCTTGATCATAAATTATTTTACTGAACCCTCCACATACAAAGAGGCAATAAAATATAAAGAATGGTAACAAGCTATGATTGAAGAATATAAGGTTGCTCAAGACAGCAATGCTTGGAAACTTGTTGATTGTCCTCAAAGTGTTAAAGCCATCAGATGCAAATGGGTTTACATAATTAAGTATGACCAAAATGGAGAAATCGACAACTACAAAGTTAGAATTATGGATAAGGGTTTTGCACAATAGGGAGGCATTTATTATGAGGAAACTTTTGCTTCTACAGAAAAATGGAACCCCTGTCACTTAACACTCGCAGTAGCAGCACAAAAAGGATGGAATGTTCATCACATGGATGTAAAGACTGCTTTCCTCAACATAGATTTACAGGAAGATGTATATATGACACAACCACCAAAAGGGCAAGAACATAAATTCTGTAAATTGATTAAGGATTTATATGGGTTAAAACAAGCTCCATGAGATTGGTATGCCAAAATGGACGAATACCTTCGGAAAGTTGGCTTTCAATTAAGTGAATCTGATAATACTTTGTATGTACTTCAACAGGGTAAATATTTGGTGATTCTTGTTATGTATGTAGATGATTTGATCATTACTAGAAATAATGAGGATCATATTGTACAAGTGAAAAAGGAGTTACATGCAGGATTTAAGATGACAGATTTCGAACTACTTCACAACTGTCTTCAAGTTGAAGTATTCCAACATCCACATCATATTTTCATTTCTCGGAGTAAATATGCAGCAAAATTCTTCAGCGATTTGGAATGCAAGATTGCAAGAACGATCTTACCCCCATGGAACAAAACTTGAAACTTTCAAAATTTGAAGGGGGGGGGGAAGGTGGACATCACTGCTTATAGACAGTTGATTGGCAGCCTAATTTATCTAACAACCACTCGATTAGATCTATCTTATGCAGTTAGTATTCTTTCATGCTTTATGTAGGAACCACGAGACAACCACTAGAATGCAGCCAAAAGAGTTCTACGATATGTCCAAGGAACAAAATATTTTGGTCTTCTTTACAAAAAAGACCAAAAATTTTGTACTTGGTGGATTTTCAGATGCCGACTTTGCTGGTAGTGTTGATGATCGAGCATCAACCTCCAATTATTTAATGAACATGGGGTCAGCTTCCATATCTTGGAGTTGCAAGAAACAAGCTACAGTGGCCACTTCCTCAGCCAACGCAGAATACATATCAGCATGGGAAGCAACATGTGAAATTGTTTGGTTGCATAGAGTTTTGTAGGATTTGGGCATTCCTCAAGCAGAAGCTACATCATTATTCATCAGCAGCGAGTTAGCCATAAAGCTTGCCAAGAATCCAGTTTTTCATTCCAAAACAAAACATGTGGACACCAAGTATCATCACATCAAATCTCTCATTGCCAAGGACATCATCAAGCTAGTTTATTGTCCTTCAGAAGATCAGGTCTCTGATATTTTCACAAAACCACTTGGCAGGATCAAATTTACTAAGTTCAAAGATGAACTTGGTATATGTTATAATGTATCTTTGGATCATGGGGGGAATGTTAGATGATCAAAAATACATAGTTCATAGTTCACAAATTTATTTATTTAGAATATTTAAATAAATATTGGAGACACGTAGAAGTAGAATATTGTTGTAAAAGATATGACATCTAGAATAATATCCTATATTAGGCTCCAATTTAGGAGTAGAGTTAGTAGATTGGTTAGAATTTCCTTTATTGTAAATGGACACTTGTTAATTTAATAAGTATTCCATAACTAGAATAGGTTAGGAAATTAAGCTTATATATAGCTCATTCTCCTAATTGCATGAGTGTTGGAGTGTGTGTGTAAACTCTTGCAAAATTATTATGTAAATTATTTTCTTGATTGATAAAATTGTGTGTCTGAGGACACTTCTACCATTAACAAGGTACAAATTAAACCCTATGATGTGTGGAAGACTACCTTCAAATCCAAGGAGGGCCTTTTAGAATGGTTTGTCATGCCTTTTGGCTTGAAAAATTCCCCCACAACCTTCATGTGGCTGATAGACGAGATATTGCGACCCTTTACCAACTCGTTCATGGTATTGTACCTGGATGACATCCTAATATTTAGTCAAAGTTTGGAAGAGCACATAAACCATATACAACAGGTCCTCTAAATCCTCTAATAGCACAATTTGTGTGCCAATTTGAAGAAATGCACTTTGGTATGACCCAAGCTCAATATCTAGGGTACATCATTAATGAGCAAGGTGTGCATGTGGACCCAACCAAGATACAAGTTATTCGAGATTGGTCAGACCCAACTACTCAAACGGATTTCTACAACTTTCTGGGTCTCTCCAATTTCTATGGTAGGTTCATGTTGGGATTCTCTCATATCACTTGCCCTTTGAGTCCAGTCACCAAGGGCAGAGCAAAAGCAAATTTATTTTGGTCTGAATCCTAGTAGAAGGTGTTTGTTGAGTTGAAGCATAACCTCTTCTTTGCATAACTACTCACATTAAGGGACCTGCAGCAACCATTTGAAATTGAGACAGACACCTTTGACTATGCTATTGGTGTAGTTCTTACCGAGTAGGGGCATCCATTAGTATATCACAATGAGCAGTTTTAGATACAATATGAAAGTATCCCACTTATGACAAGCAGATGTATTATATTATGCAAGTCTACCGATAATGTAAGCATTACATTCTGGGGAAAGAAACGATCATCCACATAGACCACCAACCCCTACAGTTCATAAAGACATATGGGAAGTTGTAAAATGATTGCCACAAAAAATGTTCCACATATCTGCAATATTTTTATTTGAACATCAAGTACAAAAAGGGCAACACCAATAACATTGCAGATTGTCTTAGCCAACTATTGGTTATGGCGCACACCACTGTGCTCAAATCTTGTGGAAACGAGACTTCGGGGTGGATGCATCTTGTTGGGAACGGATCCCCTAGGGTCATTTTTGGGGTTAAGAGCCAAAGTTTTTGTATAAAGAATTTAAATTCTCTACATTTTGTGGCTACGAGGTGCGAAGATGTAAAAAGTCATCAAGGGTTTCCGCCCTTAGTTTTTGTGAGTCATGTCGGCTTTAAGAGATCCACCCATGGTTCGTGGACCATGGGATTGTATAAAAGGAGAGTCTTAGAGGAGTCTAAGGCAGTTCAGTCTTGGTATGTTTTGATTCATTGATGAATGTAATGGGTCTGTGAGAGCTAAGAGCGAAGGTTCTTAGCGTAGGAAGAGGTTTTGCAAATATGTGCGTAGAGGCCTAGGGTAGAAGTCCGTAGCTGAGTGTGTGGACTTTACATCAATGTGCACAGGGTGGTTAGAGTCTGTAAAGAAGATCTGCAACATCAATAAAGAGAATCATTCTAGAATTACCTATGTATGATATGTTTTACTTCTATTATAAGTGTGTATGATTATGTTATGATGAATACTAGGTTTATGTTTTAATGATGTATTGATGCATGAATCCATATGTTTTTCTTTGTTATATGTACGTAAGTAAGAATAATTATTTAAGTGAAGATCACCATAATGCATGTTGAAATTATTCAATACTTGAGCTAATTTGGGTAAAAACAAAAGTAAGGATAATTATAAAGGTGCGTAAGTGTCTGAAGCACCTATCTAGGGTACGCGAAGGACGGTCGTAGACCTTCGCGGAGGTCTAGGAGACAAGAGGAGTATATCGATAAGCCCTAAAAGGCTTAATGAACTGTGCGAAGGAAGTTTTAAGGTATAAAACAACATCACTACCATCTCTGGGTGCGGAAACTTGGTTCCTGCACCCCCCCATACTGCTTCAGGTGAAAATTCAGTCTGCACTCCACGGATTGATGTCGAAAGGGCCAGTAGTGTAGGTATTTTCTTGGCTAATTAATGTCGAACCTGGGTTAGGTCTCATCAAGCCAACAAATTTTTCCATTTCTAGGACCAAGATCTACATAAAGAGATGTGTGATGTCGCATCACTGGAATCCAACTAAGAAAGAAACTAAAGACTAGTTGGATAGAAAGATCCATGAATTCATGGTGCAAGAGAACATGAATCCATGATTGACAAAAGAGAAATGATTGGACAGATATCTATACACAGAGATACACGAAACCTTCTTATGTTCCTTCCAGGTTGAATTATATAAGTGGATCACAAAATTGGCACACAACCAAGGATGTTGGAGACTCAAAAGTTCAATAGTTTGGACCTTGGAGTTATTGAAAATATTGGAAGCCTCTAAGGATAATATCACATGCATTTTTGATCATTGGCTCGATCGTATCATAGGAGGATTCATGACAGAGCTAACGGTCGATACTTCGGTCAGTTACATCAAAGCAAACCTCTGCTTCTTCAAAGGACCGCGAGGTAAGTATTTAAGGTCTTTAAATACTTATATTAACATGATCTTGTGTGAAAAGTGGGTTATGTAGCTACCTTGATGCTTGGAGCTGCGCAAAGTTGAAATATCTTTAGGGATAGAGGGAAACATCCTGAATATAGCCCGCTGATTGGACCTCCTCTGATTGACAATAAGGAAGCAACACAGGGTTCTCTGTAAATCATTGTTTAACTGATAAGACAAGCATTCCCGCAAATACCACATCCACCCAGACCACCTCCATCTTCACCTCCACCACATATGCTTTCACCCACACCACCGCCACTTCCACCACCATCCAATATGGAGAATTCAGTAAAATTTCTTGCATTCAAGGGGTTGGGAACTGAGGACCCGAACCAATTTTGGTTCATCGCGAAGGTTGTATGGGAAACTCAGGGTACTACAGATGATCATATGAAGAAAGCAACATTGGTTACTTCTTTATAGGAACGCATGCTAACATGGTACATTAAGTACTGCATTGATAATCTGATGGCTTCATTAGCATATATTAAAACCGCGTTGAATAAGGAGTTCGGTAGGCCTAAGTATAAAGCGCAATCAATTGTGGGATTCAAGGAGGTCATGGTGAATCCTAGAGAGACACCCTAGGATTTGGATCAAAGGTTGAAATGCACAATCCACAGAGCCAACATGAATCTTATAGATGGGCAGCACCACGAATGGTTTTTGGCTTTGCTCTTGCCTCATTTAAGGGTTGCTTTTTCATAGCAAAAGATTGGAACCTAAACAGAAGCCATGGAGATCGCAATGAGATTACACAAAACTCTGATGTAAGATGCTAATTTAGTGGTTTAGCGGATTCACATGTAGTTGTAGAACCTATGCCTAGAATTTTAGAGTCTGAAGAAAGATAGAACAGTTCAGTTGGAGGTATAGGAAGAATTTTGGTGCCTGAAATGCAAAAGTCAGGGACATGACAAAGATCAAGGTCTATTCTTTGCAAATTATGTTACTACAGGGAGGTTGATGCCTATGAGGCTAGAAGCTCAAGCAAGGCCATGTCCAGGTCCTGTGCTATGATGTGTTATTTGTCAGGTAGCTAGAAAACATGCGACAAATGATTTCCATTTGCTACAGAAATTTGTACAGACACCGCAACACCTCTTTTGTAACTTCTACCAATTGGTGTGTCATGATGAGCATAATTGCCATAGCTATGAGCTAATGATGGATAGAACACCTACATATAGGGTGCAGGCTGAAAATCAACCTCCGAACTAAGGCGCTAGGGGAACGCGAGGTGAATATCACGGGTGCAGATGAGGTCGTGATGTAGGAGGACATAGTAGAGGTTGGGGATAGGTTATTTGTTACAACTGTGGAGGATCAGGACACTACGAGTGAGAATGCACGAACTCGGTGCATCTATCATGCCAATATTGTACTCAGTTTGCGTTAGGTCCCTATACTACTAGTGTAACCCCTTATTGTTATTAGTACAACCCCCTTATTATATTGTTGTGCCCATGTAATCCCCATATTGTTATTACTGTGCCCCATAGAAGCTCACTATTGTTATTATTGTACCCTTACATTATTATTGTTATGTCGGCTCTAATTATATTATGACCCCTTAGACTCCTATATATAGAAAGGAGGTCTTCTCATTTGTATCATCCAAGAATTTTTCATTCGTGTAATGTAAAGAAGGTTGCCTCGTCGAAGAGGCTGATTTCTAAGGAGTTCATCTATCTTTTCTATCTTTTTGTGAGCTAGTTTCATAACATTTGGTATTAGAGCTGTGAATTCTAGGGTTTTGTTGCTCCAAATAGGTCATTGTGGTCGCTATAACATTTTTCTGCAATGTTTCGGAAGCGAAAAAACAAACCCATTTGAGATGAACTCGCAATAAACCTCGGGTCTGAATTTCAGAGCATTTCATGCTATATTGTCAGAGATATCATCTGAGGAAGTTAGGCTTTTTGCAAACTCCAAAATTTCATCTAAAATAGGTCATCGTGGTATTTTCGCTATAACCTTTTCGCTACAAAGTTCCAGAAGCTAAAGAGAAAACCCATTTGAGAAGAAATTGTTCTAAATCGTGGGTCTTAATTTCAGATCTTGTCTCACTATATCGTCGTGTATATGATCTGAGGAAGTTACGATTTTTGCAGACTCCCGAATTACATCCTAGATAGGTGTTATAGACATTTTTGGGCACTGCAACCCCAAGCATAAAATGTCCATAAACCAAGGGCTCCTAAGTCCCTAAAAGTGTTTTTCCAACCCCTAAAGGAACAAGGTCAATTGATTACAGCTTCTCCCAGAAGTTCTCCATGAAAAACTACTCAGAACTAGTCAAAACAGGATCATTTCACCTGCTCCATAGGCAAAGTGCGATGCATCTCACCTAAGTACACTCAGTGGGTGCGTTGCATTTCAAAAATCCCTTCTATGGGGTGCGATGGGCGAGAAGAGACAAATGGCAGTGTCAATCTGCGAGGTGGAGAAGCATAGAATCTTCCAGAAACTTCTCCTGTGACACTTGCCTCTCTGAATTCGACCAAGGATGAGTAAGAGATCATCAATCTCCAAGTGGAAGCAAGAACTATTAGAGGGAAGACACTAATCAAATCACAAGCTGACTCATCTCCCTTACAGATATCTATATATGGATCCCTCATCCCAGAGATCCAGAGGCTGGAATTTTGCATCTTGTAAGGAATTGCTGTTAGTTGCTCGAGGTAACATCATAGTGTTGGGTGATCTAAGCTTTGCATGAGGTGAATAAGGGCTTACTTGGTGAGAGGATGATGCTGGGTTAGAACAACTAGTTGTAACTCTCTTGGCTCTTTCTTGATTATCAATAAAGCTATTCAAGTTTTCCTCCATACTGTTGTGTAATCTATATTTTCTGCATTTGTATGGTCAATTTACATCTGATCCTAGATTGTTTATGATAATAGATCCATGTTCTTGTATAGTGTTATGCTGCTTTGATTCTACAGGTACTCTGTGAAGCTGGGTATACGAGGGAGCAAGTAGCAAAGGACTATCAGAAGAGAGAGGAACTAAACAAGGAACCAAGCGCAAGACAGAGGTTGGTATCCTTTATTCTTCTCTCATCTGTCTTTCATAAAGGAAAACGAAAGTAGCTTTACTTTGTTTGTTTCTAAGGTAGCTACCACACCTTAGTGGGATTAGCAGTTCTGCATAGACACTTTTCCCTATAACAAAATGGCGACTCCACTGGGGAGCGACTAGATTGATTGTTTATCTGCATTTGTTTACTTTATAAAATTACAGATGGAGCCTGAAGCCAAGCCAGCGAGCCTTCGAACTGCATTTGTTTTATGAATACAAAGTAGATCAATGCTGCTTCAGTCAATCTCTGAGTTTTGTTTATAAATTAAACACTTGATCTACAAGCTCTCTAATTGCCCTTGTGGTGGCTTTAGTAACCTCCTTAGATCTACCCCTATTGTTGATTTACTGATTACCACTTACTCGGCCAAAATCCCTGAATTGAACTGCAAACTGTGACCTGGAACCCGTTCAAAGTCTCGTCCCTGGTCCATCGCACTCTCTGTTCTGTGAAACTCACATGCATCGCACTTCCCGAGTGTAGCAGGTGCGCTGCATCTCAGTTTCACTGTGTTACAGGTGCACTGATCAGACTAGGCCTTGTCCCTGAATCTTGGTTTCTGTGTTCATTCTTTTCAGTTCTATTCATGAGTTTTGCTGCCTGTAGTCAGTACACCTCTGTTTGAAACCCTTTTCCTTGCTGTTATTCCGCCTCCATTGTGCAAAGAACTGTAAATGTTTTAGTGTATTTTATCGTCATTTTCAGTTCTCTTTTGCAAAAAAGTAACATAATCGAGCTGTCGTTCTTTGATCTGAAAGTGTCGTAGCTGTCGTTTTCAGCCATAGAAGACAATCCCCTTGTTTTGGTAGTCGATTATACGAGTTACTATTGCATATGATTTGAATTTGTGAGTTTTAAAGTGTCGAAAAGCAATATTTCATTTCAAAATCGCTAAGTGTCTCTCTTACCCTCACTTCGTTTTGGAAAGAAATTTGTTAAGTACTGTCGCTTTAAAAGTAATTCAGATTTGCGCATAAGCTTTCTTTTTATCATCTACATATTAAGAAAGTTGAAAACAAATACATGCATGTGCATTTTCATTTAGACTGTTTGATTGGTTTGATTTAGGACAGTGCATATAGTGTGTGCTCTTTGCTCTTTGTTGAAAGAATACTGTCTCTCTTTCCTTAGTAGCTAGGATTTTCATGGAATAAAGAAGATAAAACGATTGTTTATCATCTTAGATTGCATTTTAGGAATTGTATATATACATCATGCGGTGAACCTGAAAGGCAAATTTCTTAAGCAAGATCAACTATAAAATAAATTGAATGAATCTAACAATGCTTTGGAACCTAACGCACAACATCTAGAAGTCTAGGCTAGAGACGTGTTCCAGCATCGTCAAATGTGGTAACTGTTGCTTTCATTGTTGGTTGGGTGATTCCTCCACTTTGAGACGACAAGGGTCAATACGGACTTGTGCTCCCACATACCGTCGAGTATATTTTGGGAGACCACAAAAGGCTTTATCCTTTATCCATAGGAAGTCGTGTCTACCACCCTATCAATCACAATGCACTGAACACAGCATTTGGGAAGATTGATTGCCATACTGTAAAAAGTATTCTGCAGTTTTGCGATTGGTTTGGTAATCCCTCTACCTAGATTTCCAGAGCAGTCCCTTTCATTCCTTTTTAGACTCCTTAATGGAAAAGGTCCATCTGAGCACTTGTCACTTCAGGCTCATTAAAAATCGAAGGTGACTAGAGTCATCTTTTGTTTTTTCTCGACTCTTTAAAATTGAAAAAATAAGTTGTGTCAAAGCGTCTAAAAATTTATTTTAAATGGAATAATCATCACCTTTCCTACGTTGGTCTTAGGTTGAGAAAATGGAGTCCACCAACCAAGGAATTCCCCTTGGAGGGAGTCCTAGTCCCTTCTCCTCTTGGGGAGATGTTGGTGCGCCCCATATGGCCACATTTGTTGGAAATACTGAGAGGGGGGTGAATCAGTATTTCTTTTTCTCACTATTGTTTTACTAGTTAAATCATATATGTTCAGAACACAAAATGAACAGCAGGACTAAATGCTTTTATTAATATAACTGTGCAGTAAAATAAATACAATAAATAGAATTTCACAATTGGTTGCCAAGCTCCAACTTGGACTTTGGTGAGGCTCCAACCTCCTGAGCACCAACTCTATTTTTCCAAGACACCAATCTTGGATTTAGGAGCACCAACTCCCAAGGACTTCAATCCTTTTCAATTCTGAGGCTCCAACCTCTTTGGTATACACTGGTGTGCTGTTGCGCTCTTTTCAGCTTCCACTGCTTCTGCTTCCCCCTTTTCTTTTGTTGCTTCCACTATCTCATGCTCAAGTTATGCCATCCACCAACCACACTGCAGTTCTCTGTTTTTGCTGCTTTTATATGCTCCATGCCCCTATCCATTCGTTTCCTCTTACATGCTGGCTCTTTGGCTTCCTCCTCACTTGTTCGCTTTAACACTTCGGCTTCCATTCCTTTGCTTCTTCTGTCTATACATGTGTTCCAAAATCTGAGTAGAACAAACCCAATCTCCCCTTTCTTAAATAAAACTCAGCCCTTGACCTGTGGTTAATACCTTATAGGCTTTATCGGAGGCGTTTAATCACCCATCAGAAGCCACCACCCGAGAATTTTAATCAACCATCGGAAGCCACCACCCGAGCGTTTTAATCAACCATCAGAAGCCACCACCCGAGCATTTTAATCAACCATCGGAAGCCACCAACTGAGCCTTTAATCAACCATCACCGAGCGCTTTAATCAACCATCACCGAGTGCTTTAATCGACCATCGGAAGCCACCTTTTATTTGACACTTTCTATCAATAATCAACCATCGGAAGCCACCACCCGAGCCATTAATCAACCATCACACAGGCTTTAATATATATCTTAACCCCGCGGCCATGTATCATATAATACACGGAAAACATTATAAACCCCCACTCTAATTCAAATGTCGGACTTCAATTATTATGCACCCGCTTTTACAATTTCGGCGGGTCCGGATTTCGCAACCATAACAAAACTCTTAAGGCCTGACCTCCGATGAGGAGCAGACTCGATGCTCTTTTAGACTCCCTTATATACTGGTTTCGAGTCCGATGTATATCGGCACTCGCTGTAAACAATAGTCCTGATCCTTCGACGGAACGCGGACCCGACACCTTCTTATACTCCCGTCTCTATATTGAATTCGGGTTCGGGATATCGGCAGGTTTGCTTCGGCGGATTTGTAACGCGAAGGTTTAGCGGACCCGATCTCCCTTTAGGCTACTCTCTAATATGATTTCGGCTCCGGATGATTTCGGCGATCGCTACCTCTGCTGCTCCGATGCGATACAAGAGTTCTGCGGACCCGATATGGTTTTACACTTCACTTAATAATAGTTTCGGCTCCGGATTTCAGAGCTTGCACCTTGAACAGTTCCGACATTCTGGATGCGATATATTATAGACTGTTTTTAATAAGTCCATCGGGTCCATGCCTCTATCGCAATCGACAGATTATAGCGCCATCCCTTATGACTTGCGATCACTGCGGATGCGATATGATATTAAGCCACAGTCTATATTCCCGTCGGGTCCGCAGCCTTATCGCAATCGGCGATCGGGAGAGTGTCATGCCTTTGTGTGTTGTTGCGATGGGCGGATGCGATATAGCATTCAACCATAACATAATTCTGCATCGGGTCCGCATTATTATCGCAATCGGAGGTTTCAGTGGTGGCACATAGCTGAACCGCCGATTAGCGATGTCGCCGATATATATATATATATATATATATATATATATATATATCTATATATATATATATATATATATATATATATATATATATATATATATCTATATATATATATATATATATATATATATATATATATGCCTTTATATATAAACTTCTCCGCCGATAGTGTGTTTGTAATATGTGCCCGCCGATAGTTGTGAATGCATATATATAAGATTTTTAACCGCCGATAATGTTAAAGCATGCATACATGGGTTTTACAAGCCCGATAACATATCTATATGAGTTCTGCTCCTCTTGGCATATATATGGCATATATATATGTGGCTCCTCCTATAGCTCCTCTTTGCTCCAATGTGGCTCCTCTTGGCATATATATGGCATATATATATGTGGCTCCTCCTATAGCTCCTCTTTGCTCCAATGTGGCTCCTCTGGCTTGGTCTGCTCTTCTTGGCTCCATTTTCTCCTCTTGGCTCTGATATGCTCTGTCTCCTCCTCTTGAATATTGCCATATTGACATCAATGACAATCTGTGTCCAACAACATTGTCGCTTCTAGGATTGACAATAGGCTTGCCCGTATGGCTCTTCTCAACCTCTGTCGTTCAGAACACTGCAATTCTTGAACAATTGAGTCAACAACTAGACGATTCCAGAGTTACCCCCCAACCCTCCACTTCGTCCAATTCTTCCTCTCCTCCTACCTCTTCGCTTGATGGGGCTGGTAAAGCCAAAAATCAAGTACCTGAGAAGAAGAAGGAAAAGAAGAAGAAAGAGAAGAAGAAGAAGGAGCCAAAGGTGAAAGGGGGAAACCAAGTGTCGTCTAGCGAAAATCCACACACTGCACCGACCAGGCCTAAATCGCCATGTGCCATTTGCAAAGGGGACCACTATCACAGAGATTGTCACTGCATCCCTCAGATCTTAAGGGACTGGTCTCCTCGTTTGCACAATCCGGTGTCGTCAACCTCTGATTATCATGTTGAAAGCACACCATCGACTAGTGAAAGTGAAGCCCCTGGACAAAAAGTAAAATATAGATTTCCTTGTAAACTGTGTGAAGGTGATCACGCCGTCCACCATTGCCCCTTCTTAGACAAGGATAAATGAGTTTTGGACGATCGTCTGGTTTCACCGTTACGACTTCCTCCTAGATATAAGAAACTCTTGCCGAGTCCGTCACTAGTTGAAAATCCGGCTGACCCACCCAGGTGGTTGGCTGAAGCATCTACCATTGAAGATAAACCATCTGAATCCACACCAGACGAAATTCAAAAGGTCGAAGTGGTAGTTGACCCGGTCTTGCCTTCAGAGGTTCCATCTTCAGATGATACAGTCACCGAAGAGAACAAGGATGACACCATCCAAATTCTTTTCATAAGCACAGACTCCGATGAACATGGGGGCAATCTACCCATTCCTTTACCGTAGGAAGGAAGTTCATCAGAGTTGTACCTGGCCGTCTATTCGGTCCCACCTCCAAGCAACCTAGTTGTTTCCTTCGATTGGAATCAACTAGGCAGACCCCGTTTACCGGTTAGTGTACCGTTTCGAATCATTACTCAAATATAAAAAATGGTCATGGCCAGTACCATCATAGATGAAGGGGCTTCTGTGAGTATCCTTTCCTCGACTGCTTGGAAAGCGCTTGGTTCGCCATCCTTTTGCCTGAGATGAGAAATATAATAGGCTTTGACAAAGGAACCAGTCGACCGTTAGGGATCTGTTATAGACATTTTTGTGCCTAACAACATGGAGCATGAAATGTCAATAATCTGAGGGATCCAAAGTCCCTAAACATGTTGTTCTTACCCTTAGAGGAACAAGGTCAGCAAACTACAGCACTGAAAATCAGTTCTCCACCTGAAAACACTCAAAAACAGGCTATTTCTGGATCATGTCAGCTGCTCCACTGAGCATCTGCGCTGAATGTCAACTGCTCCACTCTGTACCTGCGCTGAATGTCAAAACTAATGAAGGCTACCTGCGCTGGGCAAGATTGGCCAAGTGGCACAATCATTTTGCAAGGTGTCAATTGCCCAGGAAGCTTCCAAACTGACACTTGGGTCAAGGAATTCACCTTGTGATGAGTAAGAGGGTCTTGATCTCCAAGTGGAAGCAAGAATCTCCAAGTGGACTCAAGAACTGAAGATTAACTAAAGTGGGAGAGGACACTAGTCAGCTTCATGTCAGTCTCAAGCTGACTCATCCTTTCTCCAAATCTCCTATATATAGAGCTCTCTCATGAGGTCTAAGGAGGCTGGAATTTTGTGCAAGTAAGGAAGTGCTGTTGGTTTGTGTATAGAACTATTGGGTGATTGCTTTGAAGGAGGTGAAGAGGAGATTTCTTTCTGCTGGAAGGTGTTGCTGGATTGGGCCTATTATGGTTGTAACACTCTCAGAACTTTACTTCTTCTATTAATAAAGTATTTGAGGTTCTTCTATATGCATGTGTCTCTATGGCGAATTGATGCTTGTATATTTGATTTATTCTAATCCTTGAATCAGTTATGGATGTATGCTTCTTGTAGTTTCCTTTCTTTGTGCTTTTACAGGATCTTGGTGTAGCTGGGCCGGTGAAGGAGCAAGGAGCTAGGAGCAAGCAGCACGGAGTGAGGATTGGATCGACTATTAGCGCAAGATAACGGTTAGTAGATCATCCTTCTTTTCTCTCTCTCATCTCATAAAGAAGTAATCTTGAATAGCTTTGCATTCAGTTGTTGCTGAGGTACTATCACCCTTAGAGTGGGATAGGGTCATTCTGTATTGGATACTTTTCCCAACAACAAATTGGCGACTCCGCTGGGGATCGTATCTTGTTGGTTGTTTGTGTTTTTGCTATTCATTTCATAAACAAAGGGAGTACCGAATCGAACTGTGTTTGAATATTTCAAATGCAAAGTAGAGGGCAACTACTCTAGCTCAGTTGCTGGGAAAGTTTATGATTTGAAGAGTTGATCCACAAGGACTCTAATAAGCTCTTAGTGATAGCTTTTCATCCTCCTTGTCATCCCTTAGTGTGTCCTTGACTGATAGCTTCTGATTTGAACAAAAACTGTGAATTTTTGAGCAATCTGTGACCCGGAAACCACCAAAAACGAAAGTTTCGTTCTTCAGTGCAGGCTGTACAAAGGCTGTTTGCATTTCAGCGCAGTTCCCGAAGGGGCTACCTGCGCTGAAGGTCAAACAGGCAGTGTTCCACCTGCGCTGGACCAGTCCTGCCTTGTGCTGTTGGGGTTTCCTGCTGTTTCTTGCCCTGTTTTCACTCTTGTTTTTGCTGTTTGTTACCAGTCAGTGTGCCTATCTGAAACCAACTTTCCTTGTCACTATTCCGCCTCAGTTGTATAAAGAAACTGTGTTTGTTCTTTATGTATTTCTTGTACATTTACAGTTTCCCATAACGAAAGTGAACTAGTCTTGCTGTGGCCTCTTAGATCTAGACCTGTGATAAAGTGTCGCTTTGATCTTAAGAGTTAGTTTATTTGCTGTTCATGGCTGATTGAGCTTTTGCTTTCGTCATTTGGTTTGAGTTTATATATTTCTAGTGTCGAAACAAGTAAATCTTAAGGTGTCGTTTGATTTTGGACAAACTTGTTTGCTTTCACTTGAAATTGAATTCAAAATTATACAACAGCTTTCTTTTTGCATTTCGCCAACATTAAGAAAGAGAAAAGAAATACTTGCATTGTGCATGTGCATTATGACAGCTTGCATGTTGATTTAGGAAAAAGTGCATTAGTGTGTGTTTTATGATCTGTGTGAAAAGGTGTTATCTTTCTTTTCCCTCAGTAGTTAAGGTTTTCAAAGTTGAAAGATTGAAAAGCTTGTTTATCATCTTAGACTGCATTTAGGAGTGTTATCATACATCTCGTGGTGATCCATAAAGGCAAACTGCTAAACAAGATCAACCTTAAAATAAATTGAATTTACATAACAACGCATTGAAACATAACGCAAACATCTAGAGGTCTAAGCTAGAGACGTGTTCCGGCGTCGTTAAACGTGATATCTTAGCGTTGAGTGGTTGGGTGATTCCTCCACGGTGAAGCGATAAGTATCAATACGGACTTGTGCTCCCACGTACCATCGCGTATATATTGGGAGACCCCTATAGGAATAAAGCCTTTATCCAATAGGAAACCGTGTCGGCCGCCCTACTGATCGCAATGCAGTGAACACAGCATTCACGAAGATCGACCACTCGTACCGTAAAACGTATTCTGTGGTTTTGCGAAAAGTTTGGCACACCCTCTGCCTAGAACTCCAGAGCAGTTTCTTTTGGCCTTTTTCAAACTCTATAACTGAAAAAGTCCATCCGAGCATTTGTCACTTCGGGCTCGTTAAAACATCGAAGGAGACTAGAGTCATCTTTAGCTTTTTCTCGACTCTTAAAAAGTGAAAAAGCAAGTTGTGTCTAAGCGTCGTTATAAAATTTATTTTAAACGGAACATAATCACTTCCTATTCCCGCGTTGATCTTAAGTTGAGAACATGGAACGCCCCAACCAAGGAACTCCACATGATGGAAATCCTAGTCCATTCTCCTCTTGGGGAGAAGTTGGTGCGCCCCACATGGCCACATTGTCGCTTCCAGGACTGACAATTGGCCTGCCTATTTGGCTTTTCTCAACTAATGTAGTTCAGACCACCATGGTTCCTGATCAGTCGAGTCAATAGTTAGATCAGTCTAGAGCTGCCCACCAGCCTTCCACTTCTTATAACTCTTCCTCTAATCCTCCATCTTCGCAAGGTGAGGCTGGCAAAAGCCAAGCTCCCATGGAGAAGAAGGAAAAGAAGAAGAAAGAGAAGAAGAAGAAGGAGCCTAAGGCGACTGGGGGCAAGCAAAAGACATCTGACAAAAACCCACACACAGCACAGACCGGGCCTAAATCGCCATGTGTCATATGTAGAGGAGACCACTTCCATAGAGATTGTCCCTGTATTCCCCGGATACTAAGGGACTGGTCCCCTCGGTTGCACAATTCGGGAGCATCAACCTCTGATAGCCATGTTGATTGCTTACCGTCAACCAGCGAAAGTGAAGGTTCAAGACGAAGAGGGGGATCAAGATCTCCCTGCAGACTGTGTGAAGGCGGTCACGCCATCCACCGTTGTCCCTTCTTAGACGAAGCGAAGAGAGTTTTGGAAGATCGTCCGGTTTCACCGGTAATACTTCCTCCTGGATACAAAAAACTCGTGCCAAGTCCTTCGTTGGTTGAAAATACAGCTGGCCCGCTCAAGTGGTCAGCTGAAATGTCAGTCATTGAAAATGAACCTACTGAATCCAGACCAGACGAGAGTCTAAAGGTCGATAAGGCAGTTGACTTGGTTCTTCCTTCAGAGGTTTCATCCTCAAATGACACCGTCACTGAAGATTCATCTTCAAGTGACACCCTCACGGAAGAGAAAAAGGATGACACCATCCAGATTCTTTTCATCAACACAGATTCTGATGAGCATCAGGGCAATGCGCCCATTCCTTTATCGCAGGAAGGAACATCATCAGGATCGTATCCGGCCGTGTATTCGGTCCCACCACCAAGCAACCTGGTCGTATCCTTTGATTGGAACCAACTAGGCAGACCCCGGTTACCAGCCAATATACCGTTCAGAATCATAGTCCAAATCTACAGAATGGTAATGGCTGGAACTATCATTGATGAAGGGGCATCTGTGAGTATCCTTTCCTCTATTGCTTGGAAAGCACTAGGTTCCCCGGCGCTTTTGCCTGAGATAAGAAATCTCTCGGGTTTTGATAAAGGAACCAGTCAACCATTAGGGATCCTCCCCAATGTACCTGTTACATTGAAAGGGAAGACCGTTCAATTGAACGTGATGGTCGTTCAAGGACCCTTGGATTATAACCTACTCCTTGGACGAGACTATATATATTGCATGGGAGCCATAGTTTCCTCACTCTTTAGAGTAATGTGTTTTCCACACGAAGGAAGAATGGTCAAGCTCGTAGACCAACTTTCATTTCCGGGATCACGCATCGCAAATAGTCAAATACCAACCCTGAATGGTATATTCACCCAAGAAATGTCTCCACCTCCAGTCCTCCTTCCCGATGAGTGCGAGTGATTCGGAAAGATAGGGCTGGAACCCAGGGGGCATGCATCCTGGTCTGCTTCGGGCAGAGGAAACCTTGGGTATAAGGTAGAATTTCCGCGAAAAAGTATGACTAGTCCGTACCCCGTCCGTGGATGGAAGAGGGGTTGTTCTAGAACAGGACTCTTTTGTCAAAGTTATGTGTTTGATGATTTTAGTCATTCACCTTTGTCTAAACAGGTAGGCTACCAAGGAAAGAGATTCTATTGCGGCAGCAAATGGTAACCATCTTTGGGTAAAAGGCAAGCCTCACCCATTAAAACTAAGGTTTTAGAGGATAAGTAGGGGCAGCCTCCAAAGAAAGGGATTCCTTTGCTGCAACAAGTAGTAACCATCTTTGGATAACCTAATGATAGACATCGCCAAAGAAAGAGTTTCATTTGCGGCAGCAAATAAAACCATTTTTTGGATAACCTGAAAGAGGCAACCCTCACCCATCAAAACAAATGTTTTGGAGGATAAGTAGGGGCAGCCTTGAAATTGTACCTTATACCTGGGGGCATGCAAACCTTTTGGAGTGTAAGCAAAGAGCGGTCATTGATCGTTTCCTAACTTACATAAAGAAAGGATGGGGGGCAAAGGTCAAAAAGTGCCAAATTTAGAGCATAGCTTATGTGAGGTGCAAGCTCTATAAAAATTGGAATCTTGCAGGAAGACATTTCTTATCCTATGACTGGTATATCGAGCAGTTTTACCGCGGAATTTATGCTCGTTAAAAAATAGAAAAGCGAGATCCGAGCAGTTTTAGCGTCATAGTTCATGCTCGTTAAAAAATAAACATAAGCTTTTGAGCAAAGAGTTTCCTCCAGAGTTCAAGCTCATTAAAAAATGAACCTATTACGGTAAATAACCATTGTGATCGTAAATTTATTAGCCATAAAAGCCTTGGTCGTGTTTGCACCCACCACCTCCATTTCATTTGGCCAATCGTTCACCTCCATATGATTGTTTACCCATTTTGAGGAACAGCTGCGAAGAGTGATTTCACTTAGCCATCCTTGTGACACTGCCGTGATTGGAAAATTCCAACCTGTACCTGGAATCTGCTGCTATCCCTGTTTATCACTCGTTCCTCAAAAGACGAGTCTTCTTTGAGCTCTTTTCATTTGACTCGTAAAATATGAAAAGTTTGCCGAGTTTTGGCCTTCCATCTCGTTAAAGTGACCGGAAGAGCTATCCCTCCTCTAGATTTTAATCTTTTTGGACCTGAGGGATTATTACACAAAAAGGTCGAGCGCTTGTTTTATTCGGCTCGTTAAAATTATCGAAAAATCATCCCTTCTGTATTGTTTTATACTTTTTTGGACTTAAGGGATTAGATGACGAAAAAGGAATTTTGGAGTTAACTTTCTGTACCTTTTCAGACTCTCTAAAAATGAAAAGGACCGAGTTTTCCTTGTCGTTAGACTCGTTAAAATGATTAAATAGCGACAAACTTGTCTTTAGACGAGAACGAGTTTCCCTATCGCTAGGCTCGTTAAAACATAGCGATGGGCTTGCCCAAAGGGCAGGTTATAGAACAAGCATATGTTATCCTCCTCAAGCTTGACAAAAATAAAGAGGTACTGGTCAGAAATGACTGGGGAAAAATTGGGAGAACCTCAAAACTTTAATGGTAGCAAGTCGCTCTTGAACATGACACTTTGTCCTCCATATCACATCGGGTTGGGTTGTTTCATTCACCGGTCTCATCACCATGGTCCTCGCCAAACCATCCACATTTGGGGTAATGCTACCGATCCATCACATCAGTGTCATTATATGTTCAAGAGATGTGTTCAGAAAGAGTCAACCGTGTCCCATCCACTGCCATACATTATCCTTCATCCACCCATGATCGCCACCCTGAATCATATTTCACAGATTGTTTCCACCTCCACTAAAATCATTAGCTCCGTTCCGTGTCACTGATGTGGGATTCATTAAGGCCCTCCTTTGACGGATCGCTTCTTGTCGACTTCAGCTCATTATCCAAGAAGTCGATCTAGGAACAAACCCCCAGTACTTTGAAGCTTGCATGCCTCAATGGCAAGTTTCTCACTTCCGGCGACAGGTATACATCAATGACCTTCGACCAGAAGATTTTGCGTGGTGTTCGACGCCAAGTCCTTTATTCACACCACGTGAATTGTACTGCAGTACCTTGAGGTTCATTGTCATTATTGGTGATTCCTCTCGCGCTTGTTAACGGTTTACATTATTGACCGGTAATCAAGCGATGTCTTTCCATGTTCGACTTCAGCGTAATTCTCACATGGATCGACTTGTACTTAGAGTGAAGATCGAACGAGTTTGAAGACCCCGGATCTAGTTTCATCCATTCGGGCTGCGATATATATTCAGGATATAAAGACATTTGTTATGTACATCATTGCAACAGATTATCATCCTACTCAAAGGATGATAATTTTAGCAGAGAATTATCAGTCTACCATCAGACGATCATCTGTTCTATGTACCAAAATGAATTTATAAAGCTGAGCATGGGAATGCCCGCCTCAGCCAGATCATGAAAGCAGAACGAAAAATAATGTATTGTATTGTATTTTATCACAGGGCACCTCTCAGCAATTGAATGAACTTCGGATCCTCCCGATAAAGCATTTCACCCGATAAACGACCTCATACTTTAGGGGGCAATTGTTATAGACATTTTTGTGCCTAACAGCATGGAGCATGAAATGTCAATAATCTGAGGGATCCAAAGTCCCTAAACATGTTGTTCTTACCCTTAGAGGAATAAGGTCAGCAAACCACAGCACTGAAAATCAGTTCTCCAACTGAAAACACTCAAAAACAGGCTATTTCTAGATCATGTCAGCTGTTCCACTGAGCATCTGCGCTGAATGTCAACTGCTCCACTCTGTACCTGCGCTGAATGTCAAAACTAATGAAGGCTACCTGCGCTGGGCGAGATTGGCCAAGTGGCACAATCATTCTGCAAGGTGTCAATTGCCCAGGAAGCTTCCAAACTGACACTTGGGTCAAGGAATTCGCCTTGTGATGAGTAAGAGGGTCTTGATCTCCAAGTGGAAGCAAGAATCTCCAAGTGGACTCAAGAACTGAAGATTAACTAAAGTGCGAGAGGACACTAGTCAGCTTCATGTCAGTCTCAAGCTGACTCATCCTTTCTCCAAATCTCCTATATATAGAGCTCTCTCATGAGGTCTAAGGAGGCTGGAATTTTGTGCAAGTAAGGAAGTGCTGTTGGTTTGTGTATAGAACTATTGGGTGATTGCTTTGAAGGAGGTGAAGAGGAGATTTCTTTCTGCTGGAAGGTGTTGCTGGATTGGGCCTATTATGGTTGTAACACTCTCAGAACTTTACTTCTTCTATTAATAAAGTATTTGAGGTTCTTCTATATGCATGTGTCTCTATGGCAAATTGATGCTTGTATATTTGATTTATTCTAATCCTTGAATCAGTTATGGATGTATGATTCTTGTAGTTTCCTTTCTTTGTGCTTTTACAGGATCTTGGTGTAGCTGGGCCGGTGAAAGAGCAAGGAGCTAGGAGCAAGCAGCACGGAGTGAGGATTGGATCGACTATTAGCGCAAGATAACAGTTAGTAGATCATCCTTCTTTTCTCTCTCTCATCTCATAAAGAAGTAATCTTGAATAGCTTTGCATTCAGTTGTTGTTGAGGTACTATCACCCTTAGAGTGGGATAGGGTCATTCCGTATTGGATACTTTTCCCAACAACAAATTGGCGACTCCGCTGGGGATCGTATCTTGTTGGTTGTTTGTGTTTTTGCTATTCATTTCATAAACAAAGGGAGTACCGAATCGAACTGTGTTTGAATCTTTCAAATGCAAAGTAGAGGGAAGCTACTCTAGCTCAGTTGCTGGGCAAGTTTATGATTTGAAGAGCTGATCCACAAGGACTCTAATAAGCTCTTAGTGATAGCTTTTCATCCTCCTTTTCATCCCTTAGTGTGTCCTTGACTGATAGCTTCTGATTTGAGCAAAAACTGTGAATTTTTTAGCAATCTGTGACCCAGAAACCACCAGAAACGAAAGTTTCGTTCTTCAATGCAGGCTGTACAAAGGCTGTTTGCATTTCAGTGCAGTTCCCGAAGGGGCTACCTGCGCTGAAGGTCAAACAGGCAGTGTTCCACCTGCGCTGGACCAGTCCTGCCTTGTGCTGCTGGGGTTTCCTGCTGTTTCTTGCCCTGTTTTCACTCTTGTTTTTGTTGTTTGTTACCAGTCAGTGTGCCTATCTGAAACCAACTTTCCTTGTCACTATTTCGCCTCAGTTGTATAAAGAAACTATGTTTGTTCTTTATGTATTTCTTGTACATTTACAGTTTCCCATAACGAAAGTGAACTAGTCTTGTTGTGGCCTCTTAGATCTAGACCTGTGATAAAGTGTCGCTTTGATCTTAAGAGTTAGTTTATTTGTTGTTCATAGCTGATTGAGCTTTTGCTTTCGTCATTTGGTTTGAGTTTATATATTTCTAGTGTCGAAACAAGTAAATCTTAAGGTGTCGTTTGATTTTGGACAAACTTGTTTGCTTTCACTTGAAATTGAATTCAAAATTATACAACAACTTTCTTTTTGCATTTCGCCAACATTAAGAAAGAGAAAAGAAATACTTGCATTGTGCATGTGCATTATGACAGCTTGCATGTTGATTTAGGAAAAAGTGCATTAGTGTGTGTTTTATGATCTGTGTGAAAAGGTGTTATCTTTCTTTTCCCTCAGTAGTTAAGGTTTTCAAAGTTGAAAGATTGAAAAGCTTGCTTATCATCTTAGACTACATTTAGGAGTGTTATCATACATCTTGTGGTGATCCATAAAGGCAAACTGCTAAACAAGATCAACCTTAAAATAAATTGAATTTACATAACAACGCATTGAAACATAACGCAAACATCTAGAGGTCTAAGCTAGAGACGTGTTCCGGCGTCGTTAAACGTGATATCTTAGCGTTGAGTGGTTGGGTGATTCCTCCACGGTGAAGCGATAAGTATTAATACGGACTTGTGCTCCCACGTACCGTCGCGTATATATTGGGAGACCCCTATAGGAATAAAGCCTTTATCCAATAGGAAACCGTGTCAGCCGCCCTACTGATCGCAATGCAGTGAACACAGCATTCACGAAGATCGACCACTCGTACCGTAAAACGTATTCTGTGGTTTTGCGAAAAGTTTGGCACACCCTCTGCCTAGAACTCCAGAGCAGTTTCTTTTGGCCTTTTTCAAACTCTATAACTGAAAAAGTCCATCCGAGCATTTGTCACTTCGGGCTCGTTAAAACATTGAAGGAGACTAGAGTCATCTTTAGCTTTTTCTCGACTCTTAAAAAGTGAAAAAGCAAGTTGTGTCTAAGCGTCGTTATAAAATTTATTTTAAACGGAACATAATCACTTCCTATTCCCGCGTTGATCTTAAGTTGAGAACATGGAACGCCCCAACCAAGGAACTCCACATGATGGAAATCCTAGTCCATTCTCCTCTTGGGGAGAAGTTGGTGCGCCCCACATGGCCACATTGTCGCTTCCAGGACTGACAATTGGCCTGCCTATTTGGCTTTTCTCAACTAATGTAGTTCAGACCACCGTGGTTCCTGATCAGTCGAGTCAACAGTTAGATCAGTCTAGAGCTGCCCACCAGCCTTCCACTTCTTATAACTCTTCCTCTAATCCTCCATCTTCGCAAGGTGAGGCTGGCAAAAGCCAAGCTCCCATGGAGAAGAAGGAAAAGAAGAAGAAAGAGAAGAAGAAGAAGGAGCCTAAGGCGACTGGGGGCAAGCAAAAGACATCTGACAAAAACCCACACACAGCACAGACCGGGCCTAAATCGCCATGTGTCATATGTAGAGGAGACCACTTCCATAGAGATTGTCCCTGTATTCCCCGGATACTAAGGGACTGGTCCCCTCGGTTGCACAATTCGGGAGCATCAACCTCTGATAGCCATGTTGATTGCTTACCGTCAACCAGCGAAAGTGAAGGTTCAAGACGAAGAGGGGGATCAAGATCTCCCTGCAGACTGTGTGAAGGCGGTCACGCCATCCACCGTTGTCCCTTCTTAGACGAAGCGAAGAGAGTTTTGGAAGATCGTCCGGTTTCACCGGTAATACTTCCTCCTGGATACAAAAAACTCGTGCCAAGTCCTTCGTTGGTTGAAAATACAGCTGGCCCGCTCAAGTGGTCAGCTGAAACGTCAGTCATTGAAAATGAACCTACTGAATCCAGACTGGACGAGAGTCTAAAGGTCGATACGGCAGTTGACCCGGTTCTTCCTTCAGAGGTTTCATCCTCAAATGACACCGTCACTGAAGATTCATCTTCAAGTGACACCCTCACGGAAGAGAAAAAGGATGACACCATCCAGATTCTTTTCATCAACACAGATTCTGATGAGCATCAGGGCAATGCGCCCATTCCTTTATCGCAGGAAGGAACATCATCAGGATCGTATCCGTCCGTGTATTCGGTCCCACCACCAAGCAACCTGGTCGTATCCTTTGATTGGAACCAACTAGGCAGACCCCGGTTACCAGCCAATATACCGTTCAGAATCATAGTCCAAATCTACAGAATGGTAATGGCTGGAACTATCATTTGATGAAGGGGCATCTGTGAGTATCCTTTCCTCTATTGCTTGGAAAGCACTGGGTTCCCCGGCGCTTTTGCCTAAGATAAGAAATCTCTCGGGTTTTGATAAAGGAACCAGTCGACCATTAGGGATCCTCCCCAATGTACCTGTTACATTGAAAGGGAAGACCGTTCAATTGAACGTGATGGTCGTTCAAGGACCCTTGGATTATAACCTACTCCTTGGACGAGACTATATATATATTGCATGGGAGCCATAGTTTCCTCACTCTTTAGAGTAATGTGTTTTCCACACGAAGGAAGAATGGTCAAGCTCGTAGACCAACTTTCATTTCCGGGATCACGCATCGCAAATAGTCAAATACCAACCCTGAATGGTCTATTCACCCAAGAAATGTCTCCACCTCCAGTCCTCCTTCCCGATGAGTGCGAGTGATTGGGAAAGATAGGGCTGGAACCTAGGGGGCATGCATCCTGGTCTACTTCGGGCAGAGGAAACCTTGGGTATAAGGTAGAATTTCCGCGAAAAAGTATGACTAGTCCGTACCCCGTCCGTGGATGGAAGAGGGGTTGTTCTAGAACAGGACTCTTTTGTCAAAGTTATGTGTTTGATGATTTTAGTCATTCACCTTTGTCTAAACAGGTAGGCTACCAAGGAAAGAGATTCTATTGTGGCAGCAAATGGTAACCATCTTTGGGTAAAAGGCAAGCCTCACCCATTAAAACTAAGGTTTTAGAGGATAAGTAGGGGCAGCCTCCAAAGAAAGGGATTCCTTTGCTGCAACAAGTAGTAACCATCTTTGGATAACCTAATGATAGACATTGCCAAAGAAAGAGTTTCATTTGCGGCAGCAAATAAAACCATTTTTTGGATAACCTGAAAGAGGCAAGCCTCACCCATCAAAACAAATGTTTTGGAGGATAAGTAGGGGCAGCCTTGAAATTGTACCTTATACCTGGGGGCATGCAAACCTTTTGGAGTGTAAGCAAAGAGCGGTCATTAATCGTTTCCTAACTTACACAAAGAAAGGATGGGGGGCAAAGGTCAAAAAGTGCCAAATTTAGAGCATAGCTTATGTGAGGTGCAAGCTCTATAAAAATTGGAATCTTGCAGGAAGACATTTCTTATCCTATGACTGGTATATCGAGCAGTTTTACCGCGGAATTTATGCTCGTTAAAAAATAGAAAAGCGAGATCCGAGCAGTTTTAGCGTCATAGTTCATGCTCGTTAAAAAATAAACATAAGCTTTTGAGCAAAGAGTTTCCTCCAGAGTTCAAGCTCATTAAAAAATGAACCTATTCCGGTAAATAACCATTGTGATCGTAAATTTATTAGCCATAAAAGCCTTGGTCGTGTTTGCACCTGCCACCTCCATTTCATTTGGCCAATCGTTCACCTCCATATGATTGTTTACCCATTTTGAGGAACAGATGCGAAGAGTGATTTCACTTAGCCATCCTTGTGACACTGTCGTGATTGGAAAATTCCAACCTGTACCTGGAATCTGCTGCTATCCCTGTTTATCACTCGTTCCTGAAAAGACGAGTCTTCTTTGAGCTCTTTTCATTTGACTCGTAAAATATGAAAAGTTTGCCGAGTTTTGGCCTTCCAGCTCGTTAAAGTGACCGGAAGAGCTATCCCTCCTCTAGATTTTAATCTTTTTGGACCTGAGGGATTATTACACAAAAAGGTCGAGCGCTTGTTTTATTCGGCTCGTTAAAATTATCGAAAAATCATCCCTTCTGTATTGTTTTATACTTTTTTGGACTTAAGGGATTAGATGACGAAAAAGGAATTTTGGAGTTAACTTTCTGTACCTTTTCAGACTCTCTAAAAATGAAAAGGACCGAGTTTTCCTTGTCTTTAGACTCGTTAAAATGATTAAATAGCGACAAACTTGTCTTTAGACGAGAACGAGTTTGCCTATCGCTAGGCTCATTAAAACATAGCGATGGGCTTGCCCGAAGGGCAAGTTATAGAACAAGCATATGTTATCCTCCTCAAGCTTGACAAAAATAAAGAGGTACTGGTCAGAAATGACTGGGGAAAAATTGGGAGAACCTCAAAACTTTAATGGTAGCAAGTCGCTCTTGAACATGACACTTTGTCCTCCGTATCACATCGGGTTGGGTTGTTTCATTCACCGGTCTCATCACCATGGTCCTCGCCAAACCATCCACATTTGGGGTAATGCTACCGATCCATCACATCAGTGTCGTTATATGTTCAAGATATGTGTTCAGAAAGAGTCAACCGTGTCCCATCCACTGCCATACATTATCCTTCATCCACCCATGATCGCCACCCTGAATCATATTTCACAGATTGCTTCCACCTCCACTAAAATCATTAGCTCAGTTCCGTGTCACTGATGTGGGATTCATTAAGGCCCTCCTTTGACGGATCGCTTCTTGTCGACTTCAGCTCATTATCCAAGAAGTCGATCTAGGAACAAACCCACAGTACTTTGAAGCTTGCATGCCTCAATGGCAAGTTTCTCACTTCCGGCGGCAGGTATACATCAATGACCTTCGACCAGAAGATTTTGCGTGGTGTTCGACGCCAAGTCCTTTATTCACACCACGTGAATTGTACTGCAGTACCTTGAGGGTCATTGTCATTATTGGTGATTCCTCTCGCGCTTGTTAACGGTTTACATTATTGACCGGTAATCAAGCGATGTCTTTCCATGTTCGACTTCAGCGTAATTCTCACATGGATCGACTTGTACTTAGAGTGAAGATCGAACGAGTTTGAAGACCCCGGATCTAGTTTCATCCATCCGGGCTGCGATATATATTCAGGATATAAAGACATTTGTTATGTACATCATTGCAACAGATGATCATCCTACTCAAAGGATGATAATTTTAGCAGAGAATTATCAGTCTACCATCAGACGATCATCTGTTCTATGTACCAAAATGAATTTATAAAGCTGAGCATGGGAATGCCCGCCTCAGCCAGATCATGAAAGCAGAATGAAAAATAATGTATTGTATTGTATTTTATTACAGGGCACCTCTCAGCAATTGAATGAACTTCGGATCCTCCTGATAAAGCATTTCACCCGATAAACGACCTCATACTTTAGGGGGCAACTGTTATAGACGTTTTTGTGCCTAACAGCATGGAGCATGAAATGTCAATAATCTGAGGGATCCAAAGTCCCTAAACATGTTGTTCTTACCCTTAGTGGAACAAGGTCAGCAAACCACAGCACTGAAAATCAGTTCTCCACCTGAAAACACTCAAAAACAGGCTATTTCTGGATCATGTCAGCTGCTCAACTGAGCATCTGCGCTGAATGTCAACTGCTCCACTCTGTACCTGCGCTGAATGTCAAAGCTAATGAAGGTTACCTGCGCTGGGCGAGATTGGCCAAGTGGCACAATCATTCTGCAAGGTGTCAATTGCCCAGGAAGCTTCCAAACTGACACTTGGGTCAAGGAATTCGCCTTGTGATGAGTAAGAGGGTCTTGATCTCCAAGTGGAAGCAAGAATCTCCAAGTGGACTCAAGAACTGAAGATTAACTAAAGTGGGAGAGGACACTAGTCAGCTTCATGTCAGTCTCAAGCTGACTCATCCTTTCTCCAAATCTCCTATATATAGAGCTCTCTCATGAGGTCTAAGGAGGCTGGAATTTTGTGCAAGTAAGGAAGTGCTGTTGGTTTGTGTATAGAACTATTGGGTGATTGCTTTGAAGGAGGTGAAGAGGAGATTTCTTTCTGCTGGAAGGTGTTGCTGGATTGGGCCTATTATGGTTGTAACACTCTCAGAACTTTACTTCTTCTATTAATAAAGTATTTGAGGTTCTTCTATATGCATGTGTCTCTATGGCGAATTGATGCTTGTATATTTGATTTATTCTAATCCTTGAATCAGTTATGGATGTATGCTTCTTGTAGTTTCCTTTCTTTGTGCTTTTACAGGATCTTGGTGTAGCTGGGCCGGTGAAGGAGCAAGGAGCTAGGAGCAAGCAGCACGGAGTGAGGATTAGATCGACTATTAGCGCAAGATAACGGTTAGTAGATCATCCTTCTTTTCTCTCTCTCATCTCATAAAGAAGTAATCTTGAATAGCTTTGCATTCAGTTGTTGCTGAGGTACTATCACCCTTAGAGTGGGATAGGGTCATTCCGTATTGGATACTTTTCCCAACAACAGGATCCTTCCCAATGTACCCATAACATTGAGAAGGAAAACTGTTCAAATGAACGTAATGGTAGTCCAAGGACCCCTGGATTATAATCTACTCCTTGGGCGAGACTATATTTATTGCATGGGAACCATTATCTCCTCACTCTTTAGAGTAATGTGTTTTCCGCACGAAGGAAGAGTGGTCAGGCTCGTAGACCAGCTTTCATTTCCCGGTTCACACATGGCAAATAGTCATATACCATCCCTAAATGGTCTTTTCATGCAAGGAATGTCTCATCAATCCCCAGTCCATCCACCCGATGAGCGCGAGTGACTCGGGGGGCATGACTGAAACCCAGAGGGCATGCACCCAGGTCTGCTTTGGCAGGAAAACTTCGGGTATAGGGTAGGTTTCCGCGAGAGGTATATGACTAGTATGATACTCCCGTCCGTGATTGGAAAAGGGGGTTGGACTGGAATAAGATTCCCTTGTCAAAGTTATGTGGGTGGACGGATTGCGCCACTCGCCTTTGTCTATTTCGGTAGACATCGCCGAAGAAGTGTTTTGTTTGCGGTGTGAATAGAACAATCTTTGGTAACCTGAAATAGGTAAGGCTTTCTTGATTGAAGGGTAACTTCAAAACTTTATTCTATACCTGGGAGCATGCAAACCTCTCGCAAACAAGTGAAAAGAGACCAACGTAACGTTAACCTCATACATTCGCTAACTATAACTGCTCAAGTTAGGTGAGTGGTCGGGCTGACCATTCGTTTCGCGCAGGGCCTTTTTATTCCGAAAGGCCCGGCGGAGTAAAGGAGAGATTTCCTACCTGACTTTAGTGGTTAGCTAACTCCATAAACAGTAGTTGGTTGCTCCTAGCTTGCATGCAAGAGGCTCAGGAGCAAAGCTTTGTAAGGTGCAAGCTCCATAAAAATGGAATCTTAGATGAGACCCTCTTATTATACGACTGGATTACTCGAGCAGTTTTAGGACATAGTTCAAGCTCGTTAAAAAATAAACATAATTCATGAGCAAATGTTTCTTCCCACGTTTAAGCTCATTAAAAAATGAACAGGTAAATAACCATCGTGAATGTAGTACTTCAGCCTTTAAAACCTTGGTCGTGTTCTCACCATCACCTCCACTCTATATTGGTCGATCATTCACCTCCATTTGATTTTTTACCCCCTTTGAGGAACAGCTGCGAAGAGTGATCTTATTAGCCATCCTTGTAACACTGCCATGATTGGAAAATTCCAAACCTTACCTGGAATCAGTTGCTACCCAATTTTATCACTCGTTCCTTAAAGACGAGTCTCGTTTAAGCTCTTTTCAACTGACTCGTAAAATATGAAAAGATTACCGAGCCATTGGCCTCTCCAACTCATTAAATTGACCAGAAGTGCTATCCCTCCTTTAGATTTTAATCTTTTTTGGACCTGAGGGATTATTACACAAAAAGCTCGAGCACTTTTTTTGTTCGGCTCGTTAAAAGTATCGAAAATTCATCCCTTCTGTATTGTTTTATACTTTTTCGGACTTAAGGGATTAGATGACGAAAAAGGAGTTTTGGAGTTTCCTTTACGTCCCTTTACAGACTCTCTAAAATTGAAAAGGATCGAGTTATCTTTGTCGTTAAACTCGTTAAAAAACCTAATAGCGACAAACTTGTCCATAGTAGACAAGAACGAGTTTCACTATCGCTAGGCTCGTTAAAAAATAGCAATGGGTTTGCCCGAAGGGAAAATTATATAACAAGCATATGTTATCCTCCTCAAGCTTGACAAAAATAAAGAGGTACTGGTCAGCAATGACTGGGGAAAAATTGGGAAGAAAACTTGAAGAAACTTTGTTGGTAGCAAGTCGCTCTTGAACATGACATTTTCACTCCGCATCCAAGTCAGGTTGGGTTGTTTCATTCACCGGTCACATCACACCATCCACATTTGGGGTTAATGCTACCAATCCGTCATGTCAGTGTCGCCGATATGTTCAAGAGAAGTCGCTCAGAGAATTCACCTGTGTCTCACCCGTTGTAATACATTTACACTCCATTCTTTCATGACCGCCACCCTGAACCTTATATCACCAGACCATTTTCACCTCCATTAAAATCATTTGCTCTGTTCTGTGTCATCGATGTGGGATTCATTAAGGCCCTCCTATGATGGATCACTTCTTGTTGACATCAGCTCATTATCCAAGAAGTCGATCTAGGAACACCCCTTTCAGTGCTTTGAAGCTTGCATGCCTCAATGGCAAGTTTCTCACTTCCGGCGAAAGGTTTACATCAATGGCCTTCGACCGAAAGATTTTGTGTGGTGTTCGACGCCAAGTCCTTTATTCACGCCATGTGAATTGTACTATAGTACCTTGAGGGTCATTATCATTATCGGTGATTCCTCTCACGCCTGTTAACAGCTTACATTATTGGCTGGTAATCAGGCGATGTCTTTCCATGTTCGACTCCAGAACATCTCTCACATGGATTGACTTGCACTTTGAGTGAAGATCAAATGAGATTGAAGACCCTGGATCTAGTTTCATCCATCCGGGCTGCGATATATATTCAGAAAAATAAAGACATCAAATGTACATCATTGCTGCACAGATAATCATCCAATCAAAGGGATGATGGCTCTACCAGAATCATCAGTCTACACTCAGATGATTGTCTGTCCTATGTACATGAAAATTAATTTATAAAGCTGAGCATGGGAATGCTCGCCTCAGCTAGATCATGAAAATATTATGAAGATAATGTATTGTATTGTATCTTATTACAGGTCTCCTCCCAGCTTGAAAGAACTTCGGATCCTCATGATAAAGCATTTCACCTGACATCAAAAAATATTAACGACCTCATGCTTTAGGGGGGCAACTGTTATAGACATTTTTGGGCACTGCAACCCCAAGCATAAAATGTCCATAAACCAAGGGCTCCTAAGTCCCTAAAAGTGTTGTTCCAACCCCTAAAGGAACAAGGTCAACTAATTACAGCTTCTCCCAGAAGTTCTCCATGAAAAACTACTCAAAACTGGTCAAAACAGGATCATTTCACCTGCTCCATAGGCATAGTGCGGTGCATCTCACCTAAGTACACTCAGTGGGTGCGTTTCATTTCAAAAATCCCTTCTATGGGGTGCGATGGGCAAGAAGAGACAAATGGCAGTGTCAATCCGCGAGGTGGAGAAGCATGGAAAATTCCAGAAACTTCTCCTGTGACACTTGCCTCTCTGAATTCGACCAAGGATGAGTAAGAGATCATCAATCTCCAAGTGGAAGAAAGAAATATCAGAGGGAAGACACTAATCAAATCACAAGCTGACTCATCTCCCTTACAGATATCTATATATGGATCCCTCATCCCAGAGATCTAGAGGCTGGAATTTTGCATCTTGTAAGGAATTGATGTTAGTTTCTTGAGGTAACATCATAGTGCTGGGTGATCTAAGCTTTGCATGAGGTGAAGAAGGGCTTACTTGCTGAGAGGATGATGCTGGGTCAGAACAACTGGTTGTAACTCTCTTGGCTCTTTCTTGATTATTGTTGAAGCCGCGAAAATCGGGTCGACAACAAGGGGGATACCCACCCGGTCCGGACCTTGGTTGGCAGCTCCTTATCTGTTTGGTATAGCGGGTCTGACTGGGGATAATGGGACCAGTTTCCCAATCTAAGGGGTGTGTGTGTGTGTAGAGTTGGATGATGCTGATCTAGGAGTATTTAAGTCTAATTTAATTCAAACTTCTAAACTAACTCTATGCTATTGTAATCTAATAAGAAACAACACATCTAATCTACGCTAACCCGGGGTGTATTTCTTCTATTATGCGATCTAAAGATATTTCGAACAATAACTGGTAATAAAGATCATTCAGCTATCATAAGAATAGAAATCAATTAAGATAAACCACTCTGCATAAAAAGTTAAGCAAAACAGTTGTGAACAGCATATCGCATAATAAGTTATTCATATATCAAATTCAAATAAATGACTCCACCGTACAGAAGTGCCAAATGGTAACCCACACATTCATGCATTAACATATAAACAACTGAAAACTGCATATCACTTTAAGAACATAAGCAGAAATGGTCAAGAGATAAAAGTACCATTTATGACTGGTTCCACTCATAAGCTTCAAGCAACAACGATTTATCTCTACTTGTTCTAACATCTACTAAGAGTACAAAAGTGCAACATCAGTAGCTGACATTAAATGCAAACATTGATAAATCTTGATCCATCCATTCATCAAAAACCCCCTCCGAGGGTGCAAAAGTGCATGTTCTGAGGACAAGTTTTTTGACAAATTTCCGCACCCTTCTCCAAATGCCTGAGAAGGGTTTAAATACTGCTAACTAATTAATCTTAATTACATAAATTTAGGACACGGTTTCAAATGACCGCCCTTCTACTAAAGCAAATTTATTTCTAAAAATTAAATCTAATTTCTAACCATTTCTGTATTTGCTCCTTAGTGCTGTAAGCAATGCAACATTCGCCTGGGAAGAGTCGGCTGGTTGTCTTCTCCTTTCATTTGAGCTATGAAAATAGAAATAACAAGAGCTAGCACCGCTTTCTGACAAACTAGAAGATATTTTCGAAAATCTTCCTCTGGCTTGGTGTATTCACTGTGTGTATACTTGGTAATAACCCAAATTTATCTCAAACTGATTGTGTTGTTGCTATTTCGGTTTCCGACCTTGCGAATGACTGAATAAGTTAGGGACTTTGCTCTCTGAACAACTTTCTGTATTGAAAACTGCTTCCGTTCTTTGTTCCAGGCTTTTCTGGTGCGTTTTCCCTCTTTAGCGTTTTTCTTTTTGCTTTACCCAGTCTAAGCTTCAGGATCTTTTGTAAACATGTTGCTTTTGTGCGCCTTTGACTCTGAGTTTTGGATGGCCTATTGACATCAGTATCTGTTGAGTGATACTCTGGAATCCGCGGTCTTGCTGCATGTGGCATCCGTTTGCGAAGGAATCTCTTCTCTGTTCTCCGAGTATTGACGCTTTCCCCTTTTCCTTAGATGTTTCTTGCACATTGCTTTATGTTAGTTGTTGTCTTACAGTTTACGCAAAGGAAAAGAGTAATGACGAAAAGATTGATATGAAAGCTTTAAGCTCTAATGAATGCATAATCATGACACTCATAATGAACTGACTCTTCGAAAAACACAACACAATCCTTCTTGGATACTTTGGCGTACAATCATTAATTTCTTTTAAGGCGCGCGCCCAATTTTGGTCTACAGACAGCTTTCCTTGAACACTGTGTCGAGGAAATTTTGCGATGAGTGATTTCTGCGACTCGCATCGCAGTATCGAGGATTACGTCGTCAAGATGTGTCATCGCAGGAATTGATGATCGCATTCATCGCAGATCGCAATATCGCAGATCGCACTTAATCATCCAATCATTGTGTGTTGCTTATGCGATGTTGCGATATGCGACGTCGCATATCGGCCGTCGGCGATTCCTTAAGTTTTTCATTTAAGAGCGCTTCACAATATAAGCGATGCGATGAATTTCGTGTCACTTCTTTGCAGCTTATTATGCGCATAGGAAAACGTTTCACTCTCCTCTCGCGATGCGATACAGCTTTAGGGAGTTAAAATAAAAAAAATTTGATAAAATGTTTTTTGGATTTTTTGTTAAGGGTCCCCATTTGCTTGGTGTTATTGCTAATATCAAACAAAGAGGGGGGTTGTTGGTGACCACAACAATGGCGATTCACTGTAAAGAACTAGTTATCTCTGTTTTTCTATTGAATTTTAACTTCCGAAGCAGAAAAATTTTCATATGTCTAAACTTTGTTATGGACAGATAGAGTACATTACGTCTTATCCTATCAATGATACTTTGTCTCAACCTTTTCATATTCCAATTGTTTGTTTCCTCAGGCTTAGTTCTTATATTCACACCAGACATTACTTGGTCTTTTAAAGATAAAATAAGGTCTTCTCTGCGTGCTGGCTTTTAAAATATGCTCATTTGTCGTAGGTAGAGCCTCTGCTGCCCGCAAGCATCCATAGCCTCGACTGGGTTACCTGTTACCCAGCAATAATCCTTTATCCTGCTTAAGGCTATTTACAACTTTTCAGAGGAAAACCCTTTTTGACACTTTTTCCTTTTTTATTCTCTAAAGAAGAATGTCTTGGTTTGGTGGCCAAATTATGACACAGTCATTCACTTGATTTACACTTTTGCTGAACAAGCTGGCTCGTGATGAGACCCCTTTTCTTTTGATTGCAACAATCTTGAGTCGTTGCCTTGTTTTGGTAGACAGTATTGGCAAAGTCAGCAAGTTATAATATCTGTGATCATGATAAGCCGGCTCATGATGAGACCTCTTATTCTTTGAGATACAATGTTTTCTCGAATTGTTCCTCTGAATGTTGCGATTTCCTTTAGCAGGGAGGAAGTCATTGTTTTTCCTTAAGAAAGCTCTGGATGACAATAATAGAGTTTGAAAACAACAGCTTTACAGAGAATATTTATTTTATTATTGATACCTTTCATTGTGCTGATATAAAACAATTTCTTACCAAAGGTTGCTTTCATCAAATTTTTGAAGTTGAAACTAGTATCATGTCTAGGCTAAAGTTAACTCTACCTGTCAATAATAAAGATCATATTTTTCGAAAATTTTTGCTACTTGTACAAGCGAAAAGCTCAAAATCTGATAGAGAATTGGTGTCTTTTTCATGAACCCTTTTAGTGACCATCTACAACTGGTTTTATTTATAAGAAAGAGAAAAACAAATAAAAACTAAAACTATCCTACAAAAATAGAAGAGTGATCTTCTATGGAAAATATATTTTAAGAATCTGTCCATTAACAGGCAAAGAATCTCTTCTACCTACCAAATCCTGCAACACAAATGTCGATGGGCCTATGACATCTACAATCTGAAAAGGACCAAGCCACAGTTTCTGAAATTTCGTATGTTTGCCCTTTTCTTCATGAGCCTTATCCCATTTCAAAACTAAATCTCCCATCTGAAAATTCTTTTTGGTCATTATGCTTGAGTCAAAAGAGGATTTTATCAGCGCTTGGTGATGAGCATGGGTTTTCTTAGCTTGTTCTCGTCGTTCTTCTAATTTAGTTATTTTCATTTTTCTTAGTTGTATGGAGGAGGTAGATACCTCATCGATGTGTTGTACTAAAGACAAAGAGGGGATGACTAAGTGAGTTGGAAGAACCACTTCTTTCCCATAAACTAAATTAAGGGAGAAGTGCCGATTGAAGCTTTCTTCGTTATTCTATCTGCCCATAAAGCATTTACCAACGCTTTGTGCCAATTCTTTTGGTTTTGGTGGACTGTTCTTTTAATAATCCTGATCAGGTTTTTGTTTGTTGATTTAGCCAATCCATTACGTTGCGGATAGTAGTTGGCCGAATATTTCAGTTTGAACCCTCTTTTAAGTGCAAACTCAGTCATTGTATTTCCAGAAAAGTATGAAGCATTATCAAACATTAAGGCCGTTGGCAATCCAAACCTAGTGATTATAAATTGATCTATGAATTCAATAATGTTTTCAGAATTAGCTGTCTTGAGAGGAACTGCTTCTACCCATTTAGTAAAATAATCTGTTGCCGTGAGGATGTACCTATGCTGCTTAGAAGAGTGAGGAACGATCTCACCTATTATGTCCAAGCCCCACTGACTGAATGGTTGCTCGATGTTAACCGGCTGTAGCGGCATGGATGGTTTCTTTTGTTTCCCTGCAGCAGTCTAGCAGACTTGGCATTTCCTCACGTAACTGAGTGAGTCTTTGAACAGTGTGGGCCAATAATATCCTGCACATAAGATTTTATGTGCAGTAGCGTCTCCAGCATAGTGTCCGCCTGCTGGTCCATCGTGGAGTTCCTGCAAAACCTTTTCGGCTTCAGTTTTCTCAAGACACCTAAGAAGCACAGAATCGTAATTCCTTTTAAACAGAACATCATTTATGAGCTGGTATTGTTTAGCTTTCAATCTCAGAGCTCTTTTCTTGGTGTGATCCAGGTGTGATGGAGCATATCCGTTCTTAAGATAATAAATGGTGTCATCATATAATGATTCTGCATCGTTTAGGTTTACCTCATACGTATGTACCTCTTCAGATGAATTCTCAGGAATTTGCGATGCTCCAGCCAACATTTTGCAGAAGCCTTGACCTCTTACAATGTTTGCTGGTTTGATCTCAAGATCGTATTCTTATAAAGCGGTGATCCAATTTGCTCTTTTTTCGCCCACATCTTTCTGTATCAGAAGGTTTCTTACCGCTGGAAACGGTACTATGACCTTAGTATGGGCTTTAAGTAAGAAAGGTCTGAAATATTTGATCGCTTTGAAAACAGCATATGCTTGTTTCTCCACATCCGAATAGTTAAGTTCAGCACCTTGTAAATTCAAGCTGAAAAATGCGATTGGGGCTTCCGCTTTCTCTTGATTTGCTTGAGTTGGAATCGCGGCATAAGATTTCTCTGAGGTAAATGTGTATAAGATAAAAGATTCTGAAAAATTCGGGGTCGGTAAAGATGGAGCGTTAATGATAGCTTGTTTGATCAAGTTGAATGCTTCATGCTCATCTTGACCCCATTTAAAATTTGAATTCTTTTTAATCATATTTTGCAGAGAAACAATACGTGAGAAGTCTGGGACAAATCTCTTCACAAAATTGATCTGACCAAGGAAAGATTGCATGGCTTTTTTGTTATGAGGCATGGATATTTCAGAAATTTATTTGATTCTGTCAGGTTCAATGTGAATACCAGATTTTGACACTATGAATCCTAGAAGTTTTCCTTCACTTAATGCGAAAAAAGATTTCTTTGGGTTAAGTGAAATCCCATACCTTAAACATCGTTGAAAGATTTGTTTCAAGTCTTTGAGATGGTCGCTTTGCTTCTTGGAGTACACTGTTATATCATCCAGGTAAATCACTACAGATTTATTGACTAAACCTTTGAATGCAATGTCCATGGCTCTCTGAAATGTAGCGCCGACATTGATCAAACCAAATGGAATCTTCCGATATGCGTATGTGCCCCATTTAGTTCAGAATGTGGTTTTTAACTGATCATCGGGATGTACCAGCACTTGATTGTATCCTGAAAATCCATCCAAAAAAGACATTAATTCTGAGCCTGCTACTGCCTGTAATATCTGCTTCATAGGTGGGAGGGGAAAATTGTCTTTTTGACAGGCTTTGTTGAGATTCCGGAAATCGATACAAATTCTAATATCTCCATTTTTCTTTCTAACGGGTACCATATTGGAGACCCATTTGGAATGTCTGACAGGGAAAATTATTCTGGCTCTCAACAACTTATTTAGCTCAGTTTTTATCTGATTTTCTAAATTGGGGTGGATCTTTCTAAGTTTCTGTTGGACAGGTTTTTCATTGTCAATCATAGGGATAGTATGTTGAATGATAGAAGTGTCGTATGTCTTCAGCTCATCGTAATTCCAGGCAAAAACGTTTTTGTATTGTCTCAAAAGACGGATATACGCTAATTTTTCTTCAGGGGCTAGGCCGTGGCCTAGATTAACGTTTTGTGGTTTATCATCGGTTCCTAGGTTTACTAATTCGTAGTTCAGAGTCGAACTGTAGAGCTTAGAATTGGTAGACATTTTAAACCGACTTTTCAAATCATATAAGTCTTCTAACTTAACCACCGATTTAGGTATAGCATTATCAGTGCTATTTTGTTGTATTTGGTGATCATGATGGTCTTCGTCAATTATTTGATTGGAGTAGGATCCTTCAGAAGTGAGGAAATTTACAATGTCAGGATCGTCATTGAATACTCTCCAGTTTGTAATGTTGTCAGGGATGGACGGTCTAAAGATTAATTCTATTGAGAATCTATCTGGACTAAAATCTTCGGAGGGAATAAGTCTAGAGGCTACGTTAGCTAACAGATCCGCGCTCGCATTTGGGAGTCTTGGGATTGACGAAATATTGAATGCTATGAAGTGTGCAGTCAGATCTTGTACTAAAGATTAATAGTGCTTCAAATGACCTGATATAGGCAATGTATGGTGTTACGTACCTGTTTGACGACAATCTCAGAGTCTCCGAAGACTTGAATGTACTTAACGTTCAACCTGATTGCTTTGTATAGGCCTTGCACCAAGGCCTCGTATTCCGTTGTATTGTTTGTGCAATCGAATTCAAGTCTGCACGTAAGCATGGTCTTATTTCCGTCTGGGCTAATCAGAACGCATCCTGCTCTTGCTCCCTCATTAGATTTAGAGCCATCAAAATATAATTTCCAAAACAAAGATGTATTTACAGGGTTATCTAAAAAATTAACACACTTTGAATTATCAGTTTCGGAAAAATTTTCAACTTGGGACAAAACTGAATTTTCTAAGTAAGGTGAGGTATGAGCATTGAAATTGCCGAGGAAAGAATCTACCGAGTAATTGCCTATGATACTGCTGTTGTATGCTATTGCTTCATTTTCTCCCTCCAATTCCGTCACTATGTACTTTTGGTGTAACTCCCGTTCAACCTTTATTTGATTCGGTTTACCATTGTAGGGTAACCACATGTGCAACCAGTCGATTGAGAAGTATCCATGGAGCTTTTCGGACCAATCCCTGCTAAGAATTAAGCCATAGAATTCAGGGATATCAGCTACTAGAATGTCAATAACCTGACATACCTTCGGGTTAGACGACAATCTTATGGTCACTTGATTAAGTTCACCAATCACTTCGACTTGAGATCGATCAAGCTGAACTATGTGCACTGCGGATTTTTACGGTTGAACATTCAACTTGGCACATATTGATCTGGGTAAAATATTCGTTGAAGCACCAGAATCTACCAAACAATTGTGCACGTTTTTGTTGAAAATCTCATAAGTGAGAAGAAAAGGGGGAGTGTGAGACCTTGATCTTCCTCCAATCAAGGCGATGTCATTTGGGTCAACCTTATTGATCGTGTTGGTTGGAGGTCTTCCCATGTTGTGGGAAGCTACAGTTGTAGGCAAAGATGTAGTAGGCATGACATGTAATTCTTTCATCATTATCTTCTGTTGATGTTTCAATTTGCTCAACTCATAAAGAGTGATATTAGCCCTAGTCTTTTTCATGTCATCAATAATGTTGTACTCCATTTCATCTGACACAATCAGTGTTCTTGATGGAGGTGATTGATCTGATTGGACTGGGCTAGATTGAGTCGCTTTAGCGGTCGTTTTCTTTGTTGCGAATTTATCTTTTGCTGTAGGGCTTGTGCCCTTCTGCTTAGGGGTAGTTTGGGGAGGATCAAGTTGATTTTTGCTTCGTGTGCTAACCGGAAATACTTCTTGATCTTCTTCTTGCGGGAGGATGAAATCCCACATTCCTTGTAGTTCCACAACTTCTTCGTCATCGGTCTGCCCTTCAGTGGTGTTCTCTTCTTCTTCCTCTTCTTCGGATTCGACGTTTGAGATAGCATTGGGTGGTTTCACATCCATTGAAGGATTTCTTTTAAAAGCTTTGTAGGGCTTTTTGGAAGAAGTTTTTGCTACTTGTTTTTTTATGTCAATCATCTCATTGGACATGGTTTTTAACACTTTTTGTAATCCTTCCAAATCAAAAGGATCTTTCATTTGTTTCTTCTTGGGGTCTTCCTTGTAGGAGACTTTCTTAGATTTGCGTTCCTCTATCGCAGATCTTTTTCCAGGGCTACTAAGCGTTTCTCTACTGCTATCGCCTCTGTCAAGTTTTCAACTAAGGTTGTCTTATTTGCCCTATCCACGAAGATTGCCAAGTTTGATGGTAAGGCCGTAATGTACCATTCACATCTTACTTCTTCGTTGGGCTGGGAAGCAGCGGGAATTTTGTTGAGGATTTTATTGAACCGTAAATTGAAATCTTTGATGGGTTCTCTAGCCTCGGCTTTAAGATTGGATAGGTCATTGATCAACGTCGCTGTTGATCTGTCATCACCAAACTTGGTAAGGAATTGACTTTGAAAAATGTCCCAACTTGTGATTGACCCGGAAGGTAATGAAAAGTACCATGACCCGGCTGTTCCTTGCATTGTGTAGGGAAAAAGCCGGACGACAGCATCCTTGTTGGTAACTCCATTGAGATTAACAGAAAGCATGAAATTATTTATATGCTCTTCAGCTAACATGCCTGCTTCTGGATTGAATTTGGGTAGCCATTTCTTAGGATGGGTAGGTATTGGGCTCAGGGGTGGAGGCATTAAAACTGCCCCAGGATTATTCCATGGAGACTGGGCCATCGTTGAGCTGCTAGTAAATGAAAGTGCAGAGGATGATCCCTGATGCTGGGAAGATGAAGATATTATGATCTTTGATGATTGAAGAGGAGGGGTTGTGGAAGATGGATGAGTGGTTTGGAATGAAGATGTGGGTGGCTGAATTCGTGGTGAGGGAGTTGAAATGGAGGACGTAGATGAAAGAGTCTCACTGTCAGATTCTGTAGGTGTTTTCCTTGCTCTTTTTCTGGTGGGGAGAGGGGATTCGGTTGGCTGGATGCCAAATTTTTCGCTCTTTAATATGGTCAGGGGATGAGCAGGATTGTACTGCGAAGTCACGCTGCTTTGAGATTTATCAGACCTCTGAGTAAAAATAGAAAATCCCTGGAGTTTGTGAATTAGAGTTTGAACTTTAGGGGGTTCAACGGTAAATTGGTCTGAAATATTAGGGTATGTAGCAGCGGTTGATACTCGAACGACTTCTAACTCTGGATTTAAATGTACTGGGAAGTCAGGGGAGTTGATGAGGGCGATTTACTCTCAGAATGGTATTTAGATTTTGATTTAGCTGCCATTCATAGTTCGGGCCCTCCTTCTAGCGCCAAATATGTTGAAGCCCCGAAAATCGGGTTGACAACAAGGGGGATACCCACCCGGTCCGGACCTTGGTTGGCAGCTCCTTATCCATTTGGTATAGCGGGTCCGACTGGGGATAATGGGACCAGTTTCCCAATCTAAGGGGTGTGTGTGTGTGTAGAGTTGGATGATGCTGATCTAGGAGTATTTAAGGCTAATTTAATTCAAACTTCTAAACTAACTCTATGCTATTGTAATCTAATAAGAAACAACACATCTAATCTACGCTAACCCGGGGTGTATTTCTTCTATTATGCGATCTAAAGAGATTTCGAACAATAACTGGTAATAAAAATCATTCAGCTATCATAAGAATAGAAATCAATTAAGATAAACCACTCTGCATAAAAAGTTAAGCAAAACAGTTGTGAACAACATATCGCATAATAAGTTATTCATATATCAAACACAAATAAATGACTCCACCGTACAGAAGTGCCAAATGGTAACCCACACATTCATGCATTAACATATAAACAACTGAAAACTGCATATCACTTTAAGAATATAAGCAGAAATGATCAAGAGATAAAAGTACCATTTATGACTGGTTCCACTCATAAGCTTCAAGCAACAACGATTTATCTCTACTTTTTCTAACATCTACTAAGAGTACAAAAGTGCAACATCAGTAGCAGACATTAAATGCAAACATTGATAAATCTCGATCCATCCATTCATCAAAAACCCCCTCCGAGGGTGCAAAAGTGCATGTTCTAAGGACAAGTTTTTTGACAAATTTCTGGACCCTTCTCCAAATGCCTGAGAAGGGTTTAAATACTGATAACTAATTAATCTTAATTACATAAATTTAGGACATGGTTTCAAATGACCGCCCTTCTACTAAAGAAAATTTATTTCTAAAAATTAAATCTAATTTCTAACCGTTTCTGTATTTTCTCCTTAGTGCTGTAAGCAATGCAACATTCGCCTGGGAAGAGTCGGCTGGTTGTCTTCTCCTTTTGTTGAGCTATGAAAATAGAAATAACAAGAGCTGGCACCGCTTTCTGACAAACTAGAAGATATTTTCGAAAATCTTCCTCTGGCTTGGTGTATTCACTATGTGTATACTTGGTAATAACCCAAATTTATCTTAAACTGATTGTGTTGTTGCTATTTCGGTTTCCGGCCTTGCGAATGACTGAATAAGTTAGGGACTTTGCTCTCTGAACAACTTTCTATATTGAAAATTGTTTCCGTTCTTTGTTCCAGGCTTTTCTGGTGCGTTTTCCCTCTTTAGCGTTTTTCTTTTTGCTTTACCCAGTCTAAGCTTCAGGATATTTTGTAAACATGCTTCTTTTGTGTGCCTTTGACTCTGAGTTTTGGATGGCCTATTGACATCAGTATCTGTTGAGTGATACTCTGGAATCCGCGGTCCTGCTGCATGTGGCATCCGTTTGTGAAGGCATCTCTTCTCTGTTCTCCGAGTATTGACGCTTTCCCCTTTTCCTTAGAGGTTTCCTACACATTGCTTTATGTTAGTTGCTGTCTTACAGTTTACGCAAAGGAAAAGAGTAATGATGAAAAGATTGACATGAAAGCTTTAAGCTCTAATGAATGCATAATCATGACACTCATAATGAACTGACTCTTCGAAAAACACAACACAATCCTTCTTGGATACTTTGGCGTACAATCATTAATTTCTTTTAAGGCGCGCGCCCAATTTTGGTCTACATACAGCTTTCCTTGAACACTGTGTCGAGGAAATTTTGCGATGAGTGATTTCTGCGACTTGCATCGCAGTATCGAGGATTATGTCATCAAGATGTGTCATCGCAGGAATTGATGATCGCATTCATCGCAGATCGCACTTAATCATCCAATCATTGTGTGTTGCTTATGCGATGTTGCGATATGCGACGTCGCATATCGGCCGTCGGCGATTCCTTAAGTTTTTCAATTAAGAGCGCTTCACAATATAAGCGATGCGATGAATTTCGCCCTTCTTCTTCGCAGCTTATTATGCGCATAGGAAAACGTTTCACTCTCCTCTCGCGATGCGATACAGCTTTAGGGAGTTAAAATACAAAAATTTTGATAAAATGTTTTTTGGATTTTTTGTTAAGGGTCCCCGTTTGCTTGGTGTTATTGCTAATATCAAACAAAGAGGGGGGTTGTTGGTGACCACAACAATTATCAATAAAGCTATTCAAGTTTTCCTCCACACCGTTGTGTAATCTATATTTTGTGCATTTATATGGTCAATTTACATCTGATCCTAAATTGTTTATGACAATAGATCCATGTTCTTGTATAGTGTTATGCTGCTTTGATTCTATAGGTACTCTGTGAAGCTGGGTATACGAGGGAGCAAGTAGCAAAGGACTATCAGAAGAGAGAGGAATTGAACAAGGAACCAAGCGCAAGACAGAGGTTGGTCTCCTTTATTCTTCTCTCATCTATCTTTCGTAAAGGAAAACGAAAGTAGCTTTACTTTGTTTGTTTCTAAGGTAGCTACCACACCTTAGTGGGATTAACAGTTCTACATAGACACTTTTCCCTGTAACAATAGGTGACCTTGGGAAAATCATCATAACTTTCTCTCTGAGCAATAATTCAAAATTTCGTAAGAAGTTACAGAAATATTATGGACTGTAGTTTTTTGTGCATAGTTTTCAAATCTGAAGGTTGAAACAGTGACATGTGGCATGTCATACAAGTTCACTCTACTGAAAAATTATATAATCAGGTCATCTTTAGAGATTGGGCATAACTCTTTCTTGGAGAATCCAATTTTGATCAGACATGTGGGTTTAAAAAGAGGACTCAGAGGGCTACTGCACGATAAAAATTCAAAACTTTGAGATCTGAAAGTATAGAGTTACAATCATTTCAAGATTGAGCTCTTGAAATCAAGAAAATGCGATATGAATAAGTTTGATGGAAAGGATCCAGTAAATTGGATACTATAGATGCAGCAATATTTTGATCTACATGGTGTACCACTATTACAAAAGGTATGTATTGCATCATCATATTTAGAACCCGATCAATTTTTATGGTACAAAGGGCTTTGTTATAGTAAACAACTTGTTACGTGGTCAATTTTCACGGAAGAAATGATAGCACATTATGAGGATACAAAGCGCAACACATTCTGTTACGAAACCAGCTCACAAAAAGATAGAAAATATAGATCAACGCCTTAGAATTCAGCATCTTCGACGGCGCAACCTCCTTTACATTCTATAAATGAACAATTCTTGGATGATACAAACGAAAAGACCTCCTTTTTATATATAGGATTCTAAGGGGTTACAATATAATCAGAGTCGACATAACAATAATAATGCAAGGGCATAATAATAATAATAATGGGCTTCTATGGGGCACAATAGTAACAATATGGGCACTACATGGATACATCAATATAATAAGGGGGTTGTACTAATAACAATAAAGGGTTACACTAGTAGTATATGGGCCTAACATGCCCCTCTCCTTCAAAAAGTGTTGTCCTCAACACTTTAGTAGTTCTTGATGCTTCTATATAAAATTCTTGTCCTCCCATGTGGAATATTTAGTGGGTAAGTTCTTCCACTTGATGAGATACTCTGAAATTGATTGATTTCATAGTTGTCGGGTTCTTGTTCCTATGACTACTTCAGGTTCCAATATGATTTTTCCTTTCTTTTCAAGTTCTAGCAATATTGTTTGAATTAGGATCTTCTGCAACTTTTGAATGAGTGGCCATACTTCTTCGTCCTCCTTCCATTCATCCCTTGCTTCGTTCATCCATTTTGGTTGGATAATAGAAATAGCACAAAACAATGCTTCCACATCATTCATCTTAGCTTCTATGTCTTTCTTTAAACAATCCATCTTAGCTTCTACGCCTTTCTTTAAACCATCCATCTTAGCTTCTACATCTTTATTTAAACCATCCATCTTAGATTTTGTTACTTTTTGTGCAAGTTACACATGTTGCACTTGGTCTCGTAATTTTGATATATGTGATGAGCCCCAATTTTGGTACAATTTGGGCTCATTTTTGGCCTATTTTGCTTGCTCAAACCATTCATTTTTATTGTTTATGCATACACTTCTTAGTTTATTCATGTTGTTTGTAGGAGAAAGGATAGGCACTTTATCCACGTAGCTAATGCATTGTGATTCCAGGTTTTGGCATTAAAAGGGAGAAAAAGACAACGAAAAGGTGGCAAGGAGACAACGAGTTGGCATTGCTGACATAAGGAGAGGTTGTCCACGGTTTTGGGGGACATTCCTCGTGATCCTCACCAAGAACTCCGAGCCCACTTCAGCCTCCCTCCGAGCTTAATACACGGCCAGCTGTTCTACAGGAACAGCAGTTCAAAACTGCTCTACAGGAAACAGCATTTATGACCATCCTACAGGATCAGCAGTTAAACTATAGATTGAACAGCCGAGCTCCTAGAATCATGGATATCTGTTGGAGCATCGTTTTGTATAAGTATAGAAGCCTTAGCCTTGGTTAGGTTGTTGAAACTCTCGTATTACCATTGTAATTTTGGAGCACAGCTCAAGTTTCGTTCTCTTTTGTAAGCCAATTTGGCATGATATCAGTTATGAATAAAGAAGACAGTTTGTGATCTAGTTCTGAGTTCCTTAAGGAGACTATAGCTCTCAGGTTAGGGCCCAACCTGAGAGCCATAGATCCCCTCTGTTGTAGTGTTATTTCCATTTCATTGCAGCATTGTGAGCTTTCCATTTACACATGCAATTCGAATTACAAGTTGATGAGTTGGTCTTTTTCATGAGTAGATAGGATTCGCTTATGGTGAGTTTGTTTACAGTCATTTAGTGTAGCAGAGGATAGATAGAGTCCATTGGAGCTCCAACAAAAAGGCTGTTAGGACTCACTGCCATCTTTCTTGAAGATTGGGGTGCAGCCCAAAGCTAGCCACCAAAAACACGCATTTCTTCACTTGATGATTGCTGCAATACAGTCACTGTTACGTTAGATGCTTCCTTGTCATCCACTCATGCATTGCACTTCCTTACCACAGCTTCATGCACGTTCTCTTTCACATTTCGATTGCTGCTCATTGAATTTACAAGCACAAGTAGTTTAGGTTGATGCATTTTTGGTTAAGTAACAGTCATAATCATTTGTTTCACTTACACTGCTCTCTCTCTCTCTCTCGTTCCATCACTTTGTCCTCCATCTTGATCACGCATGCAGACATCTCTTTGACCCCTGCTCCGCTCTGTTACCTCATCAAGTCTTGCATTCCTCACGTGTCTCCATTCTCTCGCCTTTCGTTGACATAGCCCTTCACCTTCCATCCTCTTTCCTACACTCACCTCCCATCCTAATCTTTCGCTTCTCAGGCCATCACCAACCTCATCCCTACCTTCCACATCTCCCCCTACCATTTCACCATCCCTCCATCACTCCAAACATTCACAGTAGGTCATCCTGTAGCCATTTCTCGACATCCTGTAGAAAACAGAGTATCCTGTAGGATTCTCCACAGCCATCCTGTAGGAGGCCACTCTCTCGGTTGCTGAGCATCTGAATGCGAGGAACCTCTGTGGATGGGTGCTAAGGATCCCTAGGGACCTCTCCTAGCCTCCCCAACCTATCCCACGCTTTCCTTCCTTCTCCATCCCATCTGCACAACCAAACCCTAGTTAGCTCAAGATCACCATCATCCCACACACACTCACAAGAAAATACAAAAACATAACTTTCATGATGCAAATAGTTTAGAATGATGCATTTTCATTTATCAGAGGTAGTGACAGCATTGGTAGAAGTTGCATTCACATTCCATGCATTGTAGAGGTCAGACTAGTTGAATTAGGGTTTCCTAGGTTTACATGCTTTGATTTGCTCTCAGTTCATTTTTGTCAAGTAGAATAACTTTCCTTTGAGATTAGCTTTCGTCCATCAATTAGCAAGCTTCTTTTGAGAGCCTATAGAAGTTGGCTTGAGCCCTAGCGGACTTGTGCCAGCTGACCAAGTGACAGCTGCGACAAGAGCTAGTACTTGTGCATACAGCACCGTCGCTTCCAAGTTTGTACGAACTACCGGGTTGATAAAATGAGAGACAGGAAGCCCCAGGAGTTGTAGCATTATTGCTACAATACTGGAGCTCACCATCTTTTTGGCGCCGTTGCCGGGGAAGCGTCAGAGTATTAGCACCTGTTGCTTTTCCTCTACTTTCCTACTCTTACCTTCTGCTAAGTAGTTTGCTTCATTTCCATTCTGCAAAAGTAGCATAGACTTTCCTGCTTTCTTAGACTAGTATTTCCTGCTTTCCTAGATTAGTATTTCCTGCTTTCCTAGATTAGTATTTCCTGCTTTCCTAGATTAGTATTTCCTGCTTTCCTAGATTAATATTTCCTGCTTTCCTAGATTAATATTTCTCCACAAATTTCATTTGAGCAATCTAGTTAGTTGTAGATCACTTTGTTTCAGTTTTGCAGGTACAAGAAAAAAAAGCAAAAGTGCTAAAAACAGAGAAGAGTCCTTTCCCTTTCATGCCTCGTAGGAACCGAGATAGATCAGGCAAATTCCTACCAAACACCCCCACCACATCACTAAGTCACCCTTCTCTCTTCTTTGGTGACAGTGGCCCAGAGGAACCTATAGGTGAACATCCCGAGATATACCAAGACCCTATAGACGAAGAAGAGTTAGAAACCACTCCATCTGAAGCCATGGCTGATAATGGGAGAGAAGATGAGAGAATAGAAGGAGCTTTCCCCATCCGAGAAACCAATGGGGATATGAAAATGAAAAACATTAGCCCCTCTGCCTTGCCTCACTTCCATGGACTGACCACTGAGGATCCGAATACCTTCTTGTTTGAGTTTGATGTCCTTTGTCGAACCTATGACTATACTGAGGATGAGCAAAAGTTGAAGCTTTTCCCTTCCACTCTCAAGGATGCAGCACTACGTTGGTTCATGGGATTACCTGGGAATAGCATCACCACTTGGGCTCAGATGCAGCAAGCCTTCAATACCAAGTAGAGGGATTATTGTAGGTCCAAGGAAACCAAGGGAGAAATCTTTCGAATGACCATGGGGAATGATGAGTCTTTAGAGGACTATGAGGAGAGGTTCCAACTTAGCTATAAACGGGCCAGGTGCACACTTGACCCTGAATCCCTCAAGTTGGTACTACTCCGAGGAGTCCCTGAAGATCTCCTAGACACCCTTCACATGTTAGCTGGGGGGGACATTTACCAACTGCCTTATGAGGACATCAAAACTGTGTTTCGAAATCATTCCAGGGCAGCTAGAAAACGAGGTAGAGGAAACCTCCTCTCCACCGGTGTCCCTTTCTCCAAACATGAGCTTACAAACCAATTAGAAGATCTTAAGAGTGAGGTGAGACATACCATTGCCATGCAGCTGGACACATTCAGGATCCAGCAAAAGAAAGAGGAAGCTGAGAGAGCCTTGGCTGTCTTCTGCCCTAGGTGCACCAGAAGACACCCTAAGAACGAATGTCCATTGCATTCGGTTGAAGTGTGTTTCGTTTTTGAGGAGGACCACCCAACAAATCAGTGTCCAACCTTGCCTGGGTTTAAAGCCATGTACCAGGGAACTGAAGCCCCCACTGAACCTCTCTACTTCATCAACCAAAGGAGGCCTCAAGGATCTAGACCTTATCAGCAGGGGATGCAAGGGGCATCTCAAGCTTATTACAACCCCAACCACTTGACTCCCATGCCTTCCTGGGGTCCCCCTGCTCATCCTTCCTGGTCAATGCCTCCTCCATGGTCTTATCCACCTCAGTACCCTACTCAACCTACTTCTCATCCATATCACTCACATACCCAGTCGCAACCTCAATGGAGTGCACCTCAGTCGGGGTGGAGGCCTCAATACAACAATCCTCCCGCCATTCTGCCTCCACCTCCAGTTCAGCCACAACCATTACCTCCTGCTCCTCCAAGGCAACCTCAAATGCCTGCTCAACCGAACCCGAACCCCAACAATAGACAGGCTCAGCAGGTATATACTGGGGAGACCTCATGCCCTACCTATGCTGTGGAGATCCAGGAGATCAATCTGAGATCTGGAAAGACTCTTCCAGATCGCCAACCTCCTCCCCCAGAGGAGGAGGAAGACCATCAGGAAAGTGAACCAAAGCCTATTCCACCCTTTCCTGAGAGACTTACAGCCACCACACAACCCAACCCGGAGGAAGATGAGCTTTTGGGTGAGCTCAAACAGTTGTGTGTTAAAATCCCACTTCTCCAAGCCATCAAGGATGTGCCAATATATAACAAGCTGATTAAGGAGAAGTGTTTCAAACACCCAGGCAGACGGAAGAAAGATGCCTCAACTATCAACGTCATAGGACAACTGTCTGACCTTATGCTAGGACAAGTCATCTGCCCAAAATACCTAGATCCTGGAAGTCCTGTAGTAGATGTACACATCAATGGCACCATTATCCCCCACACCTTGATTGATCTGGGGGCAGCCATCAATGTGATGACCAGGGATACCATGCTTAAACTCAATCTTCAGGGTTCCTTGAGAAAGACTTCGACAGTACTGCAGTTAGCAGATCGCTCCACCGTGACTCCCGAAGGGATTGTGGAGGATGTCTTGGTCTCTATTGACTCTTGGGAGTATCCTGCAGACTTCCTGGTTCTGCAACCAAAGGCAAAGCTTACTGGATATCCCCTCATTTTGGGAAGGCCTTGGTTAGCCACTGCAGATGCCTATATCAGTTGTCGTGCTGGAAATATGACCATCAAAAATGGTCCTATGTCCAAGAAACTTGTCCTATACCCTCCTGCCCAACCCTCTTTAGAGCATGACTTACCACTCTGGTTGGAAGAAGGAGAAGAAGACGAGGTGTATTCAACACCTCTATGTACCATAGAAACCAATAGAAGAAATCCCCCAACCGAGGATGATTTGATCGAGAACTTGATCCAAAACCCACCTACCAGTGCACTACCTTTAGAAAAATTGGTGGAGGATGCCCAAGCCAGCACCTTAGTGGATCTTTGTACAACCAACCCTGTCACTCCCAGAGTTAAGAATGTGGAGTTCGGCCCTGAGAGAGCATTGAAGATCAGCTCCTCCCTATCTCCTTCCCAGGAGAAGGAGTTGTGTAGCCTATTGTCCAGCCACTTAGATGCCTTTGCTTGGAGCTATAAGGAGATGAAAGGAGTCCATCCCTCGGTCTGTACCCATCATATATACATCAAAGAGGATTGTAAACCAGTTAGGCAACCCCAGAGGAGGATGAATCCAGCCCTTAAGGACATTGTCAAGGAAGAATTGCAAAAACTGTTGGACGCCGAATTCATTTACCCCATCTCAGATAGTGAATGGGTGTCCCCTCTGGTGTTGGTTCCCAAGAAGAATGGGAAGTGGAGGATCTGTGTAGATTACCGGGAGCTGAACAAAGCTACCAAGAAGGACCATTTCCCTCTACCCTTCATAGATCAAGTGTTGGATGGACTGGCAGGAAAGAAGTTCTTCTCTTTCCTGGATGGGTTCAGCGGGTACAATCAAATCCAAATCAGCCCGGAAGACCAAGATAAGACCACCTTCACTTGTCCTTGGGGTACCTTTGCCTACCGAGTCCTTCCCTTTGGGCTATGCAATGCTCCTGCTACTTTTCAGAGAGCTGTCTTGAGCATCTTCTCGGAGTTGGTCCATGATGCAGTGGAAATCTACATGGATGACTTTACCCCTTATGGGGCCAACTTCCAGGAAGCATTGTCCAACTTGGGAAAGGTCCTAACCAAGTGCATCGAGATGAACTTGTCCCTTAGCCCTGAGAAATGTGAATTCCTAATGACTGAAGGGACAGTGCTAGGCCATACCATTTCTTCTCAAGGATTGCAGGTGGATCCTAACAAAATTGCTCTCATCAAGAGGGTTCCACCTCCTCAAAAAGTAAGGGATGTCCGGAGTTTCTTGGGATTAGCAGGATACTACCGGAGGTTCATTAAAGACTTCAACAAGTTAGCCTCACCGTTGTTTGGTTTGTTGGCAAAAGATGTGGAGTTTAATTGGACTGACGATTGTCAGAAGAGTTTGAATGAATTAAAAGAAAAGTTAGTGTCAGCTCCAATCCTAAGAGGTCCAAACTGGGCCCTACCTTTCCACATCCACACTGATGCCTCGAACAAAGCCATAGGGGCAGCCTTAGGACAAGTTGAGCAAAAACTTCCATATGCCATTTACTTCGTTAGCAAAAACTTGTCCAAAGCAGAGCTGAATTACACTGTAACCGAGAAGGAATTCTTAGCTGTGGTTCATGCACTGAACAAGTTCCGACATTACATTACCGGTTACCAGACTTTTGTACATACTGACCATGCTGCTATTAGATACTTGATGAATAAACCAGATGTGAATGCTCGTATTATTAGATGGTTACTTTTATTGCAGCAGTTTGATCTAACCATTGTTGATAAACCAGGAAAAGAAAATGTTGTTGCTGACTTCTTGTCTAGATTGGATTTGTCTGCAGATGAAGATGGGACGGTGGATGACCAGATGCCTGATGAGCATCTGTTTGCTATCTCAGTACTCTCTCCATGGTTTGCTGACATAGCAAACTACCTTGTTTCAGCTCAGTTTCCTCCGCACCTCTCTTCAAAAGAGAAGAGCAAAATCATCAGAAAGAGTGCCTCATTCACATGGATTGGGGGCAACCTGTTCAAGCTTGGCCCCGATCAGATCTTAAGGCGTTGTGTAAGGGAGGAGGAAGTCTTTGACATTCTCCTCACCTGTCATGATGGGCCTTGTGGAGGACATTTTGCGGCAAAGAGAACTGCCTTCAAGATCCTGCAGGCAGGCTACTATTGGCCCACACTTCATCAAGATGTCAGAAGATATGTTAGCCAGTGTGACCAATGCCAAAGAATGGGGAAAACGACCCAAAGGGATGAGATGCCTCTCCAACCTCAAGTGACTCTCGAGCCATTTGAGAAGTGGGGCATGGACTTTGTGGGCCCAATCAATCCCTCTTCGAGGCAAAGATCCTACATCATAGTGTGTACTGACTACTTGACAAAGTGGGCAGAGACTAAAGCAATCAAAGCAGCAACTGAAGAAAAGGTGGTTGAGTTCTTAAGAGAGAACATCTTCTACAAGTTTGGCTACCCAAGAGAGCTGGTGACCGATCAAGGGAGCCAGTTCACCTCTAACTTGGTTGAAGATCTATTGGCTCATCACAAGATCAAGCATAGGACTTCCACCCCTTATCATCCTCAAGCCAATGGGCAGGTGGAAGTCACCAATAGAGCTCTAGAAGGGATCTTGACCAAAGTGGTAGACAGCAGCAGAAAAGACTGGGCAGATCGCCTAGTTGAAGCCACATGGGCTTACAACACCACTTGGAAGACCACCACCGGTTTCACACCTTATGAGCTGGTCTATGGGAAGAAAGCTTTGCTGTCCATTGAATTTGAGTATAACACTTTGAGGTTGGCAGCTCAGCTGGACCTAGATCTCAGCCATGCACAGCAAGAAAGGCTATTGCAGCTGAATGGACTGGATGAACACCGCATGCAGGCCCTCCTTCACTCAGAGGTGGTTCAACTTCAGAGGAAGGTGTGGCATGACCAACATCTCCATGACAAGCAATTTCAGCCGGGAGATTGGGCTTTGTTGTATGATTCCAGATTCAAAGATTTCAAGGGGAAGTTGAGAACCAGATGGCTAGGACCATATGTGGTGGAACAGTGCCATGACAATGGATCTGTCCTCATTCGAACCATTGATGAGGAATCCATTCCCATGCTTGTAAATGGGCACCGATTGAAGATCTATAGAAGACCTCTCTCAAGACAAGAGTTTATCAGCACTATGGAGAAATCTGTTTTGGTCATAGAGAAGGGTTCTGCATCCACTTTGGGCATACCCTGAAGGATCTAAAACACACAAAAAAAAAAAAAAAAAAAAAAGGGAAAAAATAAAGATCCTTGGGTGAAAACCTCTCTGAGGCGCCCAAGGCAGGCAGTAGGGGTGAAAACCTCATTGAGGCGCTCCTATTGTCTTTCAAGAAAAAAAGAGGAAAATAAAGATCCTTGGGTGAAAACCTCTCTGAGGCACCCAAGGCAGGCAGTGGGGGTGAAAACCTCATCGAGGCGCTCCTATTGCCTTTCTAAAAAAAAAAAAAGAAAAAAAAAAAAAAAAGAGAAAAAAACAATCAGCACAATAAAAAGGTTTGCATGCAGATGTTCTATGGAGGAGAAGAAGCCTCTCCACTCCAAGCCAGGGGCCTTCATCATGCTAGCAAAGGATGTCATCAGCACCTCCTCCAAGAACAGCAATGTTTTTAAGGTATGTGCAGTTATTATCATGCTTTGGATCTTCTACAGGAGGATACAGTTTTTCTACAGGAACAGACAGTCTTCCTACAGGAAGACGTGGATCTTCTACAGGAAAGTGCCAAATTTCTACAGGAAGCTCTGTGTTCTACAGGAAACTTCCTGTAGAAGGTTACGATGGCCGAAATGTGTTTCAAATGAAGATCTAGCGACTGAGGAGTGGATTGAATGCATGCATGTCAATGATGGCACCCCTGAACATTGCCATTATCGTCCTCCACCACCCTCGTCGCCATGCAACCCAGATCCCTGCAGCAGCACACCAAAGTAATCAGTTCTCGTGAGAAAGCACCTGTCAAAGAGAAACTAAGCACCGAGAACCATACCACATCCATGTTGATACATCAGAAGCGCTGGGATCATGATCGAGAAGCCAGAACCGCCAGCATGCAGCATACACCCGAGAAGAAAGAACGGTGACAAGACCCCTCGCGGGGATCCTGTAACAGTTCGACCTGCTCAAGTGAAGACCGTTCACAGCACCGCCATCTGAGATCAAACACGGGTGCATGAACGCAGATCCATCCACTCCATCACCAGCATCCTGTAACCACGAGCCTACAGGAATGTGCAGCCACATGCGGCAGGTGGATCCATCGCTAAAAAATCTGGAAATCATGTGCAGCCGCGCGCAGGTAAGTGTTCTAATCCTTCTCTCCATCAAACTGCATGATTATTACTTCGATTTGTTTTGCATGGCATAAAGGTGAATGGTTGAGCGGCCTAAAGGCCAGTGATGGGCCACGTCGGTTAGTAAAGGGATAGTCAGAGGACAAGGTGGCAGCCACGACGAGAGACACATGCAGCAAGCATGTGAAGATCAGTCCCGTCAACCGAGAAGTGAAGTTTAACCGAAAAGGGCGGCGGCAGATCTGTGGGAATGAATGCGGCAACAAACGAATGTGCAGGCGGATGAGGGGTGACGTCACCCAACGGTCCGGCGGGGACAGCTCACCTCCGCGCCACGAGCTGCGCCGATTCAAAATCTAATCGGCTCGATTAAGCGTGTATCTCCATCAACCTCACTTCAAAACTTGAGTAGATCCTCTGCTTACCTCTGCATGTTGACACGCCGAGCTCTCGGCCACCTGAACGCTAGTAAAGCACCTCTCGACCGCCAGCCAGCTAAAAGCTCTTCCCGAAGCCTGCACACTGCTCCTACAGGAACAGTTTCTACAGGAACGCCGTCCTACAGGAAGCAATTTCTACAGGCACGCGGCTCTACAGGAAGGTGAAGTCTTCACGTAAAAAAAAAGGTGGCAGAAAAGAGGTAACCCTGCAACTCCTTCCGCAATTGGTTTTTTAAAAGGTGGCAACGCAATTAGTCACAGTGTGGTCATAAAAAATTTTGGTTTGCCGTGCCTATACTATCGCTCCTACAGGATAGCTGTATAATCACACTGTGGTCTGAGAATTCATTGCATGTTCTGTCTTTAAGACCGAATTTCCTGTGTATCCACCACCTCGGGTACAAACACTGTGTTCATCATGCCTGGCGGGTTTATCAGGCGAGAGCCCACTAATTCAAATGCATTAAGGAGAAACCCGGCAGTGGTTGAGCTCTTCACTAGAGCACAATGGATGCCTTTCTGTGATAAACTACAGGGCTACGATGAGGAAGTAGCCGAGGAATTTTTGCAGGCTCTGCAGCCTAAATCACAGACGTTGGCCACGGTAACCTTCAGAGGTCTCAGCCTCAAACTCACCCCCGAGCATATCAGTCGGATTACAGAGTTGCCCATGGGTCTGCCGTGGGACAAAGAAGAGCGGAAGCAGAGCCAGCAAGCAAAGAAGGAGTTCTTCCCACCGGAAGAGTCATTCACCGAAGACAAAAATGGAGTCAAAAGGGCAAGCCTGTTGCCGCCATGGAACGAAGTCAGTCTACAAATTATGAAATATATCACCTGTGAGGGCCGATATAGCATTGTATATGCGTATCACTTCAGGCTGCTTAACGAACTAAGACACCAGATTGACCTCCCTGCAGCACAGAGGTTGAGCATTCCTTACTTTCTACTACAATCCTTAATGGAGTGTTCCACCAAGCTCAAGGACGGAATTCCGGACCAGATAGCCCACCATGGGCTGGTCAAGCTCCTCGTGGAGGATGCTCTCCGCTCATATAAAGTTCCCCTCGCTTGGGAATCATTTAGGAACTTATCAAGAATGGGGAACATAAAAATGTTGCTTGAAGAAGCGGAATCCTCTAACGGAGAAGAAGACGAGCCGGCAGGCGGGAGTAAGAAAGGAAAAAGCCAAAAAGTTCCGGCTCCAGCACAGAAAAAGGAACGAAAGAAGAAGGAGGAGGGAGAAGATGACAAAGTCAAAGAGGACACCCTCATCCTATCAGCAAGAGAACAGAGGTTGAAGAGCAGGGCAGTCAAAGCTGAGGTGGCCCCTGCCAGCCCAAGCACCTCGTCAGCTTCTGCAGTCAAAGCCAAACGCAAAAGCCACGCAACAAGGCAAGAGAAGGTGGTGAGAATTGCATCTGCAGGAACGCAATCACAGGCTTCTACAGGAAGCCCGAAAACGCAAACTCAGGCTTCTACAGGAAACCCGAAAACAAAGGCAAAGGTTTCTACAGGAAGCCCGAAGATCAGTAAGGAGCAGGCTTCTACAGGAAGCCCAAGAGCAACGACCAAGGCTTCTACAGGAAGCCCGGAAATTGCTGGGAAACAGGCTTCTACAGGAGGCCCAAAGATGGAGATAAAGGCTTCTACAGGAAGCCCGACAGTACAACCACAGGCTTCTACAGGAAGCCCGAAGACAGAGACAAGGGCTCCTCCAAGAATCACTAGGCTGGAAAGAGGGGTTCCTACAAGAGGCCCGAAGGTCATTGAAAAACAGCCTCCTCTAGAGAGCCCGAAGACAAAGAAGGAATCTTCTACAGGAGGCCCGAAAGCGGGCAAAGCAGGGTCTTCCACAGGAAGCCTGAAATTTAAAAAGGAGGGACCCTCTACAAGGAGCTCCGAGAAAGCAAAACACAAGAAAGAGAAGGCTGACATCCTCGACAAGGAGGCAGCAGCGGCACTGGCTGTCCTCAGCACTCCTCCAAAACCGAAAGAGAAAAGGGAGAGGGAGACCCCTCTGCCACCTGAAGCCACGAGAAGCAAGAGGATGTCCCCAAGCAAGCCACAGCCTTCACCCAGTGGCCATACCACTTCAGGGGATGTACCTACTTCACCCATTGCAAGAACCCCCTCTAAACAATCAGCTACCCCCGAAAAAGGGAGCCCAAAAATAACTTCCTGGACACGAAAGATAGGCCAGTCGCCTTCTGAAGCCCGACTCAAGGAAATAGAAAAAGGGAAGGAAGCATCACCCTCATCACCATCAAAAGCAGAAAAGAAACAGCCTGTTCCGGTCCCGAGTCCTCGGCCAAGGACAAGGAGCAGGGGCAAGGTTGCTCAAGGATGAGCAAATGGTTCAGCTGGGGGGTGATGATGAGCCCCAATTTTGGTACAATTTGGGCTCATTTTTGGCCTATTTTGCTTGCTCAAACCATTCATTTTTATTGTTTATGCATACACTTCTTAGTTTATTCATGTTGTTTGTAGGAGAAAGGATAGGCACTTTATCCACGTAGCTAATGCATTGTGATTCCAGGTTTTGGCATTAAAAGGGAGCAAAAGACAACGAAAAGGTGGCAAGGAGACAACGAGTTGGCATTGCTGACATAAGGAGAGGTTGTCCACGGTTTTGGGGGACATTCCTCGTGATCCTCACCAAGAACTCCGAGCCCACTTCAGCCTCCCTCCGAGCTTAATACACGGCCAGCTGTTCTACAGGAACAGCAGTTCAAAACTGCTCTACAGGAAACAGCATTTATGACCATCCTACAGGATCAGCAGTTAAACTATAGATTGAACAGCCGAGCTCCTAGAATCATGGATATCTGTTGGAGCATCGTTTTGTATAAGTATAGAAGCCTTAGCCTTGGTTAGGTTGTTGAAACTCTCGTATTACCATTGTAATTTTGGAGCACAGCTCAAGTTTCGTTCTCTTTTGTAAGCCAATTTGGCATGATATCAGTTATGAATAAAGAAGACAGTTTGTGATCTAGTTCTGAGTTCCTTAAGGAGACTATAGCTCTCAGGTTAGGGCCCAACCTGAGAGCCATAGATCCCCTCTGTTGTAGTGTTATTTCCATTTCATTGCAGCATTGTGAGCTTTCCATTTACACATGCAATTCGAATTACAAGTTGATGAGTTGGTCTTTTTCATGAGTAGATAGGATTTGCTTATGGTGAGTTTATTTACAGTCATTTAGTGTAGCAGAGGATAGATAGAGTCCATTGGAGCTCCAACAAAAAGGCTGTTAGGACTCACTGCCATCTTTCTTGAAGATTGGGGTGCAGCCCAAAGCTAGCCACAAAAAACACGCATTTCTTCACTTGATGATTGCTGCAATACAGTCACTGTTACGTTAGATGCTTCCTTGTCATCCACTCATGCACTGCACTTCCTTACCACAGCTTCATGCACGTTCTCTTTCACATTTCGATTGCTGCTCATTGAATTTACAAGCACAAGTAGTTTAGGTTGATGCATTTTTGGTTAAGTAACAGTCATAATCATTTGTTTCACTTACACTGCTCTCTCTCTCTCTCTCGTTCCATCACTTTGTCCTCCATCTTGATCACGCATGCAGACATCTCTTTGACCCCTGCTCCGCTCTGTTACCTCATCAAGTCTTGCATTCCTCACGTGTCTCCATTCTCTCGCCTTTCGTTGACATAGCCCTTCACCTTCCATCCTCTTTCCTACACTCACCTCCCATCCTAATCTTTCGCTTCTCAGGCCATCACCAACCTCATCCCTACCTTCCACATCTCCCCCTACCATTTCACCATCCCTCCATCACTCCAAACATTCACAGTAGGTCATCCTGTAGCCATTTCTCGACATCCTGTAGAAAACAGAGTATCCTGTAGGATTCTCCACAGCCATCCTGTAGGAGGCCACTCTCTCGGTTGCTGAGCATCTGAATGCGAGGAACCTCTGTGGATGGGTGCTAAGGATCCCTAGGGACCTCTCCTAGCCTCCCCAACCTATCCCACGCTTTCCTTCCATCTCCATCCCATCTGCACAACCAAACCCTAGTTAGCTCAAGATCACCATCATCCCACACACACTCACAAGAAAATACAAAAACATAACTTTCATGATGCAAATAGTTTAGAATGATGCATTTTCATTTATCAGAGGTAGTGACAGCATTGGTAGAAGTTGCATTCACATTCCATGCATTGTAGAGGTCAGACTAGTTGAATTAGGGTTTCCTAGGTTTACATGCTTTGATTTGCTCTCAGTTCATTTTTGTCAAGTAGAATAACTTTCCTTTGAGATTAGCTTTCGTCCATCAATTAGCAAGCTTCTTCTGAGAGCCTATAGAAGTTGGCTTGAGCCCTAGCGGACTTGTGCCAGCTGACCAAGTGACAGCTGCGACAAGAGCTAGTACTTGTGCATACAGCACCGTCGCTTCCAAGTTTGTACGAACTACCGGGTTGATAAAATGAGAGATAGGAAGCCCCAGGAGTTGTAGCATTATTGCTACAATACTGGAGCTCACCAATATGATGTTGCATTTCTTTCTCTTCTTCATGAGTCATGCTAGAGCTTTCAGGTTGTTTACTAGGTGTTTGCATTTTCTTTCCTCATGGCATCAATTACCGATAATAATTCTTTACTATGCCCTTCGAATTCCTTCAAACTAATTTTTCAAACAAAGCCTATGCAAAAATTTAAAAAAACTACACACCTTTTTTCACTTTGTAGGAGCTTGATATTGAATTTGATGTATCTCTGTAATTTCAGATCATCTAGTTTTGAAATTGCAACCTACAGTAGCGCTTTATGTCCTCTTTTCAATTCCACCAGTCTGATCCAAATTGGATTCTCCAGGGAAGAATTATGCCAAATCTACCACAGTGACCTGATTATAGACTAGTTCAGTAGAGCGAACTTGTACGATGTTCCAAAAGTCACTGTTTCGATATTTAGCTCTAAAAATACATAAAAGAAACTACAGTCCGTCCTCTTTCTATACCATCTTACGAAATTTCAATCCGATGCTTAGAGAGAACATTATGACGATTTTCCCCAGGTCACCTGTTTGGACTGTAATTCAGGAGTCTGCAAAAAGACCAACTTCCTTAGATCATATCTCTGCAAATATAGTGCTAAAAGCTCTAAAATTCGGACCCAAGGTTTAGTGTGATTTCCTCTCAAATGGATTTTTTTTTAGCTTTTGAAATGTCACAAAAAAAAAAAATTATAGCGAAAATGCCACGATGACCTATTTGGAGCAGCAAATTCAAAGCTCTAATACCAAATTTTATGAAACCAGCTCACAAGAGGATAGAAAAGATAGATCAATGCCTTAGAATTCAGCCTCTTCAAGGGGGCAACCTCCTATACATGCCATAAATGAACAATTATTGGATGATACAAATGAAAAGACCTCCTTTCTATATATAGGAGTCTAAGGGGTCATAATATAATTAGAGCCGACATAACAATAATAATGTAAGGGCACAATAATAACAATAGTGGGCTTCTATGGGGCATTACATGGGCACATCAATATAATAACAGGGTTTTACTAATTATAATAATGGGTTACATTAGTAGTATAGGGGCCTAAGACCTTCTTTAGAGCAACACCACAACAATTGGAAGAAAAAGGGCTTTGTTACAAAGTGGAAAGAAAAATTATGGCAACAAGGAAGTCTACCCCTCACAACTATAAAGATAGAAGTGTTGTTTCTCCTAGCCTTCCACAACCTACAAGGGTTACACCACAACAATTGGAAGAAAAATGAGAAAAATGGCTTTGTTACAATTGTGATAACAAATACATTAAAGGTCATAAGTGTGTTGAGAATAAATTATTTTACATTGATTGTGGAGAGGAGAAAGAAAAGGATCAAGGAATGTCAAAAGAAGAGTATATACAATAGGAACCAACCCTAGAGAAACAAGAAATGAATCCGACCATATCTTGTAAGGCATTAGAAAGAATTACCATTCCTAAGATTCTCAAGATAGAAGGACATATTAAGAATAAAAAGGTTCAAGAAGTGAAAGATCACATCGAGAAGGAAGAAATGAATCCATTCATATCTTGTAATGCATTGGACGGAATTACCAATCCTCAAATTATCAATATAGAAGGACATATCAAGAAGAAAAATGTTCAAGAATTAAGAGATCATACATTGTCTCAAGAAATCAATCCGACCATATCTTGTAATGCATTGGAAGAAATTACCACTCCTCAAACTATAAAGATAGAAGGACATATCAAGAAGAAAAAGGCAAGAGTGTTAATTGATTCAGTTTGTACCCATAATTTTATTTATTGTAAGATAGCCAAGGAATTGAATTGATTCCTATATCCAACATCGGAGTGTCAAGTGATGGTTACAAGTGGAGGAACCATAAATTTCTCTGGAAAGTACCATAATATCAAGCTATCCATGGGAGAATATGTATTGAATAGGCCAATGCTTTCCATTCCAACGGGTGGTACTGATGTTTTACTAGGAGTCCAATGGCTACAATCTTTGGGTACGATAGCTTTTAATTTTCAAGAACTTTTCTTGAAATTTTTTTGGGAAGGAAAGGAAGTTGAATTGAGGGGTATCGAAGGAAAACCTATAAAGATAATCAATTATAACATCATGAAAAATATTCTAAATAAAGAACAATGGGGTGTAATTTCACAATTATGTTCACTAGAGTATCCCACATCGAAATCATGTATTTCTCCAGATCTCCAAAACGTTTTGGACAATCATTCCAAGGTATTTGAGACTCCCAAAAGCCTCCCACCTATTCATGATCATGATCATGCTATTCATTTGATTCCATGAAATGTTCCTCCAAACATCAGGCCTTACATATATCCATATGCCCGAAGGACTGGGAACTCATTCAAAAGTTGTAGAAGATCGCAGTTCAAACAATATTGCGAGAACTTGACAAGGAAGGAAAAATCATATTGGAACCTGAAGCGGTCACAGAACCAAGAAATTGAAAGCTACGAAATAGATCAATTTCGGAGTATCTCATCAAGTGGAAGAACTTACCTACTAAAGATTCCACATGGGAGGACAAGAATTTATATAGAAGCATCAAGAACTACTCAATCATTGACGACAAACTTTTTGAGGAAGAGGGGCATGTTAGGTCCTATACTACTAGTGTAACCCCTTATTGTTATTAGTACAACCCCCTTATTATATTTTTGTGCCCATGTAGTCCCCATATTGTTATTATTGTGCCCTTACATTATTATTGTTATGTCAGCTTTGATTATATTATGACCCCTTAGACTCCTATATATAGAAAGGAGGTATTGTCATTTGTATCATCCAAGAATTGTTCATTTGTGTAATGTAAAGGAGGTTGCCCCCTCAAAGAGGTTGATTTCTAAGGCGTTCATCTATATTTTCTATCTTTTTGTGAGCAGGTCTCATAACAGTTTGACCACGTGACTGAAGATTGTTCGATGTTTCTAGCTAAGATATGTGAAAATGGGGCGTAGCCTCTAGAGCTGACTCAAAACCTGCAAATGATGAGGGTTGAGCCTCGCGAAGAGGATCCTAAGGTAAATATTATGTTGTGGAGTGGAATGATGACTAGAAAAGATAAAGGGAAGCAACTTGATGAAAGTGAATGGGTCCACAAAGCTCCAGAAAAGGAGGTCGAGTTTGATCTGGAGCATGTGTAGGAAACATTTATGGAAGCAAAGAAAAGCTTCGCTGAGGCCTCTACCTCAAGAAGTTAGGATAAGCCAGCTAAAGAGATGTACCCTTCCATGCTGACTACTTTCTTGGAGACCTATATGAAGCTATTGCGCGATAGCAAGGCTATGAAAGGACTATAGAAACCTATAAACAAGTTTGTTAGGAAAGAAAATGATCTTGATGGACCGCGCGTTGTCAAGAAGATTGGTAAGCATAAGGCAAGAACGGGGCGTGAGATGAGGCTCACTGCACAGATAGGAGAATATGAGATGGATCAAGTAATTTTGGATCTGGGGTCAGATGAGAATATTTTGCCTAAATAAACATGGGAAAGGATGGGGAGACCTATGTTGTAGTGGTCCCTGATTTAGTTAAGGATGGAAAATCAGCAAAAAATCATCCCCATGGGAAGATTGTAGGGAGTGACAGTGGATATTGAAGGCATGAGCACGTTGGTTGACTTCGAAGTGATAGAGATTGTGGAGGACAACAATCCTTACCTTGCGCTCCTTGGGATCGATTGGGCCACTAACATGAATGGGGTAATCAATTTGAAGAAGTGGAAGATGATATTTGAGAAGAAATCGCTGCACGTAGTAGTGCCTCTAGACCCTATAGAAGGATCGTGTTATACTGAACATGTCTGCGATTATGAAAGCGACGATGACTTGGAATAGATTTATAAGATAACGACGCGAGATCAAGATTGGGTGAATTCGACAGCAGATGGATCTATTGCATGGGACCGTGAAAGCTCCTGCACTTCAGATTCAAATGAGGAGTTGGAACATTGGCAGAACTAACTACATGAAGTATCTACGCTGCGTTGTAATATGATGTCCAAGTCGTTGTACTATGTATCATCAAAGGTAAGGAATATGCCTTATGATGGTTTAATTGATGTTGATAAATTTTTGGATGCATTTGAGAGGGATGTTCCAGAGAAGCATTGCTTCTATGCCTTGGAATTGGCACTGCGCACTGCACCTGTGAGATGGTGGAGTACGCACAAAGATAGTTCTGATGATTGGCACGTGTACAAAAAGATGATGATATTGTGGTTTGGTCACCCACAAGTGCGGCTGACAGAGAAATATGATGGAATGGATGATCTGCACAATCACCTAGCCAAATGGACTAAGGTTTATGGAGTGGAGCCTCAACTTGAATGGGTACATCTGTTTTGTCATACTTTGGATGTAATGCCGATGAACTGGTACATAGAAACAAAGCTCCACCATGGCACTGAAGAATGGAATGTTTTGCAATAGGGGTTATTGATGACGTTTAGCTTTGAGGATGGATTTGAATGTATTGATGAGGCATTGCAGGAAGTCAAGGCAACGACCTTCAGAATACCATAGGATCCCTTGGACTTAATTCAACTAGATTGGACCACCCAGCTGCATCACGTGCTGGAGTGCTACAATGTGACCGCTAAAGAGGAGGATGAAGACCCGAGGAACATTAATATCCCAGAGACTGAAGGTCACCAAAAAGTTGAAGGATTGCAAATTGAGAATCCAGATATCACCATGCTACTGAAAATGAGACAGGTGAACATTGGGACAGAAGCGGAGCTGAAATTTGCAAAAATTGCAGACTATAGGGATGATGCAATAGTAGATAAGGTCGTTGAATTTCTCTTCAAATATCAAGACTGGTTCCCTACAAAGTTTTCAGATTTGAAAGGGATAATAGGGGACATAAGAGTCATGAAAATCACACTAAAACTAGATGCAAAGCTGATCAAGCCAAGACCTTATCGCCTCGACCCCAAGTATTAAGAGAAGGCCCACTTAGAGTTGGATAAAATGCTTGTTGTAGGTATGATTGAACCAGTCGAAGAATCTGATTAGGTGAGCCCAATAGTAGTTCAGGAAAAGAAGAAAAAGGATGAATAAGGATATGCATAGATCTCAGGAAGTTGAATGATGACTGCGTAAATGATCCATTTCTGACTCTATTCACTAATGAAGTACTGGATAATGTTGGCAGTCAAGAAGCGTATTCATTCACTGATGAGTTCTCTGGGTACCATCAGATCAAGATCATGCCAAAGGATAGAAGTAAGATGGCCTTTGCAATTGAATGGGGATGTTCAGTATGATGTGATGCCGTTTGGGCTGAAGAATGCATCAACCATCTTTTCGCGAGTAGTCATTGTGACGTTCAAGGACATCATTCACAAGTTTTTGGAGGTATATTTCGATGATTGGACAATGTTTACGTTGGTAAAGCGCCATGTATCTAGTCTACCCTTGATGTTGGATACATGCCGGAGGTACCATATTGCGCTCAATTTGAAGAAATGTTTTTCTATGTCCCTTTTGGGATCTTGCTAGGTCACGTGGTATGCAGACAAGGCTTGATGGTAGACCTCGCTAAGATCATGATTATAATTAATTTGGAGGCACCAAGAAGTGTGAAACAGCTACGCACAACGTTGGGGTGTATAGGATACTATAAAAAGTTAATCAAAAGCTATGCCCAAATTACCGCGCTAATGGAGAAGCTACTAAAAAAGGATGCTATGTTATGTTGGAATGACGAGTTTCAGCAAAGCTTAGATGTGATAAAGGAAAAGATGGTCACCGTGTCAATCCTAGTCTTCCCAGATTGGAAGAAGGAATTTCATGTGCATGTGGACGTGTCATGTATTGCGCTAGGGACAATATTGACACAGGTCAGTGAGGGAGATTTGGATTACCCTATAGCATTTGCAAGTAGAAAATTTTCTAAAGTTGAGAAGAACTATTCAACAACAAAGTGGAAAGGATTGGCTATGGTGTATGCACTTCAGAAGTTTAGACATTACTTATTAGGTGGACACTTTAAGATGTATACAAACCATTCTGCATTGAAGTACCTGGTTAAAAATCCTGTGTTGGGGAGGAGGATATGCAGATGGCTACTGCTGTTTCAAGAATATGATTTCAAAGTTATTGTAAATCCAGGACGATTGAATGCAGGACCAAATCATCTATCATGCATTGAAACAATAGAGGAGCCTAATAATTTGGAGGAAGGATTGCCTGACGCACAACTCTTTGGAGTGCATGTCACAGACAATCAATTTGCAGATACCATACACTTCCTGATGACGGGGATAGCTCCAGATGGGTATACTAGTCAACAAAAGAAGGAGTTGGTGGTGTGCATGGTAGACTTTTCTGTCATTGTAGGGAATTTATATAAAATGGGCTTGGATGAAATTTTGTGACATTATGTACCTAACTTTGAACGAAGCAACATCCTCACTGAAGCTCATGGAAGAGTCGCGAGAGGATATTATGAAGGAAAAGCAACAACACAAAAGATTTTACGTGTTGGGTTGTGGTGGCTGATGCTTCATAAGGATTCCAAGGCTTATTGTAGGACATGTGATGCATGTCAAAGGACCGGCAGACCATCTCGAAGGGATGAGATGCCTCTGAATTCACATATGTCATTACAATCATTCAAGAACTGGGCAATTGACTTTGTAGGACCAATTCAGCCTCTAAGAAAGAAGACGGGTGCATGGTACATCATCACCACGACTGAGTACTTGACCAGATGGGTGGAGGTGCAGCTAGTGAAGGAATGTACAAGGACCAAAACATCAAAGTTCATTTCTGAGTATGTACGGACTAGGTTTGGTTTCCCTAAGATTTTGATGAACAATCACAGTACACATTTCCTTAATGAAACAATCATCGCGCTGACGTAGGAATTCCAAGTTTATCATCAGAAGAGTACGCCATATCACCCGCAGGCTAATGGGATGGTGGAAGCATTTAGTAAGATATCGGAGAATGCTGATGAATATTTGTAATGCACAATGGAACAATTGGGACGTGCGTGTACCCAAGATGCTATGGGCTTATAGAAGGACCTACAAAAAGCTATCTAGACTAACACGTTTCAAGTTGGTTTATGATGTAGAAGCTGTGATGCCAATGGAGTACATTGTACCTAGCCTGCGCATAGAGGCATTCACAGGAATGGAAGATCATGTAGCCCTCGAAGAGAGGCTTGCGCAGCTGAAAGAGCTGGAAGAGGATATATTTTTGGTTGGATTCCATCAGTAAGTTCAAAAAGAGTGCGAAAAGCCATGGCACAATTGGCACATCAAACTGCACACCTTCAAGGTAAATGATTTAGTGTTATTATATGACAGCAAGTTTGATAAATTTCTAGGAAAATTTCGGATGCATTGGCTGGGGCCCTATGTCATCAAGGAGATTATCGATGGTGGAGCAGTTTAGCTGGTGAAGTTGAATGGAGAGCCATTTCCAGGGAAGATAAATGGCAGCCGATTGAATCCATACATCATGGATCTGGCTAGATGACTATATGTTGGAAGTATAGTCTTAGCACTCTAGGCAACTAAAAGGAGGTGCAGGACTATAAACTACACTACCCGGGTTGTATAGCTGCATGATGGAGGGACTGCATGGAAAGGAGGAATGCCACAATATCATTAGAAGCACGAGGGGAGTTGCGCTATTAAAGGGGAGACCACATAGGATAGCCAGAAAGTTACTATTATGGTCACTTTACATGACTTGACACTGATAAAATGGCTAAGTGGAGCGGGGGGCAATCTAAGTTGGAATTTAAGTGTGAGATCTTTGAAATTCTGTCCCCAATCTAGCATTTATGAGCGGATTTTGGGGGGAACGAACAAATTCAAATTCAAACTTTCCTATAAATTACAGATGGTCGCCCAGTGAAAAACACTTTGCATTTTGAGAATTGAGGTGTTAATCTATCAAGTGCGCATGAACCTTGAGAGTTTCAAGGCTTTGGTAGCGAGTTCAGTGTTTGACAAGTTGGCCAAGGAAACTCAGGAGCTCCTTACTAACCTCATGTCGGTGCCCGTAGAAACCGCTAGTGCTGGAGGATCAATGACATCTTAGGGAGATGCCCATGAGATTGTAAGTGTAGAGGTGCCCACAGAAGTACCAAAATCGTAGAGGTCACCCAAGACGAGGCCTACACCAACCAAAGAGGGTCCCAAGACAAATAAGGGTAAGCAAAAAGCAACACAGTCGGTTTGTTAGTCACCAAGAAAGCACCAGAAGAAAGAGAATCCCATTGCAGAGGGGAAGGGCAAGGTGGTGGACGTAGAATCCGATGAGGGCATAGAAGACACTAATATGGGCACCGAAGATATTAACATTGAGGGGGTAGATCCCATCTCCAAACTACCATAACACATCCCCCCATGCTAAGGCAAGGTGGAAGTCTCGAAGGACCCAGATGAGGGAAAATTTATGTTGAATACCCCATTGCTACTAGACCAGATCACATTTGAAGGCCCACGCTTAGCACGCATCCCCCTTCTCCAGCTGGTGGATTGGGACTTGGCGAACACTGAGCGATTCCCCCACTTGGCGACTTACACATTTATGACCTGCATCTTCTACAAAGATTCCGGTGTCACTGCATTGGAGACGAGGCAGTGTATTAAAGGGGTGGATAATGCAGGACTGTTGAACTTGCTATGGGTGCGTCATAACAACCACGCGCCCATCACCTTGATAGTGATCAAACAATTGTTATGCTTGGTAAACAATGAGTGCCTGTGGTTAAGAGAACTGATAGCGATCATCGATATGTCGATCCATAGGATCACATTGCTACCACACACAGGGTTAAATCTGACTAGGGAATTTGGCTAAAAGACAGGTGAGCGCGACCTCACCGAGAGGATGAAGGACAAGTTTAAGCTTGCCAAAAAGTTGCACTACTACTCAATTTCCAGCATAACCGACCTCGTGGTTAAGGTAGCCACCCAAATCCTCATTGGAAAAATAATGAGGAAGTGTCACGTAGATGAAATGTCGACACCGGTTGTGTCATTGGTGGCCTAGTGTACAGAGGACATACAATTCAATTAGGTGCACTACCTCTGTAGTGAGTTCCTCACGAACTATAGAGAAGCACACAACTAGAGTAAGACCTTACATTATGCATGGCTTCTACTATCAATCGTATTGGTCACCGGGGAATTACCGGAGGAAAATTAGTTTCCTCAGATCACATCAAATCTACCAGAAGCAATGAAGTTCGCTTCACTCTGGGCCACAATGAACCCTGAAAGGGTCAAGGAGAGTAAGACATTTTGGGTGTTGATGGAAGACACCATCCACTCCGTGATAAACTGAAACCCACAATTATCACAACTGTCTTTGGGGTAGTTGTCGGGCTATGTGGAGTTCAAAATGAACTTCCACTATGTCTCCATGTGGACATGAAAGGACCCTCAGCATAAGTGGTATGATCTCCCATACTTTGTGATAGATGATGCGATAGCAGCAGTCCTTGAGCGTTGGCGAGCAGAGTGGCGCACGGACTTAGATTTGTTAGCTGGGTCGAGTAAGTCTAAAGGAAAGTAGAAGAAGCAAGAGGATTGTGTTGGGTCCCTATAATACTAGTGATGACCCCATTACTATTGTAGTTATACCCCTTATTTATATTTTTGTGCCCCTATTACCCCCATATTATTATTTCTGTGCCCCATAGAATCCCTCTATTGTTATTTTTGTGGCTTTATATTATTATTGTTAGGTCGGCTGGATTATATTGTGACTCCTTAGACTCCTATATATAGAAAGGAGGTTTTTTCATTTGTATTATCCAAGAATTGTTCATTTGTGTAATGTAAAGGAGGTTTCCCCCTCGAAGAGGCTGAATTCTAAGGCGTTGATCTATCTTTTCTATCTTTTCTTGAGCTGGTTTCATAACATTTGGTATCAGAGCTTTGGATTCTAGGGTTTCGCTGCTCCAAACAGGTCCTCGTGGCATTTTCGCTATAACTTGTTTTCTGTGACGTTTCAGAAGTCGCAAAAAAAACCCATTTGAGAAGAATTGGGGCTGAACCTTGGGTCCGAATTTTAGAGCTTTTCACGCGATATTTTCGGAGATATGATCTGAGGAAGTTGGTATTTTTGCAGACTCCTGAATTACATTCAAAACAGGTGACCTGGGGAAAATCGTCATAACTTTCTCTCTGAGGATCGGATTGAAATTTCGTAAAAAGGTACGTATGGAAACTTTATATTTGGAACAAAATCAGTTTGTATGGTATCAATGGCTTTGTTCTCGTAAACAATTTATCACTTGGGCAATTTTTACGGAAGAATTGATAGCACATTATGAGGATACAAAAAGCAACACTTTTTTTAGCCAATTGATAAGTCTCAAACAAAAGGGTTCAATAATGGAGCACATTGAGGAGTTCCAAAAATACAACATAAGGGTAAAAGATATTCCAGAGGAGCATAGGATTGATGTGTTCATAGGGTCTTTAAAGGATAATATCCAACATGATGTGCGCCTTTGGGAACCTGATTCATTAGAGAAGGCATTCAGGTTAGCAAGAAAAATGGAAAGCAAAATTATGGCAACTAGGAAGCATACCATTCACAACTATAAAGACGGAAGTTTTGTTGCCCATAGTCTTCCACAACCTACAAGGTTGACACCACAACAATTGGAAGAAAAAAGAGCGAAAGGGCTTTGTTACAATTGTGATAGCAAATACACAAAAGGTCATAAGTGTGCTGAGAAGAAATTATTCTACATAGATTGTGAAGAGGAAGAAGAAAAGGAGCAAGAAAGGTCAAAAGAAGAGAATATATTCCAGGAACAAAGCCTAGATGAAGAACAAATAAATATGACCATATCTTGTAATGCATTGGCGGGAATTACCACTCCTCAAACCATCAAGATAGAAGGACAAATCAAGAAGAAAAAGGTAATAGTGTTGATTGATTCAGGAAGCACCCACAATTTTATTCATTGTAGGGTAGCAAAAGAATTGAATTGCTTCCTATATCCAGCACCAGAGTGTCAAGTGATGATTGCAAATGGAGGAACAATAAATTGTTCTGGAAAGTGCCATAATATCAAGCTATCCATGGGAGAATATGTATTGACTAGCCCAATGCTTTCCATTCCAATGGGAGGTGCTGATGTTGTACTAGGAGTCCAATGGCTACAATCCTTGGGTACAATAGCTTTTAATTTTCAAGAACTTTTCATGAAATTTTCTGTGGAAGGAAAGGAAGTTGAATTAAGGGGTATTGTAGGGAAACCAGGAAAGATAATCAGCTCTAATGGCATGACAAAGCTTCTAAAAAAGGAGCAAAGAGGTGTAATTGCACAATTATATTCGCTAGATGTTTCCACATTGGAATCATCTATTTCTCCATATCTCCAAAAAGTCCTGGACAATCATTCCAAGGTATTTGAGACTCCCAAAGGTCTCCCACCTATGCGTGATCATGCTATTCATCTGATTCCAGGAAGTGTTCCTCCAAACATCAGGCCGTACAGATATCCATATGTCCAAAAAAGTGAAATTGAACGTATGGTTGCAGAAATGCTAGAGGCTGGTATAATTCAACCGAGTCAAAGTTCTTTCTCAGCTCCAGTAGTATTGGTGCACAAGAAGGATGGATCATGGCGCGTGTGTCCAGATTATAGGGAGCTCAACAAGCTCACTATTAAAGATAAGTTCCCCATTCCTGTCATTGATGAATTACTGGATGAATTGCATGGATCAATTTACTTCACCAAGTTGGATCTTCGTTTGGGATATCATCAAATCAGAATGAAGATTGAAGACATTCTGAAAATAGCATTTAGAACTCATGAGGGTCATTATGAATTTTTGGTCATGCCTTTTGGCCTTACCAATGCACCTTCAACATTTCAAGGTTTGATGAATTCAATTTTCAAACCATTCCTTAGAAAATTTGTGTTGGTATTTTTTGATGATATACTAATCTACAGCAAGTCTTGGAAGGATCATGTTGAACATGTTGACAAGGTGCTACAACTATTGGAGGAGAAACAATTATATGCAAAAAGATCCAAATGTTTCTTTGGAGTCCAGGAGGTGGAATATTTGGGTCATATTGTATCTCATGAAGGAGTTAAGGTAGACCCTAGCAAAATTAAAGCCATTAAGGAATGGAAAATCCCCACATCCATAAAGCATCTGCGAGGATTTCTTGGGTTGACAGGGTATTATCGCAAGTTTGTTAAGAATTATGGGAGAATAGCAGCACCTCTAACAACATTATTGAAGAAATATTCATTTTCATGGACTCCGGAAGCAACAAAGGTCTTTAAACATCTTAAAGAGGCAATGTGCCAAGCACCGGTCTTAGCTACACCGGACTTCACAAAAACCTTTATTGTGGAATGTGATGCTTCAGGAAATGGAATTGGTGCTGTTCTAATGCAAGATGAAAGACCCATTGCTTTTGAAAGTCGTCCAATCAAGGGAAAGTTTTTAAGCAAAGCTATTTATGAGAAGGAAATGTTGGCAATACTCCATGCACTTAAGAAATGGCGACCCTACCTAATGGGAAGACACTTCAAGGTAAAAACGGATCATGATAGCCTTAAATACTTTTTAGAACAAAGATTATCCTCTGAAGAGCAACAAAAGTGGGTCACAAAGATGTTGGGTTATGACTTTGAAATCATCTACAAAAAAGGGAAGCAAAATGTGGTGGCAGATGCACTCTCAAGAAAGGATGAGGATATGGAAGCATTGTTGTGTGCCATTTCTATTATCCAACCAGATTGGATAAACGAAGCAAAGGAGGAATGGAAGAATGATGAAGAAGTGTGGGCACTTATTCGAAAGCTACAACAAGATTCCAGTACTTCTGATACATTTAGCTGGCAAAATGATTTGTTATGGTACAAAGATCGCTTATACCTCTGTAAGAATTCCCAGCTAAAACAAAAGATTCTTATGGAATTACACACTTCTCCCTTAGGAGGGCACTCAGGATTTTTAAAAACTTACCACAGGGTTAAGAAGGAATTTTTTTGGGATGGCCTTAAATCAGATATTCAAAAGTTTGTAGCGGAATGTTTGGTTTGCCAACAAAATAATGTTGAAACAATTAAGACATCGGGTCTATTACAACCTTTATCCATTCCAAGCCAACGTTGGGAGGAGGTTTCAATGGATTTTATCACAGGTTTACCCAAGTCTGAGGGAAAGAGTGTCATCATGGTGGTAGTTGACAGACTTACCAAGTATGCACACTTTTGTGCATTATCACATCCATTTAAAGCCAGTACATTTTCTATTGCATTTATGGAAACAGTTCAAAAGCTACATGGAAACCCAAAGATTATTGTAAGTGACAGAGATCCCATTTTCACTGGAAATTTTTGGACAGAATTATTTTCTTGTCTGGGTACTCAGTTAGCTCATAGCTCATCTTATCATCCTCAATCTGATGGGCAAAATGAGATAGTAAACAAATGTTTGGAAGGATATCTTCGTTGCTTTGTATCTGATAAACAGACACAATGGGTCAAATGGTTGCCTCTGGCTGAATGGTGGTATAACACTTCCTTCCATACAGCAACAAAAATGACCCCATTTATGGCACTTTATGGGTACCAACCACCATCAATCACATCATATTTAAGAGAAAATTCTAAGGTTCAAGCAGTGGAACATCACATCGAACATCAACAACAAGTCCTCCAACTCTTAAAGGATAACCTCGTGTTGGCACAAAATAGAATGAAACAACAGGCAGATCAACATCGCAGTGAAAGAAGTTTTGATGTAGGTGATTGGGTATTCCTACGGCTACAACCATATAAGCAAATGTCCCTAAAGCAAGCTAAGAAGGATAATAAATTATCACCAAAGTATTATGGTCCGTACAAGGTGTTGGAAAAGATTGGCACTATGGCATACAAATTGGAGCTTCCTGCAGCTTCTCGATTGCCCCCAGTTTTCCATATTTCATGTTTAAAGAAGGTTATAGGCGACAAGCTCCCAGTTCAAACAATATTGCCAGAACTTGACGAGGAAGGAAAAATTATATTGGAACCGGAAGCAGTCACAGAAACAAGAACTCGACAGCTACGAAATCGATCAATTTCAGAGTATCTTATCAAGTGGAAGAACTTATCCGCTGAAGATTCCACATGGGAGGATGAGAATTTTATGCAGAAGTATCCAGAACTACTCAAGCGTTGAGGACAACACTTTTTTGAAGGAGAGGGGCATGTTGGGTCCCTATAATACTAGTGATTACCCCATTACTATTGTAGTTATACCCCTTATTTATATTGTTGTGCCCCTATTACCCCCATATTATTATTTTTGTGCCCCATAGAATCCCTCTATTGTTATTTTTGTGGCTTTATATTATTATTGTTAGGTCGGCTGGATTATATTGTGACTCCTTAGACTCCTATATATAGAAAGGAGGTTTTGTCATTTGTATCATCCAAGAATTGTTCATTTATGTAATGTAAAGGAGGTTGCCCCCTCGAAGAGGCTGAATTATAAGGCGTTGATCTATCTTTTCTATCTTTTCTATCTTTTCTTGAGCTGGTTTCATAACAGATTGGCTGAAGATGTAGTAGCTGGTTGATAGGAGGAAAAAGGAGCATGAGGAAAAAGCTAAAGCAGAGCACGCTACAAAGGAGAAGGTAGGGGAGAAAGAGGATGACAAAGAGTGCAACTCTGAGAGAAGTCAGAAGTCTCCTTCACCATAGATGGAGGAAGAAGAGCATAAATCAGGAGAGGGTGGTGCAGACCCATGGACTACTCCATTCTGGGTTAAGCACACAAGGGAGCAAGAAAAATAAGGGTCTCGGAAGAATTCCAAGGCTAGAAAGTCATCTCTCGACCCAATCACCTTGACAAAAGGTAATTTGAATGACATTAGGGAGGTAGTAAGGGACGTGACCATAGAACTACTGCAACATTTTGAGTAGCAGTAAAAATAAGCCTTGGTCACTATTCAGATGGGCCTGTGTGAGTTGCAGATCTAGACTACTAAAATTCAAACCGGGGTAGGATAGTGCAGCATGTCGTCAACTAGCTTGGCACCTAGAACCTTAGAACCAGTGGATATGGTTTGATCTATGGATCCCCGGGTCATTGCACTGCTGAATGGAGCTTTAACTGCAGAAGCGGAACTTGATAGGGCCACCATCAATGCCTTAAATAAGATTGGGTTGAACTTGGTTGTGCTTCCAAGTGAAGCCCTTCACACCCTGCAAGATAGTGTGATCATCAAACTTCAGGCCCAAGAGTAGCACGTTCTGAATGTGATCAAATAACAAAAGGTTAACAATGCCTAGATGTTTGTACAGAAGACCTCCATGATTGATCACCTTAAGAAGATTACAGAGAAGAATGAGTGCACCACAGTTGTGGTAGTTGAAGCATGCAGAACCGTTCCAGAGCTTCATATCCTAGAAGATGCTTCAGTCAACGCCAGAATTCAGAAGCTTGTTGTAGGTGTGCTTGACGCAAGGAAAGAGCTACCTCAGGTTCAGTTTAAGCTGAACCTTGATATCATATATCTTGAGTTGAAGGCCCAACCTTTGACTCCACCAGAATTTAGACAACAGAACGACACAACAGTTAAAGATGCAGTTGTAGTAGTAGATTCCACAGTGAAGGATTGCGCTGCACTCTTCGAGAAATCACTCAAATAGTTACTAGTCTACAGGAATATCCCAACTTGTAGAGATTAGAGACCGAGGCAAGGGAATTGCAATAGAGGTATGACAAGGTCAGAACAATGGTGTGCACCGTTGCCATCACACAAAAGTTGGAAAAGCTACATGAAGTAAAGGCACTAAAGGGATAGGTGGACGTACCACAACACAGGGAGGTAGCAATGAAGGCCAGATTGGAGCCTTGGCTAGATGATTCCTATGTTCTCACAACCACTATTGAAGGAAAATTGGCTAGTCTGTAGGAAAAAAAGCATAAAATACAGACAGATAGCACAGGACCAGCGACAAAGCAGCTGGTATAGCAGGTTAAGCAAGCGGCGACATAGTGTGCTGCTGAGGTTGCAGTAGTACAACTGGAGCTGGGAGGTCTTTGTGCTAATATCTCTGCACCACTAGAGTGATGCGGGTGTGAGTCACCATTTTTTTGTTGGGGGCTTGTTGGGAACCAATACCCGAGGTTCATTTTTTGGGTTAAAAGCCTAAGTTTTTGTATAAAGAATGTAAAGTCTCTGCATTTTGTGGCCGTGGAGCGTGAAGGTGTAAAGAGTCATCAAGGGTTTCCATCCTTAGTTTTTGTGAGTCATGTCAGGTTTAAGAGATCCACCCATGGTCCACAGACCATGGGATTGTATAAAAGGAGGGTCTTAGAGGAGTCTAAGGTAGGTCAGTCTTGGTATGTTTTGAGTCATTTATGAATGTAATGGGTCTATGAGAGCTAAGAGCGAAGTGTCGTAATGTAGGAAGAGGCTATGCAGCTGTGTGCACAGAGACCTAGGGTAGAAGTTCGTAGCTGAGTGCACAGATCCCTGAAGCTGTGTGTGTAGGGAAGTTAGATTCTGTAAAGAAGATCTGCAACATTAATAAAGAGAATTATTCTATAATTACTTATGTATGATCTGTTTTACTTATGTTATAAGTGTGTATGATTATGTTATTATGAATATTGGGTTTATGTTTTAATGATGTATTGATGCGTGAATCTATATGTTTTCATTTGTTATATGAACGCAAGTAAGAATAACTATTTACACGAAGATCAACTTAATGCATGTTGAAGTTATTCAATACTTAAGCTAATTTGGGTAAAAACAGAAGTTAGGATAATTACAGAGCCATGTAAGTGTCTAACTACCTATCTAGGGTACATGAAGGATGGTCGTAGACCTTCATAGAGGTCTAGAAGACAACTAAGATGAGTATATTAATAAGCCCTAAATCTCTTATTGACCTACGTGAAGGAAGGTTTAAGGTATAAAATGACGTCACTACCATCTTTGGGTGCAGAAACTTGGTTCCTGCATCCCCCCATACTGGTTCAAGTGAGACTTCAATCTGCACTCCATGGATTGATGCTGAAAGGGCCAGTAGTGTAGGGATTTGCTTGTCTTATTAACGCCAAACCTGGTTCAGGGCCCATCAAGCCAACACATCTTTACAAGAGTGTCCTAGAATTTGGCAACACATACCATGTCCTCCTGGAAGGCAAGAAAGTTCCATATTTTCACCTTCAAGGCCAACTATTATGTCACTTGGGACACCAATGTGTTCCTACAAGTGAATGTGACAAGACAGTTTGGGAGGCGCACTATAGTCGAGTCACTGGACATTTTGAAGTAGAGAAAATAGTAGTAGTGTTGCAGAAGTATTTGTATTGGCCAAACCTTAGAGAGGATGACGGGAAGTACATTAGATTCTGCATTTTCTGTGCCATTTCCAAACCAACAATCAAGAAGCAAGTCCTATATACTCCTCTTCTTACTCCTAGTCGGACTTGGAAATCCATCTTCATGGATTGTGAAAATATTTGAATCTACACATCAAAAATCCTACTGCAATCACTGGTTTACCATCTCCAACTTATTTTCACATTCAACAAGTTATTTAATTGTTTAAACAATGATGAAAACACTATTGTAGACTAAACAAACATACATATCATGAACTGATATAAAATGAGACAAATACACAAGGGACGCCGTTATTTTTGGACAATCGTCCCTAGAAAAACCCAATTCGGGAAAACTGGTATAGCATATATAGGGTTTGTATTATTAAGCAGATTTTTTAATACAACTAGGGTGCCAAATCTGGCTCACCCAACAGTGAATAAATGCGATAGAAGTACCACTATCCAGATATAGATGAAAAAACCCCAAAGGTGACTGTGTTGTTCCCAATGCTGGGCAATGATGGCTACTCCAAGCTCTACACTGGAACTGCATCAACTCCTCTAGGAGCTGCATCACTATGACACCTTAAATTCCACTGTGTCACTGCATGAGAGCTCTCCCTATGTGTCATTGCGTCAGAGCTCTCCCTTTGCATTACTATTTCAGAGCTCTCCCTCTACGTCACTGCGTTAGAGCTCTCCCTATGCATCACCACATCATTGCATTAGAGCTCTCCATTTGTGTCACTCCGACACTGCATCACTATGACACTGTGTCACTGTGTCAAAGCTCTCCCTTTGTGTTGCCTCTCCTAGTGCTGCTCTGCCTCTCTCCTATGTATTCTCGGCCTTGGATTGAATTCCCTCTACCAAACTTCCCCTCTCATTTTAATAGATCACTTGTCTGATTTTCTCAACAAACCCGACCCCATAAAAATCGAACTGATTGATTTCTCCAATGTATCTCCAACTAACCCTCAAGTCTCCTCTTATACTTTTCTCGTTGGTGAATTAACGACCAATATTAAGTCCCTAATCAATGGCTAAGATTAAAGCAGACTTGATCCTCATCACTTAGAACTTTCTCACCCATATTCTTATTAATACCCATTAATATTTTTAATTTCCTAAGTTCAAACTTAGGAGCCCATTAAAATATGTTAATTAATTTAATAACTCCTCATCTGAGAGGAATTTATCCAAACGATTTTTGGGTCTTGGATATCTCATGCGTTCTAGCACCTCCAAAAAATTTCAGAGATAGATCACATCCGATGCTACCCAAAACCAACACTCCCTCTTTGTGAGGAATCTGCTCTAGTAACAATTTTCAACAAAAGTACTACACTGATCCAATTCATAGATCCTTTGTGTTGTTGATGCTCAGTGTGATGCCCTTCATCCACTACACTACTACTTCATGTACTGTTGCCCGTGACTCTGCCACTGTCACTGCTACATCTGTACTACAACTCCCTCTCAAAATGACACCCATAGCATTGTCACTGCAACTCAGTTGTTGAGAAGTAAGAAACTGAAACTTCACCCAAACACTAACATGTTGGTCAATATGGATGCCTCATGATGCTAAATATACCTTTGCTACTAATCTGCACTGACCCTCTACTACTACGTTGTTGTAGACTACTCTATGCCTCTCGTACTGCTACAACGTTCACAACGCTGCCTCAAAATTTGGCAAACTATCTCTTCCATTACCATTCCATCACACCTCGCTCCAATCTGACACCCAACATTTTGATACTGTCATTAAAGACTCATGTAGCCATATGTGATCTAAGAGTTTGGGCACATCAAGGATCCTTCCCCATGTAGTCCTCTCGACTACAACTGCATGTTGCCCCACCTCTTCTCCAAAGGTGCATGAGCACTCATGGCACAATCTACATCCTTGATGTGATGTTTGTAAATGATTGTCAGGATCCTGGCCTTCCAAATGACAAAATTGGAAGCTCCATCCAATTTATCCTAATCCCTTAATCCATTGACCACCATCTCTGCTAAAAAAATATAGGATGGGTTCTCTTCTCCCTCTCTTGCTGCTAATCCATCAAGACTTGGATTAGGATTTCTTTGGTGCAAGAAACCCTTTAAGGAAAAAGATCCTCTAGACTCCCTCTGACTCTTGATTTCCTTCATGGAAATCCTCCCGCCAAATGTTGAATTACTCCTCTCCAATGCTCTTTTGTTGTTGCAACTTGGATATATATCTCTTTGGCTAGAAATTTGTCAAGGTAGTGATTCCCCCTACCTCGGCTTTGTCTCCACAGACACTTTATGTACCAAAAATAACAGTGTGCCACCAACTCATCAAGTCAAATATGATCTACTCCTCTAGCCTCAATAACTGACTAATTCGAGCTTCTCAGGCTCTGCACTAGCCCAGAGAGCTGACACATTCACTGCATGAGCTCCTCTCGGGTTCGAATTCACCCTCTAAGGGCTTGAAATGCTGACGCGGGCACTACATAAGCCTCTACGTCACTTCTCTGGCTCTGCATCACTCCTGCAGCTACTCCTCTACCTCTGAAATGACGTTGTCACTCGAGGCAGTTGCTTCTAGCAGAAAATTCTTTAGATCTTCTCGTTGGTGTCTTCAGTCTACTATGATTTGTAATGCTCTGATACCATATGAAATTATGAATCTACACATCAGAAATCTTACTGCAATCATTGGTTTACCATCTCCTACTTGTTTTTACATTCAACAAGTTGTTTAATTATTTAAATAGTGATGAAAACATTATTCCAGACTACACATACGTACAAATCATGAACTGAAATAAAGTGAGACAAATACACAAGGGACACCTTTATTTTTGGACAATCATCCCCAAAAAACCTAATTCGGGAAAACTGGTGCAACATATAGAGGGTTTGTATTATTAAGCATATTTTTGAATACAACTAGGGTGCCAAATCCAACTCACCCAACAGAGAATAAACCTGATAGAAGTACCTCTATCCAAATACAAATGAATAAAGCCCATAGGTGACTGTGTTGTTCCTAGTGTTGGGCAATGATGGATGCTCCAAGCTTTGCACTAGAACTATGTCAACTCCTCTAAGATCTACATCATTGTGACACCTTAGCCTCCACTGTATCACTGCATCAGAGCTCTCCCTATGTGTCAATGTGTCAATGTGTCAAATCTCTCCCTCTACATCATTGCATCAGAGCTCTCCCTCTATGCCATTGTGTCAAATCTCTCCCTCTGCTTCATTGCGACACTACGTCACTGAGTCAGAGCTCTCCCTCTGCGTTGTCTCTCCTAGTTTTGCTTTGCTTTTCTCCTATGTATTCTCGACCTTGGAATGAAGTCCCTCTACCAAACTTCCCCTACCATTGCAACAGACCATTTGTCCATTTTTCTCAACAAACCTCACCCCAGAAAAATCGAACTGACTGATCTGTCCAGTATATCTCTAACTAACCCTCAAGCCTCCTCTTATACTTTTCCTATTGATGAATCAACAGTCGAGATTAAGTCCCTAATCAATGGCTATGATTAAAACAGACTTAATCCTCGTCTCTTAGAACTTTCTCACCCATATTCTTATTAATAATCATTAATATTTTTATTTTCCTAAGTTTAGACTTAAGAACCCATTAAAAATATTAATTATTTTAATAACTCCTCAATTGAGTGTGTAGGAATTTACAGGGTAAGTTCCTCAGACAGAACACCAAAAGGACACTGCTCACAACCAGATCGCAGATCAATACACCAGTATTTTGACGTGGTTAAAACCCTCAAAGAGGGAAACAATCCACGGCCTGAGCCAACGCGACCACTTCAGGCAATTTATTAATAAAAGAATGAAAATTTACATATGTTTCTCTCATGCACGGATTACCCTACAAATGACCCTCCATGCGCTTTAAATAAAATTCATGGACCAATCGGGTGTCAAGCCACGGATCAAGTGTCGGTAATACCGAGGAGAGAATGCACCGTCGGATCACTACATATCGTGACCGTCGGATTGTAAGTTACAAAATGTACAACGGTAAAGAAACACACTTTACCTAACTCTACACTAGACCAAGTTGTACTTAACTATTTCCTATGTGTCGGAATATCCTAACATCACCCCTTAAGAACAACTTGGGATAGGATTGAAGGATTTACAAATATGACACAATAGGAGAAGGAAGGAGGCACTAGAGCCTATCCCCCCTTAGTGACAACTTCCTGAACTCCAACCATAAATCGAAGTTTAGTGAACTTCGCCTCTGTGAGAGCCTTTGTGAAGATGTCTGCAACTTGATCATCTGTTGAACAATATTGCACTTCAAGAACATGGTCGTGAATGAGCTTTCTGATGAAGTGCATGTGCAGTTCAATGTGTTTGCTGCGCTGATGTTGGACTGGATCTTTGCATAGCTGAATGGCACTTTGATTATCACACCAAAGTGTAGTCGGATGCTACTACTGAAGGCCAAATTCTGACAGGATCTAACGAAGCCACAAGGCTTCCTTACTAGCTTCTACGGCACCATGATACTCTGCTTCTGCTGATGAAAGAGAAATGGCAGCTTGTTTCTTACAAGCCCATGTAATAGGTCCTGAACCAAGAGTGAACACATAACCGGCAGTAGACTTCCGATCATCAGGGTCACCAGCCCAATCGGAATCAGTGAAACCAACCAATAGAGGAGCTGCTTCGGCACTGTAATGAATCCCAAACTGAACTGTACCTCGAACATAACGAAGTATTCTTTTAGCTGCTTTCCAATGAATTTCACGGGGGTTTTGCATGAACCGAGCAACAAGGCCAACAGCAAAGGAAAGGTCAGGACGAGTATGGGTTAGATACAAAAGTTTTCCTACAAGTTGACGGTATAAGGTAGCATCAACTTCAGGAGAAGTACAAGTAACTGAAAGTTTGACTCCAGACTGAAAGGGAGAAGGGGCTGGCTTACAATCTTCCATGTGAAAATGACGTAGAATATCACAAGCATACTTGGACGGGGAAAGGGAAATACCCTCCTTAGATTGCAAGACTTGAAGACCGAGAAAATAGTGTAAGTGTCCTAAGTCTGTCATTTCAAATTTCCTTTTCAGGCTAGACTTCACATGGTTTATAAGGTTGGGATCATTACTAGTAAGGATAAGATCATCAACATAAAGAACAAGGATGATAAGAGAGTTGCCCACTTTCTTGGTGTAGACAGTATTGTCAGAATGACACCTAGAAAAGCCAGATTCTAAAAGAAAGCTCTCCATTTTGGCATACCAAGCCCAAGGAGCTTGCTTGAGACCATAAAGGGATTTCTTAAGTCGACATACAAGGCTGGAGTCTGTTTGTATGAAGCCAATGGGTTGTTCCATATAGATTTCTTCATGCAAGTCTCCATGCAAGAAGGCAGATTTAACATCCATATGATGGACTTCCCATTTGAAAGAGGCAGCAAGGGAAAGAACAAGGCGGATAGAGTTCATTTTGGAAACAGGGGAGAAGGTTTCAGTGTAGTCAATGCCTTCAACCTGTTAAAAACCCTTAGCAACAAGACGAGCTTTATGTTTATCAACTTTCCCATCTGGTCCATACTTGGTTCTGTAAACCCATTTGCATCTAACAAGTTTTCGTCCCTTTGGTAGAGGAACAAGATCCCATGTATCATTTGCCAATAATGAATGATATTCTTCATTCATAGCTGCTTCCCAATCTGGATGGCCTGAAGCTTCTGCAAAGGTGTCAGGATCATAATTTACTGGAGCTTGAGCCAGTAAAGAAGAGGCTCTCTCGAACTGAGAACGTGTGCGTCGCTGATCTGTAGGATCACCGGCAAGATCACCTGCTGCATCTAGAGTAGCACGAACCCATTTTGGAAGCTCAGGAGCTGAAGGAGGATCCTGAGATGGTGGGAGAGGATTTTCATCCTCACTTTCATCATTTGAAGAAGAAATGTTTTCAAAGGTAGCAGAGATAGGGAGAGGTGGCACATCCGCCGGACTAGGCTCGCAGGCCGATATATTTTTATCAAATTTTACATCTCTTCTAATGATAACATTTTTGGACTTAAATGGAATAAGTCTATAGGCTTTGACATCTTCAGAGTATCCAACAAAAGTACACTTTTCACTCTTAGGTCTAAAGCTTTATGCTTTTCATCTGGAATATGGGCCCACGCTTCACTTCCAAAAACACGAAAGTGACTTACATCTGGTTTGATTGAGCTCCATGCTTCTTCTGGAGTGATATTCTTTAAAGCCTTAGTAGGAGTGCGATTTATTATGTAATTTGCACAGTTAATTGCTTCTGCCCAAAAACTAAGACCAAGTCCTTTAGATTGTAGCATACAATTAGCCATTTCCTTTAAGGTGCGATTCTTCCTTTCAGCTACACCATTTTGTTGTGGAGTATATGGAACAGTATGTTTCATTTGAATTCCATTCTCAGTGGAAGAGAGGGGTGGCTACAGGCCCCATCAACAAACCTCAAGCTTTTAATCCTGTTACAGAATCGATTTTTGCCTGCCCAAAGTTTCTACAGGATGTTTCCTGTAGAAATGCAGAACTTCCTATAGAAAGCCCTGAAACTTCCTGTAGGAGGTTGAATCTTGACCCGAATGTGTCCAAACCCTGGAAAAAATGAGTGGCCATGGAGGGAGTGTATGTGAGGATGCTTGGTAGCTTGGGATGGACCCCTGTCCTTGTTTTGCGCGACCTTCTTTATCTGCACTATAATCCCTGCAACCTGCAATAATTTCAAAGATCAGACCTGTTTTTCTTCTTTTTCTTCTTTTTCTCTTTTTTTTTTTTTTTTTGAGAGACAGCAGGGGCGCCTCCATGGGGTTTTCACCCCCACTATCTGCCCTAGGCGCCTCAAAGAGGTTTTCACCCAAGTATCTTTTTATTCAAATTCTTTATTTTCTGAGAGACAGTTGGGGCACCTCGATGAGGTTTTCACCCTCACTGTCTGCCCTAGGCGCCTCAGAGAGGTTTTCACCCAGGGATATTTTTTATTCCCCTTTCTTCTTCTTCTTTTCTGATGATCAAGGTGTGGCCAGAATAGAGGCAGAACCCTGCTCTACTACCAGCACTGATTTTTCCACAGTTTCAATGAACTCCTACCTCGAGAGGGGTTTCTTGTAGATTTTCAGTCGATGCCCATTGACAAGCATGGGGATGGATTCTTCGTCAATGGTCCTAATGAGGACTGAACCATTTTCATTGCACTTCTCTACTGTATATGGTCCTAACCATCTTGTCCTCAACTTTCCTTTGAAATTCTTGTATCTTGAGTCATACAGCAACGCCCAATCTCCCGGCTGGAATTGCTTGTCATTAAGGTGTCGGTCATGCCATATCTTCCTCTGAAGTTGAACTACTTCTGAGTGGAGGAGGGCCTGCATTCTTTGTTCATCTAATCCATTCAGCTGCAATAATCTTTCACGTTGAGCATGGCTGAGATCTAGGTCCAGCGAAGCTGCCACCCTCAATGTATTGTACTCGAACTCTATGGACATCAAAGCTTTCTTCCCGTAGACCAGCTCATAAGGTGTGAAACCAGTTGTAGTCTTCCAAGTGGTGTTGTAGGGCCAGGTGGCCTCAACCAGGCGATCTGCCCAATCCTTTCTACTTTTGCTTACAACCTTAGTCAAAATTCCTTCCAATGCTCTATTAGTGACTTCCACCTACCCATTTGCTTGAGGATGATAGGGGGTGGAAGTCTTGTGCTTGATCTTGTGATGAGCGAGAAAATATTCAATTAGGTTGGAGGTGAACTGGCTTCCTTGATCGGTGACTAACTCCCTTGGGTAGCCAAACTTGTAGAAGATATTTTCCCTCAGAAACTCAGCCACCTTTTCTTCTGTTACTGCTTTGATTGCTTTCGTTTCTACCCACTTGGTCAGATAGTCGGTGCACACAATGATGTAAGACCGTTTCTTTGAAGGAGGGTTGATAGGACCCACAAAATCCATGCCCCACTTCTCAAATGGCTCGAAGGTCACTTGAGGTGGGAGAGGCATTTCATCTCTTGGAGTCGGTTTCCCCATCCTCTGACATCGGTCACACTGGCTGATGTATCTTCTGACATCCTGATGAAGAGTAGGCCAATAGTATCCTGCCTGTAGAATTTTGAAGGCGGTCCTCTTTCCTGCAAAGTGGCCTCCACAAGGTCCATCATGACAGGTTAGGAGGATGTCAAAGACTTCCTCCTCCCTAACACAACGTCTCGAGATCTAATCTGGGCCAAGCTTAAACAGGTTGCCCCCGATCCAAGTGAACGAGGTGCTTTTCCTTACGATTCTGCTCTTCTCTTTTGAGGACAGATGTGGAGGGAACTGTGCTGAGACCAAGTAATTTGATATATCAGCAAACCATGGAGAGAGTACTGAGATAGCAAATAGATGTTCATCTGGCATCTGGTCATCCACTGTTCCTTCTTCACCTGCAGGCAAGTCCAATCTAGACAAGAAGTCAGCAACAACATTTTCCTTACCTGGCTTGTCAACAATCGTCAAATCAAATTGCTGTAACAAAAGTAACCATCTAATAATACGAGCATTGACATCAGGCTTATTCATTAAATATCTAATCGTAGCATGATCAGTGTGCACAAATGTTTGATAACCAGTGATGTAGTGTCTGAACTTGTTTAGGGAATGGACTACAGCCAGGAACTCTTTCTCGGTTACAGTATAGTTCATTTCTGCCTTGGACAGGTTTTTGCTGACGAAGTATATGGCATATGGGAGTTTCTCCTCAACTTGTCCTAAGGCTGCCCCTATGGCTTTGTTTGAGGCATCAGTGTGGATGTGGAAAGGTAAGGCCCAGTTTGGACCTCTCAAGATCGGGGCAGATACCAGCTTATTTTTCAATTCGTCCAGTGCCCCTTGACAGTTTTCAGTCCATTTAAACTCAACTTCTTTCCCTAAGAGTCCAAACAAAGGCGAGGCTAGCTTACTGAAGTCTTTAATGAATCTTTGATAATATCCTGCTAAGCCTAGGAAACTTCGGACATCCCTTACCTTCTGAGGAGGTGGAACCTTTTGGATGATAGCAATTTTGTTAGGATCCACCTGTAATCCTTGGCGAGAAATGGTATGTCCTAGCACGGTCCCTTCAGTCATCAGAAATTCACATTTTTCGGGACTGAGGGACAGGTTCATCTCAATGCACTTGGTTAGAACTTTTCCCAGATTAGTCAATGCTTCGTGGAAGTTGGACCCATAAGGAGTAAAGTCATCCATGTAGATTTCTACCGAATCATGGACCAACTCAGAAAAGATGCTTAATACTGCTCTCTAGAAAGTGGTAGGAGTGTTGCATAGCCCAAAGGGAAGGACTCGGTAGGCAAAGGTACCCCATGGACAAGTGAAGGTGGTTTTATCTTCATCTTCCGGGCTTATTTGGATTTGGTTATACCCGCTGAACCCATCTAGGAAAGAGAAGAACTTCTTCCCTGCCAGTCCATCCAATACTTGATCTATGAAAGGCAAAGGGAAATGGTCTTTCTTGGTGGATTTGTTAAGTTCTCGGTAATCTACACAGATTCTCCACTTCCCGTTCTTCTTGGGCACAAGCACTAGAGGCAAAACCCACTCACTATCGGAGATAGGGTAGATGAATCCTGCATCCAATAATTTTTGCAATTCGTCTTTGACAATGTCTTTAAGGGCTGGATTCATTCTCCTCTGAGGCTGCCTAACTGGTTACAATCTTCTTTGATGTAGATGTGATGGGTACAGACCGAAGGATGAACTCCTTTCATTTCCTTATAGCTCCAAGCGAAAGCATCTAAATGATTGTTCAGTAAGCTACACAGCTCCTTCTCCTGGGGAGGAGACAGGGAAGAGCTGATCTTTAAAGTTATTTTGGGACCAAAATCCACATTATTGACTCTGGGAGAGGTTGGATCAGTCACACAGAGGTCCACTAAGGTGCTGGCTTGGTTATCTTCCACCAATTCCTCTAAGGAGAGTGCACTGGGAGGTGGATTTTGAATCAAAGTCTCAATCAAATCATCCTCGGTTTGAGGACCTCCCCTAGTGGTTTCTACTGTGCATAAGGGTGCAGAGTAGACCTCATCCTCATCTCCTTCTTCCAACCAGAGTGGTAAGTCATGTTCTAGTAGAGGTTGGGCAGGAGGATACAGGACTAGCTGCTTGGACATAGGACCATTCTTGATGGTCATGTTTCCAGCTCTGCAACTGATGTAAGCATCCGCAGTGGCTAACCAAGGCCTTCCCAAAATGAGGGGGTATCCAATAAGCTTTGTCTTCGGCTGAAGGACCAAGAAGTCCGCAGGATACTCCCAAGAGTCAATAGAGACCAAGACATCCTCCACAATCCCTTCGGGAGTCATGGTGGAGCGGTCTGCCAACTGCAGGACTGTCGAGGTCTTCCTTAAGGAACTCTGAAGGTTGAGTTTAAACATGGTGTCCCTGGTCATCACATTAATGGTAGCCCCTAGATCAATCAAGGTATGGGGGATAATGGTGCCATTGATGTGGACATCAACTACAGGACTCCCAGGGTCCAAATACTTTGGACAGATTACTTGTCCCAACATTAAATCAGACAGTTGTCCTATGACATTGATAGTCGAGGCATCTCTCTTTCTCCTGCCTGGATGCCTGAAACACTTCTCCTTAATCAATTTGTTGTATATCGGTACATCTTTGATGGCCTGGAGAAGGGTATTTTCACACACAACTGTTTCAGTTCCCCTAGAAGTTCAGTCTCCTCCGGGTTTGGTTGTGTGGTTACTATTAGTCGCTCAGGAAAGGGTGGAATGGCTTTGGGTTCACTTTCCTGTTTGTCTTCCTCGTCCTCTGGGGCAGGAGGTTGGCGATCTGGAAGGGTCTTCCCGGATCGCAGGTTGATCTCCTAGATCTCCACAGCATAGGTAGGACATGTTGTCTCCCCAGTGTATACCTGTTGGGCCTGTCGGTTGTTGGGGTTTGGGTTTGGTTGAACAGGCATTTGGGGTTGTCTTGGAGGAGCAGGAGGTAATGGTTGTGGTTGAGCCGGTGGTGGAGGCAGAATGGTAGGAGGAGAGTTGTATTGGGGCCTCCACTCCAGTTGAGGTGCATTCCACTGAGCCTGTGGCTGGACATGTGAGTGAAACGAATGAGCAGTGGGTTGAGTATGGTATTGAGGTGGATAAGACCACGGAGGAGGTGCAAATCAGGAAGGATGAGCAGGGGGACCCCATGAAGGCATGTGAGCAGACTGGTTGGGGCTATAATAAGCTTGGTATGTCCCTTGCATCCCCTACTGATAAGGTTTGGGTCCATGCGGCCTCCTTTGGTTGAGGAAGTAGAGAGGTTCAGTGGGTGCCTCAGTCCCTTGGTACATGGCTTTGAATCCGGGTAAGGTTGGGCATTGGTTTGTGGGGTGGTCCTCCTCACAAATGAAACATACCTCTCCTGAGTGCAATTGACACTCATTCTTAGGGTGCTTCCTTGTACATCTGGGACAGAAGATGACCAAAGCCCTCTCAGCTTCCTCTTTCTTTTGTTGGATTCAAAAAGTATCAGGTTGCACGGTAATGGTCTGTCTCATCTCACTTTTGAGGTCTTCCATCTGATTAGCAAACTCATGCTTGGAGAAGGTAGTACTAGCTGAAAATGGATTCCCCCTACCTCTTTTCTGTGCTGCCCTAGAGTGGTTTCTAAACACAGTCTTTATGTCCTCATAAGGTAGTTGGTAAATATCTCCTCCAGCTAGCATGTGAAGGGTATCTAGAAGGTCTTTAGGGACTCCTCGGAGCAGAACCAGCTTTAGAGATTCAGGGTCAAGTGTGCACCTGGCCCGTTTATAGCTGAGTTGGAACCTTTCCTCGTAGTCTTCTAAAGACTCATCATTTCCCATGTTCATCCGGAAGATTTCTCCCTTGGTTTCCTTTGACCTACAGTAATCCTGGTATTTGTTATTAAAGGCTTGCTGCATCTGAGCCCAAGTAGTGATACTGTTTCCAGGTAACCCCATGAACCAACGTAATGCTACATCCTTGAGGGTAGAGGGAAAGAGTTTCAACTTTTTCTCGTCTTCTATATAGTCATAAGTTCGACAAAGGACAACAAACTCAAACAAGAAGGTATCAGGGTCTTGAGTGGTCAATCCATGGAAATGAGGTATGTTACAGGGAAAAGTGTCTATATAGAACTGCTCTATCCCACTAAGGTGTGACAGTTGCCTTAGAAACAAACAAAGAAAAGCTACTTTCGTTTTTCCTTTATGAATTATAGATAGAGAGGAACAGAAAGACCAACCTCTGTCTTGTGCTAATCTCCTAATTTGATTCCTCTCTTCTTTGATAGTCTTTAGCTACCTGCTCCCTTGCACGCCCAGCTTCACAAAGTACCTGTAAGATCACAGTAGCATAGCACTATACAAAGACATGGATCTATAATCATAAACAATCGAGGATCAGATGTAAATTGACCATACAAATGTAGCAAACATCAATGACACAAGAGCATGGAGGAAAACTTGAATAGCTTTTATTGATAAACAAGAAAGAGCCAAGAGGAGTTACAACCGGTTGTTCTGACCCAGCATCAACCTCTCAGCAAGGAAGCCCCTCTTCACCTCATACAAAGCTTAGATCACCCAACAATCTGATGTTTGTCTCAAGAAACCAACAGAAATTCCTTACGATATGCAAAATTCCAGCCTCTGGATCTCTGGGATGAGGGATCCATATATAGATATCTGTAATGGAGATGAGTCATCTTATGATTTGATTAGTGTCTTCCCCCTGATAGTTCTTGCTTCCACTTGGAGATTGATGATCTCTTACTCATCCTTGGTCGAATTCAGAGAGGCAAGTGTCACAGGAGAAGATTCTGGAAGCTTCCATTGCCTCTCCACCTCGCGGAATGACACTGCCATTTGTCATTCTCGCCCATCGCACCCCATAGAACGGCTTTTTGAAATGCAACGCACCCACACAATGTATTTAGGTGAGATGCAACGCACTTGGCCATTGGAGCAGCTGAAATGATCCTGTTTTGACCAATTCTGAGCAGTTTTTCATGGAGAACTTCTGGGAGAAGCTGTAATCTATTGACCTTGTTCCTTTAGGGGTTAGAACAACACTTTTAGAGACTTAGGAGCCCTTGGTTTATGGACATTTCATGCTTGGGGTTGTAGTGCCCAAAAATGTCTATAACAGTTGCCCCCTAAAGCATGAGGTCGTTAATCTTTTGATGTCGGGTGAGATGCTTTATTATGAGAATCCGAAGTTCTTTCAAGCTGGGAGGAGACCTGTAATAAGATACAATACAATACATCATCTTCATAATATTTTCATGATCTAGCTGAGGTGGGCATTCCCATGCTCAGCTCTATAAATTCATTTTCATGTACATAGGACATAAAATCGTCTGATTGTAGACTGATGATTCTGATAGAGCCATCCTCCTTTTGATTGGATGATTATTTGTGCAGCAATGATGTACATTTGATGTCTTTATTTCCCTGAATATATATCGCAACCCGGATGGATGAAACTAGATCCGAGGTCTTCAATCTCATTCGATCTTCACTCGAGGTACAAGTCGATCCATGTGCAAGCTATTCTGGAGTCGAACATTGAAAGACATCGCCTGATTACCAGCCAATGATGTAAGTTGTTAACAGGCGCGAGAGGAATCACCAATAATGATAATTACCCTCAAGGTACTGCAGTACAATTCACATGGTGTGAATAAAGGACTTGGCGTCGAACACCACGCAAAATCTTTCGTTCGAAGGCCATTGATGTGAACCTGTCGCCGGAAGTGAGAAACTTGCCATTGGGGCATGCAAACTTCAAAGTACTGAATGAGGTGTTCCTAGATCAACTTGTTGGATAATGAGCTGATGTCGACAAGAAGCGATCCGTCACAGGAGGGCCTTAATGAATCCCACATCAATGACACGGAATGGAGCAAATGATTTTAATGGAGGTGAAAACAATCTGGTGATATAAGGTTTAGGGTGGCGGTCATGAAATAATGGAGTACAAATGTATGGTAGTGGGTGAGACACAGGTGAATTCTCTGAATGACTTCTCTTGAACATATCGGCGACACTGATGTGATGGATTGGTAGCATTAACCCCAAATGTGGATGGTATGGTGGGACCATGGTGATGTGACCGGTGAATGAAACAACCCAACCCGACTCGGACGCGGAGTGGAAGTGTCATGTTCAAGAGCGACTCGCTACCAACAAAGTTTCTTTAAGTTTTCTTCCCAATTTTCCCCAGTCATTGCTGACCAATACCTCTTTATTTGTGTCAAGCTTGAGGAGGATAACATATGATTGTTCTATAATTTTCCCTTCGGGAAAACCCATCGCTATGTTTTAACGAGCCTAGCGATAGTGAAACTCGTTCTCGTCTATAGACAAGTTTGTCGCTATTACACTTTTAACGAGTTTAACGACAAAGATAACTCGGTCCTTTTCAATTTTAGAGAGTCTGAAAAGGAACGTAAAGGTAACTCCAAAATTCCTTTTTCGTCATCTAATCCCTTAAGTCCGAAAAAGTATAAAACAATACAGAAGGGATGAATTTTCGATACTTTTAACGAGCCGAACAAAACAAGCGCTCGATCTTTTTGTGTAATAATCTCTCAGGTCCAAAAAGATTAAAATTTAGAGGAGAGATAGCACTTCCGGTCCCTTTAACGAGCTGGAGAGGCCAATGGCTCGGCAATCTTTTCATATTTTACGAGTCAGTTGAAAAGAGCTTAAAGGAGACTCGTCTTTTGAGGAATGAGTGATAAAATGGGTAGCAACTGATTCCAGGTAAGGTTTGGAATTTTCCAATCATGGCAGTGTTACAAGGATGGCTAGTGAGATCACTCTTCGCAATTGTTCCTCAAAATGGGTAAACAATCAAATGGAGGTGAATGATCGGCCAATGCAAAAGTGGAGGTGATGGTGCAAACACGACCAAGGCTTTAATGGCTGAAGTACTACATTCACTATGGTTATTTACCGGGGAATAGTTCATTTTTTAATGAGCTTAAATGCGGGGGGAAACATTTGCTCATGTCTTATGTTTATTTTTTAACGAGCTTGAACTATGTGTTAAAACTGCTCAATTGAATGGTCTCTTTTTGACTTTACCATAAATAGCTTTGTTCTTTCAAAGATTGTATTGTATTTTCAAATGCTTCATCAAACTAGTCAGAAATGAACAATATATGCTTGAAAAACGAGTTAGAACACTAATATTTTACTTTGAACTAGGTAAAAATTAATGAAAAAGTGTTTTTACCTCTCATTTTACCATTTCATTTGAACTTTGGTTTGTTGGAGCTTTGGAGGTGCTTTCCCCCTTTGATTTTCATCAGCTGATTTCGGGAGATTCTGTGGACGATTCTCGGCGCCGCCTGGACCAGGTAGGAGCTAGACTTGAGCTCTTTGATTTCATGCTTTCCATTTTACATTCTGAGCTTGATTCCTGGTTTTTCTGAGCCTCTGGGGTTTGAAAAACGCGTTCTGCCTTCAGCGCACCCTTTGTGTATCGAAAGGTGCGTTGGATGTTGGCCTGTCTAATGGCCATCTGACATGCAATGCACCCAGAGCACCACTGTAGGTGCGATGGGCGCAGAGAAGGAATTTTATGCACAGTTTTTGATGGAAATTTTGCCTATTTCTTACCAAAATCAAGATCTAACTCTTCTCTTGTTTGTTTTTCAGAGATCTTTGGAGTAAGATGACCATTACATGGCAAGAATGTGAGCATGAAGAAGAGGACATGCTTGCCCTACATGATCCGGTTACAGTAAATGCACTTTGGAACTGTGGCTTGCTGAAGTTTTTCCGCATTTCTAGCATGAGACAACAGATCAACTTACTGCAGTATTTGCTCGATGCTTGGGATCCTACCAACCAGGTTTTCCAGATCAGGGGCAAATCCATCCCCTTGACTGTAGTAGACATCTATTTCTTGACTGGCTTGTCGAGGCGGGGTGCCCCCATCTCTTTATCAGGTTCGGCCCGAGGAGGTGAATCTGTGAGAGATTATGTTTGCCGGTATTGCAGAGAGGGATCTCAGCCGAGTAAAGACGGAAAGATCATCATCCGTGATGTCACTGACAGGTCCCTCAAGACTATTCTGTTTACTTTTGGTAGGATGGCTGGTGGTGCGGCTCTTCATGTAGCCAACCGATCTTATATGCAGTATGCCTTGGAATGCCTCCAACCGAAGGTGTTCAACTGGTGCGACGCAGTACTTCTTGTGATGAAAGAACAGTTGTCCAAGGTAAAGAGCGGGAGGTTGAAGAACTTTGGTTATGGTTCTATTTTGACCACCTTTTCCTTGGAAAAGATACCACTAATGCAACCGCAGTATATTGCACTCGATTTACCTTCACCTACTGAACCACGTATGTAGAGATGGGTTGACCATATGTCTAGGCACGCTGGTCAGTCTCAGATTTCATTTTTTGATACCTTCTTCAGGTGGTTCGATCATCAGGAGATGGTTTATTCTGAGTATCCATATGCTGGCATAGACTTCCGGGGTGATCCAGATTTAGTACTGCCGGATGGCGAACAGTGGGGCGCCATTGGTAAATTCTTTGACCATATTCCTGTTTATCGTTTTTCATTTATAATGTCCTTGTGCTTTATTCTATCAAGACTTTAATCAAACTCATGTGTACATGCAGATGTTGGTCCTGTTCGGCCCATAGCATGCCTGAGAGTGCCAGCTGCCGCCCCAGCAGGAGAGGCTATGGGAAGGGCTATCCTTCGCGACCTTGATGTGGCCGAGACTCTCACAGCATTACAGGAGCATGTTGAGGGCCTCACTCTTGGTATTCCAGATGTGAGGACTGACGAGCTACCTTTGAGGTTACAGCAGCATACTACTGGTGTGCCAAGACGGTGGACTCGTCTCTTACGCATGATCTCACAGGTTGTGACTTGCTATCACGAGCATCATTAGACTAGGGTGCCCCCTAGCATTTTGAGTTTTTTGGTCATTTGACCAATTTTGTCTTGGTTACAAAACATTATGTGTAAACCATAAACAGTTATATATATTTTTGATTTTCGGAGTTTTATTTTGATTAAGTTACATGATCCAAATGCAAACATTGATGGTATGTTTCTTTTTATAAATGTTGAAAATGTCTATCTAACACATAATTTTCCAATGAGTCAGTTAATGTGTTTAAGTTTCTGGAAATATGTTGATATTGAATAAAATCAAATTGTCTTTCCAAAATCTTAACCCTTAGGAACATGCAATAAATAACTAGATTTCGGACAGAATAGATACCAGTGAGTTGTAGTATTACGAGTTGTGAGTCTAGCCTAACAATCAGTCGGCGTATACCATGTGTGATGGCATCAGAGAGAAGTTCTATCAACGCACTATATTCAGCGATGTTATTTGTTGATCGACCAATACATACCCCTCTGAAACTTACTAACTCGCCGCTTGGATCAAAAATGGCCCAGGCTGCGGAAGATAGGTTCCGTGAACTACGACTCGCTCCATCGACATATCCAACACATGACTCCAATAGGTTTGACATCTGCAACAAATGTAAAAAGTGGATTACTTGACCAAAATAAACACTTTAGCGAAAACAAAAACATAACAAAAGCATACAGGTTACCATTACCCATAGTAACGCTTGAGGTACAACCCGTTACGAGGTTGTGCCAGTGGAATTCCGTCATAATCCATTAACTCGTAGGCTCCTTTTGCTGACACCCACTTAACAATATAGGGGCCCATCCATAAAGACTTAAATTTACCTGCTCCCAATTTATCGAATTCTTGGTCATAGAGCAAGACCAAGTCACCTTCTGAGAAGACACGGGGTTTGACATTTTTGTCGAACTGTGATTTGACTCGTTTCTTATGGGCTTTGTTAGCCAAAGCGGCATCACGACGGGTTTCATCCAATTGGATTAGTTCCAAGAAACGAGATTCTTCTTCTGAAGTTCCGGGGAGGAGATCAATTGCGAGTTTGAGAGACAAGATTTCGCACTGGATTGGTAAGACTGCTTCCAGGCCATATACCAGTTGGAAAGGTGTAAACCCGGTTGCATTCCTTACCGATGTTCAGTAAGCCCACAAAGCTGAGTACAAGATTAGGTGCCATCTTCTTTTGTGAACTCCAATCATCCTTTGCAGCATGCGCTTCAGGACTTTGTTGATTGCTTCAACTTGTCCGTTGGCTTGCGGATAATATGGAGTAGAGCTGTCGTGAGACAACCCTAGTTTGGCAGCTAATTCAACCATCATGTGATTGCGAAAATGCGATCCATGATCTGTGACTATAGCTTGTGGTACGCCGAATTTGGCAACTACATGATTAAAAAAGAAGAGGGCAGTTGTTTCACCAGTATTATCTAATGTAGGCATCGCCTCAGCCCATTTGGTAAAATAGTCAACTGCAACTATGATATACCCATGCCCCCCGGTCGAGGTGGGGTTACATGTCATGAAATCGATGCCCCATTTTGCGAATGGCCCAATAGCAACTATTGGCTGCAGAGGTGCGGGTGGTCTTCTGGTTTTGCTATCGAAAATTTGACAAGCATGGCAACTTCTGATTGTGGTTATGCAATCTTTGAACATTGTTGGCTTAGAGAAGTATCCTGCTCGTAAGATTTTTTGCACTGTAGCATAACCGGATTGATGCCCCCCACACGCGCCCGAATGGCAATCATTCAGGACTTTTTCGGCCTCCTCATGGGTGAGGCACCTTCTCAGAACTGTATCGATATCGCGATGGTAAAGTGTATCACCGATGATCATGTAGTCTTTTGCTTGGTATCGAATACGTTTTTGTTCGGAGAAAGAGGTATTTGGCCTATATTTTTGGGTTTGGAGATAAATGATTATATCCCCATACCACTGATTGCTTGAAGATACTAGAAACAAACTTTCGTCCACGATTGTTTCATCATTGAACGACGATGGGAGATCGCATAATAATTCTGCGAAAACCAGAGCTTTCTTTGACTTGGATTTTACAAATTCCAGATCAAACTCTTGCAGGATTGCTATCCATTTTGAATATTTGCCCCCCAGCAACTGTCGCCACAATATATAACTCATGGGGTTGCAATCTGACAGAATGGTAGTTTTTCGAAAGAGGACATAGTGTCGAAATCTCTGTATTGCTTGAACAGCTGCGAGCGCTAGCTTTTCAACATAAGAATATTTTCTTTCTGTATCATTTAAGTTTTTACTTAAATAATATATAGGATGTTCAATTCCATTGACTTCTTGAACTAAAACCATTGCGATGGTCGTATCCGCTGCAGCCAGATACAGGTTAAAATCTTTTTGATAATCAAGAACGTACATTAATGATGCTTTCATTAGGGATTCTTTTAAAGCATCAAAGGAAGCTTGCGCAACCTGGTCCCAGACAAAGGGTACTCCCTTTTTCAAAAGACGCGTATAACCTTTAGCAAGTTCGGTGTAATTTGGAATGAACCTCCTCAGAAAGTTTGCTTTCCCTTGGAGTTTCTGAATTTGAAGCAAATTCGAAGGTGGAGGCAAATTTATGATTGCCTAGACCTTACATGGGTCGAGACGAATCCCGTCCTTTGAGACTAAAAGCCAAGCAAACGACCAGAACTGACGCAAAATACACATTTGTGTGGATTGAGTCATATCTTGTAGTGTCGGCAACGTAGAAATATCGCTCTTAAATGCTGCGGGTGATCAGTCCGCTTTCGCGAATGAACCGGAAGGTCGTCAAGGTATGGTTGAACAATGTTTTTGATGTCATGGAAAGCATAATTCATTGCCCTCTGAAACGTCGCCCCTGCGTTCTTTAAACCAAAGGGTAATTTTCGATATGCGAATGTGCCCCATGGACAAATAAATGCAGTCTTTGACTGGTCCTGTGGGCGGATATTTATTTGATTATACCCGGAGAATCCATCCATGAATGAAAAGATTTCGCATCTGGCGCATTCATCAATCATCTGGTCGATGAAGGGTGTAGGGTAGTTGTCTTTTGGACAAGCTTGATTCATATCCCTATAATCGACGCACACTCTAATTGTTCCTTGTTTTTTCATAACAGGGACAATATTCGATACCCAATCGGTTAGAGGAATCGGGTAGATGAAACCAGCATGGAGAAGTTTCTCAGCTTCTGCCTTAATGGCAGCGGCTTTCTTGGGGTGCACCTGTCGTAGCCGTTGTCGTACTGGTTTGACATCTGGATACATCTTAATTTCATGTTCAACGATACTCGAGTCAATGCCTGGAATTTCACTATATGACCAAGCAAAGACATCTCTGAATTCGCGAAAAAGAGCGTCATATATTTCCAGTTCTAAAGGAGAACAACATTTGCCAACATAAATATTCTCTACAACATCTGTTTTCGAGATATTTATGGCGATAGTCTCTTCAATGTTGGACAAGTTTCGCTTGGAATCCACCGTGTTTACAGTATTTGATAGAAAATCAAAAACTGAAGGATGATAAAGGTCATCAGGGGTATCTTCTCCACAATCTGGAAGAAGGGAACGATGGTGGGAATCATTCCATGGTGCTCCTTCAATTACCATTGATTGAACAATTCCTTCGTCGGTGACATGCACTCGCGACCAAGGATCTAAAGGGGTACCATATTCTTTAGACCTATCTATCCAAACGCTTGATGAGCGTTGATTTGGGTTTGCCATCCAGGTTAGGAACATTGATTGCTACAATATTTCTGTTGGGCTTGGGGGTAAAACCATTGCATGATCCATGTCGATATCGTTTTCTGAGATCTTTTTAGAATATATCATATTGCAAGTTCCTACCAACGCTACTTCCGCCAGATTGATTGGAGGTGGAAGGGCGAAAGTTCCCATTAATATAGGGTCTTTTAGTAGGCCTACTCCGATATTTTGAAGCGAATGGGGGCTTCCATGGATCATAGGAATGCTTCCTGTAACTTGAGAACCATTGGGGAGGAAGTTTTGTTGATCGATGATTGTAATCCCTCCTTGAAAAGGAAATGCAATCTTCCTAAAATAGGTCGACACAACAGCAGCCATAGCATATATCCATGGTCTTCCTAGTAGGATGTTGTAATCAAGATTTCCATCGATTACTTCAACATCTATTTCTACTGTTTTCCCTCCTAGTTCAACTTTCAAGTTACTTAGAATACCATATGGGGTATATGTCCTTCCGTCGAATGCTTTTAATGTTGTCGAAGATCGCGACAAGATTGGAGATCCTAAAGTTTTCCAGCAACTCATCGACATAATGCATGTAGATGCCCCCTCATTAATAATTGTTCGATGAACAGTTTTGTTGAGGGCTTTCACTTGAACAAGGAAAGCTAGTTGAGCTGGTAATTGAGGATCGTACCCTTTATGATCGAAGGATACAAGATTGGAATCCTTTGTGTCTATCCCACCAATGGCTGATAATAAAGCCTGCTTTTGGGATGGGCAATTTTGTAGTACTTCAAGAGTCGACATAGCGGATGGCGATTGGGCCAAATATTCCACTATATTATAATGTTGTGTCACTCTAGCGCGGGGATTAAACGTCGACTTGTATACTACTCCCTTCAGCGGTTTTATTGTCAATTCAGGAATGATGGGCGGTGCAACTTCTGTCGAAGTTTTTGTCGAACTACTAGGTTGATCTTTATCCTTGTTGTTCGACAGCTGTGGATTCCCATAATCTTTGTTCCTTGTCGATATCAAAGCATTATTTTGCTGTTTTGAAACCGACAACATTAGCACTTGAGACGGGGAATCATTTCCACTTTCAACCAGATTTGTTCCTGGATTTGGAAACGGATCAGTTAACACTGCGGAGGTTTTTGAATTCTTGAAGAATTTTTTAAGCTCAGCTCTGTGTGGACAATTTGAAATCCAATGATCCTCATCGCATATAAAGCATGGATTTTTTGGTTTCCTATCTCTAGGAGGGTTTGCAGAAGATTTTTCAGGTGATGATTCTTCATGTTTCTTCTTCTTCCCTTTTCCTTTCTTCTTGCCCCCTGGTTGCTTGGTTTCTTTGCCTTTATCTGTCGATACAACATTTACTTCCAAGGCAAGAAGTTCATCTTTTGCATTTTGACCTGAAATCTTACGGGCCTTTTTGGATGTAGCCTTTGTCGATTTCGTGTCTGTTGTGCCAATCACGCCATTGCCGGCATGAGAGTCATTGTTTGATTTAGGAGGAGGAGGAACTGAGAATTCTGGTCTAGGGGCGTCAGGTATTTTATCGTAGAGCGTGCCGGACTGAGTGTAAATCAAGTCCAAATATTGCGCACGAGCGATAACTTGCTCTTCTGTTACGACTCCCCCCTTTGCCACATCTTCCGTGATGGAAGGTAGTAATGACTTGATAAACCATTCAGCTAAGAGCTGATCGGGAACATACGTTTTTACCATTCTACAACGACGTCGCCACTCATGTATATGATCAGATATGTGAGTGGCCGTCGTCTATTTGAAGTTGGTAAGGAGTTCCGTTCCTGTTTCGTACCTTATTGGTAATTGAAAATGGGTTAAAAAGGTTGTGTCTAAGGTACTGAAGTTGTCGAATGAAGCTCTAGGCAATTCGATGTACCATTCTGCTGCTGGACCCGTTAACGTCCTCTGAAAAAGGCGAAGCCTTATCGAATCATCATTTCTGGTGTTTGATGAACACCAAAGATGAAAGGTCATCACATGATTCGATGGATCTTCACCCGGATTTCCATTAAATTTAGGAATATCCAATGGAAGTTTATGCAGAATCGCTGGCCACCAAGGGGCGTAAGCGATTGGATCGTTTGTTAACCGATTTAAATCAGGTAACTATAAAGTTTCCACAAAGGGTAACTGCTGATTCAGGTTAGGTGAAGCATACCCAGGATAAGATGGGATTGCCTGAGCAGTTGGTCTTTGCATACCGGCATAATGCATTTGATGCTGGTAACTTTGGTAAGGTTGGTGGGCATGACCATTGTAAAATGGTTGATTTTGACTATTTTGAATATACGGCTGTCCACTATTTGCAAAGATTTGTTGCTCAGAACCTTGGTATACTTGTTGGAATTGTGGTTGTTGGTATTGTACTAGCCATGGTTGTGAAGCCATGTGCTGTTGCCCGATACTAACAGTTTGACCAAGATGAGGGGTAGTTGTACCCGTCTGAACCTGTGTCATTCCACCAGTCGACGATTTTGGTTGAGTTGCAGGGTCAAGGAGCTGTTGCATTACAACCTGAGAAACCTGAGGTTGGCATACAACAGGCAGCGCTTGAACTTGCAACACCATCACAATAGCTGGCGTAGTTGGTATATTTGACATACGTAAGCATTGTTGCATCGAATATACAACTCTTGGTTGTTCAGGTAGTATCGGTACCCAACCGCTTGAGGTAATTCCAGTATAACCCGAATGTTGTTGTGAACTCCCGTATCGATATCCTCCCGGAGGGGATAATGAAAGGGTATACTGCCCCCCATACAGTGGTAATCCAGAACTCAATGGAATGGTTTTCCCTTGAGGGCCAGACTGCCCAAATTGACTTCCAAATGGATCAATTTGTTGAGACTCAACATAATAGTTTCCGGATATTATTCTGGATGAACAAACAGGAACAGACCATACTCTCGAAATGGCCCCTGAGTGGGCTCCTTCTAACAGTTGAGAGCTAGTTGGGACAGACGGTATACTGGCGAACATTGTTGGAGTGATAGCAGGGAGTTCTGTCGTCGCTGTGTCAGAAGACAGTCCTAGATGTTGACGGTTGTTCAGACATTTCTAGTCTATCCAAAAGATTACCTAGAGATTCTACAGGAGCCTCCGCTGGTGGTAGACTAACTTCTGATGAAGAAGGATATAGAGTGATCCCGACTCCAAATTGCGATGGAGTACTAGTTGGAGGATCTTCCACAATCTCTTCTATGGCAATCAGACCAGGTGGAAAGGGAAGACCGTCAAGTTCGTAGAATATTTCTGGTGCCAAAGAAGGTACGGAATCGACAGCGACAGATGTTTGAGGAGCAAGACTCTCCGAACCGGTTGTAAATGGAACTGGTTCGGTAACACAAGTGTTTACTCTCAGACTAGGATCAGTACTACTGTCCTTTTGTGGATGCTGAACTTCTTCTGTAGAGGCAGGGATTCCATAAATGTTTGGAGTAACCAGAGTCTCTGATGTTGTTGGAACACTTGTTCTAACTTTAACAGGAGATTTGGAACCGGTTAAATGAGTTCGCTTTGTCCGTACTATCTTCGATTCCGGAGACAAAGACGGTTGACTTGTAAGCCTCCAAGAATGACGGGGTTTCAATTGACTTTCTTCCACGATTACGGATTACTCAATCAACTAAAATAAAGGGGAAGTATGTTTCCAAATTAAATGAATTTTAGACGCTTTGACACAACTTGTTTTTTCAATTTTTAAGAGTCGAGAAAAAACAAAAGATGACTCTAGTCTCCTTCGATTTTTAATGAGCCTGAAGTGACAAGTGCTCAGATGGACCTTTTCTGTTAAGGAGTCTAAAAAGGAATGAAAAGGACTGCTCTGGAAATCTAGGTAGAGGGATTACCAAACCAATCGCAAAACTGCAGAATGGTACGGCAGTCAATCTTCCCGAATGTTGTGTTCAGTGCATTGCGATCGATAGGGCGACAGACACGGCTTCATATGGATAAAGGATTAAGCCTATTGGGGTCTCCCAAAATATACTCGACGGTACGTGGGAGCACAAGTCCGTACTGGCACTTATCGTCTCAAAGTGGAGGAATCACCCAAACATCAGTGAGAACAACAGTTACCAGGCTTTACGATGCCGGAATACGTCTCTAGCCTAGACTTCTAAATGTTTTGCGTTAAGTTCCAAAGCGTTGTTAGATTCATTGAATTTATTTTATGTTGATCTTGTTTATGAAGTTTTCCTTTCAGGTTCACCACGAGATGTAGATGTAATTCCTAAAATGCAATCTAAGATGATAAAAAAACTTTTTATCTACTTTGTGCAATGAAAATCCTAGCTACTAAGGAAAGAAAGACAGAATCTTTTCACAAAGAGCAAAGAGCACACTCTAAATGCACTTTCCTAAATCAAGCCAATCAGACTGTCTATATGAAAATGCACATGCATGTATTTATTTTCGACATTCTTAGTATATAAATGCTAAAAAGAAAGTTGATGCACAAATCTGAATTTCTTTTCAAGCGACAAATATCAACAAGTTTCTTTTCGAAATCAAAAATGGAGACGATCACAACACCTTACGATTTTGAAATGAATACTTGTTCTTGACACTAGAAAATTACGAATTCAAACCAAAAACAATAGTAACAGGATAATCGACCATCAACAGCAATCAAACTCTTTCCTACGATTGAAATCGACACTTGCGACAGTTTCAAATCAAAGGACGACAGTACAATTATGCTACTTTTGCAAAGGAGAACTGAAAATGACTCAACAAACACACAAAAACATCTACAGTTCTTTTGTACAAAGGAGGCAGAATAACAGCAAGGAAAAGGGGTTTCAAATAGACATATGTTGATCACAGGTAGCAAAATTCAGGAATAGAACTGGAAAGAATGAATCACAGAAACCAAAACTGCACAGAGCCTAGTCTGATCAGCGCTCCTGTAACACAGAGAATTTGAAATGTAGCGCACCTTGTCCACTCGGGAAGTGCACTGAAGTTCAGATTCTCTGAACAGTACCTGTGCTGGGCCAGAAATGAGATTCTGTTTGGGTTCCAGGTCACAGTTTGCAGTTCAGTTCTTGGGTTTTGGCCGAGCAAAAAGCAATCAGTAATGCAACAATCAGGGGTAGATCTAAGGAGGATCTAAGAGCTATCACAAGGGCAATCAGATAGTTTGTGAATCAGTTGTTTAAATCATAAACAGATCCAGCAGATGGATTGAAGTAGCATTTATCTACTTTGCATTTGTTATGGCAAATGCAGTTCGAATACTACCTGTAAGTTTATGAAACAGACAACAAAGAATGATAAACAAACAAACTAATTCTTCCCCAGTGGAGTCGCCATTTTGTTACAGGGAAAAGTGTCTATATAGAACTGCTCTATCCCACTAAGGTGTGACAGCTGCCTTAGAAACAAACAGAGAAAAGCTACTTTCATTTTTCCTTTATGAATTATAGATAGAGAGGAACATAAAGACCAACCTCTGTCTTGTGCTAATCTCCTGATTCGATTCCTCTCTTCTTTGATAGTCTTTAGCTACCTGCTCCCTTGCACGCCCAGCTTCACAAAGTACCTGTAAGATCACAATAGCATAGCACTATACAAAGACATGGATCTATAATCATAAACAATCTAGGATTAGATGTAAATTGACCATACAAATGTAGCAAACATCAATGACACAAGAGCATGGAGGAAAACTTGAATAGCTTTTATTGATAAACAAGAAAGAGCCAAGAGGAATTACAACCAGTTGTTCTGACCCAGCATCAACCTCTCAGCAAGGAAGCCCCTCTTCACCTCATACAAAGCTTAGATCACCCAACAATCTGATGTTTGTCTCAAGAAACCAACAGCAATTCCTTACAATATGCAAAAATCCAACCTCTGGATCTCTGGGATGAGGGATCTGTGTATAGATATCTATAATGGAGATGAGTCATCTTATGATTTGATTAGTGTCTTCCCTCTGATAGTTCTTGATTCCACTTGGAGATTGATGATCTCTTACTCATCCTTGGTCGAATTCAGAGAGGCAAGTGTCACAGGAGAAGATTATGGAAGCTTCCATTGCCTCTCCACCTCGCGGAATGACACTGCCATTTGTCATTCTCGCCCATCGCACCCCATAGAAGGGCTTTTTGAAATGAAACGCACCCACACAGTGTATTTAGGTGAGATGCAATGCACTTGGCCAGTGGAGCAGCTGAAATGATCCTGTTTTGACCAAGTCTGAGCAGTTTTTCATGGAGAACTTCTGGGAGAAGCTGTAATCTGTTGACCTTGTTCCTTTAGGGGTTAGAACAACACTTTTAGGGACTTAGGAGCCCTTGGTTTATCGAAATTTCATGCTTGGGGTTGTAGTGCCCAAAAATGTCTATAACAAGGTAAGGATGAGGGACTTATGTTTTTCATTTTCATGTCCCCGTTAGTCTCTAAGATGGTGAAGGTACCTTCTATTCTCTCGTCATCGTCTCTACCATTTCTGTTGTTAGCCATGGTCTCAAAAGGAATGTTTTCTTGCTCTTCTTCTGTTATAGGATCTTCGTATATCTCAGGGTTCTTCTGGATCACTGCCACCAAAGAAGAGAGAAGGGTGACTCAGTGAAGTGGTGTGGGTGTTGGGTAGGAATTTTCCGGTATTATCTCTGTTCCTACGAGGCATGAAAGGATTTTTTTGGTTGTTTTTTTCTTTTTTTCTGCTTGTACCTGCAAAACTAAAACAGATGGGATTGCAACTAACTAGAATCTATCTTGCAGAAATGAAAATGTGGAATTGAAATGAAAGCTAAAAAGGACTAATCTACTCTGCTGAAATCAAATTGCGAGAAGGAAATACTAGACTACGCTTGCAAAATTGAAATTCTATTTTACGTTTGCAAAATTGAAAAATTAATCTATGAAAGCAGGAAATGTCTAATTTACTTTTGCAGAAATGAAATTGCAGAATGGAAATGAAATAAACTACTTAGCAGAAGGTTAGAGTAGGAAAATAGAAGAAAAGTAGCAATCACAAATACTCTGACGCTTCCCCGGCAATGGCGCCAAAAAGAGTGGTGAGCTCCAGTATTGCAGCAATAATGTTGCACTCCTGGGACTCCCTTCTTTGCTTTTATCAACCCGGTAGTTCGTAACAAACTTGGAAGCGATGGTGCTATATGCACAAGTACTAGCTCTTGCCACAGCTGTCACTCGTTCAGCTGGCACAAGTCTGCTAGGGGCTTATGCCAACTTCTATGAGCTCTGAGAAGAAGCCTTTTAACTAATGGATGAAAGCTAACTTAAAGAAGGCTGATCTATTTGCATAAATAAACTGGAAAGCTAAAAGGAAACGTAAACCCTAGCAAACCCTAATTCTATCAGCTAACCCTACTGATGCAAGAAAGAAGATGTAAGCTACTGAAGGAGATGCCATTGATTTTTAGAAAGGAAAATACATGCATCTAAGCTACTTCTACAGTAACATCTGAAAAAAAAAACATCTTTTTGTATTTTTGAATAAGTTACCAGAGTTATTATGCATATGATTTGACTTTTTTTGCTGTGCGGAGGTGGATGGGCGAGAAGAAATGCTTGGGAAAGGTCAAGAAGGTTCAGAGAGGGCCTAAGGGATCCCTAACACCCTCCCATAGAGTTTCACCGAGTTTGGCTATCAAGAAACCTCATTCGTGAGCCTCTACAGGAAGTCTGCAGGGGTTCTACAGGATGTCTGCGATTTTCTACAAGATGTTCAGAAATGAGGTTTTTGGTGGAGGAATGGAGAGGAAAAGGAGAAGGAGTGAGTGTGGAGGTAGGGTAAGGGTTGGAGATGGTCTAGGACTTGGTGGATGGAGTTGTGGACAGGTGTGGATGGTTGGATTTGGTTCAAAGAAGACTGAAGCAATGTTACACACAAAACTAAGGTTATGGGAGCAAATGGCAAACGGGAGGCAAGGATTCTAAGTAGAGGGTGGAGTGGATGGTGCTGATGGAGAATACGCAAATGAAGGAGTGGTACAGGTGCTCTGCAAGGCGTTTTTCCAACTGATCCAACGAAGACTTCCAAATTCGAAAACCTAATTACGTTGACCTAATCTGCTAGTTGTTAGAAAAAAGAATGAACATAAGTGTAACCTACGATGAAACCATGTATTTTAACTCATGCAACTAAGCAAGAAAAAGTCTGGACTCATAACCAACTCCTACACATGAAAATCAAACACTAGTGATTGCATGGCAAAGCAAAATCAGTGTTTTTGTGGGCAGCAAAGTCATCCTAATCCCAGCTCCTGATCCTACTGAAGGAGAGGTGAAACCAGAGATGTTTGATGGCCCTTTTTTGAAGCTTTTTCCTGTTAACAACCTATCAACTAAATCTGAGCATTCAAAAGTCTTTCTAACCATTAACAGTGACCTAGTTAATCAGCAAACTTTAATCTACTTAACAGAAATGTTTTTGCAAATGCATAAAGAACAAATAACAATACATAAAGGAGGCCTTAGCACTCGGGTTGGGCCCAACCCCAAGAGCTGCAGGCTCCTATAAAGAACTCAGATCTGTGGGCAAGTAAAGCTGCTTCTCATTATTCAAAAATAATCCTCATATGAAAGTTGTACAGCAGTAGCTACAATAAAACAGGCTGAGCAAAATGACAGCACTATAGTGCAAAAATAACAATAGTTCCAAAAGTAAACTACAAAGGCTGAGGTCTTCCTACTTATACAATACGAGGGGGATAGCATCCCTCCTAGATTCAAGGGACTCGGCTGTCCCAACTGCTAGAAAACAGTCACTTTTCCCCAAAGCTGCTTGGCTGCCTTTGAAACTCGTTTTGGTGGCCTGTGGAGCTCGGAGTTGAGGGTGGAGATTTCGAGGAAGGCCATTCAATGCAAGAGACAACCTCCCTACGAATCCTCACCTCAAGCTTGGCTGTTAGCTAGCCCATGATTGCTTGGTTTTGCTCCAAAATTTGTCCAAAAATCCTGAAATAACCACGTATTAACCTCCTAGGTAGAGTGACCACCCTTATTCGTTCAAATAACACAAACATACTAAAAAAACATGCATAATCTATGAAAAATGGAGGATTGAACAAGGACAATTAGGCAAAATGAGCCCAATAAGTTACCCAATTTGGGGGTTCATCAGAGGTTGGGGTTAAACCCATGACCTTCGGCACACCATCTGCGCTTCTTACCAACTATGCTACCGGGTAGTTCTTACCCTGACCGTTCTCCGCATCTATTTAAGTTGTAAAGGTTTGGAAGTTGGTGGTTAGGGGAGGGCCAGCCTACAGGCCAGCCCTCCCCCATGTGAATATGACACACCAATCTGCAAACAATTACGATGGCGTTATCCAGTGGCTATCCTAACTAATCTGCAATGGTTAAGTGTTGGCATGTGAACACGACACCGCAACCACCAATGGTTAGTCGTATGACGGTTCCACTCCAACAGTTAATGCAACGGTTCCACATGTGAATGCCATCACCATAACTCCAATGGTCAGCCGACGGTTCCAGTTCCAACTTACCATAACACCAAATGGTTATATGTGACCAAGTTCCGCCGGAGGTTATATATGGGTCATTAAACTCCGCAGTTTTCGCATTAATCATGGGGTTTAACAATAATCTGGATTTAACTCTAATTAAGTGCAGTTTAACTGCGATTTTAATCTCATGGTAAGTTTGGTGGTGCCCCCAAATTTTGGCTCACCACCAAATTTAGTGGCGCTAACTGGAGATGTTCCAGAATTAGAAGAGAAAATGTAGAAAAAGACTGACCCAGCCCTAGAGAAGTCAATTTTCAACCAAATTGAGCTTAGAAACAGGTCTTCTTGGATAATTTGGACATTCTGAACAAATTGGAGAAGATATCAAAATCCATAGAGCTTTGTAAAATATAATTTTTCCACATTTAGATAATACAAAGGCCCAAGCCATGGAAGATGGACCAAGGATATGTAGCCCAGGAGGGGTGAACTCCTTCATCAAAACACTGTGTTAATGTGTCTCTTTGATGGTTTGTTATACTGTGAATGTTTGTTTTTTAGTATTTTTTTCTGAAGCTATTTTTCACATGAATGTCTTTTCAAACTTAAGGAAATTTACCTAATTGTATGAACAAACAACTAATGAAACCTCAGCACAAGAAGAAATAAGCAGGCACATGTTTATAAATCTGTAATTGTTATTAGCACAGCAAAACTAATCATACAAAAATAGATCAAGTTGGTATCATAGAAAAGGTTGAATTTCTTGATTGCTTGAGTTTGTGCAATTAGGATTTTAATGGTTACAAAATTGTGATGCTTATAAGGTTAAAGTTGCAGAGAGGAGAATGGAAGCTATTGGTTGCAACTCCTGAGATAATTCCCAGAATAAGGAGAGAGACAAGGCCAAAATATCCACCACAAAAGTTCCAATTCCAGCTTCACTTGAAATTCCTCAAGTTTTTCCTTCAACTGAGATTGAAGAGGTACAAGCAGTACCAATTTCTGAGCCTAAATCCATAGCAATTATGTCTCAAGAAAGAGAGCTTGAAGGTCCCTCTTCAGAAGAGGAAGAATTCAAGAAATATCTCTTCACTTTAACTGAGATGGTTAAAGTCCTCTATGAAGACTCAAGAGAGGAACACTAGAATGGTTGGAGAGAGTTCTAAACCTCCACATGGAGAAGGAAGCTCAGAGGAAAAAAAAAAGATGAGAATAATGATTCCAAAGGGAATGGTGGAAAGCCACCTCCATCTCCACCATCCTCGTCATCTTCCTCATCATCTTCACCATCTCACACAGCATCATCTTCCAATACCACCACTGAAATTGCTCATACTCATTCAAAAACCCCAAAAGGAAAGACTACATTACTGAAATTGGACATCAAATTTGAACTTCCCATGTACAATGGAGAGATAAATGCAAAAAAGTTGGACAATTGGATTTGACAGTTGGAGGTATACTACAGGATTCAAAACCTTAAAGAAGATGACATAAAGATCTAGTTGGCTTCATTGAAGCTAGAAGGAGCTACACTAGTTTGGTGGGAAGCAAAGACTCAAGAAGAAATGAGAATCCATGGTAAGATATCCATCACTTGGGTTGAATTTGTTTCTGCAATTAAAAGATAGTTTTATCCTTTAGCCTATATGCAAAAAGCCATTATGAGTTGGAAAAATTTTAGATATATTAAAGGCCAAACAGTCCAAGATTATACACAGGAGTTTAGGAAAAGGGCTTTGTTATTAGGAGTGAATTTGAATTCCCAATGTACACTGCTGAAATATATTAGGGGTTTACATTCCTATCTGAAAACATACTATCCTTATGTTCAATCCAAACAACTTAGATGAGGTATGTGTGCAAGCCACACACCTTGAAACTAGAGGAAAGAACATTCAAGAAGAGGGTAGTAAGAGGAACCCATTCAAGCGTAAGGATAAAAAGAAGGGTGGAAAATGGAAAGGAAAGAAGAAAGTAAGTGTGAATAAAGAAGGGGAGAAAATCACATGCAAACATTTTTCCAAAGAGGGGCATGATGAAGCCCATTGCTGGAAATTTCATCCCAAATTAAGGCCTAAGAAACAAAACAATAAGGGAAAACAAAAGACGACCGCTACCACACAACATGACCTTGGTTCAGATTCTAGTGATGAGACCAAGATTTCAGCCATGGTTACTAAAGGAAAAGAAATTGTTGTAAGCACTAGTTCATCACATAGTCAAAACAACACTCCAAATGAAGAGTCAAAAAATAGAGTTGATTCATGTTAGAGTGATTTCAAACCATACAAAGATTGATGCATTATTTGATAGTGGGTCATAATCAAACTTGATTTCAGAAGACTTTGTTAAAAAAATAAACCTTGAAATTGTACCTCATCATAAGCCATATCCATTGGGTTGTATAGAAAACAATGAAAACTTACAGGTTACAAGGAAGTGTTTATTCAAGTTCGCCATTACTGGAAAGTTCATTAATGAAGATGAGTTAGATGTAGTTCCACTTGACATTTAAGGAATCATTTTGGGTAGTCCTTATTTGTATGATAGAAAAGTAGTATGTTATCGCCATGACAACAAATACATATTTCTCAAGAATGGGGTGGATTACTTAGTGAGAGCCCATCGCAAAAAGCTGAACATTTCTTTGGTTAATGCAGGGAGAACGAAGAGACTAGTAAATGCAAGTAAAAATGTTGTGCTTCTCATGATCAAGAAAAAGAATGATATTTATTATGAATCTTTTGAAGGTTGTGATGATAAATTGAAATCCCATTTGTTTGATGTGGTAAGCAAGCATGGAGAGATGTTTCAGGAACCAAAGGGGTTACCTCCCAAGAGGGGAATTCAGCATGAGATTCAGTTGCAACAGGGTGTTCCACTTTCGAACATTGGCATGTATCGCATGTCTATTACCAAGAGCTTGGAAATCAAAAAGAAAATTCAATAATTTATGAACAAAGGTATCATACACCCATCTACTTCGCCATGTGGTTCGCCCATTGTCTTGGTGCCAAAGTGTTATAGACATATTTGGGCACTGCAATCCCAATCACATATGTCCACAAACCAAGGGCTTCTAAGTCCCTAAAAGTGTTGTTTCATACCCTAAAGGAGCAAGGTCGGCTGATTACATCATCTCCCAGAAGTTCTCCATGAAAAGCTACTCAGAACTAGTCAAAGCAGGACCATACAGACTGCCCAATGCTAAAGGTGCGATGCATCTCACCTACCACATGAAAAAAGTGCGATACATACTGGAAAGCCCTTCTATAGGGTGCGATGAGCGAGAGCAGACAAATGGCACAAGCAGTTTGCTAGGTGGAAACCCAGAGAATCTTCTAGAAACTGCTCATTTGACACTTGCCTCTCTGAGTTCGCCCAGGGATGAGTAAGAGATCTAAAATCTCCATGTGGAACTAAGAACTATCAGAGAGATGACACTAATCAAAATCCCAGAAGCTGACCCATGCCCCTGCAAATATCTATAAATGGATCCCTCATCCAAGAGATCCAAAGGTTGGAATTTGGTAATTTTCAAAGTGGTGTTGTTGGTTTCTCTTTGAAGACATTGTTGGGTGATCTTACTTTGAGTGAGGTGAAGAGCGCTTTCAAGCTGGGATGATGGCGCTGAGTCAGACCAAGTGGTTGTAATCCTCTTTTCTACGACTTTTACTAATAAAGTTATTTGAGTTTTCCTCCATATTCTTGTGTATCTTTGAACATTGTGCATTTATATGGTCAATATATATCTGATCCTATATTGTTTACAGTGAAAGATCTCTATGCTTTGATGGTATTATGCTGTTGTGAATCTACAAGTGCTCTTTGAAGTTGGACAAGTAAGGAAGCAGTGGCGAGATTCTGTCAAAGGGGAAAGGAAACAAGCAAGGAGCCAAGTGGAAGACTGAGGTTGGTACTCTCTGCTTCTTTCTCATCTCTCTCTCGTAAAGGAAAAAACAAGTGACTTTAATCTGTTTGTTTCTAAGATAGCTACTCGTCTTAGTGTGACTAGCAGCTCTGAATAGACACTAGATTTCATGATAACACAAAGAAGGATGGAACTTGGCGCATGTTTGTGGATTTCGATGCATTGAACAAAATCACGGTAAAGAATCATTATCCACTCCCAAGAATTGATGATTTTCTCGATCAATTGAGGTATGCAAAGTATTTCACTAAGTTAGATTTATGAAGTGGTTATCATCAAGTTAGGATAGCTGAAGAAGAAATTTGGAAAACCACATTTAAAACTAAACAAGGATTGTTTGAGTGGCTTGTTATGCCTTTCGGTCTTACAAATTCTCTAGCTACTTTCATGAGGGTAATGAATGATGTGTTGAGACTATTTCTAGATGATTTTGTCATTGTCTACTTAGATGATATCCTCATATTCAGCAAGTCAAGAGATGAACATGTCATGCATGTAAACAAAATACTTGATGTCTTGAGAAAATAACAGTTGTTTTTAAAGATGTCTAAGTGTGAATTTGGCAAAAATTATTTAGTGTATTTGGGACACATTGTTGGAGGAGGTGAGCTGAAGATAGACCCCTCTAAGGTTGAGGTCATTCTGAATTGGCCCAAGCCCAATACAGTTATAAAGGTAAGAATTTTTTTAGGGGCAGCACAATATTGGAGAAAGTTTATTGCTAATTCTTCTTCCATTGTAGCTCAATTACATGCATTGACAAGTGTCAAGAAAGTCTTCCACTGGGAAATGTACGACAGTTCTATTGTAGCATGGTAAGCCCATTTCATTTCATTTTGAAATGTTTAATGGAGTTGTAACTAACTATCCCACATATGAAAAATAACTTTATGCATTGGTACAAAGTGTTAAGAAATGGAAGCACTATTTGATGGGGAAGGAGACCATCATCCATACTGACCATCAACCATTGTAGTATTTACAGTCACAGTCAAAGTTGCAGCAGTCACGACATTTCAAATGGATGGGTTTTCTACAACAATTTAATTTGGTTATCAAGTATAAAAAGGGAATCTATAATAAGGTAGTTGATATGATTTCAAGGCCTATTGTAAATTCATTTGTTATACTCAAGCATAATTTTGTTTTGCATGAAAGTTACATAGAACAATATGCAAATGATAGTGACTTTCAAGAAGTATATGCAAGCTTGAGTCAAGGAAATCAAATTGAAGAGTTGGATTATCATGTACATAACAGTTTGTTGTATCACTTGGGCAAGTTGTGTATTCCACAGGGAGAAAGAAACAGTATCATAAGGGAGGCGCACACTTCATTGATTGCTAGACACTTTGGTGTAGGCAAGACAATAGTGAATCTTCAAAGGTATTGTTATTGGCCATGCATGTTGGATAATGTTTCTCGTTTCATAAGAGGATGTTCTTTATGTGCTACAAGTAAGCCTAGCAATAGGAAACTTGGTTTATACACTCCACTTCCGGTACCTTCACGTCCATGGGAGAGTATCTCAATGGATTTTGTAGGAGGTCTTCCATTGTCAAGGAAAGGTCATGATTACTTGTATGTAGTTGTAGATAGGTTCAGCAAGATGTGCATACTAACACCATGTAAAAAGATAATTATAGCTAAATAAACTTCTCATCTTTTCTTCCAAAACATTTGGGTTCATTTTGGTCTTCCTACTTCTATTGTAAGTGATCGAGATTCTCGATTTGTTGGGAATTTTTGGTCAAATTTATGGGACATGATGGACACAAAGTTGAAGAAGAGTACAACCTTTCATCCACAAATAGATGGACAAACCAAGGTGGTCAATAGAATAGTTATTCATCTTCTTAGAGGATATTGCAACAAACATCCGAAGTTGTGGGATGAATAGTTGCATTACATACAACATGCATACAACAAGGCAAAGCATTCTTCCACAAACACATCGCCATTTGAGGCATGTTATGGGTACTTGCCAAGATCTCCATTGGACTTCATCTTTGAGAAAGATGTTGCCATCGATGGTCATAGTGACATCGATAAGGCAAGGAAGTTCATAGAGCAAATTCAGTTGATACATCATACAGTGCAAGAACAACTTGAGAAAAGTCAAAGCAGCTACAAGGCAAGGCATGACAAACATCGGGTTGATCACAAATTTCAAGTTGGTGGCGAAGTTTGGTTATATATTAGCAAAGAGAGACTTCAAGGGGAAGGTAAGAATCTTAAGCCAATCTGTTATGGTCCTTTTAAAATTCTGGAAAATATTGGTGACAATGCATTTAAGCTTTATTTGCCTCCTTATATCCAAATATACTTTGTTGTTAATGTTGAGAATCTGAGATTGTTTGAGCCTCCTTTGATTGATGATCAAGGAGAGCATGTTCAGCTGCCATCAATAGATGATTTCTCCATAATATCTAATGAGCTTCAACAAGATCTCATACTTGACAAAAGAACCAGAACTTCAAATAGAGGGGATGTCAAATACATTAGAGTGGGACTCAAGGGACAAAAACCTTCTCAAGCAAAATGGTTGCAAACCGAGAAGGTGAGGGAGTTGTACCCTCACCTACTGGATAATTGATAGTATCTTTTTGGGTCCAAAAGGCTTTGAGTGGGGAGGAATGATCAAGTGCTCAGTATTTAGCCCAAAAATCAAAGTTCTCATAATGGCTCAAAACTTGAACGACCGTGTCGATCTCAAAAAAACTATCCTAATGCAACTTGTTTTGTCGAAAACCGAGTTCATATGAGAAAGTTATTGTGTTTTGATCGCTTTGCAAAACAGGCGAAATTTGCAAAAATATGGCCCAGTCACTGCACAATCAGCAATTCATACTACTGACGTGGCAGGGGACTAGGCATGGTCAACGGTGAATCAGGGATCAACAAGTGGCATTATCCGATTGGGTTGTATGGGTGATTTGTTGGCGCATTCTTATTGGTGGTTTTTTGACCAATGGAAGAATGCCACGTGGTAAGCCCAGAGGAAGCCATGTGGCACCTCCCAAAGGTTGGGTTAGATATATATATTTTGGAACAAAATATTATGGTGGAGGTCAGGGTCGAAACCACGACCTCCGGCACACTGTCTGCGCTTCTTACCAACTATGCTACCGATTTGTTCTTACCCTAACCGTTCTCCGCACCTTTTTAAGTTGTAAAGTTTTGAAGGTTGGTGGTTAGGGGAGGGCCAGCACTCCCCCCATGTGAACATGACACATTAAACTAAAAATAATTATGGTGGCGTTATCCAGCGGTTATCCTAACTACTCCGCGAGGGTTAAGTGTTCACATGTGAACACGACACCACAACCACAAACAGTTAGTCATCCGATGGTTCCGCTCCAAAAGTTAATGCGACAGCTCCACATGTGAACACCATCACCATAAATTTAACGGTCAGTCGAAGGTTCCGGTTCCGACTTACCATAACACCAAACAGTTATATGTGACCAAGTTCCACCGAAGGTTACGGTTGGGTCATTAAACTTTGCGGTTTCCACATTAATCACGGGGTTTAACAATAATCCGGATTTAACTCTAATTAAGCGTATTTTAGCTGCAAGTGTAATTTGGCAGTAAGTTTTTCGGTGCCCCCAAATTCAGGCCTGCAACCAAATTTAGCAGCGCTAACTGGAGATGTTCTAGAATTAGAGGAGAAAATGTAGGAAAAGAATAACTCGGCCCTAGAGAAGTCAATTTTCGACCAAATTGAGCTCAGAAAAAGGTGTCCTAGACTAATTTGGACATTATGGACACATTGGAATAGGTATCAGGAGTCATAGAGATTTTTCACACAACTTTTTTCCACATTGAGCTAATACAGAGGCCCAATCCATGGAAGTTTGACCAAGGAGATGTAGCCCAGGAGGGGTGAACTCCTTCATCAAAACATTGTGTTGATGTGTCTCTTTAATGGCTTGCAGTACTATGAATGTTTGTTGTTCAGTATTTGTTTCTGAAGCTATTTTTCTCATGAATGTCATCTTAAACTTAAGGAAATTTACCTGATTGTATGCACAAACAGTTAATGAAACCTCAACACAAGAATCAATAAGAAAGCACATGTTTATAAATTTGTAATTGTTATTAGCACAGCAAAACTAATCATACAAAAACAGATCAATAACTGAAAGTTTCAAAAAAATCTTGCCTAAATTTCATATGATAAGTGGCTCCTGAATCCAAAATCCAACTATCTCGCCATGAATAAAATGCAGTGTTGAAAACATCATTAAGATTAAAATTATAGTTAGAAATAATGTAATACGCAGACTCTCATGATTTTCCCTTATCCAGTGGTGGTTGACCTTTCTTTTGATTCAACTGTTCTCTCCTTTCACTAAATTTTTCCCAAGGGATTTTACAGTTGGTATCAGTATGACCAATTTTACCACATCTAAAACATTTTATAATTAGTCTACCATTAAAATTCCTTTATTGTCTATCATTTTGTTGTTTGTCTTCCTGATTATTTTTGCCCCCCCTGCCTCTATAATTTCTCCTACCATGGCCTCTACTAATTTTATCACGTCTAGAAGTTTCAGCATGAGACTTCTGATCCTTTTGTGCAAGGAACAAAGTTTCTACATTAGAGTTAGGTGGAGCTTCTTTCTTCCCAAAGGCCTTTTCTCTCTCAACTATTTTGTTTACAAGTTAATCAAATGTAATGTCTTTTAACTACCAAATAGATTGGAGAGATTCCAAATAGTGTGAATAGACAAGGTGAAGGACTTTTATAAAAGTTGTAAGTTATAAATCGACTTCAATTCCAATGGATTTTATATCATGAAAAATGGCTTTTATATTAGAGGCGCTCTTCAATGGATAATTATCTTTCATCTCCAAATTGAACAACTTCAACAACAACTGAATAATTTTGAGTTTTGAGTGTGAATCATACATTTCTTTCAATTTCTTTAATGCTTTGAATGCAGTATCACAAGAAACGATATATCGGCTTAACTCTTATGTCATCGATGCAATTATTAATGCATATGCCTTGTTTTCCTTTGTCTCTCAAATTGCATGTTGCTTCTCATTATCAGGTGGTTCCGATGCAATTTCTTTTCCATCTTTATTTTTTCTTCCTTGAAAAATTCCCACAAATCATTAAAAACAAGGGAACTTTTGAGCTTTCTAAACCACTCTTGGTAATTCTTCTTTCCACTAAGGACAAATCCAACTATGGAAACTATTGAATTCATAATTGTTTGTAGCCAAATAAATTCTTCAAACAAATCCTTTTCAAATTTTAAAATATAAAGAAAATTTAAATTCATTTCTCCTTCTGTTTTAAATAAAAATTGGCTTCGTGATTTGATGTGGGCTCCAAAAATAATCTATTAGAGAACTAAGTTCAAATATCATTGTTTCTATTTTTCTTTTACTCTTCAAATTTTAAAACTTTTTTTTGTCAAGTTGTTTTTTATCCTCCAGGCTTGACACGTGGCTTTAGGAGCTGCAACCTAGGGGTATATAAGATGTCAAAGTTACCTAGGGATCGCACCCGACCTGGGCACACCAGCCCTTCGCTGACTGGATTTTTTAGCATGTCTCCTCCCCCTAGCACAGGGCACAACCACCCCCGGTGAGGTTTGATCCTAAGTTGCCTTGCTGACGAGGCCCATCCTCAACCGGTTGTGCTAGTGAGTCTTGACAACTTTTGAAACTTATTTCAAATCAAAACAAACTTGGAATATTTCTACCACTTTTAACTCCAAGTTAATTAATTTCATAATTATCCACTTTTACTTTTACTTTCTCATTTCACCTTTCTTTAACCATTTTATTTTTCTTAAATATAATTGATAAAAGAATTTCAGTAACCACTTATACTTTTACTTTCTCATTTCACCTTTCTTTAACCATTATTTTTTCTTAAATATAACTAATAAAAGAAATGAGAAATATTTTCTCTAATCACAATTTGATATAGTTTCCATTCACTTGATACTCACCAAATTTTTCTCCTATTAGCTTTCGCTTTTCTCTCATTCTTTCTTTGTTCTCTTTCACCTATCTGGCTTTGCTTCTTTCTCTGTGCACTTTCACCTTTTTGGCTCCACCTATTTCTTTGTTCACTTTAACCTTTCTAGCTCTGCCTACTTCCACACAAAGATGTTGTTTCTGGAAGTAATATAAATTATATAGGAAATGTATTCACCTTACTCGTGGTCTCATATCCTAGAAAATGTCTCTATATTCATTTAATTTTTACAAATCCTTGTCAGACAATTCTATAAATATTTTTTTACTTTCACTTTCATGAACCTTGAAATTCTCTACTTTTCCATAATATGTGGATTTAATTCAAATTCCAAATGTGGAGAAAAAAACATTTCACTAAAAATAATTAATAATCTACTTCCAGAAAAAAAATGCTTCAAAGCTTCACTAATATTTAATATTCATTGTCGATTGTGCCAATAATAAGAGTTACTGGTGGGTAACCACTTTTACCTTGGTTGCTTTTAACTTGGTTTCCAACACTCCAGCAGTGTTTACTTCATGCCTTTGCAAGCAATGTGCTCCTCAAAATGCATTTTATGAGACTTGTACATTCTTCTCTCTATAAACTTCAAACCAACGCCTCTTTAAAAACAAACTTAGTGGGCATGGAGTTTATAAACAACTTAACTAGGGCTCTGATACCACTGTACAATCCTGAATAAACTCCACAATGAAAGAGCATCATATTAATGATAAAATCACTTATTTATACATGTGCAATCTAGGTACGAGACTGTTGTGTCCCGGTAACTTATTAACTGTAAAAAAATGGAATATGAAACTAATTACATATTGTACAATAAAAATCCTGAAGGATTAGTTAACAATTTCCAAATATTTGGAAATCTAAACTCACACAGTTAGTTCATATATAATAACCTGCCTTATAAGGATAGAATGATACAATTTACAAAAGATCTCATTTTAATGACTGGAAGTGTGTGTGTCTGATACATCAAACAAAAAATAGAATAAAATTGAATCTAATTTGTGAATGCTTTGTTGTTTTATCCCAAAGATTATTTCTATAACACAATATGCTCTTTTAAAGAGTGGAAGCAATAATGTTTGTAACTTGGTGAACGTGTAGAGCAGAATCAAAGGAAATAACTCTCAAATGAGCTTCATTTCCACCAGCAATGAAGCTACAAGTTGGGCTTTCAAAATAAATAACATATGGATATAATGGATATAAGTTAATGATATGTCGGTATCAAAAGGATGTGGGAGCTCGATATTGTTCAACGATGGGAGCACGGTTAGGGTTTCCTCCTCACTACCTACAGCATCGCAATTCTCACATGCCATTCTCGCAGCCACACTGTCATTCTCATTGTCACAGTCAGCTTTAGCTCTTAGGATTTGTTGTCAACGGAACACCCTTCGCTGTCGCCAGGATTTCCTGCAGGATGTCAGACATGGAAGCGAATGAGGTGGATTATTCTGCTGACCCTAACCCCTATGAGCCTATTTTTACGTGCCCTAATGCTCCGCCAAAGGCTACGACCGTTGTGGTTCAGTTTCTTCCATTTTCATAGTTTTCTTTATTCCACCCTCTCGTTCTGACCTCGGTCCTTCCCCATCTTGTCTATCAGTTTTTTCCCTCTCTATCGACTCCCCAGGACTTGACTGCCCATCCCTATCACTGACTACCCTCCACCTACTTGCCTCTTGCACGTCGTCCTCCCCCCTTTTGACCCATCGCCTTTGGGTGCTTCGTCTCACCAGATACCATTTGATTTCCCCTCCTCTATAGGGTTTGATGGTCTAGCAGGCCCTTCCCATCCATCATCCAACCCTTACACTCCCTCTGCTTCTGAGCTGGTTCCCACCACCTCCCCTTAAGGCTGCTTCGATACATCGGTGATTAAAGCCCGGAATAACTCATCGCAACCTCAACAGGATCATCAGGGCTCACAAGACCCCTTACAGGATCACTCGACCATGTCATGTACTGGAAAGAAAAAGTTGAAGTGTTTTAAGGCTATTGGCAAGGATCTATCTCTAAAATTGGGTGAAGGGGTTCAAATGGGGGAAGTTGTTGACACGGCAAGTAGAGTTTTAGTGGGTAGAGTCAGAGGTCGATCATATTCTATCGAGCGCCTTCACCTCTAGGTCAAGGAAATATGGGGGAACATTTTCAAGGAAGTCTCAGATGTTCATACGCTAGCATGGGGATGGTTTGCGCTCTACTTTCAAAGGGAGGAGTACACCTCTTGGGAACTCTCCAGGTATTGGCATATCGAGATGGCTCTGGTACTTCTTCAGCATTGGAGACCATTATTTGTTCCAGAACAGGAATAAATTGGTGTTGGACCATTATGGGTTAGGTTGTTGGGGTTAACCCTCCATTTTTGGACTGAAGACATTTTCATTCGTAGCGGCAATGTGCGTGGCTCCTATTTGGATTATGACAAGACATATATTAGCTCTACAATCAGTTTATGGCACGTATTTTGGTATACCTGGATACCAGAGAAGGGTTGGAAGAGAAAATTACTCTACAGTGGAAGAACTTCACCTGCATTCGAATCTTGGATTATGAAGGAGTGTCGTTCAGATGTCATAGGTTTCATAAGGTTGGGAATCTTTACAAGGAATTTCCTATGGTTTGCTCAGCTGCCACTCCTACCAAGGAATCATAGGATGTTGCTCCTACTACACCCACTTCAATTGCTAGATAGACTCCTCAGTCAAATGTACCTTTGGCAATGATGGGCAGATCGATTCAGTTTCCATCTTTGGCCTCCCCCCATCCTCCCTTCCTACCGATGATGATATCTAGAGCTACAACTATGGCCACTCACTCATCGGAACGTGGACTCAGGCAAGGTTTCCCCCTCTCCTTGCTCCTCTTTTTGCTAGTCATGAAGGGACTTAGCAGATTAATTTCCTTGGCCAAACGAGAGGGGAGATTATAGGGACTCAATATATCAGACCAATGTATTCTCACTTGTCTCCTCTTTGTCGATGATGTGCTCATCTTTCTCAATGGAGGCATTCGGGGCACGCATTCTATGGCATCTTACTTCTCTTCTCTTCAACCATAGGTATGGAACCAAATTGACTTAAATCCACTATCACCCTTTTAGCCTACACCCCACAAGAAGCTTAGGTTGCACAACAGAAATTTCCTTTCCAGAGCCATCAACTAGATGATGGACTCAAATATCTCGCATTCCGATCAAACCACACTACTACAAGATTGCTGACTAGATATGGCTTGTGGTCAAGATTGAAAAACGATTACTCAACTGGAATCACATATTCCTCTCCAGAGCGGGTTGATTAGTGCTTATTAAAACATTCTTGGAGGTTACACCTGTGTATTGGATGTCTTTGGCATGGATTCCTAAAGGAATTTTATCCCAGATACAAAAACTATGCTGCAGATTCCTTTGGAATGGTTATAAGGAAGGAAAACCTTTTGCCTGGGTGGGCTGGAAACACATTGCAATTCCAAAGAAATGGGGTGGTTGGGGATTGAAAGACCTATCCTCCTTTGCTCATGCACTAGTTGCAAAGATGGGATGGCTTATCCTTACCTCCCATAGCCTTTGGACAGAAGTGATCTACTACAAATACATCTGGCCACATCAGATTATGGATTGGATTCGCTTGCCTACCTGGCAGAGAAATAGGACATCCATGGTTTGGCGAGCTATTCTACATACCATACCCACCATCAGGAATGGACTCACTTGGAGAATTAATGATGGTTTATCGGTGCGAATTGGCATCAACCCCTGGATAGGTTGTGGCAACATGTTTCGACTTCCTCATGATCTCATTCAATTTCTCAAGAATAGAGATATTATTATGATTTCTCATATTGTTGACCCCGAGAATAGCATAATTTTTATATAGGCATGGGATACAGTGGAGTACCTGGGTATTCCTGTTCAATGGCAGTAAGGTTGGGAGGGCTATATTACTGCACTGGTAGAATCTCATGTCAAAATAAAGGAAGGCATCAATGAACTCATTTGGGCCCCTGCTGAATATGGCACTTCTTCCCCCAAGGCCGATTATCCCATCATTCATGTTGCCCACATGCCACCTGATCTATTTGATTGGTGGCGCAGGCTATGGAAATTAAAATATCCTCCATGTACTAAACTATTCATGTGGAATGTTTTATGGAACAAGACACCAATAAGGGTCAATTTAATGAAAAGATCCTTCTCCAGTCCCTCTTGGTGCATGATCTGTCATCAAGCAGAGGAAACAAATGATCACCTTTTTCTGTTATGCCCGGCTGTGCTTCACATTTGGGAATAGATTCTTGCTATACTATCCATAACCTACAGATGTCACGGACTCACTATTTTAGAAGCCTAGGATTTATGGAGAGCTGAGACCTCGAACCAAAAAGTCCACTGCCTTCTGCTACTTATCTATTGGACTATTTGGCTCACTAGAAATGGGATCATTTTCATAGATAGAATTGCTCGATGGTCATCTTCCATTGCCAAAATTGTATCTGCATATCATGAAATCCCAGAAGAGAATCACACCCCTGTTGGTCGCGTCGTGACACCTGAACTCATCGATCGCAATATACCCTAGGCATTTTTTTATGGTGCAGCACAAGCACAGGGATGTGGGGGGGGGGTGTATAATATTGCATAAAACTGAAAATCATCTCTACAAAATTCAGATGGGTTTAGGGATGGGGACAAACAATTTTGTAGAATTGATCTCTCTTAGACATCTCCTCCATTTTTCTCTCGCACATGCATGCAATCACATTCAGATATTTGGAGATTCTAAAATCATCATCAATTGGTTCAATAACATATCTGCATGTCATATGCACTCTCTTAGGAACATATTGGATGAAATCATGATCTTAAAAGCACAATTTAATTATATCTCTTGTCAACATATTTACAGGGAGCGTAATTCGGTTGCTGACCAACTTTCCAAGGAGGCCATGGCACATCCCAGAGGACTATGGATAATTCAGGAGCAGCAAGGAGAAGAACATTACCAGTACTATCATCGTCCCTATATAGATTGGGCCTATCAGCGGGCCACTAGGCCCTAATTTTTGCAGTATATAGCAGTGTCAGTTTTTGTTTTATACATTGTATATATCATTTTTATGAATTTTTTCAATATACCCTGCGTGGTAAATTATGTTACTGACTCATATTTTTGATGGCCATGGCCAAACATACTGTATATGCCATACAACCATCTACTACATGTAATTTTTCTATATTAATAGAAAACTACGATTTTTCCTCGGGGAAAAAAATGGATATAAGTTAATAGTATGTTAAAATCAACCATATTTTTAAATAGCAATATATATATATATATAGTATTAATATAATAGCTATGTGATTGTAAGAGTATTATATTAATCATAATATTTTAAAAGCACATAGGATATCTACACAGAAGGTCTTCATTCTATAGTAATAGAGGAGGTCCAATACTGGTTAAAGATGAAAACAGGGCAAATACAAATCGATATGTGACCTTACCACTTACTATAGCTAGCTCAATCGGTAAGGCACTGTTGGAAAAGACCAACTCCAACACCTTTTTAAGCTAAACATAAGGGGTAAACATAAAGAAAAAATTGGGTCCCAACAACAAGGCATGATAAGGTGCCCAAGAATAAACTTTCATAAGTGGAAAAAAGGTGAAAACCCCATAGGTAAAAACTCCTCTCCAAAAGAGATAAAGATGGCATTGCTCAGGTAAGCATGGAATTGAAACTGTAGATCCCAAAATGATCCACTGAAATCCAAGAACAAAGACTCATTCCAATCAAGAATTACGAAAAGTTGAAGTACCAAAACTATGAAGATGACAGTCTTGAAACTTGAATAAGGTTGGTTGATCTTTTAAGTAGAAATGTTACAAAGGCATAAGGGTGGCCAACACTGTCAACTTCCCCAAAAATGCTTAGATAAAATAGGTGTTGGTAAATATCCAGTACAAAGGTTTCAAATAAAACCAACACCATCAACCAAAAAGAAAAGAATGAGGCCTGTAAATATGGCAAACTCAACTCAAATATGATATAACAACACTCATGAAGTTGTTTGAACATCGTCCCCATCACACTAATCAAACACACGAAATGACAATAGTCAACAAAGAAATGACAACATTATCTATCATCATCTAACTCCAACCCTGAAACACAACTATGGGAGGAGTGGAAATCCATAATCTTTGTTATCAACAAATCTCCCCCCTTTGAAACACAACTAAGGGAGAAGCGAAAATCAACAACTAAAAAGAGGAACTCGGTACAACTACACAATCGATGAGACATAAAAATATGAATTCCACAAACGTCCATTTAAATGATGCCATGATTATCCATTGATCCAACCACAATCGGTTTGTACAACCGATGAGACACAACAATATGAATTCCGCAAACGTCCATTTAAACGTCTAAAAACATATAATATCATGATCAATGTTTTTATGGTTAATTCATCTTTAAAAGAGAAAGTGTTCCTTGGAAAATACTTTGAAGTCTAGACTTTTCCAGAGTTTTATTTTCCCCTTTAGAGAATAATTGACAATAAGAATGAAAAATCCTAAGATGAAAAGATGGATATACCCCATGGTAAGTGTTATATAAAAGTAACTTTCATATTGCCTCGCTTCCTATTTTCCATTGCAAATAGAAATATCAAAAGTATTCCTATCAAAAGGAGATCAATAAATAAAATATAGGAAGTTGAAAGCACCAAAGGTGTGGAAAGTGTATGCAAACCCATCGAGGCTATAGATGCTCACTAACAAAGAATCAATGCACACATGATATCAAGGAAACTTCATCAAGTCCATGATTTCTCACTAGCAATGAAGCAATGTCGGATAATACAAAGACGAGTTGAACATTATGCACAAATGGATGGTAAGCTATGCTTAGTAATTAAAATTAAAGTCTATTTTATTATTTACGTAAAGTATAAATATACCCTTTTCGATCCCTTTGGACAAGGTGAAATGGACCCGTATGAGAATAAGATTCATTTTTTCTCATTTTTATAAATAACCATAGAACATTTAATCATGAATTTTCAATAATATATAAGCTTTCCAATATATGCAATCTTATTTATTATTTCTTTAAATTTCCATAAACCGACATAATTGGTTCATCCAATTTATCGCTAATTGTTGTATAAAACAACAACCCTTATTTTGTACTTACTCCATAATAAAATGGGACACTTTATTTCACCTAAGATTTGAATTTTTATTATCAAAATATATTGTATTAATATTTAAGCCCTCCTCCTCATTGTATATAGTCCACCCCCTTTTAAAAATCCCTTTAAATATTTTAGAAATTAAAGAAGTTTTAAAAATCTCAAAAATATGTTGAGTATCTATGGCGTCATCAATTGTTGGTCTTCAGGACATAAAATTCTCAGTTGTATTATTGTAGCGTTAATAGCTCCTGAACTCTCGAGCCAAGACAAAGACTTTGCTAACGGTGAAGTTTTTCCCGTCTCGTGAAATATATCTTAATGCATTCACAAATACCCATTTTAAAACACCGAGATAGAGATCACTTCACGGCACTTGATGTGTACACTTCCCGTCGAGTTTTCCCTTCTCTGAACACATAAAATCCTTAAATTACATATAACACTAAATTTATAGAATAATTTGTCAAAGAGGAATGTACTTAGTATGATAACACATTGCTTAGTTTAACTAAGGATTGGAAAATAGATCCAAACAAACATAAGGAAGAGTCTTCTAAGAAATATACCATTGCTTCTTTAAATTCTCCTTTTTGATATCTCACTTCTATGGTTTGCAGAGTATTTGGTAGAAAGTAAGTGTCACATCTTCCATTACATTTGATGCCTCTTATTCAAAGAGCTTTATAGGGTTGTGTGTTAAATTTGGCCAATATCTTGTCAGGTAACTTTTATATTCATATTAAAACTTTTCACTGTGATAAAATTGTCATCTATAACCCTCCTTCTTACATATCGTACTTTACCATGGATGCCATTTATTTCTCCACTTACTTTCCAACAATGGATTGGAAATGGACCCCTATCGAACCATTACCCATTCGTGTATATCATAGCAAGCTTTGGGAAGAAAATTATTCCAATCATTTTTATCAAATTTGTCGTTATATTAGTATACCTATCATTGAAGCCTTATTTAATACAAAACCTCCTAGAATGTAAAAACAAGCCATGGATTGTCTTTAAGGAATTAGTGGCGGGTTTTTAGAGGAAAATTTCACCTACTTAAGGATATACGACTATCAAGGTCCTCCACATGCTTTACCCCTCTATATCCCTGATAGACTACTCTGTAGGGAAGTGGCTTATCAAACAGTAAACACAAGAATAACGGTTGAGTTACGTAAGTTTGAAAAGGAACTTTGCCCTAAATTCCTAGTTGAAATTATCATTTACACCCTTGAAAACTTCCAACATGCAATAAAAGAACTAATTAATAATTTCTTATGTTTTATTTTTTATTGTGGTGTGATTTTATTATACATAGGTGGTGAGAAATGGAAGATTTAGGAATGGAGCATCTATTAGTAACAAACAAATCCAATGTATGCATATCCATCCCTATATTATGGATCTCTGTAGTGTATGCCTTCATAATTCATGCACCATCCATGGTTGATGAATAGTGTTTACCTCTGTACAAAGGATATAAGTTTGAAGAGTTCAATAATGTTTTCCAGAGCAGGGGATTAATGAATTTGTTTGTTTATTTCAAGATCTAACATCCAGAGGATGCTAGTCATTGAAACGAATTTTAGTGTTCAAAGATGTAGATATCTCCTTTGTAATGCTTGTACACAGTTGTAGGTTCCACACGCATAGTGGTATTGTGATGTCCATTCGTTGTTGTAGATTCCATACTCGAAGTTGCCAGCATGTAATCTGCAGATTGGTTAATCACATAATTGTTTATTTAATGTCCAGAATCATAATCGTTGAAAATGGTTTCATTTCATATTGTATGTGGCATTGTTTATTATCTAACTAGACCAATTCCTTTGTGAGAAATGTTTGAAAGACCTTACACCATGAAAATTCACTAGGTCTCAACATGAAGTACACTATGTAGGATCTCATGAAAGAGAATCAATTCTCACCCAAATGTGTTATGCATGTGATAAATTCTCATGAGCACTTAAATTTACAAAACTATATAGCATTATAAAATAATTTTATAATTAATTTTATCTTTATAGCCTATCCTCTCTAACTAAAAAATGACAAAAAATTTATCCTCAAATAAAAATCAAGTTAAAGTCAAAATAGTTTGACTAATAAAATTAAAGTCAAGCCACAAGGGTCAGCGCAATTGGTCGAGTACCCATCGTATAAGCACCTCACTATGAGGGAGCACAGCGTCAATTCTCCTCAACACCCTTAGGATTAGGCTCCAAAATGAGCCAACGAGACTGATCCCTTTAGGGATCTACCCATGCCTGTTTCTGTGAACATAATGGTCACCGCCGTTTCTGTGAACATAATGGTCACTGATCTCCAAAGTCTGTAAACCACATTCAAAAAATAAAATCAAAATAATTTGATTAAAAACATTTAAAATAATAACATAAAAAAATATAAATAAAATAATCATAATAAAAGTCCGCATGGGGTAGCTCAAGTGGCAATGGCCATGGAAATGAAGTCTCACCAAACCGGAGATCTTGGGTTCGATTCTTGTGCTACCCTCCCTGGAAATGGGGTGAATAACGGACATGTAAAAACTCGAAAATGAGAAGGTTCCACCTAAGCTTACAAAAAAAAAAAATCATAATAAAAATAAATAAATAAAATATTATAACAATAACTAATAAACTTTATTTCAAAATTTAATTTATTCTTTTAAATAGAAACGGTCACTAAAATATTATACAATCTATAATATTTGAATTTTTTAAAAATATATTGTCAATTTTCTTAAATAAAAGATTTCCATTTTAATGTGTTTATTATATAACATTGTTTTTTTGTTATTTAATTAAATATAATATTCTTAAAGAACTTTAATAATAAATAATGCATAGAATTAAATGCTCTTTGTTTTTTTCAAATGGAACAAAAGCTTTCTCATCGTCGTGTGATCCTGAAAAAGCTGAACTATTATTGATGGGATGAGCAATGGCAACGTTGTCGGTATGTTGAATAGGTTCGTGTGATCCTGAAAACGCTGAACTATTATTGATGGGATGAGCAATGGCAACGTTGTCGGTATGTTGAATAGGTTACGAATGGTAGGTAGGGATTGTCTCTCTCCCATCACATAAGCAAGTCATGGAAGTAGTATAATTTCGGGTAAAATTATGTATGCTTGAGAGAGGTTCTAAGCACTATTTCGAGTAAGATTATGTATGCTTGAGAAGGTTTATACCCAATTATGTTGAAATTTTCAAAGAGATTACAGAGATGTTGAAGAAAGACAGGGAAGTAAAGTGGATTGTACACGCTTGAGAATCATTCTCCAGAATCAAAAAGGCTTTTGCAGAGGCCCTAGTGTTGGTAATCCCAGACTATCAAAATCTATTTCTCATTTTTTCTTTTTCTTCTCCTTACATAGTGGTTGTTGTGTTATTGCAGAAAAATAATGAAGGACACCAACAATCAATTTCATTTTTCAGCTAGGTGTTATGAGATGTGCTAAAATATAATATTTTGGAGAAGCAAGCTTACACCTTAGTCAAAGCCTTGAAAGCTTTCAGAATTTATGTCCTACAATCAAATATAATAGCTTATTGTTCCAACAGTTGTTGTGAAATATATCCTTGTGCAGGGTGACAGTGAAGGAAAAAGAGGCAAGTGGTTTGCCAAGATACAGGAATATGACATGAATATAAATCCCACCAAGTTGATCAAACAACAGGGGTTAGCTAAAATTTTGTCAGAAGCAAAATTCCAAGCCTTGGGTATAAACTTGTTGGCAGGGAAGGATGGAGGAAGTGGAAAGGTAGAGGAACAATGAAAAATTGATGCCTCAACACAAAAAATTTAGATGAAATACCTTGTGTCCCACTGGTATAAACATATAGTCCATTATTTACTTTTTCTAAGGTGTCTAGTGAATTTTGATAAAGTTAAATATAGAGCTCTAAGACTGCAAGCCCAAAAATTTGTTATCTCAAATAGCTAGCTGTATTGGAAAGACTTGAGATTTTTCCTTTATGTCTAGTTGAAGAAGAAATTCATAAAGTGATTGATGAGTTTCATAATTGTGTTTTTGGGGGACATTGTAGTTGGAGAGCTACAACCCATAAAATCCTCAAAGCAGGTTTTTATTGGACTAAGCTATTTGATGAGGTACATACCTATGTTCGGGTCTGTGAGAAATGTCAAATGTTTGCAAAAAAACATAGGTTGGCACCCCTTCCTTTAATTTATGTGTCCGTAGAAGAGCCCTTCAGGCAATGGGGGTTGGACCTCATTGGAGAAACACACACACCCTCCAGTGGTCAACGTAGATGGATACTCACAACCATTGATTATTTCACTAAGTGGGTGGAGGTTATCCCAGCTCAGAATGCGACTGATGTTGTGGTCATAAATTTTATGGAGGAAAACATCCTTGCCATGTTCTGTTGCCCAAAGAAAATTGTCACTGACAATGCCCAGGTATTCAAGTCAACCAAATTTGTTGATTTTTTCCAAAGGTACAACATTATTGTAGGCCATTCCACCACCTATTACCCACAAGGAAATGGATTGTTGAATCATCTAACAAAACCTTTGTAAGGATTATGAAGAAGACAATATTAGAAAATCAGAAGAACTGGGATTCATAGCTAAAGTTTGCCCTATGGGCTAACAGAGTTACCACCAAGAGGTCCACTAGGAAGTCTCCTTTCGAATTAGTGTATGGGAAAGATAAAATTTTCCCTATATAATTATCCATGTCAGTAACTAAAATTCTACAAGATGTGGAGGAGTAGCCAAATGCTCTGACTAGAAGGATAAATCAGCTGGTAGAACTTCAAGAAAACATAGAACAGATAAATCATAATTTTATTAATTATTAGGAAAGAATGAAATCTCTTTTTTACAAAAAAGCAAGGGACAATTCGCTACATCTAGGAGATTTGGTACTTAGGTGGGATGTCAGAAGAAAAGACAAAGGAAAACATGGGAAGTTTGATCCCTTGTGGTTTGGTCCTTTCAAGGTTGTTAAAGAAAAGGGGAACAATACTTTCTTGCTTGAAAAATTAGATGTTGAAGTACTTGGACTACCTATAAATGGGCAGTTTCTCAAAATCTATTTTCAACATTAAGGAGGTCTATTCTCACCCATTGTAAATACCAATAATCCCTTGTACATATCATAAGTGTTTGTGTTCTTGTTTCTTTTGTTTTGCTTTATGAAATTTTGAATAAAGTGACTCCATACCTAAGGAGTAATACACTAATTTGTAGGTTCTCAATGTATTTCATACAATACATTGTTCCCAGTTGGAGCCAATGTTGTTGTCTATGATATTCTTCTAAGGGTGCTAAGGGGTTTCTTTCAGTACCTCTAGCTTCAAAAATAGTCGAGTTGATCAAATGGGCAAGTTTAGGCCTCGGTGCCACATAGGAGCTCTAGTACCATAACCCTCATCTATGGAATACTCCACCAAGTAAGCGTAGCGGGGTAAAAAGGAAAAATTAGAAAAGGAACACAATTTATGTTAAAGGTCGAGCAGATCTCAGGGTAGATCATCATTCGTCTCTACTTAGCCAGTCCCCAAAAACACTTCGGGGGGGTAACTTGTGTAGTCGATAGACTAGAGCTACCCCTTGGAGTTAAAAGTCAAATGGGTTGGTCTGTTGATCAAATGGCCTAGATTAATTCTGGAGGGTCATAACAAGAACCTGCCCCCCGTTCTTTCACCCACCACAGGAAGGTGGGGACCACCCGCCATATCACAAATCTGTCGACATTGATTTTCAAGTGTGTAATGAAGGTAAAGGAAAAATGGTAATTCCCCCCCCCCCCCCTCTCGTCCACCTATCACTTGCCACTCTCCAATCGTCTTCCGCCACAATTCCCCACCCATGACATCACCTAATATCATACGAACGTTGAACCTCTCAGCCTATAAAAACCCTTCCAACTTCAGATTTTGTTTTTTAATTTGTTTTGTTTCCCGGTGCAAAATCCTCTTTCCATTCGATTGTTCTGTAACGTCGTTCTCTCGCCAAGTTGATCTGGGACTCCACCTCCAACGTTGTTTTCAGTTAACGCCAAGTCAAGCAGGTACTATGTTAATGTCCCCCGCTGGCAAATTGTTTCGATATCTTTTTAAAAATGAAGAAAGTAGCTCCCAAGATCCCCAAATCCTAGGAAGCCAAACCTTCCTCCTGTGTCGAAAAATTGATAGACACGAAGACTCAAATTTTCGACCCCGCCTATCCTTATAATCGGTCGGATTGACATGTATGTCAACCATATTATGAGGGAATACCCATTCAAAGTCGTTGACTCAGGTCTCTACTATCAAATTATGCCCATTGTTTATCACTTCCCATAGTTTATCTCATGGTTGGGTGTGTCATACATCGAAAAGAAGAATTTCTTCATTTCTGTCACTGGAGCTGAGATCTTGGAGGTAACCCCTAAACTGATGCAAAAGGCTTTAGTGTACCCTACTTCTCCTACACTAGAAAAATTTACAGAGACCAATATGTTTTATAGTTATGTTTCCCTCTCAACTGCAGAAAAGCGGGCCTTCCTGCAAATGATTCTAGCCCCTGGTCACCAAGCCTTGCCTTTCACCACAACCATCTCAGTGTCCATCTTCATAGAAGCCGTGCAGCTTATTCTTACCGTAATTGCCCATATGTTTGGAGAAGACAAAGCCAACATAGCCACAAAGGCCACAATAGTATTTATGAGGGAAATGATGTAGTCAGGTCATCTGTTTGACATATCCTCCTTCCTGGTTGAGTCCATTAAATTTCAGTTACAGAACTTTTCCACAATTGCATTCTTCAGATACTATTCCCTTGTTTTATTTGTTTGTTTACACCCATGTAAAGGAGTTGTAGTGCTTGGGTCTCAATCTGATGGCCCTAAACAAGAAAAGTAATTCAGTTTTTGATTAGGACATTATTGTTCGAAAGAAACCAAACAATGAGGGCTACTCCCAATTTATATCCTCATTGCTTACAAAATTATTCATAAAGTCTCCCCCCCAAGGATCTTGTCCCTGAAAAAAGAGATCCTCTAGCTTAGCAAAGTCGCCAGGGTGGGTGACTGGTATTTGTTTGAGGAACATACAGAGATAAGGGTTTATGGGTGTGAGCTTCCTCCCTATCGCCTGCATGTATTCATTCCTATGATGATATTCACCCTTGATTTCATTATAAAGAGCATAAAAATGGACCTAGCTCATTTTGTTCCTGCCAAAAAGGGGTATATGTTCAAATTAGGTAAACCTGTTGGTCCCTTCATTGTCAACACCATACAAGCCTGTGAGGCAGCTGAAGAGCTACTAAAAGAACTTAATTTTAAGATGGGGAATGTATGGCATTATGACCCTCATAGTGTTATTGTAAAAAGGAGAAAGAACATTAATGCTTGAACTTATGGTCATGAATCTAGGGCTGAGATTGAATGGAAGGCTAACCTTGATTCATGGCCCATCAATAGAGACATGGAGGTTGAGACTCCTACAGATAAGAACAAGGCATAAAAAAGGATCGTGGATGAAACTGGGGATGTGGAGATGGAGGAAATCCATACCAACAAGACAGCCAAAACTCAAGAGGCGAAGGAAGAGGAAATTGAAACTAGGTTGGTGGAAATACAACCAGACCAACCAAGTTTCCAAGTAACTTTGGAATATCCACTGCAAACTACGGCCACAACCTCTTCAGAGGTAGCCATTCTAAGTAACAAAGGGGGTGAAACTAGGACATAATCCATTTGGCATTCAGGGTATCAATTAAGGAGAGTAAAAAGAAGATTAGGGAAGAAATGCAGCAGCAAATGGCATCACATTTGGTCCCATACCAGACTAGACTTCTGGCTACTATGGACCTGGAGAGAAATCAAATGAGATCCCCACTACATCACCCTTTAGCATAATCCTTACCATCAGAATCCCAATTCAAAGCTCTGGATGTGTCTTTGCATTTGACAAGTGTCCCTCTCCCAGACAAGATCAACTTCCACAGGCACTCGGGAGAAATGTTATACAGTGAGTTGAACATAAATTCCATGACCATAAGGGAATCTGAGAAGCTACTGAAGAAGGCTACAATAAGGTTGAAACAAGATAAAGAAAATTCCAAAGCTCTGCACATGCAAAAGGAGAGCTTCAAGGAGCTGAACGTGAAGGTGGGAGTAAACCCATAAGACAAAGCTTCTATTGACACCATTCTACAGAGCTCACAAGTTGAGGTCTAGGAGATGAGACATAAGTTAAAAATGTATGCAAATGAACATGTGCAGCCCAAGGAGCTTGTATAGGTGGAGGGAGAGAAAGAGATCTTATAAAACGAGTTGATAGATAGGAACAATGATGTGGTGGCTTTCAAGCAACAAGTAGTATAATTTCATGAGAGGATAGATAATCACATTTATGCAGTGATCGTGCCTGAGAACCCTCAGAATCCCACATAAAAACTTACAAAAATCATCACCGAGCTCCAGCTGTTAGAGGGGGAACTCAAGAAAGTGCAGAAGGACTTAGACACTTCCCAGCGATCCCTATCACAAAAAGAAAAGAAACTCGAGACTGCTAGGACAAATGCAAAATTGATGAGTAAGAACTTACATGCAGCTAATCAGGATATCTTTGAGCTCAAAGACACATTGAAAGGAAACATGTCCATCCTCCAGGCAAAGAAGCTAATATGGGATGAAATAATAGCAGAGATGAAGAACCATTGGGAGCACATAAATCTGATGGTTGACAAAAAGGTTGTGATTAAAGACCATGAGTTTCTCATCTTATCTAGCAAGGAAGAAGGTGAAAAGAATGCTCAGATTGCTAATAAATTCATCCAGTATATGAATGAGAAGCCACTCAGTGAGTTGAGGGCTATAGATGTGTTATATAAGGTGTTTACTATCATGGAAATTTCCAAAGTGGTCCAGAAGGAGTAGGTCAGAGCCAAAGCTAAAGAGTGCCTAGAGCTAGCAATGAAGGATGTAGCTTCTATTGATTCAGAATTTGGATAGAGAGTTCAAGCAGAGCTGCCTAACTATTTGGATCTTGTAGGAGTGTTAATCCCTTGGGAGAAATATATACGGAGGTTGGTAGAATCCAAGAGCAGGTTTGATTCATCTCATGAGAAGACCTCTACCTTGAAGGGTAGAATTATGGTTAATTATCTGAGAAGAGAGTTCCATCAGTTGGGGTTGGTGAAGACTTTATTTCCTCCCAGGTTGAATTACACAGGGCTCACAAATCTTAAAATTTCCTATTTGATCTTCTTTTATGTGCCTCTAGTAAGTCCAACATTGTGGTGAAGGTGTGACCAATTCATAAACCCTCCATTACTCCAGATCATCAATCCAACAATGTTGCCTCCTGAACCGAGTCCACCATAAGTAAAGATATTTTTGATTGTGTCAATCATGACACTTTAATATTTTGCGTTTTGTGTAAATATTTTATTTTCATAAGCTCAATGCCAGTTAGTTACAATCTGGCTAGTACAGTTATGCCACTAAATCACGTTAATATTTTTGTTATGATGATTAACTGCCAAATCAAGAAAGAATATTATGTAAGGGGTTCTCACCCTGAGGCCCTATTAAAAACAGTTTATGGTATAGAACCAGGGTTCAAAATTTTGTTTTGAAGAAGGGAAGCTCCACAATTATCAATGAAATGTATGCCCGGTTGAAGATTAATGAAAGCTCCCAGTGATTCTAGCTCACATATTACTGTAGTATGTATCTTTTTTTGTGTTATTCCATGTAACTTTACTCTTATTCTTAGATTACATGTAATCATAGCTACTAGACATACTTTTGTTAAATCACAGATTCATCAATGTCTCGTGTTGATTTAAGATGCATGTGGCTGATAAAAATGGACTTCCTTAATATGCACTCCATGTAATCTAACATGTCATTTAATTGTTTCTTTCATATGTTTCATGTTGAAATCTAATGCACTGGATTCTTAACTAATCCCTGCACATTTAGTTTCATTCCCTTACATTTCTACTCTCCAATTCATTACAACGACTGATAAACTACATGTTCACGTGATGTTGGCCATCAGATTTGGGTCTTAATCCTTCTATGAGTATTGTCTTTCTATCATTTTTGTATTTCTCCTCTTAAAGAAAATTTTGAACCAATTCCATCTTAAATGTGTTAAATATTGAGTGTAAGAGAAAAATCTCAGCAAATCCTCCAGGCACTCATTAAGATGTCCTAGGAATTGGTCTCTCCTCAAAACGGGGTTTGCCTCTAGGAGCAACAACATCTTCTTTAAATTCTCCTTTTTGATATCTCACTTTTATGGTTTACAGAATCTTTGGTAGAAAATAAGTCTCACATCTTCCATTAGATTTGGTGCCTCTTATTCAAAGAGCTTCAAAGCGATGTGTGTTAAATTGGGCCAATATTTTGTCAAATAACCTTGTTATTCATATTAAAACTTTTCACCGTGATAAAACCGTCACCTATAACCCCCCTTTCTACATGTCGTCCTTTTCCATGGATGCCATATGTTTCTCCACTTCTTTTCCAACAAAGGGTTTGAAATGGACACCTGTTGAACCATTACCCATTCATGTATATCATATCAAGCTTTGGGAAGAAAATTATTCGAATCATTTTTACGAAATTTGTCGTTATGTTAGTATACCTATCATTGAAGCCTTATTTAATACAAAACCTCCTATAATGTCAAGACAAGCCATGGATTGTCTTTAAAGAATCGTGACTAGCTTCTAGGGGAAAATTTCACCTACATAAGGATATATCACTGTCAAGGTCCTCCACATGCTTTACCCCTCTATATTCTTGATAGACTACTTTGTAGGGAAGTGGCTTATCAAACAGTAAACACAGGAATAATGGTTGAGTTACGTAATTCGGCAAAGAAACTCTGACCTAAATTCCTAGTTGAAATTATTAGTTACAACTTTCAAAACTTCCAACATGCAAGAAAAGAACTAATTAATAATTAATTGTTACAAAACTATATAGCATTATAAAATAATGTTATAATTAATTTTAATTTTTAACCTATCCTCTCTAACTAAAACATGACAAATATTTTATCTTCAAATAAAAATCAAGTTAAAGTCAAAATAATTTGACTAATAAAATTAAAGTCAAACCCTGAGAGTCAACCTATTGGTCGAGTACCCATCGTATGAGCACCTCTCTATGGGAGGTCATGGGAACAATTCTCCTTGACACCCTCGAGGTGAGGCTCTGAAATGAGCTGTTGGGGTTCCTTGACGGATCTACTTGGGACCATTTCCGTGGACGTAGTGGTCATTCTCCTTGACACCCTCAAAATTAGGCTCTGAAATGAGTTGTTGAGGCTGATCTTGGGACCATTTCCATGGAGATAGTGGTCATTCTCCTTGACACCATCAAAATTAGACTCTGAAATGAGTTATTGAGATTGATCCCCTAAAAAACCTACCCGAAACTGTTTCCTTAGATATATTGGTCACCGATCTCCAAATCCGTAAACCAAATTAAAAACAAAATAATTTGATAAAAAACACTTAAAATAATAACATAAAGCAAATGTAATTAAAATAAACATAAAAAACAAAAAACTTATTATAATACGGCCATTGACCTTTCATTTTAAAATTTAATTTATTCCTTTAAAGAAACCTTGTCGATATGATTGTCTCCCTCCCATCACATAAGTAAGTTATGAGTAGCCTAATTTCAGGTAAGATTATGTATACTTGAGAGTTGTTTTAAGCATTATTTTTTATTAAAAAAATCAAGACAGCCTAGTTTAGTTATGTTATTTTCCAGACGTGACAGCTACGTTACGTTTCCCAAAAAGCCATCTTGTTTTATAGTAATCCCTGGCTGAACACGTATTTATATCAAAAACCCATCCATGGAAGCAGCGTCCTTTGGAACTCTTTCCTAAGGTTGGGGTCCATTGCGGCATATTACCAAATTACCAAATTGAATGAAATATTCAAACATCTACATGTCGTGAAGAGTAAGCTACCTATTTACAATAGTTAGGTGAATGATGAAGGATTTAATCTCATTGAATAATTTACCAATATTATTTACAAGTTAAAATTTATATTTATTTTAATTATGTTTTTTATTTAATTAAATTGATTAATTAGTAAAAAAAGTTATATTATTTATACAGTTTGAGTAGGCCTAATGGTTAAGAGCATGTGTTTCCTTCTAAGAGGTGCAGGTTCAAAATCAGAGGGGGTAGAGTATGTATGCCTTCATAGATTTAGTAGTCAAATCGCTCCGCGGAAGTGGGTCACTTGTCCCACAAACAAGGGGGTTCCATACACCAATTTGGTGTCTGGCTTGACTATGACCTTAAAAATAGATATTATTATTATTATTATAAATATAAGTTATGATTTTTTGGAGTGTAGTACTATAATATTTTAAGAAAATATCTAAATGATCTAAAAAATTTATAATTAAGAATTTTGTTATATGTTTTTTTAATGTATATATGTTTTATTTGTATATTAATTTTTTTATCATTAAATAACAATTTAAAATAACTATATAATTCAATTAATTTTATGGTTTTCTAAGTTTTCATAAGGTGAAATGTATATTTAATTTATATGGCTTCTTAAATTGATGTGCTCATGTAGAAATTATTCATCTATAACTCAGTGACAACCCTCAAGCATTCATTATGGCAAACAGTGTTCAAATTTAACTTCTTAATCTCTTTTATAAACCATACTAACTAGTCAATATTTATCTCCATTACAAATTTCAAAATACTATGAAAATATGATGAAATTGAGTAAAATGAACTATTTGACTTTCATTTTATTCATTGAATTTTTAAAATATTCTAAAATCTAAAATTTAATTAAATTCAAATATGATAACTTAACATTAAAAGTACCATGTATAAAAGATCCCATTTTAATAACTTAAGACCCCACTTTAATGACCAGAAATATGATACATTAAACACAAAAGAAAACAAACAAAATGACATTGAATCTGATTTGTGAATGCCATTAATAATTATTGTTTCATCCCAATCTTTGTATGATTTGTGAATGTCAATTATTGTTTCATCCCACATATTATTTTGATAACATTGTGTGATTTGTGAATGTTATTATTTTTTCATTTGAAAGTTTTTTTTTTGTTAAGCTTACCAGGACCATTCCATTTTCTATTAAAGATAAGCAAGTTTACACCACATAGTTTAACCAGGTGGCTTCAACTTGCCCCGGAGGGAAACCAAGTCTGTTGGCCACAGGTCTACATTGTAAGTCATCCAAAAACAATATTGTCTTAATCTTTCTAGCCATGCTAGACATGTCTCTATTTCATGTCCATACACTACATAACCATATAAACTGATAGTTGCAACATAGAAATTAAAAGCTATCTATATAAGACAAAATTATGCATGGGTAAAAGTCTAATCCTTCTATTCCTCTTAGGCAAATACAACAGGTGTTGGATCCTTGGTGGATGCTCCTAGCATATCGTTCAGCTCCAGTATGCAAGAGATATGGCGGTCAATTCTTTCTAGCCTAATATCCTATTTATGCAGCTGAAAGAGGATTTTCTCCATATCCTTCTTGTAGTTCGGCATTCCTTGTAGTGTCACCGCGATTCCCACTGAGATATACTCCATTGCCTTGCCTAGTAAACACTTTATTAGCCAGTACAAGTACAGAGTTTGCTTGAACTGTGTAATTCTTCCACGGGTGTTACCTAGATTCGGGACTAAGGTCCTCCAGTTGTCCATCTCTTCCTCTATCTCGCTGCCTTTTTTTACTTCCTCTTCCCATTCTTCCAGCAATTTTCAGATACCATCATTTTTCTCCTCTTGGTATGGCTTTGCTTCCTCAGTTATGAGATGTTCTACTAATTTTCTACCCTTGCGTGGCTCTGAAACGCTCGACCCCGTATCTTTCCTGGGAGTCGGGCCTCTCTTACCACGCCCACGACCATGCGCAACACTAGCCATAAACTGCTTTCCAGAACGCTAAAGTTTGTAGGCATTTGTCGTTGACCTTGGTTCTTCGTGTTCTGACGCCCTCCCATAGCACTGTGATACCACCTTTTCTGTGAGCTATGTCTCTAAGACTACACATCGAATTGCCTGGCGTACTGTTATACCCTACCTTGCCTCTAGTCCTGCCACCTTTCCTACCTACCAAACATGCATTCATGCCAAGGGTCACCACACCCCCTACCTTGAGCATGTTGGGGACGATGGTATTAAGTGCCCAGGTACCATTCATGACTGTACCCAGGCTATCCTAGCTGTCGGCCCGCATCCCAATTGGGATCATGAGTTGCTTGGGCTCTATTTTCTTGTCCCTGTCTGAAGTCTTGATCCAGTATTGCCTCCAGAGGTTTAAAGTTTTCGTCCTAGGGTTGGACTGGCCACTATTTTTCTAACCTTTCTTGTTGATGATTACACCCCCAGTTAGCCAAGAAATCAGCCCCTTTGTTTCCTTCCCTCTTGACATGTCTGACCTGGACGTAATCGAATTTAGGGATGATCTCCCCTATCTCTTGGATGAGTCTTGTTGTCCTCCAACTCTGGCTGAGTTTATCCCATTTAGTGCCATTGTTTAGTTTTTCCACTGTATTTATGACCAGGCTTGAATCCCCTTCCACTTCTAAGTTTCGGTATCCCATTATGACAGCTATTAGGAGACCCTATCACACTGCAGCAAACTCTACCTCATTGTTATTGGCTATCCCACAGCTTTCAACATAAATAAGCCTAGTGTTAGCCTGGGGGTCTCAGAAGAGACCACCAAGCCCTGCCTCTCCTAGGTTCCCTTTGGAAACCCCATCGAAATTTAGTTTCATGAAGCCTTCTTCCGCTAGAGTAAAATGGGACGGGATGTCGAACCTACCCGGTTTGTCTTCCACGCCGATGTAGCAATCATTCCTAGGACTAAATTGAGTTTCTGAAGGATGCGGGTTTCTTGGGGAGGTACTTGCCAGTCTTCTTAGTGTCATGACTCATCCAGGATTGTTTCCTTGATATTCTGGACTATACCTTCCCAAACTTTCTCCAGTGTAGTTGATTTATTCTTAAATATTTTATGGTTTCGTTCCTTCCAGATCGCCTAGAGGTTGAATCCTAGGGCTAGACTCCAAGCACGATTTACCACTGGGCTTGAGTAGATATGATTTCACCATAGGAGAATTGTTCCTTTTATATTGTTTTGGTCTCGGTCCATTCTATAAAAACTCCTTGCATTTGCCTCCACTTTTGCTCTGCAAACGGGCATGTGTTGAGGATATGCTATATGTTTTCTCTGTGTTGATGGCATAGCCAACAGAAGGAAAGCCCCTGAAATCCTCTTTTTTGTAGTTGATCCCAAGTCAAGATACACCCTTTGCAAACCATCCAAAGGAAATGGGATACCTTGGGCCACCATCGACCCTTCCTGAATTTTTTCCATATGATATTTTGTCTATCCTGATCTTGCCTTACTTGGATGTCACAAGCTTCATTTATAGTGAAGGTTCCTTTAGTGTTATGGCACCATCTCAAGATATATGGATCCTGTCGGATTGTTAGTTGTCATGTCCTCAATTCTTTGTCAAGAGCATTCCATTGTTCCATTTCTATTTCTTGGTCCCAGTCTTCCTTTGTCTTTCATCTCCTCCAGCTTCCCATTCGTTGGTCTTCTTTCCAGAATTGTTCCACCACATGCTTATTCTTGTCCTTAGTATACTGGTATATGTCCTTGAGCTCCTGCCTCTCTATCATTTTTTCTCTTTGTTGCCATGAATCAATCCATAATCTTGTTTTTTTTTTATTTTGTATCTCCCCGAAGGCATGCTGGCTAATGAGGTGCCTACTACGGGTTACCAGGTTCCACACCATCGATCCTTTTGGGGGATCTTGGTATCTTAGGATATCCTTTGTTCTCTCCGGCATATTTTATTTCCTTGTCCAAATTTTATTCCATAGATCTGTTCCCCCTCCCATCCATCTCCACCAAAGTTTTTCTCCCATTGTTTGATTCAGGTTATAGGGATCTCCGAGACCTAGCCCACCATCCAGTTTCTTTTTTGTCAGCCCTTGCCACGATACTAGTGCCCATTTCTTGATTCGTTGTGCTCCTCCCCACAAGAATTTTTTGAATATATCCACCATTTTGGAACATGCTCCTTTTGGGGCAGCCATGCCTGAGAGTTGGTATATGGGGATCCACTGCAGCACGGCTTTGAGAAGAATTGTTCGTCCAGCTAAGTTAAGATATCCAAAAGCCCAACAATTGAGCTTTCCTTGTAGTTTTTGGAGAATGTTATGTCAGAAAGAATTTCTTAAAGGGATATCTGAAAGGGGCATGCCTAGGTTTTTTGACGGTATATTTCCAGTACTAAACTCGAGGATTCTAGCTAGATAGTTCTTGACATTCCCTTGGATGTTGAAGAAAAAGATGCAGGATTTTTCATTATTTATCATAGTTCCAGAGGTTTTCGTAAAGGTGTTAAGGATTTCTCTTATACGACGGGCTTCCTTCAAGGAGACCTGACAGAATAACATAGTGTCGTCGAAAAATTGTTGATGGGGGATGGGCATGTCATTACCCCAAATCCTTAGACCTTAAAGACATAATTTCCGAACCTCATGTTTTATGAACCGTCCTAGTCCTTTCGCTGCAATGATAAACAAGAAGGGTGATATAGGGTCCCCCTACCTAAGGCCCCGAGTTGGGTTGAAAGTCGATGTAGGAGTCCCATTCAGTAGAATAGAGACAACTAGGGAGGATATCATGGCCAGGATCCAGTTTATCCATCTTTGGGCAAAGCCGTGGGCTCTAAGAATACTTGATAGATACCCCAAACTGAGTCTGTCATATGCCTTGGATAAATCCAACTTCATCATCATACTAGGAATCTTTTGGGTCTTGAGAGAGTGGACTACCTCTTGGGACGTGATGAAGCCATCCAAGATTTGTCGACCTTCAACAAATCTTATTTATTCACGCGAGATGAGGTTGGGAAGGAGAGGTTTCAGACATTTTACAATAAGAGTAGCAATAATCTTGTAAGTGACATTACATAAAGCTATGGGCCGAAATCCTTTAGGATCTTTAGACTTTGCAGTTTTAGGAATCAAAGATATAAAAGTAGAATTCAAACTAGGGCATACCTTTTGGTTACATCTTGATTCCTCCACAACCTCTAGGACCTTTTTCCCCATGAATTTCCAGGTGGCTTGATAGAACTTGCGGTGAACCCATCAAGTTCAGGGGCTTTATTCTTTTGCATTTCGTGGACTATCTCTTCCACTTCTTCTAGGGTGGTTGCATGCATCAGGGGCATGTTCTGGTGGTCTCGAGTTACAAGGTAGGGTATGTGTTGCGTGATTCTTTGAATGGCTCCCGATCTATGCTCAAGGCCTTCTGAGAGAAGGTCTTTGAAGTGGTTGACCAAGAGTTCTTCCATTTCCTCATGTTGAACTCTTTGTTGTCCTTCCTCATCCTTTAAAGAGTATATTATGTTGTGTTGATGGTGGTGCACCATGGCTTCATGGAAGAATCATGTATTTCATTCTCCTTCCCTCAGCCACTGGACCCGGGATTTCTGATTCCAGAGGATCTCTTCCTACTTTCTACTTTCCTCCATCTTGTTTATCAGAAATCCTTCTTCTTGGACCAACTCTTCAGACCTCCCTTCTTGGATAATTTGTTGTTGGACTTCCGCCATTGGTTTGTTTATCTCGTTTTGATCCCTGATAATGTGTCCAAATTCTTCTTTATTCCACTTCCTGAGCTTCTTCTTTAGCTCTCTAAGTTTTAGTTGGAAGGTATGCAAACTATTTTTTCCTTGTTGTTCACTTCGAGTCCACCATTTATCTATTCTTTTTAAAGAATCTCGGGTCTCTGAGCCAGAAAGATTCAAAGTTGAAGGGGTGGTTCTTGGGTCTTGCTTTTAGGTCCACGTCCAGTCATACCGCCCAGTGATCTGGCCCCATACATGGGAGGATTGAGGCTTCCATGAAAATATCTTTTCTTATCAGTTGCTCCGAGAGTAGGAACCTATCTAGTTTGCATGATATTTGATGTGTCCCTCCTCTTCTGTTGTTCCAAGTGTGAACTCTATTGATTGTGGACATATCCACAAGGCCTATATTTGTTATGGTTTCTCTAAAGGTTTCCATATTTGCATTCGCCCTTCTCACTCCTCCCTTTTTTTCCCTTAGGGTTGTAATCATGTTAAAGTCCCCTCCCACTATCCATAAGTCCTCTGGGTAGAGGTTCCTCAAGTTTACCAGCTTTTGTAAGAAAGCTCCTCTTTCATCAGGGATATGAGGCCCATGTACCCCTATAAACAAGACCCATTCATTAGATCCTATATTCCGGAATTTTCCCGTGAGAATTCTCGGTAGTCTAACCCAGTCTTTGAACGAGACTTCCTCCGGGTTCCATAAAATTGCCAGCCCCTCTGTGCTACCATTAGCATCTTGAGCCATGACCTAATGCTCAGGCGTAAAGTTCTCCATTATTTCTTTCAACTTTCTTTCAATGATTTTAGTTTCTTGTATTATCATAATGTTGGGCTTGTCTTTTTTTTAATCTCTCTTTAAGGTATCTCTACTTGTCTATGTCGTTGAGGCCTCTAATGTTCCAGGTTGTAATAATCATTTCAACAATTTTAGGGGTTGATGAAAAACTTCTGACAATGGAACTACTCTTCCAGAATTCACCAGCAGCCCTTCAACCATCTAGATGGATTCATTCATCGTTCTCCTTCCTCTTTTTTCCCCCCTTTTCATTGTGTTCCCGCCTCTTGCCCTTCGCTGACTTGGGACCCTAAATGGTCTGTTTGGTTTATTATTGTTGAGCCCTATTTTTATTTATATTGTTGGAAGGTATCTTTATAGAGTTTTTTTGATCTTCAGGGATGAGCCTTTCATCCAAATGTCTCCATTCCTGTAGTAGCCGATTCATGACTTTCTCTTTAGCACTTAGGTCCTCTTTTTTATTATCAATCTCCATCAGGGTTTGTTCCACCATTTCATGTTGTTCGTCATTCCTTGATCTAATTCTATCTCCATCTTCTTCATTTTGTTTCCCTCCAATTCTTTGTCTTCTTGGCCTCTCGTTTCCTAGGTGCTATCTAGCGTTTTCTCTCCCATATTGTCCTCCTATAACACCGAAAAGCAGTTATTGGGTCTATGGTCTTTCTCGCTTTGGTTTGCTTTCTGGTTCCCTGGCTATCTTTGGTTCTGTTTTCTCCGATGCACCTCTTGGTACCCTTGGACATCTTCCTTTGCCATCATCTCCCCATTCCTTTTCTACACAGAGGCATTCTCCTTCTGGTTAAGGGGGCATGCCCAGAACAAGTGGCCATATTTGTGGCATTAGTGGCACCTAAAAGGTATGTGCTCGTAGTCTAAAGGTTGTGGCCATATCTCATCATGATATTCCAGCTCTATATAATCTGGGAGTGGCTCTGTAATATTCATGTGAACGCAAATCCAAGTATAGGAGGCATATCTGCCTTTTCTTGTCGAATCTGCCACTTTAAAAAAGGTTCCAATAGAGTTCTCGGTCCCTTTTAAGCTCTCAAGATCCCAGAAGTCCATTGGTAAGTCGAATAGTCGAACCCAGATTGGGGCAGCTAGGAGTTTTCCTGATCTGGGTTGTAGCGTTCTTCCCAACGCCTAATGAAGAGTCTTGCATTGTTAAAGAAATACGACCCATCTTCAAAAGCCCTCTCTTTATCTTCCAAGTTTGAGAAGATCACTATGAAGAATCCCTTTTCCCCAAGCTTGAGATCAATGTGGCCTTTCAGCTGTCATCGTCGTTGGATCCATTTAATCAACTCTTTCTCCCTCGGCCATGTCCCAATGAACTTACAGATTAGGGCATGATTCTTCATATATTTTTGATATTCCTCCAATTTGTTGTTCGAGATAATGAATCTTAGTTTTTTGGCAGCTCTTGGCAGGCATTTTCCTCCCAAACCTGCTTGCCATTTGGCTCCCAAGACTGGTATTCCTTTTAATCTTCCTCCATTGCCTCCATTTGCTCCATGCTGGCTTGATTCTTTGTAGTTACAAGAGGTTACTAAACAAGAAAGAAAATGAAACTGAATACAACCACACAAGTAAAAACTCAAGATTTACGTGGTAAAACCCTGACAGGGTGTCAAGGAAACATCCATGGGGCAAGGGATTGGAATTTCTATTCAATCAATAAATGATTCTGCCTTACAATAGTTTGGGCATTCATCATTTTTATATGAGCCTCCTCAGTTACATAACTGCTAATTTGGTATGAAACTAACTTGTCAATAACTAATACAATTTTACCCAAATTTACATTAATTAGTTATCAATTACCAACAAACTCCACCTTGACAACAATTTTCCTAATCCCTTGCCCATGCCTATTCATCATCTCTTCTGCAAGCCAAGAGAAGCTAAACACCATTGCAACTTCTCTATTGTAACTGGCTTTGTGAATATGTCTGCACAATTCTCCCGTGTATGGACCTTTTGAAGAGCTACTTTTCCGCCATCAATCACATGTCTCAGAAAATGATACCTTACATTAATGTGCTTGGTTCTGTTGTGATAAGCAGGATTTGTAGCTCAGTGAATAACACTCTCACTGTCACAAAGTACATTCACTTTCTCCTGCGTCCTTCCAATCTCATCAAGTAGACCCTTTAACTAGATTTCTTCTTTACTGGCATCTGAAGCAGCTATATATTATGCTTCAGTAGTGGACAATGCCACTGTTTATTAAAGCTTTGACATCCAACTAATTGCTCCACCTGCAAGAGTAAATACATAACCTGTAGTAGATCTTGTTTTGTCCAAATCACCTGCATAATCAGCATCTACATATCCGCGGGCTGATAGTTCACTACCATTAAATATGATGCAATGGTCACTTGTGCCTCTTAGATATTGAAGCACCCATTTCACTACTCACCAATGTTCTTCACCTGGATTTGCCATGACCCTGCTGACAACTCCAACTGCATGCGAAATGTCAAGTCTTGTAGATACCATCACATACATTAAGTTGCCTACAACATTTTCATATGATACATGAGACATATATTGCTTTTCTTCATCAGTGCTAGAACTCAAAACCGAAGAAAGCTTAAAATGGGAAGCTAATGGAACATTAATAGGTTTCACATTGTTCATACAGAACTTTTAAAGTACTTTATCCACATACTTCTGCTGTGATAACCAAAGCTTACCATTTTTCCTGTCTCCGTGTATCTTCATGCCCAAGATATGTTTTGTTGCTCTAAGATCCTTCATATCAAACGTCCTAGAGAGCTGAGCCTTTAACTTGTTGATCTCTTCCATGCTTTTGCTTGCAATAAGCATATCGTCAACATACAAAGCTAAGAAAATGAATATGTCATTGAAACTCTTAAAGTATACACAATGATAATACTCACTTCTAATAAAGTTCTGGCTCACCATGAAGGAGTCAAACTTCTTGTACCATTGTCTGGGAGACTACCTGTTATAGACATTTTTATGCCTTACAACTCTAAGCATGAAATTTCCATAAACCAAGGGATCCTAAGTCCCTAAAATTGTTGTTCCTGCCCCTAAAGGAACAAGGTCAACAAACTACAGCTTCTCCCAGAAGTTCTCCACCAGAAACCGCTCAGAAACAGTCAAATCAGGATCATTTCAGCTGCTCCACTAGCTAGCTGCGTTGCATAGCACCCCAGTACACTAGCTAGGTGCGTTGCAACGCACCTAAATGCACTACCAAGGTGCGCTGAGCGGGAAATGACAAATGGCAGTGTCATTCTGCGAGGTGGACAGACAATGGAAGCTTCCAGAATCTTCCCCAATGACACTTGCCTCACTGAGTTCGACCAAGGATGAGTAAGAGGCTCTCAGTCTCCAAGTGGAAGCAAGAACTGACAGAGAGAAGCCACAAGTCAAATCATAAGCTGACTCATCCTCTTTGCATACATCTATATATGGATCCCTCATCCCAGAGATCCAGAGGCTGGAATTTTGTACTTTGCAGAGAATTGCTGTTGGTTTTGAGATATAGATCAGTGCATTGGGTGATTTATGCTTTGTTGGAGGTGAAGAGGGGATTCCTTTGCTGGGGGGTTGATGCTGGATCAGGAATCATCGGTTGTAACTCCTCCTGGACCTTCTTGTTATATCAATAAAACTATTTGAGTTTCTCCTACATGCTTATGTATCAATGATGTTTTGTTATATTTGCATGTTTAGCTTAAATCTGATCCTAAGCTATTTATGAATGTAAATCCATGTCTTTGTGTAGTTTTCCTCTTCTATGATCTTGCAGGAACTTGGTGAAGCTGGGCAAGTGAAGGAGCAGGTAGCTGGAAGCTGTCAAAGAGGAGAGAGATTGGATCAAAGGACTAGCGCAAGACACAGGTTAGTTCATCCTATTCCTCTTCATTTACAGTTCATAAAGAAGAATATGAAAGTAGTTTTCCTTGTTTGTTGCTAAGGCACTGTCACACCTTAGTGGGATAGGGGCGTTCTGAGTAGACACTTTTCCCAACAACAAAATGGCGACTCCGCTGGGGAGCGTGTCTAGTTAGTTTGTTTGTGTTTCTCTTGTTGTTTGTTTCATAAACACAGAAGTGGCAATCGAACTGAATTTTCCATTATCAAATGCAAAGTAGACACCTGCTACTTCAATCCACTCACTGGATTTGTTTATGATTTGAACAGCTGATTCACAAATGATCTGATTACCCTTTGTGATAGCTCTTAGACCTCCTTTAAATCCACCCTCTGGTTGTGCATTACTGATTGCTTTTACTCGGCCAAAAACCATAGATTAAACTGCAAACCGTGACCCAGAACCCGGATAGAAGTCTCGTTTCTGCCCCAGCGCAGGCTCTGTGAAGAGGTTCTGCATTTCAACGCAGGTCCCGAGAGGGCTACCTGCGCTGCAATTCAGTTTCTATGTACAACAGGTGCGCTGATCAGCCTTGCCCTGTGCAGCTGAGGTTCTTTGCTTCATTTTTTCAGTTTTGTCTTTGATTTTGCAGCCTGTAATCAGTGTGTGTCTGTTTTAAAACCCCTTTTCTTTGCCTTAATTCCGCCTCCTTTGTACAAAAAGACTGTAGATGTTCTTTGTGTGTTTGTTACATCATTTACAGTTTTCCATTGAAAGAGTAGAATAGTCATACTGTCGTCCTTGGATTTAGATCTGTCGTAAGTGTCGATTTTGATCTTAGGAAAAAGTTTGTTTGCTGTTGACAGTTGATTATACTTTTACTTTTACCTTTGGTTTGAATTTGTCACTTTCTAGTGTCGAAACGAGTGTTTATTTCAAAATCATAGAGTGTCGTAATCTTCTCTACCTTTTTGATTTCGAAAAGAAGCTTGTTTGTGTTTTTCACTTGAAAGCAAATTCAGATTTGTACATCAACTTTCTTTTTAGGCATCAATATTAAGAAAGTGAAAACAAATACATGCATATGTGCATTTGCATATTGATAGTTTGTATGGCTTGATTTAGGAAAAGTGCATTTACAGTGTGCTCTTTGCTCTTTGAGAAAAGATTGTGTCTTTCTTTTCCCCTTGTAGCTAGGATTTTCATTGTTGAAAAGAGATAAAAGATTTTTTTATCATCTTTAGATTGCATTTAGGAATTACATCTACATCTCGTGGTGAACCAAAAAGGCAAACTTCATAAGAAAGATCAACTTAAAATAAATTGAATGAATCTAACAACGCTTTGAAACTTAACGCACAACATAGAGGTCTAGGCTAGAGACGTATTCCGGCGTCGTAAAGCCTGGTAACTGTTGTCCTCACTGATGGTTGGGTGATTCCTCCACTGTGAGACGATAAGTGCCAGTACGGACCTGTTCTCCCACGTACCGTCGAGTATATATTGGGAGACCCCTATAGGCTTAAAACCTTTTATCCATAGGAAGCTGTGTCGGCCGCCCTACTGATCGCAATGCACCGAACACAGCATTCGGGAAGATTGACTGCCGTACCGTAAAACGTATTCTGCAGTTTTGTGATTGGTTTGGTACTCCCTCTACCTAGATCTCCAGAGCAGTCCCTTTCGTTCCTTTTCAGACTCCTTAACGGAAAAGGTCCATCTGAGCACTTGTCACTTCAGGCTCATTAAAAATCGAAGGAGACTAGAGTCATCTTTTGTTTTTTCTCGACTCTTAAAAATTGAAAAAACAAGTTGTGTCTAAAGCGTCTAAAAATTTATTTTAAACGGAATATTCATTACCCCTTTCCTACGTTGATCTTGGGTTGAGAAAATGGAGTCTACCAACCAAGGAATTCCCCTTGGTGGAAATCCTAGTCCCTTCTCCTCTTGGGGAGATGTTGGTGCACCCCATATGGCCACCTTGTCGCTTCCAGGACTGACAATTGGCTTGCCAGTATGGCTCTTCTCAACCAATGTCGTTCAGAACACCACTATTCCTGAACAATCGAATCAGCAGTTAGACCAGTCCAGAGTTACCCACCAACCTTCTACTTCCTCTAATTCTTCCTCTCCTCCTTCCTCTTCGCTTGATGGGGCTGGCAAAGCCAAAAGTCAAGTTCCTAAGGAGAAGAAGGAAAAGAAGAAGAAAGAGAAGAAGAAGAAGGAGCCAAAAGCGAATGGGGGCAAACGAGTGTCGTCTAACGAAAATCCACACACTGCACCAACCAGGCCTAAATCGCCATGTGTCATTTGCAAGGGAGACCACTTTCACAGAGATTGTCCTTGCATCCCTCGGATACTAAGGGACTGGTCTCCCCGTTTGCACAATCCGGTGTCGTCAACCTCTGATGGCCATGTTGACAGCACACCGTCAACTAGTGAAAGTGAAGCCACAGGACAAAAAGGGAAAGCTAGATTTCCCTGTAAACTGTGCGAAGGCGATCATGCCATCCACCGTTGTCCCTTCTTAGATGAGGCTAAAAGAGTTTTGGAAGATTGTCCGGTTTCACCGTTGCGACTTCCTCCTGGATATAAAAAACTCTTGCCGAGTCCGTCGCTAGTTGAGAATCCAGCTGGCCCGCTCAAGTGGTCGGCTGAAGCGCCTATCATTGAAGATAAACCATCTGAATCCATACCAGACGAAAGTCAAAAGGTCGAGACGGCAGTTGACCCGGTCTTGCCTTCAGAGGTTTTATCCTCAGATGATACCGTCACGGGAGAGAGCAAGGATGACACCGTCCAAATACTCTTCATAAACACAGACTTCGACGAACATGGGAGCAATTTACCCGTTCCTTTACCGTAGGAAGGAAGCTCGTCAGAGCCATACCCGGTCGTCTACTCGGTCCCACCTCCAAGCAACCTAGTTGTCTCCTTCGACTGGAATCAACTAGGCAGACCCCGCCTACCAGCAAGTGTACCATTCCGGATTATCGTCCAAATATATAGAATGGTCATGGCTGGTACAATCATAGATGAGGGGGCTTCTGTGAGTATCATTTCCTCTATTGCTTGGAAAGCGCTTGGTTCGCCACCGCTTTCGCCTGAGTTGAGAAATCTGACAGGCTTTGATAAAGGAACCAGTCGGCCTTTAGGGATCCTTCCCAATGTGCCCATAACATTGAGAGGGAAGACAGTTCAAATGAACGTAATGGTAGTCCAAGGACCCTTAGATTACAATCTACTCCTTGGGCGAGACTATATTTATTGCATGGGAGCCATCGTCTCCTCACTCTTTAGAGTAATGCGTTTTCCGCACGAAGGAAGAGTGGTCAAGCTCGTATACCAGCTTTCATTTCCCGGATCACGCATAGCAAATAGTCATATACCATCCCTAAATGGTCTCTTCACGCAAGAAATGTCTCAACCCCCAGTTCGTCCTCCCGATGAGCCCGAGTAATTCAGAGGGATATGACTGAAACCCAGGGGGCATGCGTCCTGGTCTGCTTCGGCAGGAAAACTTCGGGTATAGGGTAGGTTTCCGCGGGAGAATATGACTAGTCTATACCCCGTCCGTCAGTGGAAGAGGGGTTATTCTAGAAAAATATTCTCTTGTCAAAGTTATGTGAGTGGCGCTCGTTGTTGCTCACCTTTGTTTATCTCGGTAGACATCGCCGAGGAAATGTTTTATTTTCACCGCGAATAGAGCAATCTTTGGTAACCTGTAAGAGGTAGGCCTTTCCTGATAGAACAAATGTTTTGTCAGCAAATTGAGGGGTAACCTTGAAACCATATTTTATACCTGGGGGCATGCAAACCTTTTGGAATGCAAGCAAGGGGCGGCTATTTATTTTTTAAATTTTTAGGTCCTCCCTTTAAACCCGTAGGCTAACCCTTTAAACTCGTAGGATTAGTCGTTTCCTAACTTGCATAAAGAAAGGATGTGGGGCAAAAATCTAAATGTTGCCGTTTATATGAGACATTCTTATCATATGACTGGATTATCGAGCAGTTTTAGCACATAGTTCAAGCTCGTTAAAAAATAAACATAAGACCGAGCAAGTGTTTCAATCCGTGTTTAAGCTCGTTAAAAAATGAACTATCCTCCAGTAAATAACCACCGTGAATGTAGCATTATCAGCCATTAAAGCCTTGGTCGTGTTTGCACCGTCACCTCCACTTTTCATTGGCCAATCATTCACCTCCATTTGATTGTTTACCCATTTTGAGGAACAGCTGCGAAGAGTGATTTCACTAGCCATCCTTGTGACACTGCTGTGATTGGAAAATTCCAAACCTTACCTGGAATCAGTTGCTGCCCATTTTATCACTCGTTCCTCAAAAGACGAGTCTTCTTTAAGCTCTTTTCATCTGACTCGTAAAATATGAAAAGATTGCCGAGTTTTGGCCTTCCAGCTCGTTAAAGCGACCGGAAGTGCTATCCCTCCTCTAGATTTTAATCTTTTTGGACCTGAGGGATTATTGCACAAAAAGATCGAGTGCTTGTGTTGTTCGGCTCGTTAAAACTATCGAAAATTCATCCCTTTTGTATTGTTTTATACTTTTTCGGACTTAAGGGATTAGATGACGAAAAAGGAATTCCAGAGTTAACTTTACGTACCTTTTCAGACTCTCTAAAAATGAAAAGGACTGAGTTATCTTTGTCGTTAAACTCGTTAAAAAGATTAATAGCGACAAACTTGTCTTTAGACGAGAACGAGTTTCACTATCGCTAGGCTCGTTAAAACATAGCGATGGGTTTGCCCGAAGGGAAAATTATAGAACAAGCATATGTTATCCTCCTCAAGCTTGACAAAAATAAAGAGGTACTGGTCAGCAATGACTGGGGAAAAATTGGGAAGAAACTCAAAGAATCTTTATTGGTAGCAAGTCGCTCTTGAACATGACACTTCCACTCCGTGCCTGAGTCGGGTTGGGTTGTTTCATTCACCGGTCACATCACCATGGTCACGCCATACCATCCACATTTGGGGTAAATGCTACCGATCCATCACATAAGTGTCACCGACATGTTCAAGAGAAGTCATCCAGAGAAGTCACCCGTGTTCCATCCACTACCATACATTATACTTCATTCCTTCATGACCGCCATCCTGAACCATATATCATCAGATCGTTTTCACCTCCATCAAAATCATTTGCTCCGTTCCTTGTCATTGATGTGGGATTCATTAAGGCCCTCCTTTGATGGGTCGCTTCTTGTCGACAACAGCTCATTATCCAAGAAGTTGATCTAGGAACACCCCATTCAGTACTTTGAAGCTTGCATGCCTCAATGGCAAGTTTCTCACTTCCGGCGACAGGTATGCATCAAAGACCTTCGACCGAAAGATTTTGCGTGGTGTTCAATGCCAAGTCCTTTATTCACACCACGTGAATTTTACTGGAGTACCTTGAGGGTCATCATCATTATCGGTGATTCCTCTCGCGCTTGTTAACAATTTACATCATCGACTGGTAATCAAGCGATGTCTTTCCATGTTCGACTTCAAAACATTTCTCACATGGATCCACTTGTACTACGAGTGAAGATCGGATGAGATTGAAGACCCCAGATCTAGTTTCATCCATCCGGGCTGCGATATATATTCAGGAAAAATAAAGACATTGACATGTACAGCATTGCAGCACAGATAATCATCCTACCAAAAGGATGATGACTTCATCAAAATCATCAGTCTACCATCAGACGATTGTCTGTCCTATGTACATAAAAATGAATTTATAAAGCTGAGCATGGGAATGCCCACCTCAGCTAGATCATGAAAGCAGTATGAAGATAATGTATTGTATTGTATATTATTACAGGTCTCCTCCCAGCATTGAAAGAACTTTGGATCCTCCTAATAAAGCATTTCACCCGATAAACAGCCTCATACTTTAGGGGGCAACTGTTATAGACATTTTTGTGCCTTACAGCTCTAAGCATGAAATTTCCATAAACCAAGGGATCCTAAGTCCCTAAAAGTGTTGTTCCTGCCCCTAAAGGAACAAGGTCAAAAAACTACAGCTTCTCCCAGAAGTTCTCCACCAGAAACCGCTCAGAAACAGTCAAATCAGGATCATTTCACCTGCTCCACTAGCCAGTTGCGTTGCATAGCACCCCAGTACACTAGCTAGGTGCATTGCAACGCACCTAAATGCACTACCAAGGTGCGCTAAGTGGGAAATGACAAATGGCAGTGTCATTCCGCGAGGTGGACAGACAATGGAAGCTTCCAGAATCTTCCCCAATGACACTTGCCTCACTGAGTTCGACCAAGGATGAGTAAGAGGCTCTCAGTCTCCAAGTGGAAGCAAGAACTGGCAGAGAGAAGCCACAAGTCAAATCATAAGCTGACTCATCCTCTTTGCATACATCTATATATGGATCCCTCATCCCAGAGATCCATAGGTTGGAATTTTGTACTTTGCAGAGAATTGATGTTGGTTTTGAGATAGAGATCAGTGCATTGGGTGATTTATGTTTTGTTGGAGGTGAAGATGGGATTCCTTTGCTGGGGGGTTGATGCTGGATCAAGAATCATCGGTTGTAACTCCTCCTGGACCTTCTTGTTATATCAATAAAACTATTTGAGTTTCTCCTACATGCTTGTGTATCAATGATGTTTTGTTATATTTGCATGTTTAGCTTAAATCTGATCCTAAGCTATTTATGAATGTAAATCCATGTCTTTGTGTAGTTTTCCTCTTCTGTGATCTTGCAGGAACTTGGTGAAGCTGGGCAATTGAAGGAGCAGGTAGCTGGAAGCTGTCAAAGAGGAGAGATATTGGATCAAAGGACTAGCGCAAGACACAGGTTAGTTCATCCTATTCCTCTTCATTTACAGTTCATAAAGAAGAATACGAAAGTAGTTTTCCTTGTTTGTTGCTAAGGCACTGTCACACCTTAGTGGGATAGGGGCGTTCTGAGTAGCCACTTTTCCCAACAACACTACCTCAAACCATACAATGATTTCCTGAGCTTGCAAACTAATCTTCTGTTGCGACCTTGTACAAAACCTTCTAGTTGTTCCATATATAACTCTTCATTCAAATCACCATGTAGAAAAGTTGTTTTAACATCTAACTGTTCTAACTCAAGGTTAAGTAATGCAGTTAGTGCCAACACAGTACGAATAGAAACAAGTTTTACAACTGGTGAAAGAATCTCATGAAAGTTGATACCTTCTACCGGAGAATACCCTTTTGCTACCAGTCTCACCTTATACCTTTCGATACTTTCATCAACTTTCCGTTTCAATTTGAAGAACCATTTGCATCCAACAACACTTCTCCCTTCAAGAAGTTCTAGAAGATCCCAGGTATTATGCTTGGCTAAGAAATCCATTTCTTCTTCCATAGCCGTTTTCCATTTTTCGTCATCCGTATCATCTACTGCTTCCTGATAACAAGAAGGTTCCCCATCTTCAATAATCAAAGCAAAAGATGACGCAGAATCTTCCTACCTTTTGGTAGTTTTCCATAAGAGTCTGATTCATACGTTCAACAACACCATTTTGTTGAGGAGTATAAACAACATTTTTGTGTCTAACAATTCCTTCATCCTTATAGTATTGTTCAAATTCTATTGAAGTGAATTCACCACCATTGTCAATGCTTAAACATTTAATTGATTTGCCTGTTCTTTTCTCTACCATTCTTTAAATTGCTTAAAGATATTGAATACGTCAGCTTTCTTTTTCAGCATAAAGACCTAAACTTTATGGGAGAAATCATCAATAAACGTTAAAAAATATAGAACACCTCCATATGATACAACAAGAGATGGTCACCACAGATCATAATGAATATAGTCTAAAATATCAAGGAAACATGAAAACATCCATGGGGCAAGGGATTGGAATTTCTATTCAATCAATAAATGATTCTCCCTTACAATGGTTCGGGCATTCATCAATTTTATATGAACCTCCTTAGTTACCGCTGATTCGGTATGAAACTAACTTGTCAATAACTAATACAATTTTACCCAATTTACATTAATTAGTCGTCAATTACCAATATTCTCATACTGCAACATCCCTATAAGAAGGGATCTCTCCCCTCCATTCCACTCATTGCTTTCTCAACAGAGCGTCACGGGTCATTTTTGATGTCCTTCTTTTGGTAGTACTCTAGCAGGGTTGTCAACACAGAGCCGTGGAAACCCTACAAACCCTACTGCGCGCGCTCCTTGCGTTTTCTGCTCTCATCTCTCCAAGCAAATCCAATCAAAGTCTTTTTCATTGGAAAGATTATTTTGATTACATTGTATGATGTTATAAAATATACATCCGATAATATATATAACTCAATGAACGTGTAGAGCAGAATAAACAATTCCTGTAATTTATATTTTATAATGTAATATTAATTAACGTTTTATGATGTTATAAAAAGTGCATCCAATAATGTCTGTAACTGGATGAATGTGTAGAGAAAAATCAATAAGAAAGAAACAATTCCTATTTTATACTTTAATACTAATTAACCACTTTGCAACTTCATTTCCTTGTTATGCTAATAACATCTTCCATCAAAAAAATTGCATATGTGAAAAGGAAGAAACCATCCAGACTAGCCATCATCTCGCTTCAAAAACTTTTGTATATATGAAAAATGAAGAAACCATCAAGTCGTTTTCAAAATGGGAAGAGCAGGTGGGCATATTAAAATGCACGGATATGAAATTTTCTAATAAAGTAGGCACAATGCTTCACATATCCAAACATTCTAAAGTTTATGATGCGTTACTGATGCGACTATCGACTGTGAAAGATGAAGGTATAGTGCTGCACATATCCAAACCTTTTTCAAATTATTATCGACTGTGAAAGATGAAGGTATAGTGCTGCACATATCCAAACCTTTTTCAAATTATTTGCGTGGAAAAGGTTAGAACCAATAAGCTTTTGGGTTTAAATTTTAAATTGTTATTTGGAAATGTATAATGCAAAACACTCTGGCACCTGCAACATATTTTATAATTATTTAGAAACGTACAATGCACAACAGACCTGACACCCAAAATTGTCAAACATACCAAAAATAAAGCGTGCACAGAGAGCTCACTGCCTTTAATTTCTGAAATTCATTTTATATTTTAAGAAACATAATCTCACATTTTTTCGGTGGCTAGAAAACAAAAACCATATATTTTAATTGAGCACAACAAACACATTTGACTTTATTGATGCTCTTTCATTTGCAGAGAAAATTTGGATCTAATCTGACAGATCTATTTAAATCTAACTTGTCTCTGGCCTCTCATCCATGGCCCGAGTTTTTATTTCGTTTCTTCTCTGTTCGAAACTTGTTTTGCAGGTGGCCAGTCTCAATTCTAAGTATTGGAGAAAGAAAGTTGGTATCTACAATGGATGATTTGCAGAGCAATGGGTTGGATATTATTGGAAAGCTAATGTCCAATGGAATAAACCATCTTCAAGTGCAGGATAGGTATATCCTACCGGCCAATGAACGTCCTCGGATGTCTGAGGTCTCTTTCTCATAGGGCCTTCCTCTGGTGGATCTCAAAGACCTTGATGGCCCTTACAGAAGCAGGTTTCTCCAGGAAATCGGGCGTGCATGTGAGGAGTGTGGCTTTTTCCAGGTACACAAACCTACATGTTGAAAACGTAATTTCAACAGCGTATGTACTGCGCCTGAGTTGACCCGTAAAGCAGTAGTTAATGCACCCAAAACCGCTCAGCAAAACCACCAGAGCATATCGGACCGCCTTTGATCAGAAAGCAGTTTCCGTATAATCGAGCCCGATCCAATCATCCTCGGCCACGTGGTCCTCTCTATACGTCAGCAGAACTGACATTTCGGACGCTAAAGTTCAGCATGAAGTGGGCTCCCGATATTCATTCCAGCCGTCCGATCGCCTTCAAAGTTCTCCTTCGTCCATCATTCAACCTGCATATGAGCCAACATTAAATACTTGCGTGGAATAAAAACAAATTTTGGTGACCGCTGGTAAAATAATTTAATGAATTAAATGTGCCCGTAGAAGTATTGGTAAGAGTTTTAAATTTTAATGTTTTTTTATATATACCAAAGTATGGGCAAGTCAACGTACTGATAAGTTTTTTTTGTTGTTTATTGATATATATAATGTTTCTTATCCATTTTTGTATGTAACAAAAAAGGCATGAAACGCACAGCGTGTGCGAAAAACAAATATTACCAGAGTCCATTGTGAGAGAAATTGCACAGCAGTGCATGAAGAAAAGAACAGAGGGAAGCCCATATGTTTTTGTAGAAAGTTTTTATATGTGTTGATTTTTGCAAGGAGGATATGCACAGCAGTGCGGGGAGTATGAGCATATAATTTCTTTTGGAGCTGCATATGTAAATTTATTTTTACAGCAGTTTATGTAAAATCTTTTCACATCAGTAAATGTAAATGGGTTTTTACACACCAGCAATGTAAATTCTCAGGTGGAGACAGGGTTTTGTTGAATGTATTTTTGGTGAATCCCTCTCAGTAAAAGAGGATGAATATGTATCAGGCATTATATTTTAATGAATAGAAATAATTTTCTGGGTATGTAATACTCTGTTCTCAGAATTTTTTTTTAAAAGCTTCCCTGTGCAAAAGATCTTGTGGAGAGAAGGAAACAGAGCATTGCCTCTGTGTGTTCAGTTTTTTTTTGTTTTTGGGATTTTACCAAAAAAATCCCCAACAGTGGTATCGGAGCAAGTTCAGGCTCTTTGAAGGTGTTCAAGAAGCTAAAGAAAGGAGTTCTTTCGCTGCAACAGCTTCTCCAGCAGAGTGAAGACTCAGTCAACAAAAGAATCCAGGTATTCCTCAAAAAAAAAAAAAATTGAGTTATTGTTGAAGAAAAACTCAGTGTTTTTAAACACACAGTCAAGAATTTAAACCATAGTTTAAAATGCAAGGAATGGCTAGCACCAGCACTAGCATGGGTATGTTTAACACCCAGTTCCCACAGTTTAATGGGAAGAACTATGACTACTGGTCAATAACCATGAGAGCTTTATTTATCTCTCAAGATTTATGGGAATTAGTTGAATATGGGTTTGAAGAACCAGCAGATGAAAATCAATTTAACAACTTAACTTAGGCAGAGAGAGATCTGCTGAAGAGCAATAGGAAGAAGGATGCAAAATCCATTGTATTGTTGTATCAAGTAGTGGACCAGAGTGTGTTTCCAAGGATAGCAGCAGCTAAGACATCCAATGAAGCATGGCAAACCCTCAAGACGGCCTATCAAGGCATGGAGAAAGTGAAGATAGCAAAACTACAATTGCTGAGGAGAGATTTGGAAAATCTGAGCATGAAGGAGTCAGACACCAGACTCATTCTTCACACATGTGATTGGTCTGGTCACACAGATGAGGACTCATGGAGAAACCCTTGAAGAAAGGAGGATTGTGGAGAAACTGTTGAGGGTCCTACCCTCAAAGTTTGATGTGATTGTCACCACCATAGAAGAGACAAAGGATCTCTCAAACTTTTCAGTTGATGAGCTTCATGCATCACTGATAACACATGAGCAGAGGTTGAGTAGAAATGAAAACTCATCTCTAGAGCAAGCCTTTAAGACCCAGATGTCTTTTGGAAGAGGAAGAGGTCAAGGCAGAGGAAACAAGAGAGGAAGAGGCAGAAGCCAGAATAGAGGTGGAAGGAACAGTCCAGCAAATGCTCAAGGAAGAGGCAGCAATCCAAATCAGAACAAAGGCCAAGGCAGCAACCAACAAAGAGAACAACATCATGCTCAAGGACAAAGGTATGAAAAATCCAATGTCCAATGTTAATACTGTAAAAAATATGGGCATTATACCAGTGAATGTAGGAAGAAGCAACATGATATGAGTAATCGACAAAATGCAAATGTCACTAGAGAAAACATCAGCCAAGATAATGTGTTGTTAGCTTGTAACATGGCTGAAACAAACAGTGAGGACATATGGTTTTTAGACTCAGGTTGCAGCAACCATATGACAAGAAACATAGCCCTCTTTTCTGCCCTAGATAAAAATGTGAAATCAGAAGTCACACTAGGAACTGATAGCAAAATTTCTGTTATGGGAAAAGGAGAGGTAAAAATATTTACAAAGAAGGGTGAGAAGAAAACCATAGCAAATGTCTACTATGTCCCCGGAATGAGATGTAACCTCTTGAGTATTGGATAGCTTGTTCAAAAGGGTTACAATGTTTTCTTTGAAAATGATGTATGCACCATCATGGATATAGCACCCAGCAAACGATGCATTGTTGAAGTGAAGATGACAAGGAACAGGATGTTCCCTCTTAGAATAAGAGCAGATTTGAAAAACAAAGGAGAAATTGCAGCAGTTACCCAAGAGGCTTTCCAGAGCGTGCCAAAGGATGAAAATTGCTTGTGGCACTTGAGATTTGGACATCTCAATTTTGGAGGTCTAAACTTGTTAAGTAGAAAAGGAATGGTAAGAGGATTACCATTGATAGAGAAACCAGACAACCTCTGTGAAGGTTGCATTTTGGGGAAACAACATAGAGAAATTTTTCCATCAGGTAAAAGCATAAGGGCAAAGGCACCCTTAGAGATCATCCACTCAGATTTATGTGGACCGATGCAAGCTCCATCATTAGCACGCAGCCAATATTTCCTAACATTTATTGATGACTTTACAAGAAAAACTTGGGTATATTTTCTTAAAAACAAAAGTGAAGTGTTTGAAAAATTCCGAAATTTCAAAGCACTTGTGGAGAACCAAAGCGGGCTGCATATAAAATTTTTGAGAATTGACAGAGGAGGTGAGTATATCTCCAAGGAATTCCTATGATTTTGTAGAGAAAATGGAATTCACAAATAGTTTACAGCTAGGTACACCCGACAGCAAAATGGAGTTGCTGAAAGGAAGAACAGGACCATCATGGATATGGCAAGGAGCATGCTGAAGGCAAAGCATTTGCCAAATGATTATTGGGCTGAAGCTGTAAATTGTGCAGTGTATATTTTGAACAGGTGTCCTACAAAAGCAGTGTTGAACAAAGTGCCGGAAGAAGCATGGAGTGGGAGAAAGCAAGGTGTCACCCACTTGAAAGTTTTTGGATGTGTGGCCTATGCACACATACCAGATCAGCTAAGGAGGAAGTTGGACAACAAAGGGGAGAAATGTATCTTCATTGGATACAGTGAGGAATCCAAAGCTTACAGGTTGTATATCCCATCTACCAAGAAGTTTTTTGTCAGCAGAGATGTTCAATTCATTGAGGAGGAAGCTTGGGATGGAAGCATAGAGAAAACAGTGAATGTTAAAAACTGTTTGTCTCATGATGAAGATGATGAGGAGGTGGCTGAAATGCATCCCCAAACAGCAGCGCCAACACAAGGACAGCAAGGGACACCATTGAGGATAAATGAAAGTGCTTCTCCAAGCACATCACAAGGAGGAAATTCAAGTGCATCTTCAAGCACTTGCACACCAAATGAACGAGGTAAGAAGTTTAGAAATCTAAGTGATATTTATGATGAAGGAATGAATTCCTTATTTGCCTTGTATTGTCATGTTGATGATCCTATTCATTTCGAAGATGCAATTAAAGATAGGAAATGGATAGAAGTTATGGATGAGGAAATCAATGCCATAGAGAGAAACAAAACATGGGATTTGGTTGAGCTACCAAAAGGCAAAGAAGTCATTGGAGTGAAATGGGTTTACAAGACCAAGAGCAATGCTGAAGGTAAAATAGAAAGACACAAGGCAAGGCTGGTTGTCAAAGGGTACAAGCAGCAATATGGGAGAGATTATGAGGAGACTTTCGCACCGGTTGCAAGAATGGAAACCGTGAGAGCAGTGTTGTCCATAGCAGCTCAAAACAAATGGAAAGTTTACCAAATGGACGTGAAGTCAGCATTCCTAAATGGAGTGTTAATGGAAGAGGTTTACATTGAACAACCTCTAGGCTATGAGAAGAAAGGTGAAGAGCACAAAGTGTGCAAATTGAAGAAAGCTCTTTATGGGCTGAAGCAAGCGCCAAGAGCATGGTACAGCAGGATAGATTCCTATCTATTGGATAATGAATTTGACAAGTGTGAAGGAGAACCCACCGTCTACATCAAAGAAAAAGATGGTAAAATTTTAATTGTTGTCTTATATGTTGATGATGTTATTTTCACAGGTAATGATGATCAGCTCATTGAGAATTTTAAATCAGTCATGAAAGAGGAATTTGAAATGACTGACATGGGTTTCTTGAGATACTTTTTAGGCATAGAAGTAGATCAAAATGAAAAAGGAATTTTTATCTCACAAGCTAGATATGTAAATCAAGTGTTGGGCAGATTTAACATGCAAGAATGCAAAGCAGCGATCACTCCCACAGTAATGGGATTAAAACTCAGCAGAGAGGACAGAAGCAAGGATTTTGATCCTAGTTTGTACAAGAGTATTGTTGGCAGCCTTATGTATTTAACAGCTACTAGGCCTGACATTATGTTTGCTGTTAGTTTAATTTCCAGATTCATGGAGAGGCCAAAGGAAGCACATTGGCAGGCAGCAAAAAGAATTCTGAGGTATGTCAAAGGTACCAAAATTTTTGGCATTTTATATACTGTCTCAGAACATTCAGATTTAGTTGGATACACTGATAGTGATTGGGCTGGAAGTATAGATGATCGGAAAAGCACTTTCGGTTATGTCTTTCATATGGGTTCAAGAGCCATTTCATGGGCTTCTAAGAAGCAATCTATTGTAGCATTGTCTACAGCAGAGGCTGAATATGTGGCAGCTACAGCAGCAGCATGTCAAGCAGTTTGTATGAGAAGAATGTTGAGGAGCTTAGGCAAAGAGCAGGCAAAAGCGACAGTGATTTTTTGTGACAATAGCTCAGCTATTGCATTGTCAAAGAATTCAGTGTTTCATAAGAGAACGAAACACATTGATACAAGGTTTCACTACATCAGAGAATTGGTGAACAATGGAGAAATTGTCCTAGAACATTGCAGGACTCAAGAACAGGTAGCAGACATTTTGACAAAGCCATTGGATCAGAAAAGCTTTGAATTTTTGAGAAAGTGTTTGGGTATGACCGAATGCCCAGCAGTTGAAATTAAAGGGGAGTGTTGAAAACGTAATTTCAACAGCGTATGTACTGCGCCTGAGTTGACCCATAAAGCAGCAGTTAATGCACCCAAAACCGCTCAGCAAAACCACCAGAGCATATCGGACCGCCTTTGATCAAAAAGCAGTTTCCGTATAATCGAGCCCGATCCAATTATCCTCAGCCACGTGGTCCTCTCTATATGTCAGCAAGACTGACATTTCGGACGCTAAAGTTCAGCGTTAAGTGGGCTCCCGATATTCATTCCAGCCGTCCGATCGCCTTCAAAGTTCTCCGCCGTCCATCATTCAACCTGCATATGAGCCAACATTAAATACTTGCGTGGAGTAAAAACAAATTTGGTTGACCGCCGGTAAAATAATTTAATGAATTAAATGTGCCCGTAGAAGTATTGGTAAGAGTTTTAAATTTTAATGTTTTATTATATATACCAAAGTATGGGCAAGTCAACATACTGATAAGTTTTTTTTGTTGTTTATTGATATATGTAATGTTTCTTATCCATTTTTGTATGTAACAAAAAAGGCATGAAACGCACAGCGTGTGCGAAAAACAAATATTACCAGAGTCCATTGTGAGAGAAATTGCACAGCAGTGCATGAAGAAAAGAACAGAGGGAAGCCCATATGTTTTTGTAGAAAGTTTTTATATGTGTTGATTTTTGCAAGGAGGATATGCACAGCAGTGCGGGGAGTATGAGCATATAATTTCTTTTGAAGTTGCATATGTAAATTTATTTTTACAGCAGTTTATGTAAAATCTTTTCACAGCAGTAAATGTAAATGGGTTTTTACACACCAGCAATGTAAATTCTCAGGTGGAGACAGGGTTTTGTTGAATGTATTTTTGGTGAATCCCTCTCAGTAAAAGAGGATGAATATGTATCAAGCATTATATTTTAATGAGTAGAAATCATTTTCTGGGTATGTAATACTCTGTTCTCAGAAATTGTTTTTAAAAGCTTCCCTGTGCGAAAGATCCTGTGGAGAGAAGGAAACAGAACATTGCCTCTGTGTGTTCAGTTTTTTTTTGTTTTTGGGATTTTACCAGAAAAATCCCCAACACTGCAGTCTGCCTCCTTATGTCAATGAAAACTGGATTATCCTTCACTCAGACCAAAAAGTCATATATTGCAAACTAACCTAGCCTAGCCATGCAGTTCTTTTCACCAAGAGGCTCTTATATTAGTAGTGGTTAGGATCCTGAATATTATAGAAAAAAGTGGTGGTATTTAAAGATAGTGTTGTTAGGAAATATGGAATTTTTATATATTTAAGTTAGACGCATTAAAAATTCTAATTCTAATGAATATTATGAACAAAATTATTAAAAAAATCATAAATTATTATTAGAAATAAATATTATAAACAAAACCATAAATTATCATTAAAAATGAATATTATGAGCAAAACCATGAATTGTCATAAACTTAAAACCAATAACACATTTAAACTTATAACAAAATCTATACATAAATTTGTTATTGATATAAAGTTTTGTTAATTCCCCTATTATATCATCACTATAGTATTGAATAAGTAATGATGTATACTTTTCTGGCCATGGCATATATGGTTGATATGATTGATGACAGATAGTGAACCATGGAGTGCCAGATACTATCATGAAAAGTACGAGGGGATTGCCCGGGAATTCTTCGAAATGCCTGTGGAACATCGAGCATGTCTCTACTCAGAGAACCGAAAACAGCGAGTTCGGCTTTCTACAAGCTTCAATGTTCACAAAGAAAAAGTCCATAATTGGAGGGATTATTTGATACATCCTTGCCATCCTGTGGAGGAAGTCATGGGCTCCTGGTCTGAAAAACCTATAGATTACAAGTAAGTAATTAATGTTTTTACCCTATCAAAGGATAATGATATGGATAATAGCTTGAATGGTAGTGTACTTAATTCCCTTTAAAGACAATACATGTTAACCAGTGTAACAAAGATTTGAAAATGTTAAAAATTATAATCATTTAATATTTTGATATTGAAATAACCATCATGGTCATTAGCTTGGCTTTACCCTGATTTATAAATCTATATTAATCTGGATCTATAAATATAGAACTTGGATCTACAAGTATTATGTATAGATTTTGTCATTAGCTTGGCTTTACCTTGATTCAATACAATTCTATATTAATCTGGATTTATAAATATAGAAGTAGGACTTATAAGTATTATATATAGATTTATTTATATTATAGAAAAAATTCTATATTGCATGAGTTTTTGGTAACTGGAAATGTTGGGAACTTGGGTTTGGGTTTTTGGAACGGATAAAGGTTTCTCTAAAATTTACAGAAAAAAACTATTAATGAGAGCCGTAAAATTATATAATATATATAATAATCAAAATTTATATTAATTCAAAATACTCAAATATTAAAATCAATTTAAATATATAGATATATAATATATAATATCTCTTATATATATTATATTCTCTTGTTGTCTCTCAGTGCGTCTTTCCCTTTTATCTATATATATATAGTCAAGTTCATTATCAGTTTTCTGACATGTTTTTCTAGTTATTCTTACAAGAAAAAACAACTCTAATGTTTAAGCATTGACTACCATATACAATATGAAACTGGTTTTCCACCTCTCATGAGCAGGTTCACTGGTTTTCCACCTTTCATCAGCGGTTCACGTAACATAGAAAAAGTTTTCATCTGAAAAAAACAAAAAAAAGAAAAAGTATATTGAAAGTCTGATCCCTTTCACATTCGATACATTAGAAATAGAGTGACTGCTACATTGAATAAAAGTCAATCCATAAACCATACCTTTCTAACTTCTTGTTGCAGAGAAGCAGCAGCAAAATACGTTGTGGAATTGAGAACTCTGTGTTTAAAGCTGTTGGCAGCGATCTCTGAAGCTCTAGGGCTCGACTCTGATAACTTGAATAGAATTTTTGGAAAAGGCAACCAAATGATTGGTATAAATTACTATCCTCTGTGCCCAAACCCAGATCTTACGATTGGTATAGCAGGTCATTCCGAGTCAGGTGCCATTACGGTTCTGATGCAAGGCGATGTCAATGGCCTGGAAGTACGAAAAAATGGGAGGTGGGTTGCTGTAGAATCCATACCTAACGCCTTCGTCGTCAACTTGGGAGATCAAGTGCAGGTTAGTATTTCAAAAAAAGATGTGTGTGAATTTTCTCCTTCTCGATGGTATTTAATAATTTCTTATCCTTTATTTTTATTGTGGCGTGTGATTTGATTATAAATAGGTGGTGAGCAATGGGAGTTTCAGGAATGTTGAGCATCGAGCAGTGACAAACACGTCCAATGCACGCATATCAATCCCAGCATTCTGGATCCCTGCAATGGATGCCTTCATAGCTCCTGGACCGTCCATGGTTGATGAACAGCGACCACCTCTGTACAGAGGATATAAGTTTGAAGAGTTCAATAATGTTTCCAGGAGAAAGGGGTTAACGATTTTGTTAGATTATTTCAAGATCGAAGATCCAGAGAATTCTAGTCATTGAAATGAATTTCGGTCTTCAAAGATGTAACCCAATCGTGTTATGCATTTGATAAATTCTAAGGTATATTAAATTCTTATGCAATCAGTATATATGCACAATCAATCTGATGATGCTTCAATATGTATATTGAATATATATTTAAAAGTCATCTATTGGGTTAGCTTTTGATAACTTTTATGTAGATGCTTCTCAATGAAAATGGCTCAATACTGTTGGAATTTTCTGATAAATTCCATAACAGACAGACAAAAATTGCTCTGTTTTTGCACTCTGTTTTTGAACAGAAAAACAGAGAATTGCTTGCTGGAAACGGTGTTTCAGCAACACAGTTTTTTTTTTCAATTGTTGTAACTTGTGTTGCAGCAACGTAAAATTTTTGACGTCAAGTATTTTTTGAGTTACGGTGTAACAGCAACAGGAAAAATTAACTTGCGTTTATTAAAAATAAAATAATTGTTACAGATTTGTCTTCCTCATACTGAGGGAATTTCACAACTTCTATTACAAAACAGATTCACCAAGGAACGCTTCTGTTCCACACAAATAAACATCTGTTAAACAAATTTCATTCAAATATCTGCACTGCTGTGCATTTTTCCCTTTCTGCTTTCTGCTGCGCTGTTGCATCTACTCCTACTGTGCACTGCTGTGCGTTTCACTATCTGGCAAGTATTATCTTCACACTGCTGCGTGCTCTCCTCAGCTCTCTATCAATCTGCTGCTAACCTCAAAACAAAACTGCTATGTGGTATTTATATGCTAAAACATATCTGATTAAAACAATAAAATATTACAAAATATCTTCTAATGCCTATCTCCGAATTTATTGCAGCAAGGTGGTGATGCTTCCATTAAAGAACAAGTCGGTTGTCTGCAGGGGAAATCAATTCGTGAGTTTAATGCACATTAATGTGCAAAATATCTGGAGCGACTTTTCGGCATCAAACAGGCTGGAGTATTTACTGCAAATCCAGTTGTTCATTGTTGCAGTTGGAATTAAATTCCAACACTCCCCCTTAATTTCAACTGTTGCATACCTAGACATTTCCTGAAATGATCAAAACCTTTCTTTGCTAATGGTTTTGTCAAGATGTCAGCTAGCTGATCCTCTGTTCTGCAGTGCTGCAAAACAATCTCACCATTTTTAACCAATTCACGTATGAAGTGAAATTTGGTGTCTATGTGATTTGTTCTTTTATGAAAAACAGAGTTTTTAGACAATGTTATTGCTGAGCTATTGTCACAGTAAATGGTTGTGCCATTTTCTTGTTCATGACACAAATCTTTGAGAACTCTTCTCAGCCACATTGCTTGGCATGCTGCTGCTATTGCTGCCACATACTTTGCCTCTGCTGTTGACAAAGCCACAACTGGTTGCTTCTTGGAAGCCCATGAGATGGCTCCCGATCCCATATGAAACACATATCCCGATGTGATTTTCCTATCATCAACACTTCCAGCCCAATCACTGTCAGTGTAACCTGTCAACATGAAACTTTCAGAAGAGGAGTATAAAATACCAAACCCCTTCGTTCCATTCACATACCTTAGAATCCTCTTGGCTACCTGCCAATGAGTCTCTTTCGGTCTTTCCATAAATCTGGAGATTAAACTCACAGCGTGCATAATGTCCGGCCTAGTTGCAGTCAAGTACATAAGGCTGCCAACTATGCTCTTGTACAGTTTTGGATCAAAATATTTGTTGTTGTCTTCTTTGGTCAATTTCAACCCCACTACAGTTGGAGTCACAGCTGCTTTGTTGTTCTGCATGTTAAATCTCTTCAACACTGCTTCTACATATCTATCTTGTGAAATGAAAACACCATTTTCACTTTGGTCTACTTCAATTCCAAGAAAATATCTTAAGAAACCCGAGTCAGTCATTTCAAATTCACTTTTCATGACTGTTTTAAAATCAGCAATGAAAGAAGCATCATTGCTAGTAAAAATCAGATCATCTAGGGATACTGTGTATTGTTGGGCTGATTAATGTTTGGCAGGTGGTACTTGTTTGATCAATGTTTTGTTCTTGTATGAGTGCTTTGGTCCTAATGTCATTGTTTGAGAGGCTTGTGCTGTCATTGAAGAGGATGAAGGAGTCTATGTCCGAATGGACAGCATATATTGGAAAATTTTGAGGCTTTTCTTCACTGCTGACCATATACTTCATGAGTGTTTCCCTGTAAAGTCTTTTTGGTTGCCCAAAGACAGAGATGGTGGCATATGACATATCTAATTGCAGGGAGCCTTGGAGCTTGGCTCCCCATGATCTTGATAACAGCATCCCATATTTGGGTGGGATATCAGTGACTACAACATCCATTAGAATGGTTTTGTTGGGGAATTGAACCAGGGACACACATAAATCTTTTATTAGGCCCAAACATTTGACTTGGCTAGAATCAAAGGAAAACAGGTCTTTGTATGGTCTTGTTATATCCAAATTCAATCTTTCCATGACTGCTTTTGGCAGAAGGTTGTGAGAGGCGCCCGAGTCGAACATTGCATTATGCAGTATTTTATCATGAACATGCAGGCTGACATAAAAAGGTAAAACCCCTGTGACTATTGTTTTTCCATCTACCTCTGGGCCAAATAGTAATTCCGGAGTGTCATCTAGCACATTTACATCATCTTTGCTATTAGTGAGTTGAAGGGAGTTCTTGATCTGCTGTTTATAGATATCATGCTTGGCTAGCTCTGAGAGGGGAATTGCTATCTTTAGCTTGCCAATCTCTGTGGCTAGGTCAAAAGGTTTGTCAACTTGGGTTTTAGAGTCACGGGTAACAGTCTTTTCTTTGTTTATTGAATCTTCTTGTTGGATTTCATCTTGACTTTGAGACCTGCCCCTTTTACTCATGTTTTGGGGGGTAAAATTTGAATCAGGGTGAGAGGACAAGGTTGCCATTGGCTGTTGTGGGGGTGACGGTATTTCAGTAACCTCCTCAACCATTACTTCTTTTGTAGGCCAGTTTGTTTTGTCATTAGGTTCTGTGACTGATGTTTCTTTAAACTGTTGTTTCTCCTTTATCTTTTCAGGCTGATTTACATTTACAGTCCTACTCCTTAGTTTGTATTGTTTATGGACTTCATAGACAGCAGTATCATATCCTTGTTTAAAGTCAAAGGATTCTCCTGTTTTAGTTTGGAATGTTTTGCTTTCATCCTCCTCATGGTCTTCTTGTGTTAAGAAAACATGGATTTTACCATCCAGACCCATTAAGTTGATTTCAGGATCTTCATTGAGCTGATTGTCTGTGGAAGTTTCTGCATAGTTTTCTTGAAAAGGGGGTCTAATGTCTTGGTCAGCACTTGTCTTTCCTATGTTTGGATTCTGAGTTCTCCTAAAATTCGGGTTTCTAGGAGGGTTGCTTTGTGATGCCTCCCATGATGATTTTCTTTCAACTGATTCCACTCTTTCACCCAATCTCTTCATGCTGTTTAGTATTGCATCCAGCTTTTGATCAAAACCTGAGGGTTCTTCTCTGAAGCCAGTCTTCTTTTCCAACTTTGCCCTATTTCTTTTGGCAATTAGGTTAGCCTCTACAGTGACTGCAACCCTTTGAGCTTCTGCAAGGGTTGGAGGATCTCTTTCTTTCAACTGATAGGCCATATCAGAATCAAAACCGTCAGGGAAGTTATACAGGGCCAAATCAGGAGGGGGCCTTAAGTTCTGGGGGATAGCATTATATACATTGTTAAACCTAGCACAATATTCCAAAACTGTTTCTTGGGGACCTCTTTTAATAGTGTTATATTCACCAAGTATGTGTAGAGGATCTTTCTTCTTCTCCCATCTCTCAGCAAAAACTTCGTAAAGCTGATCAGGTGTTGCAATGGAGTTTGCATTGAGGGATCTGAACCAAGTTCTAACATCCCCAGTTAAGCTTTGAACAAAAATTCTCATCCTGACACTGTTATCATCTATTTCATAGGTCTAAAAGTGGTCTTGCATCTTCTTAGCATGCTGGACAGCTGTCAAAGGGCCATGGGAGTCAAAAAATGAGATTTTGGTTTGGTAATCTTGGGGTAGAGCTGGAGCATTAGCTGGTATCTGCAGAGGTGCATACTTGTTAGCCATGTTTATGGGATTTACAGGGTTGACAGGAATAAATGGGACAACAGGGATTACAGGTGTGACAGGGTTAATGGTATGGGTAACAAGCGGGGAACTGGTTGAAAGAGTATGTGCAGATGGTGAAGATGGGAGAGGAGGGCTTTGAGGTGTTGATGATGAACTAGGGGAACTAGGGGTGGACCGGAAAAGAACTTTGCAAGGAGTAGGAATAAGGATAGGTCGATCTGAACTTATATCTGAATCAGCAGGCTTATCCTGCTTTTGCTGTCTCCTTATGTTCTTTGGAATGATATTTGGATTATCAACAATGATAGGTTGATTAGGGTCAGGGTTTGCCCTAGTGTGCCTTGGGTTTCTTTTGGGAGCCAACTTCTAACTTCTCTCTGGAACTTGTACAGGAAGCTGCTATATATGCAAGGACTGGATGAAAATTTTGGAATGGCTATATATATTTCAAAGCTAGGATGAAGATTCCCTAATCAGCTCTTCCCTAAAGCTATTCCTGTGGCACAGAAACAGTCCTAAGGCCTCTTGGCTAGTTTCGGGCTTGATGGTAGCTTCGGAAGATAGATAGTAATTGAAAAATCTTTAAGAATTCCCCAGCGGAGTCGCCAATTATGTTAACACCCAGGTTGTTCCCTATGACTCCCAAGGGAATACGGCCCGGGTAACCACTAACCAATCTTTCGATCACTGTTTCTAGCCAAACTGTGATCAGAGAGGGCTCTCTCTTTATGATTTGTATCTGTTACGATAGTGTTTTAGGCTAGGTATTAGGCACAGGTTTTGTTCATGTTTTGGTTGAAGATTTCCTTTCAGGTCTTGTGATATAATGTTCAAGGAGTCAAATATCATTGGGCAATGGAGTCTATGGCTGTAGGTGTCTCGAAACCTTGAGGTGAATTGGTGAAACTTACAGGGCCATTTGGATGCTTCATACGACAAAATTTTTGATTTATAACACAAAACAGGTGAAAAAACCAGTGAAAGCAATTAAGAATTTTCACTAAAGTATTCTAGTATTTCCACCAAACTAGGTATGAGAAACAGATAGATGTCTCAGGAGCAAACTTGAATCCCTGATAATATCTATCACTGTAAAAGATATAGTTTTAAAGTGCAGCAATTAAGAATTACACTTCATTCACTGTATCTGAAGAAAACATGGATAATAGCTCAGATTGAGTTCAGGGTAATCAGTGATTAAATCCTGGAACTATTCTTCTACTTTGCTATTAAGTGTAAAACATTTAAACAATGAAAGAGAACAAAAGACTCGAAAACATGTAACACAGAGATTTAAGAAAGACTTATTGTTTTATGAAACACTCTGGAATCCTGCAACATTCACCATTCATCACAATGCATCAAGGTACGCCAAGCTTCGGAAATTCCATTCACCCTTTGTATTATTTCTCTGAGAATTTTACAGCAAATGAGATGCCCAAAATGAAAATAACAACAACCCCTTAAGCTTCTGTGAGGGGTGAATATATACTTGCGATTGTTTACAAAATATCTGAGTTCTAAGTTATCTCAGACTTAATATTCTCACCAACTTTCGAGATATTATTATCAGAAATTTATTACAGCATTGAATACAAAATAAAGGCGTCTTAATGTTCTGTCAGAAGATATTTTGGCCTTTGGGATCTGCTGAGTCGGTTGAGATACTTTGATTAAATGCTGGAGAACCCGACTTTATGGCTTGTACGCTGTATTTTGGGTTTGTCACCTGTGATTGTGACTGCTGCTGTGGTGAGTAAATAGCCTTGCTGAGTTGGCTCAGCATCTGTCTTTTCCTTGTGGAGTTATCCAACAAAATTCTGCCTGTGCATGACTGTTCATAAACTGGAGAAAATTAGCGCTACAGATTCTGGCCTGATAAAATTACCTGTGTCAAATTCCTCCATACTTCCTGTGTGGGCAATTGATGATTTATGATTGCCCCCATAGTCTCATCTGCTTCTGTATACTTAAAGAAATTAGGTGGTGTATCAAACAGGTGATCAATTTCATTCATGATAAAAAACAGGTTATCCACCCTATCATACAAATTCTGCCCTGATGCTGGCCCTGTTTCTGCTGAGGTACTGGGCTGTTTTGCAATTTGTGATGCAGCATGGGCATCAACCCTTTTAATGTAATTTTCCAGGGTGAGCAGTCTTCCTACACTGCTTAAAATGCTGGGGAGGCCTTTGTTCTGTAATGCCAGGAATCTGTCCAGAATTTGTTGATTTCAGTCTGCATGTCCTGTGTTCTCCTCTCCAGTGTCCCAACTAGGCTTCTTAGCGTCAGGACTCTTTTAACTACTGAGATTGTTTCAGTCCTGTTAGTAATTCCCATGGTAGCTAGTTGAGAGCTAGTTTTGTTATTTAAAACATTGATCATTCTGCTGGCAGCATCTGGCATGTGGCCAAGGCTTGCTCTTGCTCTGTGTATTTCCTTGTTTGCCTTTGTGATGAGTACTATTTGCTCATCCATAGTCTCAATATACTGCCACTGATTGGTGATGGATCGACCAATGTTGCCCCAGAGGACTGCTTTTAATTCTGTTGTTACTTTTTCTAGTGCAAGCTCTTTTTCTAGTTCAGCTATTCTCTTTTTTAGAGCTTTTATTTCTCTTTCCTTTGCTGCCTCATTCTGCTTGCTTTTATCAAATCTTTCATTCACCTTAGTCAAAGACTTTTTGACTTCATCAAGCTCTTTCATTTGGGATTCAAGAACTCGGATCTCAGCTTGCAGCTTCTGCATATCCAGACTAGGAGTCTGCTCTGTTGTTGGCGTAGTTGTTGCTGTAGATGGTGCTGTAGATGGTGCTGTAGTTCCTGTCTGCTGAGGAGGAAGAGTAGTTATTGGAGTAACTTCTTCAAGATTGATTACTTCCGGAGGGGGCTGGGAAGTTTGGCCCTCTTCTCTCTGTTTCAATGCTGTCTGTAATGCTGCCTTTGCAGCTTCTGATTGACCTAGCTGGTCTTGAGTCCGAACCAGCTCCTTGTATAAGGATATCATCAAATCCGTAGCATCCTTTTCTAGCCTTTACTGAGCAACTTCATCTGTTTGAGGATGGATGGTGGCTGGGAGCTTGATTTTCCTTCTTAAGGTAGCCATGTCTTGATCCCTTATCTTCAACAGTTCTTGGATCCCTTTAACATCTTTAGGATCATGTCCTATTTCTATAATTACCTCCTCCAAGGACTTGATTCTGTTGTCCTTGGCCTGTGATGATGCTCTCTCCAATTCCAGCTGAGAGGCTGTATTATCAAGGCTGCTCTTCAATTTGTAGTTTTCCAATGTTTCATCTGCCAAGGAGGCATACACCATTTCACCAGTTTGTTTATGCAGTTCGATTTTATCCATAGGGTGTATATCTTTGGCCAGAACCTCCATGTTGGTCCTTAGGTAATCCGAGGTAGATTGGGGATGCAGAGTTGTGGGCATGAAGTGACTCATGATCATTTTGCCTTCACTTACATCAAAGGCAGACATGAGTCTTTGCTGATTGGTGGGAGCCAGGTTCAGCAAATGATTGTACAGCTGTACTTTAATAGGATCACTCCTCCTTTTAATGTCGATAAACTGCTGTTTGATGCTTACCTGTCCTTCTTTGTGCTGGCTGGAGGAGCTGACCTCCCCTCCCATAGCTCTATCATGTTCATGCTGGAATGAGCTGGCTGATACTTCTCGGCTGGGTGGGCCCATGCCCGATGCTTGTCTTATTGCCTCATCATCTTCTGGGAAGTCATTCAACCTTTGCCTTTTCTCTCCCTGATCGATGGATGAAGTCAGGGGAGTCTCTCTATCTCTTTTCCTGGTTAAGTCCTCCTTTTGTGGGGTTTGGAGGACCGAGGCATCAAAAGTAGTTTCTGCCCTAGGAGGCACTATATTCTGAGCCTGTTGCTCAGTGGAACTAGGAGTGTCAATCACCCTTTCTTGCTGCAAGGGTTGCTGTTCCTTAAGTGGCACTTCTTCTTGCTGCTGCCCTTGTTCCCGCTGTTCCATCTCTTCTTGCTGTTGTAGCAATGTCTCCACTTGTTCTTCTGTCAATGGAGGTGGCTGTTCCACCTGCTTCCCTTTATCTTTGCTTGCTGTCTGCGGTGCCTTCTCGGCAGTTTGCTGCTGTGTTGTTGATGATGTAGTAGCTGCTCCCAGCTGTCTCCTGTATGAATGAGGAACCTGTCCACAATTTTCCAAGTCAGCTTGCTTTTGTATATTTCTAGCTTCTCTTTCTAGAAGCTCTTCAGCAGTTATTTCTTCTTCTAAGGTACCCTCTTCCCAGCTTAAGGCATTGGCATACTGTTCAATCTCAGGTTGTCTCTTGTGTGCATAACCACCCAATTTGTATTTTATCCTCCTGAGGGAGATAGAATGATTGGGGTCATAGGGTATCCATTCAAAACTAGTTTGCAGTCTGAGGCCTTCCAGGATAGTGTTTGCCTCTTTCCATCCCTCCTCTTTTCTGTTATATAGGAAAGGACCCAGCTGGCTCCTTACCTTTAGCTGTGACTTCTTGTTCTTGCTCTGAAAATGCAGGTAGTCTGAGTTGCCAAACTGTCTGAAATATTCCAAGGCAAAAAGCCTCATGGGGACATACCTTGGCAATCTAAAAGGTGTCAACTCACAACCATATATTCTGATGACTGTGTGGTTTTGGTAGAAGTACCAATTCCCAATGCTGTAGGACTTATTCAAATGGAGAATTCTCCTCATGTCATCGGTTAGTCTAGGAGGAGGAGTACCCTGCAGTACTGTCATGGCTGGATAAATGAATAAGTCAATGAACTCATTGTATGTGTAAGGTGACACAGATATATAGTGAAAGACAGAGGTCCAAAACACCACTGATCTTGGATTTCCTTGGGCATTGAGTTGCTTCAAAGGAAAAGAGAAGGTAGCTGGTTGATAAAACAAGAAGAGGTGGTATATGTATGAGGTATACCTGAATAGTATTTCTCTCTTTAAGTTCATAAACTGGTCATGGATTTTATCTGCAATGTATGTAGCATAATCATAATGCACAGCTGGGGGCTTACCAGGAGAGAATAGAGACAGCATTGCTATTATGGTTTCATCCACATCTTCCATTCCCTTGAATCCTAGGGCAAAGCTGATCAGATCCACTAACATCCTGCCCAATTCATTCAAGTACTGATATCCAATAGGAGGAGTTTTGACGGATTCAGAGCCTGGTTTTACAAACAGCTGATTGATTTTAATGAGTTGGTCGCTTGACAGCTTGCTCCCTTTCTTTATCAAACTCTGCATATTGAGGGGGGTCAATTGCTTGGCAGTATGGAAGTGCAGCATCTCATTAATGCTCTCTGAGGTGATCTGGAACAAAACTAAGCCTGAGGGGCTAATGACAGCTCTTCGGCTTGGGTCATAGCATTCCTGGCAGCTGAATATCAACTCTGGCATAGGATTTACCTGGGGGAGGTTGTAGATTGGCAGGTTTGAGTCCCAAATTCCCAAGATGTCTGCTCCACTCAGGTGCTGGGCTTTCAACTCATTCAGCATCTGGATATTATACTTGGAGCCCATAATAAACCAGTCCAGCATTTGGTAATCCATATCTCCCAGGGCTTTCCACTCCAATTCCTGGTGAGGGGCATTGAGGGGCTTAATGTTGAGAGCAATGGGAGTCTCCATGATTTTCTTCAAAGCTCAACAATTGTAGGTGGATAGTTAAATGGAAGCAACACAGAATGGAAGTGATTTTCTGTAAAAACAGTTTATATCTCAGATACCAGAGGAGGAATTTACACAACAGCAGTTGAAATACTGTTTGTTTTTAGGAGCAGGGCTTCTCTATGGTCTCACTACGTCCTCTTTTAGCGGGTGAATTGAGTTTAACAAGAAATTTGCCGGGAACACGCAGTGGATGGTGTTTTTGAGCGAAATTACAGGTATTAAGGCTCGGCTGATGTTTTTGGACTTCACAGTTGCAAATGTGGATGTGCAGAGGGAAATGGCCGGTGAAAATATAATTTTTAAGGTCTCCTTAGCCCTCTGAGTAACTTTTATTTCAATAACAGGCGTATGGAGGGCAGCAAGCGGTAAATACCTGTTAATTGACGAACGGAGGTCGCATGGGCGTGCACGGTTGGAGCTGTGGAGGTCGCCTCGGTCAATCGAGCAGGTTGGCGAAAATTTGGACGTAAACAGCCATGCAGAGCCGAAGTAGCGACAGGAGTGAAAAGTGAGAAAAACACGGTTTTTTGGGTTAATATGGACCTTTTTACCATTTTGGCGCTTTTTAGTGATGACGTCAGCATGACGTCATTGGTGGGTCAAGGTGAGGTGACGTCAGCTGACGTCATCGGGTGACGTGGCAGTACACTGTTGGTCCATGGGGGTGATGAGGTGGCAGCCATGTCAGCGGCCAGGTGGACGAATAACAGGGGCGAGGACAGGCGGATATGACGTGGCGAAGCATTAGTGGAAGACAGATGGCGGTTAGGACCGTAGCGGTTACGGTTAAGGCTAACCGCTACGGTCTCTCGGGGCGGTTTGGGTACGGCGCTGAAAGTGTCAGGCCTGGCTCCGAGAGACCTTATTGCTTGACGCGTGGAGAAGCCCTGACGTGACGCAACGTCACCTTCTCGGGCGGTAAAGGACGGCTGCGGGGGCTGCTCCGATATCATCGTGGATCGTCGGATTTTCGGGCCTTGATCCGACAGTGGGCGGAGCATCAACATGCTCGGGTTATATGCGCGGGTGGAAAACTTTGGGTTGTGGGTTTTTTAGTGGTTTTTCAATGTTTTTTATAAAATCAAACTGCGCGCTAACCTTTGGAAATGTGCCAGAGGCGGGCTTTTAGACTTTGGGTAATTTTTGCAAAGGTTTTAAGGGTAAAAGAGGGTTTTCAAGGGTTTTTCAATGCAATTGGTGGTTTGAGGAGCAAGTTGGCTTGTAGCAAGGGGGAATGGGATGTGATAGGTTCACCAAGGTGACCAGAGGTCACTTTGGTTCCTTTTGAAGAACATATGGCTATAATGCCAAGGGGAGGAGTATTTATAAGATTTGGGGCTTTATACACCATAGTGTTAGTATTATTAGGGGAAGGGTAAGATAAGGGAGCTATGTAGTAAAATTAGAGGTTAGTATGAATAGGGGGAGCAAATGAAGGGGATTTTACTGAGTTTATCTGAAATTGTTTTAGTTTTGAGAGTAGATCAAAATGAAAAGATCTTTAGACAAAAAATGTGGCTTCTGAATAAACTAGAACCACCATAAAGCCATGATCTCTCTCCATAAATCTCAGCTGAAAAGAAAGGGAATGTTAGTAATGAGATGAAAGGGAAAAGGGAGGTTAGTCATGCTCCTTGCTGCAATTTGATGGAATTAACCACTTTGTCCATTGACAGATTTCTTCTTGGCAAAACACCTTTTGACATATGTGCAATGGTGAAAATACCCTTTCTGCAACCACAACTGCTTACCCAGCTATTTTCCTAGCATTTTTTGTTTCTCCTTTGGAGGGTGCACTTGGACTTGCAAACCCTTACTTGCCTTTTCTTTTCTTTGGCTTTTTCTTTATTCTTTTCTATCTAGTTCTACCCTTATCTCTTCCAAGGTCCCAGATTAGGCTGTTGGGATCCTTTTCTTCTCTACCTAAACTAGTTGTCTGCCAAGATTAAGCAGTTTGGACAGACTCCTTTCTCTATTCTACAACAAAAAATTTAAACATGGCATGATCCAGATTAGACTTTTGGACCATCCATCAAAATTTGAAATAAGGTCATCAATATTTGAAACACTTCACACACCTCTTGTTCTCTAGGAAATATGGGATCTTTGTGATATCAAAGCAGAGCATATTTGGACTTTCCTTGGCCAATCATGAAATATGAAACCTATTGGTATAGGTATCCAACAGTGGCTCCACATGGGGATGGTTTTTCTTTTGAAAGACCAAGAACAGCAGGTCAGATTGCCTTGTTCTTTGACTGCCCATCTCAATCTTGAAATTTCGCTGCTTTGATGTGTCAAAATAGTGTGCCTCTTTCTTGGAAGACCTCTGATTCTATTTGCCTCTTGCTGGTTGGTGAATCACTTGGAAAACTGTATTTTACAATCTAAAACAAAAAACAATATGTACATCTGCATATATACAATGAATCCTTAGTTTCCACTCATGAGGAATAGTCAAAATAGTGCTTCAGCATCCTGCCATTGACAGGACCTTCATCCAAGTCAGTTTCAGTCAGACTTTTAAGGAAGTAAGTGTTGTTACCTTATACTGCTTGGACAGCAAATGGTCCTCTCCATAAAGAGTCAAACTTTCCATGTTTTCCTTTCTCTTCTCTTCTTGCATCCCACTTTAAGACTGTGTCCCCCACATTGAAGTCTTCTGCTTTGGTTCTTCTATCAAAGGCCTTTTTCAATTTTTCTTGTAATATCTGCACTCTGCTGAAAACTTGTTCTCTGGTCTGTTGTAAACAAATTATCTGGTTAATCCTTCTTTGCATATCATTTGGCTCTGCTTGGCTCTCTTGCAGAAGTTTCATAACCGGCACTCCTAGTGATGAAGGAAATTTGGCCTCTAATCCATAGACTAACTCATATGGGCTGGTCCCAATTGATCTTTTAGTTGTTAGTCTATCTGCCCATAAAGCATTTACTAGTTTCTTATGCCAGTTCTTTTTGTTCTCTTCCAGCACTTTCTTTATGATATTTATTAGACTTTTGTTTGATGATTCAGCAAGGCCATTTCCTTGGGGATAGTAAGCAGTAGAATGGCCCAAAGTGATGTGAAATTTATGGCAGAAGTTCACCATTTTCTTGGATCTGAAGGCAGCAGCATTGTCTGTTATTATCTTGTCCGGACAGCCAAATCTGGCCAGTATATTGTTTTCCAAAAACTGAATGATTGCTGAATCATTTGCTTGTCTGCATGGGGCAGCTTCAATCCATTTGGTGAAGTAGTCTGTTGCTGTTAAAATCCATCTGTGTTGGCCTGAGGATGAGGGATGAATTTCCCCAATGAAATCCAAACCCCATTGTTGGAAGGGTTTTTCTGTTGAAATGGGCTTCAAAGGAAGTGGCAGCAACTGTCTTTTGCCTTCAAACAGTTGGCATTTGTGGCATGAGGCTGTAAATTTCTTAACATCAGAGAACATGGTGGGCCAGTAATAACCAGCCCTCAATATTTTGTCCACAGTGGACTTCCAGTACAAATGTCCACCACAGTCTCCAGCATGGAAGTCTTGCATGATATTGTTAGTTTCATTCTCTATTAGACAGTGCAGCAATATACCTTCATGGTTTTTCCAAAGTAAGTTTCCATCTATCACACAAAATCTAGATGTTTTCATTTTTAGGAACCTACACTTAGTTCTGGACAGTCCTGGGGGAGCACACAGGTTTTGTAACACATAGCAGATATCAGAGTACCAAGGAGATTGTTCAAAGGCTACATTGATCTTTGGAGTCGCCAGCTCTGTTTCACTGTCCAGTTGGTTGATATCTAAGGCTTGGAAATTTGCTTCTGTCATTAATTTGGCCAAACCTTGCCCTTTTATCAGCTTAGTAGGTTTTATTTCAATGTCAAATTCTAGTATATTGGCAATCCATTTTCCTCTCCTGCCCTCTAAGTTTTCTTGGGTGAGAATGTCTTTGACAATAGGACTTGGTACGTAAGCCACAACATGGGAGTAAAGGATGTAAATCCTAAAGTCTTTAATAGCTTTGATCAAAGCATAGGCTTGTTTTTCCATAATTTGATACTTTAGAGGAGCATCTCTAAGAGCTCTGCTGAAAAAGGCAATAGGCTTCTCATTCCCTTGGTCATCTTTCTGTAATAAAACAGCAGCAATAGTATGTTGGGAGGCAAAGGAGAAAATGATAAAGTCTCTGTCAAACTGAGGATTGGTTAACACTGGGGTTTGAGTCAAGGCCAATTTTATACCTTCAAAGGCTTGTTTTGCTTCAACAGTCCATTTGACCTTTGAATCTTTCCTTAGCATATTGTTTAGTAATCTGATTAATTCTGCTAAATTAGGGATAAACCTTCTTAAAAAATTGATTTTCCCTAAGAATCCTTGCAATTCCTTGACATTCCTTGGGTGAGGCATTTGTAGGATAGCTTGTATCCTATCTGGATCAATTCTTATCCCATCTTTTGAAATAATGTGTCCTAAGAGTTTTCCTTCTTCCAAGCCAAATAATGACTTCTTGGGGTTTAAGGAAATGCCATATTTCCTACATGTTATGAAAATCTGTCTCAAATGTTTCAAGTGTTCTTGGTCAGATTTTGAAAAGGGTGTTAGATCATCTAAGTAAATGACCAAAAAGTCATGAATCTCTTTTGCAAAAGCAATGTCCATTGCTCTTTGAAACGTTGCCCCTGCATTTTTCAATCCAAAGGGCATTTTCACATACTTGAAAGTTCCCCATGGGGTTGTAAATGCAGTTTTGTCTTGGTCATCAGGGTGTACTAGGATTTGATTGAAGCCTGAGAATCCATCAAGCAATGATATCCTTGAAGCCCCTACTACTCTTTGAAGAATGTGATCCATTTTGGGTAAAGGGTAGTTATCTTTGAGTGATACTTGATTCAAATTCCTTAAGTCTACACAAAGTCTAATCTCACCAGTTTTCTTTCTTGTAGGGACCAAATTGGAAATCCACTCAGAGAACCTAATTGGTGCTATGATACCAGCTTTGAACATTTTATGTAATTCCTTTTCAATGGAAGGAAGGAGCATAGGATTGATCCTTCTCAATTTCTGTTTGAATGGTTTTTGATTAGGCTTGAGGGGAATGGTGTGCTGGATGACAGAAGTATCATAGGACTTTAGATCCTCATAACCCCAGGCAAAAACATCTTGAAACTCTTTAAAGAGATCAATGTATTTGGGTTTTTGATCAGGGGGCAAAGCAGCAGATAGTTTTATTATTTTAGGCTTGTCAGTGGTACCAATGTTGCATTCTTCAACTGCTGCATCCAACGGCTGCATCTTTGGCTTCCTAGGGATGTCATTTGAGTCAAAAATATCCTCTAGTGGAGTAAGGCCTACTGGAAGGAAATTGTCTTTGAGTTGTATGATTTCAGTTTCAGCGTTGCTCATCTCTTCACAGTCAATTTGGTGAATTTGCTGAATGTTTTCATTGTTGAAAATAGTTGGACTCAGTAAGTGTTTTGCTGTTCTAGGTGACATTGGGTGAGCAGACTGTTGAAACAGTATTTGTGATTGACTTGCTGACTCAGGTATTTGTGATTGACTTGCTCCATCAATATCAATATTTAATCCTGTGAACTCTTGTTGCAAGGTTAAAAAATTGTTTATTTGCATGTCATCCTCAAATACTTGCCATTCTTTAACATTGTTTGGAATAGAGGGTCTGTATTTGACCTCGGCTGTGAAACAGTTATTGGGATCTAATGGGAATTTGAAGGTGCTGGCAAACGTTGCCAAGCTGTGTGCATGGAGATTGTGGCCCCTTGAAATTTTTGTGATAACACACTCCGAGAAGGTCTCTAATATTCCAATTACAGCAGATCTGTAGGACCTCAATCTTTTGTCATTGGTGACAAAGTTTCCTTTCACTTGTTGAATTACTAAATCAGAGTCTCCCATGATGGAGAGTTTAGGAGCTTGTAATGACCTTGCTAGTTTGAGACCGAGCAGCAGAGCTTCGTATTCTGCCATGTTGTTAGTGCATCTAAAATTCAATCTATAAGCCCTGCCTTCTGCATAATCTTTCTCTTTGTTATGTATCCACACTCCAGCTCCTGCTCCTAGCTTGTTAACTGAGCCATCAAATTCTAGGACCCACAGGATGTCTTGCTGAACAGGAGATTTAAAATTCTGTTCATGGGATGGCAATGTGAGCATGAGTTGGGGTTTCTTTTCCCATTTGTTTTCTAGGACAATTTCATCACTTTTTTGACAATCTTTGACAACTAGAGGAGGGATACTGTGTATTGTTGGGCTGATTAATGTTTGGCAGGTGGTACTTGTTTGATCAATGTTTTGTTCTTGTATGAGTGCTTTGGTCCTAATGTCATTGTTTGAGAGGCTTGTGCTGTCATTGAAGAGGATGAAGGAGTCTATGTCCGAATGGACAGCATATATTGGAAAATTTTGAGGCTTTTCTTCACTGCTGACCATATACTTCATGAGTGTTTCCCTGTAAAGTCTTTTTGGTTGCCCAAAGACAGAGATGGTGGCATATGACATATCTAATTGCAGGGAGCCTTGGAGCTTGGCTCCCCATGATCTTGATAACAGCATCCCATATTTGGGTGGGATATCAGCGACTACAACATCCATTAGAATGGTTTTGTTGGGGAATTGAACCAGGGACACACATAAATCTTTTATTAGGCCCAAACATTTGACTTGGCTAGAATCAAAGGAAAACAGGTCTTTGTATGGTCTTGTTATATCCAAATTCAATCTTTCCATGACTGCTTTTGGCATAAGGTTGTGAGAGGCGCCCGAGTCGAACATTGCATTATGCAGTATTTTATCATGAACATGCAGGCTGACATAAAAAGGTAAAACCCCTGTGACTATTGTTTTTCCATCTACCTCTGGGCCAAACAGTAATTCCGGAGTGTCATCTAGCACATTTACATCATCTTTGCTATTAGTGAGTTGAAGGGAGTTCTTGATCTGCTGTTTATAGATATCATGCTTGGCTAGCTCTGAGAGGGGAATTGCTATCTTTAGCTTGCCAATCTCTGTGGCTAGGTCAAAAGGTTTGTCAACTTGGGTTTTAGAGTCACGGGTAACAGTCTTTTCTTTGTTTATTGAATCTTCTTGTTGGATTTCATCTTGACTTTGAGACCTGCCCCTTTTACTCATGTTTTGGGGGGTAAAATTTGAATCAGGGTGAGAGGACAAGGTTGCCATGGGCTGTTGTGGGGGTGACGGTATTTCAGTAACCTCCTCAACCATTACTTCTTTTGTAGGCCAGTTTGTTTTGTCATTAGGTTCTGTGACTGATGTTTCTTTAAACTGCTATTTCTCCTTTATCTTTTCAGGCTGATTTACATTTACAGTCCTACTCCTTAGTTTGTATTGTTTATGGACTTCATAGACAGCAGTATCATATCCTTGTTTAAAGTCAAAGGATTCTCCTGTTTTAGTTTGGAATGTTTTGCTTTCATCCTCCTCATGGTCTTCTTGTGTTAAGAAAACATGGCTTTTACCATCCAGACCCATTAAGTTGATTTCAGGATCTTCATTGAGCTGATTGTCTGTGGAAGTTTCTGCATAGTTTTCTTGAAAAGGGGGTCTAATGTCTTGGTCAGCACTTGTCTTTCCTATGTTTGGATTCTGAGTTCTCCTAAAATTCGGGTTTCTAGGAGGGTTGCTTTGTGATGCCTCCCATGATGATTTTCTTTCAACTGATTCCACTCTTTCACCCAATCTCTTCATGCTGTTTAGTATTGCATCCAGCTTTTGATCAAAACCTGAGGGTTCTTCTCTGAAGCCAGTCTTCTTTTCCAACTTTGCCATATTTCTTTTGGCAATTAGGTTAGCCTCTACAGTGACTGCAACCCTTTGAGCTTCTGCAAGGGTTGGAGGATCTCTTTCTTTCAACTGATAGGCCATATCAGAATCAAAACCGTCAGGGAAGTTATACAGGGCCAAATCAGGAGGGGGCCTTAAGTTCTGGGGGATAGCATTATATACATTGTTAAACCTAGCACAATATTCCAAAACTGTTTCTTGGGGACCTCTTTTAATAGTGTTATATTCACCAAGTATGTGTAGAGGATCTTTCTTCTTCTCCCATCTCTCAGCAAAAACTTCGTAAAGCTGATCAGGTGTTGCAATGGAGTTTGCATTGAGGGATCTGAACCAAGTTCTAACATCCCCAGTTAAGCTTTGAACAAAAATTCTCATCCTGACACTATTATCATCTATTTCATAGGTCTCAAAGTGGTCTTGCATCTTCTTAGCATGCTGGACAGCTGTCAAAGGGCCATGGGAGTCAAAAAATGAGATTTTGGTTTGGTAATCTTGGGGTAGAGCTGGAGCATTAGCTGGTATCTGCAGAGGTGCATACCTGTTAGCCATGTTTATGGGATTTACAGGGTTGACAGGAATAAATGGGACAACAGGGATTACAGGTGTGACAGGGTTAATGGTATGGGTAACAAGCGGGGAACTGGTTGAAAGAGTATGTGCAGATGGTGAAGATGGGAGAGGAGGGCTTTGAGGTGTTGATGATGAACTAGGGGAACTAGGGGTGGACCGGAAAAGAACTTTGCAAGGAGTAGGAATAAGGATAGGTCGATCTGAACTTATATCTGAATCAGCAGGCTTATCCTGCTTTTGCTGTCTCCTTATGTTCTTTGGAATGATATTTGGATTATCAACAATGATAGGTTGATTAGGGTCAGGGTTTGCCCTAGTGTGCCTTGGGTTTCTTTTGGGAGCCAGCTTCTAACTTCTCTCTGGAACTTGTACAGGAAGCTGCTATATATGCAAGGACTGGATGAAAATTTTGGAATGGCTATATATGTTTCAAAGCTAGGATGAAGATTCCCTAATCAGCTCTTCCCTAAAGCTGTTCCTGTGGCACAGAAACAGTCCTAAGGCCTCTTGGCTAGTTTTGGGCTTGATGGTAGCTTCGGAAGATAGATAGTAATTGAAAAATCTTTAAGAATTCCCCAGCGGAGTCGCCAATTATGTTAACACCCAGGTTGTTCCCTATGACTCCCAAGGGAATACGGCCGGGGTAACCACTAACCAATCTTTCGATCACTGTTTCTAGCCAAACTGTGATCAGAGAGGGCTCTCTCTTTATGATTTGTATCTGTTACGATAGTGTTTTAGGCTAGGTATTAGGCACAGGTTTTGTTCATGTTTTGGTTGAAGATTTCCTTTCAGGTCTTGTGATATAATGTTCAAGGAGTCAAATATCATTGGGCAATGGAGTCTATGGCTGTAGGTGTCTCGAAACCTTGAGGTGAATTGGTGAAACTTACAGGGCCATTTGGATGCTTCATACGACAAAATTTTTGATTTATAACACAAAACAGGTGAAAAAACCAGTGAAAGCAATTAAGAATTTTCACTAAAGTATTCTAGTATTTCCACCAAACTAGGTATGAGAAACAGATAGATATATCAGGAGCAAACTTGAATCCCTGGTAATATCTATCACTGTAAAAGATATAGTTTTAAAGTGCGGCAATTAAGAATTACACTTCATTCACTGTATCTGAAGAAAACATGGATGATAGCTCAGATTGAGTTCAGGGTAATCAGTGATTAAATCCTGGAACTATTCTTCTACTTTGCTATCAAGTGTAAAACATTTAAACAATGAAAGAGAACAAAAGACTCGAAAACATGTAACACAGAGATTTAAGAAAGACTTATTGTTTTATGAAACACTCTGGAATCCTGCAACATCCACCATTCATCACAATGCATCAAGGTACGCCAAGCTTCGGAAATTCCATTCACCCTTTGTATTATTTCTCTGAGAATTTTACAGCAAGTGAGATGCCCAAAATGAAAATAACAACAACCCCTTAAGCTTCTGTGAGGGGTGAATATATACTTGCGATTGTTTACAAAATATCTGAGTTCTAAGTTATCTCAGACTTAATATTCTCACCAACTTTCGAGATATTATTATCAGAAATTTATGACAGCATTGAATACAAAATAAAGGCGTCTTAATGTTCTGTCAGAAGATATTTTGGCCTTTGGGATCTGCTGAGTCGGTTGAGATACTTTGATTAAATGCTGGAGAACCTGACTTTATGGCTTGTACGCTGTATTTTGGGTTTGTCACCTGTGATTGTGACTGCTGCTGTGGTGAGTAAATAGCCTTGCTGAGTTGGCTCAGCATCTGTCTTTTCCTTGTGGAGTTATCCAACAAAATTCTGCCTGTGCATGACTGTTCATAAACTGGAGAAAATTAGCGCTACAGATTCTGGCCTGATAAAATTACCTGTGTCAAATTCCTCCATACTTCCTGTGTGGGCAATTGATGATTTATGATTGCCCCCATAGTCTCATCTGCTTCTATATACTTAAAGAAATTAGGTGGTGTATCAAACAGGTGATCAATTTCATTCATGATAAAAAACAGGTTATCCACCCTATCATACAAATTCTGCCCTGATGCTGGCCCTGTTTCTGCTGAGGTACTGGGCTGTTTTGCAATTTGTGATGCAGCATGGGCATCAACCCTTTTAATGTAATTTTCCAGGGTGAGCAGTCTTCCTACACTGCTTAAAATGCTGGGGAGGCCTCTGTTCTGTAATGCCAGGAATCTGTCCAGAAATTTGTTGATTTCAGTCTGCATGTCCTGTGTTCTCCTCTCCAGTGTCCCAACTAGGCTTCTTAGCGTCAGGACTCTTTTAACTACTGAGATTGTTTCAGTCCTGTTAGTAATTCCCATGGTAGCTAGTTGAGAGCTAGTTTTGTTATTTAAAACATTGATCATTCTGCTGGCAGCATCTGGCATGTGGCCAAGGCTTGCTCTTGCTCTGTGTATTTCCTTGTTTGCCTTTGTGATGAGTACTATTTGCTCATCCATAGTCTCAATATACTGCCACTGATTGGTGATGGATCGACCAATGTTGCCCCAGAGGACTGCTTTTAATTCTGCTGTTACTTTTTCTAGTGCAAGCTCTTTTTCTAGTTCAGCTATTCTCTTTTTTAGAGCTTTTATTTCTCTTTCCTTTGCTGCCTCATTCTGCTTGCTTTTATCAAATCTTTCATTCACCTTAGTCAAAGACTTTTTGACTTCATCAAGCTCTTTCATTTGGGATTCAAGAACTCGGATCTCAGCTTGCAGCTTCTGCATATCCAGACTAGGAGTCTGCTCTGTTGTTGGCGTAGTTGTTGCTGTAGATGGTGCTGTAGTTCCCGTCTGCTGAGGAGGAAGAGTAGTTATTGGAGTAACTTCTTCAAGATTGATTACTTCCGGAGGGGGCTGGGAAGTTTGGCCCTCTTCTCTCTGTTTCAATGCTGTCTGTAATGCTGCCTTTGCAGCTTCTGATTGACCTAGCTGGTCTTGAGTCCGAACCAGCTCCTTGTATAAGGATATCATCAAATCCGTAGCATCCTTTTCTAGCCTTTGCTGAGCAACTTCATCTGTTTGAGGATGGATGGTGGCTGGGAGCTTGATTTTCCTTCTTAAGGCAGCCATGTCTTGATCCCTTATCTTCAACAGTTCTTGGATCCCTTTAACATCTTTAGGATCATGTCCTATTTCTATAATTACCTCCTCCAAGGACTTGATTCTGTTGTCCTTGGCCTGTGATGATGCTCTCTCCAATTCCAGCTGAGAGGCTGTATTATCAAGGCTGCTCTTCAATTTGTAGTTTTCCAATGTTTCATCTGCCAAGGAGGCATACACCATTTCACCAGTTTGTTTATGCAGTTCGATTTTATCCATAGGGTGTATATCTTTGGCCAGAACCTCCATGTTGGTCCTTAGGTAATCCGAGGTAGATTGGGGATGCAGAGTTGTGGGCATGAAGTGACTCATGATCATTTTGCCTTCACTTACATCAAAGGCAGACATGAGTCTTTGCTGATTGGTGGGAGCCAGGTTCAGCAAATGATTGTACAGCTGTACTTTAATAGGATCACTCCTCCTTTTAATGTCGATAAACTGCTGTTTGATGCTTACCTGTCCTTCTTTGTGCTGGCTGGAGGAGCTGACCTCCCCTCCCATAGCTCTATCATGTTCATGCTGGAATGAGCTGGCTGATACTTCTCGGCTGGGTGGGCCCATGCCCGATGCTTGTCTTATTGCCTCATCATCTTCTGGGAAGTCATTCAACCTTTGCCTTTTCTCTCCCTGATCGATGGATGAAGTCAGGGGAGTCTCTCTATCTCTTTTCCTGGTTAAGTCCTCCTTTTGTGGGGTTTGGAGGACCGAGGCATCAAAAGTAGTTTCTGCCCTAGGAGGCACTATATTCTGAGCCTGTTGCTCAGTGGAACTAGGAGTGTCAATCACCCTTTCTTGCTGCAAGGGTTGTTGTTCCTTAAGTGGCACTTCTTCTTTCTGTTGCCCTTGTTCCTGCTGTTCCATCTCTTCTTGCTGTTGTAGCAATGTCTCCACTTGTTCTTCTGTCAATGGAGGTGGCTGTTCCACCTGCTTCCCTTTATCTTTGCTTGCTGTCTGCGGTGCCTTCTCGGCAGTTTGCTGCTGTGTTGTTGATGATGTAGTAGCTGCTCCCAGCTGTCTCCTGTATGAATGAGGAACCTGTCCACAATTTTCCAAGTCAGCTTGCTTTTGTATATTTCTAGCTTCTCTTTCTAGAAGCTCTTCAGCAGTTATTTCTTCTTCTAAGGTACCCTCTTCCCAGCTTAAGGCATTGGCATACTGTTCAATCTCAGGTTGTCCTTGTGTGCATAACCACCCAATTTGTATTTTATCCTCCTGAGGGAGATAGAATGATTGGGGTCATAGGGTATCCATTCAAAACTAGTTTGCAGTCTGAGGCCTTCCAGGATAGTGTTTGCCTCTTTCCATCCCTCCTCTTTTCTGTTATATAGGAAAGGACCCAGCTGGCTCCTTACCTTTAGCTGTGACTTCTTGTTCTTGCTCTGAAAATGCAGGTAGTTTGAGTTGCCAAACTGTCTGAAATATTCCAAGGCAAAAAGCCTCATGGGGACATACCTTGGCAATCTAAAAGGTGTCAACTCACAGCCATATATTCTGATGACTGTGTGGTTTTGGTAGAAGTACCAATTCCCAATGCTGTAGGACTTATTCAAATGGAGAATTCTCCTCATGTCATCGGTTAGTCTAGGAGGAGGAGTACCCTGCAGTACTGTCATGGCTGGATAAATGAATAAGTCAATGAACTCATTGTATGTGTAAGGTGACACAGATATATAGTGAAAGACAGAGGTCCAAAACACCACTGATCTTGGATTTCCTTGGGCATTGAGTTGCTTCAAAGGAAAAGAGAAGGTAGCTGGTTGATAAAACAAGAAGAGGTGGTATATGTATGAGGTATACCTGAATAGTCTTTCTCTCTTTAAGTTCATAAACTGGTCATGGATTTTATCTGCAATGTATGTAGCATAATCATAATGCACAGCTGGGGGCTTACCAGGAGAGAATAGAGACAGCATTGCTATTATGGTTTCATCCACATCTTCCATTCCCTTGAATCCTAGGGCAAAGCTGATCAGATCCACTAACATCCTGCCCAATTCATTCAAGTACTGATATCCAATAGGAGGAGTTTTGACGGATTCAGAGCCTGGTTTTACAAACAGCTGATTGATTTTAATGAGTTGGTCGCTTGACAGCTTGCTCCCTTTCTTTATCAAACTCTGCATATTGAGGGGGGTCAATTGCTTGGCAGTATGGAAGTGCAGCATCTCATTAATGCTCTCTGAGGTGATCTGGAACAAAACTAAGCCTGAGGGGCTAATGATAGCTCTTCGGCTTGGGTCATAGCATTCCTGGCAGCTGAATATCAACTCTGGCATAGGATTTACCTGGGGGAGGTTGTAGATTGGCAAGTTTGAGTCCCAAATTCCCAAGATGTCTGCTCCACTCAGGTGCTGGGCTTTCAACTCATTCAGCATCTGGATATTATACTTGGAGCCCATAAGAAACTAGTCCAGCATTTGGTAATCCATATCTCCCAGGGCTTTCCACTCCAATTCCTGGTGAGGGGCATTGAGGGGCTTAATGTTGAGAGCAATGGGAGTCTCCATGATTTTCTTCAAAGCTCAACAATTGTAGGTGGATAGTTAAATGGAAGCAACACAGAATGGAAGTGATTTTCTGTAAAAACAGTTTATATCTCAGATACCAGAGGAGGAATTTACACAACAGCAGTTGAAATACTGTTTGTTTTTAGGAGCAGGGCTTCTCTATGGTCTCACTACGTCCTCTTTTAGCGGGTGAATTGAGTTTAACAAGAAATTTGTCGGGAACACGCAGTGGATGGTGTTTTTGAGCGAAATTACAGGTATTAAGGCTCGGCTGATGTTTTTGGACTTCACAGTTGCAAATGTGGATGTGCAGAGGGAAATGGCCGGTGAAAATATAATTTTTAAGGTCTCCTTAGCCCTCTGAGTAACTTTTATTTCAATAACAGGCGTATGGAGGGCAGCAAGTGGTAAATACCTGTTAATTGACGAACGGAGGTCGCATGGGCGTGCACGGTTGGAGCTGTGGAGGTCGCCTCGGTCAATCGAGCAGGTTGGCGAAAATTTGGACGTAAACAGCCATGCAGAGCCGAAGTAGCGACAGGAGTGAAAAGTGAGAAAAACACGGTTTTTTGGGTTAATATGGACCCTTTTACCATTTTGGCGCTTTTTAGTGATGACGTCAGCATGACGTCATTGGTGGGTCAAGGTGAGGTGACGTCAGCTGACGTCATCGGGTGACGTGGCAGTACACTGTTGGTCCATGGGGGCGATGAGGTGGCAGCCATGTCAGCGGCCAGGTGGACGAATAACAGGGGCGAGGACAGGCGGATATGACGTGGCGAAGCATTAGTGGAAGACAGATGGCAGTTAGGACCGTAGCGGTTACGGTTAAGGCTAACCGCTACGGTCTCTCGGGGCGGTTTGGGTACGGCGCTGAAAGTGTCAGGCCTGGCTCCGAGAGACCTTATTGCTTGACGCGTGGTGAAGCCCTGACGTGACGCAATGTCACCTTCTCGGGCGGTAAAGGACGGCTGCGGGGGCTGCTCCGATATCATCGTGGATCGTCGGATTTTCGGGCCTTGATCCGACGGTGGGCGGAGCATCAACATGCTCGGGTTATATGCGCGGGTGGAAAACTTTGGGTTGTGGGTTTTTTAGTGGTTTTTCAATGTTTTTTATAAAATCAAACTGCGCGCTAACCTTTGGAAATGTGCCAGAGGCGGGCTTTTAGACTTTGGGTAATTTTTGCAAAGGTTTTAAGGGTAAAAGAGGGTTTTCAAGGGTTTTTCAATGCAATTGGTGGTTTGAGGAGCAAGTTGGCTTGTAGCAAGGGGGAATGGGATGTGATAGGTTCACCAAGGTGACCAGAGGTCACTTTGGTTCCTTTTGAAGAACATATGGCTATAATGCCAAGGGGAGGGAGTATTTATAAGATTTGGGGCTTTATACACCATAGTGTTAGTATTATTAGGGGAAGGGTAAGATAAGGGAGCTATGTAGTAAAATTAGAGGTTAATATGAATAGGGGGAGCAAATGAAGGGGATTTTACTGAGTTTATCTGAAATTGTTTTAGTTTTGAGAGTAGATCAAAATGAAAAGATCTTTAGACAAAAAATGTGGCTTCTGAATAAACTAGAACCACCATAAAGCCATGATCTCTCTCCATAAATCTCAGCTGAAAAGAAAGGGAATGTTAGTAATGAGATGAAAGGGAAAAGGGAGGTTAGTCATGCTCCTTGCTGCAATTTGATGGAATTAACCACTTTGTCCATTGACAGATTTCTTCTTGGCAAAACACCTTTTGACATATGTGCAATGGTGAAAATACCCTTTCTGCAACCACAACTGCTTACCCAGCTATTTTCCTAGCATTTTTTGTTTCTCCTTTGGAGGGTGCACTTGGACTTGCAAACCCTTACTTGCCTTTTCTTTTCTTTGGCTTTTTCTTTATTCTTTTCTATCTAGTTCTACTCTTATCTCTTCCAAGGTCCCAGATTAGGCTGTTGGGATCCTTTTCTTCTCTACCTAAACTAGTTGTCTGCCAAGATTAAGCAGTTTGGACAGACTCCTTTCTCTATTCTACAACAAAAAATTTAAACATGGCATGATCCAGATTAGACTTTTGGACCATCCATCAAAATTTGAAATAAGGTCATCAATATTTGAAACACTTCACACACCTCTTGTTCTCTAGGAAATATGGGATCTTTGTGATATCAAAGCAGAGCATATTGGGACTTTCCTTGGCCAATCATGAAATATGAAACCTATTGGTATAGGTATCCAACATTTTGCACGAATACTGACTCTGCCCTTACCCGTGACAGTTATCTTATCATCAGTCCCTGTTGTTACCTCAGATTTCACATTTTCATCCAGATTGGCAAACATTGCAATATTTCCAGTCATGTGATTACTACAACCTGAGTCTAAGAACCAAAAGTCTTCTTGTTTTTCTTGTGCTATGTTGCATGTTAACAACACGTTATTTGGGTTCTTATCTTCTTCATTTGCAAAATTAGCATTCTGCCTATTATTCATGTCATTTTGTTTTTTCTTGCATTCATTGATGTAGTGCCCAAATTTTTTACAATAATGACATTGGACTTGGGATTTGTCATACCTTTGTCCATGAGCTTGCTATTTGCTTGAACCTTCAGCTTGGTTTTGATTGCAGCTCCTTCCGCTTGTGCTAGTAGGATAATTTCTACCTCTGTTATTTGCTCTGCCTCGACCTCTTCTTTGGCCAAAAGACATCTGAGTCTTGAATGCTTGCTCAAAAGAGGAATTTGTTCCTCTACTCAGTCTGTGTTCATGAGACAAAAGAGAAGCACTCAGCTCATCTACCATGAACTGTGAGAGATCTTTTGTTTCTTCTATTGCCACCACAATAGATTCAAACCTTGAGGGTAAACATCTCAAGATTTTCTCTACAATCCTTCTATCTTCAAGAATATCACCATGAGATCTTATCTGGGTTATCAAGCCAATAACCTGAGTGAAGAATGAATCTATTGTATCAGATTCCTTCATGCTGAGATTTTCAAAGTCTCTCCTCAACATCTGCAACTTTGCAGTCTTCACCTTCTCCATGCCTTGATAAGCAGTTTTGAGAATATCCCATGCCTCCTTAGATTTTGTTGCTGCTGCAATCCGCGGAAAAACACTTTCATGTACTGATTGGAAGAGGAAAAAGAGGGCTTTGGCATCCTTCTTTCTATCGCCCTTCAACTAGTCTCTTTCTGCTACTGTCAAAGCAGCCAATGCTGTTGCATCTGCAGGTTCAGCACAGCCTGTTTCAACCAGCTCCCATATTCCTTGAGAAGCAAACAATGCTTTCATTGTTATGGAACAATAACTATAATTTTTCCCATTAAACTGTGGCAGTTGGGGATTTTTCATACATGTTCTAGCATCTGCCATCTTAACCTGTATTGGTAAAGAAAATATACTGACTGTATTTTGAAAACAAGCAAAAACTTTCTCTGCTGGAAAAAATCTGCTCTACAAGCTTCTTACAGCTCCTACAGTGAAAAACAATCTCTGTTTTTGACTCACTGAGTGCCTAGACCAGCTCTGATACCATGTTGGAATTTTCTGATAAATTCCATAACAGACAGACAAAAATTGCTCTGTTTTTGCACTCTGTTTTTGCACAGAAAAACAGAAAATCGCTTGCTGGAAACGGTGTTTCAGCAACACAGTTTTTTTTTCAGTTGCTGTAACTTGTGTTGCAGCAACGCTGTTCGTGGTGTTGCAGCAACGTAAATTTTTTGACGTCAAGTATTTTTTGAGTTACGGTGTAACAGCAACAGGAAAAATTAACTTGCGTTTATTAAAAATAAACTAATTGTTACAGATTTGTCTTCCTCATACTGAGGGAATTTCACAACTTCTATTACAAAACAGATTCACCAAGGAACGCTTCTGTTCCACACAAATAAACATCTGTTAAACAAATTTCATTCAAATATCTGCACTGATGTGCATTTTTCCCTTTCTGCTCTCTGCTGCGTTGTTGCATCTACTCCTGTTGTGCACTGCTGTGTGTTTCACTATCTAGCAAGTATTATCTTCACATTGCTGCGTGCTCTCCTCAGCTCTCTATCAATCTGCTGCTAAACTCAAAACAGAACTGCTATGTGGTATTTATATGCTAAAACATATCTGATTAAAACAATAAAATATTACAAAATATCTTCTAATGCCTATCTCTGAATTTATTGCAGCAAGGCGGTGATGCTTCCATTAAAGAACAAGTCGGCTGTCTGCAGGGGAAATCAATTCGTGAGTTTAATGCACATTAATGTGCAAAATATCTGGAGCGACTTTTCGGCATCAAACAGGCTGGAGTATTTACTGCAAATCCAGTTGTTCATTGTTGCAGTTGGAATTAAATTCCAACAAATACTTCCTCTCAAGTCTAAAAAATGACTATAACGGATAACTTTTAGGAGATGCACTTTCTTAACCTTTTCAAATCCATGCTCATCAACATAAAAAAACATCTCTGTTGGAAAAACAAACATTGTAAAATCTTCGACGAGTAAAAATTGATTTGAACATTTTCTTTAGAATTTTTGTGTAAGAATTGGTTTGAACATTTTCCTTAAAATATTTTGTAAAAAATGAATTGATATTAACATTTTCATTTAAATTGGTAAAATTTAATTAAAAGTATTCTTTTTTATTTTTTTAATTTTAAAATTGTATTTTACTTTTTAATATATGATTACATATCTATCGAATCAAATCAAAAGTCTTGATAAAATATTGCTAATAGTGATTATGAATTTCATCCATATTCTCTATATCATAAGAATTATTAAGAATATTGACTAGAAGTTGATAATTTTCTATTAAATTGATAAGAAAAACAATTGGATTTTGGCGTAATTTATTTCAGTTTTTTTCAAATACATTAATAATTTTCTTACATATCTTCTTGACTTCGACTCTTCAGATCGCTAAATCATTAATGACATCGCAAACCTATAAAGACCAAGGAACAACACTAAAACTGTTGGAGGTGCCACACACTTAGGACCTTCATTACTGGCACATGTGGACACTTAGCTAGAGCATTCACTTGCATGCAAGGCTTCAACATTGGAATCTTCACCAGATTGGCATCTTTGATTGTCCATTCATACATGGGACTACATGAAAAATCCTTTCTGCATGATTTACTCTCTGATTTGCTCCTCCTTTCACTCCACAATTGGCTAGTTCTCTTCGAAACTTGTTGTAGGTGTCGAGTGCTCTCATTGATCACGACATGCAAGATCCTTTCTGCATGATTTACTCCCTTATTTGCTCCTCCTTTCACTCCGCAACTGGCTAGTTCTCTCTGGAACTTGCTGTAGGTGTCAAGTCCTCTCAATGATCACCACTATGGCACATTACCTTGGAATCTTCACCCAGTGATGCTATATCATGAGCATTGTAACCTATTTTCTGAATCAATAACTCTTTTTGTTCTTTCGATTTTCTTTTAGTGTTTTTGCTTTGCAAAGCTGTGTGTTCAACCTTTACTAGCTAAATTAATTTGTGCATGTTTTCTAACACATTTACATGGTATCAGAGCCCACAGGTTGCTAGATAAAAGGCGCACCAGTACTTTGTTTTGTAGATATTACAGCTTGGAGATCGAAAATCGACAGAAAAATGGAGTTTCCCAAAGCATCAATCCTAACACCGTACAACTATCACGAATGGAAGGACCAAATGACTCGATACCTTCGTCAGAAAGGGTTGTACAAGATTACCATGGCTGCAGAAGTGGAACCCACTTCAGCCATAGAGAAATCCCAGTACCTCAACCGCATGGATGAGGCCCACGGAACCATATGCATGTGCATCTCCCCAGAGTTGCAGTTTCATCTATCTGCCTGCAGTACTCCTAATGAGATTTGGAAAAAGGTTGAAGAACTCTACAGGAAACATGATGAGGTGAAAGGACATCTGCTCGAAGTGGAGCTTCTCTCATTGGATACACGGAACTATGACAGAATTCAAAACCTCTTCACCAAATATAATGATCTATTGCTGCAACTCAAGGGTTGTGGAATTGACAAATCTAAGGAGGAAAGTCGCCAAGTTCTCTCTATTATGTCAAAGCTCGGACTAGAATACTTCGTCTTTGTGTCTACATTTCATTCAGTAAGGCTCGCAATAGGTAAATCCTAAACTATGCCTTCTCTCAAAGAGTTCATGGAGTCCCTCACTTTTGAGCAAGATAACCTCATTGGCATGGGGAAAATCAAACCTCCAAAAGCACATGCACTTGCTGTGCATGATGGAAACCACAATAAAAATCACAAATCTAATTCAAATCAGAAAAATCAGTAGCAAAAAGACAAGGGAAAATCACATTCCCATCCAAATAAGGAAGGGTACACCAAGCCCTTCAATGACTCGTCTCGGGCTCCAGAAAATGAGAAAGGGAAGAAAGGAGACAAACGCACCTATTATCACTGAGGATTCCATGTGAAATCCTCTTGCATGAAGAAAAAAATTGACCAAATGGCATAAATCCTTCAAAAGCACAACCTTGGGGACCACATCCCTCAGGGCGCTAAGAAGAAAATTGAGGACCCGCCACACCAGAAAGGTAACAATTTTCATGCTTTAGTTGCAATTAACTCTTCCCCTGATGCATGGATTATAGATTCTAGTGCATCACATCATATGGCTACTGCAAAGGAAGTCTATTCCTCTTTGGATGCATGCAAAGGACCTCCCATCCTCATGGGAGATGACTCACCTATTGAGGTTACCGGAAAAGGTCAAGTGGAACTTTTACACAGAAGCTTTGAAGATGTACTTCATGTTCCAAAACTTTCGGTAAACCTTCCTTCAGTTTATCAGATCACTCATTTCGACACCGGAAAGAGAGTGGAATTCACTCCAGATGCAGTGAACATATATGACCTACATAGCAGCTCCAAAATTGCAACCGATGAGGTAAACAATGGAGCTATATTGTATACATTTTCTGAATTTATTGAATCTGAATCCTCCTTATTGCTTACACATCTAATGATAGTAGTAGGCTTTGGCATGAGAGGTTTGGTCACTTAAATTACAAGTATATGCAACAACTAAGCAAGCATGAGATGGTGGAAGGCTTGCCAAATATCAATTTCTCCAAAGGAGTTTGTGAAGGGCGTGTCCTTGGCAAACATCCTATAGAAAAGTTTGACACTAGCAAGACTCACAGAGCATCCTCTCCTCTAGATCTAGTCCATAGTGATCTCATGGGGCCTTTCCTCATACTTCCATCAACAAAGCAAGGTATGTGCTTACATTTATTGATGATTTCTCACAGTATACTTGGGTGTATCTTCTCAGGGCCAAATCTGAAGTTTTTGCGCACTTTGAAGATTTCAAAGCACTAGTTGAGACACAGTCAGAGAAAAAGATCAAAACCCTCCGTAAAGACAATGGGGGGGAATATGTTAACACAGCACTTCAGAACCTTTGCCTTGAGTTTGGCATACAGTTGCAGCACACAGTTCCATTCACTCCGCAGTAGGACGGAGTTGCTGAGAGAAAGAACCGATCTCTTAAAGAGATGGCTTCCTGCATGTTTCATGCTAAGTCACTACCTCATAAGCTATGGGTTGAAGCACTTAATTGTGATAACTACATCCAGAACAAATATCCTGATAGATCTGTCAAGGATCAGACCCCCTTTGAGGTTTGGAGCGGCACTAAACCGGAGGTCACCCATTTCCGTGTTTTTAACTCCCAAGCATGGGCCAGGATCTCCTCTGAAAAGAGGAAAGCTCTAGATCCACAGAGTATTGAGTGCATCTTTGTTGGATACTCTGATGGTGTGAAGAGATACCGACTCCTGATTTCCTCTACGAACAAGCTCATCATTGAGCGAAGTGTCCAATTTGAGGAAATTCTCTCGCATGCACCTCAATTGTTGCATGCAGACACCTTTTATCTACCTCAGGACCGAGATGATGACTCAGTACACTCAGATGCAGATACGAAGCCTGCAGATACTGAGACAGAGTCTTCAGATACAAATCCATTGCATGTATATGATGATCCACATCCAGGCACAGATCAGGCTTCTAGTAGTGAATCAACTTCCCTGTAATAAATTAGAGAACAAGGAGCCTAAGTGAGATATATGCAAAACACCACCCAGCTGCTAGAAATGGTCTTGTGGGGGATAATTCTGATCGGCGGAGGACTAGCTCAGAGTTTATTGAGCCTCCTCTTTCCCTCACTTCCACTGAACCAATGCCATCCTGGCATTGTCATTTGGTTCAGTCTTCAGATCCGTTGTCTTATGATGAGGTTGTTGGGCATCCCTCTTGGGAGTTTGCCATGGAGGAGGAGTACAATTGCCTCCTCAAGAACCAGACTTAGGATCTGGTCCCCCTTCCTTCAAGAACAAAACTTGTCCGATGAAAATGGGTCTACAGGACCAAGAGTGCTGCAGTTGGGAAAATCACCAAACATAAAGTCAAGCTAGTAGCCAAAGGCTTCCAGTAAGTGCACGACATTGATTACGATGAGACCTTTTCTCCAGTAGCAAGGATGGATTCCATACACCTTGCACTTGCCATTGCGGCTGCCCAGGGGTAGGAAGTACATCAGATGGATGTGAAGAATTCCTTTCTTCACAGACACCTATCTTAGGAGATCTACATGGAGCAGCCACATGGTTTCAAGTTAGGAGATATTTTTCGGCGAAAATCACAAGGAATACCATTTGTCGACGTGTTTCGAACCAACTAGTGTGGTTCATCGTTAGGATTCATTCAGGATTCATCTTTGATCTGCATACTGAAGAAGTCTCTCTATGGCCTTAAGCAGGCCCCGAAAGCTTGGTATGCAAAGATGTATTCTTTTCTCTTATCACAAAACTTCGAAAGATGTAAGTTTGATCTGAATGTTTACATGCTCATGACACATGACTCTCTTCTTATCTTAGTTTTGTATGTGGATGATCTCTTGATCACCAACAGCTCGGCTTTAGCCATTGCTGCAGTCAAGAAGACCTTACATCATAGGTTCTTGATGACAGACATGGGTCCATTACACTTCTTTCTTGGTCTTGAGATCAGCTAGGATGCCATAGGCATCAAACTCTCTCAGGCTAAGTATGCACAGGATCTCCCTGAGAGATTTCACATGACTGACTGCAAGCCAGCACCAACTCCTTTTCTGTCTGGGGTCCACCTTGAGGATGGAGGTGACACTCCATTAGTTAACAGTACTCTCTACCGATAGCTAGTGGGGAGCTTACTGTACCTCACCCACTCCATACCAGATCTCTCATATGCAGTAGGGGCAGTTTCCAGATACATGCAGGAGTCGCATGAGCTACACTGGAAAGCTACTAAGTGCATCCTCCGATATGTGCAGGACACCATCACCTTCAGGATTCACTATGTGGAAGGCACTGCATTGAATATCCTTGGCTTCACAGATTCTGATTGGGCGGGTGACAGCATTGATCACAAGTCCACCTTTGGATATTCACTCAGTCTAGGGTCTGGCCCTATCTATTGGCCAAGAAAGAAGCAGGTTGTTATTTCTCTCTCTTCAGCTGAGGCCGAGTATAGAGGAGTAGTCAACATCACCATTCAGGCTTTGTGGCTACAACACTTCCTCACTGAGTTGGGTGTCCAGTTCCACCAGCCCACTTTCATCTGGTGTGACAACCAGAGCACTCTCAAATTTTGCAGGGATCCAGTACAGTGACAACAGACGAAGCACATAGAGATCCATATGCACTACATTAGAGACTAGTACATGATTGGGTCATTGATTTGCAGTTCTGTCCTTTAGAAGAATAGACTACAGACATCTTCACCAAGACATTCACTGAGCAGAAGTTTCACTCTTTGCGCGATCGTCTTGGAGTGAAGGACACAGTTCCTTAGCAACTGTCTTTTCTTCCTCTTTTCTTTTGATTACATTGTATTTTGAGGTGGGGTTTTTCCCACGAGGTTTTCCCTTTTTCCTCAATTTTAGTACAAGTTGCACTGTATTTTGGGTGACCATTGGCCTTAGTTGCTAAGGCCCATTTTCTATTTTTCCCCATAGTGGTGTTCAAGGGGTGTTGGAGGTACTACACACCTAGGACCTTCATTACTGGCACATGCAGACACTTAGTTAGAGCATTCACTGACATGCAAGGCTTCAACATTGGAATCTTCACCAAATTGGCGCCTTTGACTATCCATGCATGCATGGGACTACATGCAAGATCCTTTCTGCATGATTTACTCCCTAATTTGCTCCTCCTTTCACTCCGCAACTGGCTAGTTCTCTCTAAAACTTGTTGTAGGTGTCGAGTCCTCTCATTGATCACTACATGCAAGATCCTTTCTGCATGATTTACTCCCTGATTTGCTCCTCCTTTCACTCCGCAACTGGCTAGTTCTCTCCGGAACTTGTTGTAGGTGTCAAGTCCTCTCATTGATCACCACTATGGCGCATTACCTTGGGATCTTCACCCAGTGATGCTATATCATGAGCATTGTAACCTATTTTCTAAATCAATAATTATTTTTGTTCTTTCGATTTTCTTTTAGTGTTTTTTCTCTGCAAAGTTGTGTGTTCAACCTTTACTAGCTAGATTCATCTGTGCAGGTTTTCTAACACATTTACATGGTATAAGAGCCCATAGGTTGCTAGATAAAAGGAGCACCAATACTTTATTTTGTAGTTATTACAGTTTTGAGATCGAAGATTGACAAAAAAATGGAGTTTCATAAAGCATCAATCCTAACACCGTACAACTATCACGAATGGAAGGACCAAATGGCTCGATACCTTTGTCAGAAAGGGTTGTATAGTTTTACCATGGCTGCAGAAGTGGAACCCACTTCAGCCATAGAGAAATCCAAGTACCTCAACCTCATGGATGAGACCCACAGATCCATATGTATGTGCATCTCCCCAAAGTTGCAGTTTCATCTATCTGTCTGCAGTACTCCCAATGAGATTTGGAAAAAGGTTGAAGAACTCTACAGGAAATAGGATGAGATGAAAGGACATCTACTCGAAGTGGAGCTGCTCTCATTGGATCCATGGAACTATGACAGAATTCAAGACTTCTTCACCAAATATAATGATCTATTGTTGCAACTCAAGGGTTGTGGAATTGACAAATCCAAGGAGGAAAGTCGCCAAGTTCTCTCTATTATGTTAAAGCTCAGACCAAAATAGTCCATCTTTGTGCCTACATTTCATTCAGTAAGGCTCGCAACAGGTAAATCCTACACTATGCCTTCTCTCAAAGACTTCATGGAGTCCCTCACTTTTGAGCAAGATAAACTCATTGGCACGGGGAAAATCAAACCTCCAAAAGCACATGCACTTGTTGTGCATGATGGTAGTGACAATAAAAATCACAAATCTGATTCAAATCAGAAAAATCAGCAGCAAAAAGGCAAGGGAAAAGTGCATTCCCATCCAAAGAAGGAAGGGTACACCAAGCCCTTCAATTACTCCTCTAGCTCCAGAAATGAGAAAGGGAAGAAACGAGACAAATGCATCTACTGCCACCGAGGATTCCATCCGGAATCCTCTTGCATGAAGAAACAAATTGACCAAATGGAAGAAATCCTTCAGAAGCACAACCTTGGGGACCACATCCCTCAGGGTGCTAAGAAGCAAACTGAGGATACACCACACGGGATTTTAGATTCCCCTTATGCATGGATTATAGATTTTGGTGCATCACATCATATGGCTGCTGCAAAGGAAGTCTATTCCTATTTGGATGCATGCAAAGGACCTCCCATCCTCATCGGAGATGACTCACCTATTGAGGTCACCGAAAAAGGTAGAGTCGAAATTTTACACGGAAGCTTTGAAGATATGCTTCATGTTCCAAAACTTTTGGTAAACCTACTTTCAGTTTATCATATCACTCATTCTGGCACCGAAAAGAGAGTGGAATTCTCTCCAGATGCAATGAACATATATCACCTACATAGCACCTCCAAAATTGCAACTGGTGAGGTAACCAATGGAGTTAGATTGTATACATTTTCTGAATTTATTGAATCTGAATCCTCCTTATTGCTTACACATGCTGATGATAGTAATAGGCTTTGGTACGAGAGGTTTGGTCACTTAAATTACAAGTACATGCAGTAGCTAAGCAAGCATGAGATGGTGGAAGGCTTGCCAAATACCAGTTTCTCCATAGGAGTTTGTGAAGGTTGTGTCCTTGGCAAACATCCTAGAGAAAAGTTTGACACCGGCAAGACTCACAGAGCATCCTCTCCTCTAGATATGATCCATAGTGATCTCATGGGGCCTTTTCCTCATCCTTCCATCAACAAAGCAAGGTATGTTCTTACATTTATTGATTATTTCTCACAGTATACTTGGGTGTATCTTCTCAGGGCCAAATCTGAAGTTTTTGCGCACTTTGAAGATTTCAAAGCACTAGTTGAGACACAGTCAGAGAGAAAGATCAAAGCCCTCCATACAGACAATGGGGGGGAATATGTTAACACAGCACTTCAGAACCTTTGCCTTGAGTCTGGCATATAGTTGCAGCACACAGTTCCATTCACTCCGCAGCAAAACGGAGTTGTTGAGAGAAAGAACTGATCTCTCAAAGAGATGGCTTCCTGCATGCTGCATGCTAAGTCACTACCTCATAAGCTATGGGCTGAAGCACTTAATTGTGCTAACTACATCTAGAACAGATCTCCTCATAGATCTTTCAAGGATCAGAACCCCTTTGATGCTTAGAGAGACACTAAACTGGAGGTCACCCACTTCTGTGTTTTCGGCTCCTGAGCATGGGCCAGGATCCCCCCTAGAAAGAGGAAAGCTCTTGATCCACAGAGCATTGAGTGCATCTTTGTTGGATACCCTGATGGTGTGAAGGGATACCGACTCCTGATTTCCTCTATGGACAATCTCTTCATTAAGCGAAGTGTCCAATTCGAGGAAAGTCTCTTGCATGCACCTCAATTGCCACATGCAGACACCTTTTATCTACCTCATGATCGAAATGATGTCTCAGTACACTTAGATGTAGATACAGAGCATGCAGATGCAGAGACAAAGTCTTCATATACAAATCCAGTGCATGCATATGATGATCCACATCCAAGCCCAGATCGGGCTTCCAACAGTGAATCAACTTCCCCTGTCATAAATCAGAGAATAAGGATCTTAAGTGAGATATATGCACAAGACCACCCAACTACTAGAAATGGTCTTGTGGAGGATAATTTTGATCTTTGAAGGACTAGCTTAGAGTTTATTGGGATTCCTCTTGCCCTCACTACCACTGAATCAATGCCATCCCAGCATTGTCATTTGGTTCAGTCTTTTGATCTGCGGTCTTATGTTGAGGCTGTTGGACATCCCTCTTGGGACTTCGCTATGGAGGAGGAGTACAACTCGCTCCTCGAGAACTAGACTTAGGATCTGGTCCCCCTTCCTTTAGGAAGGAAACTTGTCCGATGAAAATGGGTCTACAGGACCAAGAGTGTTGCAGATGGGAAAATCACCAGACATAAAGCCAGGATAGTACCCAAAGCCTTTCAGCAAGTGCATGGCATTGATTATGAAGAGACCTTTGCTCCAGTAGCAAAGATGGATTCCATACGCCTTGCACTTTCCATTGCGGCTGCCCAGGGGTGGGAAGTACATCAGATGGATGTAAAGAATCCCTTTCTTCACGGAAACCTATCTGAGGAGATCTACATGGAGCAGCCACATGGTTTCATTCAAGATTCATCATTGGTCTGCAGACTAAAGAAGTCTCTCTGCGGCCTTAAGCAGGCCCCGAGAGCTTGGTATGCGAAGATGGATTCTTTTCTCTTATCACAAAACTTTGAAAGATGTAAGTTTGATCTGAATGTTTACATGCTCGGGACACATGACTCTCTTCTTATCTTAGTTTTGTATGTGGATGATCTCTTGATCACCGGAAACTCAGCTTCAGCCATTGTTGCAGTCAAGAGGACCTTGCATGATAGGTTCTTGATGATGAACATGGGTCCATTACACTTCTTTCTTGGTCTTGAGATTAGCCAAGATGTCATAGGCATCAAACTCTCTCAGGCTATGTATGCACAGGATCTCCTCGAGAGATTTCACATGACTCACTGCAACCCAGCACCGACTCATTTTCTGTTTGGGGTCTGCCTTGAGGATGGAGGTGACACTCCATTAGTTGACAGTACTCTCTACCGATAGCTAGTGGGGAGCTTACTGTACCTCACCCACTCCAGGCCAGATATCTCATATGCAGTAGGGGCAATTTCCATATACATAAAGAAGTTGCATGAGCTACACTGTAAAGTTGCCAAGTGCATCCACCAATATCTGTAGGACAATATCACCTTCAGGATTCACTATGCAGCAGACACTACATTGAATATCCCCGGCTTCACAGATTCTGATTGGGTGGGCGACAGCATTGATCACAATTCCACCTCTAGGTATTCACTCAGTCTAGGGTCTGGCCCTATCTCTTGGTCGAGCAAGAATTAGGTTGATATTGCTCTCTCTTCAACTGAGGCCGAGTACAAAGGAGTAGTCAACATCACCATTCAGGCTCTGTGGCTACAACACTTCCTAAGTTGGGCGTCCAGTTCCACCAGCCCACTGTCATTTGGTGTGACGACCAGAGCACTCTCAAATTTTGCAGGGATCCAGTACGGCAACAGCGGATGAAGCACATACAGATCCATATGCACTACATCGGAGACTTAGTGCATGATCGGGTCATTGATTTGCAGTTCTGTCCGTCAGCAGAACAGACTGCAGACATATTCACTAAGACATTCACTGAGTAGAAGTTTCACTCTTTGTGCGATCGTCTTGGAGTGAAGAACACAGTTGCTTCACAACTATCTTCTCTTCCTCTTTTCTTTTGATTACATTGTATTTTTAGGGGGGGGGGTTCCCACGAGGTTTTCCCTCTTTCCTCAATTTTAGTACAAATTGCACTGTATTTTGGGTGACCTTTGGCCTTAGTTGCCAGGGTATATTTTCTATTTTTCCCCATAGTGGTGTTCAAGGGTGGTGTTGGAGGTACTACACACCTAAGACCTTCATTATTGGCACATGCGGACACTTAGTTAGATAATTCACTGACATGCAAGGCTTCGACATTGGAATCTTCACCAGATTGGCGCCTTTGACTGTCCATGCATGCATGGGGCTGCATGCAAGATCCTTTCTGCATGATTTACTCCCTGATTTTCTCCTCCTTTCACTCCACAACTGGATAGTTCTCTTCAGAACTTGTTGTAGGTGTCGAGTCCTCTCATTGATCACTACATGCAAGATCCTTCTGCATGATTTACTCCCTTATTTGCTCCTCATTTCACTTCGCAACTGGCTAGTTCTCTCTGGAACTTGTTGTAGGTCTCAAGTCCTCTCATTGATCACCACTATGGTGCATTACCTTGGGATATTCACCCAGTAATGCTATATCACGAGCATTGTAACGTATTTTCTGAATCAATAATTCTTTTTGTTCTTTTGACTTTCTTTTAGTGTTTTTTCTCTGCAAAGCTGTGTGTTAAGCCTTTACTAGCTAGACTCATCTGTGCAGGTTTTCTAACACATTTACATGGTATCGGAGCCCACAGGTTGCTAGATAAAAGGTGCACCAGTGCTTTATTTTGAAGGTATTATAGCTTGGAGATCGAAAATCGACAGAAAAATGGAGTTTCCCAAAGCATCAACCCTAACACCGTACAACTGTCATGAATGGAAGAACCAAATGGCTCGATACCTTCATCAGAAAGGGTTATATAGGATTACCATGGCTGCAGAAGTGGAACCCACTTCAGCCATAAAGAAATCCAAGTACCTCAACTGCATGGATGAGGCCCACGGATCCATATGCATGTGCATCTCCCCAGAGTTTCAGTTTCATCTATCTGCCTGCAATACTCCCAATGAGATTTGGAAAAAGGTTGAAGAACTCTACAGGAAACAAGATAAGATGAAAGGACATCTGCTCAAAGTGGAGCTGCTCTCATTGGATCCACGAAGCTATGACGAAATTCAAGACTTCTTCAGCAAATATAATGATCTATTGCAGCAACTCAAGGGTTGTGGAATTGAAAAATCCAAGGAGGAAAGTCACCAAATTCTCTCTATTATGTAAAATCTTGGACCAGAATACTTCATCTTTGTGTTTACATTTCATTCATTAAGGCTCACAACAGGTAAATCCTACACTATGCCTTCTCTCAAAGGGTTCATGGAGTCCCTCACTTTTGAGAAAGATAAACTCATTGGCGTGGGGAAAAGCAAACCTCCAAAAGTGCATGCACTTGTTGTGCATAATGGTAGCCACAATAAAAATCACAGATCTTGTTCAAATTAGAAAAATCAGCAGCAAAAAGACAAGGGAAAAGCACACTCCCATCCAATGAAGTAAGGGTACACCAAGCCTTTCAATGACTCCTCCGGCTCCAGAAATGAGAAAGGGAAGAAAGGAGACAAATGCACCTACTGTCACCAAGGATTCCATCCAGAATCCTCTTGCATGAAGAAACAAATTGACCAAATGGCAGAAATCCTTCAGAAGCATAACCTTGGGGACCACATCCCTCAGGGCGCCAAGAAGAAAACTGAGGATCTGCCACACCAGAAAGGTAACAATTTTCATGCTTTAGTTGCAATTAACTCTTCCCTTGATGCATGGATTATAGATTCTAGTGCATCACATCATATGGCTACTGCAAAGGAAGTCTATTCCTCTTTAGATGCATGCAAATGACCTCCCATCCTCATGGGAGATGACTCACCTATTGAGGTCACCAGAAAAGGTCAAGTGGAACTTTTACACAGAAGCTTTGAAGATGTGCTTCATGTTCCAAAACTTTCGGTAAACCTGGTTTCAGTTTATCAGATCACTGATTCCGGCACCAAAAAGAGAGTGAAATTCGCTCCAAATGCAGTGAACATATATGACCTACATAGCAGCTCCAAAATTGCAACTGGTGAGGTAAACAATGGAGCTAGACTGTATAAATTTTCTGAATTTATTGAATCTGAATCCTCCTTATTGCTTACACATGCTGATGATAGTAGTAGGCTTTGGTACGAGAGGTTTGGTCACTTAAATTACAAGTATATGAAGCAGCTAAGCAAGCATGAGATGGTGGAAGGCTTGCCAAATATCAGTTTCTCCAAAGGAGTTTGTGAAGGGTGTGTCCTTGGCAAACATCCTAGAGAAAAGTTTGACACCGGAAAGACTCATAGAGCATCCTCTCCTCTAGATCTAATCCATAGTGATCTCATGAGGCCTTTTCCTCATCCTTCCATCAACAAAGCAAGGTATGTGCTTACATTTAGTGATGATTTCTCACGATATACTTGGGTGTATCTTCTCAGGGCCAAATCTGAAGTTTTTGCGCACTTTGAAGATTTCAAAGCACTAGTTGAGACACATTCAAAGAGAAAGATCAAATCCCTTCGTACGGACAATGGGGGGGAATATGTTAACACATCACTTTAGAAACTTTACCTTGAGTCCGGCATGGTTGCATCACACAGTTCCATTCACTCCGCAGCAGAACGGAGTTGCTGAGAGAAAGAACTGATCTCTTAAAGAGATGGCTTCCTGCATGCTGCATGCTAAGTCACTACCTCATAAGCTATGGGTTGAAGCACTTAATTTTGCTAACTACGTCCAGAACAAATCTCCTCATAGATCTATCAAGGATCAGACCCCCTTTGAGGCTTGGAGAAACACTAAACGGAGGTCACCCACTTCCGTGTTTTCGGCTCTCGAGCATGGGCCAAGATCCCCTCTAAAAAGAGGAAAGCTCTTGATCCATAAAGAATTGAGTACATCTTTGTTGGATACCCTGATGGTGAGATGGGATACTGACTCCTTATTTCCTATACGGACAAGCTCATCATTGAGCAAAGTGTCCAATTTTAGGAAAGTCTCTCGCATGGACCTCTTTCCGCATGCAGACACCTTTTATCTACCTCATGACCAAGATGATGACTCAGTACACTCAGATGTAGATACAGAGCATGTAGATGTCGAGGTAGAGCATGCAGATGCAGAGACAGAGTCTTCAAATACAAATACATTGCATGCACATGATGATCCACATCCAAGCCTAGATTGGGCTTCCAGCAGCGAATCAACTTCCCCTGTCATAAATCAGAGAACAAGGAGCTTAAGTGAAAAATATGCACAAGACCTCCCAGCTGCTAGAAATGGTCTTATGGGGGGTAATTCTAATCCGCTGAGAACTAGCTCAAAGTTTATTGAGCCTCCTCTTGCCCTCACTGATCTGGATTCAAACAGGAATGCAACAAATTACAGAAATAACCATAAACACAGAGATGCAGCAGAAATAATAATTCATTTCATTACTGTAAAATACCGAATATGCTTACAAACAACAATGGAAATAAACCAGCTAGGGCTATGGTAGCTTATCCCTGAGAAGAGATGTGGTGGATACATGCCTCTGAACTATGTTACAATGAGGCTCAAAGGCCCATTTATGGTTGAGAAACAATGGAAAACCCTAAACATCCAAAAACCTAACCCTAGAAGATGAAACGCCAAACTGTGGACCCCATTTGGGTAAATTGGTACATCAACTTCCTCGGGTCGTAACTTTGGCATATGATCTCCGTTTGATGCGCATAATATCTCGTTAGAAAGATCTATCTGAGAACTACAACTTTGGGAAGAGAAACATTAGTCCATGGACCCATGTTGCTCTCATTTGTCCCAAAATAACGTCGTTTAGGGCCTCAAAACGGCTCCGGAAGTTCACGACCTGAAAAACTGCTAAAAATAGTAAATTGTGCTATAATTAAGGAAACTGAAAAACTGAAAGAAACAATGGTGGGTGTCCAAGTGGACTTGGAAGGTGGCCACCAATATCCACCTGGATCGTTTCTCCCCCCTAAGGAAGAAATGGTCCCCAATCCGTTGAGTTCCTCCATGAGATGAGGAAACTTCTGCTGAACTTGGTCCCTGGTGAGCCACTTGCCCTGGTGAAGGAGTTGGCCTGCTTTGGCAACTCAATACAATTGTATATTCTGTTGGCAAGTGTGCTTGATCTGTGTGTCCATGATCTGATCAGTTGTAGCTTGTTCCATGCAATCTGGATTTAACTCTGTGGGTGTGAGTTGTTCGGCAATGTCGGATGTGTCTAGTAATGGTGGAAAGTATGGCCGAAGGCACACATTGAACATTGGGTGCAGGCCAAGGAATGGGGGAATGCTGAGCTCAAATGCATTGTCTCCCACGGCCTTGGTAATGGTGTAAGGACCATATCGGAGTGGTCTCAGTTTTCGATAGGCTCCGGTAAGGCGTTCGTTTTGAAAATGCAACCAGACTTTGTCGCCCACCTGAAACTTGTGTGGCACCCGATGTTGATCATGTCGTTGCTTGTACTTGGCATTTGATTTCTCTATAATGTCATGGACCTGCTGGCGAATATGTTGGATGTGCTCAATGAAGTTGGTTGACTTATCTGTTTTGGACTGGATATGAGCCAAATCTGCGTGAGTAGCTGCAAATGGCATGGTCACATCAATGGGACATAGTGGCTGGAATCCCAAGCCTACCTGAAAAGGGCTGTGGCCGTCGAGTTGTGAAGAGCTCGGTTGTAGTTGTGCTGAACATAGGGGAGGCTCTCATCCCATGTGCGTGGATGTTTTGAGTTGTACATGCGAAGAATGTGTACAATCATCCTATTGACAACCTCTGTATGGCCATTAGTTTGAGGATGGAAGGTTGTGGACTTAGTGAGTTTGGTGTCTAGCATCAACCAGAGATTGGACCAAAATGTACTGAGGAACCTGCTATCCTAATCTGTGATGATGGACTGTGGGATCCCAAAGTGTACCCACACTCATTCAAAGAAGATTTTAGCAGTGGCTTCTGTTGTGATATTCTTCTTGTAGACCACCATAATGGCCATCTTCGAGAACCTTTCGGCGACCACAAAAACACAGTCATTTCCACGCTTAGTGGAAGGAAGGCCTAACATGTAATCCATGGAGATGGATTCCCAAGGTCGACTAGGGATAGGCAGCGAGGTATAGAGGCCTTGCTTCTTGATGGTCGGTTTGGCAATGGCGCAGGGAGTGCATGATCTGATGTACTTCTTGACATCCTGTCGAAGATTCAGCCAATAGAAATACTTCTGCAGTACTGCCACCATTCTCTCAACCCCGAAATTCTCAGCAGCCCGACTGTAGTGTGCTTCCCAAATCATCTTGGCACGCTCGCTTGAAGGAACACAAAGGTGACCCAAGTGGCATAACAGGGCATCCTGGAGGTAAGAATTTGGAACATGCTAACCCTCCAAGAGTGTCTGGTATGTGCGGCCGAATTTTTGGTCACTTTCGTAGAGAAGTGGCCAATCAGAAATCTCGTGCCCACAAGAGTTGAGCACGATGGTTAACGCCATGATCAATGGTCGACTAAGGAAATCTGCAACATTATTGGTTCTACCCTTCTTATACTTGATATTCAAATGGAACTGTTGCAGGTATGTGGACCACTTCTGATGGAAATCATTCTACAATTTCCCTTGGGTCTGTATGAACTGCAGGGGTTGGTGGTCTGTGTGGATGACCGTTTCCTTCCCCAAAATGTAATGCTTCCATTGTTGGCAGACCTGCACAATGGAATACATCTATTTGTCATAAGTAGGATACTTCCGAACTGTGTCTGAAAGTGTCTCACTGCAATATTCCACTGGATGCCCGTGTTGAGTAAGGACTACCCCAATAGCATAGTCAGAGGCATCTGTCTCGACCTCAAATGGTTGTTGCAAATCTAGTAATACAAGCACTAGTGCCGTGCAGAGGTGATCTTTCAACTCTGTGAATGCCTTCTATTGAGATTCATATCAAAAAAATTTGCTTTCGCTCCTCCCTTGGTGGCTTGACTCAAGGGCCAATTGATATGATAAAATCCCAACACAAACCTGCGGTAGAATTTGGCAAGACCTAGAAAGCTGTGGAGCTCTGTTGGATTGGTTGGAGATGGCCAATCGCGAATGACTTGGATCTTGGCTGGATCCACATGCACCCCCTGTTCATCAATAATGTATCCTAGATACTGAACCTGGGTCTTGCCAAAAGTGCATTTCTCCAAATTGGCACATAACTTGTGTTGTCGCAGTGTTTGGAGAACCTATCAGATGTGGTGGAGGTGCTATTCCAAACTCTGGTTGAAGATCAAGATGTCATCCAAGTATACCACTACAAATGAGTTGGTGAATGGCCGCAAGATCTCATCCATTAGCCTCATGAAGGTTATAGGAGCATTCGTTAATCCGAAGGCATAACCAACCATTCAAAAAGGCCCTCCTTGGCTTTGAAGGCAGTCTTCCACACATCGGAGGGTTCGATTGGTACTTTGGTGATATCCTGACTTCAGATCGATCTTGCTGAAATATTTTGCCCCCTTCAGTTGGTCTAGGAGGTCATCAATCCGCGGGATCGGGTACCTATTACGGATAGTGATTTTGTTCAGCACGCAGTAGTCAATACAGAGTCTCCAAGTCCCATCCTTCTTCTGTACCAGCACGATTGGGCTCCCACAGGGCGATGAACTCAGACGGATGTGACCTTTCTGTAGCAACTCCTGAATCTGCCTCTTGATTTCATCGTTCTCCAGAAAATAGCACCGATAGATTCGTCCATTGGGCAGCGGCGCACCTGGGGCCAGATCGATGGAGTGCTTGACCTGACAGTGCAGAGGAACCCCTGCCGGGGAGGTGAAGATGTCCTCGTACTCCTCCATGACCTTGTCCATCTGTAGTTGTCGTGTGGAGGGGCCCTGTCTGGAGGTTTTGGCCATCGTCTTCTTCTTTCCTTCAGGGCGTATCATCAGGAAAACAAATTTCCTGGTTTTGGAAATGAGCTTACTGCATTGTTTTGTAGTAACAAAAGAGATGGCGGTAGGCAGTGCTACCTCTAGTATCCTGTACAACTTATTTCCCAATGTAACAATAACAGCACGGGGCCTTGATTCATACGCAACATGTCGCTTCCATAAGTATGGTTGTCCTAATAATACATCACAAACTTCAAGGGGAACAATGTCACACAATACCTCATCCATGAAGGGCTTGATGTTGTATGGAAGGTGACACTGCTGGCTCACGTGAACATCCCATCCTTGGTGAAGTCACTCGATGGTGTACGGTTGTGGATGTGTTGTGGTTGGTAAGCCCAACCGCTTCACGACCTCTACCGAAATGAGGTTCTTTTGGCTCCCGCTGTCGATAATGAACTGTAGCGAGGAGCCCTTTACCCACATCTCGGAGTGGAATAGATGCTCCTCCTCCTCTGGATCTTCGGGTTCCTCCTTCTGTACCTTTGTGGTGGCAATGGTGGCATTGGGCTTCACATCGATAATTTACTTCCCTTTGTCATTCCCTTTGTCGGGTTCTAACTCAGAGTCAGAACATGCATTTGATTCTGAAACCTTTAGCTCAGCCACTAGTGACTGCTTGGCCCGACACTCACTTGTGTTGTGAGTGGAGCTCTTATGGAACTCACACCACTTTCCCATGTCCTTTTTCGGCTTCATGACGTTGTTCTTTGCCTGCAGCTTTGGCGGATTTTCTTGGGTTGTCCCGCCTTGGCTTTGTCCTTTGTTCTGCGGTTTGCGGGCACCTTTCCCTTGCTTCAGATTCGTAGATCCAAAGTCTCGCTTCTTCTGTTTAAACTTTTGCTCAACCCTGACGGCATATCGGTATGTCGTGCCGAGCGAGGGGATGTTCAAGAATTATATTTCTTCCTAGATTTAATTGTGCAGGTATCTGCAGTATTTGAGTACCAAATGCTACTCCAAATCCTTGATACCCAACTTTGTGCAAAGGGTATGGAAAATATTGGTAAACTCTGGCACGTCTTGGCCCCTTCCCTGCCGCAGCGTGGTCCACTTTATGTATTGGTCCTCATAGCTTCTGACAGGGTAGTACTGCTCCTTGATGGCATCCCAGAATGAATCCCAAGTAGGTGTTGCTGAAAACAGTGAGCCTGTACTTTCATCCTTCAACTCGCAGTAGGTTTCCCACCAGTCCTTGACATGGGGGGCTACTTTGAGAAGAGTGAAAGTCATCTTTTCTCGACTGTAAAAATCATGAACAGAAAAATAACCCTCTAGAAAATTTAACCATTTATTAACAGCATCTACATCTATTTGACCCTCGAATATGGGGTTTTCAAAATTAACTTGTACCTTAAACAGTGTAGTGTTTCCAAAGTAGTTACTGGAAGCTAATGTGTCACCCCTGGGTAGCCGCTAAAGGATCTGGGCAAAGTTGTCCATCATCGCGTTCCTCTGTCGCTCAAGGGCTTCTTCGAGCAATATTTTGATAGGATCTCCTGCCCGCTCATCTTTCTTTTCATCCACCATGGGAGACCGTCAAGATTTGTGAGGTTGGTCTTGCAAAGTTTTGACCATTTCAAGCCCTAACTACTTATATCCTGACCTCATTGGGGACATGCAAATAAAAATAGAGAAAAAGCAGACCGCTCTGATACCACTGATCCGGATTTAAATAGGAACACAACAAATTACAGAGATAGCCATAAACACAGAGATGCAGTGGAAATAATACTTCATTTCATTAATGTAAAATACTGAAATATGCTTACAAACAACAATGGAAATAAACCATCTAGGGCTATGGTAGCTTATCTCTAAGAAGAGATGTGGTGGCTACATGCCTCTGAACTATGTTACAATGAGGCTTGAAGGCCTATTGCCACAGCGTGGTCCACTTTATGTATTGATCCTCATAGCTTCCGATAGGGTAGTACTGCTCCTTGATGGCATCCCAAAATGAATACCAAGTGGGTGTGGCTGAAGATAGTGAGCCTGTACTTTCATCCTTCAGCTCGCAGTAGGTTTCCCACCAATCCTTGACCTGGGGGGTTGCTTTGACAAGAGCAAAAGTCATCTTTTCTCGACTGGAAAAATCATGAACAGAAAAATAACCCTCTAGCAAATTTAACCATTTATTAACGGCATCTGCATCTATCTGACCCTCAAATATGGGGATTTCAAAATTAACTTGTACCTTAAACAGTGTTGTGTTTCCAGAGTAGTTACTGGAAGCCGATGTGTCTCCCCTGGGTAGCCGCTAAAGGATCTGGGAAAATTTGTCCATCATCGCGTTCCTTTGTCACTTGAGGGCTTCTTCAAGCAATATTTTGATAGGATCTCCTGCCCCCTCATCTTTCTTTTCATCTGCCATGGGAGGCCGTCGAGATTTGTGAGGCTGGTCTTGCAAAGGTTTGACCAGTTCAAGCCCTAACTACTTATATCCCGACCTCATCGGGGACATGCAAAGAAAAACAAAGAAAAAGCAGACCGCTCTGATACCACTGATCCGGATTTAAAAAGGAACGCAACAAATTACAGAGATAGCCATATAAACACATAGATGCAGTGGAAATAATACTTCATTTCATTAATGTAAAATACTGAAATATGCTTACAAACAACAATGGAAATAAACCAGCTAGGGCTATGGTAGCTTATCTCTGAGAAGAGATGTGGTGGCTACATGCCTCTGAACTGTGTTACAATGAGGCTCGAAGGCCTATTTATTGTTGAGAAACAATGGAAAATCCTAAACATCCAAAAGCCTAACCCTAGAAGATGAAACTCCAAACTGTGGGCCCCGTTTGGGTAAATTGGTACATCAACTTCCCGGGGTCGTAACTTTGGCATATGATCTCCACTTGACATGCATAATATCTTGTTAGAAATATCTATCCGAGAACTACAACTTTGGGAAGAGAAACATGGACCCATGTTGCTCCCAGTTTTCCCAAAAAACGTCGTTTAGGGCCTCAAAACGGCTACGGAAGTTCAAGACCCGAAAAACTGCTAAAAATATTAAATTGTGCTACAATTAAGGAAACTGAAAAGCTGAAAGAAACAGTGGTGGGGGTCCAAGTGGACTTGGCAGGTGGCCACCAATATCCACCTAGATCACTCACTACCACTGAACCAACGCCATCCAAACATTGTCATTTGGTTCAGTCTTCTGATGCGTAGTCTTATGCTGAGGATGTTGGGCATCCCTCTTGGGAGTCCGCCATGGAGGAGGAGTACAACTCCCTCCTCGAGAAATAGACTTAGGATCTAGACCCCCTTCCTTTAGGAAGGAAACTTGTCTGATGAAAATGGGTCTACAGGACCAAGAGTGTTGCAGATGGGAAAATCACCAAACATAAAGCCAGGCTAGTAGCCAAAGGCTTCCAGCAAGTGCATGGCATTGATTATGATGAGACTTTTGCTCCAGTAGCAAAGACGGATTCCATACGCCTTGCACTTTCCATTGCAGCTGTCCAAGGGTGGGAAGTACATCAGATGGATGTGAAGAATGCCTTTCTTCACGGAGACCTATCTAAGGAGATCTACATGGAGCAGCCACATGGTTTCATTCAAGATTCATCTTTGGTCTGCGACTGAAGAAGTCTCTCTACGGCCTTAAGCAGGCCCCGAGAGCTTGGTATGAAAAGATGGATTCTTTTCTTGTATCACAAAACTTCGAAAGATGTAAGTCTAATCCGAATGTTTACATGCTTAGGACACATGACTCTCTTCTTATCTTAGTTTTTTATGTGAATGATCTCCTGATCACCGGCAACTCAGCTTCAGCCATTGCTGCAGTCAAGAGGACCTTGCATGATAGGTTCTTGATGACGGACATGGGTCCATTACACTTCTTTCTTGGTCTTTAGATCAGCCAGGATGCCACAAGCATCAAACTCTCTCAGGCTAAGTATGCACGGGATCTCCTCGAGATATTTCACATGATTGACTACAAGCCAGCACCAACTTCTTTTCTATCTGGGGTCCGCCTTAAGGATGGAGGTGACACTCCATTAGTTGACAGTACTCTCTACCAACAGCTAGTGGGGAGCTTACTATACCTCACCCACTCCAGACCAGATATCTCATATCCAGTAGGGGCAGTTTCCAGATACATGCAAGAGCCACATGGGCTACACCGGAAAGCTGCTAAGTACATCCTCCGATATGTGAAGGGCATCATCACCTTCGGGATTCACTATGCAGCAGGCACTGCATTGAATCTCCTTGGCTTCACATATTCTGATTGGGCAAGCGACAACATTGATTGCAAGTCCACCTCCGATATTCACTTAGTCTAGGGTCTGCCGCTATTTGTTGGTCAAGCAAGAAGCAGGCTGATGTTTCTCTCTCTTCAGCTGAGGCCGAGTACAAAGGAGTAGTCAACATCACCATTCAAGCTCTATGGCTACAACACTTCCTCACTGAGTTGGGCATCTAGTTCCACCAGCCCACTGTCATCTGGTGTGACAACTAGATCACTCTCAAATTTTTCATGGATCCAGTACAGCGGCAGTAGACGAATCACATAGAGATCCATATGCACTACATTAGATATTTAGTACATGATCAGATCATTGATTTGCAGTTATTTCCTTCAGCAGAACAGACTGCAGACATCTTCACCAAGACATTCACTGAGCAGAAGTTTCACTATCTGCATGATCGTATTGGAGTGAAGGACACGGTTCCTTAGCAACTATCTTTTCTTCCTCTTTTCTTTTGATGACATTGTATTTTGAGGGGAGAGTTTTCCCACGAGGTTTTCCCTATTTCCTCAATTTTAGTACAAGTTTCATTGTATTTTGGGTGACCTTTGGCCTTAGTTGCCAAGGCCCATTTTCTATTTTTCCCCATAGTGGTGTTCAGGGAGGGGGTGTTGGAGGTACTACACACCTACAACCTTTATTACTGGCACATAAACACTTAGTTAGAGCATTCACTGACATGCAAGGCTTCAACATTGGAATCTTCACCAGATTAGCGCCTTTGACTGTCCATGCATGCATGGGACTACATGCAAGATCCTTTCTGCATGATTTACTCCCTTATTTGCTCCTCCTTTCACTCTGCAACTGGCTAGTTCTCTCCGGAACTTGTTGTAGGTGTCGAGTCCTCTCATTGATCACTACATGCAAGATCCTTTCTGCATGATTTGCTACCTCCTTTCACTCCGCAACTGGCTAGTTCTCTCTGGAACTTGTTGTAGGTGTCAAGTCCTCTCATTGATCACCACTATGGTGCATTACCTTGGGATCTTCACCCAGTGATTCTATATCATGAGCATTGTAACCTATTTTCTGAATCAATAATTCTTTTTGTTCTTTCGATTTTCTTTTAGTGTTTTTGCTCTGCAAAGCTGTGTGTTCAACCTTTACTAGCTATATCATGAGCATTGTAACCTATTTTCTTAATCAATAATTCTTTATGTTCTTTCGATTTTCTTTTAGTGTTTTTGCTCTACAAAGCTGTGTGTTCAACCTTTACTAGCTAGATTCATTTGTTCAGGCTTTATAACACATTTACAAAAACTTGCTTCGATTTCCAAAACTATATAACATTACAAAATATTTTTTTAGTAAGTTTATTCTAGGGACTTATCAAATATTTTATAAAAAAACACCAAACTAAAGTTCAAATAATTTGAATAAAAAGCATTTGGAATAATAACCAAAAAAACAAATGTGTGAGAAATAATCACTTAAAACAAAAGATATTAAATGAAGGTGGCTGACATTCTAGGCTCTTTGCCTTTTACAAATGGAACAAAAGCTTTCCCGTCGTCGTGTGACCTTGAAAAAGAAGAATTGTTATTGATGGAAAGAATCATGAAGACTTATGTCCAACATTTGATCTTGATACTGCGAATCACATAAATTTCCAAATATTTGGAAATCTACACTCCCACATTTAGTTCAGGTGCAATACTCTGCCAAACAAACAACAAAAAATAGAATAACATTGAATCTTATTCGTGAATGCTTTGTTGTTTTATCCCAAAGATTATTTGGGTAACAAAGTATGCTCGTTCAGAGAGTGGAAGCAATAATGTTTGTAATTTGATGAATGTGTAGAGCATAATTAAAGGAAACAACTCTCAAATGAGCTTCATTTCAACCAACAATGAAGCTACAAGTTCAGCTCTAAAAATAAATAACAAATACATATAATGGATATAAGTTAATAGTAGGTTAAAATCTACCTCACATTTTTGGATAGGAAAAATATTTATATTGTTAAATAACAAAATATACATATATATATATATAGTGATATGATGATAAAAAAAAATTATTTATATTTTTAAATAGTAAAATATATTTGAAAATTAATATATATATATATATATATATATATATATATATATATGTGTGTGTGTGTGTGTGTGTGTGTGTGTGTGTGATTGTAAGAGTATTATATTATTGATAAGAAAATTAAAAGCACATAGAATATCTTCATTTAATAGTAATAGAGGAGGTTTAAAATTGGTTAAAGATGAAAACAAGGTAGATACAAATCTTTATGTGACCTTACAACTTACTATAGCTAGGACCAATTCTAACACCTGTTATAGACATTTTTGGGCACTACAACCCCAAGAATGAAATGTCCATAAACCAAGGGCTCCTAAGTCCCTAAAAGTGTTGTTCTAACCCCTAAAGGAACAAGGTCAACAGATTACAGCTTCTCCCAGAAGTTCTCCATGAAAAACTGCTCAGAATTGGTCAAAACAGGATCATTTCAGCTGCTCCACTGGCCAGGTGCGTTTCATCTCACCTAAATACACTGTGTGGGTGCGTTGCATTTCAAAAATCCCTTCTATGGGGTGCGATGGGCGAGAAATGACAAATGGCAGTGTCATTCCGCTAGGTGGAGAGGCAATGGAAGCTTCCAGAAACTTCTCCTGTGACACTTGCCTCTCTGAATTCGACCAAGGATGAGTAAGAGATCATCAATCTCCAAGTGGAAGCAAGAACTATCAGAGGGAAGACACTAATCAAATCATAAGCTGACTCATCTCCATTACAGATATCTATATATGGATCCCTCATCCCAGAGATCCAGAGGCTGGAATTTTGCATATTGTAAGGAATTGATGTTGGTTTCTTGAGACAAACATCAGATTGTTGGGTGATCTAAGCTTTGTATGAGGTGAAGAGGGGATTCTTTGCTGAGAGGTTGATGCTGGGTCAGAAAAACTGGTTGTAACTCCTCTTGGCTCTTTCTTATTTATCAATAAAAGCTATTCTAGTTTTCCTCCATACTCTTGTGTCACTAATATTTGTTGCATTTGTATGGTCAATTTACATCTGATCCTAGATTGTTTATGATTATAGATCCATGTCTTTGTATAGTGCTATGCTACTATGATCTTACAGGTACTTTGTGAAGCTGGGCGTGCAAGGGAGCAGGTAGCGAAAGACTATCAAAGAAGAGAGGAATCAAATCAGGAGATTAGCACAAGACAGAGATTGGTCTTCTTGTTCCTCTCTATTTATAATTCATAAAGGAAAAATGAAAGTAGCTTTACTCTGTTTGTTTCTAAGGTAGCTGTCACACCTTAGTGGGATAGAGCAGTTCTATATAGACACTTTTCCCTGTAACAAAATGGCGACCATACTGGGGAGAAATTAGTTTGTTTGTTTATCATTCTTTGTTGTCTATTTCATAAACTTACAGGTAGCATTCGAACTGCATTTGCCATAGCAAATGCAAAGTAGATAACTGCTACTTCAGTCCATCTACTGGATCTTTTATGATTTAAACAACTGATTCACAAACTCTCTGATTGCCCTTGTGATAGCTCTTAGATCCTCCTTAGATCTACCCCTGATTGTTGCATTACTGATTACCTTTTGCTCGGCCAAAACCCATGAACTGAACTGCAAACTGTGACCTGGAACCCAAATAGAGTCTCGTTTCTAGCCCAGCGCAGGTACTGTTCAGAGAATCTGAACTTTCGCCCTTCCACCTCCAATCCATCTGGCGGAAGTAGCGTCGGTAGGAACCTGTAATATGATATCTTCTAAAAAGATCTCAGAAAACGATATCGACATGGATCATGCGATGGTTTTGCCTCCGAGCCCAACAGAAATATTGTAGCAATCAATGTTCCTAGCCTGGATGGCAAACCCAAATCAACGCTCATCAAGCGTTTGGATAGAAAGAATATGGTACCCTTCAGATCCTTGGTCGCGAGTGCATGTCACCGACGAAGGAATTGTCCAATCAATGGTAATTGAAGGGGCACCATGGAATGATTCCCACCATCGTTCCCTTCTTCTGATTGTGGAGAAGATACTCCTGATGACCTTTATCATCCTTCAGTTTTTTATTTTCTATCAAATACTGTAAACACGGTGGATTCCGAGCGAAACTTGTCCAACATTGAAGAGACTATTGCCATAAATATCTCGACCAAAACAGATGTTGTAGAGAATATTTATGTTGGCAAATGTTGTTCTCCTTCAGAACTGGAAATATATGACGCTCTTTTTCGCGAATTTAGAGATTTCTTTGCTTGGTCATATAGTGAAATGCCAGGCATTGACTCGAGTATCGTTGAACACGAAATTAAGATGTATCCAGATGTCAAACCAGTACGACAACGGCTACGGCAGGTGCACCCCAAGAAAGTTGTTGCCATTAAGGCAGAAGTTGAGAAACTTCTCCATGCTGGTTTCATTTACCTGGTTCCTCTAACCGATTGGGTATCGAATATTGTCCCTGTTATGAAAAAACAAGGAACAATTAGAGTGTGCGTTGATTATAGGGATGTAAATCAAGCTTGTCCAAAAGACAACTACCCTACACCCTTCATCGACCAAATAATTGATGAATGCGCCGGATGCGAAATCTTTTCATTCATGGATGGATTCTCCGGGTATAATCAAATAAATATCCGCCCACAGGACCAGTCGAAGACTGCATTTATTTGTCCATGGGGCACATTCGCATATCGAAAATTACCCTTTGGTTTAAAGAACGCAGGGGCGACGTTTCAGAGGGCAATGAATTATGCCTTCCATGACATCAAAAACATCGTTCAACCATACCTCGACGACCTTCGGGCTCATTCGTGAAAGCGGACTGATCACCTGCAGCATTTAAGAGTGATATTTCTACGTTGCCGACACTACAAGATACGACTCAATCCACACAAATGTGTATTTTGCGTCAGTTCTGGTCGTTTACTTGGCTTTGTAGTCTCAAAGGACGGGATTCGTCTCGACCCATGTAACGTTCAGGCAATCATAAATTTGCCTCCACCTTCGAATTTGCTTCAAATTCAGAAACTCCAAGGGAAAGCAAACTTTCTAAGGAGGTTCATTCCAAATTACGCCGAACTTGCTAAAGGATATACACGTCTTTTGAAAAAGGAAGTACCCTTTGTCTGGGATCAGGTTGCGCAAGCTTCCTTTGATGCTTTAAAAGATTCCCTAATGAAAGCATCATTAATGTACGCCCCCGTTTATCAAGAAGACTTTAACCTATATCTAGCTACGGCGGATACGACCATCGCAATGGTTTTAGTTCAAGAAGACGACAGAATCGAACATCCTATATATTATTTAAGTAAAAACTTAAATGATACAGAAAGAAAATATTCTTATGTTGAAAAGCTAGCGCTCGCAGCTGTTCAAGCGATACAGAGATTTCGACACTATGTCCTCTTTCGAAAAACTACCATTCTGTCAGATTGCAACCCCATGACTTATATATTGTCGCGACAGTTGCTGGGGGGAAAATATTCAAAATGGATAGAAATTCTACAAGAGTTTGATCTAGAATTTGTAAAATCCAAGTCAAAGAAAGCTTTGGTTTTCGCAGAATTTTTATGCAATCTCCCATCGTTGTCTAACGATGAAACATCCGAAGAAACAATCGTGGACAAAAGTTTGTTTCTAATATCTCCAAGCAATGAGTGGTATGGAGATATAATAATTTATCTCCAAATCCAAAAATATAGGCCAAACACCTCTCGCTCCGAACAAAAACGTATTCGATACCAAGCAAAAGACTACATGATCGTCGGTGATACACTTTACCATCGCGGTATCGATACAGTTCTGAGAAGGTGCCTCACGCATGAGGAGGCCGAAAAAGTCCTGAATGATTGCCATTCAAGCACGTGTTGGAGGCATCAATCCGGTTATGCTACAGCGCAGAAAATCTTATGAGCAGGATACGTCTGGCCAGCAATGTTTAAAGATTGCATAAACGCAGTCAAAAGTTGCCATGCTTGTCAAATTTTCGATAGCAAAACCAGAAGACCACCTGCACCTCTACAGCCAATAGTTGTTGTCAGGCCATTCACCAAATGGGGCATCGATTTCATGACATGTAACCCCACCTCGACCGGGGGGCATGGGTATATCATAGTCGTCGTTGACTATTTTACCAAATGGGCCGAGGCGATGCCTACATTAGATAATACTGGTGAAACAGCTGCCCTCTTCTTTTTCAATCATGTAGTCGCCAGATTCAGCGTACCACAAGCTATAGTCACAGATCATGGATCGCATTTTCGCAATCACATGATGATCGAGTTAGCTGCCAAACTAGGGTTGTCTCACGACAGCTCTACTCCGTATTATCCGCAAGCCAACGGACAAGTTGAAGCAATCAACAAGGTCCTGAAACGCATGCTGCAAAGGATGATTGGAGTGCACAAAAGAAGATGGCACCTAATCCTGTACTCAGCTTTGTGGGCTTACCGAACATCGGTAAGGAATGCAACCGGGTTTACACCTTTCCAACTGGTATATGGCCTGGAAGCAGTCTTACCAATCCAGTGTGAAATCTCGTCTCTCAAACTCGCAATTGATCTCCTCCCCGGAACTTCAGAAGAAGAAGCTCGTTTCTTGGAACTAATCCAATTGGATGAAACCCGTCGTGATGCCGCTTTGGCTAATGAAGCCCATAAGAAATGAGTCAAAGCGCAGTTCAACAAAAATGTCAAACCCCGTGTCTTCTCAGAAGGTGACTTGGTCTTACTTTACGATCAAGAATCCGATAAATTGGGAGTAGGTAAATTTAAGTCTTTATGGATGGGCCCCTATATTGTTAAATGAGTGTTAGCAAAAGGAGCCTACGAGTTAATGGATTATGACGGAATTCCACTGGCGCAACCTTGTAACGGGTTGTACCTCAAGCATTACTATGCGTAATGGTAACCTATATGATTTTGTTATGTTCTTGTTTTCGCTAAAGTTCTTATTTTGGTCAAGTAATCCACTTTTTACATTTATTGCAGATGTCAAACCTATTGGAGTCATGTGTTGGATATGCCGACGGAGCGAGTTGTAGTTCGCGGAACCAATCTTCCGAGGCCTGGGCCATTTTTGATCCAAGCGGCGAGTTAGTAAGTTTCAGAGGGGTATGTATTGGTTGATCAACAAATAACATCGTTGAATATAGTGCGTTGATAGAACTCCTCTCTGATGCCATCACACATGGTATATGCCGACTGATTTTCAGGCTAGACTCTCAACTCGTCATACTACAACTCACTGGTATCTATTATGTCCGGAATCCAGCTATTTATCGCATGTTCCTAAGGGTTAAGATTTTGGAAAGACAATTTGATTTTATTCAATATCAACATATTTCCATAAACTTAAACACATTAACTGACTCATTGGCAAATTATGTGTTAGATAGACATTTGCAACATTTATAAAAAGAAGCATACCATCAATATTTGCATTTGGATCATGTAACTTAACCAAAATAAAACTCCGAAAATCAAAAATATATATAACTATTTATGGTTTATACATAATGTTCTGTAACCAAGACAAAATCGGTCAAGTGACCAAAAACTCAAAATGCTAGGGGGCACCCTAGTCTAATGATGCTCGTGATAGCAAGTCACAGCTTGTGCGATCATGCGTAAGAGACAAGTCCATCGTCTTGGCACACTAGTAGTATGCCGCTGCAACCTCAAGGGCAACTCGTCAGTCCTCACATCTGGAATACCAAGAGTGAGGCCCTCAACCTGCTCCTGTAACGCTGTGAGAGTCTCGGCCACATCGAGGTCACGAAGGATAGCCCTTCCAACAGCCTCTCCTGCTAGGGCGGCAGCTGGCACTCTCAGGCATACTACTGGCCGAACAGGACCAACATCTGCATGAACACATGAGTTTGATTAAAGTCTTGATAGAATAGAGCACATGTTCCCCCAGAGTTTAAGCTCATTAAAAAATGAACCAATTTCCAATAAATAACCATCGTGAATGTAATACTTCAGCCCTTAAAGCCTTGGTCGTGTTTGCACCGTCACCTCCACTTTTGTATTGGCCGATCATTCACCTCCATTTGATTGTTTACCCATTTTGAGGAACAGCTGCGAAGAGTGATCTCACTAGCCATCCTTGTAACACTGTCGTGATTGGAGAATTCCAAACCTTACCTGGAATCAGTTGCTACCCATTTTATCACTCGTTCCTCAAAAGACGAGTCTCCTTTAAGCTCTTTTCAACTGACTCGTAAAATATGAAAATATTGCCGAGCCATTGGCCTCTCCAGCTCATTAAAGAGACGGAAGTGCTATCCCTCCTCTAAATTTTAATCTTTTTGGACCTGAGGGATTATTACACAAAAATATCAAGCGTTTGTTTTGTTTGGCTCGTTAAAACTATCAAAAATTCATCCCTTCTGTATTGTTTTATACTTTTTCGGACTTAAGGGATTAGATAACGAAAAAGGAATTTTGGAGTTTCCTTTACGTTCATTTTCAGACTCTCTAAGATTGAAAAGGACCGAGTTATCTTTGTCGTTAAACTCGTTAAAATTTTAATAGCGACAAACTTGTCTATAGACGAGAACGAGTTTCACTGTCACTAGGCTCGTTAAAACATAGCGATGGGTTTGCCCGAAGGGAAAATTATAGAACAAGCATACGTTATCCTCCTCAAGCTTGACAAAAATAAAGAGGTACTGGTCAGCAATGATTGGGGAAAATTGGGAAGAAAACTTGAAGAAACTTTGTTGGTAGCAAGTCACTCTTGAACATGACACTTTCACTCTGCATCCAAGTCGGGTTGGGTTGTTTCATTCACCGGTCACATCACCATGGTCCCATGGGGTTAATGCTACCAATCCATCACGTCAATGTCGCCGATATGTTCAAGAGAATTCATTTAGAGAATTCACCTGTGTCTCACCCACTACAATACATTTATACTCCATTCTTTCATGACCGCCACCCTGAACCTTATATCACCAGATCATTTTCACCTCCATTAAAATCATTTGCTCCATTCCGTGTCATTGATGTGGGATTCATTAAGGCCCTCTTATGACGGATCTCTTCTTGTCGATATCAGCTCATTATCCAAGAATTTTATCTAGGAACACCCCATTCAGTACTTTGAAGCTTGCATGCCTCAATAGCAAGTTTCTCACTTCCGACGACAAGTTTACATCAATGACCTTCGACCGAAAGATTTTGCGTGGTGTTCGACGCCAAGTCCTTTATTCACACCACGTGAATTGTACTGCAGTACCTTGAGGGTCATTATCATTATCGGTGATTCCTCTCGCGCTTGTTAACAGCTTACATCATTGGCTGGTAATCAAGCGATGTCTTTCCATGTTCGACTTCAGAACATTTCTCACATGGATAGGCTTGTACTTCGAGTGAAGATCGAACGAGATTGAAGACCTTGGATCTAGTTTCATCCATCCGGGTTGCGATATACATTCAGGAAAATAAAAACATCAAATGTACATCATGGTTGCACAGATAATCATCCAATCAAAGGGATGATGGCTCTATCAGAATCATCAGTCTTCACTCAGACGATTGTCTATCCTATGTACATGAAAATGAATTTATAAAGCTGAGCATGGGAATGCCCACCTCAGCTAGATCATGAAAATATTATGAAGATAATGTATTGTATTGTATCTTATTACAGGTCTCCTCCTAGCATTGAAAGAACTTCGGATCCTCATAATAAAGCATTTCACCCGACATCTAAAAGATTAACGACCTCATGCTTTAGGGGCAACTGTTATAGACATTTTTGGGCACTACAACCCCAAGCATGAAATGTCCATAAACCAAGGGCTCCTAAGTCCCTAAAAGTGTTGTTCTAACCCCTAAAGGAACAAGGTCAACAAATTACAGCTTCTCCCAGAAGGTCTCCATGAAAAACTGCTCAGAATTGGTCAAAACAGGATTATTTCAGCTGCTCCACTGGCCAGGTGCGTTGCATCACACCTAAATACACTGTGTGGGTGCGTTGCATTTCAAAAAGAGAAATGACAAATGCCAATGTCATTCCACGAGGTGGAGAGGCAATGGAAGCTTCCAGAAACTTCTCCTGTGACACTTGCCTCTCTGAATTCGACCAAGGATGAGTAAGAGATCATCAATATCCAAGTGGAAGCAAGAACTATCAGAGGGAAGACACTAATCAAATCATAACCTGACTCATCTCCATTACAGATATCTATATATGGATCCCTCATCCCAGAGATCCAGAGGCTGGAATTTTGCATATTGTAAGGAATTGTTGTTGGTTTCTTGAGACAAACATCAGATTTTTGGTTGATCTAAGCTTTGTATGAGGTGAAGAAGGGCTTCTTTGTTGAGAGGTTGATGCTGGGTCAGAACAACTGGTTGTAACTCCTCTTGGCTCTTTCTTGTTTATCAATAAAAGCTATTCTAGTTTTCCTCCATACTCTTGTGTCACTAATATTTGTTGCATGTGTATGGTCAATTTACATCTGATCCTAGATTGTTTATGATTATAGATCCATGTCTTTGTATAGTGCTATGCTATTGTCATCTTACAGGTACTTTGTGAAGCTGGGCATGCAAGGGAGCAGGTAGCGAAAGACTATCAAAGAATAGAGGAATCAAATCAGGAGATTAGCGCAAGACAGAGGTTGGTCTTCTTGTTCCTCTCTATTTATAATTCATAAAGGAAAAATGAAAGTAGCTTTACTCTGTTTGTTTTTAAGGCAGCTGTCACACCTTAGTGGGATAAAGCAGTTCTATATAGACACTTTTCCCTGTAACAACACCCCCTTAAGCTAAACATAGGGAGTAAACATAAAGAAAAAATTGGTTCCCAACAACAAGGTATGATAAGGTACCCAAGAATAAAATTTCATAAGTGGAGAAAAGGTGAAAAACACGTAGGTAAAAATCCTCTCCAAAAGAGATAAAGATGACAATGCTCAGATAAGCATGGAGTTGAAACTGTAGATCCTAAAACGATCCACTGGAAGGAAATAATAGAGACCCACTCCAATCAAGAGTACGAAAAGTTGAAGTACCAAAATTGTGAAGATGAGAGTCTTGAAACTGAATGAGGTTGGTTGATTTCTAAAGTAGAAATGTTACAAAGGCATAAGGGCAGCCAACACTATCAACTTCCCCAAAAATGCTTTAGAGAAAATAGGTTTTGGTAAATATCCAGTACAAAGGCTTCAAAGAAAACCAACACCATCAACCAACAAACAAACAATGAGGCCTATAAATATGGAAAACTCAACTCAAACATGATATAACAACACTCATGAAGTTGTCTGAACATTGTCCACGTCACACTAATCAAACACACGAAATGAAAATAGTCAAAAAAGCAATGACATCATTATCTATCATCATCTAACTTCCCCTCGGAAAAACAACTATGGGAGGAGTGGGAATCCATAATCTTTGTTGTCAAAAAATCCCCCCCCCCTTGAAACATAACTAAGGGAGCAACAACAACCAACAACTAAAAAGAGGAACTCGGTACAACTGCACAATCGATGAGACACAACAATATGAATTCCACAAACGTCCATTTAAATGATGCCATGACCATCCATTGATCCAACCACAATCAATCTGCACAATCTATGAAACACAACAATATGAATTCCGTAAACATCCATTTAAATGATGTCATGACCATGCATTGATCCAACCACAATTGATCTTGATGATTGGCATTGGTCCACAGTTCATACTTTCACATTTCTTCTACAATGATCTAAATGTTGGGCTACTATGTGACCAAATTAAAGAATGTTGTTTCTTGGATGATTTCCTTTGATGAGGATGTCGATATGAGTCAGATTTTGGTTTTGCAGACTCAATGTTGGGTGCAACTACGTTATCATCTGGAATGACATTAGAAACCATGTCGTTAATAATTTGTTTATCACAATTAGCAAGATCATAGGTCTGATAGATCCGAAGGTGTGAATGTAAAAATTGAATATGCATTTTATTCCCTCAATTGCGTGAAGCATTTTTTACAACAACACCCATGGAACCATTATGGATTTAGGGATGAATTTGAGCTATATTGCAAACCCTACATAAACAATATTTTACACAATGTTTGACAGAGTCATATAGTATCTTCATGTCCTTATTGACCACTTTGATCTTTGTTTCAACTCATTTGATGTTACTAACGCTCAACTACTAGCATTTTCTGTTAATTTCTTTCAAATCTAATAGATCTCAACACCATCACATTTGAGCAATATGATGTGGACTTTTATTTAAGGTACATAAATCTCCATTCAAGTTGTGACTTAGGGACTAGAGATCTAGTTGTATGTGTTGAAAGAACGATCTTCGACTTTAATCATTGGAGATGGTATCAGATCCAAAGGAATCAATGCCTTTGCAATTTCCATTTTTGGTGATATCTTTTGCAAATATGCATCATGTTGCGATTACAAATACCTAGTTTTTGTAAATCTGCCATGGAAATGAGGAAGATAAGATATGTTTATATGCTCACTAAATCTAGAAAAGTCATCTATGTTTTAGATCTTCTTTTTCTATATGCTTGTGTCTTCTAAAAACATATTTCATTTTTTTGAAGACATGATTTAATGAATGGGGCACTTTTACACCACAATATGAAAATCATTTTCCTCTTATATAGGTACAATGTTTCCTTTGGTTATTTCATCTAATGTAGCAACATAGTCTATTATTACCCCTATTGCTTTTGCTTCTATTAGAACACCATCTTTGGCAGGGGAAATATTTGTTGCTATGTTTGGTGCACTTGTTTTATGATTTGTTGCATTGATGGGTTATTATATTATGGGATCACCGTTGAAAAACAAAAGTTAGCAAAGCCATGGAAAAGAAAAGTTAGCAATTGATATTTGTTAGTTATTGTGTGGACATGAAGGCTTATCGACTCTTTGATCCTACCTCTAAGTAATCTTTTTTTTTGAATAAATGTTCATATTTATGATAACAACAATCTAGGGTCCTCTTCCCCTCCTTCCTCATCTTTAACTATTGATAATAGTTATAATCATTATAGTGCTTTTGTAGATTTGGTAAGAGAATAAATTTATACCGCATTTCCTTGGCCAGAAGAAAATATACCAATATCCCCATCAAACATGAGAAATCAAATCAGGAGCAACTTGTTCCAGATGAATCCTTAAGGAGGAGCCTTCGCAAGAGAAAGTGGCCTGATATATATGGCTATGATGCAATGAATTTCAATTATCTAGCCTTAAATCAACCACAAGTAAAAGGAACATTTCTTTTGAGTAAGGAAACTTGAAAATATCTATGATAGTTTTTCGATGTTGTTGGAATACATGAGTGGTAAGTTGCCATGATAGTTTTCTATGATAGATCTTGGTCTGCTACATTACTTTCTTGGCTCACACATTCACAAGTATTCAAAAGGGATCGGCATCTTCTATAAAAAATATGTCCTTGCTTTACTTCAACTCTTTGGCATGGCTAATTGTAAGCATGCACCTACTCTTTTTCAATCCATCATTACTCTTACCATCAGTTATACCTCACCATAAGTGAATCCTACATTGTATTTTGAACTAGTTGGAAGTCTACTCTATTTGACACACACCTGACCTGACATTACTTATGTAGTAGGGTTGGTTTATAGATTATCTCAAGATCCTCATCAGAGTCACTACAAATTAGCGAAGAATATTCTAAGATATATTCAGGGAACTTCTAATTTCGGCATTCAATATATTGTTGGTTCTCATAAGCTTGTGGGTTTCACAAATTCTGACTCTCACTAGATCAATGGATGATCAAAATTCCACCTCTAGATTTGTTTTTTGTCTTGGTTAGGCTCCTATTTCTTGGTCCTATAAGAAATGGTCAAAGATTACATTATCTATGACAGAAGTTGAGTATCGAACAACAGTTCTCACAAGTCAAAAAGTTCTATGGTTGCAAAAATTATTGCTTGATATTGGAATGCAATAGGATCAACCTACTATTCTTTGATACCACGTACATATTTTCTATTACACCAAAACCCGAAGGCATTAGTAAACTTCCAAACCCTTACCATTATCTTAAATGGGCAGTTAGTCTCATGTTCCCACAGTGGTGGTTAATCCATGTGAATGATTCCCAATGAGGTGAGTGTGAAAATTACTCTAACACACCCCCCATATCCCCACAAATGCAAATCGAGGAATCAAACCTAGGCCAACGCTTTGATACCATGTAAGAGTATTTTGTTACTCACAATATTTTTATAAGTACATAGAATACATCCATTATATAGAAATGCCCAATTTTGGTTAAATATAACTATGACAACTAGTTAGGTACAAATCCCTATGTGGGTTTACAACTCACTATAGCTAGCTCAATAGGAAATGAAGCGTTGGAAAATACCAACTCTAACAATGATAACATAAATGGAACACAACTTGATTTACAATAAAGAACAATGGATCTTAATAGAACCCATAATCTAATGTGCAGAGCATAATGTAAATCTATATTTGTGTTCTTGTGTAACATGAACTCTGCACATGTAAATTTAATCTTTAGGTTCTCATGTAACATGAATCAATTCAATATAGGTTATTCTTTATCATTTAATATTAATTAACCACTTTACAATTTAATTTCCTTGTTATCCTAATAACATATTCCATCAAAACTTTTGTATATATAAAAAGAAAAAAAACATCAGAACTAACCATCATAGTGTTTTCAAAATGGGAAGAGAAAGTGGACATAGTAAAATGTAGGAATGTGAAGTTTTATAATATGTAGGCGCAATGCTTCACATGTCCAAAATTTTCTAAGATTATTATGAATTACCAATGTAACTACCAAGTGTGAAAGATGAAAGTACAGTGCTTCACAAATAATGTGAAGTTTTATAATAAAGTAGGTGCAGTGCTTCACATGTCCAAACTTTTCTAATATTATTACAAATTACCAATGCAACTACCAAATGTGAAAGATGAAAGTATAGTGCTTCACATATATAAACTTTTTTCCAAATTATTTGTGTGGAAGATGTTAGAACCAATAATCTTTTCATTTAAATTTTAAATTTTTATTTGGTAATGTATAATGCAAAGCACTTTCACACCTGTAAGCTATTTTATTATTATTTGGAAATGTACAATGCACAACACACTTTCACCTGCGAGCTATTTTGTTTTTATTAGTCATCTATTCCACAAAATTGTTATTCAACATACCTAAAAATGAAGTGCACACGAACAACCGACAATCTTTTAATTCTAAATTCATTTTATACTATAAGAAACATAATCTCACAAGTTTTTCGATGGCTAGAAAATAGTCATTGTGAAATCGTAGCTAAACTTTCATAGATTGGATATAGCTAGAAAACAATGAACAAAACTTCCTTTAAATCCTAATTCAAGAAGGCTAATTCGAAATCCATTTGATAAAACTTCAAAATTTCTGAAAAAAAAAAATGCCAAAACATTATGATAGCTTCAAGTCTAGTTATAGGAGAAAATTTTCTTTAAAAATCCACACCTTGAACTTGAGCATACCCTTTGTAGACTAATCTAGCCTTATTCCTTACTACTTGTCCATCCTCATTTAGTTTTTTCCTGAAGCCCACTTAATCCTAATTACATTCTTGTCTTTTGGTTTAGGAACAATTTCCCAGGTATGGTTTTTCTTAATATGGTATTATTCCATAATACTTATATTCACAAGCTTGGGAAAAGTCCTTGGGTTCTATATTGGACAGTAAAGAAAATTTTGCATGTCCCAGTGTGTTTTTCAATTGCCTTTTGGTCTAAATCCTTGAATACTTAGTGCCAAGAATTTGGTTTTTCTAAGCGAACTTCCTAAACATACCTTGAGGGAGTCTTTCGATGTGGATTTTCTTCATGTTCTTCCTCTTTCTCTTTTTGTTCGTATTATTCAGGCTCTTGTTTCTCTTTTAGTTCATCCTCTTGGGGTTCATATTTGATTTGATCATTCGATCTATCATGTTGTTGTTTTTGTCTACATGTCTGAAGAGATGCCTCATTTATTTTCACATTAATGCATTTAACTATTTTGAAAATTATTTTGTTATAACATTTATAGCCTTTACTCCTGGAGGAATAGCCAAGCATGATTCCTTCATTTTCTCTAGAATCAAACCTTCCCAAATTACTCTCATTTATTTTGATATAACATTTACTTCCAAAGACTTTGAAATTTTTCAGGGCAGTTGATTTTCCATGCCATAGTTCACAAGGAGTCTTGTTGTTATTTACCCTAATATGAACCATATTAAGAATTTTGATTTTGTTTGAAATTTGAATTGCTTCTCTGCAAAAAATATTTAGCACTTTTGACTCATCAAAGCATTGCTCTGGTAATTTCTTGAATAGTCTTATTTAGTCTTTCAACCACACCATTATTTTGAGGAGTTCTAGTTATTGAGAACTGTCTTTTAATCTCGTGTTTCTTGCACAATTCATTGAATTCATTGGATATTAATTCTCCTCTTCTATATGATCTTAAGCATTTAATATTCAAGTCCATCTCATTTTCAACCATTTCTTTGATAATTTGGAACATATCAAAAACTTCAAACTTTTCTTTTATAAAACCAACCCATGTCATTCTAGTATAATCATCAATTAAGAGCATGAAATATCTTTCACCTCTTGGAGATTGAGTTCTCATGGGTCCATAGAGATCTGTATGAATAAGTTCTAAAGGTCTTGATGTTGAATTCTCCTTTGCCTTGAACTAAACTCGTGATTGCTTTCCAAATTGACATGAATTGCAAATAGTATTCTCTAGTTTTGAAATTTTGGGCATATCTCGTACAACATCCTTTTTTCCTAGCTTGTCAAGTTGATAAAAATTGAGATGGCCTAGTCTCTTGTGCCATAACTAGCTCTCATCCATTGTCCCCATGCGGAAGCTTTCTTTTCCTCCATCTAGTACATATACATTGCTTGAGGTTCTAATCACCTTCACAACATTTTTACCCAAATATGCCTTTTTTGCTCCACATCCATCTAAACGAAATAGGACCCCATATCCTTGGTCAAATATTTGGATAACACTTAAGATATTATGTTTAAAACCATCAACATATAGTGCATTCTAATGTTTGTTCTTTCCTTTTTCTAAAACAATTGTCCCTTTTCCCATTATTTTTGTTGGAGAATTATTGTCAAAGGTAACACTTCCTCCTTTGTCTTTCTTTGGAGATATAAAATTGCTCTTATCCCTAGACATATTTTTTGAGAAAGCACCATAAATGCATCATTGATTTCCTTGATATTGAGCATATAACACAAATCCACACTCTTCTTATCTTTAATGCTTCTTTCTCCAAATCTTTGTGGATCTTCTTACTTGTTTTGCTTAAGAGGTCTTATTGGACTACTTTTACATTCACTTGCTTTGTGACCATAGTTATTGCATTTGTAACAGTCAACACAATCCAATATGGGATAAAATGAAGTGTGACCTCCTTCATAAGAATTTCTAGATTTGTCACCTTCATAGTTATTCATTGGGGTATTATAAGGTTCTTTGCTTATATTTCTACTATAGTCGTTTCTTACATAGGCTCTGCAGTATATTGCTATTTGACCAAAATTATTACATAAAAACCATTGGCCATTAAAAAAATTTGATACCTGGACATGATGAGCCTTATTGATGGAGTATTTCTTTTGAATTCAATTATGGGTTTGGACTAGTCTTTACTTCCTTGCTTGGTGTTGCTTTCTATCACTTGAGGATTAGATCTATGTTTGTCCTCTCCTTCTTTTATGTTGCCATTTGTGTTGTTTTATGGGATCATGTCTTTGTTGATCCTTAGCTTCATGTTTGACTTTGTTTGTGTTGTTTCTTGATCCTTTTACCAAATTGACATAACTTTTAGGTTCTTCTTCTTCTAGCATCTTTGAGCTTGATTCTCCCTTGGATATCTCATTATCTTCTTTAAAACCAAAAAATATTTTAATAAAAAGGGGATCTTTGGTTACTGAGTAAAATATCTAAGATCTCAAAAATTCTTCCAAACCTTAATTACTCATTTTCCTTTTAAATATTCTTTCTCAAGGAAACAATCTCAGTTTTCAGTTTCTCACAATGTCCTTTATTTTATTCCAGTTGGCTTGTTACCACTTCTTTCATTGTTTTTGCTTCTTCTAATTGAATTTTAAGGATGACAACAATTTTTTTTCTATTTCATCATGATATTTATTTTCATACTCCTCTAATATCTCCTAATAACTTTTGTTTATTATTGTGATTCACTTTATCTCTTCTAAGGCAACAGAGTGCTCACCTAGAAAATCTTTACTATCTTCAATTTCCTCCTCTGCATTTGTCTTCTCTTCTTGGTTATATTTATTTTGTGATCACCAGTTTGAGAATTCATGATTATAAAATCATCTTCATCATCATTTCCTTGATATTTTCATCTGTACATCTAGAAGAAAATTTACCTTCATTACCACAACTCAAACAGAGTGGAAGATCACCTTTTCATTTTTTGGTTCCTTTTGAAATAGATTGCACTGCATCTGATTTCTCTCTCTAATTTCCCAATGCCATGAGTAGGAATTCTTCTTGATCATCATTAAATGCATCTTCATCACTATATTCTGATGATTTTTTATCTTCCTTGGAATGGAAACTTTCCTTCTTGAGATATTTTCCCTCTTTATGGAATTTTCTTTCTTTTCTATTTTCTTTTTCATCATCACTATCTTCCAATTTTCCATATGGACATTTTGAAGCATAATGACTTATTCTACCACACTTAAAACATTTGAATGATAGCTTATCTTTATATTTTCCAAATCCTCTCTTAAGATTTATCATGAATTTAGCTTATTTTTCATCTAATTTAGGGCTAGAGTGATCATGGTCCTTGTGTCCTTTTATTTATTTTAATGCTTTGAAGGCTACTTCTTTTAGTCTAGACTTCTCTTTTTTTGTTCTCATCTCATATGTAGTGATTATTCCATGTAGTTCATCCATCTTCAAGTTTTTGAGATATTTCATTTCTTCAATAGTTGAAACCTTTGGATTGAACCTCAATGGAAGAGATCTCAAGACTTTTTGAACAATTGTTGATTCTTCAATATTTTCACCCAATCCTTTAATAGTTTTCACAACTTCATATACTCAACGAAAAAAAATATATATATATATATATATATATATATATAGATTATTTTTCATTTGTCTTTAAACTTTCAAATTTTAATATATGAGTTTGAATTTTTAGCTCTTTTTACCTAATTATCACCTTCATATATGCTTTGAATATTGTCCCAAACTTCTTTAGCAAAATCACAGTGCATTACCTTGACAAAAATTGATTTATCAAGACCATTTAAAATGGCATTCATTGCTTTGGAATTATTTATGCCAAAGCCTTCTTCCCATATCTTTTATTAGAGGAATTTCGGGAAATTTATAACCTTCTATCATTGAATGGAAAACATCAACACCAAGAGACATTATATGTTCCCTCATTCTTGTCTTCCATAAATCATAATATTCCATCCATTAATGGAATTATGATTGGGTAAAACCCATCATGACTAACCATGGTGTTGACACCTAATCCTAAGGGTTTGGGAAATTCATGTAAATATTGTAAATAGGAAAGTAACGAAGCATTGGAAGATGAAGGGACATTAGAATATGAATCCCAATAGTCTCCCTCTCCTTGTATATATTATTTATTTCTCTTTATGAAATGTGCATACGTGGAGTTACCCAATACCTGACCTAACATGGTATCAAAGCACAGGCCCAAGATTAGTCATTTTCTGTTATAAATCATATTTTCATATCATTAAAATATGTCCCTCTACATTCTATCTATCTATGTGTTAATTCTTTGCACATTTGTGGAGTGAAGGTTGTTTTATTGAATGAATGTTGATCGAAACTCTTACTTTGGATTGTACGTGTTGAAGAGAGCAGCGTATGGTGGACTATTGCTGCTTTGAAATGGTAGGAAGTTCAAGAGTTTAATGCCAACATAGCTCTCTACCCATTTGAAGTTGTCAAAGTTCGGATGCAAACACAACACATTTTACAAAGAGTTTCTTGCAAACTTTGAGTGAAATATTGACTACAAAAAGGATATGATGGGTTATATAAGGGTCATTTGCCTCTGTGGGGATTCCAGATTCCATATATAATGGCAAAGTTTGCATCCTTTGAGAGTACTATAGAGAATATATACAAATATGTCATTGCAATTCTGAAAGAGGATTTCCCAAAGGCTTTGCAGTTGTGAGTAAGCTTTGTGGTCAACTATATTACGAGTGTATCCTATGCAATAGTATCACATCATGTGTTAATAGTATGCTATGAAATTTGTAATATGTGTTCTCTTGCATTCAAGCTATTATAAATAGGTTGTGATATATTATTTGTAGCATGGTATATATATGCTATCAGCTTGAATCGTTTAAATCTTGAATGGTATGTATACACCTACATTGTAACTAGTTGTGGTGTGCATTAACCTATTTTATTTTAAAAGGTTTGATATATGCTTTACGGTGGCCATACATAAGTGGAATTTTTATGGCCATATGTGATGGCGTATAATGCAATGGTATAGAATCATATGTGATGGTAACCTCATATGTAATTCATATATATTTATCTTAGCTCGTATATATATATATATATATATATATAGTTGGGATCATTTGTATAAGTTAATTCATATGTTGGTTCATGTATATATCATATATATATGCATTGGTGCTTGGTATGGCATGCAATTTTTGTTGAAAAAGAATAGCTTGAGGCCAAATCCCAATGAATTCAAATTCAGAATTATATGACACATTCACTCATCTCCATAGTGGGAGTAGTTCTCTCTATAAAGAGAACTACCATGAGTGGTCCAGGAAGATAAAATATACCTTGATTTTTAATGAATTGTGGAAAGGAGTTTGTGAAGAAGAAGGGAGTAATCATCTTGAGAAGCCAACTTCTAACAAAGGAGAACAAAAACAGTAAGGCCTATGCCTTAATTGCAGCATCAGTCAATGAAGAGGTTAGTCATTATATTATACCATTCACAAATAATTTTGAAGCCTTAAAGAAAATTAGAGAATTTTGAGGTCTAAAATGGGTCTCCTAAGGAATATTATAAAATAATAGTGGAAATAATAAAATTACATTAAATTACATCATTATATTTTAGAGGGAAAAATGAAAAGCTACTTTTTCAACTCGTATTTTCAACTTATCTCCCTATGGTTTTACTCAAATTTCAAGAGGGAACACTCATTGGATGCGGAATTTAATTCCTCATCCAAGGAATACACATGTTGCATACGTTCTATGGACCTTGCTAAACAAAAAAATGAGAAATACATGAAAAAATGTGATTGTAATCATGTTTTTCATGTATTTCACATTTTTCATGTAGCAGGGTCTATCTAAAGTATGCAACATGGGTACTCCTTGGATGAGGAATTAAATTCTGCATCCAACGAGTGCTCCCACTCGAAATTTTAGTAAAACCGTAGGGAGATAAGTTGAAAATATGAGTTGAACAAATTTGTTTTTTTGTTTTTTTATCTTTTAATCTTTTACTTTTTTACTCCAAAAATGGTGAATCATCCCCCATGCTTGACATCATCATCTTTAATCCTATTGGTTCTTATAAAATTTTATTTTGGTTGCACATTTTTGTTTTGAGACCCAGTTTAGAGCTCAAAATTTCTCTAATGGCTGAAGGATTTATAGGACTCACACTCCGAACTTGAAGTTGTCCAATCAATGATCAAGCTATTTAATTTAGAATTAAAGGAAAATGACCCTCTAGCCTTAGCCTCTTCAATAAGAGCCATTATGCATTATATAGAAGCCACTCGTGTCAAAATGGATGTTCCTCTAACTGCTTTTGTCAAGGTGGCATGTCCCACTTATTCCCATTATCTTAAGTCATTACAAGCTAGTGGTAAACTTAAGGAGATTTCCTTTGACTCTCTTGTGGAGAAGTTTGTTGAAGGAGAGAAGGTTTTGGGGAGGAAGGAGATAATTGATCAATCTCCTAAAGGAGTTGTATGCCTTGCACAAAAAGAGAAGAATCAGGCACGAGATTCCTTCTAGAGGAAAAGGTGGTCGAAGAGGATGAGGAAGGAATAATTTTAGAGGCAAGGGGGGCAAACATTTTCAAGGAGAAAGGCCTTATCTTCATTGCATACGATGTAATATAAATGGTCATGATGCTTCTACATGTAAGCTCCCATGGGACATGATTAAACAGGAAAGAGATGAAGAGAAATGAAAAATCATCAAATAAAGGGAAAGGAAAAGCACTCAAATCTGCTCATTTTGTGGAACATTGCAACATTGGAGTAACTGAAGACTTATTTAATGCTTCACTTACTTCATGAAAAGATGCTTAGATTCTTGATTCTGGGAGAAAATTGCCACATGAATTCTATAAGTGATTCCTTTGAAGAATTCACTAACAATGTTGACGGAGCAGTCTACTTTGCATACAAGTCAAAACTCAAGCCATCAGGGCTTGGCACCATCAGGCTGAAATTGCCTGGTCTTCCAAAATTTCTTCTACATGATGTTCTCTACATCCCAAAGCTGAGGAGAAACTTGTTGTCTTTGGTCCAAATCCACCAACAAGAACAATTCATTCACATATTTGATGACATGATTGAGGTTAGAAAAGCATCAGACCACTCACTTGTCATGACTATCATAGAAGAAGAAAGACTTCTAAAGTTGCAAGGAACCTTGGCTCATGCACAAAACTTGTCATACAGTTCTCACTATGGTGAAGGTACACTTCCATCTAGTTTTTTATGGCATGCTAGATTTGAACATTTGAACTATGACAACCTTAGTTTGTTGAAGAAAAATGGTGCTACTGGTTTACTAACCATTCCTAGGAAGCTTAAGCAATGTGATGCTTGTATCTTAGGAAAGAATAGCAAACAGTGTTTTCATGATTCTCATTTTGGAGCACATAGAAAGCATGAAATCATTCATTCTGATTTGTGTGGCCCAATGCTTGTTCCTTCTGCAAATGTTGATAAATACATGATGACATTTATTGATGACTACACTAGAATGTGTTGAGGTATATTTATTGAAGAAAAAATCTGAAGCTTTTGAAACATTCAAGAACTTTTATGTGTGGATTGAAAATGATACACAATTTCATATTTGCTCTATTCGTACTAATAATGGAAATAGAATATACTTCAAATGAATTTGAAAACTATCTTCACCAACATGGGATCAAACATCAAACAATCGTGCCTTATAATCCCCAACAGAACGGTGTAACTAAAAGAATGAACAGGAAAATCTTAAATACGGTACATTCAATGATATTTTTCAAGAATGTTAAGTTGATGTTTTGGGTTGATTTAGTTCTATGTGTTTTGTATATAAATAATAGTTGTTCATCTCATGCTCTAAAAAACAAGACTCCCTATGAAATGTGGTATGACCACATTCCTTTGGTGAGGCATCTCAGCGCTTTTGGTTGCACTTATTATGCCTTGATACCTAAGGAACAAAGAAATGAACTTATTGCAAGGAGTTGTAAATGTGTCTTATTGGGGTACTTAGATACCTCCAAATCATATCGTCTCTATGATGAAGTAAATAATAATTTTATAATATCTATAGATGTGATCTTTCTTAAATCTTCCAAGATTGAGCAGCCTGGGCCATACCATAAAGATCCTCCAAAATGGTTCACAAAGACACTTGAAAGAGTTTGTCTTGATGAAGTTGGAAAGACAAGAATAAGAAGCTTTGCTAAACAAAATGGAGGCAATGTAGATGATTATGATTCACCTATTGATATGGATGTTTCATATGATTGTGAACTAAATTTGTGTATGAATTCCAAACCAACTTCCTTCAAAGAAGTCGCTTCTCATGATGAATGGAAAGAAGCGATGCAAAAATATTATGATAATTTTATATAAAAAAATGGAACTTGGAAGCCATTAAGAACCAAAATGGCAAGTTGCAAGTGGGTCTTCAAGAAAATTATAAAGCAGATGACTCATTTGGCAAGTGTTGTCACTCAAACTAGCAGGGGACCTAAATGGGATCCCTAAAGGGAAAATGTTAGGCCAAGGGAAATAAATGGAGACTTAGCCCACTATCACCTCAGCTAAGGCTCCCTTCTATTTATGGACTTTTGCTGATGGGAGGAGACCTGATATGTATGAAGTCACTAATGAATGATAATTCAATGGATATGAGTGACCCAAACAAACCCTTTTCCAAAAACATTTGAAGGATGGAGCTTGCTTGCTTTCTAAGAAATGTACTATCTATTCTAGGGAAAGGAAGAGAGGATTTTGAGGGTTAGGATTATGGGATAAGACTTGTGAAGGAGTTCCCTAATCCCTAAAATCCTTGTTCAAATTGTTATCTTGGATGGTTCTTGAAGAATGGTCTTTTAAAGGAGTAGGGCCACATGGGGTCAAGTGGACCCGGTCTAGGGTATGAGGAAAGTATGTAGCAACCAATGATATTCTTACCCTAGGAAAGGTTGGTAAAGGATCAAAGAAAGTATTTTCACTCAAAGATGTTGTTTTGACCCTATGAGGTACCAGCCTTGGGGATGGCAAGGCAAGTTTTGATCCCGAAGCTAGGGCTTGGATTTTCTCCCAACTCCACTGTCGGAATGTCATGAAAATTGGAGGAGAGCTAGAGGAAAGGCTAGCATAGGAGACCCTAGGAGATCAAATTATTTTTATGCCTAGCTTGTCGGTAAATTGATTCCCTAGGTACCTTGATCTGAAATGGAGCAGATTATTAATGCTATGCTAATTCCCCATTCAGAATATAAAAATGTGCTTCAGGTTTGTACTCCAAAATAGAAAGTAAAAACATGAATCTTGTGTGTTTACTTAAGTTAGTTTCGTGAAGAAAACTTAAAATATGAAACCAAAACATGGAATGGAAGCATGTATCAATTAATAATACACCAGCCATTGATAAATGATTTCACCCCTCCTGAACTAAATCTCCTTGGATCAGCTCTAAAGGCATGACACCTTCTCATTATGCTCAAAATTCTTTAGTAATAAAGAGTACATAAGTGTGCTGACAAAAAGAGTGGCTAGTTTCCCCTTCAAGGAAACATTCTTCTGTAAAGAACTCTCACTCTAGAAACATGAAAACCTACAGTTATTCATGAAATAATCAGCAAGTTAAGGGCTCAAAAATCAATACCCCATACTCAAACTTCAAAGAGCATAAACAGTACTACAATCCACTTGAAGTTCTTAAATAGGTCTCTTTCTCCATACACATATAGAGCAAAGAAGAAATAAAGCTATAGCACGGTTGTAATGCCTACTGTAGAAAGCACATGGAGACTGGAAGACCCCTGCAAGGTCATCTCCATCTTCATACACCTCCACAAACTAAATCAACACTCTGGTTGACCATGGCACCCATAGGCTTCAATTTACAAAAATCATATCCTTAAGTGCTCCTTTGATCCTGAAACATGTTCCAATGAGTTCAGAATGTCCAAAAATGCTATCTAGCCTCTTTTTGCATCCCATTTGGTCAAAAATTGCCTTAGTTATGACTTTTGTCAGTATTTCCACAATTTTCTCCTCCAAATCTAGCTTACTACCAGTTAAATTCATTATCTGGAGTTAAATCTGGCAGTTATGTCCCGCCATCTTCCCTGCCTATCTCACATTTAATACCGACTGGTCACATACAAAGTGGTCAGTCTTGCAGTTAAGGCGATGGTTCCGCAGCTCTGTCAGTTTTTTGCAATCGCAATCGGCTATATATATCGCATGGGCGCTCTATCACATCGATATCGACGGACCCAACAGGGATTATAAATTGCAACCCATACTTTTCCCGCATCCGCGCCCTATCGCATATCGCAATTGGCGGATGTCCGGGGGTTTTGTTTATGTGGGACTTTGTTTTCCTGCGATTTGCGATTGCGTTTATCGCATCACAACCAAGGTAACTGGGGGTCGATTCTTATCCACTTTCGATATGCGATTGCGATCACATTGCAACCTGTCTGCGTCGAGGGTCGATTCTGTAACACTTGTCCACCTTCGATTTGCGATATGTGATATCGCTAATCACAAATCAGCACTGCATAGGGGTCGATTCTTAACCCACGACCCCTGTTTTCCTCAATATGTGAAATGCGAAACCCAATGGAAACCTACCACTTGGCACTTTGCCATTCCCTGGGACCTTTTCCATGTCATCTAATCTTGCCACCTGGACAAGTCAATCCTGAACTTTGACTTGCTCTAACTTCTGCATATGAGCTCAGATTTGAGTGTCGTTCACACCATTGGATTCAGAATGACGAGCTCTTTGATATGAAGCTAAGCTTATTAAGATTCTGATATTTTTTCATTTTTTTGGAAAATTTTGAGCTCTTGATCACTCTTCCCCACAAAAAAAAAAAAAAAAACAAAAAAACTTTTGGTCTCCAAAATTTTACTTTCAATTTTTCAACATTTGAAGGTACAGTTCATTCATTTTTCCAAACTCAATCCAATCAATGTTTGAAGTGCCCTGACTTGTACTTGTCTTGGATTTTTCTCAAGCTAAACTTAAAATAATACTTGACCAAAGAATTCAATTTTGATGTTATTCTCAGATTGTCCATGTCACTATGGCCATCCACAGCAACTTCCTTCCCCAAAAGAATTCCAAGGTGTTCATCTGAAAAATCCTTATCAAGGATAAGTGTTAGCCTCACTCTCTTAAAAAGCAATAATAAATCCAATTATTAAATTAAATAAATAAAATCATGAGAATTCCTCAAACTAAGGGTTCTAGTTTGGATGAGAGATTCTCTCCAACTAGCTCTCATAAATTAGTGTGTAAGTTGAGACATTGTCTCAACCAAGTGAGTCTAAGATAGATGCACTATCTTAAGACCACTTAATCATGTATTTTGTTAGTGTCAGTATCTTCATCCCTCTATCAGTGATCAAATTTCTCTTTTTGCATGCATATTAGGTGTCTCATCCGATCAGCTGCATTTCATTAGGTCATGGGTCAACTGATGGTAGTGGTTCTTTGTCAATTTCCCTCATGCCTTGCATCTACTAGCCTATTTTCACATGTACAATTCATTTGTTGTCATTTTATTTCATTCCATTTGCAAAAATGATTTTAGGGTTTTTAGATCTCACTAGGTCTAGGGTTTTCCACCATGGTCTTCAAAAACTCAATAAGAGGTTAGCAGGCACATGAGGATGTCTAATAAGTTCATAAAATCACAAATTTCACTGATGATTTGCTTCATAAAGGGTTTTTACCTCAAAACTCTGTTTTGAGGTGAAAACAGGGTTTTTCTATTTCATGTACAAATTTTATGTAATTTCAATGTTTTCATATGTAATAAGCTTCAGCTACTGCCCTTGGTCACCTTGCCAACTTCAGCCACTGCAAGAAACAAAAGCATCAAAGCATCAGTTCATCAAAAGATAAAAAAGATCCAAACTGCAAAAAACATAGTTTTTAAAGCAAAGTGAAAAGGACTTTAGAAAAGCGGGTTTGTAAATGAAAAATTAAAAGTAAGAGGATATAAAGTTCTCCTTGTGTGTGAAAGACTTCATTTTGTGCAAGAGAAAGAACAAAAGGGACAAAATCGGGTTTGTGAGAGAAAGAAGTGAAATTGCAGCAAAAATACAAACTTTCATCGGCGCTATGCACCTGGGCATTGGCGCTACGCACCTGCCTGGCGCTACGCATCGGGCGCAGGTTTTGCACTCGAATTTGGTCATGCGCTACGCACCTAGGAGGCAGCGCAACGCATCTGCCTTATGAGCTCCAAACCATATTTCATCGCTTTCCTCTACCTCCAATTTCACAAATAACCTCTCAACAAGTAATTAAATCCTCTCATATGAGCTTGCAAGGAATTTTTTCATCTATGGTGGTGATTTAAGTGTTTAAAAATTAAACCTTAGTTGTCTCTAAAATTGTCTTTCCAAGCTTGCCTAGGGTTTTGATTTCTGTTGTTTTGATTCCTCTGTGATTATCTCCCTACACTCCATGCCCTTGCACTAAATTTACCTAAATCCTTTCCTCTTTCCCTCTCCCATTGGCCCTCACCCCCTATTACCAAACACTAATTCCTATATGCAATTCCTAAACATTAACCCTATACATTCCCTAGAACCCTACTTCCATCATCAAAACCCTCATTTAGAGTTATAATATCAGTCAATCCCTCAAATCCCAAAAGAAAAACAGCAGTCACCCTAACCACCTTCTTACTTTAAAAATCTATTCATACTCATCATTTTTCACTCCAAATTTGCAATTATGGACACAGGCCCAGCATAGCACATAACAAGGATCACTCATGCCAAATTTCAAGAAATTTGGTGAAGTTTTTGTCATTTTTGAATTTTTTGAGGCAAAAAACAGGTTTTTCAGTTGGTGTGTAGCGTCACCGGCACTACGCTTTTGTTGGGGGCATCCATTTGCAAAAATGTCATGCTCTTAACCTGCAAAAAGATACCCAAATACAGAATATGAGAAGAAAGATACCCAGAACATAGAATAGTGAGAGACAATAGCAAATATTTTATTATTCAGAAAGCAATGTTCACTGGCCTCTTCGAGGGGGCAACCTCCAATAGAGCAGAGCTCGATACAAAAATAAGACACGATGCTCCTCGCAGGGAGTCTCTATCCTTTATATATGACTCGTACATGCAATATCATGGATCAATACCATGGGTTTTATTAATACCATCTATCTAATACCATGGCCCATTTGCAACTAACTGTGGTCCAGTCATTAATTGCGGGTTAACCACTTACAATTATTAATATGGGTTTTATTGACTCTTTACTATGACTCGATCCCACTACATAAATAAGGGGGTTAGGGTGGGACCCTAACATGCCCTCCCCCTTAAGAATAGCCTTGTCTTCAAGGCTGAAGCTGCGGAAACTGCAGAAGAATAGTGGTTGGTTCCCAAGTTGCATCTTCTGGAGAGGTGTCTTTCCACTTGACGAGAACTTCCCTAATCATGCGGCCACACAGGTGCCTTTCTCGTGTGTCTAGGACCTGTTCAGGTTGGAGCCAGATTGACCCTTCCTCGTCCAATTCAGGTAGACTGGTTTGAATTTTGCAATTGTTCCCAATCACTTTCTTGAGGCATGAGACATGGAAAACTGGATGGATTTTTGCAGTAGGCGGCAAAGCCAGCTTGTAGGCTACTTCTCCAATGCGCTGAAGTACTTGATATGGTCCGTAGAATTTTGGAGATAGTTTCTGACAACCCTTGTCTTTGAGTGATGTTTGCTTATATGGTTGCAGCCTCAAAAAGACTTGATCCCCTTCTTGAAATTGGCGCTCTGAGCGATGCTGGTCTACCTGTTGCTTCATGCAGTTTTGAGCTTGATGAAGATTCTCTATAATATGGGCCAACATGCTTGTGCGGTTTTGTAGGAGTTGATCCACTGCTTGTACCTTTGAGCACCCCTTGATATAAGAAGTAGGAGAAGGAGGGAGTTGACCATATATTGCTTCATAGGGAGTCATTTTGGTGGTGGCATGATAGTTGGTGTTATACCACCATTCAACCAGAGGTAACCACTGTACCCAAAGATGTTGCTTTTTTGAAGTGAAACACCTAAGGTAGGTTTCTAGACATTGTTGGCATTATGTTATCTGGTATGACTGTATGTTACAGATGTTGTACTTGATGGCAACTCCAGTGGTAAGGCTCTTAGTTTGTTGAAAAATTAAGAAGGACGCAGGCAATCGGTTCAGAAAGTGCGTCCCCGCAGGTATACCATGCAGAACCCGCGTCCAGGGTCGCCGGCCAGCCGTTCAGGGGGTGCGTCTACCCAGTGCACACATTTCAAGGCAGAGAAAAGCACGTGGGGGTTTCTTGTGTGGTATCTAGCCGACGGTTTTATGTTTCTATGGTGTCGACTCGTGGTATTGTTCCATGTTTTGGGGAGGAGCTTGCCTATATAAAGCAAAGGAGTTCATTTGGATTGAGCAATTGTCTTGGGTTGAATATCTTATTTGGTGAGATCTAGTCCAGATCTAAGAGGGCGAATCTTCTAATGGACTGTGATCTCTATGGCGCATGATCAGATCTGTAGATCTGACTGTTTGGGTTTGTCCTGAAGCCTTCATATCATTTATATCTAAAGGGTCGCAGGTTCAGTGAAGGGAAAGTGCGCCGGGACGCAGGTACTGTAAAGGGCAAGTGCGCCGAGACGCAGCACAGTAGAGAGAGACCTGCGTGGGGACGCAGGGCGATCAAGGTTCAGGTGCGTCTCTGAAGCAGAAGGACGCGGCGCGATAGTGTTTTCAGGTGCGTCTCTGTAGCGAAAGACGCGGCGCGATAGTATCTTTGGGTGCGTCCCTGAAGCAACAGAACGCAGAGCAGTCAAAGGAACAGTGCGTGGGCACGCAGCGGAGCAGAAGGATATCTGCGTGTGGACGCAGAGTAGCAGAAGGTTAACGGCGTCTGGTCGCAGGCCACAGAAAGAAAAACTGCGTCTCTGTTTTAAGATGTTCTGTTGATTGAATTTCTCTATTGATAAGGTGTTCTGGGTTAGTTCTGTTGTTGCTGATCTGATATCTGTAGTGATCTATATCTGTTATGTACTTGTTGATCATCTGATGCTTTATGAAAAGAAGTAGGGGGTTGTAGCTCCCTTCCAGGAGTAGACTGGAAAACAAGAGAGAGAGAGAGTTGTAGCTCTCTGCAGGTTGCAGCCTGCATACTGGTAAAGGACTGCACCAATACAAAATCATTGTAAAAGAAGTTTCTAAATTGAAAGAAGATAGAGACATATTGCAGCAGGTGGTTTTCACCCACATTGGGTTTCCACCTTACATCTTGTGTTCTTTGGTGTGACTATCTGTTTTTCATGCTCATTATTTTATGGTACTGACATGCTAAAATAATTCAAAGATCAAATAAGGAAGATTTATTAAATTGCTAGATAATACTGATTCACCCCCCCTCTCAGTATTATTTCCAACAATTGGTATCAGAGCAGGTCCTTCAGAGAAGCTTGATCGCTTGAAGGTAGATCGTTCATCATGAGCAACTACGAGAGAGAAGCATCAATCAGGCCACCGATTTTTGATGGGACAAACTTCAATTATTGGAAGGTAAGAGTTACTGCATATCTTCAATCTCTTGGTACAGAAGTTTGGGACATTGTAGAAACAGGCTATGCTTTTCCTTCAGCTACTCCTACAGATCCAGCTGAGAAAAAGAAGTATGAAACAAATGCAAAAGCAGTCAGTACTCTATTAGGAAGTATATCCCAAACAGAATTCATGAAGGTAATGCACTTCAAATCAGCAAAAGAGATATGGGACAAAATGGTCACGAGCTATGAAGGAGATGAACAGGTAAAACAAGCTAAACTTCAAACTCTCAGGATTCAATATGAGACTCTCAAGATGTATAATGATGAAAGTGTGGCTAATTATTTTCTTCGGGTAGATGAGATTGTTAATTGTATGAAAAATTTGGGTGAAGAAATAAAAGAGGCTATAGTAGTTCAAAAGATTCTAAGATCATTATCCCCCAAGTTTGAATCTAAAGTATCTGCAATAGAAGAAAAGGAAAATCTCCGTGTTCTCACTATGTCTCAGCTACATGGAATTCTAACTGCTTATGAAATGAGAAAGGGAGGTCCATCAGACAGAAGGGAAGCTGCTTTTAAGGCATCAGGCAAAGAAGATTACTATGAAGCAAGCCATGTTCCAGAAGAAGAGGAAGAAGAATCAAATTTTGTCAGAAATCTTCAAAGGGGTTCTGGAAGGTTCAGAGGTAAGCTACCTTTCAAATGCTTTGCTTGTGGAAGAGTAGGTCATTATGCTGCAAAATGTCCTTATAAGGATAAAGGAAAGGAACCTGCTAGATGGAACAAGAAACAAAGTGCAAATAAGAAAAGCTACTACACCCATGAAGATAGTGATGGTTTATCAAACAGTGATGAAGATGAACAAGGTAATAAATATAAGTTGTTAATGGCATTTGAAGATGATGATTATGAGGATGTTGTAGATGTGAATAACCTCTATGATGAAATTACTAGACTCAAGAGATGTATAGAAGAAAAGAATGTGATCATTGATACTCTACAATTTCAAATTGATGAAAAAGAAAAACATCTTGAAAAACTAGAAGGTGAAATTGTTGGTCTCAGAAAAGAAATTGAGAAAACAAAAGCTATTAATCTTAAGTTTGTCAAAGGATCTGAAACTTTGGATGAGATTATCAATGTGCAGCGGTCTCCTCTAAACAAGACAGGTTTGGGTTACAATGGAGAAACCTCTCAAGCATCCACTTCAAAAAGTTATCTTGATGCGGCAAGAAGAAATGAGCAGAAGAACAATGAAGATAATCAGGTAAAGCAGGGACAAAATACAAACAGAAACTATCAGGGGCAATCCATCTTAAGGGTGAACAAAAGCTACAACCAGCCACAGGTAAAATCTTCTCAGTTTGGTTCAAGAATAGATGAAAATAGAAATTACAATCAGTTGGCAGGTAGATTCAATAACCGCAGAAGCTTCTTCAATGGACAATGCTTTTCTTGCCATAATTTTGGTCACAAAGCAGCTCAATGTGTTGCATATAAAACAATCATGACTAGGGAAGCTCAAAAACAAAGAAGTATGACAGGGATGACAAAAAGGACCTATAACAACTTTTCGGTTCTTGAAAATGAAGTCGAATGTTCTATTTGCAATAACTTTGGTCATGAAGAATCTGAATGCGGGAGCAGGTTTCAGCAGAAAAAGGAGCAAGCCTCAAACACCAAAACATGGAGAATAAAGGAACCTCAAACAGAAAGATGTGGAATAGCATTTTATGCAGAGGGACAGGAAAATCTATGGTACATTGACAGTGGATGTTCGAAGCATATGACAGGTGATAAAGAAAAACTTGAATCTTATTCTGTTCTAGAAAAAGGAAAGAAAGTCTCTTTTGGAAACGATACTCCTGCAACTATAAAAGGAAAAGGCATTGCTCAGTTAAAAGGAAAGGTCAAAGCTGGAAATGTTTTGTATGTTGATGGATTGAAGCATAATCTTCTAAGTGTCAGCCAGATGTGTGATCAAAGAACCGAGGTTATTTTCAGATCGAATGGATGTCTTGTTCGTGATCTTGATACAGGTAAAAAAGTACTCAAAGGCAAAAGAACTCCAAATAATCTGTACATATTTGAAGAAGGACAACAACAATGCTATCTAAGCAAGGATGAAGAGCACTGGTTATGGCATCGAAGGTTGGGACATCTAAGCTTCTCACAAATAAGGAAAGCATGCAAATATTAGGCAGTTCGCGATCTTCCAGATATCAAAATTCCTGACAACACCATATGGAGATCATGTCAGTTTGGAAAACAAACCAGGACTAACTTTCCAGAGAAAGAAGGATCAGCTAGCATGCCTCTTGAGCTAGTACATACAGATACATGTGGTCCATTCAGGAAAAGAACACCTAGAGGAGAGGAATACTTGATATTATTTATTGACGATTTCTCCAGGTTTGTCTGGTTAGGACTTATGAAGCACAAAGATGAAGCATTCGAAAAATTCAAATCCTTCAAAGCCTTGGTTGAAAATGAATCAGGTCACAAAATTAAGTGCCTCAGATCCGACAGAGGTGGGGAATTTACTTCAAATGAATTTTTCGATTTCTGTGATGAACATGGGATAAGGAGAGAATTCTCTACAGCTAGAACTCCTCAGCAAAATGGAGTTGTTGAAAGAATGAACAGAACAATCCAACAAATGGCTCGTGCTATGCTTGATGAATCAGGAACTCCCGCAACTTTCTGGGGTGAAGCTGCACATGCTGCGGTTGTTATTCTCAACAAAACAAATGTCCGGGTGAACAGCACTCAAACTCCTCATGAGCTTTGGAGTGGCAGGACTCCTTCGGTAAAGCACTTCAAAATCTTTGGGAGAAAATGCTATATCAAGAATACTGATGAGCAGCTTGGCAAACTTGAACCTAGAGCAGATGAAGGCATTCTTCTTGGCTATTCTCCACATAGCAAAGCATACAAATGCTACAATAAAAGACTTGGCAGAATTGTTGACAGCATTGATGTAGTGGTTGATGAGAAGGGATATATTCCTAGGCAAGTACATCATGAAGATATAGAAGAAGATGAAGGCTGCCCTCAAAGACAGAATAATGAAGAAGAAGAACCCCAAGGAGAACCTCAAGAAGAAGCAGAGGAGCAGACAAGAATAGAAGAGAAAACTCCATCCAGATATGTTCAGAAGAATCATCCAGAATCTCAGATTGTGGGGCAGAAAGAAGCAGGTGTACAAACAAGAAGAACAGTTGCAGAAGCCTCAAGCTATTTGGCATTACTCTCCTCTACTGAACCACAAAATGTGAAAGAAGCATGCAAAGATGAATGTTGGGTGAAAGCAATGGATGAAGAACTTGAGCAAATCGAAAAGAACAACACTTGGGAGCTGGTTCCTAGACCAAAGGATAAGAATGTTATCGGAACAAAATAGGTCTTCAAAAATAAATTGAATGAAAATGGAGAAGTAATTAGAAACAAAGCCAGACTTGTTTGTAAAGGGTATGCGCAGCAAGAAGGAATAGACTTTGAAGAAACTTTTGCTCCTGTTGCAAGACTTGAGGCCATCCGAATGTTCCTTGCTCTCTCAAGTTTTCAAAACTTCAAAGTATTTCAAATGGACGTGAAATCAGCCTTTCTGAATGGAGACTTGGAAGAAGAAGTGTACATTGAACAGCCAGATGGGTTCATTCTTGGAAATGATCCAAATCTTGTATGTCGATTGAAAAAGGCTCTCTATGGTCTCAAACAAGCTCCAAGGGCTTGGTACTGCTGGTTGGACAAATATCTTCATCAACAAGGTTTCTCAAAAGGTTCAGCAGATAGCAATCTGTATATAAAAGTTGAAAATGACAAATTGCTAATACTTGTTGTGTATGTAGATGACATTATTTTTGGCAGCAATGAAGAAGCTATGAGTCAAAGCTTTGCCTCGGTCATGCAGAAAGAATTTGAAATGTCCTTGCTAGGAGAACTGACATATTTCCTTGGTTTGCAAATCCAACAAAAGGAAGGAGGAATCTTTTTATCTCAAACCAAGTATCTCAAGCAGATTTTGAAGAAATATGGCATGGAAGATGCAAAACCAGTATGTACACCCATGGTCACAGGATGTAGTCTCAGTGCAAATGATGAATCTGCAGCAGTACATCAACCAACCTACAGATCTATGATTGGAAGTTTACTATATTTGACAGGTACCCGACCGGACATCATGCATGCAGTTGGAATAGTTGGAAGATTTCAGGCAAATCCGAAGGAGACTCATCTTCAGGCAGTAAAGAGAATTTTCAAATATCTTCAAGGGACTCAAAATTATGGCTTATGGTATCCTAGAGATACAGATCTTACTCTTCATGCTTATACAGATGCAGATTGGGCCGGAAGCGTGGATGACAGGAAAAGCACAAGTGGTGGTGCGTTCTTTATGGGTTCCAGACTGGTATCTTGGTTCAGCAAGAAACAGAGTTCCATTGCCTTATCTACAGCTGAAGCAGAATATGTTGCTGCTGCATCTTGTTGCACCCAACTCCTTTGGATGATGCAGACTTTGCAGGATTTTCAAATCACTTGTACTCCACCAATCCCCATCTTATGTGATAATACAAGTGCAATCAGCATCTCAAAGAACCCTGTTATGCATTCAAAAACCAAGCACATACCAATCAAGTACCATTTTCTCCGGGAACAAGTGCTTGAACAGAAAGTCAAGTTGGAGTATGTTCCTTCCAAGGAACAAGTTGCTGATATTCTCACCAAACCATTGCCCAGGGACACATTTGAATACCTCAGGCAAAAGCTGGGGGTTGTTGATGCATCATCTTATTGTTGAACATCTTCTTATTGGTGGTACAAGGCTCAGGGGGAGCACATAATGCATTGTTGGCATTATGGAGAAGGAGATCTTGGAAATAGCTGCAATATGTCTCTATCCCTTTCATGGTGGATTTCTGGTTATTTGTTGCAGATCTGGAGGAGCATGAGCTAAGGGGGAGCATACCCTTTGCCCTTGATGTCAAAGGGGGAGAATGAAGCTGAAGCTTGTAAGGTTGAGGTTGCCAGGTTGAGGTTGCCATCAAGTCCAAAGGGGGAGATTGTTGGCATTATGTTATCTGGTATGACTGTATGTTACAGATGTTGTACTTGATGGCAACTCCAGTGGTAAGGCTCTCAGTTTGTTGAAAAATTAAGAAGGACGCAGGCAATTGGTTCAGAAAGTGCGTCCCCGCAGGTATACCATGCAGAACCCGCGTCCAGGGTCGCCAGCCAGCCGTTCAGGGGGTGCGTCTACCCAGTGCACACATTTCAAGGCAGAGAAAAGCACGTGGGGGTTTCTTGTGTGGTATCTAGCCGACGGTTTTATGTTTCTATGGTGTCGACTCGTGGTATTGTTCCATGTTTTGGGGAGGAGCTTGCCTATATAAAGCAAAGGAGTTCATTTGGATTGAGCAATTGTCTTGGGTTGAATATCTTATTTGGTGAGATCTAGTCCAGATCTAAGAGGGCGAATCTTCTAATGGACTGTGATCTCTATGGCGCATGATCAGATCTGTAGATCTGACTGTTTGGGTTTGTCCTGAAGCCTTCATATCATTTATATCTAAAGGGTCGCAGGTTCAGTGAAGGGAAAGTGCGCCGGGACGCAGGTACTGTAAAGGGCAAGTGCGCCGAGACGCAGCACAGTAGAGAGAGACCTGCGTGGGGACGCAGGGCGATCAAGGTTCAGGTGCGTCTCTGAAGCAGAAGGACGCGGCGCGATAGTGTTTTCAGGTGCGTCTCTGTAGCGAAAGACGCGGCGCGATAGTATCTTTGGGTGCGTCCCTGAAGCAACAGAACGCAGAGCAGTCAAAGGAACAGTGCGTGGGCACGCAGCGGAGCAGAAGGATATCTGCGTGTGGACGCAGAGTAGCAGAAGGTTAACGGCGTCTGGTCGCAGGCCACAGAAAGAAAAACTGCGTCTCTGTTTTAAGATGTTCTGTTGATTGAATTTCTCTATTGATAAGGTGTTCTGGGTTAGTTCTGTTGTTGCTGATCTGATATATGTAGTGATCTATATCTGTTATGTACTTGTTGATCATCTGATGCTTTATGAAAAGAAGTAGGGGGTTGTAGCTCCCTTCCAGGAGTAGACTGGAAAACGAGAGAGAGAGAGAGTTATAGCTCTCTGCAGGTTGCAGCCTGCATACTGGTAAAGGACTGCACCAGTACAAAATCATTGTAAAAGAAGTTTCTAAATTGAAAGAAGATAGAGACATATTGCAGCAGGTGGTTTTCACCCACATTGGGTTTCCACCTTACATCTTGTGTTCTTTGGTGTGACTATTTGTTTTTCATGCTCATTATTTTATGGTACTGACATGCTAAAATAATTCAAAGATCAAATAAGGAAGATTTATTAAATTGCTAGATAATACTGATTCACCCCCCCTCTCAGTATTATTTCCAACAGACATTTATTGACGGCTTCAGTTTGAGAAGGTCCCCATTGACTTCTTGCTGGTGGGTCTTGTCCTTATCGACGACGACACATTGCTCTGAGGGCAGACCTAGAGACCGCACCCTGGCCCTATTTTCATTATTGATAGGTCACCTTGTGCTCAGCATCGATCAGTATCATGGGTCTTTGACTGAGTGGTTTCCCTTGTGTTCGACATCAGCATACATTATCACACATTGTGATTCGTGCAGTACCTTAGTTTCCATTTGACCCTATTGGTGGATACCTCGCCTCTGTGTCAGCTTTCATTATTGGTTGGTTCAGAGGGTTTCTGCCGTGCGCTAGCCACATCTTGTGTACGCCGGAAACGTACTTCGGTTGGGTTACTACATCTTTTTCGTCCGATTCCTTCCACATTATTGGCCTACGGGTTACACTCGCGCTAGATTGATGAAGGATGCCTTAATGCCTTCCTTCTAGCGGATCTTTCCCTATCGACTCCGACTCATTGCTCTGGGGCAAAGATCTAGAGTCCATTTGGCAGTACCTTGGGGTTTGCAGTCATTAGTGGCAGATTCCTCGCTATCGACAGTGGGAAACCATCATTGTCTCCTGATTGATAGATTCTTACAGGTGTTCGACTTCAGCTCATCTATTCACACTTGTTAGATTGTACTGGGTACCTTGACGCTCATTATCATTATCGGTGAGTAGTCTCGCGTTTGTTAACGGTATACATCAATGACCGGTAATCAAACGATTTCTCACATGGTCAACTTCAGATCATTTATTCCCATGGTGTAGAAATGTACCACGGCGGTCGGTGAAGACCTCAGGTTGTATCAGCATTCATTGGTTCACTTGACAGTTGCTCCTGTTGCTGCTAGTTGATACCACTCCACCTTATATGTTGCAGTCAGTCATGGCGACATTCTATATGCTGGTACCTGAGTTTGCAGTGTAGTACCATCCTATTCCATCATGTTCAGTTGGTACCTTATGGGATCAGACTTTGATTTCAGTGATCCGTTGCATCTTTCAGCATCATTGACAGTTTTATATGTGATATTCAGACATGTACTTACTCATTATGATCAGATGATCCATTATGTATTTTACAGTCATTTATACTTGTATACTTAGTGGATCCACTTGTACTTGATATGCGGACATGCTTTACTTTTCCTGAGCATGGGTATGCCCGCCTCAGACAGTGTTTCTTTCTGATCTCCTTTCGGTGGCTTGGCAGGCTGAATTCTGGTGAAGTCCTCCTCGGTTTTTCGGCAGAGTTCCTTTCCTTGTACTTACTTAATGTATTTCGGCCATCATGTTCCCCTTCTGATCTCATACATTAGGGGGCATCTGTTATAGCTCCAAATCTCACTCTTATGGTTTGTGATGCTGCACTTATGGCCTAGGGCAACCCCTCCTTCCAGACCTGGTCCAAAAATTTAAAAAACAGTGTTTTATTCCCTATACGCGACTTTGCCCTGTGTTAAACGCGGGTCTGTCATACCCAACCCGCGTGTATATATTAAAACACTTAAAAAATATATAATTTCCTCTTTTTCGGGCGGTGATCGCGGGTTTACCTGCTGGATCACCTGTTAGTGCCCGTGGCCCAACTGTTCCCAACCAACTCCTAACTAAAAAACTACTTTGGAGAGGGTATAAAAAGACATCAAAGGGAAGGCCAAGGGGAGAGAGAAAGGAGAGCAAGATTATTATGCTGAGATTTTTCCCTTAGACCAGGTCTGAAGTCCTTGGTGCATTCTGCACTTCCCCCATTTTGCATAGGAAACCCTTGTTTCCATGTGTATTGGTGATCATTCATCCTTGACATCATCATTGAGTAAGACTTGGAAGGAGCTCTTGTTGAAGGCTGGAGGCTGGAACGAATCCGGGAGGAAGCTTGCTTGGAGCCTGCTGAAGGTGTTCAGGTGATATCTTTCCGATATATGTACTTTATTTGCCTTTATATATAAAGAAACACGTCTTTGTTCCCGAATAATCTTTCTTTATGCTTATGAGATTCTTGTGTTGAATTCTTATGAAAGTAGTTACTTAAAGATTTTTTATAACTAACTTTATAGCATAAAGATGATTTATACATAAACTTCTATACATGTACTGTTGTGTTCTTTGATTTGTTTGTCTTGCAGGTCAGAGAAAGAAGAAGGGAACTCCAAGAAGGGTTTGCACCCTAACGGTCTTCTCGAACGTAGGACCTTAGGTATGTACCCTAAACATTAGAATTTGCTTAAAAGTAAAAAAGATGGCTGTGTGTGTGTGTTTCTTTGTATAAGCAATTTTCAGTCTGGTAGAGTCTTAGCCCAAAGGACCCTAGGGGTACTTTCCCTTCAACCAATACCCTTTACAAACAAGTCTGGCCTTGTTTCTAATTACTTCTCCATTTTCATTTAACTTATTCTTGAAGACCCATTTTGTTCCTATTACATTCTTATCTTTTGGTCTAGGAACTAATTCCCAAGTGTTGTTCCTTTCGATTTGCTCAAGTTCTTCATCCATTGCTTTGACCCAACATTCATCTTTGCATGCTTCTTTCACATTTTGTGGTTCAATGGAGGAGAGTAGAGCCAAGTAGCTTGAAGCTTCTGCAAGTGTCCTTCTTATTTGTACTCCTGCTTCTTTCTGCCCCACAATCTGAGTTTCTGGATGATTCTTTTGGACATATCTGGATGGAGTCTTCTCTTCTATTCTTGTCTGCTCCTCTGGTTCTTCTTGAGATTCTTCTTCTTCTTGAGGTTCTTCTTCTTCATCATTTCGCCTTTGAGAGTAACCTTCATCTTCTTCAATGTCTTCATGATGAACTTGCCTAGGAATATATCCCTTCTCATCAACCACTATATCAATACTGTCAACAATTCTGCCAAGTCTTTTATTGTAGCACTTGTATGCTTTGCTATGTGGAGAATAACCAAGAAGAATGCCCTCATCTGCTCTAGGTTCAAGTTTGCCAAGTTGCTCATCAGTATTCTTAATATAACATTTGCTCCCAAAGATTTTGAAATGCTTCACGGAAGGAGTTTTACCACTCCAAAGCTCATGAGGTGTTTGAGTGCTGTTTACTCGGACATTTGTTTTGTTAAGAATGATAACAGCAGCATGTGCAGCTTCACCCCAGAAGGTTGCAGGAGTACCTGATTCATCGAGCATAGCACGAGCCATTTGTTGGATAGTTCTGTTCATTCTTTCCACAACCCCATTTTGCTGAGGAGTTCTAGCTGTAGAGAATTCTCTTCTTATCCCATGTTCATCGCAGAAATCGAAAAATTCATTTGATGTGAACTCCCCACCTCTGTCAGATCTGAGGCACTTAATTTTGTGTCCTGATTCATTTTCAGCCAATGCTTTGAAGGATTTGAATTTTTCGAATGCTTCATCTTTGTGCTTCATAAGCCCTAACCAAACAAACCTTGAGAAATCATCAATGAATAATATCAGATATTCTTCTCCTCGAGGTGTCCTTTTCCTAAATGGACCACATACATCTGTATGGACTAGCTCAAGAGGCAAGCTAGCTGATCCTTCCTTTTCTGGAAAGTTAGTTCTGGTTTGCTTTCCAAACTGACAAGATTTGCATATAGTGTTGTCTGGAATTTTGATATCTGGAAGATCGCGAACTGCCTGATATTTGCATGCTTTTCTTATTTGTGAGAAGCTTAGATGTCCCAACCTTCGATGCCATAGCCAGTGCTCTTCATCCTTGCTAAGATAGCATTGTTGTTGTCCTTCTTCAAATATGTACAGATTATTTGGAGTTCTTTTGCCTTTGAGAACTGTTTTACCTGTATCAAGATCACGAACAAGACATCCATTCGATCTGAAAATAACCTCGGTTTTTTTATCACACATCTGACTGACACTTAGAAGATTATGCTTCAATCCATCAACATACAAAACATTTCCAGCCTTGACCTTTTCTTTCAAAGGAGCAATACCTTTTCCTTTTATAGTTGCAGGAGTATCATTTCCAAAAGAAACTTTCTTTCCCTTTTCTAAAGTAGAATAAGATTCAAGTTTTTCTTTATCACCTGTCATATGTTTCGAACATCCACTGTCAATGTACCATAGATTTTCCTGTCCTTCTGCATAAAACGCTATCCCACATCTTTCTGTCTGAGGTTCTTTTATTCTCCATTTTTTGGTGCTCGTGGCTTGTTCCTTTTTCTCCTGAAACCTGCTCCTGCATTCAGATTCTTTATGACCAAAATTATTGCAAATAGAACATTCAACTTCATTTTCAAGAACCGAAAAGTTGTTATAGGTCCTCTTTGTAATCCCTGTCATACTTCTTTGTTTTTGAGCTTCCCTAGTCATGATTGTTTTATATGCAACACATTGAGCTGCTTTGTGACCAAAGTTATGGCAAGAAAAGCATTGTCCATTGAAGAAGCTTCTGCGGTTATTGAATCTACCAGCCAACTGATTGTAATTTCTATTTTCATCTATTCTTGTGCCAAACTGAGAAGATTTTACCTGTGGTTGGTTGTAGCTTTTGTTCACCCTTAAGAAGGATTGTCCCTGATAGTTTCTGTTTGTAATTCGTCCCTGCTTTACCTGATTATCTTCATTGTTCTTCTGCTCATTTCTTCTTGCTGCATCAAGATAACTCTTTGAGGTGGATGCTTTAGAGGTTTCTCCATTATAGCCCAAACCTGTCTTGTTTAGAGGAGACCGCTGCACATTGATAATCTCATCCAAAGTTTCAGATCCTTTGACAAACTTAAGATTAATAGCTTTTGTTTTCTCAATTTCTTTTCTGAGACCAACAATTTCACCTTCTAGTTTTTCAAGATGTTTTTCCTTTTCATCAATTTGAAATTGCAAAGTATCAATGATCACACTCTTTTCTTCTATGCATCTCTTGAGTCTAGTAATTTCATTATAGAGATTATCCACATCTACAGCATCCTCATAATCATCATCTTCAAATGCCATTAATAGCTTATATTTATTACCTTGTTCATCTTCATCACTGTTTGATAAGCCATCACTATCTTCATGGGTGTAGTAGCTTTTCTTATTTGCACTTTGTTTCTTATTCCATCTAGCAGGTTCTTTTCCTTTATCTTTATTAGGACATTTTGCAGCATAATGACCTACTCTTCCACAAGCAAAGCATTTGAAAGGTAGCTTACCTCTGAACCTTCCAGCACCCCTTTGAAGATTTCTGACAAAATTTGATTCTTCTTCCTCTTCTTCTGGAACATGGCTTGCCTCATAGTAATCTTCTTTTCCTGATGCCTTAAAAGCAGCTTCCCTTCTGTCTGATGGACCTCCCTTTCTCATTTCATAAGCAGTTAGAATTCCATGTAACTGAGACATAGTGAGAACTTTGAGATTTTCCTTTTCTTCTATTGCAGATACTTTAGATTCAAACTTGGGGGATAATGATCTTAGAATCTTTGAAACTACTATAGTCTCTTTTATTTCTTCACCCAAATTTTTCATACAATTAACAATCTCGTCTACCCGAAGAAAATAATTTGCCACACTTTCATCATTATACATCTTGAGAGTCTCATATTGAATCCTGAGAGTTTGAAGTTTAGCTTCCTTTACCTGTTCATCTCCTTCATGGCTAGTGATCATTTTGTCCCATATCTCTTTTGCTGATTTGAAGTGCATGACCTTCATGAATTCTGTTTGGGATATACTTCCTAATAGAGTACTGACTGCTTTTGCATTTGTTTCATATGTCTTTTTCTCAGCTGGATCTGTAGGAGTAGCTGAAGGAAAAGCATAGCCTGTTTCTACAATGTTCCAAACTTCTGTACCAAGAGATTGAAGATATGCAGTAACTCTTACCTTCCAATAATTGAAATTTGTTCCATCAAAAACCGGTGGCCTGATTGATGCTTCTTTCTCGTAGTTGCTCATGATGAATGATCTACCTTCAAGCGATCAAGCTTCCCTGAAGGACCTACTCTGATACCAATTGTTGGAAATAATACTGAGAGGGGGGTGAATCAGTATTATCAGATCAATCAAACCTTTTCAATGCTCAGAAACATATACGCTACTTCAGTTAAGTAAAACAGCGTGTACACGCTACTGTGACTAAATAAAACAGCGTATAAGCAGAAAACTCATAACTTAGTTAGCTTATTCTTCAGTTAAGTTCATCAGGACATTATTCAGCACATTAACAGTAAGCAGATGCAGTATAACAGAACGGATCAAAAGCCACACACATGAACACCAAGATATAAGGTGGAAACCCAATGTGGGTGAAAACCACCTGCTGCAAGTTATCTCTATCTTTCTTTAAGAAACTTCAGTTTACAATCTTTTGTACTGGTGCAGCCTTATACCAGTACGCAGGCTACAACCTGCAGAAGGCTACAACCTTCTCTCGTTCTCCAAACTTCCTTGGAAGGGAGCTCCAACCCCCTTTGTTCTTGTACTAGCCAAGATACTAGTACGTAGGTGCTGACCTACAATCTTCTTTTCTTCAGGTATCACCTTTCATACATTTTCAGACTTGAATATTCCTGAAGCACAACATTACAATCTGAAGACCACAATTCATTCAATTTCCACAACAGATCATTGAAGCATAAAACAACCAAACTCTGAATCACTGAACCACTGAACCCTGTCAATCACCAGTTACCAGAACACAGAGCAGACTACAGAACTCTGCAATAACTGTCAGACCCCACTGTAAACCCAAAAACAAGCTTCAAAAGATATACGCTACTTCAAGGAGCCAAACCCGCGTATACACGCTCTTTTACCGAAGCCAACCTGCGTACAGATCTAAAAATAAACTTTCTGAATTTGCAACTGTACCAGACATTAGTTAGACCCAGAACATAGCATTGCGACAATATGCAGATCTAGAAATAAGCATAATCAACCATATCATGATAGTGCATTTCAAACCATTAGATCCCGATCTATCCTTAGATCTAGTCTTCCATCAACCAATGTGATCTCTCCTTGGCTTAGATCAAGCAACCCAGCACCTGCAAATCAGATCTCTTTCACTCTTAGATATTCAAGCCCTTGTCGAAAGATGATTTTGCCTAATGATCTTCTTCTCCTTATATAGTCTTAGGCCTAGCTCAATACCAAGAGCCAAAACCATAGTAACACAATACCATCAACTTCAAAACTAGGGATCGACACGCCCGTCGAGACACAATGGTCCGAAATCATAGGCACAACTTCCAAGGACTAACCACCATGGACCAAAGGAACCTTTCCACATACACGCGCTTTTTATGAATCGAACTAGCGTGTACACGCGACTTGGGCTTAACGAAACGGCGTGTATGAGCTTCCTTGGCATGCTGTACTGAGATCTGTCTTCTGATTAAGATGCCATCACTTGTACCAACCTCTGAGCACCTGTACCATCCTCTGAGTGAGTTGCCATCAAGGACAACACTTGAATCATAATGCCAACAATCTCCCCCTTTGGACTTGATGGCAACCACCACACCAAGTCACTCTCCCCCTTTGACATCAAGAGCAAAGGGTTGTGCTCCCCCTGAGGACATGCTGATACCTCTGCTTGGTTGTGCTGACTCGTGCTCCCCCTGACAGTAGGCCAGATCTGAAAAAGATGTTCTTCAACAAGAACCAAGATTTATACACCATAAGGGACCTTCCTATCACCAAAAGACTCAATACATACATCCATACTCCCTACCAAGAGGGGACATATCAGAAACAACCAATTATATTACAGCATTCATCCCAGGCATAGTGGGGAAACCAACATAGGCCGTTACATGACCTTGACACCGTAAAAGAGATATGACAAGAGAGATACATGACATAGAGACAACAGATCTAGACCAAGACTTAGGAAAGACACCAGCAGCATCTGATAAACATCTTGTTAGATCAGCAACCAGAATTTCTTTCTGAGCTCCTTCTCCTGAAACCAACAACCAAAACATCTGAATGCCAACAATGCTTTATGAGACTTTTGAGCTGCTCCCCCTGAACCTGTGCCTGTTGCACTCCCTGAAACTGTGCCTGAAGAATTCTGACATTCCTATTGCTATTCAGAACTTCAGAGTTTTCCCTTGCTGTTCAGAACTTCATATACGCGTTTTATCCTGTATAAAACAGCGTATGTACGCGGATATTCTTTCTGCAACAAGCGTCCAGCATACACGCGACTTACCCAACATTAATCCGCGTGTATACGCTCATATCCCTTCCGTAACCTGCGTATACCAACTTTTCTGTAGAACAAACAATCTTCAACAACAGGATGAAGCATCAACTACTCCCAGCTTTTGTCTGAGATATTCAAAAGTTTCCCTGGGCAGTGGTTTTGTGAGAATATCAGCAACTTGCTCCTTAGAAGGAACATACTCCAACTTGACCTTCTGCTCAAGCACTTGTTCCCGAAGAAAATGGTACTTGATTGGTATGTGCTTGGTCTTTGAGTGCATGACAGGATTCTTTGAAATGCTGATTGCACTTGTATTATCACATAAGATAGAGACAGGTGGAGTGCAAGTGATTTGAAAGTCCTGCAAGGTCTGCATCATCCAAAGAAGTTGTGTGCAACAAGATGCTGCAGCCACATATTCTGCTTCAGCTGTAGATAAGGCAATCGAACTTTGTTTCTTGCTGAACCAAGATACTAATCTGGAACCCATGAAGAAAGCACCTCCACTTGTGCTTTTCCTATCATCCACACTTCCAGCCCAATCTGCATCTGTGTAAGCATGAAGAGTGAGATCAGTATTTCTAGGATACCATAAGCCATAGTTTTGGGTCCCTTGAAGATATTTGAAGATTCTTTTGACTGCCTGAAGATGAGTTTCCTTTGGGTTGGCTTGAAATCTTCCAACCATTCCTACTGCATGTGTAATATCTGGTCGAGTACCTGTCAAATAAAGCAAACTCCCAATCATGGATCTATAAGTGGGTTGGTGAACTGCTGCTGATTCATCATTTGCACTGAGGCTGCATCCTGTAACCATGGGTGTACATACTGGCTTTGACTCTTCCATGCCATACTTCTTCAAGATCTGCTTGAGGTATTTGGTTTGAGACAAGAAGATACCTCCTTCATTTTGTTGGATTTGCAATCCAAGAAAATATGTCAATTCTCCAAGAAGTGACATTTCGAATTCTTTCTGCATAACCAAGGCAAAGTTTTGACTCATGGTCTCTTCATTGCTGCCAAAAATAATATCATCTACATAAACAACAAGGATTAGCAATTTGTTATTTTCAACTTTTATATAGAGATTGCTATCTGTTGATCCTTTTGAAAAGCCTTGTTGGTGAAGATATTTGTCCAACCGATAGTACCAAGCCCTTGGAGCTTGTTTGAGCCCATAGAGTGCCTTTTTCAATCTGCATACAAGGTTTGGATCATTTCCAAGAATGAACCCATCTGGCTGCTCAATATATACTTCTTCTTCTAGGTCTCCATTTAGGAAGGCTGATTTCACGTCCATTTGAAATACCTTGAAGTTTTGAAAGCTTGAGAGAGCAAGGAACATTCGGATGGCCTCTAGTCTTGCCACAGGAGCAAAGGTCTCTTCAAAATCTATTCCTTCTTGCTGTGCATACCTGTTATAGCTCCAAATCTCACTCTTATGGTTTGTGATGCTGCACTTATGGCCTAGGGCAACCCCTCCTTCCAGACCTGGTCCAAAAATTTAAAAAACAGTGTTTTATTCCCTATACGCGACTTTGCCCTGTGTTAAACGCGTGTACACGCGGGTCTGTCATACCCAACCCGCGTGTATATATTAAAACACTTAAAAAAAATACAATTTCCTCTTTTTCGGGCGCTGATCGCGGGTTTACCTGCTGGATCACCTGTTAGTGCCCGTGGCCCAACTGTTCCCAACCAACTCCTAACTAAAAAACTACTTTGGAGAGGGTATAAAAAGACATCAAAGGGAAGGCCAAGGGAGAGAGAAAGGAGAGCAAGATTATTATGCTGAGATTTTTCCCTTAGACCAGGTCTGAAGTCCTTGGTGCATTCTGCACTTCCCCCATTTTGCATAGGAAACCCTTGTTTCCATGTGTATTGGTGATCATTCATCCTTGACATCATCATTGAGTAAGACTTGGAAGGAGCTCTTGTTGAAGGTTGGAGGCTGGAACGAATCCGAGAGGAAGCTTGCTTGGAGCCTGCTGAAGGTGTTCAGGTGATATCTTTCCGATATATGTACTTTATTTGCCTTTATATATAAAGAAACACGTCTTTGTTCCCGAATAATCTTTCTTTATGCTTATGAGATTCTTGTGTTGAATTCTTATGAAAGTAGTTACTTAAAGATTTTTTATAACTAACTTTATAGCATAAAGATGATTTATACATAAACTTCTATACATGTACTGTTGTGTTCTTTGATTTGTTTGTCTTGCAGGTCAGAGAAAGAAGAAGGGAACTCCAAGAAGGGTTTGCACCCTAACGGTCTTCTCGAACGTAGGACCTTAGGTATGTACCCTAAACATTAGAATTTGCTTAAAAGTAAAAAAGATGGCTGTGTGTGTGTGTTTCTTTGTATAAGCAATTTTCAGTCTGGTAGAGTCTTAGCCCAAAGGACCCTAGGGGTACTTTCCCTTCAACCAGAATTGGCGACTCCGCTGGGGACAACACTCTTGTTGTTCCTAGTTTGGGTAGTCCTCAAGCCAATCAAGGCTCAGTCCCTCTGTTTGTTGGTTCTGACTGTCTGATATTTTCTTGAACTCCAAGCTTTTCCAGTTTTTCAGTTTGTGTTTTTTATTTTTCTTGAAACACTTCATATACGCACTTTTTCTGGATTACAGAAGCGTATATACGCAAGTTTCACTAAGTAAACCCGCGTATACGCAGGTTTCCTTAGTTACAGTCGCGTGTACACGCATTCTGCAAGTAATTGCAGGCGCGTATATTCCATAATTTTCAAGATTTATAATTTTTCTTTTGGCTGAATGTCTGTCTGGTGGTTTGGGTCAGTTTAAAGCAGTCAAGTCCCAGTGACAGTTCTCTGTTTAACAGGGGGCATCTTGTTTCGAACTCTCTCTAGTTATAAGGAGTGCTAGTCTTGTTTTTCGTTGATTGCAAGCGTCATTGATTTTTGACACACAAGGTTTCTGTTTAAGAATCTTGATTGCTCTGTTTCGGCAGAGTGGGAAGATTGTCTTAAAATCTTTGTGTCCATTTTGTTTTCATGACATTTGTGTTTGCTTAACGAAATCATTTTTATGACCATTTGCTCCTTCGTTTCGGGAAAGTTGTTTGTTACCATTTCCTTGAAACTTGTCTTTTGATTTCTTGGACTTTCATTGCTGCTTTTGATTGTCAAAAGCGATTTCGAACACATTTTATTTTTGTTGAGTTCTCATCATTTGGAAGGTGTCAATTCACAAAAGTGTTTGGTGGCTTGTTTATCAATCATTAGTGTCAGTTTTTTTTGAGAGTTTTCCTTTGAAAAAGACTTTTTGGTTTGATTGAAAGAAAATCTTTTGAAAGTTTTTGAGTTTCGCTTTCTTAAACTTGCTTCTCATCTGATTTCCTTTTTTGCGAAGTGAAAGTGCTTTGTTTTTTATCTTAAAACTTGTTTTTATTGTTTGGACGAAATGATTAGTAACAAATCATCTTCTATCTAAGCATTTCAGTGGCAAGACAAAATTTGGTAAAGCAGCAACTTTCCTTCTTTGTTTTTAGAGTAGTCTTTGAATCGTGCACCCACATTTAGTTCTTGCATTAGGGAAAGATTTGCATCTCTTTTTAGGCATATTTAGTTTTGTTAGTTTTTGTGAGTGTGGAGTCTGAAAAGAAAAAGGAAAAAAATTTTTTGTTTATATTACAAGTGCCTTCTGAACCTCATAGAAATTGCTATTCATCGAAAACAAAAGTGCATGTGCATGTAGCTAGGTTTTATTAATTTCTTTTGCGTCCATAAAACACCACAAGTTTCACCTCCATTACCTTTGACTTAAAGAACAGCCTAATAAAATCAAGCGCTTAATTAAAATCCACTAGAACTTTTTGTTTTAGTTATTACACCAACAAGTTTAGGATTTTAGGGCCTTGGATTAGGCGAGTGGAGAGTTAACTCTCCAAGGCCACACAAAACGTCAAACATAAGAGTCTGATTAAAGAGAGTAAATCCAATAGCGTTAGGGAGACCAGGAAAGCTCCGGATCTGGGAGTTAAGCACGAGGGTCTGTGAAGACAGGGAAGAGAGATACCCCCTCTCCTACTTGTCCGAACTTACCTCACGACTGTTCCGCCTGGCTTCTGCGACGAGTTGGTACCCATAGTTGCCTCTCCTAGGGATCTGCATAGGTGGCTGCGGAGGGGAACCCCGTGGCACCTGAGGTCGACGTTGTATCACTCTCGACAGTACTTCCGGAGGGCACCCTTGCGAAGCTTGGGGGCTTGCACCGGCGCAGACTGTTGTTAGGAGGTCAGCGTAACTTCCTCTGATACCTTCGCTGATAGGACTGGGCCCTCATCATCCCAGACTATCCTCGGAAGGCCCTTTGATTCACTTTCTCGTATTTTGGTGTCCGGTCTCAATCACCCGGAGCGGAAATACTTGAAAGTTGTTTGACTGGCTGTATCTTTAGGAACTTTATACTGTGTGCTCTGTGCTCCTAGTCGGCTTAGCTTTTAATTTTTTTGAGTCTTTAGTTAGATCTTAACAAAAAAAATTCAAAGTGGCTGACCGGTCTCCAAGACGGTCTCGAAGACTTCGTGGTCTCTCGCCACCTAGTTTAGAGCCTTCTCCTAGAAGGCGCAGAGGGAATACTACCGGTGGGGTCCGTCCCACGCCGGCTGACGCATCGGGGATTGATCCTCCTCTCGGGGATATTAGCGGCCAAGCAAGGCCTGGTACTTTTGAACAAGAGAGGGACGCTCCAGTCTTTTCTCAAGTTCGCTTTCAAGCGGAGGATAACGTAGAGGTAGAAGAACTTTCAGAATCATTAGTGATTCCAAATTCTCCACTACCATCTAGTTACCCAGACGTATTGCAATACGTTGGGCCTCCATTATATAGACCAGCGAGTCCAGGTTACGCTACGCGCTTACCATTTATGATCACTACTGGAAGCATGGCTTCCACGAGTGCTGCGACTATGCAAACCCCAACATCGGTGCAAGGGGGAGGAACCATTTCCATCCCCTCCGCTTCCTTGTTCGGATCGTTTGCTAGCACATCTTTGGTTGGGTCTACCTCCATTCCGTCCACGAGTGGAAATGCCCAAACCAATGCTTTTAGTACTGGTTCCTTCCTTTTTGGCACCCAATCACAGGGTATTCCGTCAGTTCCGTTCAGTGCCGCTACGTCCATGATGGGCGGATCGGCTTCATTTCAGGGTTTTCCTTTTGGAAGTGGTCATATTCCACATTCCAACCCAACGGTAGGATCCATGCCTTTTTCTTCAATAGGACAAAGCAGCAATCCTTTCCAAGGTTGGAATAACCCTGGGGTTAGTAACGCAGGAACTGCGAATCCATTCATTGGCCAACAAGGAAGTAGGCCGTATTCCACGGTTAGCATGTTTCAAAGTATTCCTCCCCTCGCTTCGGCTTGGAACCCATATCAGGGGTTATCGACTCCTTACAATTCTATAGGAGGAAACTTTGCAAGCTATGGAGCTTATACGGCAGGAGTTGGTCAAACTCCGAATTTTGCTGGACCACAAGGCTTGCCCTTTGGTTCAGCTGGTTCTACTGGTCACTTGGGGCAGCCTGGTGCCTCTCAAATCCCAGGACAATCTTTTCAGAACTTGGGGAGTTCTGCCCAGTCTGGGTGGAATCCCCTAGGTCCTCCTAGGCTTCCATTTCTGGAAACGTTAAACTTGCCAGATCTCACTAAGCTAACAAACGACCCTATCAGATACAATCCAGCCTGGCCTCCGGTCCCAACCAAACTCCCTTCGGACATCCCAAAATTCGAAGGGAAGAGTGGTGAAGATCCGGGCGATCATGTAACCACATTCCATTTGTGGTGCTCATCTAACTCCCTCATCGAAGATTCGGTTAGGTTGAGACTTTTTCAGCGCACCTTGACTGGTAATGCGGCTAAATGGTACATAGAGTTGCCAGGGGGCAGCTTTACATCGTTCGCAGACTTAGCTAATATCTTCTTGAATCACTTTCAGTTGCCTGTCCGCTATGATGCCGGAACTGAACTTCTGGCTACCTTTCGTCAGGATAAGGCAACCCACATTTCTGATCACATACAGGAATGGAGACGGAGAAAAAGGCTCATTAAAGCCGAAATCCCTCCGGAGTACCGTCTAGAGTGGTTTTTGAAGTCTTTGCAACCTGAGATCTCCAAGGATGTCTCCATGTCTGGGGTCTATTCTGAGGAGCAAGCCATTTTCAGGGCCCAGCAGTTAGAACTGATCTACTCTCAGTCTGGGATCCTCCAAAAGTACTTGCCAGATGCTCCTGGATCTAAGGTTGATTTAGCTAAGCCAAAGCCAGGTCCGCATGCGGATGGTATCGTGGGGTCTGTAGACTCGACTACAGTGAACTTGTTGAATCAATTGCAGCAGTTGTCATTACAAACTGCTCCTAACAACCAAGTCACAATGTCTAATCCTCAAGCTTCCCAAAATTCTTCCATTAACGCCGTCCAATCCGATAACCCCAAAGGAAATCAAAATTCCGATGGAAAAAAGAAAGGACGTGGTAAGAAGAAGAACCAGGATGGGAAGCCCGATGCAAATAAATCCGGCAACAACGCTGGTGGTGGTGGAAATGAGTCGAGAAAGAAAGTTAAGTTTCCTTGCAAGTTATGCAAAGGAGACCATCTAACTCATCTCTGCCCTAGAATTGAAGACGCTCAGCGCTTGTTAGGACAGCAAGGGACTTCTAGTTCGCAAGCTGTGTTAACTAACCCGTTTCCCCAAGGGCAGCAACTTCTTGCTGGCGCAAGTTCGAACCCTGGTACCTCCGCAGGGGGAAACCAGGAAGGGGACAAGTCATCAAATGTTTTCATGATGGGTGCTCACGCTAATGTGGCCACACGGTCACGCGATTATGGTGAAGGTGAAAATTCTAAGGGTAAATCAGTTCCCGAAACTAACAACCCACTTCATATTGAGCGACCTTCTGTTGAGACTATACCTCGGGTGCCGAAAGGTTCAACTAAACGCACGACTATCAACCCTAATATTAGGGCAGCCCAGAATTACTCCATTGTCGAGGATCTGGCTCAGAGTCCATGTGCTATGTCCGCGTTAGAGGTTCTCCAGACATGTCCTACTCAACGAAGTGCCTTGCTATTGGCAATGGGGGCAGTAGATCCAAGTAATTCCTTAGCTCTCTCTTTTGATATGAGTAATGTCAAAAAGAGACTTCCTCATCACATGGCTTTCCAGATAAAGTCGACCTACCAGAAAACGAATATTTTCCGGACGGTTGTAGATGAGGGAGCTTCCACGTGTGTCATGTCTATGTCATGCTGGAAGGCCATTGGATCACCGACGGTTGTTCCTTCACCCACCCTTTTGACAGCATTTGATGGTCACTCTCATAGACCGTACAGGATTATCCCGGCTTTTCCTATATGTGTTGGAGGAAAGGTCGTTAATATTGAAGTAGAAGTCATAGACGCTAACCTAGATTATAATCTCCTATTAGGAAGGAACTGGGTATACGAGATGGAAGCCGTTGTTTCGACTCTATTTCGTGTCATTTGCTTTCCTTATGAGGGGAAAATCGTTAAGGTTGACCAATTGGACTATTGTTCAGCTGATCCTCAAGCAAACTCTGACTCTACCATTCCTTTAGTGGGTAACCCCCGTCCGCCTATTGAGAGTCTAGGAGTCGGGATGTATTCTTCATTGATGGGTACGTTTAACCTTCCCCCTCCTACAGCTGGTATAGATACAATTTCATCCTCCAGGGATCCTTTACGGAGAGAGTTTGTCCAAACTCTTTATTCTTCGAATCCTGGAACCTTAGCTTCATCTGTGACCACATCAGGTGACGACAAGGTGGGTGAAATAGAATCTCTTATGTCTGCAGCAGAACCTAGATGTGAATCTATCGATAACTCTGTAGATAACCATTCTACTATTTCCTCTGGGAAAGAAATAGATGGTGATGTGGCTCATTTTCGGACCCCTGATTCCACCTCTGCATCGGATTGCTCGGATATTGTTTTTCCATCGGATGAAGCGATATTCGAAGCAATGACGGCCGTAGATCGACCTTTGGAAGATTTACATCGTCGGTTATACTTTCATTCCCTTGTGCATGAAGTAGAATCTCGGTCCTCCAGTTCGACTAGTGATGTTTGTACGGTCCCTTTGGCTCCGACACATTTATTTGCCGAAGAGAGTATATTGATTGGTTCGATCGTCGTACCTATAAACATCCCTAGGAGTCAGTTGGCGGAGCCCCCTGACGGGCTCTACCTCAAGAAGTGCTTTGCTTAGCTTTGGCCAGGCAATGGCTTCTTTGTATTTTATGTATATTTGTACATATCTTATCGAGCGTTTTCTGATATCAGCACTTTTGGTCTGCTTTGGCAGGTGTTGATGGATGATTTGGTTTATTTTGGATTCGCCGATCGTGCTAGTCGGCACACTCGGAATCTTGCTTCCGCAGCTTGGGTACTTTATTACCCAACTGGTCAGTTGATGACATCGAGAGGCGTGTGTATCGGTCCTGCTTCAAACAATATGGCCGAGTATACAGCTGTTATCAATTTATTATCCGAGGCAATCTCTCATGGGATCGACTCGTTGGTAGTGTATCTTGATTCTCAATTGATAGTGTCTCAGTTAAATAACATTTATCGGGTTAGAGATCCATCATTATATCGCCAATATTTAAGGGTGAGGTTGTTGCAAAGATCATTTACTTACATTAATTATTTGCACATTCCAAGATCTCAAAATTGGTTAGCTGATTCTATCGCTAATCAAGCATTAGACTGGCATATCAATCATTCATCATCATAAAATCATGCATCAAAAAGTCAAACTGTATATATATATATATCGCAAAGCGTCTCGAGTGTACATATGTGTGTCCAAAAATATACAAAATTGGGACTCAAATGCCCATAATCATGTCAGGCATATCTAATGCCTCGGCTCTGGATGAGCAGCTAAATAACTAACTATAGCATTGGCCACGCGCCGAAAAACGCGAACCCAGTCACGTGGCATCCCAACCACATGACGCTGCATATCTGGAGGAAGGTCCTCTATCTCGGCCATCGGTACTTGATAGCTCAATCTCGCCAAGTGTCGCTGGACGTTGGCGAGGGTCCTTTCCGCATCCGCAGCCGCCTCTTCGGCTCCTCGGCCACGCCGTCCGTGCCGTGGGAATCCATCTGGTCGCACAGGCCCAATGTCTGGAACATGATCATCATATCAGTCATTTGAATCTCATCAAAAAATATATTTTTCAAAGTTCATCATTATGCTTGAAAAATCCTAAAAATCATAAAATCATAAAAATCAAAAAAAAATCTTACCGATCTCGCCCCATGCTGCATCTGGTGGCAGCACTAGGTCAGGATCTCCTCGGAAATCCAGTCCAGCATAGGGGTAGTCGTCTATGGCGATGATCTGTTGCTCCCACCAAGCAAAAAAGTCGTCGTCGAATGCATTCCTGGGCACTTCCCCACCCCCCAGACGTTTCATCAAGTCAGCCCACCGGCCCATACGTGGATCACGTGGACTACTGATGGGAACTGCTACCCTGGGGCGGAGTGCGGGAACCTTCTCGAAGAAAAACGTGCATAAAATGGTTCCGTACCCAAAGTTCTTGGTCTGTCCCTTCCTGATAGAAGCAAGCTGCTCCTTCATGTTGGCAAGTAGAGGAGTACACCAGTCAAACACCGTGGTGAGACAGTCCACTGCTACGCTCATGTTTACCCGTGATGCCTGATGTAGCGAAGATGACCCGTTCACTCGAGCTATGGTGAACAGGATTATCCGCAGTGACAAACTCGCCACGTGTGGGATCGAGATCTGACTCCCGACCTTCCGATGACCTGGGCAGTAAAGTTGTACATAGTCGTCTACGCTGAGACTATTCCGGGTCCTGCCCCGGGAGTGGACTACCTCTCCCCTTCGGGAAAGGCCCGTGATGAAATATATATCTTCCACTTCTATCCTGAGTGGCATTTGATCAATCATAAAGGCTTCTTCCTCGACATCCCAATAATCAATAAGTCTCTCGAGCAGACGCACATTTGCTTTCATATTCGGCAACTTGAAGAATTTTAACAATCCGCATCCCCGTAAGGCATCTAATGCCTCATCATTGTCCATAACTTCATTATCTACAGCTGAGTGCTCTCTTTCACGCCATGTGAGAGTCATCCTGGAAGAAAAAATCATTTTCATCCATTAGTTTTTTGTATAAAAATTTTTCGCTGCGCACACGCGGTTTACCCTATACACAGTCGCGTGTAGGGCCGTCGTATACGTGATTTATATACATCCAACCCGCGTGTACGCCGCAGAGCAATTTTTTGCAAAAATCTAACGGTGAAACATTAATTAAACTTCCTAAAAACTATCACAATTGATTGCAAGACAAGTTTAGTGCTTACCTGGAAGTTTTCGGCAAGTTTGAACGGTTGAATAAGTCACGGGGAAAGTTTGCTCCTTTTGCTCCACAATTTGCTCTCCAAGTCAAACGGTGAAAATGGTAAGTCCAAAATTTCTTTTTATAAGTTTTGAAAATGCAAAATTTTTTCAAAATTTTATTTTGTTTGGTTTCATGTCACTTTTAACTTGGGAGCTTGGAATGTCGAGATTGAGTTGTTTTTCAGGACATTTTGGACATTTTTTCGACGGTTTGAGACGGTTCCATGACTGCTGACCCGTCATGGCAGGTATCGTGTTCTCACTGGCATATAGGTTAGGGACACCATTTTTCCGTTGCATTATGCATACTAGCCTCCATTTGACCGATACATCTGCCGTAGGGTCGACCCCATCATGTTATGGTTCGCAAGCCATTTTCACTCGCCGATTCTTTAAATCATGACATGATGGTAGAGCCATCCTTTTACATGGGCATCCTAGTTAGCACCTCACTGACATTTGTTGCCCATGCTGCTTCGTTTTGAGTAGGCTCGGGAGTCCTCTGTAGTCCCGCCATGACTTATGCGTTGAAGACTCATTCTTCTTTGCTTCTTCGCTTCGTTCTGGCCTTATACCCTAGAGGCTCCTATGTGTGTTGAGTTGTACTTCTGCATTGCATGTTGACCATTTGCACCTTTTGGCCTATAGCCGGCTTCACTTGGACTCGTGTTTAAGCCCACTTTTGACCATGACGTCTGCAAAAATCAACCTTGCATACCCTTGACCTCTGCAGCTTGACATACCCAGATCCGTGGAAGGGACATACCTCTGAGTGTCACTGACCAGTTTTTCACCTCCCTGCATTGAGCATAGGGACGTTCCTTTCCCAGGAACTAGAGCATCTGTTTCACCGACACTCGTTCTTTCCACTGTACCATAGCATTCTTTTATTCTTTTTCCGGCTTATCAGAAAAAGACAAAAAAATTAAATATTCCAAAAAGAGCGGGAACAGGGACATTATTTCCATTTATTGTTGGCAGCTAGAGTCAGTCGTGTCGCCCTTGAACAAAGCACTCAAAACAAAGTCTCCTCCGTATGGGTGGGATTTAGTTTGACTTAGGTAAGCCATAACCTTGTTATCGAGTCAGTTCTCCCCCGATTGGTTATCTCTTCCAATCATATGGAGGGTTCGTTCGTGCCTCCTGCATGACGAACTTATACAGATTCATTATATGCTGCCACGTAGTCACATTGAGTCGTGCTTTTGTTCAAGGGAAGTTAGCCTGAGTCGGCCTTTCTGCGGTGTCTCTTGACTCATTTTTCAGTCGGCCATCCCTGGTTGTCAGTGTCATGTCTATCATCACATCAGTTATATTGGTCCTTCACTCGTGCCGGTTTGAGAAGGTCCCCATTGACTTCTTGCTGGTGGGTCTTGTCCTTATCGACGACGACACATTGCTCTGAGGGCAGACCTAGAGACCGCACCCTGGCCCTATTTTCATTATTGATAGGTCACCTTGTGCTCAGCATCGATCAGTATCATGGGTCTTTGACTGAGTGGTTTCCCTTGTGTTCGACATCAGCATACATTATCACACATTGTGATTCGTGCAGTACCTTGGTTTCCATTTGACCCTATTGGTGGATACCTCGCCTCTGTGTCAGCTTTCATTATTGGTTGGTTCAGAGGGTTTCTGCCGTGCGCTAGCCACATCTTGTGTACGCCGGAAACGTACTTCGGTTGGGTTACTACATCTTTTTCGTCCAATTCCTTCCACATTATTGGCCTACGGGTTACACTCGCGCTAGATTGATGAAGGATGCCTTAATGCCTTCCTTCTAGCGGATCTTTCCCTATCGACTCCGACTCATTGCTCTGGGGCAAAGATCTAGAGTCCATTTGGCAGTACCTTGGGGTTTGCAGTCATTAGTGGCAGATTCCTCGCTATCGACAGTGGGAAACCATCATTGTCTCCTGATTGATAGATTCTTACAGGTGTTCGACTTCAGCTCATCTATTCACACTTGTTAGATTGTACTGGGTACCTTGACGCTCATTATCATTATCGGTGAGTAGTCTCGCGTTTGTTAACGGTATACATCAATGACCGGTAATCAAACGATTTCTCACATGGTCGACTTCAGATCATTTATTCCCATGGTGTAGAAATGTACCACGGCGGTCGGTGAAGACCTCAGGTTGTATCAGCATTCATTGGTTCACTTGACAGTTGCTCCTGTTGCTGCTAGTTGATACCACTCCACCTTATATGTTGCAGTCAGTCATGGCGACATTCTATATGCTGGTACCTGAGTTTGCAGTGTAGTACCATCCTATTCCATCATGTTCAGTTGGTACCTTATGGGATCAGACTTTGATTTCAGTGATCCGTTGCATCTTTCAGCATCATTGACAGTTTTATATGTGATATTCAGACATGTACTTACTCATTATGATCAGATGATCCATTATGTATTTTACAGTCATTTATACTTGTATACTTAGTGGATCCACTTGTACTTGATATGCGGACATGCTTTACTTTTCCTGAGCATGGGTATGCCCGCCTCAGACAGTGTTTCTTTCTGATCTCCTTTCGGTGGCTTGGCAGGCTGAATTCTGGTGAAGTCCTCCTCGGTTTTTCGGCAGAGTTCCTTTCCTTGTACTTACTTAATGTATTTCGGCCATCATGTTCCCCTTCTGATCTCATACATTAGGGGGCATCTGTTATAGCTCCAAATCTCACTCTTATGGTTTGTGATGCTGCACTTATGGCCTAGGGCAACCCCTCCTTCCAGACCTGGTCCAAAAATTTAAAAAACAGTGTTTTATTCCCTATACGCGACTTTGCCCTGTGTTAAACGCGGGTCTGTCATACCCAACCCGCGTGTATATATTAAAACACTTAAAAAATATATAATTTCCTCTTTTTCGGGCGGTGATCGCGGGTTTACCTGCTGGATCACCTGTTAGTGCCCGTGGCCCAACTGTTCCCAACCAACTCCTAACTAAAAAACTACTTTGGAGAGGGTATAAAAAGACATCAAAGGGAAGGCCAAGGGGAGAGAGAAAGGAGAGCAAGATTATTATGCTGAGATTTTTCCCTTAGACCAGGTCTGAAGTCCTTGGTGCATTCTGCACTTCCCCCATTTTGCATAGGAAACCCTTGTTTCCATGTGTATTGGTGATCATTCATCCTTGACATCATCATTGAGTAAGACTTGGAAGGAGCTCTTGTTGAAGGCTGGAGGCTGGAACGAATCCGGGAGGAAGCTTGCTTGGAGCCTGCTGAAGGTGTTCAGGTGATATCTTTCCGATATATGTACTTTATTTGCCTTTATATATAAAGAAACACGTCTTTGTTCCCGAATAATCTTTCTTTATGCTTATGAGATTCTTGTGTTGAATTCTTATGAAAGTAGTTACTTAAAGATTTTTTATAACTAACTTTATAGCATAAAGATGATTTATACATAAACTTCTATACATGTACTGTTGTGTTCTTTGATTTGTTTGTCTTGCAGGTCAGAGAAAGAAGAAGGGAACTCCAAGAAGGGTTTGCACCCTAACGGTCTTCTCGAACGTAGGACCTTAGGTATGTACCCTAAACATTAGAATTTGCTTAAAAGTAAAAAAGATGGCTGTGTGTGTGTGTTTCTTTGTATAAGCAATTTTCAGTCTGGTAGAGTCTTAGCCCAAAGGACCCTAGGGTACTTTCCCTTCAACCAATACCCTTTACAAACAAGTCTGGCCTTGTTTCTAATTACTTCTCCATTTTCATTTAACTTATTCTTGAAGACCCATTTTGTTCCTATTACATTCTTATCTTTTGGTCTAGGAACTAATTCCCAAGTGTTGTTCCTTTCGATTTGCTCAAGTTCTTCATCCATTGCTTTGACCCAACATTCATCTTTGCATGCTTCTTTCACATTTTGTGGTTCAATGGAGGAGAGTAGAGCCAAGTAGCTTGAAGCTTCTGCAAGTGTCCTTCTTATTTGTACTCCTGCTTCTTTCTGCCCCACAATCTGAGTTTCTGGATGATTCTTTTGGACATATCTGGATGGAGTCTTCTCTTCTATTCTTGTCTGCTCCTCTGGTTCTTCTTGAGATTCTTCTTCTTCTTGAGGTTCTTCTTCTTCATCATTTCGCCTTTGAGAGTAACCTTCATCTTCTTCAATGTCTTCATGATGAACTTGCCTAGGAATATATCCCTTCTCATCAACCACTATATCAATACTGTCAACAATTCTGCCAAGTCTTTTATTGTAGCACTTGTATGCTTTGCTATGTGGAGAATAACCAAGAAGAATGCCCTCATCTGCTCTAGGTTCAAGTTTGCCAAGTTGCTCATCAGTATTCTTAATATAACATTTGCTCCCAAAGATTTTGAAATGCTTCACGGAAGGAGTTTTACCACTCCAAAGCTCATGAGGTGTTTGAGTGCTGTTTACTCGGACATTTGTTTTGTTAAGAATGATAACAGCAGCATGTGCAGCTTCACCCCAGAAGGTTGCAGGAGTACCTGATTCATCGAGCATAGCACGAGCCATTTGTTGGATAGTTCTGTTCATTCTTTCCACAACCCCATTTTGCTGAGGAGTTCTAGCTGTAGAGAATTCTCTTCTTATCCCATGTTCATCGCAGAAATCGAAAAATTCATTTGATGTGAACTCCCCACCTCTGTCAGATCTGAGGCACTTAATTTTGTGTCCTGATTCATTTTCAGCCAATGCTTTGAAGGATTTGAATTTTTCGAATGCTTCATCTTTGTGCTTCATAAGCCCTAACCAAACAAACCTTGAGAAATCATCAATGAATAATATCAGATATTCTTCTCCTCGAGGTGTCCTTTTCCTAAATGGACCACATACATCTGTATGGACTAGCTCAAGAGGCAAGCTAGCTGATCCTTCCTTTTCTGGAAAGTTAGTTCTGGTTTGCTTTCCAAACTGACAAGATTTGCATATAGTGTTGTCTGGAATTTTGATATCTGGAAGATCGCGAACTGCCTGATATTTGCATGCTTTTCTTATTTGTGAGAAGCTTAGATGTCCCAACCTTCGATGCCATAGCCAGTGCTCTTCATCCTTGCTAAGATAGCATTGTTGTTGTCCTTCTTCAAATATGTACAGATTATTTGGAGTTCTTTTGCCTTTGAGAACTGTTTTACCTGTATCAAGATCACGAACAAGACATCCATTCGATCTGAAAATAACCTCGGTTTTTTTATCACACATCTGACTGACACTTAGAAGATTATGCTTCAATCCATCAACATACAAAACATTTCCAGCCTTGACCTTTTCTTTCAAAGGAGCAATACCTTTTCCTTTTATAGTTGCAGGAGTATCATTTCCAAAAGAAACTTTCTTTCCCTTTTCTAAAGTAGAATAAGATTCAAGTTTTTCTTTATCACCTGTCATATGTTTCGAACATCCACTGTCAATGTACCATAGATTTTCCTGTCCTTCTGCATAAAACGCTATCCCACATCTTTCTGTCTGAGGTTCTTTTATTCTCCATTTTTTGGTGCTCGTGGCTTGTTCCTTTTTCTCCTGAAACCTGCTCCTGCATTCAGATTCTTTATGACCAAAATTATTGCAAATAGAACATTCAACTTCATTTTCAAGAACCGAAAAGTTGTTATAGGTCCTCTTTGTAATCCCTGTCATACTTCTTTGTTTTTGAGCTTCCCTAGTCATGATTGTTTTATATGCAACACATTGAGCTGCTTTGTGACCAAAGTTATGGCAAGAAAAGCATTGTCCATTGAAGAAGCTTCTGCGGTTATTGAATCTACCAGCCAACTGATTGTAATTTCTATTTTCATCTATTCTTGTGCCAAACTGAGAAGATTTTACCTGTGGTTGGTTGTAGCTTTTGTTCACCCTTAAGAAGGATTGTCCCTGATAGTTTCTGTTTGTAATTCGTCCCTGCTTTACCTGATTATCTTCATTGTTCTTCTGCTCATTTCTTCTTGCTGCATCAAGATAACTCTTTGAGGTGGATGCTTTAGAGGTTTCTCCATTATAGCCCAAACCTGTCTTGTTTAGAGGAGACCGCTGCACATTGATAATCTCATCCAAAGTTTCAGATCCTTTGACAAACTTAAGATTAATAGCTTTTGTTTTCTCAATTTCTTTTCTGAGACCAACAATTTCACCTTCTAGTTTTTCAAGATGTTTTTCCTTTTCATCAATTTGAAATTGCAAAGTATCAATGATCACACTCTTTTCTTCTATGCATCTCTTGAGTCTAGTAATTTCATTATAGAGATTATCCACATCTACAGCATCCTCATAATCATCATCTTCAAATGCCATTAATAGCTTATATTTATTACCTTGTTCATCTTCATCACTGTTTGATAAGCCATCACTATCTTCATGGGTGTAGTAGCTTTTCTTATTTGCACTTTGTTTCTTATTCCATCTAGCAGGTTCTTTTCCTTTATCTTTATTAGGACATTTTGCAGCATAATGACCTACTCTTCCACAAGCAAAGCATTTGAAAGGTAGCTTACCTCTGAACCTTCCAGCACCCCTTTGAAGATTTCTGACAAAATTTGATTCTTCTTCCTCTTCTTCTGGAACATGGCTTGCCTCATAGTAATCTTCTTTTCCTGATGCCTTAAAAGCAGCTTCCCTTCTGTCTGATGGACCTCCCTTTCTCATTTCATAAGCAGTTAGAATTCCATGTAACTGAGACATAGTGAGAACTTTGAGATTTTCCTTTTCTTCTATTGCAGATACTTTAGATTCAAACTTGGGGGATAATGATCTTAGAATCTTTGAAACTACTATAGTCTCTTTTATTTCTTCACCCAAATTTTTCATACAATTAACAATCTCGTCTACCCGAAGAAAATAATTTGCCACACTTTCATCATTATACATCTTGAGAGTCTCATATTGAATCCTGAGAGTTTGAAGTTTAGCTTCCTTTACCTGTTCATCTCCTTCATGGCTAGTGATCATTTTGTCCCATATCTCTTTTGCTGATTTGAAGTGCATGACCTTCATGAATTCTGTTTGGGATATACTTCCTAATAGAGTACTGACTGCTTTTGCATTTGTTTCATATGTCTTTTTCTCAGCTGGATCTGTAGGAGTAGCTGAAGGAAAAGCATAGCCTGTTTCTACAATGTTCCAAACTTCTGTACCAAGAGATTGAAGATATGCAGTAACTCTTACCTTCCAATAATTGAAATTTGTTCCATCAAAAACCGGTGGCCTGATTGATGCTTCTTTCTCGTAGTTGCTCATGATGAATGATCTACCTTCAAGCGATCAAGCTTCCCTGAAGGACCTACTCTGATACCAATTGTTGGAAATAATACTGAGAGGGGGGGTGAATCAGTATTATCAGATCAATCAAACCTTTTCAATGCTCAGAAACATATACGCTACTTCAGTTAAGTAAAACAGCGTGTACACGCTACTGTGACTAAATAAAACAGCGTATAAGCAGAAAACTCATAACTTAGTTAGCTTATTCTTCAGTTAAGTTCATCAGGACATTATTCAGCACATTAACAGTAAGCAGATGCAGTATAACAGAACGGATCAAAAGCCACACACATGAACACCAAGATATAAGGTGGAAACCCAATGTGGGTGAAAACCACCTGCTGCAAGTTATCTCTATCTTTCTTTAAGAAACTTCAGTTTACAATCTTTTGTACTGGTGCAGCCTTATACCAGTACGCAGGCTACAACCTGCAGAAGGCTACAACCTTCTCTCGTTCTCCAAACTTCCTTGGAAGGGAGCTCCAACCCCCTTTGTTCTTGTACTAGCCAAGATACTAGTACGTAGGTGCTGACCTACAATCTTCTTTTCTTCAGGTATCACCTTTCATACATTTTCAGACTTGAATATTCCTGAAGCACAACATTACAATCTGAAGACCACAATTCATTCAATTTCCACAACAGATCATTGAAGCATAAAACAACCAAACTCTGAATCACTGAACCACTGAACCCTGTCAATCACCAGTTACCAGAACACAGAGCAGACTACAGAACTCTGCAATAACTGTCAGACCCCACTGTAAACCCAAAAACAAGCTTCAAAAGATATACGCTACTTCAAGGAGCCAAACCCGCGTATACACGCTCTTTTACCGAAGCCAACCTGCGTACAGATCTAAAAATAAACTTTCTGAATTTGCAACTGTACCAGACATTAGTTAGACCCAGAACATAGCATTGCGACAATATGCAGATCTAGAAATAAGCATAATCAACCATATCATGATAGTGCATTTCAAACCATTAGATCCCGATCTATCCTTAGATCTAGTCTTCCATCAACCAATGTGATCTCTCCTTGGCTTAGATCAAGCAACCCAGCACCTGCAAATCAGATCTCTTTCACTCTTAGATATTCAAGCCCTTGTCGAAAGATGATTTTGCCTAATGATCTTCTTCTCCTTATATAGTCTTAGGCCTAGCTCAATACCAAGAGCCAAAACCATAGTAACACAATACCATCAACTTCAAAACTAGGGATCGACACGCCCGTCGAGACACAATGGTCCGAAATCATAGGCACAACTTCCAAGGACTAACCACCATGGACCAAAGGAACCTTTCCACATACACGCGCTTTTTATGAATCGAACTAGCGTGTACACGCGACTTGGGCTTAACGAAACGGCGTGTATGAGCTTCCTTGGCATGCTGTACTGAGATCTGTCTTCTGATTAAGATGCCATCACTTGTACCAACCTCTGAGCACCTGTACCATCCTCTGAGTGAGTTGCCATCAAGGACAACACTTGAATCATAATGCCAACACACATTTGGGGGTTGGGCCCCTGGAACCAAGGTGATGCTATGATCATGTTCCCCTCTCAAGGGTGGAAGCTCATGAGGCTTGTCAAAGACCGACAGATGGTTATTTAAAATCTGTTGCATCTCAGGATGAATCGGCAAAGACTTGGTTTCCACTGCCTGGATGCCATTAATTTGAGCTATAACTCCATGATGGCCCTTTTTTAGCAATTTTTCCATCCTATGCGAGCTGATGATAGAGGGAGTTCCCACCTGGAGTCCACAGAGGGTATGTGTCGAGTTGTTCTGCTTAAAACTCATATATAACTCTTGGAAATCCATTGTGATTGGCCCAAGGGTGCGAATCCATTTAGCACCGAGGACAATGTCGTACCCTCCCATGTGTATGGCAAACATGTGGGTCTTCAACTGATAATCCCCCATTTGAAGTTTGACATTTTCACAGCGGCCTTCACATTTCATTGTGCCCCAATCCGCAATTTGGACTTGGAAGTTAGAAACTGCTCATACAAAACAATGCACTACTTCTGCGACTTTTTGATGGATGAAATTATGTGTACTTCCACTATCAATCAAGACTACTACTGGGCGATGTTTAATAAAACCTCTGATTTTGAGAGTTTGAGGTGAAGAAATCTCGGCCAAAGCATGCAGCGAAATAACGGGTTCGTCAGGGACATTGTCCTTTTGGTTGTCCTCTTCTACCGCCTCATGTTCCTCCAGTGGTGGATCTTCCTCCGATGAGCTGTAATCAGTGGCATCAATTTGAAAAAATTTGGGCTCCTTGCATTTATGACCTGGGGAGTATTTTTCATCACAGTAGTAACATAATCCTTGCTTTCTTCTTTCGGCCATTTCTGCAAGTGACACCTTTTGAACCTTAAGTGTTTGAGTCGTGCTGTGAGCCTGTGGAGAGCGACCCTTAGCGGTGAAATTTGGGCGACTGTACTGGGCTGCTAACGCATGTTCCACGTTACGAGCTACCTTGCAAGCCTTCATCCATGTGGGAGGGTGGTGCAATAGGACGTGGGCTTTTATGGCTTATTTAAGACCACTGATAAAACATTCCATGTAGAACACATCTGAGAGACCCCTAGTGCGGAAGGCTAAGGCTTCAAAGGCTGTAACATATCCATCCACTGTGCCAGTCTGTTGGAGCTTAGTAAGACGACCCAAAAAAGAAGATTCATGGTCAAAGCGGTTTGTAAGAGATTTTTTGAAGGTGGTCCAAGTCACAAAAGGTCCATTGCACCATTGATGCCATTCCCATCATTGCCACCTTTCATTGTCCAAGTACATGCTCCCCACCATCAGCTGAGTCTCATTATCTAAGATGTTATTCAGATTGAAATACTGCTCCATTTGTGTTATCCATGCTGCCGGGTGAGAACCATAAAATTTATGCATATCCAACTTGGGAGGTCGCGGACGGAATTGTTGGTGGGGATCCTAGAGGTGAAGAGAGTGACTAGACTCGCCCTCACTGTGTCCATTGCCAATATACGCCTCCTCGTGGGCTTCCTCCTTGCCCTTCAAGATTATGCTAGTTAGTCCGTCAAGCTGAAGTTGTAGGGATTGCAAGGTTTGTTCAAGTTTGTCCATCCTCTCATTGGCCATAGCTTGAGTTCTAGTTTCTACCATGCACCGACCTGATGTTCTTGAATTTGGGACCGCCCAAAAAAAATTTCACTAAGAATTGAATGGTACCACCGTGCTCAGCTCGTTGTCCTGATTCTGATGGGCTAGATCACCAATAAGCGCCCCGGGAGATCTTAGGACTTTTTTTTTCTGAAAACTCTTAACGGAGTTTTACTCCTTCCTTAGGAATACTGCAGTAACCGAATCCTCAAAATGTCAATGCTGCCAAAAGTCCTGTGAAAATCATGCCCCGGTATAGGAACCCCACACAACTACTCAGATTCGGTGGATCTGAGAGATCTGAATGGCGGATCGGATAGCTCTGAGCGGCGGAACAGATTTCTATTGTAGATCTGATGGATCTAATAAATCGGAATGGTTGGTCGGAACTGCGGGACTAATGTTTGTTGCTGCTGCACCCCTTTGCGCGAGCGGATCTGGCAGAGACGATGCGTGATCCCAAGTTAGAAAAGGGAACTATGGTCTCGAGGAGTGTCAAGTGCTACAGATCGCAATATACATAAGGGTCTGACAGTAGTACTCGGCCCAATGTTTCAGGGCTCTAACTAAGGAGGATCAACCGTACCCTTAGCCGTACAACCCGACTACCCTATCGTACGGGCGAGTAATCTCTCCGAGTTTTGTTCTGTAGCAGCAAGACGGCCAACGGTTTATCTATGGAGAGGTTGTAGAGGAGTTAAGGGGCTTCCGATATACCCAGAAGGTACTTGGAAGACAGTCCGTACGCGGTTCTGTCTAATGCGCTACTACTCGAAGGGGTACCCACAGGGGTTACAAGGGAGTCCAACAAGCGTGACCACCTCTTGTATTTCCTGCGTGCATTCCTCCCCAAATCCACAGGTTTATGCGCTCAATGATAGATCCCATGGTTTAAAGATGCTGGAACACGTCTCTAGCCAAAAAAAAAATTGCTAAGAAATGGAGATCCCACCGGCCCTGGAAAGTGCTCTGATACCACTTGTTATGCTCTTAACCTGCAAAAAGATACCCAAATACAAAATATGCGAAGAAAGATACCCAGAACATAGAATAGTGAGAGACAACAGCAAATATTTTATTATTCAGAAAGCAATGTTCACTGGCCTCTTCGAGGGGGCAACCTCCAATAGAGCAGAGCTCGATACAAAAATAAGACACGATGCTCCTCGCAGGGAGTCTCTATCCTTTATATATGACTCATACATGCAATACCATGGATCAATACCATGGGTTTTATTAATACCATCTATCTAATACCATGGCCCATTTGCAACTAACTGTGGTCCCGTCATTAATTGCTGGTTAACCACTTACAATTATTAATATGGGCTTTATTGACTCTTTACTATGACTCGATCCCACTACATAAATAAGGGGGTTAGGGTGGGACCCTAACAAAAAGGTTTGCATTTTTGGAATGAACATGAAAAAATATGCGTGCTCAAGAATGGCTGAGATTTTTGGGGGTCTCCAAAAGGGCAAAAAACACTCAAAAAGTGCCCTCTTTGCCACTTTTTTGCCACACAGGAAGCAGTCTTGGGAGATTCCATTTTTGGAGGGGCAAATGGACTCCAAATCAAAAAATTCAAGTTGTCCCAGAAATTAGACTCACCAAACTTTCCAATGAGCTATTATGTATCTGATTTGGACTTCAGGAAGCCTTCCAAAACTAGCCTAGAAAAAGAGCTATGCATAGGATCAGTGGCGCAGTGCATAGGAGAAAAATTTGCCAATTTTGCCTGTTTGTTCAGAATTTTGCCCAGTTTGCTGTCAGTTTGACTTTTTCTTCTCTCTTGGTCAATTAATGATGTAATTTGATGTAACTTGATGTACCATGATGTAAATATGATGAAAAAATGACTTAAGGAGGTAGATACATCAGTTAGAGTTGGTTTGAGAATGAATGAATCAATTTCCATAGTTTTAGAGGCAAGTTGTTCCACTGCCTATTTTTCAGTTTCTAGTTTAGATCTTGTTGAAATAGCTCATTGACTCATGGATTCGACCCCTAATGGCTATCATAGGTGGTTTGATACCTATATCTTGTACTTTCTTAGTCATTTGTCAACGTTGGACTCTTGTGGATGCATTGAGCACTATTATAAATCACTTCTGCAGTTTGGCAAGGAAATGAACCAGGGTTTTACAGCATTTTGTGGGATTCTTGTGGTAATGTGAATTATTATTGTTTTATCCTATGTTATTGAGTTTATCTTATGTGTATATGTGCCATCATCTATCTTTTTCTACAAAACTAAATGAATCGAGATTAAAGGGTGGAAACCGTTGGTGTTTCAGTGCTCTGCCTTGGGGTTTATTTAGTTTTAAATGTTTTATGTTGTTTGAAGAGGACTCATGAACCTTTCATGCCCTCTCCAACTCCTCACTAGTCTTTAGACTCACCATCACATTCATTTCAAAGTGTTAAAACACTTGCCTACCTCGCCCCACAGAAACCTCTGCAAATCTGAGTTGATTTCCCGGACCTAAAGCTGCCTTCCTCATCTGATCCAGCAAACAACCATTAAAATCAATCAAATTCCTCTGAGCATATACCTAGCCTAAAATTAGTCATGTCAGTCATCTATAGTATTACTTGCCATATTTTCTTTGAGATTGACAAGGAGAGAGCCCTCTCCCGACCTGGTGGGGCTAGCTACCAGGTTAAGCGTGGTTTGATGTTACCCTAGACCTGCCTTTCTTTAGCCTAAGGTAGATTTAGGCACTAACATATTTAAATGTATTATTAAATTATTTAAAAACCTAGAGAATTACATGAGCATGAGAGACCACATGATGGCTCTCTACCTTTTCCACCAGTTTAATTGTTATGTCTGTTAATTTGTTATACATATGGTTATATGGCTTTGTGATTCTTCTGCATGTGGTATCAGAGCGAGGTATGGAAAGTATGAGTTAGGTGTGCTTGTTGTGAGTGAGCGTAGCTTTGGAATGCTGAATCTGCTGTGAGTGAGCGCATCTGCTTTAGAATATTGAATTTGAATGTAATGTAATTGTGGACAATTGAATTGTGTATGTGCAGTTTTTAACATGGAATACTAATTGTGAAATAAAGTTTGTAGCTTTGTGAAGTATGGAGCTGCAGATCTACACTAGCAATGGCATAATGCTACTATATTGAGTTTCGTGGGTGTATTTCTGCATAGTTTGGAGGTACATGACAAAGACAACCCACACTGATCTCCCACAAGGCAACAAACGATATTTTATTGAAGATTGATAATTAAAGTTCGCATTTAGGAGCCCATGAACTATGAGATGTCGGTGATCGAATCGGCCTACAGCAAAGATCTGTTGTAGGAGATTAAAAGCGTAGATTATCTTGGCTATGTTTGATGAGCTTGCGTTGGAGACTAGTGCATTGTTGCAGCAGATTTCACTTCAATCCTCGGCATGAGCGGAGAAGAAGAAGTCAGCCTACCCAGGCAGATCTTTGCAGGCCTTGGAGTTCCAAACCATTTGGATTCTCTCCTTCAGACTCACTACTATGCATTGAATTCAGTTATGTCTATAAATTGGGGATAATTTGTCGACATTCTTAAATTTTTATCCTTCTTCTCTTGTCTGGCAGATCTGCAGTTACAGTTATATCACTCAAACAACATTGCGCTGATCAGATTCGATTAGATTTTAATTTTTTCTCACTTGGGTTCCATTTATTTTCCTAGTTCTGTTGTTTTATCCTGCCCTAATGAGTTTTTCAAAGTGAAATAAGGCCATTGAGTTAAGTTTAAGTCATGGAGTGCAGAACAATGAGATCGGAGCTATCACATTTCTTCACCTTAATTTTAAGTACAGGGACAATGCTCACACATAGACATGTACTATTGTGCCCTTGTCAATGATCTTGTTGACCCACCATGTAGTATTTTCACAAATCTGAGAAAAATTAATTTTCCATCACTATGCCTTATCCAATCATGAAGCACCGCATGTACTGGGACAGCCAGCCCTATTCCAAGTTCCGAGGCTATTCTTCAATAAGAATTGGTTGATTCCCTTTCTGTTCAAACAATTCATATGCACATCGAGCATGCTTCTCCCATCGATCCAGTGCTTCAAGCTGGAGAACACTTATAGCAGCAGCACAAAATTCTTCAAAATCCATTTTCCTCGATTGTAGGGAACTCATCTAAGAAAGAAAATCATATATGTGTGATTACTTCATTGCTTTTGTTGCATGTTTCACCAAGCCATTCTGAAGTTTTCCATAGAAACGTGACCATTTTTATTTGGTTCCAACAATGCAAATTGTTCCTGCAGATAGAACAACTCATCCACAGTAAATGTCTATGCCAGGGCCTTTAGTTCTTCTCTTCGAAGAGTTGATGCACATAGATATGCCTGCACATGATGATAGATTAAAATGTACAAAGGAATCTTGAGATTGTGAGAATTTTTAATCTAAGGGTGGGTGAGAGCCTGCGAAGCAATCATTCTTTTACGCATATCCTTGTTAAGCAAAAGTTTGACAAAGTCTTGCTCTTCAGCAGACACAGCAGGCCAAGGAACTTCCTCAAAACTTGGACCGGCCTTTCTGGGCTTGAACTTTGCAGTGACCATGCAATTGAGAAAATTCAGCATTGTGGCGGAATCTTCCATGAAAAGAATATAGTGTGCATGCTCCAATCTGTCTACTTCTTCGCTTGAGCCCATCGAATCTTCACCTCAGCAGTGAGTTCATAAACTCTTGAAGTAGGCAACAATACAAGTCATATATGTTGATAATGATCAATTTATTAAAGTATGCTTTTAATTGTAAACCTGTTTTTGGAGTGATGGATAATTTTGGGAGATATAAGGAGTGACATAAGAAAAAGGATTAGTGCATCAGGTGCATTAAATTTTTTTATTTTGGAGAGATAAGGAGTATATTTTATAATTTTGGAGTTATTAATACTTTTGTATTTGGAGTCATAAGTGATTTTTTTAGAGAAAAGTCATTTATGTACTCCAAGGTAATATTTTACTTTTAGAGCAATTGAGCCAGTGCAGGCAGTTTTTTTGAAGACAAAAGTTTGCAAGTGTGGCATTCTCATTGCTTGTGAAGGTGAAGATTGATGTACTTCAATACTTAATAAAAACATATCTTTTTGTGGTGATCGTGTCCTAGATCTGCCCGAAATTGAATAATGGGATCATAGGTACACTCTGTGTCATGAATGTGCTTGCATGATTTGAGTCGAATTTGTAAATCACTCTCTTTATTATGCTTAACCAAAACAACTACATGCACATAAGATAGTTTACTTATACAAGTCATCGATCAAGCTCCTGAAATCAAAGCTCGCATAATCAATTAAGTTCATAAGCACAAAGCGTCACATCATCGACTTGATAAAAGCTACTACAACAACATTTCACAACAACTAATTCACGCCATCAAGTTAAAGATGCTACAAAATCAAGCATTTCAAGCCAAGACAACATCAACATCCAATCAAGTTGTCATCTACATCAACAAATTTTGCAGCAACTCAACAACAATTTTTTGGCAAATTGAACTTGCACCATTTTTTAATAAACTCAATATAAAACTGTAACTTGCAAATCATAATTTGTAAGTTGGATTGTAATCAAAGTCAAATTCAGTGTATTTGTACGGGTGCATTTTCAGTTGTAACCGACACCCTCATTTGATTTGTTAAAGTGCATACATTAAGTTGTCACTTGAATATTGAACTTATCATTTGTCATATGGGTGCATTTTCGACAGTGTTCAACACCCATAATTTTTCATCACATTCAGTGCATCACTAAGTGCAGTAATTAAACAATAGTTCAAGACAAGAAGTAATTCAAGCAAGTACAATCAAACAACAAGCGAGCCTGTGGAAAGTTCATTAAAGCATTCATAATGTTTCATTCAAGCAAAGCGATTGTCATCAAGCGAGCGTGAAATAAATAGTTCAAGAAAAGTGTTTCAAAGCATCAAAAGTTCAAGCAAGTGTTTAAAAGTATCAACCACAGTACAAGTGAGCCTGTCATTTCAGTGATCACTTCAAGTGCGCAATTTTCAAGCACGACTTCTACACCAAGTGAGCCTGACTTCAAAGTAAGCAAGGTAACATGGCGACACACATTCAGTTGTCCCAAATTATTCACAATTTAATGTTATCATCAATCGGCGACATGTTGCAAATCAGCAAAACCACTCTTGTTGGCATTCAAGTACATATTCAACATGCACATGAAATGATTGAGTTCCTTCAACTAGAATCGCAACTACAGAGAATTGAGTTGCAAGAGAAGCATGTTGCTTCCAAGTCTTTTCCAGATACAGCTAATCATTCAAACTCATTCATCCAACCAGCTTCAAGTGTTGAAGTTGTTCAAGTGCCACTTTCTTCCAAACCCATCATCAAGCCATGGGAAGAAATCCAAAGTAATCGAAATCAATGCGGCTTATGATATGTCAAAGATGACGACAACTTACATATCCCTGATTATTCAAATCCCTTTGAGTTCGTCAGTGCCGGATTACTTGAACATATCACCTCAGCAAGTTCTCCGCAAGTTGCTGACAGACATCAAACCACACAAACTAAAGTGCAGACAAATAGAAATGCATGCAAACTCAAGTTGCAGACAAATCGAAATGTGCTCATTGTCAAGGAACCGGTCATCTGGAAGATCAGTGTTTTGATCTCCATCCCTGTCACCATTGTGGTAATTCGAATCATTCATCAGAGAAATGCTGCAAACACGACCAACCTGCTAAATTGAAGATAAATTATTCATGGATTGATCCCTGAGAATGGTCATCCACAGCCAAAAGATTGTACAAGTTTTACAATCGAATTCACTCACACATATTACAGCCGACAGTCAAATGAAGATGGTACTCTCATGCAGTTGAATGGGGGAGTACACTAGTGAAACACTCCTACACCTGAAGGGGGGTAGTTCAGATATCAAATGCAGATGATTATCTCTCCTTTCAGTTGACAAAGGGGGGAAAATTTCAATGAAATTGACAAGTGTCGTTAGACTGAAAGTCTCGACAACATCAACAAAGTAGCCAGTGGGTGATCATCATCAGCCAGTGGGTGATCATCATCAGCAAATACGCCAGTGGGCGTTCATCAAAGTGTGTCAGTGGACACCAGATGTTGTTTTCAAGCAAAGGACAGTTGGATCCTTTTGCAGCTTGGCACATGATGGAGTTGTCAAGCGACATTTAGATATCAATTAGACATGTAGCTAATTCATTTTCTCTTCAGATTTGAGTTTTTTTCAGCATCCTGCTTTGGCGGTTTTTCAAGAAAATGATTTTTGAGGATTGACTTGAGAACTTGGAAGATGGTTCCTTGTTCGTTTTGGATTTATCATTGAGGGGGGGATGCTAGCCTCACTCTCTTAAAAATCAATAATAAATCCAATTATTAAATTAAATAAATAAAATCATGAGAATTCCTCAAACTAAGGATTCTAGTTTGGATGAGAGATTCTCTCCAACTAGCTCTCCTAAATTAGTGTATAAGTTGAGAAATTGTCTCAACCAAGTGAGTCTAAGATAGACGCACTATCTTAATACCACTTACTCATGTATTTAAATGTATTATTAAATTATTCTAAAAAAGAGAGAATTACATGAGCATGAGAGACCACATGATGGCTCTCTGCCTTTTTCGCCAGTTTAATTGTTCTGTGTGTTAATTTGTTGTACAGATGGTTTTATGGCTTTGTGATTCTTCTTCAATAAGATCCTAAAGAGACTTTTCCAAATGAACCAAAACAAGCCTCACATAGTAAATATTTGTATAACTTGAGTGCTAAACACATTTGAAACATACTAAATGTGCTGCAACTACTCATACAATAGTTTTAAAATGCTTTCTCAAACTACAAATAGAAATGCATTTTAAAAAATGGAATAAACTTGACTCCCAAATTTTCCATTCAAATTGACTATCAACAAGCCAAACTAGCATTGTAATGCTTAAAGAAAACATTGTTGCATATAAGTGATTTATTTATGAACATCACTTTTACAAATTACCCAACTATGGGGATATGCAACTAGTGCAAAACAAAAATTTACAAACTTCAGCTAGACAAATAGTCCGCCCATTTCTTACCCAACCAGGTAAATGAACCCTTTATTTGAACTTTCTATTCTTCTGAAGTTTCTTCAGGGATGGTCACATATTGTGCCACCTTTTATTTTTTTGCTTCCTCTTCTGGTGCTTGCATGACTTTATTGCCCTTACATGATGAAGTTGTGGAAACAATTTCCAACACTTCTTGACCCAATCTCCACTAATATTGCAGTGAGTACAAAAGTTCTTTTGAGCTCCTCTTGGCTCACTTGCCTTTAACCTTGGATGAGATTTTCTCTTTTCGGTCTAAATTCTAGTAGACATAAACATCTTCTTGATGACTTCTTTCCTTTTATCGCACTTATCTACACAATGGTTAGTTGAAAGAAAAAAGGTGCATGGAAACATATTCCTCAACACGTTATTCAAATTTGTGTGTTGTTTTCCATTATGAAAAACATTCGAATTAACAAAATGGATATACCTTTGTTTGTTGTCCTTTGGCTTACGCTGCTTGCGTGAGGAACTTGCGTGGAAAGAATAATTTAGCTTCCCTTCTTCTTCAACATCTTTATCTCTCTTTGGAGACGCTTTGCACTTTGAGTCCTCCTTACTTTTGAGGAACCAAGTGGCAACCAATTCTGGATGCAACTCCCAACATCTTGCCTCCTCATTTCCTTTCTTACGGAAAAAGGAACATGATATGCATGAGTTGTCGCTAGAAGACCATTCTTCTTTTGCTACATAGCCTAAGCCTTCGTATTTAGGCCTCCCCTTGGCCTCAATTGGATTTTTAATTCCTTGCTGGTTTATTCCAAGGCCTCCTCCCTTGTAACCCATCTTGGTCAAGAGCTTGGATCCAATGACTTTACTATGTTTTTCAAAGGTTGCAAATGAATTCACATCAACACTTTCACATAATGAATAAGCATGTAAATTCTTACCATTTTCCTCGCCTTTTGATTGTCATACAAAGATGCTTTCGAACTCCCTTTTGATTCTGGATGTGTCCTCTTGGACTCATTGGCTCTCTTCTTTCAGCTCCTTGAATTTGGGTTTTGATAGAACCTCATCTTCCACATCATGTGGAGAAAAGGTACAAACTTTTCCATCTATATTCTCTGAAGGACTTTCTACACTAGCATCTTTCATAAGAGTTGTAGAAAAACATGAATAATGTGGAGAAAGATGGTGGTTTATCACCATTTTTGTTACCTTCTTCCCTTGGATAACATTCTCCTCTTGGAGGTCTAGAGCTTTCACCTTGAAATTTGGTATTCCTCTCTTCATAGAGGACTTTCACCATTTCTGCCATGTCTAGGAAAGCCTTTCTAAAAGCCTTCACATCCTCTGACATTTTTACAGGCTCTCCTCCTTGGGACATGCTTTGCTTGAAGCTTCTATTGCAATTTGAGGTAGAACTTGGTGGTAGAAATTGTAAAAATCTGGCTCTCCTTTCCAAAACCTTCTCCTAACTTGAGCTTCAAAACACATTCACTAGAAAACAAAAGTCAATTCCTCCTTGCACAAAGAAAACCTTTGCTCTAATACAACAACTTGATCTGAAATGGAGCAAATTAGTAATGTTGTGCTAATTCCCCATTTAGAATATAAAAATGTGCTTGAGGTTTGTACTCCAAAATAGCAAGTAAAAACATGAATTTTGTGTGTTTACTTAATTTAGTTTCATGAAGAAAACTTTAAACATGAAACCAAAACACTGAATGGAAGCATGTATCAATCAATAATACATCAACCATTGATAAAGGAGTTCACCCCTCCTAAGCTACATCTCCTTTGATCAACTCCAAATGCATGACCCCTTCTCATCATGCTCAAAATTCTTTAGTAATAAAGAGTATATAAGTGCGCTGACAAAAAGAGTGGTTAGTTTTCCCTTCAAGGAAACATTCTTCTGAAAATAACTCTCACTCTAAACACATGAAAACCTACAGTTAGTCATGAAACAATCAACAAGCTAAGGGCTCAAAAATCAAGACCCCGTACTCTAACTTCCAGGAGCATAAACAGTACTACAATCCACTTGAAGTACATAAACAAATCTAATTATCCATACACATATAGAGAAAAAAATAAATAAAGCTACAGCACTATTTTAATGGCTACAAAATAAATCACATGGAGGCTGGAAGACCCCTACAAGGTCATCTCCATCTTCATTCTCCACCATAAACTGAATCAACGCTCTGGTTTACCATAGCACCCATAGGTTTCACTTTGCGAAAATCCTATCCAAAATTGCTCCTTTGATCCTGAAACTTGTTCCAATGAGTTTAGAATGTCCAAAAATGGCTATCTAACCTCTTTTTGCATCCCATTTGGTCGAAAATTCCCTAAGTTATGACTTCTTTCAGTCTTCCACAATTTTCTCCTCCAAATCTGGCTTACTGCGAGTTAAATTCATTATCTGGAGTTAAATCTGGCAGTTCCTCCGAAATCGGAGGTCCCGCCATCTTTCCTGCCTATCTCTTAGTTAAGGTCGAGTGGTCACATACAAAGTGGTCAGTCTGGCGGTTAAGGCAACGGTACCACTACTCTGTCAGATATTGCAGTTGCAATCAGCTATCTATATCGCATCGATGCTCTATCACATCGGTATCGGTGAACATGATGGGGATTATAAATTGAAACCCATACTTCATCGCATATGCGCCCTATCAAAAATTGCAATCAGCGGATGTCCTGGGGTTTTGTTTATGCAGGAATTTGTTTTCCTGCGAGTTGCGATTGTGGTTTGCGATTGCATTTATCACGTCATAACCCAGGAATCTGGGGGCCGATTCATATCCACTTGTGATATTGGATTGCGATTGCATCGCAATCTCTCTACACTAGGGGCCAATTATGTAACTCTCGTTCACCTCTTATTGCGATATGTGATATCACTAATCGCAAATTCTGCACTGCTTAGGGGTCAATCCTTAACCCACGACCTCTTTTTCCCTTATATGCGATATGCATGACCCAATTGAAACCTACCACTTGGCGCTTCCCCATTCACTGGAACCTTTGCCATTTCATCCAATCTTGCCACCTGGACAAGTCAAAATTGAACTTTTACTTTCTCTAACTTCTGCATACGAGCTCGAATTTGAGTGTCATTCACACCATTGGATTCAGAATGATGAGCTCTTCGATCTGAAGCTAAGCTTATCAAGATTCTAACACTTTGAATTTTTTTTGGCAAATTTTGAGCTCATGATCATACCCCAATGTAGCTAGTCCTCGAATGATGTGAAAGAATTTGAGTTTTAGTGATCACCCTTGGTAGATCAATGCCTTAATCTTTGGGAGAATGGATTCTATGTTAAGTATGAGTAGGATTTCTTGGTTCCCAGTCAAGGAGGCCTCAATATCACTTTGTTTTCCTTCTAGGTCAAGAAGAAGAGACCTTGCAGCTTTTATAATTCGATGCACAAGAGAAATGGCTTATCAAGGTCAAATTTTACCCCTAGGAGATTTCACTCACATTACAAGGCCCGTACATTGAAGGAATGCTATAATAGAGACAAATTCCACAATATTAAGCAGTAAATGAATGTATAAATTAGCCCTATAACAGTGAAAATCCCAATCCAACATATATGAAAAAAGTAAACAAGAATAACATCAAAAGTGCGTACTTAAATGTAATAGAGTATATCCAACCATTCACAATTGGCAATAAAGAAGCTCCAAGAGAAGATAGACCAATATCCACACATCAAAACTCATTGATAAAGCTCCAATTCATCCTTAGAAAAAGTGCGAAAATCTCAAGAGAGATAAGTGATCCAAACCAAAGTGGTGATGAGAAATGATTTCACCTCACTTGTATTTATACACAAATTATGAGTTCTAATTAGTCTCCTTGGCCTACATAAGCCCCAAAAATAAAACAAGGTTCTAATAATACAACTTTTTGTGACAAGCCCACCAAACTAGCTCATAAATGAAAAGATAAGCCTCTCAAGAGGTCAAATTATAATCTATGTGTGTCATAGGGCCCTCTAATAGGCCTAATGATGTCCATGTGTGCCATAATGAAGAGAAGGACCCTAAAAAGTAGTGGAAAAGGGGGTGTCCCCTTGTAATAACCTGTGGTGCTCCAAATGACACCTGGGGGCACACTAGTGTCCTCATGGGTCTCCAAACAAATCAAAGATGCTTTTGGATCACCCTCAAGGGCTAGGATGATGGTGTAGGTGATGCCACATCATCGTGCAAGTCCTAGATCATCTGCCAAGTGTATGGTGTAGACTGGGGGCCATCTGGTCATGATGGATCAGATGAATCCTCCCCGTCCTATAAGTAAACCATGAGCAATCTCTGAATGGTTGTGGGAATCCATGGAGTGCAATTTGTTGTTGTCGATTCAATGGCTCCCAACACTCACCATGCATGTGCCAATGTAGCCCTTTGGAGGATTAGGACCCCATATAGGGAGACCAAACACAAGATAGAAACTATCTGCAATCCTGCATAAGATCTAATGCGTTCCCTAGCCTTTCAGCATAACAAGTCATTAGAGAAGTCGAGTAAATGAGATTACCTAATCATGGACCACAAGTGGGGAATTCATAATTTCCTTCCCTTCCATAATGGGATTCGAGATGTGTGAATGTCTCCTACACTCCAAATGGAGTTAACCAAGTGCCCTATTAGGTGGTTTCTACTTCTAAAGGGGATAATATTCAAGGTACATCCTTCAAAAGGTGGTATCATGGGACAAATATGGTGAATGAAGTAGGGGATTAGAAGGGGCTTCTTTAGGTCACATGTTGGGGTGCAAGGGTAGATAATAAGAGGGAAGCCCGCACTTAGGTTTATAATGTATAGGAGAGAGCAATTGTGGTACATAAGGTGCCCCATCCTTGATTTTTCCACCTTTATTTTATGCCTTTTGTCTTTTTATGATTTTCTTTGATTGATTTCTTAGGCCTCAAGGGATTAGAGCATGACGTATAAGATATAGCATTGAAATCCCCCTTTTAAGTCGGGGTAGTTCATTGCCTACTAGGGGTAGGGACAATCATGGGTTCCTATATGATGAAAAAGGCTCATAGAATCTATAGTAACAAAGGTGATGGTCATGATAATGGGGTAGAGCTCATGTATTGGTTTTTTCCCACGTGCTAAATGTTTTTGTCCTGACCATCTTTTGCATTTTGTGGTACATTTTCCTATTGAATGTGAACATATATGCTTTTAACTTCTTTTTTTAGCTGCATCAACCTCTGGACTTCATTCCAGGCCATGACCCAAGGTGTGGGAAGGGGGAAGGGGAAAGCTAACCCTATGTGGACCCAGACGTGAAAAATTATGGATGGGTTAATAATGAATGGAAAGGGGGGAATATAAGCAAATAAAGGGAGCGGGACCATACAACTAAAATTGGTGTTTTCCGTGAAATACCATCCTTGGAACCAAATTGTGAGTAAAATAGATACCACAAGGCTAGAACGCAAGGTTAATTCCTAAAAGGGGTCTAGGGGAGAAATAACCTAACCCATTCTTTCCATCGAATCCCCCCATTAATACATGCCCATAAGTGTCCATGATAAGCAAACTAGACTACTCAATTTCCATTTAGATTCTGGAGGTCCACCTTCAAACATACGATCATGGCATATGGGAGAGGGACCACATGGTTATCTCAGGTGACATAGAAATGGCACAAAGAGCTAGTTGGTGGCTGTAAGGGGCTGCTGGCTGCTGGCTGAGGACCATCTTTGAGAAAAAAAATCTCCTAGGGATATTACCCACAAAATTGTGGGTAACATCTAGCTCTAACTAGAACATGATCTCTCGAAGAGGTGGGTGAATCTACTCGAACGGGAGGTCACGAGAACTCCATCAATATCTTGGTTACTGTAGACCTATCATCTGCACATATAATATAAGGAAAAACATGGGCCATCATGCTTTCGCGACGTCTCATGATCGCACATGCTATATGTTAGGCCATAAAACCAACATAAAATAAAATATGCAAATTTTAATTCAGATGCATCTAATATACCATGAGAAATATAATATGATGTTAGTTCTAATGAGAAAATGAACATGCAATGCATCCTACCATAACATGCATATCGTAAGGCTAATACTAAGTGTAATCATAAATCCAGTGCAACTAACATATCATCACATCAATATACCTATTCCTACCAGTATGATTACTCATGTAGCAACCCCCAAATCGAATGTGGACATAGTCACATGGCAGATGAAGCGGGAGGGAGGCAGGATAATATGATATCCATCTAAGGTAAAGGGAAGTCCTAGGAGAAAGACAACTGGTCAATGTAAAGATTCCATGGTTTCCTTCTAGGCACACAATGGTGGAATGAATTATCACTCTCAAGAACCCCTCATCACAATCATTGTTTGTAAATATTATGTTTTGAGGATGTCACACGGTTGTGATGATAGGGGAACGAAGGGTGGGAGAAAGAAGGAGTGTAACAAATAGGTCTCTCAATGTGATAGTCACATCGGAGAGGGGAGGTTGCTAAGCGATCATAATCCTAAGGATGGGTCAAAGGGAATAAAGTATATTCAATGCAGGGTTCTTTCTTGACACCATATTCAGAAAGGGGAAAAAGGGCATGGTCACTCGAGTTCATATCAAAAGAGATGAGGGAATTACTTAAGGAAGACTCAAGCTGGTGAACAAGAGGGAAAGGAAAAGGAGAGGGTGAAGTATCATATTCAATGGGATTTCCTTCCCCACAATCTAAAGGCTCAAGTGATTTGAATACATAGTCATAAGGTGGGTAGGTGGGAGCCTCATTTCTTTCCTCATTATAAGCATCAAAGATTGGGATTTTGTTTAAAGGAGAATCAATCACTTCCAACTGTCCTTCTTCATGCAACAGAAAATAATAATTCTCCTTCCCATAGGCATCGATGGACATGTCATCGAAGGTAATGTCTAGGATAAAGGAAAAACTCATTTTAATATCATATTCCTTGTCATTATCATAAATGGGAGCATAATCGAATTGGGGCCCAAAAATCTCTCATTTCTCCTTTTCAATGCAGAAATAATCTCCAATTTCATTCTCCAAGGGACTCATGGTATCACCTTCCTCAAGGTTTTCAAAATGAGAGTCGTCAGGAGTGATGTCCTTGAGAAAGGTAAGGTCAGTCTCAACCTTACTTTCCATAACTTCATTGTCTTCAACACATGTTCTCTCAAAATTATCATGCCCGTCCTGTAGTCCCATCGAGGACTCATCTTCTTGATCATCACCGAGGTCCTCAATGTCATCTTCATCTTGGTTGGTTGACAAGCAGGACCTTTCTTATTCTCTCTTCTCTTGAAGAACAATGGCTAAGGTATTTGTTACAAGATTCTGGTAGTATGCTTCTAGGAGGAGAGCTTTAGTAGGGTTCTCTTTATATTTACATTTCATCTTATGAAGCTTCACTTCTTCATCATATAAGCGGGAAAAAAATTCATTAGAATTATATTCCCTTACTACCTCCCTGCATGACCTACTATATTCATCCATTATTTCTTGCATGACTTGGAGGCTTGTGGGATCCAATTCTTCATCATCCGCAGGGGAGGTATTCCCTTTCACATTCTTATTGATGAGGTTATCCAGAATATTCAAAGCACAAGTTATGTGAGCAAGGTCGAGGAGACGACTAGAATAATCTTCATAATCACACTTACTGTGTCGAGTTGTACTTCTTGCGGCCTATAAAACGTGAGCATGAATTCCATATCCGTGCCCTCCAACATATTTTGAAAAGATTATGCATATTCCACCGCTTTTTTTTGTAGCTCTTGAATCTCTTGGTTATTGAGTTTTTCAAATATAGGACCAAGAGAAATATCCATTTTCTATGATTTCGCATGTTAATATTATAATGGATTCGCCAGGGTGAATTAAATTGCCTTGATAGATGTTTCCTTCACCCTACAAGCATTAACTTTAAAGTTCAATGAAGAACTATGGCTTTGTTCTTCCAGTGGAGTTACCAATAATGATATGTCGATATATCGTATGAGGAACAAAACAAATATCTTGTATCCCTAGAAACAAAGCCAAAATGTTACCGCTCAAACTAACAGGGGAATTAAAGGGGATCGTTAAAGGGAAAATGTTAGACCAATGGAAACAAGTGGAGACTTAGCCCACTGTCACCTCAACTAAGGCTCCCTTCTATTTATGGACTTTCGTTGATGGGAGGAGACTCGATATGTATGGAGTCACTAATGAATGATAAGTCAATGGATATGAGTGACCCAAACAAACCATTTTCCAGAAAATTTTGAAGGATGGAGCTTTCTTTCTTTCTAAGCAACGTACTATGTATTCTAGGGAAAGGAAGAGAATATTTTGAGGGTTATGTTTATGGTATAAGACTTGTGAAGGATTTCCCCAATCCCTAAAATACTTGTTAAAATTGGTAGCCCGAATGGTTCTTGAAGAATGATCTTTTAAAGGAGAAAGACCACATGGGGCCAAGTGGACCCAATTTAGGGTATGAGAAAAGTATGTAGAAACCAATGGTATTCTTACCCTAGGCAAGGTGGGGAAAGGATCAAAGAAATTATTTTCACTCAAAGATGTTGTTTTGACCCTATGAGGTACTATTCTTGGGGATGGCAAGGCAATTTTTTATCTCGGATATAGGGCTTGTCATTTCTTCCAACTCCACTATCAAAATCTCTTCAAAATTGGAGGAGAGCTAGAGGAAATGCCAGTGCAATAGACCTTAGGAGATTGAATTCTTTTGATGGCTAGCTTGTCGGGAAATTGATACCCTAGGTACCCCAATGTGGCTAGTCCTGAAAGGATGTGAAAGAATATGAGTTTTAGTGATCACCATTGGTAAATCGATTCCTTAATCTTTGGTAGAATGGAGTCTATGTTGATTATGAGTAAATTTCTGGGTTCCCGGTCAAGGAGACCTCAAGATCGCTTTGTTTTCCTTCTAGGTCAAGAAAAATTGACCTTGCAGCTTTTATACTTAGATGCACAAGAGGAATGGATTATCAAGGTCAAATTTCACCCCTAAGATATTTCGATTACATTACATGGCCCATACATTGAACGAATGCTATAATAGAGACAAATTCCACAATATTAAGCAATAAATGCATGCAGCAATTAGCCCTAGAACTGCAAAAATTCTAATCCAACATATATGACAGAATCAAACAAGAATAACATAAAAAGTGTGTACATACATGTAATATAGTATATCCAACCATTCACAATTGGCAATAAAGAAGCTGTAAGAGAAGATAGACCAATATCCACACATCAAAACTCATCATTAAAGCTCCAATTCATCCTTAGAAAAAGTGTGAAAATATCAAGAGAGACAAGTAATCCAAACCAAAGTGATGATGAGAAATGATCTCACCTCACTTGTATTTATACACACTTAGGAGTTCGAATTAGCCTCCTTGGCCTACATAAGCTCCAAAAATAAAACAATGTTCTGCTAATACAACTTTTGGTAATAAGCCCACCAAACAAGCACATAAATGAAAAGATAAGCCTTTCAAGACATCAAATAATAATCTATTTGCGTTGTAGGGCCCTCTAAGAGGCCTAATGAGGTCCATGGGTGCCATAATGAAGATAAGGACCCTGAAAAGGAGTGGACAAGGGGGTGGCCCCTTGTAATAACCTGCAGTGCTCCAAATGACACCTCGGGGCACACAAGTGTCCTCATGGGTATCCAAACAAATAAAAGATGCATATAGATCACCCTCAAGTGCTCGTATGATGGTGTAGGTGATGTCGCATCATCGTGCAAGTCCTGAATCATCTACCAAGTGTATGGTGTAGACCTAGGGCCAGCTGGCCATGATGGATCAGGTGCATCCTCCTCATTCTATAAGTAAACCACGAGCAAACTCTAAATTGTTGTGGGGATCCATGGAGTGAAATATGTTGTTGTGAAGGCCCATGGCTCTCACCACTCACCCTACATGTGCCAATGTAGCCCTCTGGAGGATTAGGACCCTGTATAGGGGGACCAAACCCAAGATAGAAACCATATGTAATCCTGCATAACATCCAATGTGTCCCCTAGCCTACCAACACAACGATTCATTAGAGAAATAGAGTAAATGAGCTTACAAGACCATGGACCACAAGTGGGGACTTCATAATGGCATTCCCATCCATAATGGGCTTTGGGGTGTGTGTATGTCTCCAAAACTCCAAATGGGGTTAACCAAGTGCCCTATTAGTTGGTTTCTTCTAAAGGGGTTAATATTCAAGGTACATTCTTTAAGAGGTGGTGGCATGTGACAAATATGGTGAATGAAGTAGGGGATGAGAAGGGGCAGCTCTAGGTCACATGTTGGGGTGCAAAGGTAGCTAATAAGAGGGAAAGCCACACTTGGGTTTATAATGTATAGGAGGGAGCAATAGTGTTACATGAGGTGCCATGGCCTTGATTTTTCCACCCTTAAGTTTATGCCTTTTGGATTTTTATGATTTTCTTTGATTGACTGCTCGAGGATCAAGAGGTTTGAGCATGATGTATAATATATAGAAGTGAAATTCCCCTTTTAAGGTGGGGTGGTTCATTACGTACCAGGGGTTGGGACAATCATGGGTTCCTATATAATAAACAAGGCTCATAGAACCTATAGGAACCAGGGTGATGGCCATGATGATGGGGTAGAGCTCATGTATTGGCCTTTTCCCACATGCTAAATATTTTTGTCCCGACCAGCTTTTGCATTTTGTAGCACATTTTCCTGTTAAATGTGGTCATATATCCTTTTAAATTTATTTTCAGCTGCATCAAACTTCGGGCTTCATTCCAGACCATGACCCAAGGTGTGGGCAAGGGGAAGGGGCAAGCTAACCCTATGTGGACCCAATAAAGGAATGTGGACCCGGGCGAGAAAAATGATGGATGGGGTGATAATGAATGGAAAGGGGGGTAATATAAGTAGATAAAGGGAGGGGGACCACACAACCAAAATCAGGGTTTTCTGTGAAATACCATCCCTAGAACCAAATGGTCAGTAAAAGGGATCCCATGGGACTAACATCCAAGGTTAATTCCTAAAAAGGGTCTAGGGGACAAAATCATAGACCTAACCCATTCTTTCTGTTGAATCCCCCCATTAATCCATGCCCATAAGTGTCCATGATAAGCAAACTACACTACTCAATTTCCAAATGAAAAGTCATACCTTTAGATTCAGGGTTGCTCAGGTGGCAGAGAAATGGCACAATGAACTAGCTGGTGGCTACAAGGTGTTGTTGGCTGCTGGTTGAGGACTATCTTGGCGAAAAAAAATATCTTGGGGATATTACCCACAAAATGGTGGGTAAGAGCAAGCATATAGCTAGGCTCGTGGTAAAAAAATTTGCATAGGAGGGGATCGATTAGGAGGATAATTTTTCCTCCACAGCAGAATGGGATACCATCCAGACTCTCTTTGCCTTGGAAGCTCGGAACTATTGGAAATTCGATCAAATGGATGTAAAAATTTCCTTCTTGAATTGAGATCTAAAAGAGAATGTTTTATTTCCCAGCCAGAAGGATTTGTTGTGAAAGTTCAATAAGAGAAAGTATGTAATCTTTCAAATACTTGTATGGCCTCAAACAAGCACCGAGATCCTGGTAGGAGAAATTTACTAAGTATCTTCTGAAACTCAATTTCAAACATTATGATCTTGATGATGCAACTTCATTTGTCAAGAAAGTTGGAAAAACAGTTGTATATCTTGTGGTGTATGCATATGATCTTCTTATGACATTGAACAATGAGAATTGCATTTCATCCAAAAAGAAAGAACTGGGAAAAGGTTTGGAATCACAAATTTGGGCTATGTTCACTACAATCTTGGTATTGAAGTAACTTAACATCCAAAGTTTATATTCCTCTCTCATAAGAAGTACATTGGAGATCTGTTGAACAGGTTTGGCATGGTTGAGTGCAATCCTTTGACTAGTACTCCAATGGAATAGAATTTAAATCTCACATCCATTGAAGGAAATGAATTTGAGAATGCAACGAAGTATAAATAGCTCATAGGAAGTCTCAAATACATAACTACTACAAAACCAGACATTTCATTTGTTATTGGAATCCTCTCTAGGTTTATGCAATATCCTTCTATGGGTCATTGGTCTGCTACAAGAAGAGTTCTAAAGTACTTGAAGGGAACACAAGACTTTAGACTCAAGTATACACAGGTGGATGACTTCATCTTGATTGGATACTCTGATTCATATTTTAATGGTGAGTTCAGGTTATGTTGTGAGTATTGGATTAGGATTTGTCTCTTACAGGTCACACAAACAATTATTTCCGTGGATTCCACAACTGAGGTAGAATATGTGGCGGCAGCTGAAGTAATGAAGGAAATTGTGTGGATGAGGAAAATTCTAGAAGATTTGCAGGAAAGTGCATTCAACTCCTCTTTTGATTGACAACACTTTTACAATAAAGTTGGCCAAGAATCCAAAGTTTCATGATCAAACCAAGTGCATTAATACAAAGTATCATCTGGTTCGACATCATGTTGAAGCCAAGACTATCCATCTATGGCATTTTTCCACAAATGGGAAGATTGCAAACATCTTCACTAAAGCGCTTGGAACATAAAAGTTTGAAATATTCAGAATTATGCTTGGACTCACCAACATCCCTTCAAATTAAGGGGGGGAATGTTGACACATAATCCTAAGTGATTGGGAAATTCAAGTAAATATTGTAAATAGGAAAATAAGGAAGCATTGGAAGATGAAGATACATTGGAAGATGAATCCCAATAGTCTCTCTCTCCTTGTATATATTATTGATTTCTCTTAATAATATGCACATTAGTGGAGTTACCCAATGCCTGGCCTGAAACATGGCCCCTTTGAGATCTATCTTCCAATGGTTAAAGACTAAATTTGAAGGAACTTTCTTTGGTTCCAAATGTTGGAATTCATAATTACACTAAGACGGGGGCTAAAATAATGTAATGACATTTTTTTCGCATATTTAATTCCATTCAAACATCATAAAACATCAATCTCATAAATTGAACAAGAAACATAAGATATATGTGGAAATCCTTATGGGAGAAAACAACAAAATTTATTAATATGAAAGAACTTGTAGGCACCAACCTACTATTACATCAATTTGTAGGCATCAGCCTATAGAAGACACCAATCCCCTCTGCTACAATATTTATAGGAGCCAACCTACTTGCTTGCTTCTTGATAATATATGTTAGTTGCTTTTTCTTTCATCATGTTTGTTTTTTTCTTATGTCTTCACCGACTCGGTGAGTTTCTTCTGTCTTCATCAGGTCTACCTATTGCTTATTCCTTCACAAAGACTACTGCTTCCAAAACTTGCTTTTGATTTCATCACGTATGTTATTTTTCGTATGTCTTCACCAACTCTATGAGTTGGTTTTGTCTTCATCATATTTACCTGCTACTTCTTCCTTCAAAAAGACTACTACTCCTAAAACTTGTTGCTTTTGGTTTTTTGAAGAAGATTTCAGGAGCATTCGGGAAGCCTAAATTTCACCAACAATATCCTTGAAGATATAGTGAATCAAGATATGAAACTTGAAGAACGGTTCTATGAATATATTTTATCTATGTCCTCCAAGTTTAGCAACATGAAACAACCCAAAGCAAAAGTTACAGCAAAATTTCCTAGTTGACTTGCTTGAAGAAGATTTCAGGAGCATTTGGGAAGCCTAACTTCCTTCAGCCATATCTTTGAAATTATGTAAAATCAAGGTCTGAAATGAACCACATATACATGAATATCTTCTCTATAGCTCCTCCAAAGTTCATGGTTTTAAACATCACAGAACGAAACTTATGATGAAAATGTTGAGCTGGCCTATTTGAAGAATAGTTCAAGAGCATTCAAGAATCCTAACTTATTTCAACCATATCTTCGAAATTATAGTGAATCAAGTTATGCAAATTGAAACACAAGTACATGAAAATATTCTCTATCGCTCCTCCAAGTTTCACGATCTAAAACATCACAGACGAAAATATATAGCGAAAATGTCAAGATGATTTGTTCACTTCATAAATCACATTTTTTCTTGCACCTTTAGATTCCAAGAATCACCCCAAAAGTTTTTCAATGGATCCTCTTGTTGTTGAGAAATATAGAACATCAATAGTTAGGTGATTTCCCTTCAATTAGTAAATGCTTGTGAGTGCCTTTTTCTTCTTTAGATTAGGATCTTCTTTTACTTAGATTATTAGTGTTCTTCTTCATCAAACAGCTACCAATGCATGAACATAAATAGACAAGAGACACAAAATGTAGGCTATGAGCCAGGGCCAAAACCTCTCACGCTTTGAGAGAAAAACCCACACAAAATCTTCTTATAGAGATTCTAATTGACGAATACCAAGACCTAGACCCTTGACCTAGTTTCCACTCCAAGACAAAGACACAAGTTTTCTTGACTGTCTTATACTATTTTCCTCTTCTCGACTCATCCTCCATTTCGACCTTATTAGCACTGACACATTATCATCACTGAGATCTAATCATTGTCGCTGAGATCACTTTATTGTATTATCACCAAGATTGAGACCTTATTTCTAAGATCTCCTTTATGTGTTAGTAGCAAGATCCTTTGACTGCCATGACAGCAAAATCTTCTTAATGAGGTGGCACTGAATCCTCTTAACTGTGATGACACCAAAACTAGGGAATGCACTAAAACTATGATTGTAGGAGATAGCACCGAATTGTGGCTTCTTTATAGCACTGAATTGTGGTTTATATACCCTAGACCAAAATGTGTCCCTCTGTTGTAGAACAAAGGCTTTCTCTTTGAAAAAACAAACTTATGTTCCTGAGATTAGTCCTAAATATCCTCGTTGTTCCTACCTATCCATGTTCCTTTCTGTGATTTGACATCCAAACTTATCACTTCAACTGTCCACCCAAAATTACAGAGATCTGAACTTGTTGATTGTCTCAAATGCAAAGATCCTTCACAAATATATAGTTGTTTTCCCATGTATACAATTCGACCTGTGAATCTGAAGACGTGTATCTTCATTAGGTGAGTCGACATGAGTTCTTACTTCATCTTGAAGCTGACTTGTAGAGGAGTAACATGTGCTTGTCTTGGAGGGATATTAGAAAATCATATAGACTTAAATACATTTGTAACATGCCCAAGAAGGATTATTCATACATGACATTGAATCTGTTTGACTTTTATGACAAATCCTAAAGGCTCTCAATGGAAGCCATCTAAAAATAAAATATCTTTCTTATGAAAACCATGAAAAAAATAAAATCTCTTGCTCATGAAACCCATGAAGCAAGGATACAATCATTTTATTTTTCCTTCTTTACATCAATTACATAAAATCACATTTACACATGTCATTATGAAGAGCGAACCTAGTTACACTTTTCAACACTCCCTCTTAACTAGGGAGGTATTCATAATGGTACGTGGTCATTCTCAATCTGAAGAATTTCTCATAAGAAGAATCAGATTGGTAACCCATCTGTATAGCATCATATCAACCAACATTTTCACATAGTAAGTCCTTGACTAACAGCTCTATCTCTCCACAATATATGAGCTCAATATTGGCGAGACCAATGATTTATAGACACCTTTATCATTGTCTCTCCTAGAACATACCCCGCCCGAGTTCTCAGGGTGTGTTCCACCAAGACTATTCTTATCTTGGATTCCCAATCCTCAAAGAATATTCGTCCTTTACGACTACTCTTATCTTGGATGCCCTATATTATCTTCAAAGAGCATCGGATGCTAGATGTTTACCCAATCCTCCATTTTGTCTTCCTTGGTGAAGACCAGAATGATATGCCTATCTCTCCCTATAAATTAGGGAGGACATATCTATTCCAATAAAGGAATGTACTCATTCCTAAAGAAGGAATGTACCTAATCTCCTTCTTGTCCTAGGAATTTCTCGGTTTCTTCCAAGTAAGAAACTTGCTTCCAGGCTCCCCCTTAATTAGGGAGCTACAGCAGCTCTTGAGGTGGATATGATGGGACAACCAACTACTTGAAGAACTCCTCCTCGCGATGTCATGAACTTATTTTCTTTATCTAAGAGTCTTCATGTTTGGGACTTCTACATAGGGCACCGACCATCCATCATTTTCATCTATGAGTCAACTATGTCATCATTGGAAAGTGATCCATCAGTTCATATCTAGCCTTCCTTCATGCCATGTTGCTTTCTTCATTCCATGTTTACTTAAGGATATTTTATCCCACTACATGTGCATCGGTGGTGGAAGACATCCATAGATCTTCCCTTGGCAACCCTTCATAACCCATCTAGATATTTGTTCAAAAATAAAGGAATGAACATTAAAATCAACATTACCTTGTTATGGTTTTCATCATGACATCTACAAGTTTGCATTAGCATCCTGCATACATATCAACACATCTCCCAAAGATATATATATTTTCAAGGGTATCTTTCTTTTTCAGACTCCATCAGAGTCTTCATATCTTTCATGCAGATATCCTAGTCAAAATCCTCTTGGTCTTCTAAATGTTTATTTCCTTTACCATGGTTTCATATCTCACAATATCTTCCTTCCTTTATTCACGCATTTCATTCCCAAGAGCCTTCAGTTAGAGTTCCTCAATTGTAGTCAGCCCCCTCATACTTCATATGAGGACATATTACGTTGGTTTCATCTAGTATGACCCAAGCCTTGCGACATCCTTTCATAGGATAATATTCCTTTCCTTTGATCATGCTTCTCAATATAGAGAAGTGATCCATGTTACGTGCAACCATATGACTTTATAATATTGAATACAAGCACACATACCTCATTTACCTTTAGGTCGTCTAGGCTTCTTTCAGCAACTTCCTTGATTGAAAATATTTCAACCCCTTGATTTTCTTCATCTCTTATGTCATCATAACATCATCCCATGAATTCCACAAGTTGGAATTCCTGATGAAACACTTACTTCCTCTCTAGATTGGTGAATCTTCTGATGAAGATTCCATAAGAGAATCTTGAGGATCTTGTGTATCCCTATCCAGCATATGTTACCTTTTGATGTATGATGAGCCTTGTCCTAGATGACTTCTTCCTTTCCTTAAGTTTTCAATGAGGTTTACAAGAGATATATCCTTCATATTTGATTGCCATAGATTTTGATCCAGTTGTCTTTCATGTTTCCATATGGTGATGTCACGAGCTCTTTCTTCTAATGCTTTTCCTCTTTCTTGGACTTCCTTCTCTTCATCTTCCTCCACTTCTTTGGTGAAATGGGCTTCTTCTCTATCTTTCTTGTAATGCAAATAACATTGAATCTTATCTATGTTCTTCTTTTCTTTTTGAAAAATGTTTGAGCACTTTTTCCCTCAACTTTTCATTTTTTTATTTTTGCATAGAAACCACAAGTTGTTGAATGGAATAGCTTTCTCATAGGAATTTTTTACCTTGTTCATGATTTAATGCATTTTGAACAAAAGAGATCATTTCCTTATCCAAAATCATCTCTCCCATATCTTGTAATTGAGATCCTAGGAGGATAACCCTTTATCCTTTGATACCTTTGAGTTGTGTAGATCAGATCTAAGTGATATGACCTTCTTTATCGAATCTTCAAAGAATAGTTCTACTAGCTTAACATATATCTTTTTTGATATCTCCAATCCTGCTACGAGGGATCCTTGATGGATTCCATAAGAATATATTGAGCCCTTAGATCCTTTTCCATGTATTCAGATAGTAATTTACCTTCTGATGGTTGGGAGACTTTTCTAATGATATGATCAATGACTTCACTTTCTTCGAGGACTATGTTTATCCTCCTTTTCCATGCAAGTAATTTCGATAACCCAACCATTTTATAGATCTCCTTGCAAAACGAAGTCATTTTACTAGATTTAGATTATAGAATAAAGATACTTGTTAAGTGAAGCTGAAATCATCAACTTGATTTCTTTATTGATGATGATCGATGAAGTTGACTTGATGCTTCTTAGATGATCCTTTTTAAGAATAAGTAGGTCCTTACTTCAATGAAGGGGAGAATGCCTTATTTTGGATGATCTTATTCCAAATGAAATCCTTTCTTCAATAAAGAGAATATTTCCCTTTTTATTGTTGGCATTATGTTTCTGGTATAGCTATATGTTACAGATGTTGTACTTGATGGCAACTCCCGTGGCAAGGCTCTCAATTTGTTGAAAATTAAGAAGGACGCAGGAAAGCAGTTCAGAAGGTGCGTACCCGCAGGTACACCATGCAGGGACCGCATCCAGAGACGCAGGCCAGCCATTCAGGAGGTGCGTCCACCCAGTGCACACATTTCAAGGCAGAGAAAAGATCACGTGGGGGTTTCTTGTGTTTTACTCTTGGTATCTAGCCGACGGTATTGTGTTATTATGGTGTCGTCTCGTGGTATTGTTCCATGTTTTGAGGAGGAGCTTCCCTATATAAAGCAAAGGAGATCATTTGGATTGAGTATGTCTTTGGTTGAATATCTTATGAGGTGAGATCTGGTCTAGATCTAAAAGGCGAATCTACTGAAGGACCGAGATCTCTTTGGCGCAAGATCAGATCTGTAGATCTGACTGTTTGGGTTACACTTAAAGTCTTGAAATCATTCATTCCCGAAAGGACGCAGGTACAGTGAAAGGAAAGTGCGCCGGGACGCAGTGCAGTAGGAGGATACCTGCGTGGGGACGTAGGGTAGACGAAGTTCAAGTGCATCCGGGACGCAGTTCAGTATCTGGAGATCTGCGTGGGGACGCAGGGCGACCAAGGTTCAGGTGCGTCCCTGAAGCAACAGGACGCGGCGCGATAGTGTCTTCGGGTGCGTCCTTGCAGCAACAGGACGCGGCGCGATAGTGTTTTTGGGTGCGTCCCTGCAGCAATAGGACGCAGTGCAGTTGAAGGAACAGTGCGTGGGCACGCAGTGCAGCAGAAGGATCGCTGCGTGTGGACGCAGGGGAGCAGAACGTTAACTGCGTCTGGTCGCAGGCCATAGAAGGGAAAACTGCGTCTCTGTCTTAAGATGTTCTATTGATTGAATTTCTCTGTTGATAAGGTGTTCTAGGTTAGTTCTATTATTACTGATCTGATAACTGTAGTGGACTGTAACTGTTATGTACTTGATGATCATTTGATGCTTTATGAAAAGAAGTAGGGGGTTGTAGCTCCCTTCCAGGAGAAGACTGGAAAACGAGAGAGAGTTGTAGCTCTCTGCAGGTTGCAGCCTGCGTACTGGTAAAGGACTGCACCAGTACAAAATCATTGTAAAAGGAGTATCTAATTTGAAAGAAGATAGAGACATATTGCAGCAGGTGGTTTTCACCCACATTGGGTTTCCACCTTACATCTTGTGTTCTTTGGTGTGACTATCTGTTTTCTTTGTTCACGCTCATTATTTTATGGTACTGACATGCAAAAATAATTCAAAGATCAAATAAGGAAGATTTATTAATTGCTAGATAATACTGATTCACCCCCCCTCTCAGTATTATTTTCAACAATTGGTATCAGAGCAAGTCCTTCAGAAAAGCTTGATCGCTTGAAGGTAGATCGTTCATCATGAGCAACTACGAGAGAGAAGCATCAATCAGGCCACCAGTTTTTGATGGGACAAACTTCAATTATTGGAAGGTAAGAGTTACTGCATATCTTCAATCTCTCGGTACAGAAGTTTGGGACATTGTAGAAACAGGCTATACTTTTCCTTCAGCTACTCCTACAGATCCAGCTGAGAAAAAGAAGTATGAAACAAATGCAAAAGCAGTCAGTACTCTGTTAGGATGTATATCCCAAACGGAATTCATGAAGGTAATGCACTACAAATCCGCAAAAGAAATATGGGACAAAATTGTCACAAGCTATGAAGGAGATGAACAGGTAAAGCGTGCTAAACTTCAAACTCTCAGGATTCAGTATGAGACTCTCAAGATGTATAATGATGAAAGTGTGGCTAACTATTTTCTTCGGGTAGATGAGATTGTTAATTGTATGAAAAATTTGGGTGAAGAAATAAGAGAGGCTATAGTGGTTGAAAAGGTTCTAAGATCTTTGTCTCCCAAGTTTGAATCTAAAGTATCTGCTATAGAAGAAAAGGAAAATCTACGAATTCTTACTATGTCTCAGCTACATGGAATTCTAACTGCTTATGAAATGAGAAAGGGAGGTCCATCAGACAGAAGAGAAGCTGCTTTCAAGGCATCAGGCAAAGGAGATTATTATGAAGCAAGCCACATCCCAGAAGAAGAGGAAGAAGAATCAAACTTTGTCAGAAATCTTCAAAGGGGTTCTGGAAGGTTCAGAGGTAAGTTACCTTTTAAATGCTTTGCTTGTGGAAGAGTAGGTCATTATGCTGCAAAATGCCCTTATAAGGATAAAGGAAAGGAACCTGCTAGATGGAACAAGAAACAGAACGCAAATAAGAAAAGCTACTACACTCATGAAGATAGTGATGGTCTATCAAACAGTGATGAAGATGAACAAGGTAATGAATATAAGTTGTTAATGGCATTTGAAGATGATGATTATATGGATGCTGTAGATGTGGATAACCTTTATGATGAAATTACTAGACTCAAGAGATGTATAGAAGAAAAGAACATGATCATTGATACTCTACAATTTCAAATTGATGAAAAGGAAAAACATCTTGAAAAATTAAAAGGTGAAATTGTTGGTCTTAGAAAAGAGATTGAGAAAACAAAAGCTATTAATCTCAAGTTTGTCAAAGGATCTGAAACTTTGGATGAGATTATCAATGTGCAGCGATCTCCTCTAAACAAGACAGGTCTGGGCTATAATGGAGAAACTTCTCAAGCATCCACCTCAAAAAGTTATCTTGATGCAGCAAGAAGAAATGAGCAAAAGCAAAATGAAGATCATCAGGTAAAGCAGGGACGAATTACAAACATAAACTATCAGGGGCAATCCATCTTAAGGGTGAACAAAAGCTACAACCAGCCACAGGTAAAATCTTCTCAATTTGGTTCAAGAATGGATGACAATAGAAATTGCAATCATTTGGTCGGTAGATTTGATAACCGCAGAAGTTTCTTCAATGGACAATGCTTTTCTTGCCATAACTTTGGTCACAAAGCAGCTCAATGTGTTGCATATAAAACAATCATGACTAGGGAAGCTCAAAAACAAAGAAGTATGACCGGGATTACAAAAAGGACCTATAACAACTTTTCGGTTCTTGAAAATGAAGTTGAATGTTCTATTTGCAATAACTTTGGTCATGAAGACTCTGAATGCAGGAGCAGGTTTCAGCAGAAAAAGGAACAAGCCTCAAGCACCAAAACATGGAGAATAAAGGAACCTCAAACAGAAAGATGTGGGATAGCTTTTTATGCAGAGGGACAAGAAAATCTATGGTACATTGACAGTGGATGTTCGAAGCATATGACAGGTGATAAAGAAAAACTTGAATCTTATTCTGCTCTAGAAAAGGGAAAGAAAGTCTCTTTTGGAAATGATACTCCTGCAACTATAAAAGGAAAAGGCATTGCTCAGTTAAAAGAAAAGGTCAAGGCTGGAAATGTTATGTATGTTGATGGATTGAAGCATAATCTTCTAAGTGTCAGTCAGATGTGTGATCAAAGAACCGAGGTTATATTCAGATCGAATGGATGTCTTGTTCGTGATCTTGATACAGGTAAAACAGTGCTCAAAGGCAAAAGAACTCCAAATAATCTGTACATATTTGAAGAAGGACAACAACAATGCTATCTAAGCAAGGATGAAGAGCACTGGTTATGGCATCGAAGGTTGGGACATCTAAGCTTCTCACAAATAAGGAAAGCATGCAAATATCAGGCAGTTCGCGATCTTCCAGATATCAAAATTCCTGACAACACCATATGCAAATCATGTCAGTTTGGAAAACAAACCAGAACTAACTTTCCAGAGAAAGAAGGATCAGCTAGCATGCCTCTTGAGCTAGTACATACAGATACATGCGGTCCTTTCAGGAAAAGAACACCTCGAGGAGAAGAATACTTGATATTATTCATTGACGATTTCTCCAGGTTTGTCTGGTTAGGACTTATGAAGCACAAAGATGAAGCATTCGAAAAATTCAAATCCTTCAAAGCCTTGGTTGAAAATCAATCAGGTCACAAAATTAAGTGCCTCAGATCTGATAGAGGTGGGGAATTTACTTCAAATGAATTTTTCGATTTCTGTGATGAACATGGGATAAGGAGAGAATTCTCTACAGCTAGAACTCCTCAGCAAAATGGAGTTGTTGAAAGAATGAACAGAACAATCCAACAAATGGCTCGTGCTATGCTTGATGAATCAGGAACTCCCGCAACTTTCTGGGGTGAAGCTGCACATGCTGCGGTTGTTATTCTCAACAAGACAAATGTCCAGGTGAACAGCACTCAAACTCCTCATGAGCTTTGGAGTGGCAGGACTCCTTCGGTAAAGCACTTCAAAATCTTTGGGAGCAAATGCTATATCAAGAATACTGATGAGCAGCTTGGCAAACTTGAACCTAGGGCAGATGAAGGCATTCTTCTTGGTTACTCTCCATATAGCAAAGCATACAAGTGCTACAATAAAAGACTTGGCAGAATTGTTGACAGCATTGATGTAGTAGTTGATGAGAAGGGATACATTCCTAGGCAAGTCCATCATGAAGACATCGAAGAAGATGAAGGCTACCCTCAAAGACAGAATGATGAAGAAGAAGAACCTCAAGAAGAGCCAGAGGAGCAAACAAGAATAGAAGAAAAGACTCCATCCAGATATGTTCAGAAGAATCATCCAGAATCTCAGATTGTGGGGCAGAAAGAAGCAGGTGTACAAACAAGAAGAACAGTTGCGGAAGCCTCAAGCTATTTGGCATTACTCTCCTCTACTGAACCACAAAATGTGAAAGAAGCATGCAAAGATGAATGTTGGATGAAAGCAATGGATGAAGAACTTGAGCAAATCGAAAAGAACAACACTTGGGAGCTGGTTCCTAGACCAAAGGATAAGAATGTTATCGGAACAAAATGGGTCTTCAAAAATAAATTGAATGAAAATGGAGAAGTAATTAGAAACAAAGCCAGACTTGTTTGTAAAGGGTATGCGCAGCAAGAAGGAATAGACTTTGAAGAAACCTTTGCTCCTGTTGCAAGACTTGAGGCCATCCGAATGTTCCTTGCTCTCTCAAGTTTTCAAAACTTCAAAGTATTTCAAATGGACGTGAAATCAGCCTTTCTGAATGGAGACTTGGAAGAAGAAGTGGACATTGAACAGCCAGATGGGTTCATTCTTGGAAATGATCCAAATCTTGTATGCAGATTGAAAAAGGCTCTCTATGGTCTCAAACAAGCTCCAAGGGCTTGGTACTACCGTTTGGACAAATATCTTCATCAACAAGGTTTTTCAAAAGGTTCAGCAGATAGCAATCTTTATATAAAAGTTGAAAATGACAAATTGCTAATACTTGTTGTGTATGTAGATGACATTATTTTTGGCAGCAATGAAGAAGCTATGAGTCAAAACTTTGCCTCGGTCATGCAGAAAGAATTTGAAATGTCCTTGCTAGGAGAACTGACATATTTCCTTGGTTTGCAAATCCAACAAAAAGAAGGAGGAATCTTTTTATCTCAAACCAAGTATCTCAAACAGATTTTGAAGAAATATGGCATGGAAGATGCAAAACCAGTATGTACACCCATGGTCACAGGATGTAGTCTCAGTGCAAATGATGAATCTGCAGCAGTACATCAACCAACCTACAGATCTATGATTGGAAGTTTACTATATTTGACAAGTACCCGACCGGACATCATGCATGCAGTTGGAATAGTTGGAAGATTTCAGGCAAATCCGAAAGAGACTCATCTTCAGGCAGTGAAGAGAATTTTCAAATATCTTCAAGGGACTCAAAATTATGGCTTATGGTATCCTAGAGATACAGATCTTACACTTCATGCTTATACAGATGTAGATTGGGCCGGAAGCGTGGATGACAGGAAAAGCACAAGTGGTGACGCGTTCTTTATGGGTTCTAGACTGGTATCTTGGTTCAGCAAGAAACAGAGTTCAATTGCCTTGTCTACAGCTGAAGCAGAATATGTTGCTGCTGCATCTTGTTGCACCCAACTCCTTTGGATGATGCAGAATTTGCAGGATTTTCAAATCACTTGTACACCACCAATCCCCATCTTATGTGACAACACAAGTGCAATCAGCATCTCAAAGAATCCTGTTATGCATTCAAAAACCAAGCACATACCAATCAAGTACCATTTTCTCCGGGAACAAGTACTTGAACAGAAGGTCAAGTTGGAGTATGTTCCTTCTAAGGAACAAGTTGCTGATATTCTCACCAAACCATTGCCCAGGGACACTTTTGAATACCTCAGGCAAAAGCTGGGGTTGTTGATGCATCATCTTATTGTTGAACCTTTTCTGATTGATGGCACAGGTTCAGGGGGAGCATATAATGCATTGTTGGCATTATGGAGGATGGTCAGAAGGAGATCTTGGAAATAGCTGCAATATGTCTCTATCTCTTTCATGGTGGATTATGATTCTTTGTTGCAGATCTGGTTCATTTTCAGGAGGAGCATGATCTTAGGGGGAGCATACCCCTTTGCCCTTGATGTCAAAGGGGGATAATGAAGCTGAAGTTTGTGAGGTTGCCATCAAGTCCAAAGGGGGAGATTGTTGGCATTATGTTTCTGGTATAGCTATATGTTACAGATGTTGTACTTGATGGAAACTCCCGTGGCAAGGCTCTCAATTGGTTGAAAATTAAGAAGGACACAGGAAAGCAGTTCAGAAGGTGCGTACCCGCAGGTACACCATGCAGGGACCGCGTCCAGAGACGCAGGCCAGCCATTCAGGAGGTGCGTCCACCCAGTGCACACATTTCAAGGCAGAGAAAAGCTCACGTGGGGGTTTCTTGTGTTTTACTCTTGGTATCTAGCCGACGGTATTGTGTTATTATGGTGTCGGCTCGTGGTATTGTTCCATGTTTTGAGGAGGAGCTTGCCTATATAAAGCGGAGATCATTTGGATTGAGTATGTCTTTGGTTGAATATCTTATGAGGTGAGATCTGGTCTAGATCTAAAAGGCGAATCTACTGAAGGACCGAGATCTCTTTGGCGCAAGATCAGATCTGTAGATCTGACTGTTTGGGTTACACTTAAAGTCTTGAAATCATTCATTCCCGAAAGGACGCAGGTACAATGAAAGGAAAGTGCGCCGGGACGCAGTGCAGTAGGAGGATACCTGCGTGGGGACGCAGGGTAGACGAAGTTCAGGTGCGTCCGGGACGCAGTTCAGTATCTGGAGATCTGCGTGGGGACGCAGGGCGACCAAGGTTCAGGTGCGTCCCTGAAGCAACAGGACGCGGCGCGATAGTGTCTTCGGGTGCGTCCTTGCAGCAACAGGACGCGGCGCGATAGTGTTTTTGGGTGCGTCCCTGCAGCAATAGGACGCAGTGCAGTTGAAGGAACAGTGCGTGGGCACGCAGCGCAGCAGAAGGATCGCTGCGTGTGGACGCAGGGGAGCAGAAGGTTAACTGCGTCTGGTCGCAGGCCATAGAAGGGAAAACTGCGTCTCTGTCTTAAGATGTTCTATTGATTGAATTTCTCTGTTGATAAGGTGTTCTGGGTTAGTTCTGTTATTACTGATCTGATAACTGTAGTGGACTGTAACTGTTATGTACTTGATGATCATTTGATGCTTTATGAAAAGAAGTAGGGGGTTGTAGCTCCCTTCCAGGAGAAGACTGGAAAACGAGAGAGAGTTGTAGCTCTCTGCAGGTTGCAGCCTGCGTACTGGTAAAGGACTGCACCAGTACAAAATCATTGTAAAAGGAGTATCTAATTTGAAAGAAGATAGAGACATATTGCAGCAGGTGGTTTTCACCCACATTGGGTTTCCACCTTACATCTTGTGTTCCTTGGTGTGACTATCTGTTTTCTTTGTTCATGCTCATTATTTTATGGTACTGACATGCAAAAATAATTCAAAGATCAAATAAGGAAGATTTATTAATTGCTAGATAATACTGATTCACCCCCCCTCTCAGTATTATTTTCAACATTTATGACAATGCCTTTCGATCTATCCTTTTATGGATAAACAACCTTAAAGATACTTCAACTTCAAATTGATTGAGATTGGATCCAAAGAATGCTTCCTTGATTGAGCTAGGGCTTTTGATTTCTTTAAGATGATGATGCAATCTTAATCTTAAAGTGCTATTTTTGGATAAATAAACTTCAATATACCTTGACTCATAGATCTCTTCAACTTGATTAGATGTAGGGTCTTTTTGGTCTCTTGATATGGCTTGAGGGTTCCACCAGATTCTTTGTAGACTTGTTCATCGATCTAGGGTTATGATGCTTCCTTGAAGATCTTTGAACTTTCACTTTGATATCCTTCAACTTGCTTTGATTCCTTTCTTGAAACTCGATCCTTGAGTGTCTGTTTGATTAGATGCCCTTTTCTTGACTTTGTCACCTTAGCTCTGATACCATGTCGAGAAATCTAGGGCATAAATAGTTAGGTGATTTCTCTTCAATTAGTTTATGCTTGTGAGTGTCTTTTTCTTCTTTAGATTAGGATATTCTTTTACTTAGATTATTAGTGATCTTATTCATCAAATAACTACCAATTCATGAACATAAATAGACAAGAGACACAAAATGTAGGCTATGAGCCAGGGCCAAAACCTCTCTCTCTTTGAGAGGAAAATCCGAACAAATTCTTCTTATAGAGATTCCAATTGACGAATACCAAGACCAAGACCCTTGACCTAGTTTCCACTCCAATACCAAGACGCAAATTCTCTTGACTAACTTCTGCTCTTTTCCTCTTTTCGACTCATCTTCCATTTTGACCTTCTTAGCACTGAGACATTATCATCATTGAGATCCTTTGACATCAAGGGCAAAGGGGTATGCTCCCCCTAAGATCATGCTCCTCCTTAGAACTTCTTAGACCTTCCTTCTAATATCTTATTTTTGTGGTAGTAGTGAGATCCTTTGATTGACATGACAGCAAAACCCTCTTAATGACATGGCACTGAATCCTCCTAACAAAAAAACTAGTGAATGCACCGAAACTATGACTATAGGAGATAGCACCGAACTGTGGCTTATTCATAGCATTGAACTATAGTTTATATACCCTTGACCGAACTATGTGCCTATGTTGTAGCACCGAGGCTTTCACTCTAAAAAACTAAACTTCTATTCTTGAGATTATTCCTAAAGATCCTCGTTGTTCCTACCAATCCAAGTTCTTTTCTGTGATTTGACATACAAACTTATCACTTCAACTGTCCACCTGAAATTACAAAGATTTGAACTTGTTGACTATCTCAAATGTGAAGATCCTACACGCATATATATAGTTGTTGTCCCATATATATAATCCTACCAATGAATCTGAAGAGGTGTGTCTCCATTAGGTGAGCCAACATTAGAGTTCTTACTTCATCTTGAAGCCGACTTGCAGAGGAGTAACATGTTCTTGTCTTGGAGGGATATTAGACAATCCTATAAACTTAAATACATTTGTAACATGCCCAAGGAGGGTTCTTCATACATGACATTGAATCTATTTTACTTTTATGACAAATCCTAAAGGCTCTCAATGGGAGCCATCTAAAAATAAAATATCTTGCTCATGAAACTCATGAAGCAAGCATACAATAATTTTATTTTTCCTTCTTTACATCAATTACATAAAATCATTGTTACACGTGTCATTATGAAGACTGGACCTAGTTACACTTTTCAACACTCCCCCTTAACTAGGGAGGTATTCACAATGGTACTTGGTCATTCTCAATCTAAAGAATTTCTCATAAGAAGAATCGGATTAGTAATCCATTTGTATAGCATCATATCAACCAACATTGTAGCATAGCAAGGCATTGACTAACAGCAGTATCTCTCCACAAGATATGAGCTCAATGCTGGCAAGACCAATGATTTATAGACACATTTATCATTGTCTCTCCTAGAACATACCCCGCCCGGGTTCTTAGAGTGTGTTCCATCAAGACTATTATTATAGTGGATTCCCATACCTTAAAGAATATTGTTCATCTATGACTACTCTTATCTTGGATGCCCTATATAATCCTCAAAGACCATCGGATGCCAGATGTTTACCCAATCCTCCATTTTGTCTTCTGAGGTGAAGGCTAGAAATATTGGCATAAAATAACAATTGTAAAAGAAATATTGATTCACCCCTACCCCCCTCTTAGTGTTTCCAAAACTACATACCTTTAAACCCCAAAAATAATTCACCTTTAGACATAACATTATAATACCTTGTCGGTGGCATAGGGCACCTCCCTCGTGGTTGAAATATCACTAAATAGCAAGAGGGAGGTTGTCGAGGTGACAGTGGCAACCCTTCCTCATTGTTGCCATAGGGTTTGGACCTTGTCCGATAATATTTTCACTGGACCTACCAAATTTTGTAGCAACAATACCCATAACTTCATTAATAAACTATTATTAGAGCATCTCAATTTTTGTATATATCAAGTGACAAATTTTCGAATTTTGGTTGCTATTAGAGGGAGTATTGAAGGTGTAGGGAAATATCACAACATTAAACTCAATATGGGAGGATATAATTTGGAAAGCTCAATATATGTCATTTCAATTGCAGGTGTAGATCTTGTTATAAGGATTCAATGGTTAAGAAATTAGGTACAATATTTACAGATTATAATGAATTATTCCTGAGATTTGAATTGGAAGGAATTCAATAAGATTTAAATTGGAAGGAATTCAATATGAACTTAAAACGTTAAAATATGAACCTTCTCAACTCATCAACTCTCTTAGAATGGAAAAGTTCCTAAAAAATAGTAGCAGGGAAGTTGTGCTCAAACTTTATTCTATGGAAGTTGAGTAGGAAGATGCAAATGTTCCAAAGAAATTAAAATGCGCCTTGAAAAAACATTATAGGATCTTCATATAAATTCTTAAAGGTCTGCATCCATCTAGAGATCATGAACATCAAAGTGAACTAATATTTGGAAGTTTTGTTCTTAAATAAAATGCCTTATAGATATCCTCATCAACAAAAAGCGAAGAAGTAGAAGATGGTACAAAACATGTTAGATTCAAGTATTATTCAACCTAGTAGGAGTTCATTTTCAGTTGTAATAGTGTTGGCGAGAAAAAAAGATAATTCTTGGAGGATGTCTCCTGATTATAATGATATAAACAACATTACCATTAAAGAAAATTTCCTATCACAAATATTGATGAGCTATCAAATGAGCTCCATGGAGTCACTTATTTTACAAACCTTGATCTTAAATTAGAATACCACCAAATCAAATTAAGAAAATAATACATCCCAAAAACAACTTTAGAATATATGAAGGGAACTATGAGTTATTGGTCATGTCTTTTCAGTTAACTAATGCTCCTTTTATTTTTCAAATCCTTATGAACAATTTTTTTCCTATCTTAGAAAATTTGGTTTTCTTTGATGATAGACAAATTTATAGAAAATCGTGGAAATACCACATTAAACAAGTGAATAAAGTTCTAAAGCTTCTTGAGAACAACAATTATATGTTAAAAGATTGAAATGTTCTTCTAGGAAATAAGAAGTAGAGTATTTGGGTCATGTTGTTTCAAAGGAAGGAGTTAAGGTGGATCCTCAAACGATCCAAGCTATTTCAAAATGGCCTACTCCTAAGGACATCAACAACCTTAGAGGATTTTGGGGACTTAAAGATATTATCAAAATAAATAAATTATGCACACATTGCATGCCCACTCGCGTCTCTTTTGAAGAAAAATTCATTTGTATGGAATGATGAGGCTACTTTGGCATTCTCTCTCTTAAAGGATGTCATGTCTTTTACACCAATTATAATGGAAACACATGATTTTGATAAAATATTCATGGTAGAATTTGATACATTGGAATAAAGAATTAGAGTGTTATTGACACAAGAAGTTAGCCCATTGGCTTTCAATGAAAGAAAACAGTTCAAGGGAAAAAATTCATTGAAGTCTACATATGAAAAAGAAATGGAAGCAATTTTACATACAATTCAAGGGAAAGGATTTTGTGAAGTATACATATGAAAAACAAATGAAAGCAATTTTACATGCAATAAAATAATGGTAATGATGTCTCATTGGGAGGCACTTTAAAGTCAAGACAAATCATGATAGCTAAATTACATTTTGGAGCAAAAATTGTCATCAGAAGAGTGACAAAAATGGGTAATGAAAATGCAAGAGTTTGATTTTGAAATGATATACAAAAGGAGGAAGGAAAATGTAGTGGAATATTTTCTTTCTAGAATAAAATAAGCCTCGAGTTTATATTCAATTACATCTTATATTCTTGTGTGGCTAGAAGCTCACCATGAATGGTGGAATGATATTAGTGTCAAAGGAAAAAGAAAATGTATAAAGAAAGGAATGAACTCTATTGAATTCTAGGAGTGGAAGGGAGATATACTTTGGTACAAGGGTAGAATAATTTTATTTCCTCAATGAATGTTGAAGCAACAAATATTAAGGGTGTTCCATGACTCTCTAATTGCAGGATGGGAAAGGTTCCTTAAAACATAGCAAAGATTCAAAAAGTATTTTTGTTGGAATGAATGAAGAAACATATTCAAAATTTTGTAAGAGAATGTCAGTCTCGCCAAAGAAATAAAGGAGAGATAGTAAAATCTCCAAGGTTACTTCAGCCATTATACATGCCTAATCAAAGATAGGAAGAGATATCACTAGATTTCATTACAAGGTTACCACAATAATTTAAGGATGTCAATGGTTGTTCTCATTGATTGGCTCACAAAATATCCATTATTTTTTGGAATTCAAAGTACATAAACAACAAGCCACATTGTAGAAGTGTTCACAAAGGAAATTCATAGAGTTCATGGTTTTCTTAAAATAATAGTAAATGACAAAGATACGAAATCCACAAGAAATTTTGGGGACAAATTATGGAATACAAGCGGAACAACACTTGCTATGATTTCAACATATCATCCACAAACAGATGGTAAAATGAAAATAGTTAACAAAATTTTAGAGGGTTATCTAAAATGTTATTCTTCAAACAAGCAATCTCAATTGATGAAGTGGTTTCCTCTGGCAAAATGGTGGTATTGTTGGAATTATGATTATACTGAGAGGGGAGGGGGGTGAATCAGTATAATGGCATATTTAAATTATTAGCAATATAAAGTGATTCAAACCATTCAACACATCAATCATACAAGTAGCACATAAGAACACCAGGTGTATGTGGAAACCCTTGAAAAGAGAAAATCACAAAACTTATGGTTGAATATTGATTTAGACTCCAACCTATGATTACATTCAATTGATTGGCACCAACGAGATGGAGACACCCATCCCTTGAAATTTACGGGCACCAACCTGAAGAAGACATTGACCCCTTGATTTACAAGCACCAACCTGAAGGAAACTTTGATACCCTGGTATTTACAGGCACTAACCTAAAGGAGACTTCAATGCCCTGAGATTTAATGGAACCAACCTAAAGGAGACTTCGCTCCCCTGATTTATAGGCACCAACATGAAGAGCCTATAAAATCTCTTTTTCATCACATTTTCAAACTCAGATCCATAGGCACTTTATCTTATCTTTACACATCCATACTTATTTGACCTCCGATATTCTCTTCCTTTGTTCAAAACCTTACACAACTCACACTCACTACGTCTCTCAACTAGGCTAGATATTCAAGTATAACTCAAATCTGTAAATTGATATATTCAAATTTACATCATCAAATTTTAGAGGGAGATAAAGAAAAAATTATTTTTTCAACTCGTATTTTCAACTTATCTTCCTACGGTTTTACTCAAATTCTGAGCGGGATCACTTGTTGGAAGCAGAATTTAATTTCTCATCCAAGGAGTACTCATGTTTTATACTTTTGATGGACCCTGCTACACGAAAAATGAGAAATACATGAAAAATATGGTTGCAATCATGTTTTTTCATGTATTTCACATTCTTCATGTAGTAGGGTGCATTGAAAGTATGCAACATGGGTACTCCTTCGATGAAAAAATAAATTCCTTGCAATCACGTTTTTCATGTATTTCTCACTTTTCGTGTATCAGGGTCCATCAAAAGTATGCAACATGGGTACTCCTTGGATGAAGAATTAAATTACACATCCAACGAGTGCTCTCGCTTGGAATTTGAGTAAAACCGTATGGAGATAAGTTGAAAATACGAGTTGAAAAAATAGTTTTTTATTTCTTTTACTTTTTGATCTTTTTTTTACTCTAAAAATGGTGAATCATCCCCCATGGTTGACATCATCATTCTGAATCCTACTAGTTCTTATAAAGTTTATTTTGGTTGTACATTTTTGTTTTGAGGTCCATTTTAGACCTCAAAATTTCTCTAATGCCACCATTTGGCGTAAAACCAACATTCATTGTCTATTTCAATAAAGTCAAAATAAACATGAAAACTCCACCAAATGATTGCAATGACTCAAATCCCAAAGCATTGGAGTTTTCCATGTTGAAACTACGAGAACCAATTAGAACATGCCACATGGTCCTCTTTGCCAAGTCATCTCTGCCATGTCACTACCATGTTATCTGGCAAGTTAGGGCATTGCCATGTGTCACCTACCACATGTTCTATTAGCCAACGAAAAATGATGAAAATGGGTGTCACATGTCATCACCTCCAACTGCCACATCAATGACATCTACCACTTGGCACCACTTACCATGATATGCCATGTCAGTTGGGGTCCACTTGCGAATATGGATGAAAATTGAAAAAATTGGCATTTTGGTTAAGACTTGCTTCATTGCCCCCTCAAATACTCGAATGTCAGGAAAAACTCTGAATATAACCAGTATCCAATTGTTTCAGTAACATCATAATGTGGTGCACCTACCAAGATGCACTGATACCTTAATGTATCTAGATTTTGTGGAACCTTGACTAGTCAAAACCTTTCTTAAGCAGCTTCCCCTTAAACATGTTTCTCTTTGCATTCCTTGGGAGTTAAGAAATGTGTCATATACCATTGGAAAGGTCTCAAGGAAAGCTATGAAACTATACAACATTCATTATCTCTTGTTGATTTTCTACTTGGTCTTGGTTTGGCTCCCCCGGCTTCCTTGTGCACTTCATGTAGTCATAAATGACATACTTGCACAACACTTCCTTGGACATCAATGAGACTTCAGTTGACATCAATGAAAACATATGTTCAATAGGTATAATACTACTTATCAAACATCTACTAAAATGTCCCCATCTAAGGCATGTTACCCACCAAAAAGGGTAACCCTATAGGAAAAAAATCTCCCATTCTTCACATCTATTCAACCAGCCATGCAACCCCTAACAGCCACCATTTGTTGATGAATCCCTATCACCTGCATCAGCCACATGCTTCCCACCCATCCAACAAGCACACATGAAAAAAGGTGGGCTTCCGATCAAAAGGTACTTTATTCATCTTGCAATCGAGTGCTTATGCTTGTTTGTATTTAGGTATTTGATATGGATTGTGAGGTGACCTGGAATAAAGGAGGGTTTTGATTGTGATCTTGTTCCCTCACCTTAAATGGGGGGTTAATCTTCAATCCTAGTCCAGTGGGACCTCCCTTAATGGCCCAATGGGCATAGGAGGGGCACTACTTGGGAAGCCCTAATTGAGATAACAATGTTCAATCTATCAATATTCCATACTTACCACCTTCCATCATACATAAAATCCCTTATATCACGTCCATTCTTTAGGTTCAATTAACCATTGGTTCTCTGCGATTTGGCAACCATACATCCTCATACCTGGGTAAGGCTCGAAACATTGTCATGGGAGGTTGATGCAGCGAAAATGAAATAAAGAGCATATCATGGGCACAAAACAAAATCAAAGGAAAGAATATCAAAATGCAAAAGATGGTCGAGACATACAAATTAGCACATGGGAAAAAGTCTAACATGGGATTTACTTCACTCATTATGGCCATCACTCAGTTCATGAGCACATGTTGCTTTATTACAACATAAAAAGGAACTCTTGCATGTCCCAACCCCGATGAGCAATGAAATGACTCATCCTTAATGGGTAATAAAATTGTTATACAACATGCAAAATGAGCTCTAACCCTTTCAGCTACAAGTAGTAATACAAAGAAAAACTCAAGCAAAAGTAAAAGGTGCACAAAAGGGGTGGAAAAACAAAGGTCGAGTTAGTAACTCATGCATCCACGATTACTCCCTTGTTGAAATGTGGCAACAAGAATATTCCAATTTAATTTGTCCTTGAATTAAATTGTGAATTAAAATCGAATTTACTCTTAACAGCTACTTAAAAATAATTTATTTATTTATTTTAAATTAATTAGTTGGAGAAATTCAAGTTAGAAGTCTTTCTAAAGTCATTCAAGAGTTATCCCTTAAATTAAGGAGATAATATTGAGTTATATTTGAGTTTTAATTAGTTAACTCATTTTACTGAGTTAAATCCAATTAAATTAATTCCAAACTGTTTGAGGAACTAATAGTGAGTTAACAGTCAGTTGATGCATTAATGCACTCAACTAGTGCTACTTTAGTTAACTGAAGATTCCCTCATCAGAAACTCGTGCATGTCTATTCTGAGAAAGACCCAGTTGAGATAAATGTTCAAAGACAGTGTACTATCAGTTGCAAGTGTTTTCTCGTGAAGAAAACTCATGCATGCAGTCAAGGATTTATCCTTGAGGATTGCGCAGTTTTGAAGAATGGGTTTTCCACTTGGTAATAGGAAAATCATCCAGAAGGAACAGCGCAAGGAAATAGGAGCTTGGAGGGCAGAGAGGAAGGCTGAAGAGAAGCCAAGATTGCCTGTGAGCATCTATGAGGATTGCACTGAGAGCTGGCTAGCTGTGAGAGCTAAGGCTTTGTATAAGTCCTATGTATTTCCACCATGTATGATAATACAATAGTATGAGGTTTTTAGCTAAGGCTTTCCCCAAAGTATTTTCATGTGTATTGTGCCATTGATTCTTCTTCTTCTTGTTATATTGTTCAGCTCGATCTTTAAGCTTCCACAAATCGATAGTAGAAGTAGGTTATAGTATTCTGCTTTGATTTATATTGCATTATCGGGTTAACCTATAGCAGATTTTCTACATGGTATTAGAGCTATGAACAGTATACTAAGAAGAGAATTCGAAGTTTGAAGTTCGGGGTTGCAGGTGCAAATCGAATTCATATCATACTTCAAGGTTGGCCAATGGCGTTCTATGGCTTGAGACTCGAATATGCCTTGGAAGGTAGCTCGAATTACATAGCATGGAAAGATAGAATGGAGGTTGTATTAGAAGACAATGGCTTGAAGGAATTCATTGATCAAGAAATCCCAAAGCCAGCTTCAACTAATGCACAAGAGTTGGCTGAGTGGAAGAAGTGTGTGGCGAAGGCGAGACAGATCATCCTTGAGGGAGTTTGAGACCATACTGTCTTGAGTCTCCATGGGAAGGATACTCCATTTTCAATGTGGAAGACATTGAAGGACTTCTACCAGAACAGTAGCGACCAGAGGAAATTGGCGCTCAAGGATAAGCTTCGAAGAATCAAGATGGAGAAGCGCGATACTATTTCCACATATCTGAAAAAGCTCACCACCTAAAAAGATTATCTTGGTAGTGTGGGAATAACTACTACCGATGATGATATGGTGAGCCTCGCTCTCCTTGGCCTTCCAAAGAGTTGGAATAGCTACCAGGACTCTGTGAATGGAAAGGAGAACTATCGGATTGGGAACGATTGTGGTCGGATCTTATGCAGGAGGAGATGAAGAGGAGCACATGAGATGGTTCTTCATCCAAGAATGATGATGAAGAAAATCTGGCCTTAGCAAGTAAGGCAAGGAAAGGGAAGGGGAAGGCTTCCCATTTCAAAACGAATTCTTATCATGGAGGGAAAAGGGTGACATGTCTAAAGTAAGATGCTTTAATTGTCACAAGATGGTACATTATGTGATTAATTGCCCATCGAAGAAGTCCAAGAAGGGATCCTCAGAAGGTGAGGCATTAGCCTCTCGATTCAAAATGGGCTTTACCCTCATCGCATGCATGGTGTCATCGATGATAGGTTGTGTCTGGTATCTTGACAGTGGAGCCTCATTCCACATGATCAGTGATAAAAAATTATTCAGTGCCTTGGAGGAGAAAGACCTCAAGATGCGCATAGAGATGGGTGGCGACAGAAGGTATAGTGTTTCAGGAGTGGGCATGGTTTCTTTTCAGAGGGAGCATGGAGCTCCTCTCACCTTGACAGATGTGATGTATGTGCCTGGACTGAAGAAGAACTTGGTATCAGTCGTGATGTTGGAGGACAAAGGCTACGATGTTGTCTTCAGTAAAGGAAATGTGTTCCTAAGACACATAGACACGGGTCAGACCAAGAGGATAGGGATTCGAGTGAAGAATCTTTATAAACTAGAGGTAGATGATTGTGCAGCATTGAGTACGAAAGTAAAATTGGTGCAAAGCCAAGACATTGGTGAATTCTGGCACAGGCGGTTGGGCCATTTGCATCATGGGGCTTTGAAGATAATGCAGCAGATATCTACATGACTTCCCAAAGGTAAACTTGAGCAAGTTGACACATGCAAAGGTTGTACCTTGAGAAATTACACCAAGTCTTCCTTTCATGATCAAGACAGTCGAGTAGAGGCTATCTTAGAGCAAGTTCATACTGATTTGTGTGGACCATCCTCGACGGCATCCATAGAGAAGTAAAGGTATTATGTGATTTTCATTGATGACTATTCTCGTAAATGTTGGATTTATTTCATGTAGAAGAAGGACCAAACTTTCACAAAGTTTTGTGAGTTCAAATATTTGGTCGAGAAAGAGTCAGGGCATAAGATCAAGGCCTTGATAAGTGACAACGGTGGAGAATATGTCTCTCAAGAGTTTAAGGACTTCTATGTAGTGGAAGGAATTAAACGAGAGTTGACGGCACCTCATAACCCACGGCAGAATGGGGTGGCCGAGAGGAAGAACAGAACTATTGTAGGGGCAACACGGGCAATACTACATGACCAAGGCCTACCACTTCACTTGTGGGCTGAGGCATGCAACACAGCGGTCTATTTGCAGAATAGAAGCTCGCATTGTAGGTTTTAACCTCGTACAGAAATTACCTGCATATGAATTCTAAAACACAGAAAATAAATAATGCGAGAGCAGAACACATAAAACACATATACACATATATTTTTCCCCTGGATCCCAAAACCGGGACTACCAGCTTGATTCTTCATTATGTTCCTTTCAATGTTATAATACATATTTATACATGCTGAAGCATCCAATACCATGGACCGAAAACCATCGCGTCCAAAAAAACATTTCCGAAAATCATGCACAAAACCATAAGTGGGTCCGCCCAACCTAACACAGGGTCCAAAACCAAAATTTTCCGGGGCGCTATCCCGAACCCCATAAAGTGGGGTTACGGGTGCCCCTCAAATCCCCTGTCAACTACATGGAAAGAATATAACACAACCCAACATTCTCCCACTTGTTTTCTTTCCACAGGGTGCCACAAGAGAGCTTAGTCATTTTTCTAGCCCTGAAATGCCCATTGTCTCTCGACACCAAGAGAACTTCTCAGAGCTCACAGATTTTGTTAATGCATCTGCAGGATTTTTCAAAGTGTCCACCTTTACCAGCAACACCTTTTTTTCTTCTATCATATCCCTCACAAAGTGATATTGAACATCAATGTGCTTTGTCTTTGAATGATATGCGGGGTTCTTTGCCAAGAAAATTGCACTTTAGCTGTCACAGTCTATCCTTATAGCTTCCTGTACTAACCCCATACTTGAACACAATCTTTGCAACCAAAATGCTTCCTTACTTGCATGAGTGGCTGCCATGTATTCTGCCTCTGTAGTTGACAATGCCACTACAGATTGTTTCTTACTCATCCAACTCAATGTACCTCCAAATAGGTTAAACACATACCCACTTGTAGATCTTCTCTGATCCATATCTCCAGCCCAGTCTGCATCAACAAAGCCATGAATATCCAACACTCTGTCCAATCCTGGTCTTCCTTGTAGCACAAACCATAATCACTAGTGCCACGCAAATACCTAAAAACCCGCTTCACTGTTGTCCAGTGCTCCTTCCCTGGTTTTGACATAAACCTGCTCAATACTCCCACTACATGTGCAATTTCTGGTCTAGTACAGACCATTGCATACATCAGGCTACCTACTGCACTTGCATATGGAACACAGGACATGTCCTCTTCCTCTTATTGTGTCTTGGGACACTGCTCAGCAGATAACCTCACACCTATAGGAATAGGAACCTTCACCGGTTTACTATCCTGCATATTAAACCTCTACAATATTGTCTCGACATACTTCCTCTGGTTTAACCAGAGCTTCCTCTTTGCCTGATCTCTTTTAATTTCCATGCCCAAAATATAGTTTGCAGCACCAAGATCTTTCATGTCAAATTTGGAGGACAATTGGGTCTTCAAATCCTGGATAACTTCTTTGTCATTTCCAACCAACAACATATCATCCACATACAAGACCAGATAAATAACACGGTCACCAATTAATTTAAAATACACACAGTGATCTGCTTTGCTTCTGGTGAAGCCAAGTCCCCATATAAATGTATCAAATTTCTGATACCACATCCTTGGTGACTATTTTAACCCATAAAGAAACTTCTTTAACTTACATACCAGTTCTTTCTTACCCTTCACCGCAAAGCCTTCAGATTGCTTCATGTAGATCTCCTCTTCCAGATCCCCGTGAAGAAATGTTGTCTTCACATCCATCTGTTCTACCTCAAAATCAAAAGTAGCAGCAACAGATAAAAGTAATCTAATAGAATTTACCTTGGCAACAGGAGAAAAAATATCAACAAAATCAATTCCCGGCACCTGGGAATAACCTTTTGCTACCAACCAAGCTTTGTATTTCTCCACTTTTCCTTTTGCATTTGTCTTCTTTTTGAACACCCATTTGCTACCAATGGGTTTCCTTCCAGCTGGCAACTCCACCAGATCCCAAGCTTCATTTTTGTGCAAAGATGCCATTTCATCAACCATGGGCTCTTTCCAGAGTTTTCCATCCTCTGAATCCATTGCTTCCTTCACAGTTTTGGGATCATCATCAGTAACAGACAAAGCAAAATTTGAACAGAAAGCAGATGGACTATACCTTTATGGCTTCCTTCTTTCTCAAACTGATCTTCTCACAGCCAGAGTTTGAGGCTCTTCATCTTCTGATTCCTCCTCTGATGTAGAGTCTGATTCTTCCTCCTTTAGCTCGAACTCTATCTTCTCAAGTTCCTTTGGTTGGACTTCATGTCTAATAACATCTTTCACCTCTCTGAACATCACATCTCGACTGTACATAACCTTCATTGTTATTGGGTTCCAAAGCTTATAACCCTTTAAACCATCCTTATACCCAATAAAGATTCACTTTTCAGATTTACTATCCAACTTTGTTCTTTTCTCCTTTGGAGCATGTACATATGCATCACATCCAAATACCCTCAGATGTGAAAGAGAGGGTTTCTTACCAGTCCATACCTCTTGTGGAGTCTTATCCTCCAACGCTGATGAAGGTGACCTGTTGACCAGGTAACATGCAGTATCTACCGCCTCTGCCTAGAATTCCTGTCCTAACCCGGCACTACTGAGCATGCTTCTTGCCCTTTCCATTAATGTCTTGTTCATTCTTTCTGCAACTCCATTTTACTGAGGTGTATATGGAGTAGTCTTCTACCGTGCTATACCACACTTCTTGCAGAATTCTTCAAATTCCTTATTGCAAAACTCTCCACCATTATCTGTCCTCAACAACTTTATCTTCTTCTCTGTCTAGTTTTCCACTAGAGCCTTAAATTCTTTAAAACTCTCAAAGACTTCAGATTTTTTCTTAAGGAAATATATCCATGTATTCCTTGAGAAGTCATCTATAAATGATACGTACACAGACTTACCTAGTGATGGAACCTTCACAAGTCCAAACACATCACTGTGCACAAGCTCTAATATATGTTTCGCCCTCCTACCACCAGAGGGGAAACTCACCCGATTCTGCTTCTCTTATACACAATTTTCACAGAAATCAAAATCCAAAGAGCTATTACTCATACCTTTACCATGAAGTATTCGAAGGCCCTTCTCTCCAATATGTCCAAGCCTTTGATGCCACAACATGGTCTTTTCTCCAGAGACCACTAGATTTTCTGCTCCACTTTCAGGAACCACGGAACTGTTACACCCATCAACAACAGTGCTACCTTGCAACTTGTACAGAGTTCCAATCCAAACTCCCCGCATCAATACCAGTGCTCCCCGAACCATCTTGCAGGTATCCTTCTCGAACACTGTTTTTACACCTGCATCATCCAGCTTACTAATAGAAATCATATTTCTGGCTAATGCAGGTATATGCAGAACACCCGGAAGTGTTCTAACCCTTCCACCTTGCAGCTTCAACTTTACTGTTGGCATTATGGCTAAAGTGTTGTCCTTGATGGCAACCCATTCAGGTGATAGATCACAGTACTTCAAGTCAGCAGCAGAGATTGATGATCAGCTATCAAATATTGAAGAAAATAAGGGGTACGCAGGTACACCTTACATAAGGTGCGTACACGCAGGTCGGTGTTACATAAAGTGCGTACATACCCGTAGTTATCCCGTTCAGGAGGTGCGTACCCCCAGTGCACACATTTCAAGGCAGAGAAAAGCACACATGGGGTTTCTTATGTTTAACCTTTGGTATTTAGCCGATGGTTTTGTATTATTATGGTGTCGGCCCGTGGTATTGATCCATGATTTAAGGAAGAGCTTTCCTATATAAAGCAATGGAGATCATTTGGCTTGAGCATGTTTTGTGTTGAATATCTTATGAGGGCTAGATCTGAAATATTATGATCTCTTGGGAGTAATGTCTAGATCTAAATAAGGCGAATCTACTGATGGATTGAGATCTCTTCGGCGCATGTTCAGATCTGTAGATCTGACTGTCTGGGTTATTTCTGAAGTCTTGAAATCATCTATGCCCGAAGGTACGCAGGTACAGTGAAAGAAAAGTGCGTACATATGCAGGAACGAAGTGTTTCAGGTGCGCCGGTATGCAGGCACAGAAGGGTTGCAGGTGCGGAGGTCCGCAGGCAGTTCAATGGATACAGTGCGTATGTAAGCAGGCGAGCAGTTGAGCAGGGTGCGTACGTAAGCAGGCGAACAGTTGAGCAGGGTGTGTACGTAAGCAGGCGAGCAGTTGAGCAGGGTGCTTACTGTAAGCAGGCAGTACACGGGTGAAGCTGCTTACTTCTCTTAAAATCTCTGTTTATCATTGCTGTGTTCTGGGTTTGGTTCTATTATTGTTGATCTGGTTACTACAGTTGACTGGGTGATTCTCTTATACTTGATGATCATTTGATGCTTATGGATCCAGTTTGAAAATTTATGAAAAGTGGTCCTTGTAAGAAAAGAAGTAGGGGGTTGTAGCTCCCTTCCAGGAGAGACTGGAAAACGAGAGAGAGTTGTAGCTCTATTCAAGTTGCAGCCTGCGTACTGGTAAAGGACTGCACCAGTACAAAACCATTGTAAAAGGAGTTTCTAATTTGAAAGAAGATAGAGACATATTGCAGCAGGTGGTTTTCACCCACATTGGGTTTCCACCTTACATCTTGTGTTCTTTGGTGTGACTATCTGTTTTCTTTGTTCATGCTCATTATTTTATGGTACTGACATGCAAAACTAATTCAAAGAACAAATAAGGAAGATTTATTAAAAGAATTAGATAATACTGATTCACCCCCCCTCTCAGTATTATTTCCAACAATTGGTATCAGAGCAGGTCCTTCAGAGAAGCTTGATCGCTTGAACGTAGATCGTTCATCATGAGCAACTACGAGAGAGAAGCATCAATCAGGCCACCATTTTTTGATGGGACAAACTTCAATTATTGGAAGGTAAGAGTTACTGCCTATCTTCAATCTCTTGGTACAGAAGTTTGGGACCTCGTAGAGACAGGCTACGCTTTTCCTTCAGCTACTCCTACAGATGCAGCCGAGAAAAAGAAGTATGAAACAAATGCGAAAGCAGTCAGTACTCTATTAGGATGTATATCTCAATCAGAATTCATGAAGGTAATGCACTATAAATCCGCAAAAGAGATATGGGACAAAATTGTCACGAGCTATGAAGGAGATGAACAGGTAAAGCGTGCTAAACTTCAAACTCTCAGAATTCAGTATGAGACTCTCAAAATGTATAATGATGAAAGTGTGGCTAACTATTTTCTTCGGGTAGATGAGGTTGTTAATTGTATGAAAAATTTGGGTGAAGAAATAAAAGAGGCTATTGTGGTTGAAAAGGTTCTAAGATCATTGTCCCCCAAGTTTGAATCTAAAGTATCTGCAATAGAAGAAAAGGAAAATCTACGAATTCTTACTATGTCTCAGCTTCATGGAATTCTAACTGCTTATGAAATGAGAAAGGGAGGTCCATCAGACAGAAGAGAAGCTGCTTTCAAGGCATCAGGCAAAGGAGATTATTATGAAGCAAGCCACGTCCCAGAAGAAGAGGAAGAAGAATCAAATTTTGTCAGAAATCTTCAAAGGGGTTCTGGAAGGTTTAGAGGTAAGTTACCTTTTAAATGCTTTGCTTGTGGAAGAGTAGGTCATTATGCTGCAAAATGTCCTTATAAGGATAAAGGAAAGGAACCTTCTAGATGGAACAAGAAACAAAACGCAAATAAGAAAAGCTACTACACTCATGAAGATAGTGATGGTCTATCAAACAGTGATGAAGATGAACAAGGTAATGAATATAAGTTGTTAATGGCATTTGAAGATGATGATTATATGGATGCTATAGATGTGGATAACCTTTATGATGAAATTACTAGACTCAAGAGATGTATAGAAGAAAAGAACATGATCATTGATACTCTACAATTTCAAATTGATGAAAAAGAAAAACATCTTGAAAAATTAGAAGGTGAAATTGTTGGTCTTAGAAAAGAGATTGAGAAAACAAAAGCTATTAATCTCAAGTTTGTCAAAGGATCTGCAACTTTGGATGAGATTATCAATGTGCAGCGGTCTCCACTAAACAAGACAGGTCTGGGCTATAATGGAGAAACTTCTCAAGCATCCACCTCAAAAAGTTATCTTGATGCAGCAAGAAGAAATGAGCAAAAGCACAATGAAGATCATCAGGTAAAGCAGGGACGAATTACAAACAGAAACTATCAGGGGCAATCCATCTTAAGAGTGAACAAAAGCTACAACCAGCCACAGGTAAAATCTTCTCAATTTGGTTCAAGAATAGATGACAATAGAAATTACAATCAATTGGCTGGTAGATTCGATAACCGCAGAAGTTTCTTCAATGGACAATGCTTTTCTTGCCATAACTTTGGTCACAAAGCAGCTCAATGTGTTGCATATAAAACAATCATGACTAGGGAAGCTCAAAAACAAAGAAGTATGACCGGGATTACAAAAAGGACCTATAACAACTTTTTGGTTCTTGAAAATGAAGTTGAATGTTCTATTTGCAATAACTTTGGTCATGAAGACTCTGAATGCAGGAGCAGGTTTCAGCAGAAAAAGGAACAAGCCTCAAGCACCAAAACATGGAGAATAAAGGAACCACAAACAGAAAGATGTGGGATAACATTTTATGCAGAGGGACAGGAAAATCTATGGTACATTGACAGTGGATGTTCGAAGCATATGACAGGTGATAAAGAAAAACTTGAGTCATATTCTGCTCTAGAAAAAGGAAAGAAAGTCTCTTTTGGAAATGATACTCCTGCAACTATAAAAGGAAAAGGCATTGCTCAGTTAAAAGAAAAGGTCAAGGCTGGAAATGTTTTGTATGTTGATGGATTGAAGCATAATATTCTAAGTGTCAGCCAGATGTGTGACCAAAGAACCGAGGTTATATTCAGATCAAATGGATGTCTTGTTCGTGATCTTGATACAGGTAAAACAGTGATCAAAGGCAAAAGAACTACAAATAATCTGTACATATTTGAAGAAGGACAACAACAATGCTATCTGCGCAAGGATGATGAGCACTGGTTATGGCATCGGAGGTTGGGACATCTAAGCTTTTCACAAATAAGGAAAGCATGCAAATATCAGGCAGTTCGCGATCTTCCAGATATCAAAATTCCTGACAACACCATATGCAAATCATGTCAGTTTGGAAAACAAACCAGAACTAACTTTCCAGAGAAAGAAGGATCAGCTAGCGTGCCTCTTGAGCTAGTACATACAGATACATGTGGTCCTTTCAGGAAAAGAACACCTCGAGGAGAAGAATACTAGATATTATTCATTGATGATTTCTCCAGGTTTGTCTGGTTAGGACTTATGAAGCACAAAGATGAAGCATTCGAAAAATTCAAATCCTTCAAAGCCTTGGTTGAAAATGAATCAGGTCACAAAATTAAGTGCCTCAGATCCAACAGAGGTGGGGAATTTACTTTAAATGAATTTTTCGATTTCTATGAAGAACATGGGATAAGAAGAGAATTCTCTACAGCAAGAACTCCTCAGCAAAATGGAGTTGTGGAAAGAATGAACAGAACAGTCCAACAAATGGCTCGTGCTATGCTTGATGAGTCAGGAACTCCCGCAACTTTCTAGGGTGAAGCTGCACATGATGCGGTTGTTATTCTCAACAAAACAAATGTCCGGGTGAACAGCACTCAAACTCCTCATGAGCTCTGGAGTGGTAGGACTCCTTCAGTAAAGCACTTCAAAATCTTTGGGAGCAAATGCTATATCAAGAATACTGATGAGCAGCTTGGCAAACTTGAACCTAGAGCAGATGAAGGCATTCTTCTTGGTTACTCTCCACATAGCAAAGCATACAAATGCTACAATAAAAGACTTGGCAGAATTGTTGACAGCATTGATGTAGTGGTTGATGAGAAGGGATACATTCCTAGGCAAGTACATCATGAAGACATCGAAGAAGATGAAGGCTACCCCCAACAACAGAATGATGAAGAAGAAGAACCTCAAGAAGAAACTCAAGAAGAACCAGAGGAGCAAACAAGAATAGAAGAAAAGACTCCATCCAGATATGTCCAGAAGAATCATCCAGAATCTCAGATTATGGGGCAGAAAGAAGCAGGTGTACAAACAAGAAGAACAGTTGCAGAAGCTTCAAGCTATTTGGCATTACTCTCCTCTACTGAACCACAAAATGTGAAAGAGGCATGCAAAGATGAATGTTGGGTGAAGGCAATGGATGAAGAACTTGAGCAAATCGAAAAGAACAACACTTGGGAGCTGGTTCCTAGACCAAAGGATAAGAATGTTATCGGAACAAAATGGGTCTTCAAAAATAAATTGAATGAAAATGGGGAAGTAATTAGAAACAAAGCCAGACTTGTTTGTAAAGGGTATGCGCAGCAAGAAGGAATAGACTTTGAAGAAACCTTTGCTCCTGTTGCAAGACTTGAGGCCATCCGAATGTTCCTTGCTCTCTCAAGTTTTCAAAACTTCAAAGTATTTCAAATGGACGTGAAATCAGCCTTTCTGAATGGAGACTTGGAAGAAGAAGTATACATTGAACAGCCAGATGGGTTCATTCTTGGAAATGATCCAAATCTTGTATGCAGATTGAAAAAGGCTCTCTATGGTCTCAAACAAGCTCCAAGGGCTTGGTACTACCGTTTGGACAAATATCTTCATCAACAAGGTTTTTCAAAAGGATCACCAGATAGCAATCTTTATATAAAAGTTGAAAATGACAAATTGCTAATACTTGTTGTGTATGTAGATGACATTATTTTTGGGAGCAATGAAGAAGCTATGAGTCAAAGCTTTGCCTTGGTCATGCAGAAAGAATTTGAAATGTCCTTGCTAGGAGAACTGACATATTTCCTTGGTTTGCAAATCCAACAAAAAGGAGGAATCTTTTTATCTCAAACCAAGTATCTCAAACAGATTTTGAAGAAATATGGTATGGAAGATGCAAACACAGTATGTACACCCATGGTCACAGGATGTAGCCTCAGTGCAAATGATGAATCTGCAGCAGTACATCAACCAACCTACAGATCTATGATTGGAAGTTTACTTTATTTGACAGGTACCCGACCGGACATCATGCATGCAGTTGGAATAGTTGGAAGATTTCAAGCAAATCCGAAGGAGACTCATCTTCAGGCAGTGAAGAGAATTTTCAAATATCTTCAAGGGACTCAAAATTATGGCTTATGGTATCCTAGAGATACAGATCTTACACTTCATGCTTATACAGATGCAGATTGGGCCGGAAGCGTGGATGACAGGAAAATCACAAGTGGTGGTGCGTTCTTTATGGGTTCCAGACTGGTATCTTGGTTCAGCAAGAAACAGAGTTCAATTGCCTTGTCTACAGCTGAAGCGGAATATGTTGCTGTTGCATCTTGTTACACCCAACTCCTTTGGATGATGCAGACTTTGCAGGATTTTCAAATCACTTGTACACCACCAATCCCCATCTTATGTGATAACACAAGTGCAATCAGCATCTCAAAGAATCTTGTTATGCATTCAAAAACCAAGCACATACCAATCAAGTACCATTTTCTCCGGGAACAAGTGCTTGAACAGAAGGTCAAGTTGGAGTATGTTCCTTCTAAGGAACAAGTTGCTGATATTCTCACCAAACCATTGCCCAGGGACACTTTTGAATACCTCAGGCAAAAGCTGGGGTTGTTGATGCATCATCTTATTGCTGAACCTCTTTTGATTGATGGTACAGGTTCAGGGGGAGCATATAATGCATTGTTGGCATTATGGAGGATGTGCAAAAGGAGATCTTGGAAGTAGCTGCAATATGTCTCTATCTCTTTCATGGTGGAATATGGTTCTTCGTTGCAGATCTGGTTCATATTCAGGGGGAGCATAACCCTTTGCCCTTGATGTCAAAGGGGGAGAATGAAGCTGAAGTTTTGAGGTTGCCATCAAGTCCAAAGGGGGAGATTGTTGGCATTATGGCTAAAGTGTTGTCCTTGATGGCAACCCATTCAGGTGATAGATCACAGTACTTCAAGTCAGCAGCAGAGATTGATGATCAGCTATCAAATATTGAAGAAAATAAGGGGTACGCAGGTACACCTTACATAAGGTGCGTACACGCAGGTCGGTGTTACATAAAGTGCGTACATACCCGCAGTTATCCCGTTCAGGAGGTGCGTACCCCCAGTGCACACATTTCAAGGCAGAGAAAAGCACACGTGGGGTTTCTTATGTTTAACCTTTGGTATTTAGCTGACGGTTTTGTGTTATTATGGTGTCGGCCCGTGGTATTGATCCATGATTTAAGGAAGAGCTTTCCTATATAAAGCAATGGAGATCATTTGGCTTGAGCATGTTTTGTGTTGAATATCTTATGAGGGCTAGATCTGAAATATTATGATCTCTTGGGAGTAATGTCTAGATCTAAATAAGGCGAATCTACTGATGGATTGAGATCTCTTCGGCGCATGTTCAGATCTGTAGATCTGACTGTCTGGGTTATTTCTGAAGTCTTGAAATCATCTATGCCCGAAGGTACGTAGGTACAGTGAAAGAAAAGTGCGTACATACGCAGGAACGAAGCGTTTCAGGTGCGCCGGTACGCAGGCACAGAAGGGTTGTAGGTGCGGAGGTCCGCAGGCAGTTCAATGGATACAGTGTGTATGTAAGCAGGCGAGCAGTTGAGTAGGGTGCGTACGTAAGCAGGCGAACAGTTGAGCAGGGTGCGTACGTAAGCAGGCGAGCAGTTGAGCAGGGTGCTTACTGTAAGTAGGCAGTACATGGGTGAAGCTGCTTACTTCTCTTAAAATCTCTGTTTATCATTGCTGTGTTCTGGGTTTGGTTCTATTATTGTTGATCTGGTTACTACAGTTGACTGGGTGATTCTCTTATACTTGATGATCATTTGATGCTTATGGATCCAATTTGAAAATTTATGAAAAGTGGTCCTTGTAAGAAAAGAAGTAGGGGGTTGTAGCTCCCTTCCAGGAGAGACTGGAAAACGAGAGAGAGTTGTAGCTCTCTGCAGGTTGCAGCCTGCGTACTGGTAAAGGACTGCACCAGTACAAAACCATTGTAAAAGGAGTTTCTAATTTGAAAAAAGATAGAGACATATTGCAGCAGGTGGTTTTCACCCACATTGGGTTTCCACCTTACATCTTGTGTTCTTTGGTGTGACTATCTGTTTTCTTTGTTCATGCTCATTATTTTATGGTACTGACATGCAAAACTAATTCAAAGAACAAATAAGGAAGATTTATTAAAAGAATTAGATAATACTGATTCACCCCCCCCCTCTCAGTATTATTTCCAACATTTACTTTTCCATGACCAATGATTCTAGCCTTCTTGTCATCCCCCAAGAAGACATCACCACCATCATATTTCTCATACTCACATAACCACTCTCTATGGGGAGTGAAGTGAAAGGATGCACCTGATTCAATCAACCATGCCTCATGATCTACATGTGTACTTGAAGAAGCCAAGCACACATCCCCACCTTCATCTGAGGTGGTTTTCGCCTCTGCAGAAGGAGCCTCATCAGATCTCTTTCCTTTGTCAGGAGCTTTAGATTTACAGTCCCTTTTGAAGTGGCCTTCCTTTTCACATTTCCAGCACACCACCTTTACATGTTTTCCTGGAGATTTAGATCTCCCTCTAGATTTAGATCTCCCACTCAATGACTTATTTTTGTTTCTGTTTTGGGACCGTTCTCGTACAGACAAGGCATCACCATTTTGGCTCTCCATATTTTTCCGTCTCATCTCCTCCGTCAGCAAGGCTGAGACTATTTCATCAAACTGCAAGGCAGTTGCATTGCTACCTATTGCAATAACCAGACTATCCCACGAATCTAGTAGAGAACACAACAAACTGATGCACTTATCTTCATCTGAAATTTTAATATTAACATATGCTAACTGACTTACCATAGTATTAAATGTGTTCAGATGCTCTGTCACTGAGTCTCCATCTTTCATCCTCGGGTTATACAAATTTTTCCGTAGGAACAGTTTATTCACCAGAGACTTAGATTGGTACAAAGTCCCTAACTTGTCCCACAAACCCTTTGTTGTAGCTTCCCCTGATAGATTCAGCAATACTGAATCTGAGACACACAATCGTATTGTGCTCTTTGCCTTCCGATCCAACTTCTTCCATTCTTCATCGGACACTCCCGTTGGTTTAATACCTGGATCTACCTTGATCCACTGATCTTTATCCACCAACAGATCCTCCATTTTGAGTTTCCACAACTCAAAACTCTGACCATTAAATTTCTCTATCTTTCCACTGCTCGCCATCTTCTTTCACCACTAGAATCGATCTCGCAGATCTCTCACTAAACAGAGTTTACCACAGGCCTGAACAAAACCCCTCAGCAACAAAGGCATCCCCTTGAAGCCAAATCTGCTCTGATACCAAATGTAGGTTTTAACCCCATACAGAAATTACCTGCATATGAATTCTAAAACACAGAAAATAAATAATGCGAGAGCAGAATACATAAAACACATATACACAGATATTTTTCCCCTAGATCCCAAAACCGGGACTACCAGCTTGATTTTTCATTATGTTCCTTTCAATGTAATACATATTTATACATGTCAAAGCATCCAATACCATGGACCAAAAACCATCGCATCCAATACCATGGACCAAAAACCATCGCGTCCAAAAAAACATGTGCGAAAATCATGCACAAAACCATAGGTGGGTCCGCCCAATCTAACATAGGGTCCAAAACCATAAAGTGGGGTTACGAGTGCCCCTCAAACCCCCTGTTAACTATGTGGAAAGAATATAACACAATCCAACACGCATCGCATACTTGGGATTAAGACACTAGAGGAAGATTCATCCCGTAAGAGACCAGATGTGGGTCACTTCAGGTCCTTTGGCTCATCAGTATATTGTCATGTGACAAAGGATGTACGGAAGAAGCTTGAGCCGACAACAGAGTTGGGGATATTTTGGGGTACACTGATACACCTCACAACTATCAGATGTACTTTCCTACCAGTCGGAGGACAGTGGTTCATAGAGATCTCAAGTTTGATGAGTAGAAGACCATGCGAGTTTCCCTTGAGAGGGAGCTCCAACTACAAGCTGTGGAGGAACTATTGGTTCCTAAGGAGGAGGAGCCTCAGCCTGATGTGGAGCAGTTGCATGCAGAGGTTCCAGGAGTGGAAACATCCACTCAAGCAGAGTCTTCCAAAGATGGACGGAAGCGCACAAAAGAAGCTGACAAATTGTTGGAGGATGCAAGAGAGAATATGAGAGCACCATCTTCTCAGTGCAGACAGAGGAGGTCACCTGAGAGGTACACTGGATACATGGCCCTTCCTGGGGAATGTGTTGAGACCGAGCTATCTTCCTTTCAGGAAGCAGTGCAGTAGCCAATTTGGGTTGATGCTATGGTGGAGGAGTATGAGTCCATAGTTCGTAACAGTGTTTGGGATGTGGTTCCGAGACCGGAGAACAAGTCAATTGTGAGTTCCCGTTGGCTGTACAAGGTGAAGCAAGTTGTTGATTGTGGTGTGGAGACGCATAAGGCAAGATTTGTTGCCTGTGGCTTTTCACAAGTCGAGAGGATCATGTTGCTGCATTATATTTCGACAGAGAAGCAAGATGTTGACATTTTGACTAAGGCATTGTCAAAGTGTAAATTCGAGTTCCATACAAACAGGATCAGGGTGGCAGATAATCACTTTATTGTTGAGAGGGAGTGTTAAAATATGGCAACAAGAATATTCCAATTTAATTTGTTTTTGAATTAAATTGTGAATTAAAATTGAATTTAGTCTTAACTGCTACTTGAAAATAATTAATTTATTTATTTTAAATTAATTAGTTGGAGAAATTCAAGTTAGAAGTCTTTCTGAAGTCATGCAAGAGTTATTCCTTAAATTAAGGAGATAAGATTGAGTTATATTTGAGTTGTAATTAGTTAACTCAATTTGCTGAGTTAAGTCCAGTTAAATTAGTTCCAAACTGTTTGAGGAACTTGTTGGGCACAAAATCCCCCCAAAGCATGTTTTTGGGGTTTAAAGCCCAAGTTTTGACCAAATCTTTGTAAAAGCTATGTGAATTACAGGCGCAGGGCGCGAAAGTATAATAGAGTCACAGGGTTGTCCACCCTAGCTTTTGTAATGTAATGTCAGCTGGATAGACCTACCCATGGTCCGTGAACCATGGGATTATATAAATAAAGTGAAGCTCTAAGTGTAAAAGATAACGAACAAATAGGAAATGAGAAGAAAAGTATGAGAAGTATAAATGATTGAGTCGAAGTGTGAAGTGTGTATGTGGGTCGTAGAGTAGGAGAAGGCTCTGCAGCTGAGTGCGCAAAGGCCTAGTAGTCCGCAGCTGAGTGCGCAGACCCCTGCAGCTGAGTGCACAGGGTAGGTCGAGTCTGTAACCGTTGGGAGAATCAATAAAGAGAAGTTTTGCTATACTTCTGTGTATATTTTCCTAGTTTAATGCATGATTGAATATAATTTGCAATTATACTGTTTATTTATTGTGTGATCGTGTATGAATGTTCTATATTTCTAATTATAACCTAAGACATTCAAGTAGGCAAAGGTAATAAATTAACACTGGAAGATAAGTAAGATCTCGGGTAATAGTATAGAGTGCGGCACAACCCCTGATTAGGGCTACACGAAGGCAGTGTATTAGGCCGCAAGGAACGGGAAGTGCCCGCAGGAACAAACATAGGACCAGTCTTACCTCTCAGACATCTCAAGGGTGCGGAAACCTGGTTCTAGCACCCTCCCATACTACTTCGGGTGAGACCTCAGTCTGCCGCTCCGCGGGCTGTTGCCAAAAGGGCCAGTGGTACTCGGATTTGTTTGGTTAATTAACTCTGAACCTGGGTCAGGCCCCAACAAGCCAACAAATGGTTCCGTTTATAGGATCGGGATCTACATAGAGATGTTTGATGTCGTATCACTGGAATCCGACAAAGAAAGGAATTGAAGATTGGTTGGACAAAAAGATTCACGAGTTCGCGGCACAGGAAAACAGGAATCCGTGCCTGTCAAAGGAAGAGTGGTTAGACTGCTACTTATATACAGAAATCCACGAAATTTTCTTTACATCCTTCCTCACTAAGTTGTATGAGTGGATCGCAAAGCTAGCAGATAGCCAAGGAAGGGGTAAACTCGACAAACCTATTGTGTGGACTCCATAATTGGTGCGCAGACTGGAAGCATCGGAAGATAGGATCGTGTACACTGTCGATCACCGGCTCGATTAAATCATAGGAGGATTCTGTTAACACTCAGGTTGTCCTTAAGCTCCGGAAAAGGATACGGCCGAGGTAACCACAAACCAACTTTGGACTGCAGGTTCTAGCCAACCTGCAATCAGAGAGGGCTCTCTCTTTATGATTTAGCTTTGTTTGAAAAGGATTTTAGGCTAGGTCTCGAGTTCAGAGGGTTTTTGTTTTGTTTTTGGTGGGAAAATTGATTTTTCAGGTAGAGAGGCAGAGCATAGTCTAAGGGTTTCGAACCATTGGGCGTGGAGTCGAGGAGAAAACTGTTGGTGCCTTTCCTTAATAACAGTGAGGGAAAATGGAGCAAGATAGCTGAGCATGAAACAATGTTTTAGGTTTAAGGGATGGAAAGAAGTGCTAAGTAATGAGAGGCAGTTAAGAATCTCTCAATTATGCTTAACATGGGAAGATAACAGGCGCTACCTAGGGGCAGTTAAGAATCCCTAGATAATTGGCAAACACAGGTGAATCGGGGTAAACATGAGCCAGAAGGAATTCATATTCATAACCAATTCAATCAGAGGAAAACATAAAGAAATAGCAGAAATTGAGCATAGAGAGTATTTAAACTAATTCTAAGCTATTCTTTCTTTCTGCTACTTAGATAGTGGTAAACAATAAACAGAGGTAAGATGCACTTATTGCTTCAGGCTGCAGCACAAGAATTCCATCTTCATATCTCCAAAACATTCATTCACAACAGACAGTTTTCTCTCCAAGCTTTCGGCAATCTTTGATTATGGAAAAACTTAGGTATACACAGCGAGTCTCTAGTGAAATTCTCAATTGACCAACCCTTAAAGCTATACAGAGGGTGGTATATATAGGGCAAAACTATCTACAGAGTTCTTTATTACATCTTGACCTAATTAGGTCATAAAGAATAATTAATTTACCTACTCCTATCTGAAATAAATGCATAAAAATATCTCAGGCTGCGCTGGGGCGGCCGTATCAAACTGAATAAATGATGTTGTCCTTGGTAGCTTGCTGCAGTGTTTTCTGAAATAAATGTGCATGGGTTTCTGCTTCTTTGCTATCCTGTGGCTTTGAATGCCTTAATTGTGATTTGAAGGCAAGGATGGGCTGATGATGCCTGATTTGACTTCCTGGGGGCTTCATTAATGTACAGGTGCTTTGAGCCACTGAACAAAATCTTTGCTGATACTCTTGGGCATCTTTTCTTTCTTCTGATACTCTTTTGACAAAATCTGGACTGCTATTCTGATGTGCTGCGGGTCTACACGCATTGATGGCCGCTGTTCGGCCTCTATTTCTTTCAAAACTGTTTTCTGCTCCTTTCGGTATGTTCTGCGAAGAAAATGGGTCATTTTTGCGCCTTTCGGGCTTCCTGGGGGCTGCATAATGTAAAGATTCCCTGAAGATTCTTCATTTCGGCCTAAAAAATCCTGCGATGAGAACTGCCTCAAAATTGGATTCCGGGGCTCCGAAGTGCGACTTTTGCTCCTTCACGCCAAAAAAGTGCTGATGACGTCAGCATGATGTGACGTTGTACAGCGGGTGACGTCAGCGATGACATCAGCAAGATGACGTGGCAGGATGATGTCAGCATGATGTCATCATATACGGACGGTGACGTGGCATGACACGTGGCAGGGGGCCACGCAGGCAGATGACTGGACATGTGACTGAGCAGAGGGGGGTGATGTAAGCAGTGACTGTGCAGGGGGTGACGTATGCGATGACGTCACCGGGCAAGAGGCGGTAAGCGGTATTGTGGCGCACCACCTTTGGGGGAGAGCGGTTTCGTGAGGGGGGCCTCCGCCACAGCCCAGGAGCTCACGCGTGGCGGGAATACGGCAGCAATACCGCCCATCTCCCGGACGCTAAAGCTCGGGCAGCTCGGGGATGGGACGGCCCGCCAGCCGTTGATCTGCAGGGCGGATAATCCGACGGCTGGCAGCGAAGGTAATACAGTGGGGAGATACGGTGGGGGAATATTCAAAGAATATTCCTTTTTTAATAATGCGCGCGGTGGGCTATAACTTAGAGAACGGTGGATTATGAGGGTTAATAGGGGCGGGATTAATATTTTATACAAAAAACTTTGGGTTAGGGGCAGGGAAAGGGGGTTTATGGATGTAAAATGAGCGCGGTTGAAATATTATAGCTGGGACTTGGGGATGAGGAGTAAAACATGGGTTTTTGAGGGTTTTTAAGACTAGGGGAGAGGTTGTTAGCATGACCAGGTGTCATCTAACCCCTGCTATGACTCGGATGGGCTAAAACAGCCCCAGATGGACTATTTTTCCCCGGACTTATAAAAATATGGCTATATTGCCAAGGAGGGGATATTTACATAGGGGAGTTATATGTACATAGCTTTAGTAGGGGAATGGGAAAACTGATAGGGAGTTATATAATACTGTTAATAGCTAATATGAAGGTGACCAGCAAGCGCTAAGGTCGGGGACCTTAGGCTAAATTTTGGGGAAAATAACTTGAAAGGAACTGAGATCCTTGAGTGAAGCAGATCTTCACCAAGGTGACTGATATGGATGATGATGAAGCTAAAAGGAATCAAGCAGATCTTGACCTCTTTGGGGAAATTAGTAAGTGACTTGGGGTATTAGAAGAAGGGGAAGTTAGTGATGTCCAGCTTTGATCTTCTGAATGAAAATTGTCTGCACTGTGATCTGAAAAGATAAAACAGTTTGAAACACAAAATTGATCATGAATCAGCTTTCTGCAACCACAGCTACCTACCCATCCTACTTTCCTAACATTTTTTCTTCTTTTCTGATTAGGGTGCACTTAGACTTGCAGCCCTAGAATTACAATTTTTCTTTTGAATTTTTCCTATCTAAATCTACACTTATTTCTGCCAGGGCCCAGATTAAACAGTTGGGTCCCTTTGATTCTCTACCTATCTACAAAATCTGCCAAGGTTAAACTGTTTGGACAGATGCATTCTCTATATTCTACAACAGGAAAATGAAACCTAGGGAGACCAAGATTAGACTGTTTGGACCTCCCTTAAATGAAAATTCTTCAAAACTAGGACAACTCCTCAAAATGGAATCTCAGCAGTGGCATTTGGACTAGCACAGTCTCATGGTATCTTCTGGAAATATGGAACACTGCAGCTTGCCAAGTATGACATATTTGGCATGTAAAAATGTCAATCATGAAAGATGATACCCTGTTGCAACAGGAGGCTAACAGTGGCTCCACTTGGGGATGGCTTTTCCTTGTGAAAAGTCAAGAACAGCAGGTCAGACTGCCTTGATCTTCTGTTTGTTGCTATGGACTGGGAAATTCTTCTTTGTTCTGGCTGTATAAAGATATGAAACTTTGAACTATGAACAACCTCCTCCTCAACTGAGTTACTGTGAATTGTACAGCATCGCCTGCTTTCTTCTGCGTGCTTGATCTCTTATGTATAATGCTGCTGGAACATGCCTTTTAAAATAGTTTAGGGACACGAATCAAACTATTGTGTTTGCCTTGCTTTTACTCAGAGCACGGTGCTGATATAAACTGAAAATTTTGCTCTGATTTGATGCTTTTGAGACTGGAAAATTTGCATCGGCTGCGTCCTCACCGAATTTATTGTTAATCCTCAAAAAATCAGCCGGTTTATACAAAAATAAAAAACTGAGTACTGATATTTACAAATAATATGGTATAAAGGTATTTACAGAATTTGCATTGTTTCAACAACAAGGATCATGATAATGTTTCAACATCCTGCCATTCACAGGGTCTTCTTCAACAGTGTTGTCCTCCATAGATCTGAGAAAATAAGTGTTGTTTCCCTGAACAGCAGAAATTACAAATGGACCTTTCCATAGAAAATCAAACTTGGCATGTTTACCCTTGTCTTCTCTTCTTGAATCCCACTTTAGAACTTTGTCACCAACATTGAAATCTTCAGCTTTTGCTCTCTTATCAAACATCTTTTTGAGCTTTTCTTGCACAATCTGAGCTCTGTCATAAACTTGTTCTCTGGTTTGCTGCAGATGGATGGTCTGATTGATTCTTATTTGAATGTCATTCGGTTCAGCCTGAATCTCTTGTAACAGCTTGATAGTAGGGATGCCTAGGGATGAAGGAAATCTAGCCTCCATGCCATATAGTAGCTCATAAGGGCTCATTCCAATGGATCTTTTGCTTGAAAGTCTGTCTGCCCATAGGGCATTTACCAGTTTTTTGTGCCAGTTCTTCTTGTTTTCTTCCAGCACTTTCTTTATGATGTTGATGAGGCTTTTGTTAGATGAATCGGCCAAGCCATTGCCTTGAGGGTAATAGGTTGTGGAGTGGCCCAAGGTAATATGAAATCTGTGGCAAAAATTGATCATCTTTTTGGACTTAAAGGCGGCGGCATTGTCAGTGATGATTTTCTCAGGGCAGCCAAATCTGGAAAGGATATTGCACTCAAGGAATTGGATAATGATGGTATCATTGGCTTGTCTACAGGGAATGGCTTCAACCCACTTAGTGAAATAGTCGGTGGCTGTTAGAATCCATTTGTGCTGACCTGAGGAAGAGGGATGGATTTCTCCGATGAAGTCAAGACCCCATTGTTGAAAAGGTTTTTCGGTGGAGATGGGTTTAAGGGGCAGGGGCAACAATTTTCTCTTGCCCTCAAAAATTTGGCATTTGTGACATGATATGGAAAACTTTTTTACATCTGCAAAAAGAGAAGGCCAATAAAAACCAGCCCTTAGAATTTTGTCAGCAGTGGACTTCCAGTAGAGAAGTCATCCGCAATCACCTGCATGGAATTCTTTCATGACATTGTTAGTTTCATTCATGGTTAAACAATTAAGCAATATACCCTCATGATTTCTCCAAAATAATGCACCATCTATAACACAACTTTAAAGCCTTCATTTTCAAAAATCTTTTCTTAGTTCTGGACAATCATGGGGGAGCACACAGGTTTAACAATACAAAGCATATATCAGCGTACCATGGGGATTGTAAAAAGATTTCACTAATCTGTGGAGTCGCCAGCTCCGGTTCATTGTCCAGCTGGTTGATGTCTAAGGCCTGAAAATTTGTTTCGGACATCAGTTTAGCTAAACCTTGTCCCTTTATCAGCTTGGTTGGTTTTATTTCTATGTCATATTCAAGAATGTTTGCAATCCATTTACCTCTTTTGCCTTCTAATCCCTCTTGGGTCAGTGTGTCTTTTACAGCGGCGTGTGGGACGTAGGCAATTACGTGTGAATACAGTATGTACACTCTAATATCCTTGATGGCCTTAACCAATGCGTAGGCATGTTTTTCCATGATTGGGTACTTTAATGGGGCGTCTCTTAAGGCTCGGCTGAAAAAAGAAATTGGCTTTTCAGCTCCCTGCTCATCCTTTTGCAACAGGACAGCAGCTATAGTGTGATCTCATGCAAACGAAAATATGATAAAATCTTTATCAAACTGTGGGCTAGTTAGGACAGGGGTTTGTGTTAAGGCTGATTTGATACTCTCAAACGCTTGCTTGGTTTCAAGAGACCATTTTACTTTGGCATCCTTCTTTAACATGTTACTTAACAATCTTATCAGCTCAGCTAGATTTGGAATAAATCTTCTCAAGAAGTTGATTTTCCCACGGAATGCTTCTAGCTCTTTAATGTTTCTAGGAAATGGAATTTGGAGGATGGCTTGTATTCTTTCAGGATCAATTCTGATCCCATCCTTTGATATGATGTGGCCAAGTAATTTTCCTTCTTCAAGGCCAAACAGAGACTTCTTGGGGTTCAAGGAAATGCCATATTTCCTGCATGTTATGAAAATTTGCCTGAGATGCTTGAGGTGTTCTTCATCAGATTTGGAAAATGGGGTTAAGTCATCAAGGTAGACAACTAGGAAGTCATGTATTTCTTTTGCAAAAGCAATATCCATTGCTCGTTGAAAGGTAGCACCAGCGTTTTTAAGACCAAATGGCATCTTTACATACTTGAATGTTCCCCAGGGTGTAGTAAAAGCAGTTTTGTCTTGATCGTCTGGGTGAACAAGTATTTGGTTAAAACCTGAAAAACCATCTAGCAAAGAGATTCTAGATGATCCCACTACTCTCTGCAATATGTGGTCCATTTTAGGCAAAGGGTAATGGTCTTTTAGGGAGACTTGGTTTAAATTTCTGAGATCTACACAAAGTCTGATTTCACCTGTCTTTTTTCTTGTAGGAACAAGATTGGACACTCAATCAGAGAATCTGATGGGTGCTATAATGCCTGCTTCAAACATCCTCTTTACTTCCTTCTCAATCGGGGGAAGAAGCATGGGGTTAATTCTTCTAAGTTTCTGCTTGAAGGGTTTCTGGTTTGGTTTTAAAGGAATGGTGTGTTGGATCACCGAGGTGTCATAGGATTTCAGATCCTCATAGCTCCAAGCAAATACATCTTGGAATTCTTTGAATAAGTCAATGTACTTGGGCTTTTGATCAGGTGGTAAATTTTTGGACAGTTTGATCATTTTCGGATTTTCTGGTGTCCCGATGTTGTGTTCTTCTATTTCAGTGTTTATGGGCTGCAATTTCAGCTTTCTAGGCACGTCATTAGCATCAAACATATCTTCTAATGGGGTTAGGCCAGCAGGCAAAAAATTATCTTTCAAGTCAATGACCTCTGCCTCTGTTTTATCTATCTCTTCTGTCTGTGTTTGTTTCAGTTGTTCTATGTTTTCTTTGTCAAAAATAGTTGGTTTTGTGATTTGCTTGACTGTTGCAACTGTTATATCTTGTTGATTTTCAGTTGTTTGGTGTTATGTATCTGTCATAGCATCCATGTCAATGTTAATATTTGAAAATTCATGCTCAAGGGTAAGGAAACTGTTAATTTGGGCATCGTTTTTGAATACTTGCCAATCTCTGACGTTGTTTGGGACAGTAGGCCTATGTTTTATTTCAGCTGTGAAAAGATGGTTTGGGTCAAAAGGAAGTTTACATGTACTAGCAAAGGTGGCTAGGCTGTGTGCATGAATGTTGTGATTTCTGGAAATCTTGTCAAGCTTGAATTCGGTGAATGCCTGGAGTATGTTTGTAGCAGCGGTTCTATAGGCTCTCATTCTGTTGTCATTGGTAACAAAATTACCTTTCATCTGTTGTATAACTAGATCAAAGTCACCTAGGATAGACACTTTTACAGCTCCTAGAGTTTTAAGCAGTTTAAGGCCTAAAAGCAGAGCCTCATACTCTGCCATGTTATTTGTGCATTTGAAGTTCAGTCTGTAGGCATGACCTTCTGCATGGTTATTGTATGTGTTGTGAATCCAGACACCTGCCCCTGCTCCTAACTTGTTAACAGAGCCATCAAACTCTAAGTACCATGTGATTTCTTGCTTGTGGTTCGTAGTAAGAGTTTGAGCTATCTTAGGATTGGGCAGATTTAAACTTTCTGTTTGAGGATATTCTTCTGGTAGGCTGGTTGCATCAGCTTCTATGACAGTTTCGTGGGTATGCGCAACCGATTCTTCATTGATGTGTGCTCGTTGCTCTAAAGCGAAGGGCTCATTATCAATTGAAACATTTGTATCATGATTAAACAAAATAAATGAATCCATATCAGAGTGGATTGAGTAAATGGGAAAATTTTCAGGCCTACTCTCACTACTCACCACATATTTCATCAGTGTTTCTCTGTACAATCTCTTTGGTTGCCCAAAGACTGAAATAGTGGCGTACGAAAGGTCTAATTGAAGGGATCCTTGTAACTTTGCTCCCCATGATCTTGACAGGAGCATACCGTACTTTGGTGGGATGTCATCAACCACTACATCCATGAGAATGGTCTTGTTGGGATATTGGACTAAGGAGACACACAATTCTTTGATGAGGCCTAAACATTTCACTTGACTTGAGTCAAATGAGTACAGATCTTTGTAAGGTCTTGCAACATCAAGATTTAGTTTTTCCATAACTGCTTTGGGCATAAGATTGTGTGATGCCCCTGAGTCAAACATAGCATTGTGCAAAACCTTGTCATGTATATGCAAACTGACATAAAAGGGTGGGATAGGTCCATGTGTTGATTTTCCGTTAACTTCTGGGCCAAACAGCAGCTCTGGGGTATCGTCTAAAACATTTACATCATCCTTGTTTTCTGGAATTTGAAGTGACTTTTGAATTTGCTGCCTATATACATCATGTTTAGCCAATTCTGAAAGAGGAATGGCTATCTTGAGTTTTACTATCTCTGCCTCTAAGTTAAATGGCTTTTCCAGTGGAGTCTTGGTGTTGACAATGGCAGTTGTTTCTGCTTCCTTTGAATTCTCAGTGATCTGCTCTTGTTTATCAGCGTTATGGGAAGTTTTTGCTTGCGGTTGTACAGTTTCAGGAGTGCTTTTTGGGCTATTGCTTGAATTTTCTTTTGAGGAATGGGGTGGCAAAGGCTGTTCAACCGAAGGCTGCGAATCTGTTATGTCTTCTACAGTCACTTGATGCGGGTTTGGAACAGGTATATCAGCTGGTTCTGTTGTGACAGCCTTGCCTTTGATCTTGTTTGACTGTTTGCTATCCTTTGTTTTACTAGGTTCGGAAATGTCAATGGTCCTAGTTCTCAGCTTATATTGTTTGTGTACTTCATACACAGCAGTATCATAACCTTGTTCAAAATCAAAAGACTCACCAGACTTGGTCTGAAACTGATTGTAATCGGGTTCATATTGGTCTTCTTGGGACAGGACAGTTTGATGCTCACCCTTTAGATCCATTAAGTTCATGTGAGTGTCCTCTATGGGTTCAGTAGAAGTAGATCCTTCAACATAATTATCTTGGAAAGGGGGTCTTATATCATGGTCTTGGTTAGGCCTACCAGCATTTGTGTTCTATGTTTTTCTAAAATTTGGGTTCCTTATGGTATTAGACTGTTGTCCTTCCCATGATGCTTTTCTCTCAACATTTTCTACTCTTTCTCCTAGCCTTTGCAGGCCATTGATAATAGCATCAAGCTTCTGGTCAAAGGTTGAGGGTTCTTATTTAAATGTGGTTCTTCTTTCCATTCTAGCTCGATTTCTTTTGGCAATTAAATTGGCTTCTACGCTGACAGCAACATTTTGCATGTCTGCAAGGGTTTGAGGAGCTCTTTATTTTAACTGGTATGCCATATCCGGGTCGAATCCATCGGGAAATCTGTACAAGGCCAGATCAGGTGGAGGCCTTAAGTTCTGTGGTATTGCGTTATATACATTATTGAATCTTGCACAGTACTCCAGAACAGTCTCTTGAGGACCTCGTTTGATCGTATCATATTCAGCTAGTATGTGCAAGGGGTCTTTCTTTTTCTCCCATCTGTTGGTAAAGGATTGGTAAAGCTCATCTGGGGTGGTTATGGAATTTGCAGCAAATGATCTGAACCAAGTTCTTACATCACCTGTCAAACTCTGAACAAAAATTCTCATCCTAACACTATCATCATCTATCTCATAGTTTTCAAAATAGTCTCGCATGTTTTTGGTATGTTGAATGGCTGTGAAAGGACCGGTCCTGTCAAAATATGTGATTTTAGATTAGTAGTCTTGAGGTAAAGCCCCAGCATTAGCAGGTAATTGCAGGGGTGCATATCTATTAGCCATATTGGCAGGTATAAGTGGAACAACAGGGATAAGTGGAACAACTGGAGTGACGGGGATCACAAGAGTAACTGGAACGCTGGAAACAACAGTGGTGTCAGTATGTGCAGTGAATGAAGGAGTGGAAGGAGTACTACGGGATGTAGATGATGAACTGATGGAAATAGGGGTTGAACGGAACAAGACCTTGACAGGAGTTGGAAAACAGCGAGGGTAAGTTGTTTCAGGGCTCAAATCATCAAAATTTTCCTGTCCTTCTTGCTTCCTAAGAATTTTCGAGATTATATTAGGGTTTTCAAAAATAGCTGGAGGGTTGGGGTCTAGATTTGACCTTGTATATCGTGGATTTTTCTTGGGAGCCAGCTTCCGAATTGTTTTTTGGGTATTTTTCCTAGGAATGTTTTTGTAATCGACAAGGGACTAATTAAAATATGAGACAGCTTGTTTGTAACTTAAAACTAGCATGAAGATTGACTGAAGAAGCATTTATTTACTCATGTTAATGCAAAGCAAAAACAGTCTCAAAGGCTTCCTGGCTGACATTCAGGCTTCATCTGTAGTTTTAAGAGATAAACAGCAATTGGAAAGTTTGATTTATGGTCTCAGCAGAGATTTCTTACCTTCTTCGTGAAACTATCTGAAGAAGTTCCCAGTGGAGCTTTCCAACTTAATCAATAAAATTTTCTGAGGATTAGAGTCCCCAGTGGAGTCGCCATTCTGTTAACACTCAGGTTGTCCTTAAGCTCCGGAAAAGGATACGGCCGAGGTAACCACAAACCAACTTTGGACTGCAGGTTCTAGCCAACCTGCAATCAGAGAGGGCTCTCTCTTTATGATTTAGCTTTGTTTGAAAAGGATTTTAGGCTAGGTCTCGAGTTCAGAGGGTTTTTGTTTTGTTTTTGGTGGGAAAATTCATTTTTCAGGTAGAGAGGCAGAGCATAGTCTAACGGTTTCGAACCATTGGGCGTGGAGTCGAGGAGAAAACTGCTAGTGCCTTTCCTTAATAACAGTGAGGGAAAATGGAGCAAGATAGCTGAGCATGAAACAATGTTTCAGGTTTAAGGGATGTAAAGAAGTGCTAAGTAATGAGAGGCAGTTAAGAATCTCTCAATTATGCTTAACAGGGGAAGATAACAGGCGCTACCTAGGGGCAGTTAAGAATCCCTAGATAATTGGCAAACACAGGTGAATCGGGGTAAACATGATCCAGAAGGAATTCATATTCATAACCAATTCAATCAGAGGAAAACATAAAGAAATAACAGAAATTGAGCATAGAGAGTATTTAAACTAATTCTAGGCTATTCTTTCTTTCTGCTACTTAGATAGTGGTAAACAATAAACAGAGGTAAGATGCACTTATTGCTTCAGGCTGCAGCACAAGAATTCCATCTTCATATCTCCAAAACATTCATTCACAACAGACAGTTTGCTCTCCAAGCTTTCGGCAATCTTTGATTATGGAAAAACTTAGGTATACACAGCGAGCCTCTAGTGCAATTCTCAATTGACCAACCCTTAAAGCTATACAGAGGGTGGTATATATAGGGAAAATACTATCTACAGAGTTCTTTATTACATCTTGACCTAATTAGGTCATAAAGAATAATTAATTTACCTACTCCTATCTGAAATAAATGCATAAAAATATCTCAGGCTGCGTTGGGGCGGCCGTATCAAACTGAATAAATGATGTTGTCCTTGGTGGCTTGCTGCAGTGTTTTCTGAAATAAATGTGCATGGGTTTCTGCTTCTTTGCTGTCCTGTGGCTTTGAATGCCTTAATTGTGATTTGAAGGCAAGGATGGGCTGATGATGCCTGATTTGACTTCCTGGGGGCTTCATTAATGTACAGGTGCTTTGAGCCACTGAACAAAATCTTTGCTGATACTCTTGGGCGTCTTTTCTTTCTTCTGATACTCTTTTGACAAAATCTGGACTGCTATTCTGATGTGCTGCGGGTCTAATCACGCAATGATGGCCGTTGTTCGGCCTCTATTTCTTTCAAAACTGTTTTCTGCTCTTTTCGGTATGTTCTGCGAAGAAAACGGGTCATTTTTGCGCCTTTCGGGCTTCCTGGGGGCTGCATAATGGAAAGATTCCCTGAAGATACTCCATTTCGGCCTAAAAAATCCTGCGATGAGCGATTTGGCGCAAATCGCTCATCAAAAACTGCCTGAGAATTGGATTCCGGGGCTTCGAAGTGCGACTTTTGCTCCTTCGTGCCAAAAAAAGTGTTGATGACGTCAGCATGATGTCAACATGATGTGACGTTGTACAACGAGTGACGTCAGCAATATGACGTGGCGGGATGACATCAGCATGACGTCATCATGTACGAACGGTGACGTGGCATGACACGTGGCAGGGGGCCACGCAGGCATATCACTGGACATGTGACTGGGCAGAGGGGGGTGATGTAAGCAGTGACTGTGCAGGGGGTGACGTATGCGGTGACGTCACCGGGCAGGAGGCGGTAAGCGGTATTGTGGCGCACCACCTTTGGGGGAGAGCGGTTTCGTGAGGGGGGCCTCCGCCACAGCCCAGGATCTGATGCGTGGCGGGAGTACGGCGGCAATACCGCCCATCTCCCGGACGCTAAAGCTCGGGCAGCTCGAGGATGGGACGACCTGCCAGCCGTTGATCTGCAGGGCGGATAATCCGACGGCTGGAAACGAAGGTAATACGGCGGGGAGATACGGCGGGGGAATATTCAAATGATATTCCTTTTTTAATAATGCGCGCGGTGGGCTATAACTTAGAGAACGGTGGATTATGAGGGTTAATAGGGGCGGGGTTAATATTTTATACAAAAAACTTTGGGTTAGGGGTGGGGAAAGGGGGTTTATGGATGTAAAATGAGCGCGGTTGAAATATTTACAGCTGGGACTTGGGGATGAGGAGTAAAACATGGGTTTTTGAGGGTTTTTAGGACTAGGGGAGAGGTTGTTAGCATGACCAGGTGTCATCTAACCCCTGCTATGACTCGGATGGGCTAAAACAGCCCCAGATGGACTATTTTTCCCCGGACTTATAAAAGTATGGCTATATTGCCAGGGAGGGGATATTTACATAGGGGTGTTATATGTACATAGCTTTAGTAGGGGAATGGGAAAACTGATAGGGAGTTATATAACACTGTTAATAGTTAATATGAAGGTGACCAGCAAGCGCTAAGGTCGGGGACCTTAGGCTAAATTTTGGGGAAAATAACTTGAAAGGAACTGAGATCCTTGAATGAAGCAGATCTTCACCAAGGTGACTGATATGGATGATGATGAAGCTAAGAGGAATCAAGCAGATCTTGACCTCTTTGGGGAAATTAGTAAGTGACTTGGGGTATTAGAAGAAGGGGAAGTTAGTGATGTCCAGCTTTGATCTTCTGAATGAAAATTGCCTGCACTGTGATCTGAAAAGATAAAACAGTTTCAAACACAAAATTGATCATGAATCAGCTTTCTGCAACCACAGCTACCTACCCATCTGTTGGGTCCCTATAATACTAGTGATTACCCCATTAATATTGTAGTTACACCCCTTATTTATATTGGTGTGCCCCTATTACCCCCATATTGTTATTTTTGTGCCCCATAGAATCCCTCTATTGTTATTTTTGTGGCTTTATATTATTATTGTTAGGTCGGTTGGATTATATTGTGACTCCTTAGACTCCTATATATAGAAAGGAGGTTTTGTCATTTGTATCATCCAAGAATTGTTCATTTATGTAATGTAAAGGAGGTTTCCCCCTCGAAGAGGCTGAATTTTAAGGCGTGGATCTCTCTTTTCTATCTTTTTGTGAGCTGGTTTCATAACATTTGGTATCAGAGCTTTGGATTCTAGGGTTTCGCTGCTCCAAACAGGTCATCGTGGCATTTTCGCTATAACTTTTTTTCTGTGACGTTTCAGAAGTCGCAAAAAAAACCCATTTGAGAAGAATTGGCGCTGAACCTTGGGTCCGAATTTCAGAGCTTTTCGCGCGATATTTTCGGAGATATCATCTGAGGAAGTTGGTCTTTTTGCAGACTCCTGAATTACATTCAAAACAGGTGACCTGGGGAAAATTGTCATAACTTTCTCTCTGAGGATCGGATTGAAATTTCGTAAAAAGTTACAGAAAGAGGACGGACTGTGGTTTTTTGTATGTGTGTTTCAGATTCAAAGGTTGAAACAGTGACTTGTGGCACGTCGTACAAGTTCGCTCTACTGAACCAGTCTAAAAGCAAGTCACTGTGGGAGATTTCACATAACTCTTCCTTGGAGAATCCATTTTGGCTCAGACTTGTGGCGTTGGAAAGAGGACACAGAAGGCTACTACAGGTAGAAATTTCAGAACTGGATGATCCGAAATTACAGAGATACATCAGATTCAATATCAGGCTTCTATAAAGTGAAAAAAGGTGTGTAGTTTTTTTTTTTTTTTTTATGTAAGCTTGGTTTAACGGAATTCAAAGGGCATAGTAAAGCATTATTATCGGTAACTGATGCCCCGAGGAAAGAAAATGCAAACACCTAGTAAGGAACCTGAAAGCTCTAGCATGACTCATGAAGAAGAGGAAGAAATGCTACATGATATATCAAAATTACAAGAACAAGTGCAACAAATGTCACGCTCACAAAAGCTAACAGAAGCTAAGATAAGTGGCGTGGAATCTAAGATAAATGGCGTGGAATCTAAAATAAATGGTGTGGAATCTAAGATAAAGGGCATGGAAGCTAAGATGGAGGATTCGATGGTAAATTTGAATATAGATTTGAAGACAGACATGGAGGAATTGAAGAACTTGCTACAAGAAATGGTCACTAATGGTGAAAAGGTAGTAAAGGAAACTCATGATGAGAACAAAAGAAATGTTAATCATGATTCCATAGACTCTAATGTTGGATCGAAGACTCACCATGTTCCAAAAATCGATATGAGGAAGTTTGATGGCAAGGATCCCACCACATGGATATTACAGATGGAGCAATTCTTCGATCTCAATAATGTGCAAAACACACAAAAGGTACGTATGGCAACTTTATATTTGGAACCAAATCAGTTTGTATGGTATCAATGGCTTTGTTCTCGTAAACAATTTATCACTTGGGCAATTTTTACGGAAGAATTGATAGCACATTATGAGGATACAAAAAGCAACACTTTTTTTAGCCAATTGATAAGTCTCAAACAAAAGGGTTCAATAATGGAGCACATTGAGGAGTTCCAAAAATTGAACATAAGGGTAAAAGATATTCCAGAGGAGCATAGGATTGATGTGTTCATAGGGTCTTTAAAGGATAATATCCAACATGATGTGCGCCTTTGGGAACCTGATTCATTAGAGAAGGCATTCAGGTTAGCAAGAAAAATGGAAAGCAAAATTATGGCAACTAGGAAGCATACCATTCACAACTATAAAGATGGAAGTGTTGTTGCCCATAGTCTTCCACAACCTACAAGGTTGACACCACAACAATTGGAAGAAAAAAGAGCAAAAGGGCTTTGTTACAATTGTGATAGCAAAAACACAAAAGGTCATAAGTGTGCTGAGAAGAAATTATTCTACATAGATTGTGAAGAGGAAGAAGAAAAGGAGCAAGAAAGGTCAAAAGAAGAGGATATATTCCAGGAACAAAGCCTAGATGAAGAACAAATAAATCCGACCATATCTTGTAATGCATTGGCGGGAATTACCACTCCTCAAACCATCAAGATAGAAGGACAAATCAAGAAGAAAAAGGTAATAGTGTTGATTGATTCAGGAAGCACCCACAATTTTATTCATTGTAGGGTAGCAAAAGAATTGAATTGCTTCCTATATCCAGCACCAGAGTGTCAAGTGATGATTGCAAATGGAGGAACAATAAATTGTTCTGGAAAGTGCCATAATATCAAGCTATCCATGGGAGAATATGTATTGACTAGCCCAATGCTTTCCATTCCAATGGGAGGTGCTGATGTTGTACTAGGAGTCCAATGGCTACAATCCTTGGGTACAATAGCTTTTAATTTTCAAGAACTTTTCATGAAATTTTCTGTGGAAGGAAAGGAAGTTGAATTAAGGGGTATTGCAGGGAAACCAGGAAAGATAATCAGTGCTAATGGCATGACAAAGCTTCTAAAAAAAGAGCAAAGAGGTGTAATTGCACAATTATGTTCGCTAGATGTTTCCACATTGGAATCATCTATTTCTCCAGATCTCCAAAAAGTCCTGGACAATCATTCCAAGGTATTTGAGACTCCCAAAGGTCTCCCACCTATGCGTGATCATGATCATGCTATTCATCTGATTCCAGGAAGTGTTCCTCCAAACATCAGGCCGTACAGATATCCATATGTCCAAAAAAGTGAAATTGAACGTATGGTTGCAGAAATGTTAGAGGCTGGTATAATTCAACCGAGTCAAAGTTCTTTCTCAGCTCCAGTAGTATTGGTGCACAAGAAGGATGGATCATGGCGCATGTGTCCAGATTATAGGGAGCTCAACAAGCTCACTATTAAAGATAAGTTCCCCATTCCTGTCATTGATGAATTACTGGATGAATTGCATGGATCAATTTACTTCACCAAGTTGGATCTTCGTTCGGGATATCATCAAATCAGAATGAAGATTGAAGACATTCCGAAAACGGCATTTAGAACTCATGAGGGTCATTATGAATTTTTGGTCATGCCTTTTGGCCTTACCAATGCACCTTCAACATTTCAAGGTTTGATGAATTCAATTTTCAAACCATTCCTTAGAAAATTTGTGTTAGTATTTTTTGATGATATACTAATCTACAACAAGTCTTGGAAGGATCATGTTGAACATGTTGACAAGGTGCTACAACTATTGGAGGAGAAACAATTATATGCAAAAAGATCCAAATGTTTCTTTGGAGTCCAGGAGGTGGAATATTTGGGTCATATTGTATCTCATGAAGGAGTTAAGGTAGACCCTAGCAAAATTAAAGCCATTAAGGAATGGAAAATCCCCACATCCATAAAGCATCTGCGAGGATTTCTTGGGTTGACAGGGTATTATCGCAAGTTCGTTAAGAATTATGGGAGAATAGCAGCACCTCTAACAACATTATTGAAAAAAGATTCATTTTCATGGACTCCGGAAGCAACAAAGGCCTTTAAACATCTTAAAGAGGCAATGTGCCAAGCACCGGTCTTAGCTACACCCGACTTCACAAAAACATTTATTGTGGAATGTGATGCTTCAGGAAATGGAATTGGTGCTGTTCTAATGCAAGATGAAAGACCCATTGCTTTTGAAAGTCGTCCAATCAAGGGAAAGTTTTTAAGAAAAGCTATTTATGAGAAGGAAATGTTGGCAATACTCCATGCACTTAAGAAATGGCGACCCTACCTAATGGGAAGACACTTCAAGGTAAAAACGGATCATGATAGCCTTAAATACTTTTTAGAACAAAGATTATCCTCTGAAGAGCAACAAAAGTGGGTCACAAAGATGTTGGGTTATGACTTTGAAATCATCTACAAAAAAGGGAAGCAAAATGTGGTGGCAGATGCACTCTCAAGAAAGGATGAGGATATGGAAGCATTGTTGTGTGCCATTTCTATTATCCAACCAGATTGGATAAATGAAGCAAAGGAGGAATGGAAGAATGACGAAGAAGTGTGGGCACTTATTCGAAAGCTACAACAAGATTCCAGTACTTCTGATACATTTAGCTGGCAAAATTATTCATTATGGTACAAAGATCGCTTATACCTCTGTAAGAATTCCCAGCTAAAACAAAAGATTCTTATGGAATTGCACACTTCTCCCTTAGGAGGGCACTCAGGATTTTTAAAAACTTACCACAGGGTTAAGAAGGAATTTTTTTGGGATGGCCTTAAATCAGATATTCAAAAGTTTGTGGTGGAATGTTTGGTTTGCCAACAAAATAAAGTTGAAACAATTAAGACACCGGGTCTATTACAACCCTTATCCATTCCAAGCCAACGTTGAGAGGAGGTTTCAATGGATTTTATCACAGGTTTACCCAAGTCTGAGGGAAAGAGTGTCATCATGGTGGTAGTTGACAGACTTACCAAGTATGCACACTTTTGTGCATTATCACATCCATTTAAAGCCAGTACAGTTTCTACTGCATTTATGGAAACAGTTCAAAAGCTACATGGAAACCCAAAGATTATTGTAAGTGACAGAGATCCCATTTTCACTGGAAATTTTTGGACAGAATTATTTTCTTGTCTTGGTACTCAGTTAGCTCATAGCTCATCTTATCATCCTCAATCTGATGGGCAAACTGAGATAGTAAACAAATGTTTGGAAGGATATCTTCGTTGCTTTGTATCTGATAAACAGACACAATGGGTCAAATGGTTGCCTCTGGCTGAATGGTGGTATAACACTTCCTTCCATACAGCAACAAAAATGACCCCATTTATGGCACTTTATGGGTACCAACCACCATCAATCACATCATATTTAAGAGAAAATTCTAAGGTTCAGGCAGTGGAACATCACATCAAACATCAACAACAAGTCCTCCAACTCTTAAAGGATAACCTCGTGTTGGCACAAAATAGAATGAAACAACAGGCAGATCAACATCGCAGTGAAAGAAGTTTTGATTTAGGTGATTGGGTATTCCTACGGCTACAACCATATAAGAAAATGTCCCTAAAGCAAGCTAAGAAGGATAATAAATTATCACCAAAGTATTATGGTCCGTACAAGGTGTTGGAAAAGATTGGTACTATGGCATACAAATTGGAGCTTCCTGCAGCTTCTCGATTGCACCCAGTTTTCCATGTTTCATGTTTAAAGAAGGTTATAGGCGACAAGCTCCCAGTTCAAACAATATTGCCAGAACTTGACGAAGAAGGAAAAATTATATTGGAACCGGAAGCAGTCACAGAAACAAGAACTTGACAGCTACGAAATCGATCAATTTCAGAGTATCTTATCAAGTGGAAGAACTTATCCGCTGAAGATTCCACATGGGAGGATGAGAATTTTATGCAGAAGTATCCAGAACTGCTCAAGCGTTGAGGACAACACTTTTTTGAAGGAGAGGGGCATGTTGGGTCCCTATAATACTAGTGATTACCCCATTACTATTGTAGTTACACCCCTTATTTATATTGGTGTGCCCCTATTACCCCCATATTGTTATTTCTGTGCCCCATAGAATCCCTCTATTGTTATTTTTGTGGCTTTATATTATTATTGTTAGGTCAGCTGGATTATATTGCGACTCCTTAGACTCCTATATATAGAAAGGAGGTTTTGTCATTTGTATCATCCAAGAATTGTTCATTTATGTAATGTAAAGGAGGTTGCCCCCTCGAAGAGGCTGAATTTTAAGGCGTGGATCTCTCTTTTCTATCTTTTTGTGAGCTGGTTTCATAACACCATCCTACTTTCCTAACATTTTTTCTTCTTTTCTGATTAGGGTGCACTTAGACTTGCAGCCCTAGAATTACAATTTTTCTTTTGAATTTTTCCTATCTAAATCTACACTTATTTCTGCCAGGGCCCAGATTAAACAATTGCGTCCCTTTGATTCTCTACCTATCTACAAAATCTGCCAAGGTTAAACTGTTTGGACAGATGCATTCTCTATATTCTACAACAGGAAATTGAAACCTAGGGAGACCAAGATTAGACTGTTTGGACCTCCCTTAAATGAAAATTCTTCAAAACTGGGACAACTCCTCAAAATGGAATCTCAACAGTGGCATTTGGACTAGCACACTCTCATGGTATCTTCTGGAAATATGGAACACTGCAGCTTGCCAAGTATGACATATTTGGCATGTAAAAATGTCAATCATGAAAGATGATACCCTGTTGCAACAGGAGGCTAACAGATTCATCACCAAATTTGCGGTAGATACTTTAGTCAGTTATAGCGAGGCAGAACAATGCTTCCTGAAAAGGACCACGAGGTAAGTACGTTAAATCTTTGAACACTTGGATTAAAATGCTATTGTGTGAAAAGTGGGTCATGTGAATAAATTGATGTTTGGTGCTACGCGAAGTGGGAAAATCTACAGAAACGAAGGTAGCACAGAACTAGAGACTAGCCCCTTGATTTCACCTCTGCAAGGGGGTGAAGAAGAGCTCGCGAAGGTCTCTCCAAGAAGTGTGATCAATCTGATAAGACGGAGAATTTTGCGCATACCACCCCCACCCACACCACCACCAGTGTCACCATCTTCACCCCCGTCTTAGCCCATACCACCTCCTCCACCACCGCGATGCAGTATGGAAAGCGTGATAAAGCTACCAGTGTTCAAGGGAGTAGGCAATGAAGATCCGGACCAGTTTTGGTTCGTAATAAAAGCTGTATGGGAAGCACAGGCTGTTACGAATGAAAATATAAAGAAGACAATGTTGATCAGCACTCTGCAGGATCGTGCGCTAACCTGGTACAACAAGCATTCCAATGGCAATCCGAATGCAAGGATCGTAGATATCCAAGTTACGCTAAACAAATAATTTATCCGGCCAAAGTTAGAGGCACAGCCAATCATTGGGTTTAAGGAAATCACAATGCTGCCAAGCGAAACCTCGTGGGAATTGGATCAAAGACTGAAGTGCACAATTCGCGAAGCAAACATGACACTAACAAATGGCAACATCGCGAAGCAAACAAGACACTAATAGATGGGCAACATCGCGAATGGTTCATGGCATCGTTAACGCCGCATCTACGAAACGCGATGTTGCAACAAAGGCTAACCACTTAGGTTGAGGCTTTGGAGGCCGCGATGAGATTGCATGAGAATCCGATACAAGATCCTAACTTGGGAATTCCGCAGATTCACACGCAGTTGAAAAACTTGTGCTTGGAGATGCAGAGTTTGAAACAAGACAGGACATCCCGCCCAGAGATGTGTGATGAGGTATGGTGCGTAAAATGCAAGGGCCAGGGGCATGACAAGGATCATTGCCTGGTGTTCACAAATTACCTTGCAAGAGGAGGGCCAATGCCACTAATATTGGAGGCACAAGCAGGACCAAGCGTGGCGCCTGCACTATGGCGCACGATTTGTCAAATAGGAGGAAAGCATGCTACAGATAACTGCCATTTATTGTAGAAGTATACACAGAATTCACAGCAGTTGTTCTGTAATTTCTGTAGATCAGTAGGCCATGATGAGTGCACCTGTAGAAGTTATGAGCTAATGATGTATCGAACTCCTACTATAGAGTTCAGGCCGAAACGCAGCCCCTTGACCAGAACATAGGGATGGCGCGAACGGATTTCAGGGGCGCGGATGAGGCAGAGGTGGAGAGGAGCCATGAAGAGGTCGTGGACGACTGATATGTTACGATTGCAGAAGGCTAAGGCATTATGCCCACGATTGTATGAATCCAATGCGACCATCATGCTTGTATTTTACGTTGTTTAACCATGAGACGGAGGATTGTCCCACACTGATAGTGAGGTTGCGCAATAAAGGAGCACTCCAGCCTCCCCGACTCAGAACCTGCAAATGATGAGGTCTGAGCCACGCGAGGAAGACTCTAATGTAAATGTCGTGCTCCAGAGTGGTATTACGATGGGGGATGACAAAGGCAAGCAGCCTGAAGAAAGTACTTGGGTTCGCAAGGCTCCAACGAAAGAACCAAAATTTTATTTGGAGCACGCTAAGGAGACCTTCATGGAAGCTAAGAAGAGCTTCGTTGATGCCTCCACTTCAGGAAGTAAAGACAGACTAGAGCTGGAAATGGACCCATCAATGCTCACTACATTCTTGGAGACATGCATGAAGTTGTTGCGCGACAGCAAGACTATAAAGGGGTTGTAAGAACTCATAACTAGATGCGCTACGACCACGCCAGGAGAACCGCGCGTAGTCTGGAAGCTCGGAAAGCACACAACGCGAACAAGAAGGGAGATGAGATTGACCACACAGATCGGGGAATATGAGATGGAACAAGTGATTTTGGATCTAGGATCGAACGCGAACGCCCTGCCAAAGCAGACATGGGTGTGCATGGGTAGGCCTGCATTGCAATGGTCTCCTATCCAACTGCGAATGGCGAACCAACAAAAGATCCTACCTATGGGGAGATTGCAACGAATCATAGTAGATATCGAAGTAGCAAGCGTGCTAGCAGATTTCGAAGTGATAGAGATTGTTGATGACAGCAATCCCTACCCCGCACTATTGGGAACAGATTGGGCCACTGACATGAATGGAGTGATAAATCTAAAGAAGTGCAAGATGATCTTTGAAAAAAATTCATTGTGCGTAGTGGTACCTTTAGCCCTGCAGAGGGATTGTGCTACACGGAGCCGGTGCGCGACTACGATAGCAACAATGACTTGGACTGCATCTACAAGATAACCGCGCGGGAGAAATACTGGGTAAATCCAACTGCAGATGGTTGAATCTCATGGGAGCACGAAAGCTCCTGCACATCAGATTCTGACAAGGAGATAGAACGTTTGCAGAACCAGTTACACAAGTGTTTGGTCAATTTAGTGTATTCTAAATTGCTATTTAAAATGTCAATCCGGGATTCATAAACTAACGAAGTGAAGTGTACTATATGTACAAGATAACCATTTTCTTAGCCTTTTGTCGTTTTTGAGTTTTTTAGTTTGTTTTTGGATTTATCTTTTATGGATTCTCTAGTGTGTGATGGCAAAAATGAAAGTTAAGTATGGATGGTGATGGTGATTTCTACAGTGGTTTTCCAAACTTAAAAGTGTTCAAAAAGAAAGCTCTAAAATAACTGTAATGAAATCAATTCTTAAGAGGAAGTAAATGTATCAAACAGTGAACTAATGACAATGGCCCAGTATCCTTGCTGCTGTATGAAAAAGAAAGTAAAAACTGAACTTAAAGCAACTCAAAAACTAAAAGCAAAGCAACTAATTCACACTACTTCAAATCTTCTGATCCTTTACCCTTCAGCTCAATCTACCTTATGGGAAGCAATCATGAATAAGCTAAGCAATATGATATCTAAATTGCAGGAAATTAAATTGCATAAAGGAAACTAATCACACTACTTCAACTCTTCTGATCCTTTACCCTTCAGCTCAATCTACCTTATGGGAAGCAATCATGAACAAGTTAAGCAATATGATATCTAAATTGCAAGAAATTAAATTGCATAAAGGAAACTAATCACACTACTTCAACTCTTCTGATCCTTTACCCTTCAGCTCAATCTACCTTATGGGAAGCAATCATGAACAAGTTAAGCAATATGATAACTAAATCACACTACAATAAGTAATATTCTGATTCCTTACTAATAGAGTCACTTGACTATAGAAAGAAACCATAAACAAATGAGTAGTATGATGTCTAAGTAGCAAAAAAATAAATAAGCAAAACACAATTTGAAAAATGACAGTGCTGGAATTAAACTTCAGAAAATGAAAATTAGCAGGAAGGACAAGATGATCTCATATGTCAGTTGTTTATCAAAAAGATGAAAATTTGCCCGAGCTGCCTAAGAAAACCTGTAGAAAAGTATTGATCAGCTGACAGCTATAAGAAAACATAAATGAAAATGTAAACAGCAGTGAATTAAAAACATCAAAATAGCATGTTATATACAAGCTACTAATTATGAAAGCAGAAACATAAGAAAATTAAATGAGAACTATACAGGGCTTTAGTGCGCAGGGGCCCTCTGCCACCTCAGCCAGTCAACGAACAGTCACAAAAACGAGCTCAGGAAAGTAGTCTTCTCATGTATTAAAGCAGCAGAAAAATATGTAAAACAGAGTGCAGTGGGGTGATAATAACTACAGTTCAAAAATTACATCTCCAAAAGCTTCTATACAGCGTTTATCAACGCGTTATTTATAATGAAGAAGTGTTGTAACTAACTAACTAAATCCTGTGCTATTAACTTCGTTGCCAGAGACACGTAGATCTCCTCAGCCCGAGATCTAGTGTAACGGTCATCATGTCCATTAAATCTTCGGAGTGGTAGCTGTTGGATTCAGGTTATGAGGTTGATCTCCAGGTGTGCCGATATCTCCGTGAGCTGAGGACTGTGCCACGTAAACTTTTACGTGCTCAAAACAGAGACATGCCACCGCTAAATTCCTTGGTTGGCTTTGCCTTTGACCCTTGTTGACCGTGACCTTTTATGGATGATTTAGCTGATCTGAAGGGACACATTCCATATACCCGTCACCGGTAGCTTGCCCATGTGGCTCGTTTCTTCATAGGACACCTGTAGCATAGCCTTTAACAAAATGGCTGCGGAAAACTGTGCTGGCTGCGGAAACCTGTGCTGGCTGCGAAAACTGACAAGTTTCCGCAGCTGCCTGAACAAAAATTTAAACCAAACAACAGTCATAAGCATAGTTATAAAACCATGTCAGAAGCTCTTTTTAGACTATAATGCAATGATTTAACAACTTGGTGGATGAAGTAAGTGGAAAAAGAAGGCTGAGAGGGTGTACAGGAAGGTGCAAGTTTGAGGCTCAACATACCCCCACTGTGAAGGTGTTGCATGTCCTCATGCAACCAAAATTTAGTCAATTCTCTCTAATCCATATGTTCTGAGGCTTCTGCTAGGACATCTAGCCCTCTTTTCTTCTTCTTTGGTGCTAACATCATCCTGGGTTTCCTGACTAGATATTTGAACTTGAGATTAATCAATGTTTTGCTTAACTTTTTGCACTTTTTCTTCAGTTTCCTATTTTTCTTTTGCCACAGTCCTAAATGGAGCATAGTGTTATCATGGATAATCTTATCTACCTTGCTCTGCTCTTTGAGTGTTTCATTTTCTTGCTTGATATGCCTATTTATGACTTCTAATTCAAATACCTCCTGTTTCAAGGACTGAACTTGTGCATCTAGTGGCAGAGTGGTACTCGGACCTGCAGCTGATTGTTTTAAGGATTCCAGGTAGTTATATACCTCTTGCTGATTAGGATCAACCTCAGGTGTCTTTCTTGGACTAAGCTCAAAATCTGGTGGAGGAGGAGGACTGCTCTCTCTTTCCAGCCGAAAAGGGCTTTCATCATGTGGAGGACTTGGTTCAATGCTTGGCTAAGCTGGAGATTTCTCAAGTGTCTCTTCACCTAAATCAATAAAGTGAGGTTGTTTTTCTTGGGTTTTACTCACCTTTCCTCTTAGCCTAGTGCTCCTCCTTAAGTATGGATTAGTACTCTTTTCTTGTGTACTCTGTTTTCCTTTTTGCTTTTTCTTTGCTATAGCAGCAGCCTGAAGATGTACTAATCTTTCTGACAATGGTTGATAATCCTCCTCTATGGATTGCTCAGGGGATGGATAGGCTTCTTGGATGGTTCTTTTGCCTTTTTCTTTCTTCTGTTTCTTATTTTTAGCTCTACCTTCTTCTTCTTTTTGGACAGTTTCTTGAGTTTCTATAGTAGGGGAGTCTTGGACTGTAGTGTTCTTTTCTCTCCTCCTACTTTTCCTTGGAATCTTTGGTGGACTACTTCCAGAGGCCTCAGATGGCTCTTAGAAGTAGTTTCTTGTCAAGAATTGCTCCCAAGTATCTTTAGTTTTCTTCAATGATCCTCAATAAGAATTTTTATGAATCCATGATGGTAGAGATGAGATTCAATGTTGCCTATGTGTTTTTGAACTGTAAAACTCATCTTTTTCAAACTCAATAGCAGAAAATGAAGCAAATTAAGAGTGTGACCCTCTAGGAAATTCATCATCAGTCTAGCATGATACATATACATAGAACCAAAATGTCCTTCACATGTGATAAATTTCTGGATAACTAATAGTAGACTAGACCATTCCTCTTTTAGTGCATGAATAGGGATGCCTCTTGTAAATACGGTGGTATCCATATCTTGATTTTGTAGCATGATTCTCCATATCTGATCGTCCACACTTCTATTTTTAAACCACCTTTCACCTTCCTGAGGTAGGCCCGTGGCAGCTGCTACTGTGGCCTCAGTCACTGTGAACTTCAAGTCTCCAATCTCCATTGTTTGTCCATCAAAAGACCGTGCAAAAGCTTTGGTCACCTCCCTGTTATGGCCTTTAAACTTTTGGATAAATCGTAACCATCTGGCTTTCTTCAGCAATTCTTTAGTTTGAGGATAACCTTCCAAGTATTTCGGTCCTTCTGGCTCTGCTCTCAGTAATTTTCCCATCCTCTGTTTTAAATTTCAACTAAGAGCTCTTCTGCGTTGTGAGGGTTCAGAGGAAAAAAATGGCTCGGTTACAGGATTTAGGATAGACTCTAGTGGCTGCAATCGGGCTTTAGAATAACTGTAGTGGCTGCAATCGAAAATGGAGAACAGGGAATGGAAGTACCTGAATTACCGAAGGAATAGAGGGTGAGCAGCAGTAAACAAGTTCAAAATAAAATGCGGATGCATGCGAGGAGTATGGTATTAGTGGAGTGGTAAACGAATGGAGTAACGTCAGGATTCTTTTGAACCGATGATTGTGTATGAAATTTTTACACGTCTCAACAGACGGCTGCGGAAATTACGGCTAAGAAGAACCGTAACAAAATAGGTCACGTCTCAAAAGTACGGGTAATAAATGAAAGTGCAGTCAGTCTTGAGTTTAAACTCGGAATAATCATGAGACCGTTGGAGAAATGAATGCAAGGTGTGTGGAGTGATATCGTGGAATAGGAGTGGTAATGGAGCCATCGTATCAAATCATTGCACATAGTAGAACTTGTTATGATTTGATAACTATGCGTAATTATGACTTGAATTGTTATTTGATAAAAAAAATTGATCATACCTTTGGAAACTTTGTCATTTCTTGCTCAAGGCTTCTAACCAATTGCTCTTCCTTGATGTCTTGGAGATGCCCCATGTCTTTAGCTCAATTACTCCTGCATTTCATGATTATTGCAGTAACAGTTGACTGTAAATTTGAAAACAGAGTGATGTTGGCTGCGGAAATCGTTTCTGGCTGCGGAAACTGCTTCTGGCTGCGGAAACGGCTTCCAGCTGCGGAAACTGAGACAGCACCCACTTAACTGAACAAAGATAGTTAGAGAAGAACTAACTGAATGAAAATAGTCCTGAAAGGGACTTTTATTGATGAAATGAAATGGAATGAGTGGAATGAAATGAAAATGAAGTATGAAGTGGAGTGAAGTGAAATGGAAATGAGAATGAGATGGAGGTGAAGTGAAATGGCAAATGAGATGGAGTGAAGATGGAAAGAGAAGGAGAGGAGATTTTTTTTTGGAAAATATAGTGTCAGGTGTCCCTGATTTTCACTCTACATTTTCTGTATAAGACCGCCAATCTATGGTTGGTTTTCAGGCTTATACGATTTTATTTTTTATTTTTTTTTCACTGAAAGAAACAAAGGCTAGGCTGATGGGGGAGAAGGATCCTTCTCCACCAGCCTTATTGCAGAATTCTCTTGGAACATTTTGAAAAATTCCTCTTTTGAGAGTGGCTTATGATAAATTTTCAATCGGTGGCCATTCACAATGAGAGGAGTTTGAAATTCATCAATGGTCTTGATTCTTACCGCTCCATTGTTAAAGACTTTGTCAATCTCATATGGCCCAAGCCAATGAGTCTGAAATTTTCCTTTAAAGTCTTTAAACTTGGAATCAAACAGTAACGCCCAATCTCCCTCTTGAAATTTTCTCTCTTTGATGTATCTGTCATGCCACTTAGTTCTTTGATGTTGAACTAGATCAGTCCTTAAAATTGCATCTTGTCTGATCTCATCTAGCTCATTCAGCTGCTCCATTTTGTGCTTTTGGGTTTCTGATAGATTCATCCCCAACTGGACTGCCATCTTGAAAGTCTTGACTTGAAACTCAATGGGGAGCAGGGCTTCTTTTCCATAAACAAGTTCATAGGGAGAATGTCCTGTTGTGTTCCTCCATGTAGTTTTGTAGGCCCATAAGGCTTCAGGAAGCCTTTCTACCCAATCTTTTCTGTGTAGATGAACAGTTTTGGTGATGATGCTTTCAAGAACTTTGTTTGTAGACTCCACTTGGCCATTTGCTTGCATATGGTAAGGAGTAGATTTTCTGTGCTTGATTTTGTATTCTTCCATCAGCTTCTCCATCAAGTTAGATGTAAATTGACTTCCCTGATCTGTCACAATTTCTCTTGAGACACCAAAACGAGTAAAAATATCCTCAAAAAGAAATTGAACAACTGAATTTTCAGTGGCAAAAGGCAATGCTTTAGCTTCTACCCATTTAGTGACATAATCAGTGCATACCAATATATACTTCTTTTGTCTAAATGGTGGATTAATGGGTCTAATGAAATCTAAAGCCCATTTTTCAAAGGGTTCGATGAGTACCTGTGGTTGTAATGGCATTTCATTTGAAAGAGTCGGTCTCCCAACTCTTTGGCAGATGTCACATCTTCTGACATATTATTTTGCATCTTTGAAAAGGGAAGGCCAATAATATCCTAAAGAAAGGATTTTATAGGCTGACATTTTGTCAGCAAAGTGTCCACCGCATGGTTCATCATGACATGCCTTGAGGATGTCAGGCATTTCATCTTCCCGAACACATCTTCTGATCACACAATCTAGCCCTGTTTTAAACAATTCATTAGAAATCCATGAATAACTTGAACTCTCCTGAATAATTTTTCTTTTTTCACCAGGAAATAGATGTGGAGGTAGCTTCCCTGTAACCAAATAGTTAGCAATATTTGCATACCAAGGAGTCTTAGTAGTTACTGCAAACAAATATTCATCTGGAAACTTATCCTCTACAGGAGAATCTTCGTTATTATTTTGGATTCTAGACAAGAAATCAGCTACTGTATTTTGTTTCCCTGGTCTATCCAACACAATAATATTGAATTCTTGTAAAATTAAGAGCCATCTTGTAACTCTGCCGTTAGTAACAGGTTTATTCATGAGATATCTAATTGCAGAATGATCAGTATGGACAAAAGTTTCATAGCCAATTATATAGTTTCTAAACTTATTGATTGCATGAACAACAGCTAAGAACTCTTTCTCAGTCACAGTATAGTTTAACTCAGTGGGAGTAAAATTTTTACTAGTATAGTAAATGGCATAAGGAACTAAATCCTTTTGCCCCAACACAACTCCTAGAGCTATATCTGAAGCATCTGTGGAAATATGGAAAGGAAGTTTCCAATTCGGACCTCTCAAAATGGGTGCTTCAAATATTCTTGTTTTCAAAGTTTCAAATGCAGATTGACAATCAGGATCCCATTTGAATTCACAGTCTTTTGTAAGTAATTTGAAGAGTGGAGATGTTATTTTGGTGAAGTTTTCAATAAATCTTCTATAGTATCCAGTAAATCCAAGAAAACTTCTAACATCTTTTTGACAATTTGGAATAGGCAACTTGGAGATGACTTCAACTTTGGATCTATCAACTTTAATCCCATCTCCTGAAATATGATGTCCTAAAACAATCCATTCAGTAAACATTATAAAGCATTTTTCATGACTTAATGATAAGTTTGTTTCTTTACATCTTATAAGGACTTTTTTCCAAATTCTCTAATGCCTCTTCAAACGAATTACCATAAACTGTAAAATCATCCATATAAACCTCTACACAATCATGGATTAGATCGGAAAATATTCATAGTACTGCCCTTTGAAATGTTGCGGGTGCATTACATAATCCAAAAGGAAGTACTCGGTAAGCAAAAGTTCCCCATGGATAGGTAAATGTGGTCTTGTCGTGATCTTCAGGTGCTACCTGAATCTGATTGTAACCACTAAAACCATCCAAAAATGAAAAATACTTTTTGCCTGCTAAAGTATCTAATACCGTATCAATAAAGGGTAAAGGAAAGTGATCCTTCAAAGTTGCTTTGTTCAATTCCCTGTAATCAATGCATACCCTCCATTTACCATTCTTTTTAGGCACTATAACCAAAGGAGAAACCCATCGGCTATCTGAAATTGGATAATTGAAGTTTACATTAAGTAACTTTTGGAGCTCTTCTTTCACTATCTCCCTAAGGTTTGGATTCATCCTTCTTTGAGGTTGTCTGATTGGTCTACTGTTTTTCTCAATGTAGATGTGATGAATGCAAGTCTTAGGGTCAATAACTTTCATATCAGTATATTCCCATGCAAATGCAGTAGAATGTTTTTGCAAGATTTTGGTTAGTTCTTCCTGTTGTGATCTTTCCAAATTTTTGTTGATATTCAATGTTTTTCCTGGAAAGATCTCAATGGCGGAACTACCAAACTCTTCCATAGAGAAAAGATACATTTGTCTAGATGATAAATACTCAATGTCGGAATCTAACTGAAATTGTGTGTGGTCATATTCTGAAAATGTTTCAAAATTTTCTAATGTGTTCAGAATTTGACTATCTTCACTAACTTCAGAAATGGTAAAGACAGGTTGTATAGTATCTTCATCATCAATCCACTCATTATCTCCTATTTCTGTAATTGCTTTTGCCGGAGGATACAGATTGAATTTCTTTGTCGAATTACCATCAGAAATATACATATCCCCAGACCTACAACTGATGAAAGCATCGGTTGTGGCTAGCCAAGGTCTTCCTAAGATGAGAGAGTGTCCTCCTAAATTACTCTTGGGGGTTAAAATCATGAAATCTACTGGATATTCCCAAGATTCTAAGGAGACTGAAATGTCTTCTAATACACCATCTGGTTTAATTATTGATCGATCTGCAAGTTGCAGTAAAGTAGGTGTAAAGAAAAGGTTAGGAAGTTTCAGTTGTTCCATAGTCTGTCTACCCATAATGTTGATAGCAACCCCTAAATCAATCAAAGTATTTGGAATTTCAATCCCATTGATATGTGTTTTGACAATTGGACTATCGGGGTCTACATATTTCTGCATAGTAATTTTTCCCATCATGATGTCTGCAATTTTCCCTACCAGGTGGATTCTTCATGTGTCTCTAGGTTTCCTTACTGGTCTTTTAAGACTCATCTCCTTTATTGTTTTTGCTAGAATAGGAATCTCTTTAATGGCTTGTAACAAGGGAATCTTGATATAGACATTCTTCAATTCATCTAGAAAATCATAGTCAGGCAACAAGATTTGTTTTTCCACCCCTTTGTCAATTTGTAATCTTTCAGGAAAAGGAGGTATGGATGAAGATGCAGGTTGCTCAACTATAGGAGTTGTGGGGATTAGCTCTTTTTCTTTTTCTTTCTGAGTGTTTGGGTTTTGAAGAGATGCTTCAGAACCCTTATTGGCTTCAAGAGATTCTTCCTCAGAAATGCTTTGATTTTGGGCATCTATAGAAGGTTTATCTAGAACTCTACCAGATCTGAGTTGTACATCATTGAGAGGAACAATCATATAAGCAGGAAATTGTTGACCTTCTACCATCTAAGCATTTTGAGGGTTTTTATTATTGGGGTTTGGCAATGGCTGAGAAGAAAGTTGATTTGACTTCTATTGGAATGGAAGCAAGAGTTGAGAATTTGGGTTTTGTTGAGAGGGTTGTTGTTGTTGAAATGGCAATGATAGTTGTGGGTTTTGATTTGGAAGTTGTGGAGTTTGTTGGTTTTGAAAAGATGGAGGATACTGATAAAATTGAGCAAATATCCCATAAAGATTTTGAATACCTTGTACCCATGATTGAAAAGGATTTTGCAGTTGGGACCAAGGTTGTTGCCAAGGATTCCAATTTGGTGGGGGTTGAAAGTTAATAGAGTTGTTAAACCCTTGATTTTGTTGCCCCTGCCAAGGTCTCCTTGCAACAAAACAGAGAGACTCAATTGTATTTGGATCTTCTTGAAAGACAGCTTTGAGCCCAGGAATTGAAGGACATTCCTTGGTCTCATGATTCTCTGAACAAATCGCACATGTTTCTACAACTTTTGCATCCAAGGGACATTCCCTGAGAACATGTTTTTTCCTACATTTTGGGCAAAAGATGGCTAAAGCTTCAGCTTCTGCTTTCTGCTTATTGTGGATCTTAAGAGTGTCTAGTTGCTCACTAAGACTCTCTAAGATATCAATTTTGAATTCATCAAGCATATTGCCAATCTCAGCCCTACTTACTGATCCAGTTGCAGATTTGTTTGCTCTAATGAGAGAAGGATCTCTAGGCCCTTTTCCAGTTTTAGATTTTCCTCTTGAGAGATGGACACAGTTCTGCTATGTCATGAAGTGGAAGTTGAGATATGTCTCATTTTCCCATCATGTTCAAAATATCTATCCATTCATCTCTAATGGCTTTTAATAGAAGGGCTTTCAAGATCTCCTCATCTAAGTTACTCATTTTTGCTCTTTTCAGATTGTATTGGAATCTTTCAAGTAAATCCTCCAAGTTTTCATCTTCTCTTTGTACCATTTTAAATACTTCATCCTTGTGGTTGTGTTGTGCCCTACAACAACCCCCCATTTCATATCATCTTTACTTATAAAGATTAACGTATGAAATGGGTCCCTTGAAAATTTAATTGGTATCAATATTTTTGTTCAAAAGAGGTCCGATAATCTAAGGAATTCATTTCATAAAACCCTTTTTGAAAAGACCCTAAAAAAAAAAAAATAAGGCAAATCTTTGTCATTGCGATAAAGCGATCGCAAGATCGCATATCGCAATGACATAAGAAATATAAATAAGCGGTACATTGATTACCCCCGATGCGATATCGCAATCGGCGATCGGCAACACTTCATACACATCTTAAAAAACACACATAACATAAGCACCGACGCAACGCGATATCGGCGATCGGGTATCGGCGATACTCCGTATGCGGTCAAGGCAGTTTAAGTCATTTACTCTGATCCGATGCGATTGCGCAATCGGTAGTCGGGAGCATCCCATGCACATTAATAAGGCGCTTAGGTCTTACCCCCGATGCGATGTGATATCGGCAATCGAGAAATTGGCAATTCATTCTAAGTGCACCTTGTCATATTTTCTTCGCGCTAATCCAATGCGACGTCGCAATCGGCGTTCGGAGGATCCTATGCTTATGATTATATAATGCCCATTCTCCCCATGCGATGCGATATCGCTATCGGTGGTCGGAATTTCAAAAGGTATAGCTTGAAGATCTAAAGTGTTATTGATTTCCGATCAATAAAGCGCGGATTTCGAAAAAGCCGTTAAATGGAGGGATAAGGTGATGTATTCATATTTAAAGTTTTGCCCCTTCGATTAACGATCACCTGCGCTCAACCGCCAAAATATCCATTGCACGCTTAAGGGAGTCATTCAACCGGATAATGGTGTAATAAGAATTTAAGGAGTAGCAGGCCTTAAACGGCCATTTAATATATCTGCAATATCTGCCCATTGATTGGATCCGCAGCCATTTTTGAGAATTAATCTCTCAGCACGCTTCAATTGATATATCTTTCCCACTATGAGTCCTCATCATTATATTTCTATGTTACGGTTTTTCTTGCCTTTGTGCAGAATTCATCTTCTAACAGAAGCCTGAGCATGATGGGAAAGAAATCTAAGAAGACCGCGGGTTCCGCTGCTACATCAGTTGCAGGCCAAGCTGCCACAGATAAAAAGAAGGGCTTAATATCGGATACTACATGCACAGGCCTTACTAGAGCTACATGGCAAGGCACATATAATTTGATTGAAGTTGAACAACCAGAGAAGGCAGTGACAGAAGCTACTGCGGATCCTACTCGCAAGTCTGAGTCCACTCTCAAAGACTTAGCCGACTCTTTCCTTCACAGGATAGCGGCCAGAGAACAGATTCTCCCCTACACAGACGTCGTGCGATGGGCAATTAAGGAAATTCCAATCCTCGACAGAACTCTTTGCACCAGAGATGGGAGGATTTTTGGATCGTTCAAGCCAGAACATCTAAGGCAAATGTATCATTTGCCTGAGCCAGAGAAAGTCTATAACAAGACGTTCCTGGAGAAATTTGCAGCTGATAATGAAGTAGAATCCGAACCCATCCGGGATTGGAGGCAGAATCCAGCCAAACACAAGCACGAGTCTTCCGGTAAGTACTCAGTCGATTCTTTGGCTTCTCCCTATTGTTATGCGGGGATAATGATGTGTAGGCTATGGGGATTACATGACTCTGCTAATTTTACCATAGAGATGGTTCCTCTAATGGAAGCAGCAGTAAACAGCATAATTATGGATTGGGCTACTATTCTCTCTGATAAGTTAGCCGTAGCTGTTCGTGATTTTAGAAAAGGTTCTGTTGTTACTGAAAGGAAAATTCCCCCGTTTTATTACAGTGCATACATTTTAGATACGTTATGTTTTAATTCTGAGTTTCCCGTCCTTGGTTGGAGGTGGACTGCCCAAGACCCCTCACCCATTCATATATACCACTAGAAATTGTGGAAATCCTCTTACAAGGACCATTTGTATCAAATCTGCAATGGCTTTATGGTTCCCATTCATTATTCTATTTTTGATAAGCCCATTCCTAGGATCTCCTACCTAGCTTCCTTTGATTTGCCGGCGGTAGCTAGTTGGTTTGGAGAAGAGAGATTTACCTACATTAGAGTTTTTGGCAGCCAAGCCAATCCACATGTTCTCCCTTTGTATATTCCAGATAAACTGCTAGAAAGAGAGGTCTCCTATCAAATTATGGCAGAGAGTACTACACAGACTCTCAAGAAAGAAAAGAAGAGGGGCTGGCCCTCTTTTCCCTTGAGAATTGGTGTATATACTCTGCATGATCTCAAACACGCAGAAAAGGAAGCCACAAAGATGCAGTCTTTAACCCTGGCCACTATCCCGAATAGGCTATATGATCCAAGCAAACACGCCTATGCTGCATTAGAACAGGCCAAATTAACCAAATTTGATCATCAAGAAGATTGGTTTGACGACCTATTTGTTTCGAATGAAAAAATAGGTCAAGCTAGAGAAATTGCTCGATTAAAATATAATGATCAAGGGGTAACTGAGTTCGATAAACTTAGGGAGCAGAGGTTGCAAACTCTGCCTCTAGATTTACTGGCAACAACCCCAGCGACGTCTTCAAGCGAGTCTGGTCGGCAACAGTCAAACCAGCCTCCTGTTATAACAAAAGATCAAAAGAAACAACAGGAGGAAAATCAGAAGAAGCAACAGGCAGAAATGCAGAGAAAAGAACAAGTGGAAAGGCAAAAGAAAGAGGTAGAGGAACAGCAGAAGAGGGAACAAGAAGAGAAACAGAAAAAAGAACTGGCAGATAGGCAGAAAAGGGAACAAGAAGAACAGCAGAAGAGAGAACAAGAAGAACAGCAGAAGAAAGAGCAGGAAAAAGAGCAGCAGAAGCAAACCACCGATGTCAATATAGACACTACCATAGACCCCAAATTATTTCAAGAATGGCATCAATTTCATTCCATCATCAGTGGATTGGAATGTTCAAAAGATGGGGACACTTCTAAGACAAATAATACGCAGAACATCACTTCTCCTCAGGTTCTAAGCGGAACCAGCGGCCCACCCATTTCCCAGGATGTTGAGGTAATTCCTAAAGACCCTTCAGATCAAATTGTCCTCCAAGTGGAAGACATTCCTCCCTTGGACGTTTTCTACAGCCCACGGCATAGAGCAGTTGTGAAGCGATCAAGGAAAAGACGAAGGATTGATCAACCTTCTGTCTTTCCAGAGCAAACAGTCACGGGAAATGTAGTATGGAAGGAGGAATTGGACCCCTCCGATGACCTAACAAAGCTGTCGCAGTATGCAGGTGCCTATTCTGCAGCAACTATCGACAAGGCATCGGAGGTAAGTCTTCTGTTGAAGACTAAGGACCAAGATATTTTTGCATTACAGGCAGAGGTGACCGAGGCAAAACAGAGGGTAGCACAAGCAGAGGAGCAGTTGCTGGTACAACAACAAATAAATAATCAATTAACCCAGCAATTGCAGGAAGAAAAGCAGAGGATCGACCAAAGCGCGATCCAGAAACAAAAAGAGTTATCAGAGGCATTGGCACAGTTGAGAACAGCAAATGAGCTGATGATGAAAACAAAGGACGAGCAAATAGCTCAATTATCATCACGGCTCGATGTCATAAAAGGCACCCAAAAGGTGGAGTAGTTCAGAGCAGAAGCATCGCAAATAAACAATGCTCTAATATCACAGATTAGACTCCTGTGTAATCAACTCACTGAGGCAGAACCATTGTGCGAACTAACTACGTCCATCAATCAGCAGGTAGAGAAGGCCAGGAATGAGTTGGACCAGGCCGATGAGCTCATAAGTGGATATCTTGACTGGCAAGATTCGGATGTGGGAAAAGCAGCGAAGTTGCCTAGAATCCAAGAAACATATAAGGACATACTCTTTACAGAATGGCACACTCAAGTGATGAAAGCAGAAAGGGTGGCTTCAAGATGTAAATTAACTGCAAGCAATATGATTGATCTAGTCAACAACACCCTCTACCTGGCAAACATGATCTCCGAGTGTAGACCTGGAAGGATAACAACAGCAAATGTGATTGAGCAAACAAGTTATCCTGACTTAGAGGAGAAGGGAAGATTAATCGTTGGGGTTAACACTTTGACTTTTGATGCATATTGGCTCTTTCTGATCAAGCCACACACACAAAGGTCTGCCCTCAAGTGTTTAACTGATGCACTCGGGTGTATAATTCCCGATATCCAAGATGCCACATACGCTGCTCAGCTCAGTTCGCGCCTCAACAAACCGCCTGAAGTAGAACCAATGCTAGCGATAAATCAGCTCAGGTTTAAAGGCAAAGAGCCTACCTAATGAATCATTGCTGCCGACTGCCAGATCGTTCCAAGAAATAGGATCAATAGTTATTGATACCAATTATGTAGGATTTCTGTTTATTAGATATTTAGATTAGCTTAGTATTTATAGACCCTTTCATTGTTTTGGAAAGGGTCGTAAAATTTTGTAATAGACTTAAAGACTGAAGTTTGCACTACTGTGCTTCAGCCTATATTCTTTTATGAAACTCGACCAATCGTTCTTAATTTGACAAGGAAGTTTCTTTATGCAATTGTGCACTACTGTCTTTTGTTGGAGATGTTTTCTGAGTTGAAGGAAGAACTGTGACATAGCGATTGATATACGGGAGTGTTAATCAGCATATATGGTACTATTATCTGTATCTGTATTCATTCCTTTTTATATAAATTGTTGTGTAATTATTCTTGCTATTGTTGAATACATGTATGTGCTGTAACAGCAAATCTCTATCTCATTCCACTATTGGATGTTTTGTGATATGCCTTTTTCTTTAATCATGCATGTAACAATGATATAAATGATGAGGTGTAGTAACTTCGCTGTTATCGCTTTGCGTAACTATTTATGCACAGCAGTCTTGAATGATTTAATATCTATGTTTTAGAGATGGAGTCATCTATATGCCTGTCTTAAAAGCACAAACCATCAAACGCTACACTTTAGAAAATCGATAAGTTCCCGGGATAGATCATAGTTACTATATTTTTGCCGATAGTGTTAGTTATTCGCGTATCGCCAACATATTCTATAAGTCATTCATTCATCCCTTCTACCTATATTTTTTGGGAAACTGGTCCCATTATCCCCAGTCGGAGCCACTATTCCAAACGGAAAAGGAGCTGTATCAAGGTCCGGACCGGGTGGTTTCCCCTATGTTGTTGCAGCGATTTTCGAGGCATCAACATAATTGGCGCTAGAAGGAGGGCCATCAACTGTGAATGGCACATAAGTCCAAACCTATAAGCCATTCTAAGAGTAATTCTCCCTCCGAATCCCCTCGACCTTCCCATTTGCACACTGGTTCGCCGGTATCCAAACAAGGAGAAGGGGAATCAACTACCACTGCTCAAATCCATCATACCCCAGAACAATTAAGTCTTGAATCACCTGAAGTCCAGTCTCTAATCCATAAACTTCAGAGCTTCTCAATTTCACCACAGAAATCTGAGGTATCAGAAAGCAGTGCGACTTCGCAGTTCAATCTAACTCATCCTCTCACCAGACTTCAGAGCGAGAAACTCGGTATTGAACCCACTGAGTTCCCTCTACCCAAAAGGAAAAAGGCGAAGAAAATTACTGAAGGATCTGATAGTGAAGAGCTTTCATCCACATCCTCCATTGCACCTTCCCCTCTGCGAAGTCAACCATCCACTCCCCCATTACAAATTGTCATTCACCAGGGATTAGAAGCCTCAAAATCCCAACCTGTTCACTCCTCATCATTAATCCCTTCCCATACATCTAGAATTCCAACAGTAGTGTCAACCACTGTCGCTATTATAATGGCAGACCCATGGACTAGGCCAGGTGCATTCAACATGCCTGCACCATTGCATGATCTACCAGATGCTCCTGAAAAATGGCTGCCTAAATTTAACCCAGATGACGGGACCCAGGCTGAAGAACACATTAATAATTTTATGTTAGCAGTTAACTTAAAAGGAGTGACAGAACAAGATGTTGTTGTAAGACTCTTCCCCTACACCTTACAAGGATCAGCAGGATCCTGGTATTTTTCCTTACCCTCTGGTTCAATTACCAGTTGGAACACATGCCAAGAGCAGTTTCTTACCAAATATGGAGATGATAGGTCCTTAGCTACTTTAATAAACGACCTCTCCAATCTGAGAATAGAGCATAGGGAACCAATAAAGGAGTTTAATGCCAGATTTAATAAACTCCTGAATAAAATCCCTACAGCTTCCAAACCAAGTGAACAAATTCGAAGCGAATGGTATATTACCGCCCTACCTGCCAACATAGCCATTTTTGTGGACAGGGCTGGGAAACCTACCTTAGCTGAAAACATGAGAGAAGCACTTGCTGTTGAAAAGCGCATCAACGCTCTAGAGAAGAAAGCTGCTCTAGAAGATAGAAAAGCTAAAAAAGTCTCATTTAAAGAGGATTCCAAGAAGAAAACCCCAAAGGACCCGTATGACATGGAGGGTTTACAAAAAGTCCTGAAAACGTTGTCTAACGAAATGGTTGAAATAAAGAAGCAGGTGGCCGAAACCTCAAACAAAAGACCATTTAGGACTTTTAAGAAAACTGAAACAAAGCCACCCAATGTTATATCTAACGCAGATTCAGAGCAAGAAGAAGAGGAAGAGGAAACAACCTCACAAACCGATGATGAAGAAGAAGTAGCTGAATGCCACGGAATGTGGGATTTTATACTCCCAAACTCTGATACTGAGAATGAAGAAGAAGCTTTTCCTGTTACTACAAGAAGTAAATGTACTTCTGAACCTACTCAGGCAAATTCAAAGAAAAGGAGTGCAGGTGCAACCACAACAAAGGAAAAAGTTCCCCCAAAGAAGTCGCCTGTAGTTATTCCGCAAAACCAGCCTTCAACTTCTAATTCTCCTTCAACATCCAAAACATTAGTGGTATCCGATTCAATGGAATATAATATTGTTGATGATATGAAGAAAACCAAGGCAAACATAACTATGTTTGAGCTTAGTAAGTTAAAACATCAGCAAAAATTACTTCTTAAAGAATTGAATGTTGTTCCCTCTACTCCCCTTCCCAGTGCAAAAGCTGCTAATGATTCAGGCCAACCTCCTCCAGGTATGGTTGAAGCTACCGATTCAGTTCTAATTGGAGATAGATCGAACTCTCATACTCCACCCTTCCTGCTGACCTATGAGATTTATAACAGAAACCTGCACAACTATTTAATTGATTCAGGGGCATCATCTAATATAATGCCAGCTTCAGTTTGCTCTAAACTGAACATTGAACCCCAGAAGTCTGCTATTCATATTGTACAGTTAGACAGGACCAAAGTGCAGGTTGTGGGAGAAATTAATTCTGTAACTATCAGGTTGTCTGCCGACCCCAGGATTGTACAGAGGATTGATATCTTAATCGCTGACATACCTGAATTTTACGGTTTAATTTTGAGCAGAGATTGGTCCGAAAAATTGCATGGGTATATTTCCACAGATTGGTCACATATGTGGCTTCCATATAAGGGAAAGCCAAATCAAATAAGGATCGATTGAGAGAAGCATATGACCCACACAGTTACTGAATTTGAGCAAGAAAACCAACCTGTAGCGTTCAACAACAACATTTTGGGGAACTATTCGTCAGAGTCATTCTTTGGCAACTTTCTTGCCCAACCATCACCTTTTTCAGTTAATCATTTCACATCTCAGATTGAAAATTTTTCACAAACTGATAATTCTAGATGTTTTAATGATGCTGAGGAAAATGTAAATATTTTTGTTAATACTCCTTTATTTTGGTCTTTATATTTTGATGGCTCTAATTCCAGCGAGGGCTCAGGAGCAGGATGCATTTTGGTTAGTCCACAAGGAGAAAAGACAATGTTGTCTTGTAGGTTAGAATTTGATTGCACTAACAACACAGCCGAATATGAAGCTTTAGTCCAAGGATTATATAAAGCAATCGGTCTCAAAGTGCAATATCTAAAAGTATTCGGCGATTCGGAAATCATTGTTAAACAGGTGAGGAATGCAATTCATTGTCTTTCAAGTCACCTCAAGCATTATCAATCGCTAGTACAGGATCTTACCTCACACTTTTCAGCATTTAACATTTCCTCCATTCCTAGGTCGCAAAACTCGGCAGCCGACCTACTAGCCAATGTAGCTTCTAAACTTCTACCTTCTGAAGACTATAGCCTTGATAGATTTTCTGTAGAATTACTTTTTAGACCTTCAATTCCTGACAATGTCACTAATTGGAGAGTATTTAACCATGATGAAGATATCTTGCAGTTTCTAACTTCTGAAAAGTCCTATGACAATCAAGTTATTGAGGAAAATAACCATGATCTACAAATGAAAGAAACACCTCAAGAAAATTCAATTCCTAAACCAGTGGTAAAGCTCGAAGATCTTTATGATATCAAAGACAGGTTTAAACCTGTAATTAATGCAAAGCTTCAAAGTTCTACCCTTAGGTTTGAATTGATAAATCTAGGCACTGACCATGCTCCTCAAAACATCAATTTAGGATTAGGACTTTCTGTGGAAGAAAAGGAAGCATTTATTAAATTGTTAAGAAAAAACAAACAAGTCTTTGCTTGGAAGTATGATGATTTGAAGACGTATGATACATCTATTATCCAGCATACCATTCCTATGCTTCCTGATCAGAAACCGATTCAGCAAAAGTTAAGGAAAATACATCCAAATTTGGAGAGCCAGATAAAGTCGGAGCTTAACAAGCTCTTGAAAGCCAAGTTTATTTTTCCGGTCCGACACTCAAACTGGGTCTCTAATATGGTGCCAGTCAGAAAGAAAAATGGCGACATTCGAATCTGTATTGATTTCAGGAACCTGAACAAAGCGAGCTTGAAAGATAACTTCCCATTACCTACTATGGAGCAAATACTCCAATCAGTAGCAGGCTCGGAATTGATGTCCTTTCTTGATGGATTCTCAGGATATAACCAAGTTTTGGTTCATCCTGATGACCAACTTAAAACCACATTCAGAACAAAATGGGGAACATATGCATATCAGAAAATGCCTTTTGGACTTATAAACGCAGGAGCGACATTCCAGAGAGCTATGGATATAGCCTTTAGAAGGTTGATTAATCGAACAGTAGTCGTCTATCTAGACGATATTACTGTATATTCTAAGAAGAGATATAATCATTTGCATGACTTAAATCAAATCTTTCAGCGATGCAAAAGATATGGTATTTCTCTGAACCCAAAAAAGTCCTTCTTTGCTCTTGATCAAGGAAAACTCTTAGGCTTTATTGTGTCCAAAGATAGCATTTATATCGATCCTGATCGGATCAAGGAGATTTCTGAAATCCCTTTCCCACACAATAAAAAGTCGATGCAGTCATTTTTAGGCCAGATTAATTTTGTTAAACGATTTGTTCCAGATTTTTCTCAAATTGTATTACCACTTCAGATAATGATCAAGAAGAATTCAGTCTTCAAGTGGGGATCAGAAGAAAAGCAAGCTTTTGATGTTATCAAGCAATCAATAATCAATGCCCCAGCCTTGAATACTCCAAATTTTTCTAATCATTTTACATTGTATACCATTGCATCCGATGTGTCTTATGCTGCAGTTCTCACGCAGCCAAATGCTCACAATTTAGAAGCACCCATATCATTCTTCAGCTCAAATCTTCAGGGTGCCGAATTAAATTACTCCGATGTAGAAAAACAATCCTTTGTTGTATTTAAAGCGGTCAAACATTATAGACCCTTTCTTTTAAAAACCCATATAAAAGTAATAGTTCCTTTCCCGGCAGTTAGGCAACTATTAATCCAGAAAGAGCTGGGTGAAAAAAGGGCAAATTGGGTCACAGCGCTTCAAGAGTATGACCTAGAAATTAAGCCAGCTAAGATTGTTAGGGGCCAAGGTTTTTGCAGGATATTGGCAGGAGCATCCAACATTCCAGAATCAAGCGACACAGATCAAACTCAGGAAATTAATCAGATAAGTGTTTCTGATTCTGGATCTCAATATGCAGATTTAATCTTTTATTTAAAGAATGGTTATGCACCTCCGAATTTGTCTTACAAAAACAAAAGGGCCATTAGATTAAAAGCGAGAAATTTTACAATCATTGACGATGTGCTTTTTAGACAGAATTATGATTCTATCTTGTTAAGATGCCTTGAGAAACCTGAAGCCCAAAAGGTTTTGCAGGAGCTACATGACGGACCAGCAGGAGGACATTTCGGAGCTGACACAACAGCTCACAAAATTATCCATGCTGGTTACTATTGGCCTACTTTGTTTAAAGATGCTCACGAGTACGTAAGGAAATGTCTCAATTGTCAAACTGCTGGCGGAAGACAACGTAAATCAGCTTTCCCTTTGCAACCAATCAACATTGAGCAACCATTTGAGCAATGGGGATTGGACATCATTGGGGAGATTACTCCAGCATCTTCCAAACAGCATAAGTATATCCTTACTGCTACCGATTACTTTACAAAGTGGGTTGAGGCAATCCCTTTAAAGACAGCAAATTCTGAAGCAATCATTGAATTCATAGACCAATTCATTATTACCAGGTTTGGTGTCCCAAATGCTCTTGTTTTTTATAATGCATCTTAATTTTCAGGAAATGCTATGTTTGATTTCGCTATTAAAAGAGGATTTAAGTTAAAATATTCTGCTAATTATTATCCCCAAGGAAATGGTTTAGCAGAATCTACTAATAAGAATCTGATTAAAATCATTAAGCGAACTATCGAACAAAATCAGAGAAATTGGCACAAATCCTTAGTGTTTGCATTGTGGGCTGACAGGATAACACAGAAAGCTTCTATTGGAACTTCTCCATTTAATCTTGTCTATGGAAAAGAAGCAATCTTACCCACAAATCTTGTTCTTCCTTCTTTAGCCCTAGTGTAGTTTATTGAGGAAACTCCTTCCTCTTCTATTCAGTTTAGACATGACCAGATCCTAAAATTAGAAGAGGAAAGAGAAAAAGCCAAGGTTATCCATGCCAAACATCAGCAAGTCGTCAAAGCAGCTTTTGATTCAGTCTCATCCGGTTCAAAACAGTTCCAAGTCGGTGATTTAGTTCTGAAATGGGACAAAGCCCATGAGGACAAGGGTAAACACTCCAAGTTTCAGAAGTTGTGGCTGGGACCATTTCAGATCTGTGAGAAGATAGGCCATTCAACCTTTATATTGCAAGATTTATCAGGTTTGAGAGATTCTCTCCCTGTTAATGGCCTTGTCTTGAAGAAATTCTTTCATTGAGGAGGTAACCCCTTCTCCTTTCATTTCAGTAGGATTTTATAGTTTGTAGGATTTTAGGAAATAAGGTTGTGAGATGTCTCCCATTGACCTTTTTGTTGTGTTTGAAAAGTTGTCCCATAGAACGAATATGAACATTTGCTTTTAAAATGGTAGAACTTTTGACCAAAAAGGATAATTTCTAGGAAATTAGATATCTTTGTATTCTGAAATCACAATTCAAATTTTGTCAACTCCTCTCAAAGCATAGAAATATTGTAAATCATTTTCTGTTTTTAAATTGGTCTCTAAAGGTTATCCATACTAAGATAGAAATCAATCCAATCTCAGCATCTTCAACTCTTACTCTGTCATCCATTTACTCTTAAGAAGAAGATTGTTCACCCCATTCACTAAAGTTTATGACTACTCAGAGTGTAATTCTAAAATATAAGGGATTAAAGATAAGAGGTCTTATTACAAGCCTGCTTACCATGTTCATAGAGAAATAGTTTATCTGACATTACCAATACTGCAAACCAAAACAGGGTAATGGCTTGAATACAAGACAAGGGGTCTCATCACGAGCCAGCTTGTTCAGTTAGACTACTATCAGTGAGTGGCATTGTCAACAGCTAGCCACCAAACCAGGACAATGGCTTTTTATCTTATAAATAACAAAGAAGAAATAAAGGAAATGAAGTACAAAATATGAAAATATTTTGAATTCATTCTGTTATTCACACTCTTAATTGAATGGGACAATGGACAATCATATGGTTAAAAGGTATCCCTGTCGAAACTATAGATGTTTGCTGGCAGCAGAGGCTCTACCTATGACAGATGAGTTTACTATAAAGGCTGATTTGGAAAGGTATTCTATTTTATCATCATAAACCAATAAAGGCCTATTTTAAAGCTTAGAATGTTTTTATTTTCTTAAAAAAGAGGAAGTCAACAAAATAGTTTCTTTTTATCAGAATATATAGAAATCTAGTTATATTAGAAATTTCCCAATTGATTGAAACTCTATTGTTGAAAAAGTTTAAGTGTTTCTATTTTTGACAGAGATAACTGGTTCTTCCAGAGAATCGCCAATTGTTGTGCCCTACAACAACCCCCCATTTCATATCATCTTTACTTATAAAGATTAACGTATGAAATGGGTCCCTTGAAAATTTAATTGGTATCAATATTTTTTGTTCAAAAGAGGTCCGATAATCTAAGGAATTCATTTCATAAAACCCTTTTTGAAAAGACCCTAAAAAAAAAAGAAATAAGGCAAATCTTTGTCATTGCGATAAAGCGATCGCAAGATCACATATCGCAATGACATAAGAAATATAAATAAGCGGTACATTGATTACCCCCGATGCGATATCGCAATCGGCGATCGGCAACACTTCATACACATCTTAAAAAACACACATAACATAAGCACCGACGCGACGCGATATCGGCGATCGGGTATCGGCGATACTCCGTATGCGGTCAAGGCAGTTTAAGTCATTTACTCCGATCCGATGCGATTGCGCAATCGGAAGTCAGGAGCATCCCATGCACATTAATAAGGCGCTTAGGTCTTACCCCCGATGCGATGCGATATCGGCAATCGGGAAATCGGCAATTCATTCTAAGTGCACCTTGTCATATTTTCTTCGCGCTAATCCAATGCGACGTCGCAATCGGCGTTCGGAGGATCCTATGCTTATGATTATATAATGCCCATTCTCCCCATGCGATGCAATATCGCTATCGGTGGTTGGAATTTCAAAAGGTATAGCTTGAAGATCTAAAGTGTTATTGATTTCCGATCAATAAAGCGCGGATTTCGAAAAAGCCGTTAAATGGAGGGATAAGGTGATGTATTCATATTTAAAGTTTTGCCCCTTCGATTAACGATCACCTGCGCTCAACCGCCAAAATATCCATTGCACGCTTAAGGGAGTCATTCAACCGGATAATGGTGTAATAAGCATTTAAGGAGTAGCAGGCCTTAAACGGCCATTTAATATATCTGCAATATCTGCCCATTGATTGGATCCGCAGCCATTTTTGAGAATTAATCTCTCAACACGCTTCAATTGATATATCTTTCCCACCATGAGTCCTCATCATTATATTTCTATGTTACGGTTTTTCTTGCCTTTGTGCAGAATTCATCTTCTAACAGAAGCCTGAGCATGATGGGAAAGAAATCTAAGAAGACCGCGGGTTCCGCTGCTACATCAGTTGCAGGCCAAGCTACCACAGATAAAAAGAAGGGCTTAATATCGGATACTACATGCACAGGCCTTACTAGAGCTACATGGCAAGGCACATATAATTTGATTGAAGCCGAACAACCAGAGAAGGCAGTGACAGAAGCTACTGCGGATCCTACTCGCAAGTCTGAGTCCACTCTCAAAGACTTAGCCGACTCTTTCCTTCACAGGATAGCGGCCAGAGAACAGATTCTCCCCTACACAGACGTCGTGCGATGGGCAATTGAGGAAATTCCAATCCTCGACAGAACTCTTTGCACCAGAGATGGGAGGATTTTTGGATCGTTCAAGCCAGAACATCTAAGGCAAATGTATCATTTGCCTGAGCCAGAGAAAGTCTATAACAAGACGTTCCTGGAGAAATTTGCAGCTGATAATGAAGTAGAATCTGAACCCATCCAGGATTGGAGGCAGAATCCAGCCAAACACAAGCACGAGTCTTCCGGTAAGTACTCAGTCGATTCTTTGGCTTCTCCCTATTGTTATGCGGGGATAATGATGTGTAGGCTATGGGGATTACATGACTCTGCTAATTTTACCATAGAGATGGTTCCTCTAATGGAAGCAGCAGTAAACAGCATAATTATGGATTGGGCTACTATTCTCTCTGATAAGTTAGCCGTAGCTGTTCGTGATTTTAGAAAAGGTTCTGTTGTTACTGAAAGGAAAATTCCCCCGTTTTATTACAGTGCATACATTTTAGATACGTTATGTTTTAATTCTGAGTTTCCCGTCCTTGGTTGGAGGTGGACTGCCCAAGACCCCTCACCCATTCATATATACCACCAGAAATTGTGGAAATCCTCTTACAAGGACCATTTGTATCAAATCTGCAATGGCTTTATGGTTCCCATTCATTATTCTATTTTTGATAAGCCCATTCCTAGGATCTCCTACCTAGCTTCCTTTGATTTGCCGGCGGTAGCAAGTTGGTTTGGAGAAGAGAGATTTACCTACATTAGAGTTTTTGGCAGCCAAGCCAATCTGCATGTTCTCCCTTTGTATATTCCAGATAAACTGCTAGCAAGAGAGGTCTCCTATCAAATTATGGCAGAGAGTACTACACAGACTCTCAAGAAAGAAAAGAAGAGGGGTTGGCCCTCTTTTCCCTTGAGAATTGGTGTATATACTCTACATGATCTCAAACACGCAGAAAAGGAAGCCACAAAGATGCAGTCTTTAACCCTGGCCACTATCTCGAATAGGCTGTATGATCCAAGCAAACACGCCTATGCTACATTAGAACGGGCCAAATTAACCAAATTTGATCATCAAGAAGATTGGTTTGACGACCTATTTGTTTCGAATGAAAAAATAGGTCAAGTTAGAGAAATTGCTCGATTAAAATATAATGATCAAGGGGTAACTGAGTTCGATAAACTTAGGGAGCAGAGGTTGCAAACTCTGCCTCTAGATTTACTGGCAACAACCCCAGCAATGTCTTCAAGCGAGTCTGGTCGGCAACAGTCAAACCAGCCTCCTGTTATAACAAAAGATCAAAAGAAACAACAGGAGGAAAATCAGAAGAAGCAACAGGCAGAAATGCAGAGAAAAGAACAAGTGGAAAGGCAAAAGAAAGAGGTAGAGGAACAGCAGAAGAGGGAACAAGAAGAGAAACAGAAAAAAGAACTGGCAGATAGGCAGAAAAGGGAACAAGAAGAACAGCAGAAGAAAGAACAAGAAGAACAGCAGAAGAAAGAGCAGGAAAAAGAGCAGCAGAAGCAAACCACCGATGTCAATATAGACACTACCATAGACCCCAAATTATTTCAAGAATGGCAGCAATTTCATTCCATCATCAGTGGATTGGAATGTTCAAAAGATGGGGACACTTCTAAGACAAATGATATGCAAAACATCACTTCTCCTTAGGTTCTAAGCGGAACCAGCGGCCCACCCATTTCCCAGGATGTTGAGGTAATTCCTAAAGACCCTTCAGATCAAATTGTCCTCCAAGTGGAAGACATTCCTCCCTTGGACGTTTTCTACAGCCCACGGCATAGAGCAGTTGTGAAGCGATCAAGGAAAAGACGAAGGATTGATCAACCTTCTGTCTTTCCAGAGCAAACAGTCACGGGCAATGTAGTATGGAAGGAGGAATTGGACCCCTCCGATGACCTAACAAAGCTGTCGCAGTATGCAGGTGCCTATTCTGCAGCAACTATTGACAAGGCATCAGAGGTAAGTCTTCTGCTGAAGACTAAGGACCAAGATATTTTTGCATTACAGGCAGAGGTGACCGAGGCAAAACAGAGGGCAGCGCAAGCAGAGGAGCAGTTGCTGGTACAACAACAAATAAATAATCAATTAACCCAGCAATTGCAGGAAGAAAAGCAGAGGATCGACCAAAGCGCGATCCAGAAACAAAAAGAGTTATCGGAGGCATTGGCACAGTTGAGAACAGCAAATGAGCTGATGATGAAAACAAAGGACGAGCAAATAGCTCAATTATCATCACGGCTCGAAGTCATAAAAGGCACCCAAAAGGTGGAGGAGTTCAGAGCAGAAGCATCGCAAATAAACAATGCTCTAATATCACAGATTAGACTCCTGTGTAATCAACTCACTGAGGCAGAACCATTGTGCGAACTAACTACATCCATCAATCAGCAGGTAGAGAAGGCCAGGAATGAGTTGGACCAGGCCGATGAGCTCATAAGTGGATATCTTGACTGGCAAGATTCGGATGTGGGAAAAGCAGCGAAGTTGCCTAGAATCCAAGAAACATATAAGGACATACTCTTTACAGAATGGCACACTCAAGTGATGAAAGCAGAAAGCGCGGCTTCAAGATGTAAATTAACTGCAAGCGATATGATTGATCTAGTCAACAACACCCTCTACCTGGCAAACATGATCTCCCAGTGTACACCTGGAAGGATAACAACAGCAAATGTGATTGAGCAAACAAGTTATCCTGACTTAGAGGAGAAGGGAAGATTAATCGCTGGGGTTAACACTTTGACTTTCGATGCATATTGGCTCTTTCTGATCAAGCCACACACACAAAGGTCTGCCCTCAAGTGTTTAACTGATGCACTCGGGTGTATAATTCCCGATATCCAAGATGCCACATACGCTGCTCAGCTCAGTTCGCGCCTCAACAAACCGCCTGAAGTAGAACCAATGCTAGTGATAAATCAGCTCAGGTTTAAAGGCAAAGAGCCTACCTGATGAATCATTGTTGCCGACTGCCAGATCGTTCCAAAAAATAGGATCAATAGTTATTGATACCAATTATGTAGGATTTCTGTTTATTAGATATTTAGATTAGCTTAGTATTTATAGACCCTTTCATTGTTTTGGAGAGGGTCGTAAAGTTTTGTAATAGACTCAAAGACTGAAGTTTGCACTACTGTGCTTCAGCCTATATTCTTTTATGAAACTCGACCAATCGTTCTTAATTTGACAAGGAAGTTTCTTTATGCAATTGTGCACTACTGTCTTTTGTTGGAGATATTTTCTAAGTTGAAGGAAGAACTGTGACATAGCGATTGATATACGGGAGTGTTAATCAGCATATATGGTACTATTATCTGTATCTGTATTCATTCCTTTTTATATAAATTGTTGTGTAATTATTCTTGCTATTGTTGAATACATGTATGTGCTGTAACAGCAAATCTCTATCTCATTCCACTATTGGATGTTTTGTGATATGCCTTTTTCTTTAATCATGCATGTAACAATGATATAAATGATGAGGTGTAGTAACTTCGCTGTTATCGCTTTGCGTAACTATTTATGCACAGCAGTCTTGAATGATTTAATATCTATGTTTTAGAGATGGAGTCATCTATATGCCTGTCTTAAAAGCACAGACCATCAAACGCTACGCTTTAGAAAATCGATAAGTTCCCGGGATAGATCATAGTTACTATATTTTTACCGATAGTGTTAGTTATTCGCGTATCACCAACATATTCTATAAGTCATTCATTCATCCCTTCTACCTATATTTTTTGGGAAACTGGTCCCATTATCCCCAGTCGGAGCCACTATTCCAAACGGAAAAGGAGCTGTATCAAGGTCCGGACCGGGTGGTTTCCCCTATGTTGTTGCAGCAATTTTCGAGGCATCAATATAATTGGCGCTAGAAGGAGGGCCATCAACTGTGAATGGCACATAAGTCCAAACCTATAAGCCATTCTAAGAGTAATTCTCCCTCTGAATCCCCTCGACCTTCCCATTTGCACACTGGTTCGCCGGTATCCAAACAAGGAGAAGGGGAATCAACTACCACTGCTCAAACCCATCATACCCCAGAACAATTAAGTCTTGAATCACCTGAAGTCCAGTCTCTAATCCATAAACTTCAGAGCTTCTCAATTTCACCACAGAAATCTGAGGTATCAGAAAGCAGTGCGACTTCGCAGTTCAATCTAACTCATCCTCTCACCAGACTTCAGAGCGAGAAACTCGGTATTGAACCCACTGAGTTCCCTCTACCCAAAAGGAAAAAGGCAAAGAAAATTACTGAAGGATCTGATAGTGAAGAGCTTTCATCCACATCCTCCATTGCACCTTCCCCTCTGCGAAGTCAACCATCCACTCCCCCATTACAAATTGTCATTCACCAGGGATTAGAAGCCTCAAAATCCCAACCTGTTCACTCCTCATCATTAATCCATTCCCATACATCTGGAATTCCAACAGTAGTGTCAACCAATGTCGCTATTATAATGGCAGACCCATGGACTAGGCCAGGTGCAGTCAACATGCCTGCACCATTGCATGATCTACCAGATGCTCCTGAAAAATGGCTGCCTAAATTTAACCTAGATGACGGGACCCAGGCTGAAGAACACATTAATAATTTTATGTTAGCAGTTAACTTAAAAGGAGTGACAGAACAAGATGTTGTTGTAAGACTCTTCCCCTACACCTTACAAGGATCAGCAGGATCCTGGTATTTTTCCTTACCCTCTAGTTCAATTACCAGTTGGAACACATGCCAAGAGCAGTTTCTTACCAAATATGGAGATGATAGGTCCTTAGCTACTTTAATAAACGACCTCTCCAATCTGAGAATAGAGCATAGGGAACCAATAAAGGAGTTTAATGCCAGATTTAATAAACTCCTGAATAAAATCCCTACAGCTTCCAAACCAAGTGAACAAATTCGAAGCGAATGGTATATTACCGCCCTATGTACAAGATAACCATTTTCTTAGCCTTTTGTCGTTTTTGAGTTTTTTAGTTTGTTTTTGGATTTATCTTTTATAGATTCCCTAGTGTGTAATGGCGAAAATGAAAGTTAAGTATGGATGGTGATGGTGATTTCTACAGTGGTTTTCCAAACTTAAAAGTGTTCAAAAAGAAAGCTCTAAAATAACTGTAATGAAATCAATTCTTAAGAGGAAGTAAATGTATCAAACAATGAACTAATGACAATGGCCCAGTATCCTTGCTGCTGTATGAAAAAGAAAGTAAAAACTGAACTTAAAGCAACTCAAAAACTAAAAGCAAAGCAACTAATTCACACTACTTCAACTCTTCTGATCATTTACCCTTCAGCTCAATCTACCTTATGGGAAGTAATCATGAATAAGCTAAGCAATATGATATCTAAATTGCAGGAAATTAAATTGCATAAAGGAAACTAATCACACTATTTCAACTCTTCTGATCCTTTACCCTTCAGCTCAATCTACCTTATGGGAAGCAATCATGAACAAGTTAAGCAATATGATATCTAAATTGCAAGAAATTAAATTGCATAAAGGAAACTAATCACACTACTTCAACTCTTCTGATCCTTTACCCTTTAGCTCAATCTACCTTATGGGAAGCAATCATGAACAAGTTAAGCAATATGATAACTAAATCACACTACAATAAGTAATATTATGATTCCTTACTAATAGAGTCACTTGACTATAGAAAGAAACCATAAACAAATGCGTAGTATGATGTCTAAGTAGCAAAAAAATAAATAAGCAAAACACAATTTGAAAAATGACAGTTCTGGAATTAAACTTCAGAAAATGAAAATTAGCAGGAAGGACAAGATGATCTCATATGTCAGTAGTTTATCAAAAAGATGAAAATTTGCCCGAGCTGCCTAAGAAAACCTGTAGAAAAATATTGATCAGCTGATAGCTATAAGAAAACATAAATGAAAATGTAAACAGCAGTGAATTAAGAACATCAAAACAACATGTTATATACAAGCTACTAATTATGAAAGCAGAAACATAAGAAAATTAAATGAGAACTATACAGAGCTTTAGTGCGCAGGGGCCCTCTGCCACCTCAGCCAGTCAACGAACAGTCACAAAAACGAGCTCAGGAAAGTAGCCTTCTCATGTATTAAACCAGCAGCAAAATATGTAAAACAGAGTGCAGTGGGGTGATAATAACAACAGTTCAAAAATTACATCTCCAAAAGCTTCTACACAGCATTTATCAACGCGTTATTTATAATGAAGAAGTGTTGTAACTAACTAACTAAATCCTGTGTTGTTCACTGCGTTTCCAGAGACACGTAGATCTCCTCAGCCCGAGATCTAGCGTAACGGTCATCATGTCCATTAAATCTTCGGAGTGGAAGCTGTTGGATTCAGGTTACGGGGTTGATCTCCAGGTGTGCCGATATCTCCGTGAGCTGAGGACTGTGCCACGTAAACTTTCACGTGCTCAAAACAAAGACGTGCCACCGCTAAATTCCTTGGTTGGCTTTGCCTTTGACCCTTGTTGACCGTGACCTTTTATGGATGATTTGGTTGATCTGAAGGGACACGTTCCATGTACCCGTCACTGGTAGTTTGCCCATGTGGCTCGTTTCTTCATAGGACACATGTAGCATAGCCTTTAACAAAATGGCTGCGGAAACCTGTGCTAGCTGCGGAAACTTGTGCTGGCTGCGGAAACTGACAAGTTTCCGCAGCTGCCTGAACAAAAATCTAAACCACACAACAGTCATAAGCATAGTTAGAAAACCATGTCAGAAGCTCTTTTTAGACTATAATGCAATGATTTAACAGCTTGGTGGATGAAGTAAGTGGAAAAAGAAGGCTGAGAGGGTGTATAGGAAGGTGCAGGTTTGAGGCTCAACAACAAGGTAACCACGCTCAATTATAACATGATGACAAGGTCGCTGCGCTACGTAGAAACAGAGGTAAGAGATTTGCCTATGTATGATGGGTTAAGCGAGGTGGATGACTTCTTGGACAAATTTGAACAAGAAGTGCCGGAATGGCAGTGTTTCGATGCTCTGAAGTGGATACTACGCGCTACACCCGCGAGGTGGTGGGGTACGCACCAAATAAGTTTTGAGGACTGGCGCGAATGCAGAAGGATGATGTGCATACGGTTTGGGAAGCCTCTGATGCGATTATCAGACATTTTCAAACGAACCGGCCCGCGCACCCACCTATCCAGTTGGATATAGGCACATGGTGTGAAACCTGCACGAATGCACACTGTCCTCGTTGTAGGGAACACGATCAGTAAGCAAGTGCGGGTAAGGAAATGGCACAAACAACCCCTCCGGTTGGGACCACGAAGTATGTAAAGACCAAGTGCGCAGAAGAATATCCACGCAGAAGTTTTGAACAAAGTACGTGGAGCACTGAACAAGGTCATAATGTGAAGCGAACTGACTAGGACCTACACGTACCAGCGGTTCTCTAGACTTATAGGATCGCGTGCAAAAACCTGACCGCGCAAGCACCGCCAAGGCTGGAGTATGAAGCAGCCACAGTAATCCCTATCGTACTTGGAGAGCTTAGATCGCGCATGATAACACCAATGGATACGACGGTTTACGGAACCTTGGAAGCAAAAATCCGACAGGGAAATTTTAGACTCCAAGAACTTGAAGAAGAAAGGGTACGACTAAGGAAGAAAATCACCCTGGTGGACACGGAAGTCAAGAAGGTGGAGGATGATATAAAGGAAGATTTTCTTGGCAAAAAGATCAGGGTGATAAGGCAGGATGTGTATGATCGCAATGATAGGTTTAAGGCCCATCCCCGCAAATTGATCAGTCTGACGCCTCAGCTTGGACCGCACATTGCTAAGCATATTGACCAAGATAGTGCATTGCAGGTGGTAAAATGCACGATGCCTACCGTAACAATAAAAGGTGGGTATTCTCCAGGAAACATGATAGATGACAGGATGAAACTTTAAACGGCTGGTGCAACCACCTGACTAGCCGAAGGAAGAATAGTCTTAGCGTTCTAGGCAGTTGAAAGGAAGCACGGGACTATAAACTATTCTGCCCGGGAGCTACGCGATGTTGGAGCTGCGTGCAGAAGCAAAGAGTCACAAGGTCTGCGACCACACACGGGGGGTTGTGCTGTCGTGCGGGTGGCCAGAAGGTGACCGTTGAAGTCACTATTCATGATGGGATGCTCGACTTGAGACCAAATGGAGCAGGCGGCAAGCACTTACGATATGATTTATGGGCAATATTTAGGAAAATCTGTCGCCAAGGGAGCAATAATGAACTGGATTTAGGGGGAACGGTCGAATTCAAATTCAAAAAGCGCTATAAATTAAAAAGGGCTACCCAGCAAACAACACTTGGTCATTTGCGAATTGAGCTATTGAACAGAGCCCTGATTGTTGTGTGTCGAGCGTTGATTGAGCCCCTGAGTTCGCGAGTGCTAGATTTCTGGACGAACATGATGGCAACAGCTGAGGACATTATGGAGATAATGGAAATGACCACTGACGAGGCCGCGCAAGCCCTGACTGTGGGGGATGCTCCGGAAGGTGTCGGGATTGAGGCAGAAATCTTGAAGTCACCGTGCACGCCAAGACCCAAGAAGGACAAACAAGCGATGGTTCTCGTACGTGTGTCGCCATGGAACCCACTGCGCACTAAGCTGTCAATGGAGGAGAAGGGGAAATTCGTCACCATAGGGACCGATGAAGAAGAAGAAGACCTGGAGGACCTAATCCTCGCAGAAGATGAGGACGAAGGCATGGAGGAGGAAATTTAGCTTGCGCACCCCCCGTCAAAGTTGTCTGCTTATTTCCCCCCACGAAAAGGAAAGGCTAGAGTGCCCAAGGACCTTGACGAGACCAAGAGCTCGCTCCAGACCCCGCTCCTCCCAGACAATATTATTTTTGAGGGCACGCACCTGGGACGGGTGCCGAACTTAAAATTTGAAGATTGAGACCTCACTGACCACAAGAAGTTCCCTCAACTTGGGACCTCACACCTCATGAAGCCCAAGCAGAACATGGTGGCAGGGGTTACAGAATTAGTGTTGCGAAAGTGGTTGCGCGGAGTGGAAAAAGTCAGGCTACTTAACCTGCTCTGGGTGCCTAAAGCGAACAAAGTTCCTTCTATAAATTAATTACTCCAGAAGACTTGGAATATAAAGATATCCATGAGGATACAAAAATTATATTAAATGTGTGAATAAGAATAAGATGATTTACAATGAGAACGAGAGGCTTGCTTATATATCAAGCAAGTGTCTCTTCATGGAGAGTCACGTCTCATTTAGACATGCCTCTTAAACCTAATTACTAATTAACTAATAATTATTTATGCTTATTATCACTTACATTATTTTACATTATTTATATATATTTTATTCGTAACATTGCCGCCTTCCTCAAAAAGCTTTGTCCTCAAAGCTTGTCGATGAAAAAGACTTGATCTCTTTTTATGGCTTCAAATGACCTTTCTCTCTTAGAACAATCATCTTCGTCGATACAGGCTGATATGATCTTCTAAGTGATAAACAGAATTGTCACACTGAGAAGGGATCAAACCATCCTAGATTAGTCTTCTATGTAATATTCTGATCACTGGAATTTTGTAATGACTTGTTAGCATAAGACAGGATTGATTTTACGTCATTATTTTCTGAACCATCAATTTGTTGTTTATGGTCTGAATGGTCCCGATACATAGCTTGGTTGATTTGTCTATTCTCATGATTCAGATGTCGATAGGGAACTTTTTTGGTTTGACATTCTGTTATTGGGCATGTGGCAATTTTTAGATTTTCTTCTGGCAAAGATGTTGTTGAGCTGGTTATGGAACATTCACTTGGGATATTCATTGTCTGAACTGCAACATCTAAGTGTGTCGTTTCTTCAACTAACTTGTCTTCCTCTTGAGTTGTGACATTCACTGGATCGGTATCTGTTGTTTTGTCGTCAACTTGAATTCCTACATTTGATGCGTCCTTCTCGATAAGTTGTTGTACATTGTTTTCTAATGACTTCTTATCTTTCTTAAATTTCTTAATTTGAGTTAGTAATTTTTCACTATGGTTTTTAAGTCGAGAAACTTATTCATTTTTGTCAACAGTGATTTTGTCAATTTCATTTTGCATATTTTGTAATACTTTTTTACCTTCTTGAGAAATTATTTTTGAAATATCTGATATATTTGATATATCTTCTAGCGTTACGAATAAAATATATATAAATAATGTAAATGATAATAAGCATAAATAATTATTAGTTAATTAGTAATTAGGTTGAAGAATCTTTGATGGTCAAAGACCTGGATCGGAGAATGAGCTCTATGCCCACCAGTTAAGCTAGAGGACCGAACTGCTCTGATACCAAATGAAGCGAACAAAGTTCCCTCTATAAATTAATTACTCTAGAAGACTTGGAATATAAATATATCCATGAGGATACAAATATTATATTAAATGTGTGAATAAGAATAAGATGATTTACAATGAGAACGAGCGGCTTGCTTATATATCAAGCATCTCTTCATAGAGAGTCATGTCTCATTTAGACATGCCTCTTCAACCTAATTACTAATTAACTAATAATTATTTATGCTTATTATCATTTACATTATTTATATATATTTTATTTGTAACAGTGTCGCATTTCCACCGCGCCCCAATAACCATTTTTGTCATCAGGCAAATGCTTTGCCTGGAGCATGATGGGTGTGTGTAGCTGGAAGAGTCCATCCCCATCATGGCAGACTTGATTCACCGCATTTCCTGGCTTCCATGCAAAGGAGAGGACCCCGCGGACATCTCAGAAGGGAAAAGCAGTGAATTGGCCATCGCGGAGACCATGAAGAAAAAGTACAAGCTAGCGAAGAAAAAAAGGGGCTATGCCATATCTAGCATTAATGATAAATCAGTGAAAGTGGCAACCCAAATACTAGCTGGTAAGGTGATGTGCAAGTGCCGCATGGATGAGGTACTCGCACTGGTGGTAACACTGGCTGAACAGTGCGTGAAGGGGGTCCAGTTTAACTAGTCTGAGTTCTTTTGCAAGGAGTTTTTAGAGAATTGTCGCGAAGCTCAGGAATAGGGCAAAACATTCCACTATGCATGGCTTATGTTGTCCATAGTGCTCATGGCAGGGGAATTACCAGAGGATAGTCAATTCCCCACGATTGACAGAGATCTGCCAAAGGCCGCGAAGTACACTTCGCTCTGGGCCACAAAGGATGCAAAGAGGATCCGCGACAGTAAAATATTCTAGGTGTTCATGGAGATGAACCTTAGAATGGGGATCAACCGCAAGCCGAAGTTGTCACCCACTATCTACAATAGCCTTCAGAGTTTCGCAGATCTTAAAGCAGACATCCATAGCATTTACATTAGAGCGTGCAAGGACCCGACCAAGCAATGGAGGAAGCTACCCTTTGTAGCCACAGACGATGTTATCTTCAACATCCCGGAGACATGGTCGCCGGAGTGGCGCGCTCCGAACATCGCAAAGATAGATAAGTCGGCGGCACAAAGGAAGAAAGACAAGGCCAAGCTGCGCATCGCACAGTTGGCAGAAAAGAAAAGGAAGGAAGTAGCAGCAGCAAAAGTCCAGGCAGCGCGGGACGCTACCCAGATGGAAACTGCTCAGGAAAAGGTCGCAGCAGCAACAACGACAGCGCAAGAGGCAGTCGCAAAGGCGAGCGAGGGCCAAACGTCGCCTTCGCATGGGCAGGAAGAAGAGGAAGAAAAGGGGGTCGTGGACCCACAAACCACGTCAACACAGTTGAAGCGCCAACACCCAACCGAGCAGACAGGGCCGCGCAAGAAGGTCAAGGCATCGAAGTTATAGCTTGACCCGATCACCCTAACTGAGAGTGACCTGCACGACATCGGCGAGACATTGCGCGATGTCACCTCTGAGGCCCTCCAAAATTTCATGTAGGAGAACTAGATTGTGTTGGAGGCCCTCAGAGCGCAGTTGCAGGAATTACAGGTGCACCCTCCTCAGGCTGGTACCCTTTCGACCAGCCTCGCAGTCAGGACAACGACAGCAGAACAAATGTTGTTCGCGCGGATGAGGAATACCATAGCGTTGCCGAAGGGGGCACTAATGACAACAAATGAGGCCGACAGGCCTACGGTTAGCGCGCTGAAGGGTCTCGGTATCAATATGGCTGCACTCCCACGAGAGACATTATATGTTTTGCAGGATAGGATAACTGCAAAGCTGCGAACTAGGGAGAGCCACGCACTGCAAGTCCTCAGAGAGCAGGAAATCAATATGGAACAACTGAGCTTGCAACGCAACGAAGTGGTGTCGCAGAATCAACAGCTGGTACAGATAATAGACGAAGCTTGCCAAAGCGTCCGAAGTTGTCCATCCCAGCAAACATACCAGTAGAGGCGCACATCCACAGGTTAGCAGTAGGGGTGCGTGAGGCAAAGGAGGAAATGAAAAAGGTTCAGCTGGAGCTGAATCTTCAGATCGTCCAGCTACGACTAAAGGCATAGTTGTCCACCCCTCCGGAAGTCAGAGAATAGCGCACTAGCGCTATCACAGCGAGATTGGACGAAATTGGCAGTGCAATGTGAGACTGCATCAGTGTGTTGGAAGAATCATTTGAGGTCCTCACAAAAGTGCAGGAGGACTCCAACATCCAGCGCTTAGAGACAGAGGCGTGAGAACTCTAACAGTAGTATGACAACATCAAAGGAACTGCATAGACGGTGGCCCTCACTTAGAGGCTCGTGCGGATGCAACAGTGTAAAGCACTGAAAGAGAAGGTGGATGTGGCACGACACAAGGAAGCAGTCCTGAAGGCACACGTTCAACCTTGGATCGATGAGGCCTTCACCATCATGTCAGAAATTGAAAGCAAGATCGCACATATGCAAGGGATGCACGCACTGATGCAAAGAAAAACTTCCAACACAGAGGTCTCGGAACAACGTATGCAGCAAATCCAGCAAACAGCAGCTCAGTGCGCTGCTGACCTTGCCGCAGTTCGAGAATAGTTGGAGGGACTCTGTGCAAAGATCTCTGGCCGACAGAGTAACTCGAAGGCGATTCACGATGTTTGTATTGGGGGCCTGTTGGGCACAGACTCACCCCAAGGCATGTTTTTGGGCCTAAAGCCCAAGTTTTGACTGAATCTTTGTAAAAGCTGCGCGAAATACAGGAGCGGGCACGAAAGTATAATAGAGTCACAAGGTTGTCCACCCTAGTTTTTGTAATGTAATGTCGGCTGGATAGACCTACCCATGGTCCGCAAACCATGGGATTGTATAAATAGAGCGAGGCTCTAAGTGTAAAAGATAACGAACATATAGGGAATGAGAAGAAAATCATGAGAAGTCTAAATGATTGAGTCGAAGTGTGAAGATTATCTGTGGGTCGTAGAGTAGGAGAAGGCTCTGCCGCTGAGTGCGCAGAGGCCTAGTAGTTCGCAACTGAGTGCGCAAACCCCTGCAGCTGAGTGCGCAGGGCAGGTCGAGTCTGTAACCATTGGGAGAATCAATAAAGCGAAGTTTTGCTATACTTCTGTGTATATTTTCCTGGTTTAATGCATGATTGGATATAATTTGCAAGTATATTGTTTATTTACTGCGTGATTGTGTATGAATGTTTTGTATTGCTAATTATAACCTAAGACATTCAAGTAGGCAAATGTAATTAATTAACAATGGAAGATAAGTAAGATCTTGAGTAATATCTCAAAGTGCGGCACAGCCCCTGGTTAGGGCTGCGCGAAGGCAATGTATCAAGCTGCGAGGAACGGGAAGTGCACACAGGAAAAAACAGAGGATCAGTCTTACCTCTCAGACATCTCAAGGGTGCGGAAACCTGGTTCTAACACCCTCCCATACTACTTCAAGTGAGACCTCAGTCCGCACTCTGTGCACTGTTTCCAGAAGGGCCAGTAGTACCGTGATTTGTTTGGCTAATTAACTCTAACACTGGGTCAGGTTCCAACAAGCCAACAGAACTAATAGTGAGTTAACAGTCAGTTGATGCATTAATGCACTCAACTAGTGTTACTCCAGTAAACTGAAGATTCCCTCATCGGAAACTCATGCATCTCTATTTTGAGAAAGACCCAGTTGAGATAAATGTTCAAGGATAGTGTACTATCAGTTGCATGTGTTTTCTCATGGAGAAAACTCATGCATATAGTCAAGGATTTATCCTTGAGGATTGCGCAGTTTTGAAGAATGGGTTTTCCACTTGGTAATAGGAAAATCATCCAGAAGGAACAGTGCAAGGAAATAAGCGCTGGGAGGGCAAAGAGGAACGCTGAAGAGAAGCCAAGATTGCCTGTGAACATCTGTGAAGATTGTACTGAGAGCTGGCTAGCTGTGAGAGCTAAGGCTTTGTATAATTCCTATGTATTTCCACCATGTATGATAATATAATAGTATGGGGTTTTTAGCTGAGGCTTTCCCCAAAGTATTCTCATGTGTATTGTGATGTTGATTCTTCTTTTCTGGTTATATTGTTTAGCTCGATCTTTAAGCTTCCGCAAATTGATAGTAGAAGTAGGTTATAGTATTCTACTTTGATTTATATTGCATTATCAGGTTGACCTATAGCAGATTTTCTACATCCCTCCCTCCTCACATCTATACACTTAGGATGTGGATCCCCATCACACTGGTCCCTTTGTCCATGGCACTTGGCCATAAAGTATTCTCTCCTCTGTACTATCATTATTGTTAAATAACACCTATCTGTAAACCGAGGAAATGTTACTTCCCCATAGGGGTTGGAAGCACCTAATAGGGTTGTCCTTTAGCCACTCCTTATGGAGGAAACACCATTTTTAGCAGTTGGAGACTTAGGAGATCACTTTGTGGTGCCCCACAGAGGGAAATTGATGGAAATTTGAGAGTCAACTCTGAAATTTTAATTTTTAGAGCCTTCTACATCACACTTGACACTTAATAGCCTCAACGCTTGGCATTTGGAGCACTTGCCATGCATGGTGTCAGCCTTAGCGACCTCACGGCTCACACATGTGGGCTTGCTTCTCACTTTCGGTCTAAAGCTAGTGGGTTGGCTTGTAACCCAAGGCAATATTGTCATTTAACTAGTATCTAGTGGTCTTATGCTAAAATCACAACTAAGTTTACTAGTTTCTTGCATATGATTTGTTGAAGTAATATATTCTTAGTGGAATTTCTTCTTCAAGAATTTTAAAGCTTCAAAATAGATTCATGAGTGTTGCCACAAATTACCCTTGGCACAAGTTTTTTTAAAACTCTTTTGTCTAAATCTTTTTAAAAACAGATAGTTATAAAATCACATAATCATAAATAGAGTAGAAAGAAATAATTAAAAATAAACAACTTTAAAACTTATCGGAAGGTTGACAAACTGTAACCTAGAACATTATTCCACACCAAACAAGGAAGAGTCTAATTAGGCCTCTTTCTTGGGTTTAATTCATGCAATTGAAAATTTGGAAACCAATCCCTCAACAGGATGTTGGCAAAGTACCCACATTTAACCCTTCAGTCCCCATTTGTACCAAGGCATGGAGCACCAAAAGGGGTCAAGGATCAAACTTACATATTTTCCATGTGGATATGTATCATTAACAAAAGTACTGTAATGGTCAAGCTACCCATATCATTGGTATTCATTCAATTAGTTCCCGTAGTGGAGATATCAATGCACAAGACATTCAAAGGGCACAAAGATCAAACTCACTCATTTTAACTATGGATATGAATCCTTATCCAAAATACCAAATCAAGGCCCTTGGAAGGTACCAATGTCATTGATAATCATTCAATACTTTGGTTCTTGTAGTGGAGATACATTAAACACTAAGAGGGTAAAAGAAATAAACTTGTACCTTTTACATTTGGATGTTAAATAGATATAAGTAAACGAAGAGTATCAAGATGCATTTACAACCTATTATGAAATAGATGTTGCCATGTATGTGGGTAACTCTTACATGTTGATTTCAAAAAATAACACTTGTAACAAATATTAATGATATTATATATTAGTAAAATGGAAACATAAACAAAAATAATCCAATGAGTTAACTCGAGTGGTTGAGTGTTGTGAATTACAAGTAGGAGGTCATGGGAACAAGTCCACAAGGTAGTTGTCTACATGGATATGATTGGGTCTCATTCAATATCCCCACAATTGGGTTAGGTTCCCAAAACTAAAATCAAATGATTTTACCTTAAATACCATCCTCAAAATGAGGGAAAGTGACCAAAGGTTTTCCTCGAGATGTGTATTCCATCAAATAAATAAAAATAAAAGACAAAGTAAAAATACATCTGTATAAATGAGGGGGGAAGAAGAATTTGATACATACACCTAACATAAAAAAGTCTATATAGAAAGATATAAAATGAAAGACCTACATCTACACCAACAAAAGATATCATAAATATGATAATACATAGAAATATTTCTACCCCTCTTCCTTTGTTCTGAGATCCATCTTAAATAATTAAAATATTAATCTCAAAAGATTTGATTTATATCAATACATCCTAGATGTAGTGTTAAAATGGATCTATTTTGGTAATAAGAAAAAGCTGTAATCTTATAATTAAAATATGTTTTGAAGTGTAAAGATATTATTGATACATTTTTAAATGTGATATGTGAGAAATAAATCAACATAAATATTATGAAAATGAAGTCAAGTTATAATTAGGGCATGTTAAGCCAAGTTATAATTAGTGTAAAAATATTATTGATATATTTTGGAATATGGTACTGAATTCCCATTCAATTAATACTTGAATTCTATTGCAACACCCATCAACAAAACCAAAAATTTAACCCTTAAATTTGGATTTGGAACCCAAAACATCAAAAATACTCATCTTTAAAGACAAAATAAAATACCTTCCAAAACCAAGCAATATATACTCTTATGATTATAAACATAAGTGATTAAGTTATTTACTTCTTTAACCAAACAATCTATGTTTTTTTAAGAATAAGATTTTAAAAATAAATATAAATAAATAAATAAAATACCTTCCAAAACCAAGCAATATATGCTCTTATGATTATAAACACAAGTGATTAAGTTATTTACTTCTTTAACCAAACAATCTATGTTTTTTTAAGAATAAGATTTAACTATTTTGAGTCTGAAGCTCATAAAGAAGAAAGTAAAGAAAATTAGATTTCAAGGTCGTCTTTTTCAATGATCACTCTTTTGTAAAGATTGCAAGGTTGTCTCTTTAAATAAATTACTCTTTTGTAAATATTGGGGCATGGAGTTATTAATTAATGACTAGCACGATCATATTAGTAAATATGGGACATCGATTTCTCCTTTTTAAAATTAATTGCTCTTGCACAATTATTCATTTTATAACTCCAGATCTTCACACAATACCACCATTTGTTGTTTGATAAAGCCATTTGTTATTTGATAACTTGCTTAGTAATTTCATTATTCTATTAGGTAAATGTGAAAAGGTAAACATGTATTTATATGATGCCATTTGTTATTTGATAATTTGCATGTTAATTTTATAATTCTGTTATATACAGATGAAAAGGGAAACATAGATTTACAGATACAAGTTACTTAATATTTGAAATTCCACATCCAAAATATGTAAGCATCTTTCCTTTATGACCATAAGATAAAAAAATTGGACTAAAAGAGAGATTGATCTACCAATGTTCAATAAGAGGGACACCTTTTAGCATAACAATATTTACAAGGTACTCTCCCTCATTCTCCTAATTTAGAGTGACAAGCAAAGAAAACTCACAACAACAAAATAAACTCAAATGCCAAAATTAATAATTAATGCAAATAAATGCTAATAAAGGGTAATGCATGTCTCAGTAGGAAAATAGGAAAATCCTATAAAGAGATAGCAACTCAAGTTGTTTCCCACTTATTATGTTCAATAACAGGGATTTCTATCCACATAACAAGATTTATAAGACACTATAACGAATAAAATATATATAAATAATGTAAATAATAAATAAGCATAAATAATTATTAGTTAAATTAGTAATTAGGTTGGAGAGGCATGTCTAAGTGATACATGACTCCATGAAGAGACGCTTGGTATATAAGCAAGCCTCTCATTCTCATTTGTAAATCTTCATCATTCATTCTTATTCATTTTAATATATAAAATTTATATCTTCATGGATATCTTGATATTCCAAGCCTTTTGGAGTAATTAATTTATAGAACGAACTTTGTTCACTTCATTTGGTATTGGAGCCACGTTTAGCTGATCACCAGGGCTTTGGCTATCAACCTATCATCAACCTTCTTGTTGTCATAATTGAAGCGTTTCGCCACACATTGGGAAATTCTCCATTTTTTAGGTCTTTGGCCATTTGCTACTATTTAAAAAATAATAATAATAATAATAAAGAATAAAGGTAAAAAAAAAAGGAAAAAATATATCCTAAACAATATATAAATATAAAATATATATATATATATATATATATAGATAAAGGTTGTATATTATTGATAAAAAGTGCATAATAAAGATAAGCGGAAATCTTTTCAAGTATATTTAATACCTTTTACGTGGAGAAGCCGGTGGTTTTAGAAACCAATGGTAATTGCCCATGGTTTTAGAAACCAGTGGTAAGTTTTACATTTTACGTGGAGAACATTAACCGAGGTTTTAGAAACAACTCATAGTAATTGCCCATGGCATTTTAAAAACCAATGGTAATTGCCAGTGGTTTTAGAAACCAGTAGTAAGTTTTACATTTTACCTGGAGAACATTAATCGAGGTTTTAGAAATAACCCATGGTAATTGCCCATGGTATTTTAAAGGTAAAAGATATTTTGATAACATTGGAGAAAAAAAGTGTGATCTAAAGTCTCATCCAAATTTTCTGAGAAAAAGAAATATTATTATAATTATAAAAGGAATACTATATAAGCCTTATATAGTTACATAAGCGGGTCTCACAACAGTATATATAAATTTTATATAATTATAATTTTATAATATATAATTTAAAATATATATATATATATATATATATATATAATTCTATTAAAAGAGTGGCAAAAAAAAAGGAGAATATTTGAAATATATATATATTAGATTTTTATAAGAGAAGTGGAAACATATTTTATAAATTAAGAGAATATATTATAAAATTTAAAAAGGGTTTTATATTAAAAAATTATTATTATTATTATTATTATTATTATTATAAAAAATGATTTAAAAAGGTATTTAATATTTAAAGAGTAAAATGGAGACCAATAATAAAAGGTTTCTTAAAACCTTTAGTAAAAAGTGTTAATAGATTATTTAAAATCAAAGGATGGTTCGCAGGAAGAGATATCATAATCACTATCAGTCCCGCTGAAAAAAAGTAAGAAAAAAGTAATTATGTTAGTCCTAAATGTGCTAACCAATTGGTGATTCTTGAATCAAATATAGTTGAAAAGAATACTCTTGGCGAATATGACAAACAATATGACATAAGCAATCTACACCCAAGTATTGAGGATTACACTTTTACCTCGCAATTCACCGTGAAAACCTTATATTCTAAGGATAGTGACATTGTTTTGGGATCACCATGGATAGAAACTCTAGGTTCCTTTATTCTAAATACAAAAAAAAAAATTGACATTTTCTTACAAAAAGAAGAAAATAACATTACACTGGAACCAAACTCGGTAACGCCAAAAAATATCTCAGATATTTCAAAAGTAACTTCTCAATAAGGTAAAAAAGTATTACAAAATATGCAAAGCGAAATTTAATAAAATCACTGTTTATAAAAATGAATAGGTTTCCCGACTTAAAATCCATAGTGAAAAATTGCTGACGCAAATTAAAAAACTTAAGAAGGATAAGAAGTCGTTAGAAAACCAGGCACAACAACTTCTGTGAGCAAAACCTTCATCTGAGTCATCGATATCACTGTGATGCTCCCTCATTCCTAACTTAGACTCAAGTTGTTTCCCACTTATAATGTTCAATAGGAGAGATTTCTATCCGCATAACAAGATTTACAACTTCTGTGAGCAAAACCTTCATCTGAGTCATCGATATCACTGTGATGCTCCCTCATTCCTAACTTAGACTCAAGTTGTTTCCCACTTATAATGTTCAATAGGAGAGATTTCTATCCGCATAACAAGATTTACAAGACACTCTCCTCATTCCTAACTTAGAGTGGCGGGCCAAGAAAACTCAAGGCAAGAGAGAACTCAAATGCCACACATAGTAGTTAATACAAATAAAGGGAAAGGAAATGTCCAACTAGAAAATTCCTGTAAGTTGCATCTCAAGTTGTTTCCTCATTTGTTGTGATGTCAGTGAATCACACTTTTGATTTGGTTCTCAACTTCAGTTTTAATGTCTTGGCATGCAACATCTGGCACTGACTCTCCCCACAGAAAAGATTATGGCTTAGAATTTGAGTTAATTACGACATTTGTATAATGATTCTGGCTTAGAACTTGAGTTAATTATAACGTTCGTATAAAAAAACTTGCGTTTCACAATTGATCACTCTTTCGTTAAAAGTGAAAAGAATCCCTAGCCATTTGCTTGGGTGGTTATATCTCAACGTCTTCCCATAAAAGCTAGGAAACTCGTTAGCAACCCGGAAGACTTACAATGGTTTTCCTATGAGTGGAACCTATTATACGGAATCCTGCTGCTCCATAGAGACTCGTAATGAGCAAATGAAAGTTAAATTGGTATCCTTCAATGATATGTAAAACATGCATAATCGTAGGTCATGATCGCAATAAAGAAAAATCTAGTTCAATAAATTTATTCCATTCACTCACATAACTCAAAATTGAGTGGGAAAGTCAACAGGCATCAAAAACAGGGCAGCCTGAAATAAATTGGTATCCTTCAATGCCTGAATGTATTTTTCACAGCCCGCTCCTTACTCTTATTCATCTTATTTCCTACTGTTTCTTTTCTCTCGGTTTCTGAGCTCCTTACTCTTATTCATCTTATTTCCTATTGTTGTTTTTCTCTCAGTTTCTGCAATCAATGTCAGGGATCTGAAACCGGGGATATCTAAGGAATCGGGTCACCTCACAGACCACCACATGCAGCGTTTAAAAAGACAATTTGATGCCTGTCAACAAGGGTTTAGGAGGCTAACTGAAGAGATATGAAAATGCAAGGACAACATCGCCTTTTTGAAATCTCGAGAATACCAAGTTTCTAGAAAAAGGATCTCAAGAAGGTTTCAGTTAACCTCAGGTGTATAAAAGACTTATATGAGAACCTGAAAGTATAATTCAGCTCAGATAAAAAAGATACTAATAACCATTTAAGTTCCGACCGCTCTTGACCCACTGGCATCAAGTCCATCTTGGCTGTAACTGTTTTTGTGGTTCAAACTATCAAGTCTGAAACTTTTGAAGGTATGCCTTCTTTATAATATTTTAGCGTTCCCCAATCAACCTCACGAATCTCAGGGTAGGTATTTCAAAACTAAAACACTGGTCAGATATTGATAACTCTGGTGACCGTTCCAACCGTTTTAATGAAGAAAATTAACGGGCTGGAGGAAATTTTAGCCGGTTTGCATTTCCATTCCTCATCCCGCTCACGATAAAGGGAATACTGACAGCTACTTTAGGGCTAGAACTTTGCCCACATCAGCATGCTCGACAAGCTTGTGTTTGCATAACATCCAAAGAGGAAGGGGGTAACATACCACCCAGTCAATTAAAATTGAAACTTTGTTTGAAAGAACATCACCACCCCTTTTGACCAACCGACCAATAAAGTTTGACATGAGAATATCCCAACCTTGGTAGTCTTTTCTATCATGTTTGTCTTGACCATATCCCGACTTCAGTATTTATTTTGTGCTTTCACGTGTAAAATATCCAGCTGGGTGGAGAATGTTAAGTACTACCAAAAGCACAGAAAGGGAAGCTTTCATGTAACTGCAATCTTAAATGACTACAGGTGCAGTTGGCTCGTCTAAATACTCCTATATTAATTATCGTCTATATACTCTTGTAAATAATTAATACTGTTTTGCCGAGAGAACGGAAAAGATGGCAGCCCTTCCCAAAAAATTTAGTCACTAAATTAGTTCATCCAGAGGATAGGTGTCACTTTGCTGACTTGACAATACGTTGACTTTATTTACTACAACTTAGTATGCCAATTTTCGTTAGCTATTCAAATTTCAAAATATTCTGATATAATTATCAATCAACACCGTAATACAACAAATTTGCATGTTTGAAAAATCCTAGAACAGTAACAAATAGCGAGAAATAGCAAAAAAAGGAAGGAAAGCCTGCAAAAACATCGACTTGCAACCATGCTACAAATTCATTTTTCGTAGACCAGTTTGTAACTATCTTTCTGGTGATAATCCTCTTTGACCAAAAGAGGATCCACATGTCTCTAATTATCTTGTCTTATTTTAGCAATGCATTGATTTAAGTTTAAAAAATCCGTAAGATAAGATAACAGCTAACAACTGCATCAAAGCATTATTGAACTCTAAAATTAGGTGCACAGCCATAAAAATATCAATTCTCCATGCATCTAGAAGCCCAAAGTACATACATATGACATAAACCAAAGCCCGAGATCCAACAGAAAAAAAATTATGCACCAAGGGACGATCCTAGACTACATTGACTCCCGCTCAATTTGAACAGTAACATGACTAATCTTATAAGTCCTCTCACAATAGCCTATCACGTTCTGGAGAATCACGTCAGCATCTGCATCTGCCTGAATCCTCACGTGGCAGGCCAACAAGCTTTTACCTACAGTAATGGCCCAAATGTGCAGTTCATGAACAGTCAATACCCCAGGAATTGCCACCAGCCCCTCTTCAAGTCTTGTGGCATCAATCTCCCGCGGCGTGCTCTCCATCAAAACTTCAAGTATACTTCTCAACATATTGATAGTGGTTCCCAGTACAATAACTGAGAAAAACAGAGTACATATTAGATCAATTATTCTCCATTCAGGTTTCCACCAAATTACTCCTCCTCCGATCATGACCCCAATACTTTGAATTAAGTCACCAAGTACATGAAGATATGCCCCTTGCACATTGATATTCTTCTTCTGTGACACACTATCTCTTGTCCCTGCTTCAATGTCTTCATCTACCCTGAGGGTACCTCCTTGTGGATTTATTTGAGCAAAACCTTCATCTGAGTCATCGATATGACTGTGATGCTCACTATCAAGATGCCGAGGCGATAACAAAGGTTCCCTTAGTGTGCCTTGACCAACAACAGCACCCACCCTACCATGTCTGTGGTCAACATTATAACTATGTTTGTGACCATGTTCGTGGTCATGCTCATGGCCATGTTCGTCATTGTGTCCATGTTCCTCTCCATGCCCATGACCATGACCATCATCAGCACCCACCCTACCATGTCTGTGGTCAACATTATAACTATGTTTGTGACCATGTTCATGGTCATTCTCCTGGCCATGTTCCTCTCCATGCCCATGACCATCATCATGCCCATGACCATGGTCATGCCCATGACCATGACCATGGCTGTGACCCAACAAAAAGACCATGACAAGGTTTACGAGAAGCCCAAATGTTGCAACAATAAACATAAGCATCCCATTAACTTTCCCAGTTTTGTGAATAATTCTGTCAATAGCCTCATAGACAAGAATCCCAGTAATAAGCCAAATAAGCTGTATGGACACAAGTGCACCTAAAATCTCAAGACGAAAAAAGCCAAAAGTTTGACGAGGAGTTGCTTCCCAACCTGCTGCCCATATTGCAAACAGGGAAATAGCAAATCCAGCTACATCTGATAGCAAATGGGCAGCATCCGTGAGGACTGCCAGACTGTTTGCCTTAATACCACCAACCACCTCAACACCCATAAAAATCAGACACAAGATTATAGCTACCCAGAGCCTGGTCATTGATGCTGATCGTTCCTTTGCATCTGCAACACGACTTGCTGCATCAGAGAAACCACAACCTGACCCACATTGTATAGTTCCCATTTCAGTGCCATGCCTAGTAATTTGTGTTTCTGCACTTGCACGGTCATCTTTTCCACCATCCTTGCGGCTTGAATCGTCACCAGCCATCTGAAAAACCACCAGGAAAACTTCAGGCAAAATATACCCAAGGGTTTAAAAAAAATTTTAAATCCTGAGAGAATGATCGTATAAATGATTCCACGCAATCTATAATGAGATAAAAAAGGATTTTTCATACAAAGGAACAGATAATGGGTTTGAGCACTACGATGATAACCATAATCTGAAATTAAATTTAAATATTTCAAGCTTGATACATGTAGAACCATTTACCCATCCAATGGAACGATAATACCGCAATAATCAAGTATTGATATAACGACTGCCAGAGTAGAACTGAAATGTGAAACAATATAAAGCAGGATGTGAAGGAGAAAGAAAATGAATCCCAGGAGAGCAATTTAAACTAACAGAAAAGGCTCAAGGACATATCTCATTTAAGAAAAAGAAAGTCGAGGAGAAAGAAAATGAGTCCCAGGAGAACAAATTAAACTAATACAGAAGGCTCAAGGATATATCTTAATTGTCCAAGAATACAATACGAAAATTTTGAGCATTGAGAGGCTGGTAAAAACTAAGCTGAATAATTATGATTCAGACTTCTAATTTTGTTGCTTTTAGTTATAAAAACTACAAAGGCAAGTTATAAGTTCAAATCATTGAAATATGGAGATTCAAGTAACTAATAATAAAGATGGAAAATTCTTCGAATATTATTCTGAAATGTTAGATTCTAAGCTTCAGTTGAAAAATATATTACTAATCTCATTCAGTCAACCCCAACAATAGCGAATCAGAACCCTCGCATGTTCATTTTCATCTACTTTTGTTTCACCTTTGTCTTGGCTTCGCCAAACATCTAAGTTCTACTTGTCGCAGACACTCGTGAAGACTTGTTTTTCAAACCTCTTGGAACATACTTCAGCATCCCTGCCAACTCATTCTCATAATGTTTACACTAAACTTGAACTTCACATTGGGTTAATCTACGTTACGAGTAATTCTCTCTTTCCAACTCATTTTCAATTCGTCTCCTGGAAAAGCTAAATTACTTGTAGTGAACCATTCACAGATACACAAAAACCTAAATCATTTCTCAGAACCTTTGACAGAGACAAGAACTAAATCATTTTCTTGGCTTTACTGGTAAAGTCACAGAAGCTAAATTACTGTCCGTAAACAATTGCATAGGACAAGAATTAGAAAAGTCAATCTTGAATCAACCCTTTATACGTCATGGGCGTTGTTTGAGTCAAATTCAATCCTTTCATCAAAAATCACTTTAGTCCAACTTCAGTCTAAACCTACTATAAGTGGATATATTCCTCATTATGTGACTTTAAGTCAAGGTATTTCTTTGCAGCCAATGTGGTGGGATTCCTGGCCAGTGATGTAATAAGGACCTCGGGCCATTAAAATTAATGATAGGTTGGATGCATATGGTAGCTGATTAATGCAATTTGGACTATGTCCACTATGTTAGTTATTAAATAAAGCCCATTAAGTAGTTAGCATTAAATAAACGTAACATGGCCAAGTCATTAATGTAGGGGGCACTAGTGGTCATGGTTAGGGTTGCTACGTAGACATATATATGGAGTCCTTATGAGGTAGAAATGGAATTGTTACATGCATATGGTGTAACCCTACTTTAAAGGTATTCTGATTTAATGAAATATTGAAGCCATCCCAGTGTTTCTTCGACATATGGTTTGTGATACATCTTAAGCATCAAGGATCCTAAACAATGGTATCAAAGCATTTTCTTGATAGGGGAAGCAATTGTTTTTCTTTTTCACAGATTTCCTTGCAGTGTACTTTTCTCTCAGCGCATTCACCAGATTGCAATTTCCCCAACGCCATCAAAAGCAAAGTGGCCTTGCAATTTCTTAATTGGGGTCATAATAGCGATATGAGAAGTTAGCATAAGTTACAATTATTTCAAGTTGCAGCTGCAAACATTCACATAAAATTCTTACAGCACAATTTTATCTCTGTTCGTGAACTAGATTGTAGTCACACAAGTGCCATCAGAAGTAATGTTATCATGCCATTTCAAAGTTCGGATCATAATAGTGATTTTTGAGGAGTATCATGTAGGTTACAACCAGTTCAAGTTGTGAACTGAAAACCCTCGCGAAAAATTCTTGTGGCACAATTTTCTCTCTATTTATGAACTAGTTACAGTGTCATTAGGGCCATCAGAAGCAAAGTTGTGGTGCCATTTCAGAGATGGGATCATAATAACGACCTTGAGTAATATTGAAGAAGTTATGGCCATGTTGAAATTGCAGCCTCAAAACTGTAATGCCCCACTTAAATCTTATCCTGCAAATTTTATTAATGTTTACATTACCTGAAAATATTGAGAAATATTGGTAAATACCTTCATTTGGGAAACAATAAATTTATTGTCTAATATAAAATTCATGATTTCTATTATTCAAATTCCCAACTTGCCTTCTCAAATTGAATCTTAGGTAGGATATGGTCTCCTTTCATTATTTCAAATAATATATATATTCATCTCACATTCCCCAATGTACTCTCACATTTACTTGGGAGAATACATGGTCATCTCCAATTAATTATCAATATATATATTCATCTCACATTCCCCAATGTACCCTCACATTTACTAGGGAGAAGACATGGTCCTCTCCATTTAATTACATCTCACATTCCCAAATGTACTCTCACATTTACTAGAGAGAAGACATGGTCCTCTCCGATTAATTACATCTCACATTCCCAAATGTACTCTCACATTCACTTGGGAGAAGACATGGTCCTCTCCATTTAATTACATCTCATTCCCAAATGTACTCTCACATTTACTTGGGAGAAGGCATAGTCCTCTCCATTTAATTAATTATATATATATATATATCTCACATTCCCAAATGTACTTTTAGATTTACAAGGGAGAAGACATGGTCCTCTCCCATTAATTTCCAAATTTTATATTCATATCACATTTCCAAATGTACTCCCATATTTACTTGGGAGAAGAAAAGTCAACTGTAATGATGGATGAGAAGTTAATGACATTAATGAGAGGTGGTTGAAATGAAAAAGAGAGTGTATAAAAGGGAAGGGGGAAGGGAGAAAAGGGGATGTTGGATCTTGCTTATGATTTTGGAAACCTAGGGATCTGTGGAAGTTTCTTGGGTTAATTGAGAGGAGGGAAATATTGTTTACCTTGATATTGGAAACACACACTACATCTGGTTGGACTTGGACTCGAAGGGCTACGTAACGTGTGGAGGTTTCCTGGGCTAGGGATTTATTTCCTAGTTGACTGGAAAGTAAATCCAGTTGGGTCAGTCAAGAGGAGCGTTCAGCAAGAGCAGCAACTCAAAGGTATCTCCACCAGCCACCGGTACAGGTATCCTCTATAGATTACTCATGTAAATTTTATTAAAATGATATGTTCACCATAAGTTATAAGGATTAAAATGTAAATGGTAAAATTTTATTTATTTAAAAGTCTTGTAAGAAAGTAAATTATTGCCTCTTATTGCATTTAAATTCATCAGAAATAGATCTGTTAGAAAGCCCTAGGATAGAGCTCTTACACATGGTATCAGAGCCAAGTTCAAAATCTGGACCTTGAAGCCTACCTACTAGAGATTTTTCAAATCTAGTTGAATCTTTGCAAACCAATACATTACTAACCTGTAAATTGCACTTTAAAATTTTCCTTGCAATCCTGTAGAAGCTTCCATCTAAAGCTAAAATAACATTTTAGTTTCCGTTGCAACAAGAAAAAAAATTGTTCTCGGGCAAATGAAATTGTGTAGAAAACCATTTTGTGCTAAACCTTTTGGCAATATTCTTTTCATAAATGAACTTTGAAGGCGATTCCTTGAGCAATTTGAAAGTCAATTTCATGTATAGAAAACTTGTTTCCATTTTGCAATCAACTCCTCTGTCTTACGATGGTCCCAATAGCTTTCACATGTACCTCCTCCTTGTAGCTTGAGTTTTCTTTGAATTATCCATTCGCTCGGTAATTTTCTTGATTACCTCTGCAATTTCTAAAAATGCATTAATGGTTTTGAGATTCTGTATTAATGTTAATAACCTTTACAGAGATGACATAACCTGCAAAGGAACTACCATCATTGCAACAAGCTTGACTTGAATATGGAAAAGTTTTGTATAGTTCATTTTGTGTCCAATTTATAAGTGATCTAAAACTGGTAAAATAACAATTGTAAAAGAAATATTGATTCACCCCCCCAGTGTTTCCAACATATTAAGACTTGCTTTCGTCAAAAGTACTGCAAATCCAAACCTCTACATCAAGGTTGTAAAGAATGAGGTTGTGATCATATTACTTTATGTAGACGACTAACTGATATCAGACATGGAGCATTGTATTTGTCAATGCAAGAAGGAACTGGCAACTAAATTTGATATGAAAGATCTTAGACTAATGCACTATTACCTAGGATTCAAAGTTTGGTAAAAACTTGGCAAGATCTATCTTGGTCAAGGAAAATATGTGATCAAGATTCTACAGAAATTTGGGATGATGGATAGTAAACCCAGTGTTGATAATATCGCTGATATTTCAACGATATTTTTTCGGCAAAACGATATATCGCTGAGTAAATATCGCGATATTTTCGCGTTTTGAAAATATTGTGATATTTTCTAAATATCGGCAAAATATCGCCATATTTTGAAAATATCAGCTAAATATCGCCATATTTTGAAAATATCAACTATGTTTAAAAATCTGCAAAAATTGATTTTTTTATGTTTGCCAATATTTTGCCGATATTTTCACCGATATTTCTGATAAGATGTTTTTAGGACCCTCACCGATATTTTGCCAATACCGACGTTTTCAACACGGAGTAAACCCATGACAACACCTATGACCACCAATTTGAACCTAAGGAGTTCAAACTCAAGTTTTGTTGATCCAACATTGTTAATTTTAGATAACAATGGTATGTTCTATGTTTGCAACAATTACTTCAATGTCCTTTTAGCATCCCAATGAAAAATTCCAATTTAATAGCAATCACATTAATCATCACATTGACAAAAACTATAGATAGGACATGAACAATAAAATCAGAAGACAAGCCAAGACAAGAGAACACCAAAATTTGGTGAATACCAGGGGAAAACCCCAAAATGAGGAAAACTCTTTGATCAATTCTTCTTACTATTACATCAAATCTTCAACAAAAAGAAAGGGTACAATAAAGTCAAAATTCACTTGCCAATAGATTATTAAAACCATTGTCCAAATCAACCTAGTCAATCTGTGATTTTCCTGCTTCCAGGTAGCAGCAGTGAATAGCCCTAACCAGAAAGTCAACGTTGGTCAACATAGCACCAAACAGTCCACAATGTAGTTGGTCAAACTCGACCTTCTTTTCTGGTCAAAGATAGCCCAAAATAGTTTCAGAACAATCGGTCAAACTTAGTCAAATTCTACACTTTTGTCCTGCTATCAGCGTAGTCAACAAGCCCAAAAAACCTCGATTTTTGTGCCAATTAATGTGGCCCTCCAAAATAGAAATTCTAGCACAAAAACGCAGTCAAAGGAGGTCAAAATAGGCATGTCGACGTTGGTCAAACCCTGCAACAAATCCGAAAATTCGGCCTCCTAAAATTGAGTTGCTCCTGCAATTTGTACAACCCAATCAAATGAGGAGAGAGAATTGATGATTGTGATGATGCCAAATGAAGTTTGAGGTCTCTCTTATTTCTACAAGTCGTTGAGGGTCAAAGGGCATGTCCATTGGGCTTCATGCGCCTACATGATGATGTGGCTAACCTTGACAATTTGCACGTGTGGGCTTGACCCCGAAAACATATTTTTCCTTGTCCAAATTTGATGATCTTTAGGTCGATTTTGGTCCTCTTGAAAATAGGAATTCAATGCAATAGTCATCTCCATCAATTGCGCTGTCCAAAGTGGAATTTGGCCCTAGTTGTCAATTTTAACACTCCCTCTCAAATAGGGAGAATTCTACCTGCCAATCCATCCATTATCATGCCATCATGTACCATCTTTGCATCTCATCTCAACTCTGTTGAACACTGATGTAATAATGAAGAAGCAATTAAGAGTGAATCACAAGACCTTGCCACTCTCCACTGACAAAAGTCATTCCAGAGGTAGAACCCTAATCGGATTTGATCCCAAATCAAGTTGTTGAACACCATACATCCTAGACATAGAAAGTAAGGCGGTACACAATACGTCCATCTATAGTGCTATGATCACTATCCACTTTTCCCAACTCATTGGCCAGATTAGAGGTACTTTGTTGATTTCTGGTAGCATCGGATGTGCTCTAAGTCTCAAAATTTGCACAGAGTCTTAGACACATGCATTCTCCAATACCCAGAAATGGTTTTGGGAAATTCCACCCAGAGACAGTTTTATTAAAATGATTAATTATTTTTAATGGGACCCTAAGTCTAAACTTATAAAATTAAAATAATTAATGGGTATTAATCTAAACTGTGGGTGAAACTTCTAGAAGGCAGAGATCAAGTCAATATGATCCTAGCCATTGATTAGAATCTAATCTGAACCGTTGATTGATCAATGAGAGGATTATAAGAGGAGGCTTGAGAGGCACTTGGAGAATACACCAAAGGCAGATACTCAGTTACCCAAGTAAGAATGATTTTCTCACTGGTCAAAGTTCAGCAAGAGAATACAATGATGTGTGGTGTGGCAGTTAAGTTCTTTGGGTGAAACCCACGAGGTCAAGGGTCAAATTACACTGAGTATATTATCTTGTTATGGTGTGCGGCTCAAGGAGTAGACTCCCCTTGTTCGTGAGTCTCAGCTCTTGCCGAAATCATAAGAAATTAGTATATTTGCTTGCAGGTTGTTGGATGTACTCTTGGTGTTATAGTGGCAGCGACGAGAATTGATCCTGAGTCTTCCTTAGATTAGGTCTGGAAGTTATCGATTCACCCTGTGCCTAAAAAAAAAAGTTCGGCAAGAGAATTGAATCAAAGGAAGAGTTGCAGGTGAGAAAGGCAGAGAGAGGGCATTAGCATCTTTTGAGAGTGCAAGGCAGCAAGATGTAGAGCAGGAACAGGGTGACGCAGAAAGAGGTAGCATAGAGGCAAACTGACACAAAGCCTGTGTGGGCAGCTAGACCCTGGGCCAGTGTGAGAAGTTTTGACCAGTGAAGCACCACATGCATAAGACCCGTGAGTACCCGTGGGTCTTGGCGGGTTCTATAGCGAGCCGGGTCACTCACATAGAACTGGCACTTAAGACCCAGACTCAACGAGTATTTTATTAAACCCGAATACCGGTATAAGACCTGCATCAAACCCTTATAAGACCTGTCGACCCTCAAAAGGCAAAAAAAAAAACGTTTTTTTTGGAAATGAGGAATGCTTTATTATTGTTGTAATAGGAGCCTTTGAAGGAGTGTTGTCACCTAGTAAGAATAGACTCTTCAAATTTGGTTATTTGATTGGTTTATTTCTTTTCCTTATACTTCGAAATCCTAAATTTATATGTTCATCCCGGTTGGCTGACTTATTTTCAAGGTTTCATGTGTAGGGGCACCTATCTACTAATAATTTTCTTGGCAAAGATCTTAAGGAATGGCAGGGGCCTAAAAATTTGAAGATTTGGGATCCTCCTCGGTTGAAGTACCCATCTTCAAATACAAAAGAAGCTCATTCCCACCTTGCACCAAGTTTCACCTCTAAACCTTTGAAGATTTCTCCAAGATATTTCGTTCTTTTCTTGCACATCAAATTCTCTTCAATATCTCGTGGTTTGATTTTGAAGATTTTCATTTGCTAAATCTAGTATTTGAATGTTAAATTAGTTGTTGTCCTAACAACAATAAAATCAGCTATGAAAAAGTCAAGTTACATTGGCTTTTCCTTAGTTGCATAGTGTAGAAATTGATATCTTTCATTCTATCATTTCACTTGGTGTTTTTTGGGTTTTGTATACTAACAATTTTGAGTGTTCCAAAATCATTTTGAGCACTTTTCACATTGATTTGTTTGTTGGTTTTTAGATGGCTAGTGATCCTAAATGTTGGAAAGAGTGTTATGAGACAATCACTTATCATTTATGACATGTATTTGAATTTTGAACTTGCTGACATTTTTTATTTTAATTATAGAATCGTGAGTCCTTTTCTTATTCAATATCTGAATGTTTTGCTTACAAAAATCAAATATGTTATGTTGTACTTTATAGATATGAGATGATGTTATGAATTATCACATATATTGTGGTTTTCATAACTTACAAGGATTGGAATTGTCATTACTTTCTTTTTTGTGCTTAAAATTTACCATATTTTAACGTTTTTTTGTATTTTGACGAGTCTTATACAGGTCGTTCCTGAGTCTTATACGAGTCAACAAATCAATAGCGTGACTAGTCTTATACGAGTACGAGTCGTGCAATATTGGTTTTGAGCCATACAAGCCATACTAGCAGCAATATATTCAACCTCGGTGGTGCTTAGAGCAACCAATTTCTATGTCCTGCTCATCCAAGAAATCGAAACAGATCCCAATGAGAAGCAACATCCTGACATGCTCTTTCTATCCACCACACTGCCAGCCTAGTCAGCGTCAGAATATCCATGTAGCCTCAAATTCCCAGCAGTGTATCTCAGCCCATAGTTAATTATGCCACAGAAATATCTCAAGAGACTCTTAGCAACAATCCAATGTATGTAATGAGGCTCAACCATAAATTGACTCAAACAATTTACAATGAAGCATATGTCCAAATGGGAGTTTACGAAGAACATCGAGGCCCCCACAAGTTGTCGATACTCAAAAGGATTTGCCAATTCAAGCCCAGCAACACTTCCACATAGCATCTTGAAGTTGACTTCCATTGGAGTAGACACAGACTTGCATTCCACCATCCCGCATCTCTCTAGCAGTTTCACAATGTATTTTCTTTGAGAAAGTAAAATATCACCTGCCTTTTGCCAGACCTAGTAATGCATCAGTCCTAGGTCCTTCATCAAGAACTCAAAAGTCAACTCCCTCTTGCATTGATAAATGAGAGGGTCTTCACCTGTTAGAAAGAGATCATCAACATAAAAGACCAATATAAGAGGCATGTCCTTTTCAACCTCGAAGTATAGGTTTAGATCAACATAGCTTCTAGTAAACCCCAACTTCACAAGATAACTATCAATCCTCTCATACCAATCCTTAGGGGCTTGCTCCAACCTATAGAGAGCTTTCTTCAACTTGCAAACATGTGTCCTTCGATCTTGAACCCCAACTCCCTAAGGTTGTTCCAAGTAGACTTCCTCCTTAAGCAAGCTATGCAAAAATGCAACGAGAGCAATAATAGATCAAATAATGGTATATCAGGCAACTGGTGCAAATATCTTGTCATACTCCACTCCTTCCTTTTGAGAGAAGCCACAAGCAACGAACCTAGCCTTATATTTTTCAGCACTCCCATCAGCTGCATGTTTAATTTTGTAAAACCATTTTGAGGTGACCACAGACTTGTCTTTAGGTCTAGGCACTAAGTCCCAAACATCATTATTCATGATCGATTCATATTCCTCATTCATAGCATCCTTCCACACTTGGTGTTTTACAGCTTCCTCGAACATGCATCGTTTAGCTTGAACAATAGTACTCATAAAGTATAATAGCCAAATAACCTTGATACCTATTTGGCTTCTTACTTTCACGAGATGCCTCTCTTAGAGCAATGTCTTTCAACATCTTCAAGAGTATCTTTGAGCCATAGTGGACATTTCCTTGAGGTAGAGGGATCACAAGGAGGTGGATCAATAGGATCCATTGGGCCTTTAATATCGAGCATAGGCTCATTCCGTCAAAGGTTCATCCTAGTTTTCCGCAACATAACCACCGTCCTTCCTTGGGATAAGGAGCTCTTTGGCTTTTCCGAGGGCAATGTCTTGATCAAAGATGACATCACGGCTTACTTCCACATATCTTTGACCAGGCACATAGATTCTATATTCTTTTGAATATTCACTATAGCCAACCAATATTCTTTTCTTCCCGGAAGCTTCCAACTAATTCATTCTCTTTAGGCACATGAAAATATACCAGACAACCAAAGATTCTAAAGTGAGAAACATCAGCTTTCTTACCAGTGAAAACTTTCTCAAGTGTCTTGAAATCCAACGCTTGATCATGGCTCCTATTTTGAACATATACAACAGTTTTGGCAACTTCTCCCCATAAGAACTTCCATAGACCTTGATCATGGAGCATGGCACGAGTGGCTTCCATGATTGTTGGACTCTTCCTTTCAGCAACATCATTTTGCTCAAGAGTGTATGGAACAGGTGTCTCCCTCTTAATGCCAACCTCTCTGCAAAAGTCATTGAATTCATTTGATTCATATTCAGTTCCATTGTCGGTCCTTAATATCCTGATCTTTTTCCCTGTTTAATTCTCTACCAATGCCTTGAAAGAACGGAACCATTTGAACACTTCATCCTTCCTCTTCAAGAGATAGATCCATGTTTTGCGTGAGAAGTCATCCACAAAGATTGCATAATATGTGTGTCCTCCCAATGAGGTTACGAGCAAAGCACCAGATAGGTCAGAATGGACTAATTGAAGAATATCCATTGTCTTGCTTTCACTAGAAGGAAATAGTCCCTTTTGTATGTTTCTCAGTGGCACAACCCTGACACACTCCTTCATGATTCATGTTAAAATCGAGCATACCTGTGACCATCTTCCTTGCCCCAAGTAAGGGTTTGTAATGTAGATGGGCAAATCTTTGGTGCCATAATTCACATTGAAGAGAAGTATGACTCGCCAAAGCTCCCAAAGGACTTCCACCAACTTGATAAAGATCATCAATCCTAAATCCAAGATTGAATGCATCTTTAGGGTTTCTACGCCAAATAAATACCTTTTTGTCAATGAATGCTACCTTGAAGCCTTTATCTTCCATCGCAGAAATAGACACTAGGTTCTTTTTCAAATCAGGCAAATACAACACATCTTATAGATGAATGGTTTGACCTTGGTTCAAGTGAAGAGTGACAATACCTATCCCTTTCACTGGGTAGGTGGCATTATCTCAAAGTATGATCTTTAAATTAGTTTTATTTTCAACCAAATTTGAGAGGACCTCCTTATATCCAGTGAAGTTCCTTGAGGCTCCACTATCAATCAACCAATGATCCAAAGTATACGGGGGAGAGGCGGTGGAAAGAGAGGAAATGAGATCAAACTCATCTTGTTTTTCTACAACATTACTTTCATCATACCTGGCATTTTTTGTCCTCTTGGGAGGTCAACCATTTCCATTTTGAGTAGCAGGAGCATTCCTCTTTCCTTTGTTGTTGAATTTGTTGTTCCTTTGATTGCCATTACCTTTGAAATTGTTGTGGTTGATGTTGTCATCATCCCTTGGAGAGTTTTTCTTCTGAGGGCATTCTCTAGCATAGTTGCCAAACTTGTTGCAATTGTAGCATCTTTCTTTTCTTCCTTCTTTGAATCCCTTCTTAGAACCTTGACCCTATCTCCTTGGACCAGCTTTATTCTCCCTTTTTGCATGAGTGGCGAAGGCAGTAGGTTCATTTCCATTGGAGGACTTACCTCTCTCCATCATCCTTCTTTCCTTTTGAGTGCATCTAGCCAACAGCTCATCGGAACCAAGTATCCTATCATTGTTGAGAATGGTGGTGGTAAATACATCCCACGGCCTTGAAAGACGTCCAAGTACAATGAGAGTGAGCTCCCTATCAGTGATAACTTCTCCAATAGATAATAGGTCATTCTTGATTTGAGTTATTCTCATTAAGTAGGATTGGATAGCTTCCCCTTTATCCATCTTGATATCCTTCAACTTGTTCTTGAGAAATAGAATTTGATTTGCATTGTTCACTTTGAACATTCCCGTCAGCTTGTCATACATTTCCTTAGAAGTTCCCAATATCATAAATATAGGCAATCAAATGCTTTTGAATAGAGTCAATCAAAATTTTCTTTGCTTTAACCTCACCTTTTCAATACTTCATTTTCTCAGCAGCAGGTGAATTTGAAGAAGGCTCCACCATTTTTCCCTGCACATAGTCCAATACTTCAAACTCCTCCAAAGTCAAGTCCAAAGTCATCTTCCATGCATGATAGTCAGATTTGTCATTGAGCTTGTCCTTTGGCTTTGTCTTCACCTGGGCTCTGAATCCATGTTAATTTTAGATAGCAATTGTATGTCCTATACTTGCAACAAGTACTTCAATGTCCTTTTCGTAGCCCAATGACAATTTCCAATTTAATAGAAATCACATTAATCATCACATTGACAGAAATTATAGATAGACCATGAACCATAAAAGCAAAACACAAGCCAAGACAAGAGAACACCACAATTTGGTGAATGCCAGGGAAAACCCCCACGATGGGGAAAACGTTTTGATCAATTCTTCTTATTATTATATCAAATGTTTAGCAAAGAGAGAGTAAAATAAAGTCAAAAATGACTTGCCAATAGATTATTAAAACCATTGTCCAAAAAAGCCTAGTCAATCTATGATTTTTTTGCTTCAAGATAGCCACAGACAACAGCCCTAACCACAAAGACAGCACTAGTCAACACAATAGTAAACAGTCCACAATGTAGCTCGGTCAAACCTAGTAAAACTTGGCCTTCTTTGTTGGTCAAAGTCAACCCAAAACAATTCCAAAATAGAGTCAAACTTGGTCAAAGTCTACACTTTTGTCTTGCAGTCACCCTAGTCAACAAACCCAAAAAACCCCAGTTTTGTGCCAATTAACATGGCCCTGCAAAACAGAAATTTTGGCACAAAACCATAGTCAAAGGAGGTCAAAATAGCCCTAGTCAACATTGGTCAAACCCTACAACATATCCTAAAATTCGACCTTCTGAAATTTGTCCTCTTTCAGCCACGTGTGAGAGAAGATGAGTTGCTCTTGCAATTTGTATGACCCAATCAGATGAGGAGAGAGAATTGATGAGTTGTGATGATGTCAAATGAGGTTTGAGGTCTCTCTTATTTATACGAGTCATTGAGGGTTAAAGGACATGTCCATTGGACTTCATGAGCCTACATGATGATGTCGTTAACCTTGACAATTTGCACGTGTGGGCTTGACCTCAAAAACATGTCTTTCCTTGTCCAAATTTGATGACCTTTAGGTCAATTTTGGTCCTCACGAAAAGAGGAATTCAATGCAATAATCATCTCCATCGATTGAGTTGTCCAAAGTGGAATTTGGCCCTAGTTGCCAATTTTAACAAACATCTTGCAAACAATTGATTGGTTCTCTAATGTACCTCATTAACAACCGACCAAATATATGTTTTGCAATAAACACTCTTAGTCAGTTTCATATGGAGCCTAGACATGATCAATCGATAGCAGCTAAGCACATCTTAAGATATCTTTATGGGACCATACATCATTGCTTGAGATATGTTATAAGAAATGAGATTTAATTATTGGGCTACACATATTCAGATTAGGCAGGCAGTGATGCAGATGGAAAATATACTACACGTGGTTTTTTGTTTGGGATTTGTTATGGTTTCATGGATGAGCAAAAAACAAGATTCAGTTGTGCTAAGTACTGTTGAAGTTGAATAAATGGCAACCAGTGAATTTAGTCAAGAAGCAGTTTGGCTTCGTAAGTTGCTTGATGATCTGTTTGAACAATAGTTAAATTCAAAAATATATGTTGTGACAACCAAAGTTGACTAAAGGTGACAGAGAACTCATTTTTCATGCGAGGTTGAAGCACATTAATATCAAGTACCACTATATTCGAAGCATGGTCCAAGATGGAGTTGTGAAAGCTACAGTACATGTACACTGACGAGCAAATAGCAGATATATTAACAAAGTCTTCCTAACAAGAAGCTTGAGTATTTAAGAGACAAGCTTGGCCTTATGGATATCTCGTCCTTGGTTGAGAGGGAGGAAGGGTGGACACTGTGTTCTCCATGTGTCATGTACAATGGCTAGGACTAACAGTGGTAAGCCTAGTAAAATATTAGTAGGGAGAATGTTGGATTGGATAAGCATCAAGGATGCACATTCTTAAGTCATGTATTATGGTTGATTGGGATTAAAATCCTAAGTTGGATACATGGACTTGGTAAAGAATAGTCTGAAGGCCGTACTTCTCCTTGGATTAGGAAATGGTCCTGTGAGGTCATACCTTAGGAACGCCTGGGTGGGATATGTGCCTTGAGAGGCAGTGTTGTCCAAATTTATGCCTCCCAAAATTGTGCTCTAATCTAGTGGAGAGATAGAGCATGTTAGTCAAGGCCTTGCTATTTTGACAACGATGGCCATGATGATGCAAATCATCATTGACTCTTATCAATTTGAATCCTTTCTTAGATGAATATTTCAACTTGAGAGTACTCTATTGTGTCATTATGAATACCTCCCTAGTTAAGAGGGAGTGTTGAAAAATGTAACTAGCATCGGTCTTCGTAATATAATAAAATGTAATTTTCATCATTGATATATTTATTATATTCATTATTATTATTTTTATTTTTTTGGTCAAAATCATGTTTTCCATGCTTATAGAGTGAATTGAGTCAAAAAGAATTTATTAAGAGTCAAAAGAAATGTATTACAGTCAACTCCCATTTGGAATCAAAGAGTCAACACAAGACCAAGTCGGCCCTCCTTGGACAAGTCGGCCTATGTGACAACTCTTTGACCCTCCTGGATAGCTATAAATACAAGACACTTCGACCTCTTGGAAGATCATTCATCACTCATCACATCACATCGATTTCTATGCAAGAACAAGAAGAAAAAGCAGTGAAAGTCAAAGGAGAGAGAAGCAAGTCAAAGAAGAGAGAGAAGTCCAGTTTTTTCCCTAGTTCTACTCAAAAGTGTGAAATTTTTGTTGTTTTTCCGAGGTTGTTACAAGGTCGAAATTTGGCTTCTATTGCAAGGCCGAAATTTTATGCGGTTTGACCAAATTTCAGAGATTTAACTAACGTTGACTTTTGTTGACTTTGATTTGATTGGAAGAGAGTTGACTTGGATCTTTATGACAGTCTTGGTCTTGGTCTTCAGTCATGGATATCTCATTTTGATCTGATTCTATAAGAGAAGCACTGTTGGGTTTTCCCCCTTGTGGGGTTTTGCCGTGGCTTAGAGCCTAATTTTTGGTTTTCTTTCTCTTTGTGACCTTTATGCTTTGAATTTTTCTATAGTTGCTTGATGAAGAGAACATAAAAATTAATAAGAAGACAACTAATATTCACAAGTAATTATCAAGAAAGAGGAATCAATCATTAAACTATCTAGTACTTGGTTTCTCAACAAATTGAAGAATAAAAACTTTGGTATTACTTATGCCTCACAATTTAAAGTCAACTAATGAAACAATTAGATATTTTGATTATTTGACATTGTTAACAAGGTGAGACCTAATCTTGATTAGAGAATAAATCAATTGTATATATGTACTCTTCACAATCCTCTATTTTCCTAAAATGACATCACACAACTTCCCATCAAAAAATTAAAAATATATTTTCATCTTTCACCATTGACATACTTTGTCTCATTTAATATGGTGAATCTAGACCTTTTTCAAGGTTCTTGTACACTAAGTCACCCTCTCTTTGTGCATTGACAAGAATTTGAATCTAGCTTTATGCATGTTTGCGATGTGTATATTTGTGCTTTATGCACTTGCACACATTCTACTCCATATACCCCAATAAAAGTTCCTTGCAATGTTGGTCCACCATATGAAGTTGGCACAAATTTTGTCCTTGTCTAAACTACTTGATGTTCTCATTTATTGAAAATTTTATTAACTTACATGGTGCATCATCACCATTAACAAACCTCAAGTCCCTATTTCCTATGGAAATTTTCATTAATGAACAAAGCAAGGAAATAGATGCAAGCAATAATGCAAGAAAACTTTCAATTTGCTAGAAAAGTTCACCATTGACATACATTGCCCCATTTGATATGGCACAACTTGACCTTTTTCAAGTTTCTCATACACTAAATCCACTAAATCTCTCTTTGGTATTGTTAGGGACCTCAATCTAAGTATGCAAGTTTACAGTATGTATGTTTGTGTATTCTCCACTTGTACACATTCTAATCCATTGTTTATGCACTCTCTACATATCCCAATAAACGTTCCACTCAATGTTAATCCACCATTTGAAGCTCTCACTTGTTCAAAATTTTATTAATTTTAATGGCATCACAATTAATAAGCCTTAGGTCCATATTTCCCTTGGGGCTTTAGGGTAAGGAACAAAAGAGGCAATAGATGCAAACACGATTGTTAGGGAACTTTCAATTCTCATACTTCTATGTTCTCATTTGTTCAAAACATTATTAACTTACATGGTGCATCATTGCAATTAACAAACCTTGGTCCCTATTTGGTCCACACATTGTACTTGGTGCTTTACATCAAGGAACATTAATTCTACTAAATTTCTGGATAAGAACGGCAATTCTATACCAAAAGAAGAGAAGGAAAGTAGATAGTAGAGAATAAAGGGAATGAAGAAAGTTGCACAAGGAAACACACAGCTTCGAAACAGAAAAAGTGCAAGTGCTCCAAAAACAATTTTAATGAAAGATTTCAAAAGAACATAAGAGAATGCCAGAGAGCAAAAAAGAGCATAAAATTAACACCATCCACGGTATTCTCAATCAAAGAAACCTCAATAATCAAGATCCCCAAGAACAACCTAGGAGTGCAGGTATGCTTATGCCCTAGTAGTTAGCCTCTGCTTGGAGTTAAAACAAATGCATGTTGATTTCAAGTCAACCCCACTTCAAGTGTTGATTTTGTAGCCTCGGAAGGTCTTCTACATTGGCTTGGTGTCCTGGCATGTAGAAAATATTTGATTGCCTCTTTAGGTGCTTGCTTGGCGGAGTGAGTGATTTTATGATTTCTTTCCTAAGGTAATTAATTATTGCGGACTATTAGGCCAAAGTTCTAAGGATAAATAATGAAATCATTCAAGTGACTTAGCTATGATCTCAACCATTGATCTCAAGTGAGGTTTACAATTTAATCATAGTCATTGATCACTTAGGGATTTGGGCTTAATGAAATTATAAATAAGCCTAAGAGGGAGGTGAAGACAACAGTTTTGTAGGAAACGATTTTCTTTATAGTGGGAGGCTTGAATAGACTGAAGAGAAGTGCAACAAAGAATTTTGGGAGAAATACAGGGAGGCTAGGTTGTTGAAGAGGAGGGGACAAGTTGTGGAGAAGGTCAAAATATCCAAAGAGGTCGATTTCCTCAAGTGCACAGTGTATTTGTTGGTCAAACAAGTCTAAATCTCCAAGGCTAAGTTTCTTCAGGAAGGTTGATTTCTAGGGGCGATTTTCCTAGCGGGGTTGAGTTTCCACGTTCCCAGCAGTTGTACTTTTCTATGTATTGTCTATGGGTCTAGGCCCAAATTTTCCTAAGAATTTTAATATAAAGGAAGATTGTGTTGGGCTCAAATTTGTTGTCGTAGTAGGATTTATTTCCCAATTTTCTATTTATGTTGCATTTTTTTCTGCAGAATATCAAGGTAGGTCCACCTGAAGAAATCACACCCCCCAGCCAAACTAATCAGAGCCTAACGCCAAGGGCATCGAGAGGAATTGAACTTGTGACCTCCCAATGGCAAGGTGCTTTAGCAACAGGATCTCAACCAATTGAGCTAACCCTCAAGGCACATTTTATTTTCTAAGTTAATATGACAATGTGTTTATCTTATCAGCAATTTCAAAAATATTTGAGATAAATATTTTCTAGGATTTTAATAAATTGTTGAAGTAAAATAATCAGATCTGGTATAAAAAAATTTAACATCAAGGTGCAAGTTGCATTTCTATAAGCTCCAGTGAAAAGTGTTGAAGCATCAAAACTCTAGAGGAGATGCTACTTGGACTCTTTACTTGAACCAAAAGCTTCATAAAGCAAGTGCAACAATCCTTCATGGCATAGAAAAGATTGAGCAAAAGGTGACAGATTTCACCACCCATAACAATTATATCACAATACTGAAGATGAATGTCCTACAAATTACATCTCTTCCACAAATAGAAGAAAATTTGGTCGAGGATTGACAACAATGAAGGAACTTCAATACAATAACAAGAATGTCGGTCAAGAACTCTATTGTACATTTTTCATAATACTAAAAGGCTTGGGCCATATTTAACATAAAATATTTTTTTACCAAAAATAATACCAAGAGTATTTAAGGCAAACAAAGAAATTCAAAGCAAGTGTGAGGCGAACATCTCATTCTTTTGGGATACCATTGCTTCCTCATAGATTTCAAAAAGAAGAATCCTTATTTATCAAATATTGTAAAAGGCTAGAAAAGACATGAAGATTACTTATTTTATAAACAAGTCAAATAAGAAAAGGGGTTGGGTCGAAAGTTGAAACATCAAATTACTTTATTTCCAACACTAACCATGAAACATAAAATTACTATATTTCCAACATTAGCTATTTTTCATGTGACAATGTAATGAGCATAAATTTAAAGACGTTGGATATTTTATTAGACTATGGAATATTGATAGTTTATACACCATGGAAGCATTTGAACAAATCAAGTCTAGGAAGGACAAGGATACTAATATCCAAATATAACATTCTTTGACTCTGTTAGTTGATGATGGCTAGTTAATGCTAGTACTTAAATTGTATTAATCTCTATTGATTTTTTTTGTGTAGCATCGAGAGGTATTCCCACATGCCTAAGTTGGCCTAGAAGAATTATGAATATTTAAAATAAAAATTTGATTTTTGAAAGACAAGTTGACCTAGAAAAGTCAAGTTGGCCCAAGAGGGTGAAGGGGCGTGTCCCTTGGGTTATTTCACCCCATTCAACTAGTATATACTATATATAAATGATGTGACATTTCATTTTCTCCACCAATGAAGAGCAAGTTTGAGCATGAAGAAGTTTGTTTTAGAGATCATCTTTCTATCTTTCTATTTCTCTCTTGGACACGTGTGGAGTCTTCAACCAAGTTCTTGGATGCATGTGTGGAGTCTTCAACCAAGTTCTTGGACAAGTTTGACCAACATTCTTGGACAATCACACGTGTGAACAGAGGGATGAATTTGACTGCAACAGTTGAACGAGTGTGACTATTTGACTGCAACAATGAATGAGTTTGACTATTTGATTGAGCTAATTTGACTGCAATTTGACTGAAATTCGTATTGCACTTGACAATGGCTTTGACCAAAGGGTTGACCACATGGCTGAAATTTGACCGCAACGTTGACCACGCCGAGTTGATTAGTGTTGAATTTCTAATATTTTGGTTGGTTTTACAAGCATTGACTTGTTGGAGATTAACCAAGTTTGATTGGTATTTTGATTTGGATATTGGCACAGATTTCTAGACAAATTGTTGATTTGTAAACCTTGCTAAAGAATAATTTCTCCTAAAGAAAACTTGTTAGGTTTTCTCACAAGGTCAGGTTTGCCAGCTAAAAATATTGTCTTTATTGTGCATGGTTGTCTTTCTATGATCTTTATTTTTTCTGCTTACTGTTGATATTTTCTTGTGTAATTGTTCAATGATATCAGTGACATAAAATAGTGTGAAAATCATTTTGTAGTAATTATCTGGAAGAAAATTGTATTCTACTATGCATCTTGTAGAAAAATTCAACACCGTATCAAAGCATTGTTTAAAGAGCAGCCATTGAAGTCAGCCTAAGAGACAAGTGTTCAGCAGCTTGCTTTTTGAGATCTTTTGTCAAAAATGGCACCAAATCTCAAAGTTAAAGACAAGTTAGATGGTGCCATCAACTTCAAATATTGAAAGACCAAGATACTCCTTATCTTGGAAGGGAATGAGCTTCAGGATCATGTGGAGAAATTCATTCCAGAGCCAAAGCCAACGGGAGTTGAGGAAAAAGCCAAGTATAAGAATAATGAAGCCACGTGAAGAGAATATTGGTAGATTCCATAAAGGACCACTTGATTCCTCATGTTGTTGCATTGAAGACTGCCAAGGAAGTATATGATGCTCTAGTAGGATTGTATGAGAGCAACAACACTAGTAGGAAGTTAACCTTGAGAAATCATCTATGTAATGTCATGATGACTAGATCAGATTCTATTGTCTCATATCTTATGAGTCTCCCAGATCAGAGATGAGCTTGTAGCCATTGGAGATACCATTGATGATACAAAGCTTGTTACAGTGACTCTCAATGGATTTCCCTCCTCATGGGAGCCATTTATTCAGAGAATTTGTGCACGAGAAAAACTACCCAAGTTTGATAAGCTATGGATTGATTGTGTCTAAGAAAAAGATCAAATTGTTGTCGAGGAATTGCTTACAGAATCATAGGATGAAAAAAACTCATATTGTAGCTCACACAAGGAAAGGAAAAGAAGATGGAACTTTGGAAAGTTTGATAAGAAGAATACAGGTAGAAGACCCGCTCTTGTTCAGGATCAAAAGAAGAAGGATATGTCAAAGGTAAAGTGCTTCATTTGTCATGATTTTGGACACTATGCCTCCCAGTGTCCTGAGAAGAAAAGGAAGGGAAAGCAGCATGCATCAACAGCCAATGTTGATGATGATGATGATGACAAGCATCCACCTTAGAAAAAGTCAAAAGAACTTTTCCTTTAGAAACTATCACCAATAGTAGTGATGTTTGGTTTGTGTACAAGGCATATGACAGGTTTTCGAGACTCTCTTACAGATTTGTCAGAGAGGAAGTTGACAATTCCCTACAATCCTCAGATCAAGAGATAAGTACTTTATATTTTTTTTCTCCCTTGATTATTATTATTACTTTTAGTTTTTAGTCAGCCTCTTGTCTCTGTATTTTGCTTGGTTATGATTTTTTCCTTCCTTTACATGGCCTAATGAATGGGGAAAAAGAACAAGCCCATTGTGGAGGCTACCAAGGTGATGATTCATGCATCAGATGTCAACGTACAAGTGAGTTTTGTGGCGAGTGGACTGTGTGGATATTTTTGCTCCAATCTAGAACATAGATTCAGTAGGAAGTGATTGATGTTCAAGAGGGAGGGATTCTACAAATTGTTAGGACAACCAGGGTCGTGCCAGGTGACCAAAAGAGCTTCCAGTTCTGAGGAAGCAGACAGTTAGGCAGAATGAAAGGAGCAATCTTCTAAGAGGATGTCATCAATTGAGATTGTTGGACTAGATGCTCAAAGACAGGAGATCTCTAAGAGAAATGTCCCTTCTATGAAAGGACATGCCAGACAACAGGATATGCTTCAGTGACAGAGGGGGCATTAGTGGCAGAGGGGGCATCCAATATTGCCATAAGAGGGTTTGCTTCAATGTTAGGGGGAGCACCCAATCAAGGTGACTAGAAAGCAATTGTTGCGAATCAAGGTGACCAGAAAGAAATTGTTGTGATGGATCCAATGAAGGAAGCTAGGAAGGTGATGGTTGAGCCAAGGCATGGAGCGAAGCATGTGTTGAGGTACATGTGGGTACAATAGGATATGGCCTGAGATATGTCTCAAGTGGTGAAATGAAGCTACAAGGATATACTAATTCAGATTGGGTCAAGAGTGCAGAGGACAAAAAGAGCACCTCGGGGTGCTACTTCAGCTTGGGATCAACTATGATTTCTTGGTTTAGCAAAAAGCAAACTTTTGTCGCACTCAGTACAGCATAGGCAGAGTATATCGCAACCAATGTCGCTAGTCTTGAAGCAGTGTGGCTTTGGAAACTTCTTATGGGACTATTTCATCACATCACTTCATCCGAGATATGGCACAAAAGGTAGCAATGAAGCTCCAGTACTTATCCATAGATGAGCAGACATTCTCACCAAGCCTCTATCTAGAGCGAAGTTTGTATACTTCATAAACAAGCTTGGTGTGATGCAAAATGTCTCCCTTGTACAGAGGAGTGTTGATGTCTTTGCAGGATCGGGCAGACCATCTCCTGAGAAGCCATGGTGATTTGGTTGGGTCATACTGATTTGACTAGAGGAGATGGATACATTCCCCTGAGTAGTCATGCTAATTTCACTGAACCATATTGATCTGGTCAGGGGTGAGTGGCTCAGGGGCAGATCCTCTCCTCTCCTGAGAAGCCATGAAGGGCTTTGGCTAGGCCATGCTGATTGGCCAGGGGTAAATAGCCCTGGATACTCACATTGCCTACTCCAAGATGGAGTGATCTATAAACGTGCATGTGAGGAAACACATTGCCTACTCTAAAATGGAGTGATCTATAGATGTGCAGGTGAAAAGACACTACATCAACATAGCAAGTTCATGAACTTTTCTTGTGGAAGAAAAATTTTAGCTAAGGAAAAATATGTTGCAGCCAAGGAGAATACCTCGCTCGCTAAGAGGGAGTGTTGATATTTTTTTGTAGCATCGGGAGGTATTCTTGCATGCCTAAGTCAGCCTAAAAGAATGTTGAAGAATTAAAATAAAAATTTGATTTTTGAATGCAAAGCTCGCCTTGAAAAGTCAAGTCGGCCCAGGAGGGTGAAGCGATGTGTCCCTTTTGGGTTATTTCACCCCATTTGACTAATATATATAGATGACGTGACATTTCATTTTCTCCACCAACAAAGAGCAAGTATGAGCACAAAGAAATCTGTTTTGGAGATCATATTTCTATCTCTCTCCTGGCTGCACATGTGAAGGAGACTTTGACCGAGTTCTTGGACGAGTTTGAACAGCATTCTTGGGCAGTCACGCATGTGAACAAAAATATGAATTTGACCGCAACAGTTGGCTGAGTTTGACTATTTGACCGAGCTGATTTGACTGCAATTTGAGGAAAATCCATACTACAGCTGATCGCAGGGTTGAACATAGTTGATTGCAAGGTTGACCATAGTTGACCACAGGGCCGAAATTTGACAACAGGAAGGTTGACCAAGCCAAGTTGACCAGTGTTGAATTTCTGATATTTTGGCTGGTTTTACCAGCATTGACTTGCTGGAGATTGACCAGGTTTGACTGGTACCTTGACTTGGATATTGGCACAGATTTCTAGGCAAATCACTGATTTGTAAACCTTGCTGAAGAATAATTTTTCCTATTGGGTTTTCTCCCAAAGTTGGGTTTCCCATGGTAAAAATATTGTCTCTATTCTTCATGGCTGTTTTTCTATGATCTTTACTGTTTCCGCTGCATTTACTGTTGATATTTTCTGAACTTTGTAATTGTTCAATGATATCAGTGACATAGTTACTGTATGAAAATCATTACGAAGTAATTATCTAGCAGAAAATTGTATTCTACTGTGCATCTTGTAGAAAAATTCAACAGTCAGTTATTCACAAAAGACTAGTTGGATAGGTAATAAGCAATTTTTTATTTGCCCTGAGAAGCATGATTGGTTTCAGATTTGTGTAGACTTTAGGAGTCCACATGCAACTACAAAAGGACCCAGTTCTAATCCCTTTAGAAATCACAGCTTGAAGTTAGTCATAATCAATAAATCTGTTCCTTTCAAATGGAAATTGGAATGTCTAGCTATAATGAGCTAACCATAGACAGATGTGTTATTTTCGTCTTTACATGCAGATCAGATTTAGATAGGCACAGTGCACCAGGAGACTAGTAGGGAATGTGCATGAGGATTCTATTTATGCATGAAGGCATTCTACCCTAGCCAACTAGAGTTAAAGTTTGACACTGTAAAACTTGATGCATTTAGCACACATCTATTATGAGCCCCTCGGCCTTTTTTACAAAGAGAAGATGGCACTCTTGTTATATTCATTCAATTCTTCTTTGAGTGAGTGATTAGCCACCTGTTGTAAATCTTTTCTTCTGTAAAGGTAATAACGAATGATGTGGAACCCTTTATCTACTGTTTTGATAGGTTTCACAGTTTTAGTTTCCCAGATTAGGATATCAAAACTTAACAGTGAAGATCTGTTCACCGTGCTGAAAATTTAACACCTTACAAAACTCCTAGTCAAGAAACGTACCTACTTGCCTACTAGTAAAATGGTAAGAAGATTAGGAGAAACGAAGCATTTCCTTAAAAGACCACTAGGACCCATAACCATAAACATTCTTTTAGCCAAAGAAGGAAGCCACAATAGGGCATAAACTATTAAAAAAATTGATTTTATGGTCTAATGATTTGCTGATTACTTTTCAAAGAAATGTATTTACTATTATTGATCTAGTAATCTGCATTTACAATCAAAACAACCCTGAGAAGGTGAGATCACCTTATAAACCTCCTAGTCAAGAAACTTACATCTTGGTAAGATGGTAAGAAGCAAAGAACATTTTTTGCCTGAAAAAAATCCACTAGGACCCATAATCATAAACATTCATTTAGCCACAGAAGGAAGCCACAATAGGGCATGATAAGACTTTTCGATTTTATGGTGTGATGCTTTGCTGCTTACTTTTGAAATAAATGTATCGCTATTATTGATCTAGTAATCTGCATAGTACATTCAAAACAACCCTTCACACCCAACTCTGCCTTTCAAATTTATTCCCTAAACACTCAAAACCATGCCATTGTGCCAAAATCCCCTTAAATGCCTAGAATTTGTTTCCAACTTTCCATTATTCAGATAATCATTTTGGAGGAGAATCACTAATTGTTTTTTCCCAGTTTCATATATGATGACTTAGATTATATCCACAAGAATGTAAAGTTTTTCAACTACAGCAGATATCAAAGATTCAAAACATATTTGGCATCTCCATTCAAAGGTAGAGCTTCCAAGAAAAATTTTCCCAATCTGGAAAAAAAAGTGTATATATATATATATAAAAGCATATTTCAAATACTAACAACATAGAATATCCTTACCGTAAATCAACAACATAAGCCTCTACAATCACACAAGTGCAGACCAGTCACCAGGCTCGAGCCCCTGGCATCACCGGAAAACCTTTTCAGTAACAGAAATTCATTTTAGAAGTAGAAATTCAAGTTTGATCTAAAACTGCAAATAACACAAGCAAAGAGCACCTCCTCCCAGAGATAATAACTGTGAAGTTAAAAAGACTACAAAAGAAAACTAAAAAACCTCCTCATTAACAGAAATTCATTTTAAAGGTAGAAATTCAAACAAAACATGCAAAGAGAAACCTCCCCCCAAAGATAAAATTTATGAATGAAGGAGAAACCGAATTCAAAATAACTGTAGAACAACAACAAACAAAAACAACAACAACAACAACAAAATATTATCTTAAAGCGAGAGATCCGAATGCCCAAGCACAAAATAAAAAATACATGAATAATATAACCAAAAGGACCTTGGTTAACTAATAAGGTTGCCACACTATTAAGCCGGTGGCCAGGCTGTCATTCTCTCTGTGATCTGCCCAGCGAATGGCATGTCAAAAAGGGATGAGGCCATGTACAAGTCCAAGGTGTATTTGCAGAGTAAATACCTGATTTTATACTTATGCAGTATACATCATTCTCAAAGCTATTTTCAAAATCATCCACATTGGCCAGGCTGTCGTTCTCGCTGTCATCTGCCTAGCGAATGGCGTGTCAAAAAGAGACAAGGCCATGTGCATGTCCGAAGTGAATTTTGCAGAACAAATACCTGAATTTACACTTCTGCAGTAGACATCATTATCAAAGCTATTTTCAAGATCATCCACATTGGCCAGGCTGCTATTCTCGCTGTGATTTGCCCAGCGAATGGCATGTCAAAAAGGAATGAGGCCATGTGCAAGTCCAAGGTGAAATTTGCAGAATAAATAACTGATTTTATACTTCTGCAGTAGACATCATTCCCAAAGCTATTTTCAAGATCATCCACATTACACATGATTGTGTCAATGTTTCGTCCTGTCTAAGACGTTGGCATGTTGATGAGCAACGCAGATATCATGAACATATCTTTCAGAAGAATATATACCCTCATACCTCCCCCTAAACCAAAGTAAATCCACGCCCTGAGGGCAGAGGATGTTGCTGTAGGCAACTTCTTAAAAAAAATTAAAAGAATCCATTAAAGCTTTACCAGATTTGAACCCCCGAAAATATAAAAGCTACCGCTAACCTCAACAAACATAATCGCGACCATTTGAATGAATTATTTTAAGCCAAAAGATCTGAAGCTCAAATTTTAAAGCATAGCACATAAAATGATAGCATTCCACGCCTTAATGAAAGGTACAAAGATTGAAAACCCTGACTTCAGAGAGCAGGAAAACAATGTGAATTACTTCTAAACTCTCACCTAACCTTTAAAAAAACAGGAAGAAAGAAAAGAAAAGAGCAGAGCATTGAAAGATTTTCACATCCATTGAAGGATAAGAGATTTGAGAGGTGAAACCCTGTAAATGCACCAGCCTCAAACAAAACAAAGAACAACATGAGTAATAAATTCCAAAAGGACCAGAGATTCGAACCCTGACCTAAAAGTAAAGAACGATGATTCCGAACGGTCCCTCAGTGCACATCCGATACCTCCTCACAAGTGCCTTGTCAAAAGCTTGGGATGCGTTCAAGGGTGACTTGGTCTTCAAAATCTTCGAACGCAATTATTTTTGCTATAAGTCCATCAGAGATGCCAAAGATTTACTGATCCGATATTTTCTTTTAATGCTCCTCGTCAAAATTTATTAATATCCTATGGACAAAGAATTTGAGGCAGCGAACGCGTGTAAGTAGTGACAGTAGCTTTGCGTGATTTTTTCCATAAGATAAGGGAGAGTAAAGTTAACTTTTTCCATGTTGTTTCCACAAGATAAGGAAGAGTAAAGCTAATTTGATTTTGCCGCTCCATGAGGTGATAGGGAGGTAAGAGAACCTCGAGCAAGGGTGTTGTCATATAGCAATATTATATAACGTTTTTCATTTAGCTCTTAGTTTGAGGTGAAAAGTGTGTCGTTTATAGCTGCTTTGAAATGTACCTTAGAATGAGGAATGTGAAGTCTTTAGTATTCATGACGTCATGGAAGAGTTGGCTTTGGAATGATATTGAAGATAAAGGTGAATAATGTTACTTAAATGTGAATTTTGTCTACAAGGAAGGATGAATTGGGAAGTAGGTTTGTTTGTTTTTTTGGTCTACCAGGGAGGATGAATACTCTAGCCAGGGAGGATGAATACTCTAGTGAGGATTGGGAAGTAGGGATGGGTAAGTATTTTTATTTTTGGAGTTAAAGGAGGTAAAGATATAATGGGTTCTCAAATTTGTTGGTATTTTTGTACCATCATTTGTTATTGGTTGAGACAATGGAGCAACTTGTTTATGGTAATAGGTAATTCGAAGTTTATCGCTCATCTATGACTCATTTTTTCTGAAAATCACATCATTGCCAGAGGAAGGCAAGAGTGTGTGGGAAGATGAGGGTGTGACGGGCTTGCTTACTTTAATGCTTGATAAGAGCCAATGGAGTTTGCAAAGACTTACTACGAACAAACTTTGCCAACCATCCAAGAGGAAATTGAGACCCTAAAGGAGGTTATGAGAATGGAACACTAGTTCATTCTTGATGCAAATATAAATGAGGAGATGGGGAAATGGATACTTGATATTAAAAGCACCCAAGCTAGGGATATTAAGTACCTATGAATAGTTGATATATATTGATAGATGAAGACAGTGGTGGGTAAGGCGTTGTTGGAAATGAATGAGGTTTACCATGAAATTCTATTACAGTTAAATGAATTGCAACTCCAAGTCAAAACTACAGATGTCGAGATCATAACTTTAGAAAAAAATGTTCATGTATTGAGGTAAGCCAAATGTCCAATGTTTTAGTCAACATACCTTTTGAATGATTTCTAGAATGCACAAATTACGTTTTCTTGTTTCTTTTCCACCATTATTGCAATTATCTATTAGGTTCATGAGAAAAAGTTTTTCAGTGTAAATCACATGATAAATTATTTGTCGACGCGTTTCGAACCAACTAGTGTGGTTCATCGTCAGGACAAGTTGAAGAATCAGATCCAGGCTGCATGTTAAATAGTCAGAGCAGAACCTATAATGGCTATATTTGACTAGGTAACGACTATATTTGACTGGGAAACGACTAGTTGGACTGGATAAGAGACAGGGATTTAGGTTATCTCGTGTAGCTAATTGAGTAGTGCTTTTTTGTATTTTTAGTAGACAATTTGCTAAAGACAAAATGGTCAAATAACTTCTTCTTTTTTGTTATTAGTTCACTTTTCGAAGTGACAGACCAACAAACCTAGTGTATATACAACTTCCATAAATCTTATTATTAGTGTACAATTATAGATCAACAAACCTAATATATGTACAACTTTCATTATAAATCCTACTTTTAGTGTACCCAAAAAAATTAATAGAAATATGACATATTGTCCTATCCATTTTTGTGAGATTTGAATAAAAAAAATTATTTTACTAAAAGGATAATCGTTTTATAATTTTATTATTAGTTGGATTATAATGTATTAAATATTTTTTATTGGAAATTACGATTGAGAAAGTATTTGATTTCATGTATGGGAGTAAGGTTATATGTTTTTTACCCCCGATCGGGGTGTAGCATAGAAGAGGAGGTGGGCCAGCGATGATGGGAAGTGAAGATGTCAAATATCATCCTCACAAGCACAAAGACAAAGATCTCTTTGGGATGTGGAGGAAGAGGACAACAAGAAGGGAAGGTGGAAGGACAGGGCAGGGAGGGAGTAAGCCCCGAGAGGAGGAAGGCGGAGCCAAGAAGGGAAGGCAGAGAGGAAGGCATGGGAGCCAGCGGGAGAGCGGGCAGAATTATGCCAACAAGTAGCAGGATAATGAAGAAGGACTCGCGGCAGGAGCAGCTGTCTAGTCAATTTAATGTCTTAAATTGCTCTACATAAATTATCAATCCGGGTATCGTAAACTGATGAAGTGTGGTGCACTATATGTGCTTAGTTAACCTTTCTCTTACTTCGTTGTTTTATAGTTTATGTTGTTTTTGGGGTTTTGTTCTTGTTGGTTTTCTAAAGGGTTTAGTGCAAATGGAAATCCTATTCTAAGGTCTTAAGAATACTTTTAAAGGACAAGTATGGATAAAGATTTCAAGACAAGGCCTATGTCCCTAATGGTAATTTCCAAAACTTAGCACTTCAAAAGAACTTAAAACATATTATTGATGGAGTTAGTATTTAAACAAAAGTGTAAATATACAACTAGTTCAATCAAAATAAAATGCAATAATCAAATAATGAGATAATGACTATGAGACCCAGTATCCTTGCTGCTTCAGCAAAAGGACAAGATGATTCTATCACGTCATTAGTTCATTAAAAGGCTATGTGCATCACTAATCTACAATCAACTTGAAAGCAATTTATGTACAATAATATACATGTTAAAAAGAAAATAAAATGCAGTAATTCAAACTGTACATTAATATACATGAAAATCATAAAAAGAAATACAAGAAAATAAAGTAAAGACATCTGTACATTAATATACATGAAATAAGAAAAAGAAATGCAAGAAATTAAAGTGACAACTATACAAGGCAGGGGCCCCCTACCACCTATGAAATCAAATGCTTAAAGGAAAATAAAGACATCAAATAAAGAACTAATGACATCGGCCCAATATCTATGCTGCTGATTTAAAATGAAAATGAAATGTGAAATCTAAGTGACACTACATAAAGGAGACAAATCACACTACTTTAACCTTTTCTTAACCATTTTGCCTTTCAGCTAGATTTATCATGTGATAACAGTTATGAACAAGTCAGCAATGTGAGTCTTAAAGCAAACTAAACCAAGTTGTACTAAGTGATATTTTGGCTCCGATAAAGTTATTTGATTATGGAAAAAGAACCATCAATAGATGAACAACTTGATATCTAAGAGCAGAAAGTAAAGTGCAAGTTAAAGAAATGATACTAATGAAAATCAAACTAGAAAAATAAAGGTCAGCAACATAGACAAGATGATCACATATGCCATTAGTCATGAAATCAAAGCAAAATTAAACACACTTGCATGAATTAAAATTGCATGAATGAAAAATCTAATCTACCTTACATTCTACAAAGCAATATTTACAAAATGAAATCTACTCTACTTACATCCTAATATGCTCCATGACATCTACTTCACATCTCCTTCCATGTTGAGAACATCAAAGCTTTATTCAATTTCTTCAAAAGTACAAAGTACAAAAGCTTTCAAAAGCCATGGGACTAACAAGCTAAAAGGACTAAGAAAAGACTAACTAATGAAGGAGAGAGATCTCCTATTTATACAAAAAGATGAGAGCCATCTCATTAATGAGAATCCATGAATCTCTCCCTCTTCCTCTAGAGTCCTAATCAAAATAGGAACTGATAAGACACATGTCTTCTTAGAGTTACAATACAATTAGGAGATGTGACACATATCCTCATGATCCCATGATTCTTTCCACTCAAATTCGAATTTGGCCTTGGGGTGCCACATAAGGGTCTTCTAGAAGTCTCCTTTCAACCTACACATGTCAACAACCTCAACCCATTTGTTAGGTATAAGCATATGCACATTATTTTCTAATTTTTAACCACAAATTCACTTAAAAGGCTTAGAAATAATAAAGATTGGAAAAACATAAAGGTGGCCCAATGATAATGAAAGTGGGATGAATGTGGTGACATAGTAGTGAAATGGAGGTGAAATGGAGGTGATATAATGGGCATAATAGTGAAAGTGTAATGGAAATGAATGACATTTTCAAGACTCAACAGCAGCCGCAGGCATGAGGGAGTTAATGAGAGTCAGAGCGGGAAGGGACGGAGGGCCATTATTCCGAGGTGAAGGAATGAGGAAAAGGGCGGCAAGTAAATTAGAAGGACATGTGGTAGGTGCATCGAAAGGCAGCAGGGAAAGGGAGGTAAAACAAAAGGGCAGAGAGATATATGATAGTTGCATGCAGAATGTGAAAGCGAGAGTAGGAGCAGAGAAAGGTGGTGGATGCAGGACGATGATGCAGACAGGGGGAAGCAGTTGCGCCAACTCTGGTAGACGGTATGTTTTTCTTCATTTCCTTAACCCGGGAATTATAGTTATGTCAAATTCAATAGTCTTTGGGAAAGAGACCGGGAAAGGTCTGGACTCTGAAAGAGTTGAAACCAGGATCTCCTGGAACACCACTTGGGTCGAGAGTGAGGATGAAAGAGTGAGAGAAGTAAGAGTCAAAATTCTGGCCCTGAAGAAGGCGTACAGAGAGAAGGAGGGAGGCCGGGGAGAGAAGAGTGAACCTGGCAAGGGAGAAGGTCTGAGGAATTCCACTTCGGCCAGGTGGCTCCTGAGGCTCGAAAGAAGTTTTGTAGGTAACTAGAATGGGGAGGAATCCACCCTGGAGACCTTAGGAGATAAGACAAGGGATAACACGACCTCTGAGAAACTTACCTGGAATTTCCTGAGTAAAACTGAGAGGAAAACCAAAGGTTCAATTAGAGTAAAGAATGTAGAGAGGAGTGAGAATGGAATGAAATTACCTTGTGTAGTCCAGAACAAGGACATGGTCCTCCCCTATAGTTCTCCTAGTAGGCCTTCTATGGTAAAAATACCTTGCGGTGTTCTAAACATGGACATAGTCCCCCCTAGTGGTCTCCCCGATAGGATGTTTATGGCAAACCTTTCATGTGAAGGCCGACGGGGAGAGACTAACCTAAGAAAAGAAGAATTGAGGTTCAGCAAAGAGCAAACCCAAGAGATGGCAGGGGGAAAGCTGAGGGGAATGATAAGAAAACTCAGGCCGTCAAGTCTTGAGCGAGATACCAAGCATGGCTCAACTAAATGTAAGATAGATTGGGTGTTATACCAACAGAATATTGATACTTCTCATGGTAATGTTTTAGGTTTAATCATAATCTGCGTCCAGTACAGTGTGAAGGAAAGCAAGAACACAAAGGAAAGCGAACTAGGAGAAGGCAACGACAACCGCGACAACGCAAGAATGGGAAGAGACGGAAAATAAGTGACTAAGAAGAGCAATAGAGGTATAGGTAAAAAGACAGCCGGGGGGTGGGAAGCTCCAGCAGAGAACAATGCAAGAGAGGGAGAAAGACAGGACGAGAGCATATGAAGACCCTCATTGATGCGTACATGGCAGGGAACCCACCTGAGGTCAGAGCCCAAATAGCGGGTTGGGAGCGAGAATTAAATGACAGTATTACCAACCAAGATATTCCCATGGAAGAATGGGAAGACATGGTTCAAGACCCGGGCAACACCCGCAGCTGGCACACCCTCTTCAGACAAACGATCCAGCAATACTGGGTCATGAAGAATGTTGTGGCCCGAGCCATGACTCTTAACAAAGAACAGGCAGAAAACAAAGGTCAAGAGGCACAAGAGGACACCAAAGAGAAAGATTTCATCAGAGCATAGCTTCTCAGGGAGACAACAACAATTCGGATGCAAACATATCAAAACAACCCAGCACTGGGAAGGATTGAACAAAGTCTGCAGGATATGAGGAGAAGTGAGATGTCGAGATCCAGTGCTAAAGCCCCAGCCCCCATGAATTCCTTGGACAAGGAGTAAAACAACGATCCAGAAAAAATTTGCTTATGTTTTATGACGATTAGTTTTTATTTTCCAAAGTTGATTTTCAGTATAAATAAAAGACTTATACAAATTTTGGACAACTTTTAACGTTGATAGGTGACCAACATGGTTTCCTACGGGCAAGTTGAGGCCACTTGGAACAAATGGGAAAACTTGATTTTGGCCAGTTAATATAAATAGCGAAAGTGTTGGGTGTGGAGCATGATTATTTAGAGGTCTTTGTTTTAGCCGGATGTATACCCCAGGAAGATTGTACACCCCTCCACGTGGGGGGGTGTGGGGGGAACTTGTTCCCCCCCCCGCAGGGATTCGAGGGAGCCAATCCCCCCCCGGCTGGGGGGTCTGGGGGCTAGTGGTCCCTCGACAGGGGTTTCAGGGGCAGCGCCCCTGAAGCAAAAAACAAATGTAAAATTGCCTTATAAAAGTATAGTAATTTCTAGTCAATTTGGGCCATTCATTAAGCAGATGATCTGACAGTAGAACTTATGTTTAGTTTAGGGTCTTTTGCCCTAGAAGGCAACCCCTCTCTTTGTTTGAAGGTATTGTATTGAGGCTGTGAAAAAGATGTGTATTCTCAGAGCGAGAAATAGAGAGGCGAGACTACGAGAGAAAACAGAGGATATTACAGCGAATCTGCTATAGGTTGTGTCTCTTCATTTTGCTGGATAATAGAAAGGAAGGACTCGCTGTTCGGGGTGGACGTAGCCCAAACTGGGTGAACCACGTATATCTGTGTCTCTTTGGTTTTATGTGTTTGTGTTTTTCCGCATATTATATGTCTTGCATTTCTCTGTCATATATATAATTTTTCTAAGAGAAAGTACTACCAAGTTAAAAAAAAAAAAAAAAAAAAAAAAAAAAAAAAAAAGGTTATATGTTTTTAAAAGCATGTGAATCAATAATTCATGAAAGTGATATAGGCTAGGCTTGGGATCAAATCCATTAATTATCACTATAACTCAAGAGTATATCCAAATACTTGTGAGCCAAACACTAATGACTTGTGACTTAGCAAGGGTTGAGACATCCCAAGGCACACCAAATTAGACCTCTATTCACGAGATGTCTACCTTTCTAGCTTTTTCACATGGGATTAAGGTTATACATTATTGAAAAGCATATGATCTTATTAGAAATAGCTAAAACAATGATGATAAGGCATATTGACTTTTTGCAAATATTATGTAAGCAGTTAGTCTAATTAATAGATGAAATGGCCCTTTTTCCAAACATTTTTTTTTGGTTAATTTTGTGCAAAATCCAATGATCGAGTGCCTCGGAGGTTTTTTAGGGTGTTGAATCCATTTATGCATTCAGAAGTGCATTTTAAACAATAGGAAATCACAATCTCACTAAAAATTGCATATTGGATTATGGCCATAAAACTATTTCATCTATAATTTAGACTATGCCTTATTTAGGTTTAAATAATATCTAGTCATTAAGTAAGACTAAAATAACCACCTTTTTATCCTTAAGTAAGACCTATAACTATTTTTTATTAGCTAAGGGGTAGTCTTCCTCAAATATATTTCCTATTTCAAACCTAAAAGCATTTGGCAAGAGTCAAATTTGTCCCTTTCAAGTAGTGTTGTTTTCCTTGAATAAAGATGATGAATCAACTTGTATTTGTGAATAGCAATTAATAATAGTTGGCAACTAAGTTATAATAGATTTTGTCGCCTTTAAAAAAAATAAAAAGAAAAGAAAAGAAAAAAACAATTATTTTTGTATTATGAAAATAATATTACATTATCACCATTGATTATAAATTATATATTAATAAGTATTGACTATCATAATTGTAAATAGAGGTGGATTGTTTTATAATTTCTTTAAATTTAAAAAAATTTGTAATTTTATATTATCAAATTTAAAAATAAATTTTATATTTTTAAATATTCATCTTACAACTCAATATTATTAATAATTTTACTAAATTAAAATAATATTTACAATAATTTAAAAAAAAATTATTATTTTAAATAATAATAAGCCTAAGTCTAACGTTTCTGAAAATAATATTACATCATCACAATTGATTATAAATTATATATTAATAAGCATTGACTATCATAATTGTAAATGGAGTGGATTGCTTTACAATTTCTTCCCAATTTTTTATTGTAAAATTTAGGAAAATTTGTAATTTTATATTATTAAATTAATATATATATATATATATATATATATATATTACAACTTAATATTATTAATAATGCTATTAATTTAAAATTATATTTACAATAATTTTAAAAAATAAATTTTTTATTTTAAATAATACTAAAACATTACGCCTAAGTCTAACGATTATATTTTTTTGCTTTCAAAATTATGGAAGTTATGACTATATTTTTAAAAAATCTGATAGAGATTTTTGTAAATCCAAATAAAAATTGTCAAACTTCATAATTTTAAATATTTTGGAATTGAAAATATTAAATCCATTTCCATCATAAAAAAACATGATTCAAACAAACAATGCCTCCATAATAAATTTTTTCTACCAAATTTCTATCCACTTTTAACTTTCAAATCAATTCCACTCTAAACGATTCCAAATATTAAAAAACATTGTGTACCTCACTCTAAATGATGGAATGTTTTATTATATCTGTACTTACCCTAAATGTTTTATTCGTGCTTTTTTATAATGAACTTCCGTATCGTACGCTATTCACGTTTTGACTTAAAATTTCCTGACAACTCTTCACCACTGGAAAAAGAGGTATGCTTTGAATTATAACCTCATCAATTCCGCACATGCTAGTTGCCTCGGAATTCGGCGAAACTAATGTTATCAAATGTGAAAATTAGGGTGAAGAGACTCTGGAGGGAAGCACATTTAAAAAAGGGGTTTTAAGTGTGATTTTTTGGATTTTTTTGGTGTCTGGATTTGGTGGAAAAATTTGAGTTAAAATTTTGATTTGTGTTATTTAAACTAATTTTTTGATTATATATATGGATTCAACACCCTGGAAAATCCCTAAAGCACTTCGATTGCACATGATTACCCATCAAGCTTCTGATTTCAATAAAATCCCGCTGGATTTTAGAGAAATTTGACTAGAAAAACCCACAGTAAAGCTTCCAAAAAATGGCACTAAAAACAACTCCTTTAAAAAATAGAGTCAGCCACAACTCATATACACTGAGTGTTAGAAGTTCAAAACAAAACCCCTCTCAAATTAGTTTCACATCTCTTTAATTTGAATTTTTTTTGACAGTTTCAAAAATTTTGACGATTTAGCAAAAAAAAAATATTTATATTTTTAAAAATCACAACAATTTATCAATCAAATTCCATTTTTATATTATAAATTTTAACATAAATACACAGAAATAATCCATTGTACAGGGTGGACACTCTTTTTTTAAATAAGTATAATCCATTTACACCTGTGAGTTTTAAAATAAATGCTTGCAAATTATCCATTGTACATACATAGAGATAATCCATTGTACATGTTGGAAGTGTTGTCCCTCCTTTTTTAAATAAATATAATCAACTTTTATATCCATGTACACCTGAGTTTTAAAATAAATGCCTAGAAAGTATCCACTGTACATAAAGGAAGGTAGAAGGTGGAATGTAAAAGTGTCAGTCACTTTTTTAATTGAATATATATTCAATTTTATATTTTTTTTAATTGAATATATATTAATTTTATATTTAAGTTTAAAAGTAAGCTTAAGAAATATGTATATTATAATAAGAGGTAGAAATTTTTTTTTATCGAGTAACATTTTATATCTTAGATTCTCAAATGGTTTTTTAGGAAGAGGTTTGGAGAAATTATTTGTAATATGTTATCTAGTAGTAAGATATTTTAGTTTAACAATGTAAGTATCTCTTTAGTTTTTCAAGAAATGATGTTTGGTTTTTGAATGCATCACAATACTTTTAGAAATGTTAATGTTTCTTGTATTATCATACATAATTAGAATGGAGTGGTATATTTTATTTTGATATTTTTTAGAGTTTCTTTTATCTATAAGATATAAGTGCATTAAAATATAATAAAGCATAATATTTTATTAATATTAAAATTAATTGTTATTAAAAAGTTTATAACTTTATTTTAGTTAGAGTCAATAATGACTAAAGTATAATGACATTTTTTGAAAATACTATCCAATTTAAAAGAGCTTTTTGGTATTAGATTATAATCTAAAACTTGTTTCTAATCAGTTAAGAGTTTGTCTTCAAGGAAACAAGTTAATAGACCAAAACATAAAAGCAACTAACAAGAGTACAAGTCTACTCCTTATGGCATCAACAAGTTGTTGAGAGTTTTCTTTAAACAACAATAATGAGTTATCTCATATTTACAAATAGCAATAAATGATGATGGTCCTCATTATCAATTAACAATTGAGTTATAATGAAATTCACCAATTTCAAATTGTATATTTAAGTAATTCATATTGATGTTTGTTTGTATAATTTTTCATAAAAAAGAATATTGTAGATGTATGTTTTACTTAATTTAGTCATTAAATTAGAGATATTTACAACTTTTAGAGGTATATAGTAGATTATGAAGTTGAATATATGACTAACTTTATCCACCTTTTTTTTATATCTATTTAGTGAATTGAGGTGATTCATTATTGACATGTAGGATTCAAATGTGAGAGAACAAATAATTAATAACTAACAAGGAGAAAATACAATGCAACAAAACACCATGATTATTTTAGAAAATCTAAACCAAGAAAACTAAGTTTACTTATATATTATTCTTAGCTAAAAAGCCTCTCACAATGGAGTAATAAAATCATTAAATACCTACCTCAAATACCATGGGCAAAACCATGGGCTCTTGAAATATCAACCCCTAAACCACCAACAATAAACTCATTAATTAAATGAACCAATTAAATGAACACGCGAAGCCCTATTCATCACAATCATTACTTTAGGTGCTATCTTGTAAACTGTAAACCAATAAAATCAATTTGTAATTGATTTATTACTTTTGGCCAAAAAGAATATTACAATGGAGTCATCAATCCATTAAATAGGTTATATTACATCGACTTATGAAATAGCCTTTTGCACGACATTTATTCATCACAATCATTGCTTTAGGTGCTATCTTGTAAACTGTAAACCAATAAAATCAATTTGTAATTGATTTATTACTTTTGGCCAAAAAGAATATTACAATGGAGTCATCAATCATATTACATCGACTTATGAAATAGCCTTTTGCACGACATTTTTTTTTTCTGGTTAATTTTAACCAAAATCCATTGAAAACTTTTAAAAACTTGAGTTTAAGTTGTTTTATCTCTAGAATTCAGGTGTTCTACAGGTTTTTCAAGGTGTTCAATCCATTTATGCATTGAAATTGTATCAGCACTGTGAAAATGGTTATTTCATCTATAAGTTAGACTAGGCCTATTACATCAAATACCAGACAAAACTATAAGATACCCATTAATTATCATATAAAAAATGACTTTATAATCTAGTCAAATTTAACGTAACATGATAGAATAATTGGCTTTAAATTCTTTATTACCTCTAAATTAATAAAGACACAATTTCTTTATGTAAATATGATTTATCATATTCATGTTTCATTAGAAAAGTTGTTGGTTGTAATTATATGTATTAAAAAAAGAAAATTTTAAAATTGTATCATATTATAATTTATAGATTTGTATTATTAAAAAAAATTAGTTACAAGGCCAAAACCTTTGCATATTCCAATCTTCCTTGCAGGTTTGAAATTGAGCACAAAGACACACCCATCACACAAAAATTTCAGTCTTTTCCAACAAAAACCTTCCATACCTAGACACATTTACATTATATTATTCACTATTTTATTTTTTTATTTTTTTTTAAGTTTGTCTTCTTGTTTTCCTTGGTGAAATACTTTTTCCTTTCATTCCAACTTGAGTCAACCTGTTTTTGCTATTTCCTTTCATTACAACTTGAGTCTCACACATTTCCGATGAATGTGAGCATCTACTTAGTTTCTAAAGAAATGATTCTTGGTCTTTGAATGCATAACAATATTCTTGGAAATGTTAATGGCACTTGTATTATCATACATAATTGGAATACGGAGAGCATATTCTATCTTGATATCTTTTAGAGTTTGTTTCATATTAAAATTAATTGTTATAAAAAAGCATGAAATTTTACTTTAACTAGAGTCAAAGATGACTAAAAGTATAATGACACTTTTTGAAAATACTATCCCGTTAGAAAGAGCTTTTTGGTATTGAATTACAATCTAAAACTTTTTTCTAATTAGTTAAGAGTTTGTTTTCAAGAAAACAAGTTAATAATCCAATACTTAAAAGTAAGCTTTTTGGTATTGAATTACAATCTAAAACTTTTTTCTAATTAGTTAAGAGTTTGTTTTCAAGAAAACAAGTTAATAATCCAAGACTTAAAAGTAACTAACGAGAGTAAAAGTCTACTACTTATGGCTATCAACAGGTTGTTGAGAGGTTTTTTTTAAACAACAATAATGAGTTATCTCATATTTACAGATAGAAATAAATGATTGTCCTAATTGTCAATTAACAATTGAGTTATAATTAAATTTACCACCTTAAAATTGTGCATTTAAGTAATTCATTTTGATGTTTGTTTGTATAGTTCTTCTTAAAAAAGAAGATTGTAGATGTACGTTTTACTTAATTTGGTCAATTAGAAATATTTACAACTTTTAGAGGTATATATTAAATTGTGAAGTTGAATATATGACTAACTTTATCCACTTTTTTTTTATAATGTATTTATTAAATTGAGGGATTTATTATTGACACGTAGATTAAAATGTGAGAGAAAAAATAATTAATAACTAACAAGGATAAAATACATAGTAACAAAACACCATGATTATTTTGGAAAGTCTAAAGTGAGAAAACTAGGTTGCAACTGATCTATTATTCTTGCTAAGAAGCATCTCAGAATGGAGTAATCAAGTCATCCAATACTTACATCAAATACTATGGGAAAAACCATGGGCTACTAACAATAAATTAGTTATTTAACTGAACCTTCACCACTCACCGCAAAGCCATATTCACCGCAACCATTACTTTAGGTAACTATCTTATAAACCCTAAACCAAGAAAATCAATTTGTAATTGATCTATTACTTTTGGCCAAAAAGAATATTACAATGGAAACATCAAGCCATTAAATAGGTCATATTACATTGACGTAGTCTAACTTACAAAATAGCCTTTTGCACGACATTTTTTCTGGTTAATTTTAACCAAAATCCATTGAAACTTTTAAAAAATTGAGTTTAAGTTGTTTTATCTCTAGAATTCGAGCATGTTTTTCAAGGTGTTCAATCTATTTATGCATTCAAAAATGTATTTTAAACAACAAAAAATCACAATCTTGCTTGAAATTGTATCACCGCTCATCTATAAGTTAGACTAGGCCTACTACATCAAATACCATGGACAAAACCATAAGTTACCCATTAATTATCATATCAAAAATAACTTTATAATCTAGTCAAATTTAACCTAACATAATAGAGTAATTGGCTTTGAATTATTTATTACCTCTAAATTAATAGAGACACAATTTATTTCTATAAATATGTTCTATTATATTCATGTTCCATTAGAGGAGTTTCTCGTTGCAATTATATATATAAAAGAGGAAATTTTTAAAATGGTATCATATTATAATTTATAGATTTGTACTATTAAAAAAAATTGGTTACAAGGTCAAAACCTTTACATATTCCAATATTCCTTGCAGGTTTGTAATTGAGCACAAGGTCTCAATCCAAATCCTCAATCTAGTTCCCATGACACAAAAATTTCAGACCTTTTTCCAACTAATTGTTTTCCAAAAACCCCTCAATATCCATACATGCTTACATTCTATTATTCACTACTTATATATATATATATATATATATATAGTCTAACTTCTTGTTTTCCTTGGTGAAATACATTTTCCTTTCATTCAAACTTGAGTCAAGCCCGTGTTTTTTTCTATTTCTGGTGGATCATTCTTCGGCAAGTAAACGTTGTTATTTTGGAACTCTTCCTCATCCGCCTTATCTACCTAAGAATATGATTTCCCAACAAAATTCCTTGTGCTTTCCAGAGAGGATATGTGTTCCACGAGGGTTTGTTGCTTTTTCACTTTAGTTAAGTCATGAGGATCCTTAGTGGCATGCATTTTTTCTTGTTTGATTTTCATTATCGTTGATGCATTTTCTTTGGTAATATATATTTTCTACTTATCTCTTGATTATTTCTTATCCTAAGACTCTTCCTCTTGATATATTGCATAATGATCACCCTAAGCTCTTTCCCATCATTTGGGCCTTCAATTATTTTTCCAATCTTCGTTGTTTTGTGAACGTTTGGGGCAATTTTTAATTGCATGCCTCATTTCATAGCATGCTATACATCATAATGAAACATTTTCATTGTCAAGCTTTTGGATCCAAACATAGTTTCGAGCCGTCAAATTAATCTCAATGGGAAAACCCTTGTTGAATTCCATCTCCACACATATTCTAGTATAAGTAGTCTTATAAAAAATTTCAGTTTAAGGGCTACAACAATAAAACTTTCCTAACTCATTTCCAAAGAGGATAGTTATAGAAGATTCCAAAGATGCAGGGGAATGTTCACAAGCCTTACCCAAACTGGATTCATGGAGATTGATGTCATTACCGGATCAAAAGTGAGAGTCTAGTGCTGCATGAAGAGACCAACACTACCCCAAAACCATGACTTGGCATCACAAATGCCTTTCTTGTCCTCAATATTGTCAAAAACAATAACAAAAAAACTGCATACCGCAGGGTAAATATTTAGTTCATCTGTTAGAAGAGGTTTCTATGTCTCAGAGATCCATTTGTGTGGATATGTTAGCCACATCCAAAACTCATTAAACTTGCAAATCAAACCTTGCTCCACAAAATATATTTTCACAACTGAAAGTTTCCTTGATCCAGGTTATCTTTTGTTTATAGATGCATTAAAAGAATCACAGATACGGTTTGTAGCTTAACCAAAGAGAAACTTTAAATGTGCACATGTGAGAGAAAGAAGAAGGAGAGCATGAGAAGACAAAAATAAAAGAACTTGATAACGGAGTTTGTCCCTCCTGGACTACGTCTCCAAGTCCTGCTTGGTCAATGGGGAAGCCTTCATTCATTAAAAATGGCATCAAAAGAAGTTACATTCATCAATTTACAAAATGGAGCATTATACCTCTATGCTGAAAAGTGCCCGAAAATTGGAGAGCTTTGTTGCAGAAACTGACACTACCAGTGGATTTCCGTCGCTAAGAGGTGCAAAATCCATATAAAACTTGCCCAATTCTGAATCTGGACCAAAATTATCTTCCTGCAAAATCACTACTTAAGCAAAATTCCTTGTCTTCCTGCCAAATCACTGCTTAAGCAAAATTCCACCAGTTTTTCTCAACTGCTCAGAGTTCCACCAACTGATATCAAAATCCGTGCATGTTGATCTCTCCCCGTCAAATGGTTAAAAACTGAGTACCTCAGAGCGGATAAAATTATAATATGGTTATTGGTTTGACATATATAAATATCATATGCCATTTAAAAACAACCGTAAGCCATAGTTATAATATATATGTTATTTTTAAACTTCATTGGGGGCTGGGCCCGTACTCCACGGGACCGCACCCATCCCATCCCTAAAATTCTGCATGCTGCTGTACGTTGATATTTATGGGCGGCGGGACCACCAAGGGCTAACCAACCATATATTGAGTATTAAATGCTGGCCATCTATGTATGTGGTGCACGTCAGTGGGATAGCATACATAACCATGGAACGGGACTCCGGCGGCCAGCATGTGTTTCCGGTGGAGTATGCGGGACTCCACCGCCTTCCTATTCCGGCAGGGTAAAAGCTCGTTGGTAAAGGCTCGTTGTACTTATGCAGTTAATACATGTTGGAGACAAGACCGCCCTGACTCCTTTGGTGCAGACTTAATTAACGCAGCTACACTTTCACTCACGCGTTCAATATTTCAAACTGAGCACTCTCGCTAGAAAATTTTGAATTTTTTTTTGAAATGAACTTAATAGTGATGCGAGAGCAAGCAGGAGTTGTTGATGCAACGGAATTGCTCAGATGTGCTCAAATTTGAAGACGCTGCCCAGGCTTTCCGCCACTTTAACTTCAGCTGAAAGTCACTGATAAACTTCAGCAGAAAGCTCTGATTCGGTTCGGATTCTATGGGTCACGGATTCTGGTAGTAGCCAGCATAGCCATCCAAGATTTTCGGTTCAGATTCTAAGGGTCACGGATTTTGGTAGTATCGAGCATAGCCATCCAAGATTTGTGCAAGGGCATGATATGAGGATGCCTGCAGTTTTGGGAGATTGAAACATTCATTGGCTTCACTCATCTTCATGGAAGGAGATACCGACGATGCCCCCTTTGTTATACCAAGATTTGAATGGTTCGTCTGCCTGGTTCGGAGATTCTACTTATTATTGCAGCGGAGGATATGGGAATCCCAACACCTGCAGCCCTGGCGCTTACTCGTAGCCCTTCAAGGCAGTGCACCCCAAAGCCACGATTGTTTCTTCTTCTCGCACCACCGACGGATCCACCTTGCTTGTGAAGCTTCGAATTAAAAAAGAAAGAAGACCTCGCTTCATTTCTTTCGGCCAATAACGTCAACATAGTGACGGAAAATCTAATGCTGCCTCCCTCAATCCAGGGTTCCTCTTGGCAATCTCCATGGACGCCAAGTCTGGCTACCATCGCTGAAACCGACAACCTTCTTGGAGATTTATAAACATCTGGGTGAAGAGATTGCACGCGATACTAAACATTTTCTTGTTGTGTGGTTAAAATATGATATAGTTCACAGATATTCATTTATTTTGAGAAATGTATATTGTAATGCTAAAATTGAAATACATTAATGTTTGTAAAGATATTTCATTATGGTACTAGTCAACTATGAGGGTGTTGTAGCTGGAGAATCATTTTATCTCACTGTCTAAATTTTTCTTTTGTTCTTTGAGTAAGATCAAGCATGGACAAAACTTTCACATAGATATATGCATTGTTTTATTCTATATACTATGTGGACATCTTGAATATATTCGATGCACACATTTATTTATTCATTTAATTCATTTCTTTGAATGTTTCTGCTCATAACTTGATAAAGTGTTTACCGAGCGTGATACATGATGTCTATGATATATGATACATGATATGTGACAACCCGAATATGCAACAACCTGTTATATTTTCAATATAAAGCTTGTTTTTTCTGCTTGACAGAATCCACAGCAACATGAGCCCTCATTCCTCGGATCACGATAGCACTTTCCCATCAACGAGAAACTTCCATTGCCGCTGCACTTCCGGTTCCACAATTATATATGAAGTTCAGGAACTATTTACTTCCATTTAACATCGAGATGTAAGATATTTTTGTTTGCGGCGTGTGTAAATAGGTGAGTGTTATCGCTTCGTCTATTGGTGTCTAGTCGGTATCAAATCTGAAATTTAAATGGTGTAGAGAGCTTGAATTATTTAGTTAAAAAAATAAATAATAAAAAATTATTAAAATTTTCCATAACTTTAGCATTTTATTTACGCAATAATAAGATAACGACATTTTGATATTTTATTTGTCATATAAATGGGTAATTTTTTGTTTAACATTGTGAACTAGACTCCACGTGATTTTAAATAAAATAATCCTTTCACAAATTTCACTTTCACATTCTAAAATAATAACGACATTTAAAACCACAACATGGCATTCAAAACTCGAATTTGGACGTAGCTTAAAGGTCACACTTTGATAATTCAATTCACTCATTTATAATTCCAATTATTCATATTTTATTTAGATATTGATTATGTAAAATGATATTAAATTTAATCATTGAATATGTTACATAATATTTAACTTAATAATTGGCGATCATGTTAATTTTGTTAAACATGGTTAAAAACACTCATATATTGCACACAAAGGTGTATGCACTCAACACACACATTACATTCAAAGATTACTCTAATATATGGAGTTTCTCAGATCTAATTTATTCCAAACTTAAAAGGAGAGGTTGGTGAGAATTTCTCAACCATCTCAAACAAATATCTCAAATATAGGAGGTAAGCATTAACTCCAACATCCCCTCTTGATGCTTACATTACATAAATTAATTTCTTTAACTGGTTTACAACTTATCATTATAGACTCCATCAAGTTGCCTCATAACCCTTGTAAAGGTGTAGTCAGCAAGTTGGATTCTCGATTTCGACTCCTAAACTCCCGAATCAAGGACCTCCCGAAGTCAATTATTGAACAACATCCCAAGTTGTCATAGACCACTCCCATGTCTCCAGCAAATGAGGGATTCTTCCCAAGATCCACAACTACCGTACTATCTAGACAACCATCCGTGTTGAGCCTTTTCACTGCGTTGTTCTAAAAAATTTTAAGAGGTTCAAATTCTTCATAGAATTCATCATCAAAATTCAATGGATATTCATCTATAGGTATACTTGTTGATTCTATCCCTTTTAACAAATCACTGGCACGACTTCTACTGAAATTTTCAACGCCACAGCTTGATCATTCAGAGTCATACCACCGAGACCATATGAATTCTCAATTTTGATATCTCTCGCTACGAAATCTGAAGCATAATCTTTTGCAATCACTCACCACACTACATAGGTTTAATACCATGTTAAAGATGGCTAAAGGAACTCATATATTGCACACAAAGGTGTATGCGCTCAACACACACACACATTACATTCAAAAATTATTCTAATATATAGAGTTTCTCAAATCTAACTTATTCCTAGCTTAGAATGAGAGGTTGAGAGAATTTCTTAACCATCTCAAACAAACATCTCAAATATAGGATGTAAGCATTAATTCCAACATCCCCTCTTAATGCTTACATTACATAAATTTATTGAAATCATCCACAAACAACAAAATTCACAGTCATTCTTTAACTGGTTTACAACTTATCATTATAGACTCCATCACGTTGCCTCATAACCCTCGTAAATGTGTAGTTAGCAAGTTGGATTCCCGAGTTCGGCTCCTAAACTCCCGAATGAAGGACCTCCCAATGTAAATTACTGAATAGCATCTCAAGTCATCGCATAACCTCATTAGAAGGCCACTCCCACATTTTCAATGAATGAGGGATTCTTCCCAAGATCCACAACTAGATCCCATTTAGATATTAAGAACCATCTAGATAGTAGAGGACCTGTTACAACAAGCAAAAGAACAGTCAAAAAGGGACTAGCTACTCAGCATGTCAATACAACAACGACCAACAAAAGAGTAATATGTTTCTTGTTCTTAAACATTTAATTTCTTAGATTGATTTTTAATGTAACTTTGATGACTGTGAACTGTTATGATCGATTTCAAGGACACCTACATTTCCTATCATCCCTTATTCCACCGCTTCTTATCATTTCTTCAACCTATTCATACTTCTAAACCCATTACCAACACATTAACCTTGTCATGCTAAATACATCCTACAGCCATACCAACATCCTCCATCCGACCGAATGCCAACTGAAATAGGACACGTGGCGGATTGTGTTTTTAAATACAAGGGAAAGAGACAAATGTAAAGCGGCCTATTCATTTTATTCCACACAGCCAAATCATGACTCCACCACCCAACGTACCCAATGATTCAAGGGACTCCCCGAAATCATACCCAACATTATATATATACGCTCCCAGCGCTCTTGTGGTGACATCTATGCAAGCGTACAACACTCCTCTGTTCTAAAAAAAATGAATACACTGTGAGTAAGTACAGCCGGTTATCCCACCATCATTTTCGGGTTACCTTACGTTGGCATTTGATTTTCCGTGACTTTCGAAGTAGAATCAGAAGCAGTGAGCGCCGAAGAAGTATTACCATTTGGGTTCGATTTACACAGTGAGGATTGGAAGCAGTGAGCGCCGAAAGAGGAAAGTATAACCACTCTGTTTCGACTCCCACCACAGTCATAAGACAATCGACCGACCGAGCATCATATTGAAGATTAAGGGAAGCGATACACCAGGTAACAAATTTGAAATTTCTTTGTTAAAATTGTAAGAACATAAACAGAGAAGGGTTAGAGCACGACCCTCTGCCACTATGACTAATAGGGTCGAGCCGAGTGTGTTCGACAGTTCACAATATCATGAGGATTGCATTGAAATTCTCAGAGAAATACAGTGGTTACCATTTCTAGAGAAATTTCATGGAAGCAATGAGGAGGTTACCAAGCAATTTGCTTTCACCTTCAATGGAGAAAAAGCCCTGATAGGTAACTTCTCATTCAGGGTTTCAAAGGATACTATAGCTCAGGAAATAGGGATTAGTCCAGAAGGGGAGAAGTATTTTAAAACCAAGCAATTTAAAGAGAAATCGTGGACACAGTTTATGTCTAGATCCAGAGTCTCATCAGTTAACTGGAAGAAAGGTGTTCCCAGAAGTTGGTTGATGCATCCCTGGGATAAGATGGTCTACATCCTTCAAAAATTCATAACCTGTGAAGGCCGTTACAATATTGTCTATCTATACCACATTAAACTACTCCTCCACTTGAAGAAACAATGTGTTATCAGTCTACCATATTTTCCATTACAAAGCTTAACCAAGATGTCCAAGACTATCTAGAAGCAGAAGGGGAATGAAGACAAGAGCCTATATCACTTTGGCTTAATTAAAATTCTTATTGAGCATGAATTGCAGAGAAGAGGGAAACCGTGGAAAGAATTCCTAGCTGCTAATCAAATTAGAGATGAGGAAGATAAAGAAGAAGTGCAAGAGGACTCAGGGTTCATGAAGGATATTGATGAAGAAATCCCAATATCCAAAGCCAGCAAAGCACCTCTACCTGTGGGCAGCATAAGGACCAGGAACATGAGAGAGGAAGATGCTAAGAGGGCCGAACAAGATAAAATTTTCACCACTTACTCATGAAGAACAAGGAGGACACCAAAAGCCCAGTTACAAGAAGACCAGCTTGAATCCAATGCACCTGCACAAATGGATGTTGAGAGTGGTGACCACTCACTACCAGGACCAGAAGTTGATATAGAGGTAGAAAGCAATAACAAGCAGGAAAAATGTTCACCACCTCCCATTAAGAGACAGAAGAAATTGGAGAAACAAATTGAAGAATTAAAGGAAGAGCTCATGGAGGCTAATATGCTAGAAAAAGTTATCAAGAGAGAAAATGAAATGCTTCGGGCACAGAGTAAAGAAACTCAGAAGAAGAATGAAAAGTTAAGGGAGAGAATCAGTGAACTGGAGGCTGAGCAAACGGAGATTTCTAACTGGGCCACTAAGTGGTACAATCAGAAGAAGACCCTCAAAGAAAAATATAAAAGGTTAAAACAGGAGCTCAAAGGTCAGAAAGATAACCAGGTGAAAAAGAATGTGGACACATTGCTCAAGGCAGCAGAGATCCAGGCAGGAACAAAGTTCAAGGGAAGCACTTTGGGGATAGCATGAGGACATGCTAATTCCTTAAGTCGGGGAGAGATGTTGGTATCATCCCAAGACCCCTTTTTCCTCCTAAAACATATCATTTACCCATTCCTTTTCATCATATATCCCTTAGAATCCTTGGAAATTGGTTAGTTAATAGTCTTATAGTTATTAAAATGCATTGAAATTGATTTAGGAATTTTATGTTGAAGAATTAGAAGTTTTTGGTGAAATGGTTACAGGAAGTTCCAACATCCTGTAATTAGCTCATTGTTTGACATGTGGCACAACAGCTGGGCTAGAACGAAAGGCATGGATGAAAAGTAGAATGTCCAAGCATGGACAAACACCTATCCTACAGCCGAATCGACCCTCCTACATGCGCGGTCAACTCAGGTCAAAGCATGGCACACTGGCGACAAAGGCAGAAACAACAACTCATTCTAATTTGATTTAGTTTTGTTCTTTTTGAAATCAGTTAGGATAGAAACATTTTGAAAAGCTCGATGTAGTAAAAGCGGCAACAGCCAAATTCCGAATGTACATTCATTATCGAAATGACATGGTTATGCTAGACATATGTAAATACAGTCCGAGTAATGGATGTAATGGTTCTTAATATCTAATGGATGTAATGGTTGTCCCGTCTTGCCCAAGAACAATCAGCTCCATAGTATATAGAATAAAACAATGCATATATCTATGTGAAAGTTTTGTCCATGCTTGATCTTACTCAAAGAACAAAAGAAAAATTTAGACAGTGAGATAAAATGATTCTCCAGCTACAACACCCTCACAGTTGACTAGTACCATAATGAAATATCTTTACAAACATTAATGTAGTTCAATTTCAACATTACAATATACATTTCTCAAAATAAATGAATATCTGTGAACTATATCATATTTTAACCACACAGCAAGAAAATGTTTAGTATAGCGTGCAATCTCTTCACCCAGATGTTTATAAATCTCCAAGAAGGTTGTCGGTTTCAGCGATGGTATCCAGACTTGGCGTCCATGGAGATTGCCAAGAGGAACCCTGGATTGAGGGAGGCAACATTAGATTTTCCGTCACTATGTTGACGTTATTGGCCGAAAGAAATGAAGCGAGGTCTTCTTTCTTTTTTAATTCGAAGCTTCACACGCAAGGTGGATCCGTCGGTGGAGCGAGAAGAAGAAACAATCGTGGCTGTGGGGTGCACTGGCTATGAGTAAGCGCCAGGGCTGCAGGTGTTGGGATTCCCATATCCTCCGCTGCAATAATAAGTAGAATCTCCGAACCAGGCAGACGAACCATTCAAATCTTGGTATAACGAAGGGGGCATCGTCGATATCTCCTTCCATGAAGATGAGTGAAGCCAATGAATGTTTCAATCTCCCAAAACTGCAGGCGTCCTCATATCATGCCCTTGCACAAATCTTGGATGGCTATGCTCGATACTACCAAAATCCGTGACCCATAGAATCTAAACCGAAAATCTTGGATGGCTATGCTGGCTACTACCAGAATCCGTGACCCATAGAATCCTAACCGAATCAGAGCTTTCTGCTGAAGTTTATCAGTGACTTTCTGCTGAAGTTAAAGTGGCGGAAGCCTGGGCAACATCTTCAATTTTGAGCACATCTGAGCAATTCCGTTGCATCAACAACTCCTGCTTGCTCTCGCATCACTATTAAGTTCATTCCAAAAAAATTCAAAATTTTCTAGCGGGAGTGCTCAGTTTGAAATATTGAACGCATGAGTGAAAGTGTACCTGCGTTAATTACGTCTGCACCAAAGGAGTGAGGGCTGTCTTGTCTCCAACCTGTATTAACTGCATAAGTACAACGAGCTTTTACCAACGAGCTTTTACCCTGCCGGAATAGGAAGGCGGTCGAGTCGCCGGGAATTAGCCTGGGAATCTACACATGGTGCATGTTATGGGCATGGTATGGTGGAGCTGCTGGGTGCATGCCCAGTCACATTAAACATCGCTTGCCATGTTCATGCCCATGCGAATGCAGAGATGTATTTCGGTTTACCAAATGTACTCTCCTTGTAAGTTAGGAATAAGTTAGATCTGAGAAACTCTATATATTAGAGCAATCTTTCAATGTAATGTGTGTGTGTGTTGAGCGCATACACCTTTGTGTGCAATATATGAGTTCTTTCAGCCATCTTTAACATGGTATCAACGCCTGAGTCGAGACGCGTTAAACCTATGTGTTGTGGCGAGTGATTGCAGAAAATTATGCTTCAGATTTCGTAGTGAGAGATATCACAATCGAGAATTCATATGGTCCCGGTGGTATGACTCCGGATGATCAAGCTGAGGCATTGAGAATTTCAACAGAAGTCGTGCCAGTGATTTGTTAAAAGGGATAGAATCAACGAATATAGCCACAGATGAATATCCGTTGAATTTTGATGATGAATTCTATGAAGAATTTGAACCTCTTAAACTTTTTTAGAATAGTGCAGTGAAAAGGCTCAACATGGATGGTTGTCTAGATAGTACGGTAGTTGTGGATCTTGGGAAGAATCCCTCATTCATTGAAAACGTGGGAGTGGCCTTCTAATGAGGTTATGCGATGACTTGAGATGCTATTCAGTAATTTGCTTTGGGAGGTCCTTCATTCGGGAGTTTAGGAGCCGAACTCGGGAATCCAACTTGCTAACTACACATTTACGAGGGTTATGAGGCAACGTGATGGAGTCTATAATGATAAGTTGTAAACCAGTTAAAGAATGACTGTGAATTTTGTTGTTTGTGGATGATTTCAATAAATTTATGTAATGTAAGCATTAAGAGGGGATGTTGGAATTAATGCTTACATCCTATATTTGAGATGTTTGTTTGAGATGGTTAAGAAATTCTCTCAACCTCTCATTCTAAGCTAGGAATAAGTTAGATTTGAGAAACTCTATATATTAGAATAATTTTTGAATGTAATGTGTGTGTGTGTTGAGCGCATACACCTTTGTGTGCAATATATGAGTTCCTTTAGCCATCTTTAACATGGTATTAAACCTATGTAGTGTGGTGAGTGATTGCAAAAGATTATGCTTCAGATTTCGTAGCGAGAGATATCAAAATTGAGAATTCATATGGTCTCGGTGGTATGACTCTGAATGATCAAGCTGTGGCGTTGAAAATTTTAGTAGAAGTCGTGCCAGTGATTTGTTAAAAGGGATAGAATCAACAAGTATACCTATAGATGAATATCCATTGAATTTTGATGATGAATTCTATGAAGAATTTGAACCTCTTAAAATTTTTTAGAACAACGCAATGAAAAGGCTCAACACGGATGGTTGTCTAGATAGTACGGTAGTTGTGGATCTTGGGAAGAATCCCTCATTTGCTGGAGACATGGGAGTGGTCTACGACAACTTGGGATGTTGTTCAATAATTGACTTCGGGAGGTCCTTGATTCGGGAGTTTAGGAGTCGAAATCGAGAATCCAACTTGCTGACTACACCTTTACAAGGGTTATGAGGCAACTTGATGGAGTCTATAATGATAAGTTGTAAACCAGTTAAAGAAATTAATTTATGTAATGTAAGCATCAAGAGGGGATGTTGGAGTTAATGCTTACCTCCTATATTTGAGATATTTGTTTGAGATGGTTGAGAAATTCTCACCAACCTCTCCTTTTAAGTTTGGAATAAATTAGATCTGAGAAACTCCATATATTAGAGTAATCTTTGAATGTAATGTGTGTGTTGGGTGCATACACCTTTGTGTGCAATATATGAGTGTTTTTAACCATCTTTAACAAAATTAACATGATCGCCAATTATTAAGTTTAATATTATGTAACATATTCAATGATTAAATTTAATATCATTTTACATAATCAATATCTAAATAAAATATGAATAATTGGAATTATAAATGAGTGAATTGAATTATCAAAGTGTGACCTTTAATCTACGTCCAAATTTGAGTTTTGAATGCCATGTTGTGGTTTTAAATGTCGTTATTATTTTAGAATGTGAAAGTGAAATTTGTGAAAGGATTATTTTATTTAAAATCACGTGGAGTCTAGTTCACAATGTTAAACAGAAAATTACCCATTTATATGACAAATAAAATATCGAAATGTCGTTATCTTATTATTGCGTAAATAAAATGCTAAAGTTATGGAAAATTTTAATAATTTTTTATTATTTATTTTTTTAACTAAATAATTCAAGCTCTCTACACCATTTAAATTTCAGATTTGATACCGACTAGACACCAATAGACGAAGCGATAACACTCACCTATTTACACACGCCGCAAACAAAAATATCTTACATCTCGATGTTAAAGGGAAGTAAATAGTTCCTGAACTTCATATATAATTGTGGAACCGGAAGTGCAGCGGCAATGGAAGTTTCTCGTTGATGGGAAAGTGCTATCGTGATCCGAGGAATGAGGGCTCATGTTGCTGTGGATTCTGTCAAGCAGAAAAAACAAGCTTTATATTGAAAATATAACAGGTTGTTGCATATTCGGGTTGTCACATATCATGTATCATATATCATAGACATCATGTATCACGCTCGGTAAACACTTTATCAAGTTATGAGCAGAAACATTCAAAGAAATGAATTAAATGAATAAATAAATGTGTGCATCGAATATATTCAAGATGTCCACATAGTATATAGAATAAAACAATGCATATATCTATGTGAAAGTTTTGTCCATGCTTGATCTTACTCAAAGAACAAAAGAAAAATTTAGACAGTGAGATAAAATGATTCTCCAGCTACAACACCCTCACAGTTGACTAGTACCATAATGAAATATCTTTACAAACATTAATGTATTTCAATTTTAGCATTACAATATACATTTCTCAAAATAAATGAATATCTGTGAACTATATCATATTTTAACCACACAACAAGAAAATGTTTAGTATCGCGTGCAATCTCTTCACCCAGATGTTTATAAATCTCCAAGAAGGTTGTCGGTTTCAGCGATGGTATCCAGACTTGGAGTCCATGGAGATTGCCAAGAGGAACCCTGGATTGAGGGAGGCAGCATTAGATTTTCCGTCACTATGTTGACGTTATTGGCCGAAAGAAATGAAGCGAGGTCTTCTTTCTTTTTTAATTTGAAGCTTCACACGCAAGGTGGATCCGTCGGTGGTGCGAGAAGAAGAAACAATCGTGGCTTTGGGGTGCACTGCCTTGAAGGGCTACGAGTAAGCGCCAGGGCTGCAGGTGTTGGGATTCCCATATCCTCCGCTGCAATAATAAGTAGAATCTCCGAACCAGGCAGACGAACCATTCAAATCTTGGTATAACGAAGGGGGCATCGTCGGTATCTCCTTCCATGAAGATGAGTGAAGCCAATGAATGTTTCAATCTCCCAAAACTGCAGGCGTCCTCATATCATGCCCTTGCACAAATCTTGGATGGCTATGCTCGATACTACCAAAATCCGTGACCCTTAGAATCTAAACCGAAAATCTTGGATGGCTATGCTGGCTACTACCAGAATCCGTGACCCATAGAATCCAAACCGAATCAGAGCTTTCTGCTGAAGTTTATCAGTGACTTTCTGCTGAAGTTAAAGTGGCGGAAGCCTGGGCAGCGTCTTCAATTTTGAGCACATCTGAGCAATTCCGTTGCATCAACAACTCCTGCTTGCTCTCGCATCACTATTAAGTTCATTTCAAAAAAAAATTCAAAATTTTCTAGCGGGAGTGCTCAGTTTGAAATATTGAACGCGTGAGTGAAAGTGTAGCTGCGTTAATTAAGTCTGCACCAAAGGAGTCAGGGCGGTCTTGTCTCCAACCTGTATTAACTGCATAAGTACAACGAGCCTTTACCAACGAGCTTTTACCCTGCCGGAATAGGAAGGCGGTCGAGTCCCGCATACTCCACCGGAAACACATGCTGGCCGCCGGAGTCCCGTTCCATGGTTATGTATGCTATCCCACTGACGTGCACCACATACATAGATGGGCCAGCATTTAATACTCAATATATGGCTGGTTAGCCCTTTCCGTATCTTCATGTATCTGCATTGGTTACCATATACGAAGCATAACCATTATGCATTGGATACATTATAATTTGTTTACATTGGTTACAACCATGCTGCCACGTATTGCCTCCCTTATTCGTTGGTCCCATAACCTTTGTTGGGATGTGTTTTATATGGCATGCGTATATTTGATGGTTATAAACCTTTACCATATATGGTATATACCTATCACACGTTGGTTATAACCTGCCACCTTTTGTTATATAACGATATGCTATTTATGGTTTGTGTTGTTACGTTGGTTTGTATCATATGTTGAACGGGAAATACCATATTATTATATGGTTATATATATATATTTTGGTGGTTATTTTTTTGGATTTGGTGAAATATATGTTCTTATTTATATAGTTAATTTGAATAACTATATAAAATTCTTTGTGCAGGTTTAGGAGGCTAATAAAGGGTTGTCATGTGGGTCTCAAGTGCTGTCTGGGATGTCATGTGGCATACTGTGGACTCTATTTTTCCTTTGTCATATCAATCTTTGAAGAGTTATATCTTTTGCATATGAGCTCAGATTAACAAAACGTTCACGCCATCGCGATCAGGAAGATGAGCCCTCTCAACTGATGCCATCAAATTCTCCTTTCTGCCATTTTGAATTTCGAGCCTTTACCCATCCCCTTGGTGTCTCGAGATCCTCCTGGATCATTCCTCATCTAGAGGAATATTGATAGAAGAAACTTCTTGAACCACTAAAAAACCAAAAACAAATTTCAGCAAAAAAACTATATGAAACCGAAAAAAAAAATATGCTTGATCCACAAACATGTCTGTACCTTTTTCACCCCATCACTATCATATTATAAATTTTAAAAAGAAAGTTGAATATATTTATTTTTCACCCCATCCCTATCATATTATAAATTTTAAAAAGAAAGTTGAATATATTTATTTGTATTACAAATATGTATTATTCAACATATTATCTCATAAATTTTTTATAATAATTTTGATTTCATACAGTAATATTTTGAACGTTTCTTTTTTACATTTTTTTTATTAAACTAAATTATAATAGGAAGCCCTTTTTTCAAAACTTAAATATTAATTTTATTAAATTTTATTTTATCATAAATTTATAATATAAATATATAAATCAAATTTAAAAGAAATTTAACAATATATATAGATTTGATTTAAAACATAAATTAATAAGGGCTAATAATTATTATTATCTGCTATTTAGTTTAATATAGCTTAATTAAACTAAAAAATTAATATAAAGATTTTATCACAAAAATAAAACAACTAATAAAATATTGTATTCTTGAAAATTAAGAACTCTGAGTAACTAATATTATTTATATTAACACATACACACACACATATATATTCGTAATACTATACCTAAGGTAGGTATAATAAGCTAAAATATATCTCTACTCTATAACCATATATAACTTAAAAATAGATATTTAATAATTGAGTCGTTCTAGCCTAGTATGGCAAACTCCATCAAATTATATAAAAATAAAACAAAATTATCAAATCTTTTGAAATGCAAACATCTTTTAAAGGGAAGAAAGATTTGATCCGGAGTAAATCCAAAGTTAAAATGGAACTAGACTAGTCTAGTTCAAATGTAATGAAAATACTAATCACTGAGTTGAATTATAATTTAACCATCATAGATCCATCTTAAGCACTAATTTAACTTGAAACTTATTTAGAGTGCAAAAAAGAATGTGTAATTTTTTCATTGTTTATATTGTATTTTTGAATGCTATAGAGATCACATAACATGTGCATTAAGTCATTTATCATTGCACATTAAAATGGTTTTTTTGTTATTAATATATTTGTCAGTATACGCCAATATTAATTCATATTAAAATATTTTATTGATAACTCACATTGGATATTTTTTTTTTCTATATATAAATATATATGAAGTTGATATTACGTGTTAAAATATTTTTGAAAAGTATAAAGTTTTAACATCTTACTCATATTTTTTTTACTTCTAATTACTTTACATGAAATTATATTAGGTCATATGGACAACTAATTAAACATGCAAAGCATATTCTTTTTTCTTTTTTATTATAGGTGATGTTGTCGCTAAATCTTGCACCTGCAGCACAAGTACAACAAGACACAAAGAAAGCTCCTTAGAGATAGTGACGCAAGTCTACCTAGAATAGGGTTACCTGTGTGTATTAGTCTTCAAACCTTTACGGTTAAGGTCCCTTTAAATAAACCCCGACGGAATGAATTCATTATAATAGCCCAGTCTTTACTAGATCCATCCTTTCTATCGGGACTCATTTACCCTCATAAACCTTTGTTTAATATTTTATCAACCCAAATCTTTATGCCGCATATATAATTAAACCTCCATACTTTCCTTTGGGCTTAACTCACAAAACCTCCTATTGGCGCTTAATTCATTACAAACCCTTTATAAGGGAAATACACATAAAATATATGATTCATACCTTTTCCCGCTTTAGTACGGGTTTGCACTTTTCCCGATGCACCCTTTATCGTTGATCACAATCAGCATCCCCGCGGGTCTCTTTAACATATGAATCCTTCGCATCCTTAATGTGATAGCCTTCCGAAACTCAAATCATATAAAACTGTGCATATCAGGTTCGCCATACATTGCATATTACATTATCCATTGGCCGATATTGCTCCATTGACTATTTGTGATGCGATCAAAACCTCCGATCGCATCGGCTATCGCATGTCACACTTCCAAAGGCCCAAGGTTATTCAACTTTGCATTTCAATGTTCCGATGCGATACTTATTAAAGCTCCCTCCACCGTTGATCATACCTACGATCTAACGGTCAGCGTTCCTTCGCATATCACAAGTCGCAATTGCTAATCGCTTAGGTCGGGTTTCATTGCTCATGAAGCATTCCTTTGCTTTCCTCTAATGCGATATAACTCCATTCATGCGATCAGATCTCAACCGTTGATCTATCAGATCCAACGGTCCCTGAGTATCAATGCTTCACTCCTTCGTTTGTCTCCTTACTTGGTTTTTTTAACACCATTTTCAATGTTTTCTGTGGTTTCTAGGGTTCTTCAAGGTTCTCGTCCTTCCACTCTCCTGCTGCGCGACTCCCTCCTGAGCTTTCCTCTGCAGGTTTCTCAAATCATTATCATTCCAGGACTTTACTTTGGTCCCTAAAATGGATTCAAAGATCCATTATGATCCTTTGTCTTGTTCTTCTCCACTATGTATCCTGTCAAGCTCTGCCTACATACATACGTTATACAAAATCACTAATATACTCATAAATTATCAGTCGATGCTCAAAATGCACATTTACACAGTGTTGGAATTAAATCTCTGTTTATGTATATACAACAAATGATTACATAACAAAACTCTCTATCTCTCTCTGGCATGTTCTTCTAATTAGTTGCCTCTATTCCTCTCTTGCTCGTAGGCTTACAAGCATATTCTAATTCGGCTAACCCCCTACTCTTCTTTCTTGTTTCCTTTTTAATACATCATTAGCAGTTTCTTTTACAGTTCAAGGAACTGTTCCTCAGTTATGAAACAGTTTCTTCAAACTAATTCCCATCTAATCCTATTTTGTCTAATTCAAAAACTAACAATGGCAGATTCAACCTTAATTTAAAATGACACAAAATGAAACTAAATGAAACAGAAATTTGAAGTGTTTTTCTCTCTATTTGTCAAAATAAAATGAAAAAAATTAAAAATAACAAGAAACATCTCCCAACTATCGGCTCTTCAATCAGATGCTCCTGCATTAGGCTCCCAGGGTAAATTAAACTCATGGCTCCTATCGATGAGCTCTTTAATAGAGTACCCGACGATTTGAATCTAGCCAACATCTAACCAAGAACTATCTTCAATAGGATGACCCTTCCACTTGACTAGGTACTGCAAATATTCCTTCCGTCGAGTCCGTCTAGCCACCTAGGTATCTAGGATCTGTTCGATCTCTAGAGGATTTGCTGGGGGAATTTGTTTACTCCATGAATCATTCTCTTTTTGGGTGTCTCGTTTTTGTCTTTTCAAACTGTCTTCGTCCTCTGCCGCAATGTAGGGGTACAGGTCTGCTACATTGAAAATGGGTGAAATTCCAATACCTGGGGATAACTGCAATTCGTAAGCATTTGCAGAAAATTTCTGAAGAATCCTGCAAGGCCTAATATTTATCCATTTCAACTTGTTGTACTCGCCTTTAAGAAACCTCTCTTTGCGTAGGTGTGCTAATACTAGGTCTCCTACGTTGAATTGCACCTCCTGCCTTTTCAAATCTGCCTTCTGCTTGTATCTTTGACTGTTTTTTTGTAATTTTAATTTCACCTGTTCACGAAGATCACTGATTGCATTTGTGAAGTCTTCACCATCAGCACTCCTGAACTCCAACTGTCCCAAACCTCGTAACTCATGTACTCCACGTGGGTGCATTCCGTATAGATCTGGAAAGGACTATTGCCCATGCTTCGGTTGGGCGAATCGTTATAGGAAAATTCCGCTTATGCAAGCACACGATCCCACTGTCGAGAATTTTCTCCAACCAAACTCCTCAATAAATTTCCCAGACTTCGGTTCACCACTTCGGTTTGGCCATCGGTCTATGGATGATAAGCTGAGTTGAAGTTTAGTTTGGTATCTAATTTTTTCCGTAAGGTTAACCAAAAATGTCCTGTAAATTTAATGTCTTGATCTGAAACAATAGACTTTAGCAAGCCATGTAATCTGACTATCTCGGAAAGAACAAATGCCCTACATGTGTGGCGTCACTGGTTTTCCTGCATGGAATGAAATGTGCCATTTTGGTGAAACGATCCACAACCACCATGATGGAATCGAATCCCTGTTGTGTCTTCGGCAGACCTAAGACAAAGTCTAAACTGACTGAGTCCCATGGTCTGTTCGGAATGGGTAAGGGCATATACAACCCTATGTTTTGGCTGTGTCCCTTTGCAAGCTGACACATTTTACATCTAGTTACAAACCTTTGTACATCTCTGCGCATCTTCGGCTAATAGTAAAAGTGGCTTAACTGATCCAAGGTCTTTTCTATGCTAAAATGCCCAGCTAAACCTCCACTATGCTTTTCCTGGATTAAGTTCTCTCTCATAGAACATTCTGGAATACACAACTGCCCTCCTTTGAACAACAATCCTTCCTGCATGTTATAGTCCAGCCATGAATTGTTATCTCTCAACAATGGATTTTGGCAAGCTTCATAAGCTTCCTTAAAATCTACATTTGCCTCATACAAGTCCTTAAGATGTTCAAATCCTAATACTTGTATGGTACTTTCCTGTAGGATCAGATTCCTCCTGCTTAACGCATCTGCCACTTTGTTGGCTTGACCATTGATATGTTTCAACACAAATGTAAAACTCTGCAAGTACTCCACCCATTTTGCATGTTTATGGTTCAACTTATGCTACTGCATAATATACTGCAACGCAAAATTGTCTGTAAATAAGACGAATTCATTGGCCAACAGATAATGTCTCCAATGCTTTAGTGCTTGAACCACCGCATAAAATTCCTTGTCATAGGACATGTATTTTTGCCTACTTTCATTTAGTTTCTCATTGAAATAGGCTACCGGCTTGTCCTCTTGGATAAGTAATGCACCAATGGTTGTCCCATTGGCATCACAACGAACTTAGAAAAGTTTGTTAAAGTCTGGTAATCTCAAAATCGGTTTTTCGGTAATTTTCCTTTTGAGTAACTGAAAGCTCTTCTCTGCCATTTCTGTCCAATGGAAAGGCTGATTTGTTTTCTTAATGGTGTCTAGCATAGGTGCACAAATCCCACTGAATTTTTTAATAAATTTTCGATAAAAACTCACCAATCCATGGAAACTTCGTACCTTAAACAAACTTTTGGGAGATGGCCAGCTAACTATGGCTACAACCTTTTCTGGATCCATTTTTAGTTCATTCTTAGAAATCACAAATCCCAAATAAATTAACTATTTTTTGAAAAAAGAACATTTCTTCAAATTTATCAGTGATTTATTCTGCTACAATTTTTCCAATACATACCTCAGGTGTCGAAAATGTTCTTCCTTCGTCTTGCTGAATATAAGTATATCATCCAGATACATAATCACAAATTTTCCAATGAATTCCTTGAGCATCTCGTTCATCAACCGCATGAACGTGCTAGGGGCATTTCTCAATCCAAACAGCATAACCAGTCATTCGTACAAGCCTTCATTAGTCTTGAAAGTTGTCTTCCACTCATCACCTTCTCAAATTCTGATTTGGTGGTAGTTGCTTTTCAGGTCTATCTTTGAAAAGTATGCTGCTCCACTCAAACAATCCATCATATCATCCATCTGAGGTAATGGGAATCTATATCTAATAGTAATCTTGTTAATGGCCTGGGAATCTATGCACATTCTCCACTCACCTCCTTTCTTGGGAGCTAAAACAGTTGGCACTGCACAAGGGCTTAAACTCTCCCGAATCAGTCCTTTGTCCAACAACTCTTGCACCTGCTTCCAGATTTCTTCATTATCCTTTGGACTCATCTGGTAGGCAGCCTTGTTTGGCAAACTGGCTCCTAGAATAAAATCAATATGGTGACTAATGCTCCTCTTTGGTGGTAGTTTGTCCAGTAGATCATCTACCACAATATCACTAAATTCTTGCAGCATGTTCTGTCTCTCTTCAGGTAAATCAGTAAGGTTGGTGTGTACTAACACTGCCCTTGGTCTCCTCACAACTGCGTAACCCAATTCACTCTCCTCAATCTGTGGTCGAAACTCCTTTCCTCCTAGCAACAATGCTTTCATTCTACTTGTTTCTATTGTCTCCTCTTCTTTCTTGGGTACCAAAGTATGCTTTATCCCATCTTTGACAAATCTGTAACAATTTTCCACTCCATCATGGACTACCTTTCTATCATACTGCCATGGTCTGCCCAGCAGAATATGGCACACGTCCATCGGCATTATGTCACAAGTCACCTTATCCTTGTACTTGCCTATCTGAAAATCTACCTCACCTTGTTCATAAACTAACAGTTGGTGTCCCTTCTGCAACCACAACACCCTGTATGGAGTTGGGCGTTTTGCTCTCTTCAAACCCAGTTTCTCCACCATCTCCGTAGCTACCAAATTATCAGTGCTCTTGCTGTCAATAATCAATTTACAACATTTTCCGTGTGACTTACATACAGTCCGGAACAATGCTTTCCTTTGTGTTTGATCAACTACTTCCTTAGCTAGTTTTAATAACACCTTGTTCAACACCAAGGCTTCCCCGGTTTCTGGCATATTTTCCACCTCTTGTGGTGGTGCCTTCGCTTCATCGGGCTGAGCGACATATGCTCCCCTCTGCCTAGTTTGTTCATTTTCAGGACATTCAAAGGACCTGTGTCCCCACTTGTGACACTTGTAACACTGATAGGCATTTCCTCTGCCTCTGCCATTACCTCTTCCTCGCTGGTATGGCCTTCCTCCTCTGGTGTTACCTTCCCTTTCACTCTGTCCCGAAGTCTTCGAACTACTACCCTCTTCATTGTTGTTGGTAGTCTTACCTCTGCCAAAGGTCTGTCCTCGACCTCTACCAGAACCACGTCCTCTTCTGGCATTTTGTTTCCTAGCAATCTTTTCCTCCGCCTTCAAAGCACTCTCATAAGCTTCCTCCATGGTCTTAGGGGAAAGAATGCTAATTTCGTCTAGGATCTCCATCTGTAAACCATTCGCAAACCTTGTTGTTTTCTCAGGGGTATCTTCTACATAACCAACTCTCATGTTAATTTTATAAAATTCTTCAGTACATTCCTTCACAGTCATCATTCTCTGCTTCAGGTTTTGTACCTATCTATAAAGGGAAATTTGATAATCTTTAGGCAGAAACTTGCTCTTCATTTTCGCAACCATCCTGTCCCATTTTTTAATCAAGGGTTTGTTTAATCTCCTCCTTTCTACATGTACACTATCCCACCACAATGCTGCATGTCCCTTTAGTTTGGTGACAGCAAACCTAACCCTCTTGTCTTTGCTGATTTCTTCATATTCAAAATATTTATCTAATTCACTTATTCAGTCTAACAAGGCCTTTGTGGACAAACTGCCATCATAATTAGAGAGCTCTGGTCTTGGCTTGCTGCTAGCCAACAAAACTGACCTCAATAGCTTAATTTCCGGTCCTTCATCATCTGACCCATCTGTCATGGCTACGTTTTCCTCCTCACTATCATCCCCACTTTTCGGATCTCTACGCCTCCCTGCTTCCACCGCTACCAAACGTGCAGTTAAATTTCTAATCTCTTCTCTTAACCCTTCATCTGCTGCTCTTCTGACGGCTCTTCCTCGTCCCCTTCTTCCTACCTCCATATTTACTGAGAGAAAGGAAAAACCTACTCTGATACCAAAATGACGCAAGGCTACCTGGAACAGGGTTACTTGCGTGTATTAGTCTTCAAACCTTTACGGTTAAGGTACCTTTAAATAAACCCCAGAGGAATGAATTCATTACAATAGCCCAGTCCTTACTAGACCCATCCTTTCTATTGGGACTCATTTACCCTCATAAGCCTTTGTTTAATCTTTTATTAACCCAAATCTTTATGTCGCATATATAATTAAACCTCCACACTTTCCTTTGGAATTAACTCGCAAAACCTCCTATCGATGCTTAATTCATTACAAACCCTTTATACGGGAAATACACATAAAACATATGATTCATACCTTTTTCCGCTTTAGTATGGGTTTGCACTTTTCCCGATACACCCTTTATCGCTGATCGTAATCAGTGTCCCCGCGGGTCTCTTTAACATATGACTCCTTCGCATCCTTAATGCGATAGCCTTCCGGAACTCAAATCATATAAAATTGTGCCTATAACGTTATCGGGTCTGCCATACATCGCATATTACATTATCCATCGGCCGATACTGCTCCATTGACTATTTGCGATGCGATCAAAACCTCCGATCGCATCGGCTATCGCATGTCACACTTCCAAAGGCCCAAGGTTATTCAACTTCGCATTTCAATGTTCCGATGCAATATTTATTAAAGCCCCCTCCATCGTTGATCAGACCTACGATCTAACGGTCAACGTTCCTTCACATATCACAAGTCGCAATCGCTAATCGCTTGGGCCGGGGTTCATTGCTCACAAAGCATTCCTTTGCTTTCCTCCGATGCGATATAACTCCATTTATGCAATCAAGTCTCAACTGTTGATCTATCAGATCCAACGGTCCCTGAGTATCAATGCTTCACTCCTTTGTTTGTCTCCTTACTTGGTTTTTTTTACGCCATTTTCAATGTTTTCTGTGGTTTTCGGGGTTCTTCAGGGTTCTCGTCCTTCCGCTCTCCTATTGCACGACTCCTCCTGAGCTTTCCTCTGCGGGTTTCTCAAATCATAATTTATCATTCCATGACTTTACTTTGGTCCTTCAAATGGATTCAAAGATCCATTACGACCCTCTGTCTTGTTCTTCTCCACTATGTATCCTGCCAAACTCTGCCTGCATACATATGTTATACAAAATCACTAATATACTCATAAAATATCAGTTGATGCTCAAAATGCACATTTACACAATGTTGGAATTAAATCTTTGTTTATGTATATACAACAAATGATTATGTAACAAGACTCTCTATCTCTCTCGGGCATGTTCTTCTAATTAGTGGCCTTTGTTCCTCTCTTGCCCGTAGGCTTACAATCATACTCTAATTCGGCTAACCCCCTACTCTTCTTTCTTGTTTCCTTTCTAATACATCATTAGCAGTTTTTTTTACAGTTCGAGGAACTGTTCCTCAATTATGAAACAATTTCTTCAAACTAATTCATATCTAATCCTATTTTGCCTAATTCAAAAACTAACAATGGCGGATTCAACCTTAATTTAAAATGACACAAAATGAAACAGAAATTTGAAGTGTTTTTCTCTCTATTTATCAAAATAAAATGAAAAAAAATAAAAATAACAAGAAACATCTCCCAGATGTCACCTCTTCATTTTGATGCTCCTGTTTTAGACAACCTATGGGTTGATTGTAGACCAGTGATTAGGACACCTTAAATAGAGGAGTGCTTATAAGATGGTATGAGAGTGGTTTGCAACACTCCAATTGTCATGAAATGAAGATGGTGGTAAGAGGGTTTGGTCCAATATGCCTTTAATGAGGGAGATTCAAGCCAAATCATGAATCTAGATGCTGGGGTTATATGGAGAAATCTCAAAGAGAAACAATTTCTTCTTCTGGTGGTCTACGCATGGAAATGAGATAGCTTGAACTAAAGTTGAAGTGGTGAAGGAGAGGGGGAGGAGAAGGAGGAAATCAAGTCCAGAGGGTTGTAATAAACAGAGTCCTCAACCACTGTATTTCAACAAAAACATGAAAGAGTAAGAAGGTGGAATGACAGCAATAGGGGGAGCTGATGTAAAGCTTCAGGCTTGCATAATAATGGGTATCAATCTTCGTTCAACATCTTAGGTAAGTCCGAGCCACCACAAGTACTGTAAGCTACTCATAGACACGAGTAAATCTGAAGGATGACAGGTACTGCATGCATAAAGATAACATAAGTAATTATGTGGTCTCGCACATGTACTCTCTTCTATTTAGCAGTGAAGATAAATCCATTTATTAGCCAGAAACATAACAACTGTCTTAACATTGTTTTAAGGAAGAAATACAAAATTGGAAAGAGGTTACAAAAGGGAAAACTTACTGCACATTAACATGTTTGGAATCAATTAGGAAAATATCATTTATCTCAGAGAAGCCAATAACCAGTCCATACATTCGGCAATGATATCAGTGAAATCCCATGAATACAATAAATTGAACCAAAATGGCATCACATAATTCAGCCCTCACGAGTCAGAATATCCGAAACCAGCCCAGAACCAGCCCCACCAGAACGTAGTCTTGCATATGCCTATTTATAGGAAGAAGGGGAAGGTTTTACAATCATGACACAATAGAAAATATCCCTGGGCTGAGTCTCAACTTTTAGATCAGATAGTTGTCTCAGTTAGGGTGAAGCATTGTTTCCCCCAAAAAGATTGCAACAGGATCCCATCCCTTTCTTGAAGAAATCAAACATTAATACATAGCGGAAGAAGAAAGAGAGAGGAATGAGGAGGTGTCCCTTTGTCATTTCAATGGAGGCCACTTGTAAAGCCACGTCCCTACTGTCATAGACTCTTTTCGGCTGTTTGAGGCAGTTCATTTATACATCAACCAACTTAAGTCAATTTTGCCATTAAAATGCCTTCGGCGTCAATATATTGCAGGTCGTCTTTACATAATTCTGCCCATACTCCTCATTAAATGCCTAGCTGTCGACCCATCAATCTTTCAAAACTCTCTGTACAGTGCTATCAGTGCATCACAATGCAGGATTTCAATTCATTTAAAACAGTCAAACAAGTGGGTGTTTAATTAAATCTTAGGACCCCTTTATTACAACCCCTTTTATGAATTTCCTCATAAGGCCACAGGCAGGGACCTAGGGCTCATCTTAAAAGCACTTAAGGCCTTGAATTGTTGTCCGGGGGCCTCTTTCTTTATAATGCATAAGTCCCTCATCGGCTGATTTCCCGAACCCGAAATCTTTGTAAATCGCAGCTTATGAAATATCGCATCCGGGGCTCTTCCTTATCGCATTGCAATCATCGATAAGACTAAAACTAGGTACCGTCGATCACTGATCACCGATAACCTGCTGACGTCATCACTGCCACGTGTCACCATGTGAGTGGTGCCATGTGGCACCCAAAAATAGCCCCATTGCACCCCTGAAAACGTAAAAAACGAGTGACATGTGTCCACTGCCACGTCATCATCCATACTTTCCACGTCATCATCCGTACTTGCCACATCATTGTTGATGTCATCCACCACATCATCTATGAGGACCAATCAAAATCCGCCTCATGGCTCCCTAGAGGAGAGAGAAAGAGGCTAGTCGGCCTTGGTTTTGCATGCTTTTCCTTTGTATTTAAAAATCGGTCATCCCCGGTGATTTTGGTCCATATCCCAATATAAGCTCCCCTTCGCTGTTTCGAGACTCAAACCATCGCAATCGTCGATAAGTGTTGGGCCTTGACCCACCGATTGCGATAAATACACCGCCCAATCGAAATGCGATAATGTACGACCATAATATCGACCTTTGGCGTCGATAATCTGCCAATAAGTTGTTATGCCTAGACCTGGGACCCCGCCGATATGCGAAAATGCGATATATGCGATGTGCCCGGACCCGTCGATGCCGATATGCGATTGTGATGAATTGTCCCAAGTCCCGATTGTGATTTTTCTTCAACACTTAGCCATTTGTTTGGGTTTTCTGAGCTTTCTAAAGGGATTCTTCAATAGGCCCTAACTTTTGATCCAGGAACCCTTTTTTGGACTTATAGATACCACCAGGATGTTCTTTCTAAGAACTACGCAATGGAGGAGGTTTGTGGCTCAAAATTTGGCATCAAACATCACTTCTATTTGGCTTCTGAAGCCACTAGTGACTGAAAAAGCAGTGAGTGACAACATTGGCTCCTACTGGGGACAATGCCTTGTTGGAAAGGTGCTGAGAACCTGCAGATCAACATCCTTCACAATTGGGCATGGAGTCAGTAATATATAAACTTTATAATCAACAAAATCTCCATGGGACCTTTCTTTATCCACCTACATGCAAAAAATAAAAACTCTAACAACTGAAAGTAAATGCTCAATTGGTGAGCTTATTTATGTACAATCCTACTTATGCACAATGCTTAATTTAGCTAAGTATGTTCAAATCTCTAATAGAACCAGGCCAACATTAGAGTACTAGACCACATGCCTTCATACTACTGAAAAATAAAGATTAAAATAGGCATGCAACATGAAAAATCTGCAGATATGGAACATGATACATGTTGCTGAAATAATCTTTGTCGATGTCTAAAGAATAGGTTCATATACTTAGCCACAGGGTCATGGAATAGATAATGAATGTTTGTAGTTTCCTCTTATTCACATACAGTCTGCTGACCAATATCCTCTTGGCTAGGTGTTACACAACATTTTGTCACTGTCCCTGTACTCCCCGTTCCTTGATCCTGGAGGACCTCTACAGTGAACTCTACATGCTTTCCCTTCATGAAGAAACTCCCATTGTGTCACTCTTCATGAGTAGAACAATTCCCTCTTACAGCATTTCCCCAAAATATTCTATTTTTCCCAATTTACAAGGCGAGCACTAATGGCCCTTGTCCTCCTCACGCCGACATGCAGGGATTAACATTGTCCCTAGCGCCGACCGGAGTGACTGAGCTTTGTTCTGGTCATGTTGGTCCTCTTATGGAAAGTTTTTTAATAAAGAGCCAAAGCTTCCATCTCCAAAAGCTTCGTAATGGAAGTATGGTAAATGGTTTGGCCGGATGGGGTCGAGGATATCAATTTGGGCTCCTTTCCCCTATAAGGATGGAACTACCTCAAGAGATAAGACCTTCTCCCATGAGAAAAGGATCCATCTCCCATCCATTCATGCTATATAAACATCCATTTTTCCCCAGCACAAGCTAGTGTTGAAGTGTTAATGTTTGTGTGCTAGTGATAATTAAGTTTGGAGTAAACAACAAGCTATTCATAGTTGTAGCTCTCTAGTTGTGTGAGGGAGAAGTGTGAATTTGGTTTAGTGTGAATCCTAAAGGGAAGAGCCTTAAAACTATCATTTTTGAGGCCATCATGGAATGCTAGCAAAAGTGTGTGGGAACTTGGTTTTGTCGGAGGAGAATGGCAACGTCAAGACAATGGTTGTAATCTCTTCTTGATTCAATATATAGACAACTATCGATTGATTTCCTACATGATGTGTCATCTTACATGTTCATGGCTTAATGTTTCTTGACTTGTTAAGTAGGTTGAATTACAATTTGTCTATTATCACGGTTGTTGTTTGTTGTTGTTTACATGTTTCAGGTGTTTGAAGAAGGAAATGAGAGATAGTTGGAGCGAGCAAGCAAGGTCATCATCAAACAGGATAAGTGTACTAAGATGTAGGCCCTCTTAATTGGTTATAACCGAAGGAAATATTCCATAGAATGTATCGGTTGTGGCTAGACCAATTATTGGGCTAGAGGAATTGTTTGTGTCCGCACTCATAATTTTACTTCACCACAAATTGGCGACTCCACAAGGGATCCAATATTTATGTTTGGTTGCTTGGAATTTCATGGTTTTGTGTGAACTTTTCTAGTTTTGCCATTTCTCTTTAGTTCTATTTTCTTTGCTTTGCTTACTACTCTAGGTTTGAAATTCATAGTAGCAAGTCTGGTCCCAACTTTTGAAATTTTTATTTTTCCTTTGCATCCTTGCTCAACACGCTTATTTCGCTGACAGTCACCCCGATCAGCGCGATATGCTGAGAAACAGTCGCACTGACCGCCTTTTGGTGCTTGTTGTCAGTTAGGAAGTCGCGCTGATGCCTGTAAGTGAAGATTAGGGTTCACCCCAGATCTTGGCCAGTGTGTCTTGCTCTCTTGATTTCTGCCTTGTAAGTTGTTTAGACTGTCTTTTCCCTGACTAGAAAGATTCATTTAGCTTGGTTTAGCCCACCCTATGATGTGTTAAGTCTGGCCTTGTGTGAAGTTCTTTTTATTTTTCTTTAAATCCCTTGATTAACGCTAGTTGTCAGTTAAGCAGTCACGCCGATCAGGCCATCAATGCTAGTTGTAGTACTGGTCAATCGTGTCAATCGTGCCTATCAGCGCTAGTTTTCAGTTAGGCATTCACTCTGATCTCTGAGTTAAGAAAAAATCATAATTTCACCCATTCCAATGCCAGTGTTTCTTGACCTTCAGATTCCCTTCTTTAGAGTCCCATCTTCATTGCTTCATTTTCAATTAAATGAGTGAAACAATCTCATTTGTTTTCTTATTTCGAGTGTCTCTTTTCTCTTTCCGTGCATAGATTACATTGCTTGGTTTGTCTATTGAAGCATTTGTGTGTGTGGTTTGTTCGATTCAAGGAAGAAGTTGCTTTTAGTTTCATTTTTCATGCTTTGGGTTTTACCGATGCTTGTTTGTTCGTAATTGTGAAATTTTCAGTAAAGTTCTTCATTTCAAAGATTCATTTTGCATTTGATGAAAAGAATAACATCATTCTAGTTTACTTAAGCGAAAATATCACATTAGTGCGTCACTGGGAAGCTAGAATTGCATTGTCATAAGAATTGGAAATGAAATAAAACTTATTTTTGTTGTTAAAGGATAATTAAGTGCATTTACGACATGTATTAGTGAAAGCTTTCATTCTTTGATTGTTGCAACGATTGTGTTCTCTCTATCTCTCAATTAGCGTTAACTTTCATCGAAGACAAAGATCTATTTTCCCATATAGCTGCATGTAGGAGTTTTGTCAGATGACAGCAGTAGGGCTTTGTAATTGAAACCTAATTCAAGATCAACTGTTAAAATTTATCGAATTAACCTAAGGAACCATTGAAACTTAACCCTTACATTTAGTGGTCTAGCCTAGAGACGTGTTCCGACGTCTTTAAACCTAGCAGTTATCATTTGCTTCGGCATTAGACAATGCTAGTATGGACTTGTGCTCCCCATACCGTTTTGTATATAAAGGGAGACCCCACTAGGTTTGCGATCCTTTATCCATTGGAAGTTGAGTCTGCTGCATTGTAAATGTGATACACTGAACATATCATTCAGGGAGATTGCCTGCCTGTACTTCTCGGTTCGCCGAGAGGTATTCTGCAGTTCACAGTGATCTAGTAATCCCTTTTGCCTAGAATATGCTAAGCAATCATTTTTTATCTTTACTGACTCTTTAAATTTGAAAAGATCATCGAGCACTTGTTCTTTCAAGCTCGTTAATTCTGAAAGCAACTAGAGTCACCTTTCGTCCTTTTCTCGACTCCTAAAACATGAAAATGAAAAGTTTTATTTCAATGTCTTAAAATTGACTACCCACGAAATATTCCTGGTTAAATTTATCTTCCTTAGTGATTCTTTAAAGGTTGATTCCAATGGCAACATTCCCAGAGTCACCAGTCAAGGGTTCCCCTCGGACGGGAATCCTGGTCCTTTTCCTTCTTTTGGAAATGTTGGTGCTCCTTATATGCCAATGTTGTCCCTCCCTGGGTTAACCGTTGGTCTACCTGTCTGGTTGTTTTCGACCTTAGTGGTCCCGAGTGTCCCGACTCTTGTGCACACATCTCCTTCATTTGAATCTCATCATGTTGATTCTAAAGTTGACCTCTCACCTTCTTCCCCTATTTCTTCACCTTCCTCTTCTACTTTGCCTGGTGAAAGTTTCAAATCTAGTAACCAAGAGGCTAAGAAGAAGACGAAGAAGACGAAGAAGAAGAAGTCAGATAAGCAAGAGGCCAACCGTGAAGCTATTGCTCTAAATGTAAGTCCTGTCGACAAACCTTTTGATCCTCCACATAAGGTTAGATTCCCTTTCAAGTTGTGTAAGGGTGACCATCTCCTTCGAGATTGTCTTGGCATTCCCAGAGTCTTAGAGGTATGGTCTCAAGACCTGAACCGACCATCCCCGTCGACCTCTGGAAATCATGTTGATGCTACACCCTCGGCTCATGATGGTGAGAAGAAAAGGACGGTTAGATTTCCCTGTAGGTTATGTGAAGGAGAGCATCTTCTTCACCTTTGTCCTCTTATGGATAAAGCTTCCAAACTTTTGGAAAACCTTGCAGCTCCTCAACCCCAACTTCCTGTTGGTTATTAGAGGCTTTCTTCTAACCCTTTCCCGGTTGGCAAAGAGATTGACTTGGATTCATCTCTTGTCCATCCTGATCTTCCTGAGCATGACTCTCTTGTGTCTGTTCCTGACCAACGATTGGTTGAAAATAGTGTCGATATGTTTCCGCCTTCAGTTGATCACTCTGTTCCCAAAGAGAGTGGTGATCATATTGCTCATGTTCTTCTCGTCTCCTCAGATTCTCATGAATTGAAGAGTGACCGTCCCATCCAATTTATTCAGGAGAGTCCTTCTCCTATTCCTGTACAGCATGGGGGTAATCATATGATTCCCCCACCAAGTAGTTTTGTTGTCTCTTTTGATTGGGGGCCATTGACTGCTTTCTGTCTCCCATCTTATGTGCCTTTCCAGATCACAATACAAGCCTATAATATGGTAGTACATGGCACTATATTAGATGAAGGCGCATCTGTTAGCATCATATCTTCTACTACTTGGCAAGCTTTGGGCTCCCCACAACTTATGCCTGTCACTCAGAATCTGTTGGCTTTCAACAGAGGAACCAGTCAACCCTTAGGGATCCTTACGAAGTTCCCTATTACTTTGGGAGGAAAGACCATCTATATAGATGTGATGGTAGTTCGTTAGATTTCAATCTTCTCCTTGGATGCGACTATGTTTATGTCATGGGAGCTCTTGTTTCTTCGCTTTTCCATGTGGTTTTCCTTCCGCATGAAGGGAGAGTTGTGACTAATGATCAACTATTGTTCATTGGTCACCAGACACCTCCTTTGCACCCATCGTCCCCTATCGGATCTTGTTTGCAGACAGTACCTTCCCCGCCACAAGTTAATTATGTGGATACATGTTCCATCTCCACATCTGTTGATGATCACTCAGATGGTATAGTACATTATGTACTGAGGGCATTGGAACCCGATCTGTCTTTGGTACCAAATGAAATGTATTCCTCCCAGAGTGTGGTTCTTCCATCTAGTGAAGACCTCTTGGGAGCCATGTTCTCTTATGGGTCATGAACAGATGTCATGAAGATAGTTCCTAGTCATGTGTTAACTTCGTTAAAAAATGAAACAAGGGATGTGAGCATAGTTCCTTGTCTTGTGTCAAGCTCGTTAAAACATGAATCAAAGGGTCTCGAGGATAGTTTGTTCCTGTATCAACTTCGTTAAACAATGGAACAAATGTCACGGAGCATGGTTCTTGGTCTTGTGTCAAGCTCCTTAAAAAATGAAACAAGGAGTTATGAGGATAGTTCTTGGTCTTGTGTTAACCTCGTTAAAAAATGAAGCAAATCCCTTTTCCAAATCTAGTCTTTGATTAAGATATCATAAAATCCTAGTCAAGTCTTTCATGGATATCAAAAGTGAACCTTCATTCCATCCACCTCGCTGACTAAAATGAAGCTTAGGGGGCATGTACCTCGAATTGAGTCATTATGTTGGGGGCATGCAAACTTATAGCAAGCATATTTTTTCGTTTCAAGCTTGTGTAAAAATGAAAGCGAATCCAAGCAGATTTCTCCATCGTTTAAGCTTGTGTAAAAATGAACCCATGCCCGATTTACATCTCATGATTGCGGTTTCAATCAGTTGATTTTTGCTAGATGAGCCTTGGTTGTTTTATTCCATCGCCACCATCTCTTTGGCTGATCATATGCTTTCACTTGCTTGTTTTTTCCTTTCTTGAGGAACTGCAACAATGAGTGGTTTTATTAGCCAACCTCTTGACCATTACATGTTTTGAGCAGTTCCACCATTTCCGGAACAAGTTGCTACCCTTTATACCACTCGTTCCTCTAGGACAAGTCACCTTTAATCTCTTTTTTAACTCGTAAAATATGAAAAGGTTGCTGAGTATTTTTCCCTTTTGACTTGTAAAAGAGAATAAAATGGGGGGTCTACTTTCAAGCTCTTTTCCGACCCTTTAAACACGAAAATATAGTTGAGCCCTTGTCATTTCTAACTAGTTAACTGATGCGAAATGTCGTGCGCTGAGTATAAGTTTACCCCTTTTTCGGGTTGGAATGCACTATTTACGAAAAAGGTACTCCTTGACTAAAATGGTCAAGCGGTTCTCTCAAGTATTGTTTTCTACCTTTTCGGGCTTGAGAGACACAAATGTACGAAAATGGACCATGTGGAGTTTTCTTTTCCATGTCTTTTTCAAACTCTCTAAACATGAAAAAGATACTGAGTTACACCTTTGTCGGACTCGTTAAAATGTTAAATGACATCGGATTCGTTACCATGATGAACATGAGATTCTCCTTCCTAGGGCTCGTTAAACTTACTAGGTCGGATTCATTCGAAGGATGAACTTACACTGCAAGCATATGCTATCCCCTTCAAGCTTGCGATTAAAAAATAATTGGGGTACCTGCGAGAAATGGTGGGGGGAAAAATGGGAATCTAATCAGTTGTGTCAGCAACTCACTCTTGAACATGACACTTTTTGTTTCATGTCGGGTTGGGATATCCTCCTTTGTATCGTTGACCTCCCTAGGTTGGGCCATTTATTTTTTCCTTCCATTTGATCTCTGCCATCTCATCATGACCACCGATCCTATGGATCCAAAAGCTGCCAAACTTCCAGTCGTGTTGCCGATATGTTCAAGAGTTTTCCTTCTGCAATTACACTTACCTTTGATTCTCTGTATCATCCAAAATCATTTTGCATCCCGTTGTCTTGTGTCGATGATGTGGGATACATTATGGCCCTCCTTCGACACGGTCGCTTCCTGTTGACTTCAGCTCCTTATCCGAGAAGTTGACTGAGAGACTCCCTTCCAGTCCCTTAGAGCTTGCATGCCCTAATGGCAAGTTCTTCGCACTTGATGACAAGTTCACATCGTTGGCTTTCGATCGAGTGATTTCAGGGGTGTTCGACTTCAATTCCTCTATTCACATTCCATGGATTATGCTGATAGTACCTTGAGGACCATTGTCATTATTGATGGTTTCTCTCACGCTTGTTAACAATTTACGTCATTGATTGGTAATCAAGCGACTTTCTAGCATGTTCAACATCAACACATTTATTCACATGTTAGGATTTGTACTTTGATCGGGTCGTGTTGGAGCGACCCTGAGCTCAGATTACTAAAGTCCAGGTTGCGAAGTGGTGTGACATGATTATGTTGATATAGATGTCTCTTTCAGATGGATGGATGCGACCATACCATGAGTTAACATATGTGATCCTTCTCATTATTGGATGGCTGCGACCATACATTGGTTTCATTATGATCGCCTTTAATGGATGGCTGCGCCCATGCTTGGATCCATTTACATGATCATTATCTGGGTGGCTGTGTCCATACCACGATTCATGTATCATTTGATAGAGTTTTCAGTTATGCATATGTATCTGTACTTGCTTGCAGGTTTTCCAATGACAGACTTTGGTTCCCCGCACTGATTCATAAAGCATTTCATCCCTCACTCTAGTTCGGCCTTCATGCTTTAGGGGGCATCTGTTACAAATTTTTTTGTCACTGTCCATGTACTTCCTATTCCTTGATCCTGGAGGACCTCTACAGTGAACTCTACATGCTTTCCTTTCATGAAGAAACTCTCATTGTGTCCCTCTTCATGAGTAGAAAAATTCCTTCTTGCACCATTTCCCCAAAATCTTCTGTTTTTCCCAGTTTACAAGACCGACACTAATGGCCCTTGTCCTCCTTGCGCAGACATGTAGGGATTAACACTGTCCCTAGCGCCGATCGGAGCAACTGAGCTTTGTTCCAGTTGCGTTGGTCCTCTTAAGGAAAGTTTTTTAGAGCTGAAGTTTCCAGCTCTAGAAGTTTCGTAATGGAAGTTTGGTAAATGGTTTGGCCGAATGGGGTCAAGGATATCAGTTTGGGATCCTTTCCCCTATAAGGATGGAACTACCTCAAGAGATAAGACCGTCTCCCATGAGAAGAGGATCCATCTCCCATCCATTCATGTTACATACACCTTCATTTTTCCCAAGCACAAGCTAGTGTTGAAGTGTTAATGTTGGTGTGCTAGTGCTAATTAAGTTTGGAGTAAACAACAAGCTATTCATAATTGTAGCTCTCTAGTTGTGTGAGGGAGAAGTGTGAATTTGGTTTAGTGTGAAGCCTAAAGGGAAGAGCCTTAAAACTATCATTGTTTAGGCCATCATGGAATGCTAGCAGAAGTGTGTGGGAACCTGGTTTTGTCAGAGGAGAACGGAAACGTCAAGACAATGGTTGTAATCTCTTCTTGATTCAATATATATATGCAACTATCGATTGATTTCCTACACGACATGTCATCTTACATGTTCATGGCTTAATGTTTCTTGGCTTGTTAAGTATGTTGAATTACAATTTGTCTATTATCACGGTTGTTGTTTGATGTTGTTTACTTGTTTGAGGTGTTTGAACAAGGAAACGAGAGATAGTTGGAGCGAGCAAGCAAGGTCATCATCAAACGGGATAAGCGTACTAAGAGGTAGGCCCTCTTAATTGATTCTAACCTAAGGAAATCTTTCATAGAATGTGTCGGTTGTGGTTAGACCCATTATCGGGCTAGAGGAATTGTTTGTGTCCATGATCCAGACTTAAACAGGAACAAAACAAACTACAGAGATGACCATAAACACAGATATGCAGTGGAAATAATAATTCATTTCATTAACGTAAAATACTGAAATATGCTTACAAACAGTAATGGAAATAAACCAGCTAGGGCGGTGGTAGCTTATCTCTGAGGAGAGATGTGGTGGCTACATGCCTCTGAATTGTGTTACAATGAGGCTCGAAGGCCTATTTATTGTTGAGAAACAATGGAAAACCTTTCACATCCCGAAACCTAACCCTAGAAGATGAAACACCAAATTGTGGGCCTCGTTTGGGTAAATTGGTACATCAATTTCCCGGGGTCGTAACTTTGGCAAACGATCTCCGTTTGACGCGTACAATAGCTCGTTATAAAGATCATTCGAGCACTACCACTTTGGGAGGCATCATGGGTCCATGGACCCATGTTGCCCCAGATTTCCCAAAAAACGTCGTTTAGGGCCTCAAAATGGCTTCGGAAGTTCAGGACTCGAAAAACTGCTAAAAATAGTAAACGTTGCTACAATTTAGGAAACTGAAAAAGCTGAAAGAGACAGTTGTGGGGGTCCAAATTGGATAGGTGGGTGGCCACCAACATCCACTGGATCATTCCTCCCCCCTTAGGAAGCAATGGTCCCCATTGCGTTGAGTTCATCCCTGAGATGAGGAAGCTTTTGCTGATCTGGGTCTCTGGCGAGCTGTTTTTCAATCTCTGATGTGTCCAGAAATGGTGGGAAGCATGGTCGACAATGGTCCACATTAAACACGCGCTGCAAGAAAAGGAATGGGGGAATGCTGTGCTTCAAAGCATTGTTTCCCATAGCCTTGGTATTGGTGTAAGGACCATGTCGGAGTGGTCTGAGTTTCTGATGGGTTATGGTAAGGCGTTCTCTCTGCAGATGTAACCAAACTTTGTTGCCCACCTGAAACTTATGTGGTACCCTTGTGGGTGAGGAGAAGTTGTTCCTGTGTTCTGTCATGACCGTATCCCTTTGCTGCTGCTGCTACGTGGAGGAACCCTTTGCAGGGGTCATGGATGTAGCAACGATCTTCCCTTTACTTTGAGAGTGAAGCAGACAAATGAATTTCCTGGTCTGGGAGATGAGCTTGCTGCCTTTCTTAGTAGTGAATAAAGAGGTGGCAGTAGGTGGGGCTACCTCTGGTATCCTGTATAATGAATTACTCAACGAAATAATGACAGCACAAGGCCTTGACTCATACACAACATGTCGCCTCCACAAGTATGGCTGGCCTAATAGTACATCACAAACATCCAGAGGTGCAACGTCACACAATACTTCATCTATGAATGGTTTGATGTTGTAGGGAAGGCGACACTGCTGGCGAACTTTGAGATCTCATCCTTCATAAAGCCACCCGATACTGTACGGTTGCGGGTGTGGTGTAGTCGGTAGGCCCAACCGCTTCACGACCTCTGCTGAAATGAGGTTCTTTTGGCTGCCACTGTTGACAATGAACTGCAGTGGCGAACCCTTCACCCACATTTGTGAGTGGAAAACACGCTCCCCTTCTTCTGGATTTTCGGGCTCATTTTTCTAGATCTTGGCGGTGGCGATAGTGGCGCTGGGTTCCGCATCAATGATCTACTTCCCTTTACCATTCCCCTTGTTGGGTTTTGGCTCAGGGTCGGAACATGCATCTGATTCAGAAGCCTTCAACTCAACCACCAGCGACTGCTTGGTTCGACACTCACTTGTGTTATGAGTGGGACTCTTGTGGAACTCACACCACTTTCCTGTGTCCTTCTTCGGCTTCGTGGTGTTGTTCTTTTCTTGCGGCTTCGACTGGTTGTCTTGGATCACCCTGTCTTGGCTTTGTCCTTTAGGCTTCGGATTTGTAGATCCAAAGTCTCGCTTCTTCTGTTTGAACTTTTGCTTGATTTTGACAACGTATCGGTATGCTGTGCCAAGTGAGGAGATGTTCAAGAACTCCATCTCTTCCTGGATGTATCTGTGTAGGCAGCCGCGGTATTTGAGTACCAGATGTAGCTTAGAATCTTTGATACCCAACTGTGTGCGAAGGGTATGGAAAATGTTTGTGAACTCTGGCACATCTTGGTCTCGTCCCTGCCGCAATGTGGTCCATTTGATGTATTTGTCCTCATAGCTTTTGACAGGGTAGTACTGCTCCTTGATGGCATCCCGAAAGTCATTCCAAGTGGGTGTGGCTGAAAATAGTGAGCCTGTACTTTCATCCTTCTGCTCGCAGTAGGTTTCCCACCAGTCCTTGATGTGGGGGGCTGCTTTGAGAAGAGCGAAAACAATCTTTTCCCGACTTGAAAATTCATGAACAGAAAAATACCCATCTAGAAAATTTAACCATTTATCTATGACATCTGCGTCTATTTGACCCTCGAAGATGGGGATTTCAAAATTAACTTGTACCTTAAACGGTGTGGCGTTTCCAGAGTAGCTGTTGGAAGCCGATGCGTCGCCTCTAGGTAGCCGCTGAAGGATCTGCGCAAAGCTATCCATCATCACGTTCCTTTTCTGCTCGAGGGCTTCTTCGAGCAAGATTTTGATAGGATCTCCTGCCCCCTCGTCTTTCTTCTCATCCGCCATGGGAGGCCGTCGGGATTTGCGAGGCTGGTCTTGCAAAGGTTTGACCAGTTCAAGCCCTAACTCCTTATATCCCGACCTTGTTGGGGGCATGCAAAGAAAAATAGAGAAAAAGCAGACCGCTCTGATACCATTGATCCAGACTTAAACAGGAACGCAACAAACTACAGAGATAACCATAAACACAGATATGCAGCGGAAATAATACTTCATTTCATTAATGTAAAATACTGAAATATGCTTACAAACAGTAATGGAAATAAACCAGCTAGGGCGGTGGTAGCTTATCTCTGAGGAGAGATGTGGTGGCTACATGCCTCTAAATTGTTTTACAATGAGGCTCGAAGGCCTATTTATTGTTGAGAAACAATGGAAAAACTTTCACATCCCGAAACCTAACCCTAGAAGATGAAACGCCAAATTGTGGGCCTTGTTTGGGTAAATTGGTACATCAATTTCCCGGGGTCGTAACTTTGGCAAACAATCTCCGTTTGACGCGTACAATAGCTCATTAGAAAGATCTATCCTAGCACTGCCAAAACGTCATTTAGGGCCTCAAAACGGCTCCGGAAGTTGAGGACCCGAAAAACTGCTAAAAATAGTAAACTGTGCTACAATTTAGGAAACTGAAAACGCTGAAAGAGACAGTTGTGGGGGTCCAAATGGGATAGGTGGGTGGCCACCAACATCCACCTAGATCAGTCCACGCTCATAATTTTACTTCACCACACTAGGGCAACCACAAACATTATCCAACTCCTCAGCTTCAACCTTTTCAAGAAAAACTAGATGTTGATCTTTCACTGCCCATTTTTCAATGGGGCCATCTTCTTGGTAATCTGCAACAAACTCTTCACTATTTGAACTGTAAGAGTCATAGATTGGAGGGTCTATTGAGAATTCTTTGCAGGCATCTTGCTGTGGCAGGCAACAACAGACTCTATGTGGTCTTTTAGCCTTGAGTTCTTCTTGAAACACTTGTTGTTGGATGCTTTCTCCCCACTTGCTAGTATACAGCTCCTTCTGCACCTTCATGACCATTTCCTCCTCCTTTGAATCATATGAATCATAAATATGAGGAGGTCCTTGATTCGACTCTTCATGTGAAATATATGCATCATCGACTGGAGCCTCTTTGCTAACCCCCTTGTTAGTGTCGGTCTTGAGCCCTCCATCAGTGATCAATAACTCTTTGCATATGCATTTATCGTTGTCTCATCAGTGTCAGTTTTGCATCCCGCTAGGCATGCCATAACACTGAATGGAGGAGCTGGTCTTTGTTCCCTTCTTGGCTTTGTTGGATCAGGTCATACAACAATGTAATTGAGTCATGCTTGTTTTTATTCTTGTTTTGAAGTCCCATGGTCTTAGGTCTAGGGTTATGAGTCAAAATCATTTCAAGGTCATGAGTCATGGTCAGTAAGTGCCCAGCAAGCCGGAAGGAGTTTTGTACATATGTTTCATTGTCATCTTCTTCAGCTACAGCTCATTTTATGCCTTGGATTTAAAAACACTGTTTTTAATTCCAAGGTCATGTGGAATTTGAAAAAAACAAAGAAATTTTAAAAAATTTGTAAAAGTGCCGGCAACAACCCTGGTTCCTTCGCTACAGTCCATCAGGCGGTCAACCTGCAAAAAGAACGAAGTCAAACGCATCCAAAGAGCTTATTTCAGGACAAAAAGACTCTAAAATAGTGTTAAAGAGAATGTAAAGGTTTAAACATTATAAAGTGGGTTTTTAAAGTCAATTTTTTTTTAAATATGAGCCTATAAAAGCAAATTCCCTCTTGCAAGGTCTTCATTGTGCATTTGGAGCAAGAAATTACAAGCAAAAGGCGATTAGAGGGCGAAATTGGGCAAATTGCAGAAGTTTCAGTCTTTTGGAGGAGCGCGACCAAACGGAGGAGCGCGACCAAAAAAAGGCCAACGCGCTGTGTTAAATTACACAGGCGCGACCAAACGGAGGGGTGAGACCAAACTGGGAGCTTGCGCGACCAAAAAAGTCTGCCCGCCTTGAAACTCTCTCAAATGCTCAAATTCACTCAAATTCACTCCAATTTTTAAAGGTATGCCTCCTCCACGTTTTGTGTAATGGTGTTGGGGTTAAAAAGAAGATTATGGTCATGATTTTATGCAAGGAAATCCATAGAAAATAGGTTAAAATGACTTGATGTTTTGCATGCATATGTATGACAGTTTGTTTGTTTTTCAAGGCAATTTTTTTCCTTATATCCCTCCATTCATTTTCCCAAAATTAAATTACATATGTTAACATGTTATGTTTGTTAATCTCATTTGCAAATTAGTCATACCAAACCTGCCCCTTAAATCCTATCAAATCCCACCCCTAAATCATGTGCAAACCCTAGTCCTTTCAAACCCTATAAACCCTACCTTTTCCCATGTGTCATGTTCAAACCCTACACTAGTATATACAGCAAATTTACATATGTAAATACACAGCAGAATGAAAAAAAAAAAAAAAAAAAAAAAAAAAAGAAAAAATGATAGCAAGGCATGCTTATGAATATCACACAAAAAACAGTGAAAAATGTAACTTGCATAGCCTTATAAAAACAAAAGAAAAATGACCTCTTGCTGTGTAAATGTCAAAGATTAGTAGCTGTATGGTGCTCATGACAAAAATTCATTAAATATACAGCTGCATAGTTATCAAAAGAGCAGTTTTGCTGTGCTAGGGTTTGCAAAGTGACATGGTATTTATCTCCCTATCCTTAAACTCTGTTTTCCCTTACCTTTCCCCTCACAAAAACCTTGATTCAATTGCTCATTAAATCCCCTAAAATCCCTATGCAATTGATACCCTTCCCTTTTGACAAAGTATGTAATTGAAAACCCTAATTCACTCATGGCAAAAGCATGATGGAAACTGCCAGCATTAAAAAAGAACTGCTGTTATGTAAAGTAGTTGGTAGTGATTGATAAAGGGGTTTCATTGTCCCCTTAAACCCTAATTCCCTTTCACCCTCATCTTCCTAAATACCATTGACACATCATATCCCATTTTTCTTGCAAATTTATTACAGTAACCCTTCCCTCCCTTGGTGATCAAGCATACAAAGTCCCTGTTTCCCAAAAGCATCAATGACCATTTTAAAAGTTATAAAAAACAGAGTATGCTCTTAATAGACATTCAAAGACAAAATGAAATGAGCAGCCTGTTAAATGTTGATAGTTGATGCTGCCTTATCCCCCTATGCCCATGACATCCTTCCTTCCATCATGATGAAAATTCTATATTGTCCTTTCCCTTGGTGATTAAAAATCACAGTTTCCCTTAATAAAGTATTGATTTGCAAATGATGAAAGATGAGATGGCATGTTTAACATTATGTGATGTTTTCCTTCAGAATTCCCTGCTTATATATATATATTTTCCCTTTCCTATATGTAAATTCCCTCCCCTAACATATCCCTCATGATGTTTCCCCTTGAAAACAGCATACTTCACAGCATTTTGCAGGCAGGGCAGCGATCATTTTGACTTATTTATTCCACCTTGCTCAATAACACCATGTCAACCACTGAGACTAATGAGCAAGGTGATGACCGATCATCATCTACTGAGATTGAGATACAGCAGAGGCCTCGTAGGGGAGGCAAGGGTGGTCACCACAAGAGGGAAGAGCCTACATCACTGACAGAGTTGCAGGCTTGCCCATTGGTAGTATCTTGCTTTCAGCATATGGCTTGTTTTCAGTTTTGTGAGAGGCTGTCACACATCCAACATCACAGAGACTTGGCCCGGTTGTTTGTCCTCCATCTCCATGACAGGCAGGTCACCCTTGCAGGGGTGAATTTTGTGTTTTCTCCAGAGGCTATCACAGATGCTACCGGGATACCCAATGTGGGTGAGGTATGGCCAAAGCGCAAGTGGGTGGACCTGGTATACTATGAGCCATATGTTAGGCCTGCCTATGTGCATCACTTGACAAGCAACTTTCCTATCAAGTTCCTCCGAGCAGAGTATATAGACACCATGAGACTCATTATGCACTACTTCACATGCGAGGGGAGATTCTCACGAGTATTTTCTTGTCATATCCGCATGATGATGCACTTCACCAGAGTGAGGATGATGAACATCTCGGCATACTTATTTCATGACATTCAGAGGATAGCCACTACCTTTCGGAGACAGACTCCAGTACAGCAGCTCCGGAGCCTATGCCATCATGGTCTTATTCAGCTAGTAGTTTCCCATCAGCTGAGCCAGCAGGGCATCCCTTGGGCGGATTTCATCTCCCGAGATGTTTTCACACAGCCACATTCAGGGCCTGAGGCAGTTCATGAGGAGGGAGGGCCATCACATCAGCCCGAGACTAGCATCCCGAGACACATGGCTTCTTCTCCTCGGGTCACATATCAGAGAGGTCATAGGACCTTATTTGCAGCAGCCCGACGAGTACTTTCTCTACAGCCAGTGGAAGGGGTCTCGTCTTCATCATCAGAGCAGCGAGTGTTATCTCCACATCAGGTGGAAGGGGCCTCGCTTTCTTCATCGGCACAGGCAGTACGAGAGGGCAAGCAGCCCATGGTTGAGGATGAGGCAGTTGGCGAGGCACATGATGATTTCACTGGTCGTGATGCTCATTCTCCTTCCTCTTCAGATTTCTATGAGCTCAAGGAAGAGAACCTTGTGTTGCAGCGGAAGCTTGAGATGGCTCAGTGGACTATCACTTATTTAGAGCAGCGGACCAAACAGCTGGAGACCGAGAAGGAGTTGGATGAGTTATGGAGGATTCGATTCGACCGAGTCATCAACCGCAGGAGGCCTGGGGATCCACTGCCCAAGGATAGAGAGTTATTGCTCATCCGAGAAAATTGGCGCTTGGAGGGACTGTTAGACAAGGCAAACCGTGACAATGAGCTGCTCCGGAACATGAAGACACACTACTGGGCAAGATTACATGTTTGCAAGGCGAGAATGAAAATTCTCCAAAGAGAGCTGTCAGAGGCCCGGAAGAAGAAGAAAAGGACAAATCCACTCCGCATCTTGGCCGAGGCATCCCAAACTCATCATGGTACTGATCAGCCTTGATCTAGCATCAAAATCTGAAAATTTTGAGAATTTTGGAGCATTTTGCAAATTTTTGGTAAAATTACAGGTTTTGCCCACGGTTTGGTCTCACCCCGGGTGAGACCATTTTGAAGGGCTGCTCGGAATTTTGCAAACTTGGCATTTTTGGAAAGGGCATGCAAAAAGAAAAATTACCAGTACTTGGGGGCAGCCTAATTTTGAGTTTTGAGCCTCCAAAAGCTCAAAATACACCTAAAAAATGACTTTCTGCCCACTTTTTGAGTTGCAGAAAGTGACCTTGGGAGAAATGGTTTTTGAGGGGTCAAATCTACACCAAATTCAGAAATTCCACTTGGGATGGAAAGTAGACAGACCAAGCTTTCCAATGAGCCATCTTGCACCTGATTTGGATCAGTGGAACCCACTCAAAAGTAGCTGCAAAGGGGCGCGACCAGAACTTCCAGGGGCGCGACCAAAACTTCCAGAATTGCCAGAATTTGCCATTTTCGGTCAAAAAACACTGTTTTGACTATGGTTGACCATTTTTACTTGTAGATGATGGATGAATGTAATATTTTCATGGTACTTTGATAGGCTTTATCTTTCTTTACTCTTCTAGAAGCTTCTTTGATGTAAATAGTTAATATTTAATGCATGGATAGGCTTCCTAACTTTTAGAGGCAAGTTGTTGTGCTGGCCTATTATCTAGTGACTGATTTAGAATTAGTTGTAACAGCTCCTAGGAAGCTGAGCTCGACCCCTAGAGGTGGGGAAAGAGGTTTGACCTTCTATATTATGCCTTCTCTTTCTCATTTTGATGGTTGGACTCTTGTGGGAGAAAGCATTATTGTGTATTGTACATCTACTTCTGCAATTTAAGGAAAGGAAGGCCAGGGTTTTGCAGACTTCATTGTGGATTCTTGTGGATCATTGTGTTGATGGTGTGTCTTCTAATTGTTACTGTAAGTTTGTTTATGTGTTACATCTCTCTTTCTTTGCTGCTAATTGAACAAGATGAAGTGATAAAGTTTGAATTCATGCATGCCATGCTCAGCTTTTAATTCTGTTCAATATATATGTTTTCCACTGTTTAAAGAGGATTCAAAGTCCTTGTTTGCCCTCTTTAACCTCCTCTCTTTCTTCCCTGATCACTCATCCAAGTCAAAGGCATCAGCACAAGTTCCTACCTTGCCCCAAAGAACCCCTTGCAAAAACTGTGCTCCATCCCCGCACCCTAAATTGCACTCCCTCCAATTGCCACCAAAAACCCAAAAAATCTTTAAATCAACCCCCCTTATCAATTTACTAGCCTAATATCTTTGATCCTAATTGGTCAGCTTATTATATTATAAGATCTATCAAATCTGACCCGAGAGAGCCTTCTCATACCTCGTAGGGCTAGCTACGAGGTGAAATGGTTTGATGTAGCCTTGAGAGTTTGTCTATCTCAGCCTAGGTGAATTCCAAGCGCTAACACCCCTGATGGGCCTCTTCTTCTTAGTCAGCTTCCCATACCTGGGAGTATGTTAGCTTTGCCTCACTCGACTCTCATTCAGAGTCATATTCATCATAAGAAGGAGAAACATCAGACTCAACTGAATAAGCTCTCTCAAAGTTTATTTGTAGCTCAGTGGTGTTTCCGTCTTCTCTTTTTGGCTCATAAGGTGATGCTTCTTGATGTGAGTAGATGCTTTCTTGGAGAGGAGCTCCACCAACATCTTCAGCAGATTCATCAACCTCAGGACTGATTTCATCATTACAAAGTGTGTAGCGATCTTCAAGCAGAGCATTCTGTGGATAACATCTCTTATCATATTGATAGAATGTTGTATGGAAACATTTCAAGGAAGATATGTTGCCATGAGGTAGTGTTTTAAACCAGACCCTAGCATCTCCTTCTAAAGATGATATAGGTGGATGTTGGTGGCCACCCACCTATCCCACTTGGACCCCCACAACTGTCTCTTTCATTTTTTAAGTTTCCATAATTGTGGCACAGTTTACTATTTTTAACAGTTTTTTCGGGTCCTAAACTTCCGGAGTCGTTTTGAGGCCCTAAACGACGTTTTTTGGGAAATCTGGGAGCAACATGGATCCATTGACCAATTTTGCTCTTCCCAAAGTTGTAGTGCTCAGATAGATCTTTCTAACGAACTATTGTACGCATCTAACGAAGATCGGGTGGCAAAGTTACGACCCTAGGAAGTTGATATACCAACTTACCCAAAACGGGGCCCACAATTTGGCGTTTCATCTTCTAGAGTTAGGTTTTGGGATGTTAAGGGTTTTCCATTGTTTCTCAGCAGTAAATAGGACTTCGAGTCTCATTGTAACACATTTCAGAGGCATGTAGCCGCCACATCTCTTCTTCGAGATAAGCTACCATCACCCTAGCTGGTTTATTTCCATTTCTGTTTGTAAGCATACTTCAGTGTTTTACATTAATGAAGTGAAGTATTATTTCCACTGCATCTTTGTGTTTATGGTTATCTCTGTAATTTGTTGCGTTCCTATTTAAAACTGGATCAGTGGTATCAGAGTGGTCTGCTTTTTCTCTGTTTTTCTTTGCATGTCCCCAACGAGGTCGGGATATAAGGAGTTAGGGCTTGAACTGGTCGAACCTTTGCAAGACCAACCTCGTAAATCCCGACGACCTCCTATGGCGGATGAAAAGAAAGACAAGGGGGCGGGAGATCCTATCAAAATCTTGCTCGAAGAAGCCCTCGAGCAACAAAGGAACACGATGATGGACAACTTTGCCCAGATCCTTCAACGATTACCCAGATGCGTCGCATCGAATTCCAGCAGCTACTCTGGAAACACCACACCCTTTAAGGTACAAGTTAATTTTGAAATCCCCATATTCGAGGGTCAGATAGACGCAGATGCCATAGATAAATGGTTAAATTTGCGAGAGGGTTATTTTTCTGTTCATGAATTTTCGAGTCGGGAAATGATTGTTTTCGCTCTTCTCAAAGCAGCCCCTCATGTCAAGGACTGGTGGGAAACCTATTGCGAGCAGAAGGATGAAAGTACAAACTCACCGTTCTCAACCACACCCACTTGGAATTCCTTTCTGGATGCCATCAAGGAGCAGTACTACCCTATCAAAATCTATGAGGACAAATACATAAAGTGGACCACGCCGCGGCAGGGACGAGACCAAGATGTGTCGGAGTTCACAAACATTTTTCATACCCTTCACACACAGTTGGGTATCAAAGATTCTGAGTTGCATCTGGTACTTAAATACCGCAACTTCCTACATAGATATGTCCAAGAAGGGATGGAGTTCCTGAACATCTCCTCGCTCAGTACAACGTATTGATATGCTATCAAAATCGAGCAAAGTTCAAACAGAAGAAGAGAGACTTTGGATCGGTGAATCCAAAGACCAAAGGATAAAGCCAAGGCGGGGTGACCTAAGACAACCTGTCAAAGCCACAAGAAAAGAACAACACCACGAAGTCGAATAAGGACACATGAAAGTGGTGCGAGTTCCACAAGAGCCCCACTCATAACACAAGTGAGTGTCGGACCAAGCAGTCGCTGGTGGCTGAGTTGAAGGCTTCAGAATAAGATGCATGTTCCGACCCTGAGTCAGAACCCGACAAGGGGAATGGCAAAGGGAAGCAGATCATTGATTTGGATCCCAGCGTCACTGTTTCCACCGCCAAGATCCAGAAGAATGAACCCGAAGATCCATAGGAGGGGGAGCGTCTTTTCCACTCATAGATGTGGGTGAAGGGTTCGCTGCTGCAATTCATTGTCGATAGTGGCAGCCAAAAGAACCTCATTTCAGCAGAGGTCGTGAAGCGGTTGGGTCTACCGACTACACCACACCCACAACCATACAGTATCGGGCGGCTTCATGAAGGACGATATCTCCAAGTCCACCAACAATGTCGCCTTCCCTACAACATCAAGCCCTTCACAGATGAGGTATTGTGTGATGTTACACCTTTGGATGTTTGTGATGTACTATTAGGCCAACCATACTTGTGGAGGTGACATGATGTGTATGAGTCAAGGCCTCGTGTTGTTATTATTACTTTGGGTAATTCATTATACAGGATACCGGAGGTAGCCCCACCTAACGCCACCTCTTTGATCACTGCCAAGAAAGGCAGCAAGCTCATCTCCTAGACTAGGAAATTCATTTTCTGTCTGGTTCACTCCCAAAGTAAGGGGAAGATCGTCACCACATCCATGACCCCAACGAAGGGTTCCTCCACGCAGTAGCAACAACAAAGGGATACGATCATGACAGAACATAGGAACAACTTCCCCTCACCCACAAGGGTCACACAAGCTTCAGGTGGGCAACAAAGTCTGGTTGCATCTATAAAAGGAACGCCTTACAAGAGCCCATTAGAAGCTCCGACCACGCCGACATGGTCCTTACACCATTACCAAGGCTGTGGGAAACAATGCTTTAGAGCACATCATTCCTCCATTCCTTCGCCTACACCAAGTGTGTTATAGACATTTTTGGGCACTGCAACCCCAATCATAAATGTCCATAAACCAAGGGCTCCTAAGTCCCTAAAGGTGTTGTTCCAACCCCTAAAAGAACAAGGTCAACTGATTACAGCATCTCCCAAAAGTTCTCCATGAAAAACTACTCAGAACTGGTCAAAACTAGACCATTTCACCTGCTCCATGGTCAAAGTGTGTTGCATCCCACCTGAATAACACAGTAGGTGCGATGCATGTTGAAAAACCCTTCTATGGGGTGCGATGGGCAAGAGTGGACAAATGGCAGGGTCAATCCGCAAGGTGGAGGAGCATGGAATCTTCCAGAAACTTCTCCTGTGACACTTGCCTCTCTGCATTCGCCTAGGGATAAGTAAGAGATCATCAGTCTCCAAGTGGAATCAAGAAATGTCAGAGAGAGGACACTAATCAAATCTCAAAAGCTGACTCACCCCCCTTGCAAACATCTATATATGGATCCCTCATCCCAAAGATCCAGGGGCTGGAATTTTGTATCTTGTAAGGAAGTGCTGTTGGTTTCTTGGTGCAATATCATAGTGTTGGGTGATCTAAGCTTTTCATGAGGTGAAGAAGGGCTTTCTTGCTGAGAGGATGATGCTGGGTCAGAACAATTGGTTGTAATCCTCTTTGCTCTTTCTTGATTATCAATAAAGCTATTTAAGTTTTCCTCCACATTATTGTATGATCGGTGTTATATGAATTTGTGTGGTCAATATATATCTGGTCCTATATTGTTTATGATAATAGATCTATGTTCTTGGATGATGTTATGCTGCTTTGATTCCACAGGTGCTCTTTGAAGCTGGGTAGACCAGGAAGCGAGTGGCGAAAACCTATCAGAAGGGAGAGGAATCAAGCAAGGAACCAAGCGCAAGACAGAGGTTGGTCTCCTTATTCCCCTCTTATATATTTCTCATAAAGGAAAACGAAAGTAGTTTTTAGTTTGTTTGTTTCTAAGGTAGCTACCAACCTTAGTGGGACTAGCAGCTCTGCATAGACACTAGTTTTCCCGATAACAAAATGGCGACTCCGCTGGGGAGTGAATAGATTGTTTGTTTATCTACATTTTTTTACTTTATAAACTTACAGACGGCGCCTGAAGTCAAGCCAGCTAGCCTTCGAACTGCATTTTCTATGCAAGTGAAAAGTAGATCAATGCTGCTTCAGTCTATCTCCGGGTTTTGTTTATGAATTAAACAATTGATTTAAAAGCTCTCTAATTGCCCTTGTGGTGGCTCTAGTAACCTCATAAGATCTACCCCTGTGATTGATTTACTGATTATCACTTGCTCGGCCTAAATCCATGAACTGAGCTGCAAACTGTGACCCGGAACACAGCTAAAGTCTCATCCCTGGTCCATCACACTGTGTCTTCTTTGAAACCTGAACGCATCGCACTTCCCAAGTGTAGTAGGTGCGTTGCATTTCAGTTTCCCTATGCTACAGGTGCACTGATCAGACCTCCTCTGTTCTTAGATTTTGGCTTCTGTGTTCATACTTTTCAGCTCTATTCAGGAGTTTTGTTGCTTGTAGTCAGTACACCTTTGTTGAAACCCCCTTCCTTGCCATTATTCTGCCTCCATTGTGCAAAGAACTGTAAATTTTTTTATGTATTTTGAGTCATTTTCAGTTCTCTTTTACAAAGAAGTAGCGTAATCGTACTGTCGTTTCTTGATTTGAAAGTGTCGCAAGTGTCGTTTTCAGTCATAGAAGAGAATCTGATTGTTCTTGATAGTCGATCACACTGTTACTCTTGTATTTGATTTGAATTAGTAGTTTTTTAAGTGTCGAAAGAAAGTTTTCAATTCCAAATAACAAAGTGTCGTCATTGTCCTCATTTTGTTTTGAAAAGAAGCTTGTTAGTAATTTTCGCTTTGAAAAATAATTCAGATTTGCGCTTAGCTTTCTTTTTATCATTCACACATTAAGAAGGCTAAAAACAAATACATGCATGTGCATTTGCATTTAGACTGTTTGTTGGTTTAATTTAGGACAGTGCATATAGTGTGTGCTCTCTGCTCTTTGTTGAAAGGACACCATCTCTCTTTCCTTAGTAGCTAGGATTTTCATTGCAAAAAGAAGATTAAACGACTCTTTATCATCTTAGATTGCATTTTAGGAATTTTACATCTACATCACGTGGTGAACCTGAAAGGAAAATTTCTTAAGCAAGATCAACTATAAAATAAATTTAATGAATCTAAAAACGCTTTCGAACCTAACGCACAACATCTAGAAGTCTAGGCTAGAGACGTATTCCAGCGTCGTAAAGCCTGGTAACTGTTGTTTTCACTGTTGGTTGGGTGATTCCTCTACTTTGAGATGACAAGTGCCAGTATGGACTTGTGCTCCCACGTACCGTCGAGTATATTTTGGGAGACCACAATAGGCTTTATCCTTTATCCATAGGAAGCCGTGTCTGCCACCCTATCAATTGCAATGCACTAAACACAAGCATTCGGGAAGATTGACTGCCGTACCGTAAAAAGTATTTTGCAGTTTTTCGATTGGTTTGGGAATCCCTCTGTCTAGATTTCCAGAGCAGTCCCTTTCGTTCCTTTTCAGACTCCTTAACGGAAAAGGTCCATCTGAGCACTTGTCACTTCAGGCTCATTAAAAATCGAAGGCGACTAGAGTCATCTTTTGTTTTTTCTCGACTCTTAAAAATCGAAAAAACAAGTTGTGTTAAAGCGTCTAAAATTCATCTAATTCGGAAACATACTTCCCCTTGATTTTTAGTTGATCGAGTAATCCGCAATCGTGGAAGAAAGCCAATTGAAACCCCGTCGTTCGCGGAGGCTTACGAGTCAACCGTCTTTGTCTCCAGAGTCGAAACTTTTACGGACAAAGCGAACTCGTTTAACGGGTACCAAATCCCCTGGTAAAGTTAGAACAAGTGTTCCATCACCATCGGAGATTCCGGTTACTCCAAACATTTCTGGTATCCCTGCCTTTACAGAAGAAGTTCAACAGCCACCAAAGGACAGTAGAACTGATCCTAGTGTGAAGGTAAACACTTGTGTTACTGAGCCGGCTCCATCTACAGTTGATTCAGAAGGTGTTATTCCCCAAACATCTGTCGCTATAGATTCCATACCTTCTTCGGCACCATAAATATTTTACGGACCTAACGGTCTACCTCTTCCACCTGGTCGGATTGCTATAGAAGAGATTGTGGAGGATCCTCCATCTAGTACTCCATCACGATTTGGAGTCGGGATCACTCTATATCCTTCTTCATCAGAAATTAGTCTATCGTCATCGGAAGCTCCTGTAGAATCGCTAGGCAATCTTTTGGATAGACTAGAAATGTCTGAACAACCGTCGACATCTAGGACTGTGTCAACCGACACAACGACGACAGAACTTCCTGCTGTCACTCCAACAATGTTCACCGGCATACCATCTGTCCCAACTAGCTCTCAATCGCTAGAAGGAGCCCACTCAGGGGTTATTTCGACAGTATGGTCCGTTCCTGTTTGTTCATCTGGAATAGTATCCAGGAACTCTTATGTTGAGTCTCAGCAAATTGATCCTTTAGGGTGTCAATTTGGGCAGTCTGGTCCTCAAGGGCAAGCAATTCCTTTAAGTACCGGATTACCGCCGTATGGGGGGCAGTATACCCTTTCATTGTCTCCTCCAGGAGGACAACCATACGAGAGTTGACAACAAAATTCAGGTTATCCTGGAATTACATCTAGCGGTTGGGTGCCAATACTACCTCAACAACCAAGAGTTGTATATTCGATGCAACAATGTTTACCTATGTCAAATATACCAACTACGCCGACTATTGTGACTGTGTCGCAAGTACAAGCGTTTCCTGTTGTATGCCAACCTCAGGTTTCTCAGGTTGTAATGCAACAGCCTCTTGTCCCTGCGACTCAACCACAATCGCTAACTAGTGGAATGACACAGGCCCAAACGGGTATAATAACCCCTCATATTGGTCAAACGGTCAGTATTGGACAACAGAACATGGCTTCGCAACCATGGCTGGTGCAATACCAACAACCGCAATTCCAACAAGTATACCAAGGATCTGAGCAACAAATCTTTGCAAATAGTGGGCAACCATATATTCAAAACGGTCAAAATCAACCATTCTATAATGGTTATGCCCATCAATCTTAGCAAAGTTACCACCATCAAATGCATTATGCTGGTATGCAGAGACCAACTGTTCAGGCAATCCCATCTTATCCCGGGTATGATTCGCCAAACCTGAATCAACAATTACCCTTTGTGGCAACTTTGGAGTTACCAGATCTAAATAGGTTAACGAACGATCCAATTGCTTACGCCCCTTGGTGGCCAGCAATTCCGCATAAACTTTCGTCATATATTCCTAAATTTAATGGAAATCGGGGTGAAGACCCGTCGAATCATGTGATGACATTTCATCTGTGATGTTCGTCAAACACCCTAAACGATGATTCGATTAGGCTTCGCCTTTTCCAAAGGACGTTAGCTGGTCTAGCAGCAAAATGGTATATCGAGTTACCCAGAGCTTCGTTTGACAACTTCAGTACCCTAGCCACAACCTTTTTAACCCATTTTCAGTTACCGATAAGGTACGAAATGGGAACATAACTTCTTACCAACTTCAAGCAAACAACGACCACTCACATATCCGATCATATTCATGAGTGGCGACGTCGTCGTAGAATGGTAAAAACGTATGTTCCTGATCAGCTTTTAGCTGAATGGTTCATTAATTTATTATTACTTTCCATTACAGAAGATGTGGCAAAAGGAGGAGTCGTCACTGAAGAGCAAGTTATTGCTCGTGCGCAATATTTAGACTTGATTTATACTCAGTCTGTCACGCTCTACGATAAAATACTTGACGCTCCCAGACTGGAATTTTCCATCCCTCCTCCTCCTAAATTGAACAATGACTCTCATGCCAGCGATGGCATGATTGGTACGACAGACACGAAATCGACAAAGGCTACATCTAAAAAGGCCCGTAATATTTCTAGTCAAAATGCAAAAGAAGAACTTCTCACCTCGGAAGTAAATGCCGTCTTGACTGATAAAGGAAAAGAAACCAAGCAACCAGGAGGCAAGAAGAAAAACAAAGGGAAGAAGAAGAAATAGGAAGAATCATCACTTGCAAATTCTTCTGCAAACCCTCCTGAAGATAGGAAACCAAAAAGTCCATGCTTAATATGCGATGAGGATCATTGGACAAAAAATTGTCCACGTAAAGCTGAGCTTAAAAGATTCTTCAAGAATTCAAAAACCTCGGCGGTATTAACTGATCCGTTTCCAAATCCGGGGACAAATCTGGTTGCTAGTGAAAATGCTTCCTCGTCCCAAGTACTGATGTTGTCGGTTTCGAAACAGCAAAATGATGCTTTGATATCGACAAGGAACAAAGATTACGGGAATCCACAGCTTTCGAACAACAAGGATAAAGATCAACCTAGTAGTTCGACAACGACTTCGACAGAAGTTGCACCGCCCATCATTCCAGAGCTAACAATAAAATCGCCAAAGGGAGTAGTACGCAAGTCGACATTTAATCCTCGTGTTAGAGCAGCACAACATTACAATATAGTGGAAGATCTGGCCCAATCGCCATCCTCTATGTCGACACTTGAGGTACTGCAAAATTTTCCATCCCAAAAGCAGGCTTTATTATCAGCTATAGGTGGGATAGACCCAAAGGATTCTAATCTTGTGTCCTTTAATCATAAAGGATATGATCCTCAGTTATCAGCTCAACTAGCTTTCCTCATTCAAGTGAAAGCCCTCAACCAAACTGTTCATCGAACAATTATTAATGAGGGGGCATCTACATGTATTATGTCAATGAGTTGCTGGAAAACTTTAGGATCTCCAACCTTGTCACAATCTTCGACAACATTAAAAGCATTTGACGGACGAACGTATACCCCATATGGTATTCTAAGTAACTTGCAAGTTGAACTAGGGGGGAAAACAATAGAAATAGATGTCGAAGTAATCGACGGAAACCTCGATTACAACATCCTACTGGGAAGACCATGGATATATGCTATGGTTGCAGTTGTGTCGACCTACTTTAGGAAGATTGCATTTCCTTTTCAAGGAGGAATTACAATCGTCGACCAACAAACGTTTCTCCCCAATAGTTCCCAAGTTACGGGAAGCATTTCGATGATCCATGGAAGCTCCCATACGCTTCACAATATCGGAGTAGGCCTACTAAAAGACCCTATATTAATGAGGACTTTTGCCCTCCCGCCTCCAATCAATCTGGTGGAAGTGGCGACGGTAGGAACCTGCAATATGATATCTTTGAGTCAAAGACTGCATTTATTTGTCCGTGGGGCACATTCGCATATCGCAAATTACCCTTTGGTTTAAAGAACGCAGGGGAAACGTTTCAGAGGGCAATGAATTATGCCTTCCATGACATCATAAACATCGTTCAACCATATCTCGACGACCTTCCAGCTCATTCGCAAAAGCGGACCGATCATCCGCAGCATTTGAGAGCGATATTTCTACATTGCCGACACTACAAGATACGACTCAATCCACACAAATGTGTGTTCTGTGTCAGTTCTGGTCGTTTACTTGGCTTTGTAGTCTCAAAAGACGGGATTCGTCTCGACCCATGTAAGGTTCAGGCAATCATAAATGTGCCTCCAACTTCAAATTTGCTTCAGATTCAGAAACTCCAAGGGAAAGCAAACTTTCTGAGGAGGTTCATTCCAAATTACGCTGAACTAGATAAATGTTATACACGTCTATTGTAAAAGGAAGTGCCCTTCTTCTGGGATCAGGTTGCGCAAGCTTCCTTTGATGCTTTAAAAGAATCCCTAATGAAAGCATCATTAATGTACACTCCTGATTATCAAAAAGACTTTAACCTGTATCTGGCTGCAGCGAATACAACCATCACAATGGTTTTGGTTCAAGAAGACAACGGAATTGAACATCCTATATATTATTTAAGTAGGAACTTAAATGATATGTAAAGCAAATATTCCTATGTTGAAAAGCTGGCACTTGCAGCTGTTCAAGCGATACAGAGATTTCGACATTATGTCCTCTTTCGAAAAACTACCATTCTGTCAAATTGCAACCCCATGACTTATATATTGTCGTGACAGTTGCTGGGGGGCAAATATTCAAAATGGATAGCAATTCTTCAAGAGTTTGATATGGAATTTGTAAAATCCAAGTCAAAGAAATCCCTGGTTTTCGCGGAATTAATATGCGATCTCCCATCGTCGTCCAACGATGAAACATTAGAAGAAACAATCGTGGATGAATCTTTGTTTCTGATATCTTCAAGCAATCCGTGGTATGGAGATATAATCATCTATCTCCAAACCCAAAAATATAGGCATAATACCTCCCGCTCAGAACAAAAATGTATTCGATACCAATCAAAAGACTACATGATCGTCGGTGATACGCTTTACCGTCATGGTGTCAATACAGTTCTGAGGAGGTGCCTCACCCATGAGGAGGCCGAAAAAGTCCTGAATGATTGCCATTCAGGCGCGTGTGGGGGGCATCAATTTGGTTACACTACGACGCAAATTTTTTTACGAACAGGATACTTCTGGCCAACGATGTTCAAAAATTGCATAATCGTAGTCAGAAGTTGCCATGCCTGTCAAATTTTCGATAGCAAAACCAGAAGACCACCCGCACCTCTGCAGCCAATAGTTGTTGTTGGGCCATTCGCCAGATGGGGCATTAATTTCATGACATGTAACCCCACCTCGACCGGGGGGCATGGGTATAGCAGTGGACTATTTTACCAAATGGGTCGAGGCGATGCCTACATTAGATAACACTGGTTGAACAACTGCCCTTTTCTTTTTCAATCATGTAGTCGCCAGATTCAGCGTTCCACAGGCTATAGTCACAGATCATGGATCGCATTTTTGCAATCACATGATGGCCGAATTGGCTGCCAAATTAGGGTTTTCTCACGACATCTCTACTCCATATTACTCGCAGGCCAACGGACAAGTTGAAGCAATCAACAAGGTCCTAAAGCGCATGCAGCAAAGGATGATTGGAGTCCACAAAAGGAGTTGGCACCTGATCTTGTACTCGGCCTTGTGGGCATACCGAACATCGGTAAGGAATGCAACCGGGTTTACACCCTTCCAACTGGTGTATGGCCTAGAAGCAATCTTACCAGTGCAGTGTGAAATCTCGTCCCTCAAACTCGCAATCGACCTTCTCCCCGGAACTTCAGAAGAGGAGGCTCGTTTCTTGGAACTAATCCAATTGGATGAAACCCGTCGTGATGCTGCTTTGGCTAACGAAGCTCATAAGAAACAAGTCAAGGCGCAGTTCGACAAGAATGTCAAACCCTGTGTCTTCTCAGAAGGTGACTTGGTCTTACTTTACGACCAGGAATTCGATAAATTGGGAGCAGGTAAGTTCAAGTCTTTGTGGATGGGCCTCTATATTGTTAAGCATGTATTAGCAAAAGAAGCCTACGAGTTAATGGATTACGACGGGATTCCACTGGCACAACCCCGTAACGGGTTGTACCTTAAGCGTTACTACACATGATTCAGTGTGGTAACCCCTATGCTTTTTTTACATTTTTGTTTTCGCTAAGGGTAATCGTTTTGGTCAAGTAATCCACTTTTTACATTTGTTGCAGATGTCGAACCTATTGGAATCATTTGTTGGATATGCTGACGGAGCGAGTCGTAGTTCGTGGAACCTATCATCTGTGGCCTGGGCCATTTTTGATCCAAGCGGCGAGTTAGTAAGTTTCAGAGGGGTATGTATTCGTCGATCAAAAAATAACATCGCTGAATATAGCGCGTTGATAGAACTTCTCTCTGATGCCATCACCCATGGCATATTCTGACTTGTCGTCAGGCTAGACTCACAACTCATCATACTACAACTCACTGGTATCTACTCTGTCCGAAATTCAACTATCTATCACATGTTCCTAAGGGTCAAGATTTTGGAAAGGCAATTTGATTTTATTCAATATCAGCATATTTCTAGAAACTTAAACACATTAGCAGACTTATTGGCAAATTATGTGTTAGATAGACATTTGCAACATTTATAAAAAGAAGCATTTCATCAATATTTGCATCAGGATCATGTAACTTAACCAAAATAAAGCTCCGAAAATCAAAAATATATATATAACTGTTTATGGTTTACACATAATGTTCTGTAACCAAGACAAAAATTGGTCAAATGACCCAAAACTCAAAACGCTAGGGGGCACCCTAATCTAATGATGCTGGTGATAACAAGTCACCGCCTGTGCAATCATGCGTAAAAGCCTAGTCCATCGACTTGGCACGCCAGTAGTATGTCGCTGCAACCTCAGAGGTAGCTCGTCAGTCCTCACATCTGGAATACTGAGAGTGAGGCCCTTGACCTGATCCTGTAATGCTAAAAGAGTCTCGGCCACATCGAGGTCGCGAAGGATAGCCCTTCCCACAGCCTCTCCTGCTGGAGCGGCAACTGGCACTCTCAGGCGTACTACTGGCCGAACTGGTCCAACATCTGCATGAGCACATGAGTTCTGATTAGTCTTGATAGAATAAAGCACAAGAAAATTATAAAGAGAAACAATGAACAGAGATATGGTCAAAAATTTTACCAATAGCGCCCCACTGCTCGCTAGCCGGCAGTACCAAATCCGGGTCACCCCGGAAATCCATGCCAGCATATGGATACTCGGAAAAAACCATCTCCTGATGATCGAACCACCCGAAGAAGGTATCAAAAAAGGAAACCTGAGACTGACCAACATGTCTGGACATATGGTCGACCCATCTCTGCATCCGTGGCTCAGTCGGTGGAGGTAAAACAAGTGAAATATATTGCGGCTGCATGAGTGGGATCTTTTCCAAGGAAAAAGCGGTCAAAATAGAACCGTATCCAAAGTTCTTCAATCTTCCATTTTTCACTGGTCAATTGTTCTTTCATCACAAACAGTACTGCGTCACACCAGTTGAACACCTTTGGTTCAAGGCATTCTAAGGCATACTGCATATAAGATCGGTTGGCCACATGAAGAGCCGCACTACCAGCCATTCTAGCAAAAGTGAACAGAATGGTCCTCAAGGGCCTGCCAGTGACATCTCAGATATTGATCTTGCCGTCCTTACTCGGCTGAGATCCCTCTCTGCAATACCTGCGAATGTAATCTCTCATAGATTCACCCCCACGGGCCGAACCTGATAACGAGATAGGGGCACCCCGCCTTGATAAGCCGGTCAAAAAATAGATGTCCATGATAGTCAAGGGGATAGATTTGCCCCTAATCTAGAACACCTGGCTGGTAGGATCCCAAGCATCGAGCAAATACTGCAACAAGTTGATTTGTTGCCTCATGCTAGAGATGCGGAAAAACTTGAACAAGCCACAATTCTGCAGTGCATTTACCGTAACCGGATCATGTAAAGCAAGCATGTCCTCTTCTTCATGCTCACATTCTCACCATGTAATAGGCATTTTGCTCCAATGAATCTATGAAAACAAACAAGAGAAGAGTTAGATCCTGATTTGGTGAAAAACAGGCAAAAATTTACATGGAAAACTGTGCACAAATTTCCCTCCTTACGCCCATTGCACCCCCAGCAGTGTTCTGGGTGCGTTGCATGCTAACTGGCCAATGGTCAGGCCAACATGCAATTCACTTTTTGATATAGAAAGGGTGCGATGGAGCCAGGGCGAGTTTTTCAAACCCCAGAGGCTCAGAAAAACCAGAAAACATGCTCAGAATGCAAAATGGAAAGGATGAAATGGAAAAGCTCAGGTTTAGCTCCTACCTGGTCCAGATGGCGCCGAAAATCGTCCACAGAATCTCCTGGAATCAGCTGGTGAAAATCAAGGGGGAAAGCACCTCCAAAGCTCCAACAAACCAAAGTTCAAATGAAATGGTAAAATGAGGGGTAAAAGCACTTTTAAATTACTTTTTACGTAATTCAAGTAAAATATTAGTGTCTTAACTCATTTTTCAAACATATATTGTTCATTTCTAACTAGTTTGATGAAGCAATTGAGCAGGCAGTACAATCTTTGAAGGAACAAAGTTATTAATGGTAAAATCAAGAAAATCAATGACCATTATATCGAGCAGTTTTAATGCAGAATTCAAACTTGTTAAAAAATAAACATAAGCAATGAGAAAGTGTTCCCCCGGCGTTTAAGCTCATTAAAAAATGAACCATTTTCCGGTAAATAACCAACGTGAATGTATTATCATCAGCCTTTAAAGCCTTGGTCGTGTTCTCATCATCACCTCCACTCTGTATTGGCTGATCATTCACCTCCACTTGATTGTTTACCCCTTTTGAGGAACAGCTGCGAAGAGTGATCCTGTTAGCCATCCTTGTGACACTGCCGTGATTGGAAAATTCCAAACCTTACCTGGAATTAGCTGCTACCCGAATCTATCGTTCGTTCCTCAAAAAACGAGTCTCCTTTAAGCTCTTTTCAACTGACTCGTAAAATATGAAAGGATTGCTGAGCCATTGGCCTCTCCAGCTCGTTAAAGTGACCGGAAGTGCTATCCCTCCTTTAGATTTTAATCTTTTTGGACTTGAGGGATTATTACACAAAAAGATCGAGCGCTTTTTTCTTCGGCTCGTTAAAAGTACTGAAAATTCATCCCTTTGTATTGTTTTATACTTTTTCGGATTCAAGGGATTATGTGACGAAAAAGGATTTTTGGAGTTTCCTTTACGTCCCTTTTTAGACTCTCTAAAATTGAAAAGGACCGAATTATCTTTGTCGTTAAACTCGTTAAAACCGAATAGCAACAAACTTGTCCATAACAGGCAAGAACGAGTTTCACTATCGCTAGGCTTGTTAAAACATAGCGATGGGCTTGCTAGAAGGGCAAATTATAGAACAAGAATATGTTATCCTCCTCAAGCTTGGAAAAAATAAAGAGGTACTGGTCAACAATGACTGGGGAAATATTGGGAAGAAAACTTGAAGAAACTTTGTTGGTAGCAAGTCGCTCTTGAACATGACACTTTCACTCCGCATCCAAGTCAGGTTGGGTTGTTCCATTCACTGGTCACATCACCATGGTTCTGTCACACCATCCATATTTGGGGTTAATGCTACCAATCCATCATGTCAGTGTCGCCGATATGTTCAAGAGAAGTCGCTCAGAGAATTCACCTGTGTCTCATCCACTGCAATACATTTACGCTCCATTCTTTCATGACCACCACCCTGAACCTTATATCACCAGATCGTTTTCACCTCCATTAAAATCATTTGCTCCATTCCATGTCATTGATGTGGGATTCACTAAGGCCCTCCTATGACGGATCGCTTCTTGTCGACATCAGCTCATTATCCAAGAAGTCGATCTAGGAACAACCCTTTCAGTACTTTGAAGCTTGCATGCCTCAATGGCAAGTTTCTCACTTCCAGCGACAGGTTTACATCAATGGCCTTCGACCGAAAGATTTTGCGTGGTGTTCGACGCCAAGTCCCTTATTCACACCACGTGAATTGTACTATACTACCTTGAGGGTCATCATCATTATCGGTGATTCCTCTCGCGCCTGTTAACAACGTACATCATTGGCTGGTAATCAGGCGATGTCTTTCCATGTTCGACTCTAGAACATATCTCACATGGATCGACTTGTACTTTGAGTGAAGATTGAACGAGATTGAAGACCCCGGATCTAGTTTCATCCATTCGGGCTGCGATATATATTCAGGAAAATAAAAACATCAAATGTACATCATTGCTACACAGATAGTCATCCAATCTAAGGGATGATGGCTCTACCAGAATCATCAGTCTACACTCAGACGATTGTCTGTCCTATGTACATGAAAATGAATTTATAAAGCTGAGCATGGGAATGCCCACCTCAGATAGATCATGAAAGTATTATGAAGATAATGTATTGTATTGTATCTTATTACAGGTCGCCTTCCAACTTGAAAAAACTTTGGATCCTCATGATAAAGCATTTCACTCGACATCAAAATATTAACGACCTCATGCTTTAGGGGGCAACTGTTATAGACATTTTTGGGTACTGCAACCCCAATCATAAATGTCCATAAACCAAGGGCTCCTAAGTCCCTAAAGGTGTTGTTCTAAACCCTAAAAGAATAAGGTTAACTTATTACAGCATCTCCCAGAAGTTCTCCATGAAAATCTACTCAGAACTGGTCAAAACTGGACCATTTCACCTGCTCCATGGTCAAAGTGCATTGCATCCCACCTGAATACACACAATAGGTGCGATGCATGTTGAAAAGCCCTTCTATGGGGTGCGATGGGCAAGAGTGGACAAATGGCAGGGTCAATCCGCAAGGTGGAGGAGCATGGAATCTTCCAGAAACTTCTCCTGTGACACTTGCCTCTCTGCATTCGCCCAGGGATGAGTAAGAGATCATCAGTCTCTAAGTGGAATCAAGAACTATCAGAGAGAGGACACTAATCAAATCTCAAAAGCTGACTCACCCCCCTTGCAAACATCTATATATGGATCCCTCATCCCAGAGATCCAGGGGCTGGAATTTTGTATCTTGTAAGGAAGTGTTGTTGGTTTCTTGGTGCAATATCATAGTGTTGGGTGATCTAAGCTTTTCATGAGGTGAAGAAGGGATTTCTTGCTAAGAGGATGATGCTGGGTCAGAACAATTGGTTGTAATCCTCTTTGCTATTTCTTGATTATCAATAAAGCTATTCAAGTTTTCCTCCACATTATTGTATGATCGATGTTATATGCATTTGTGTGGTCAATATATATCTGGTCCTATATTATTTATGATAATAGATCTATGTTCTTGGATAGTGTTATGCTGCTTTGATTCCACAGGTGCTATTTGAAGCTAGGTAGACCAGGAAGCGAGTGGCGAAAACCTATCAGAAGGGAGAGGAATCAAGCAAGGAACCAAGCGCAAGACAGAGGTTGGTCTCCTTATTCCCCTCTTATCTATTTCTCATAAAGGAAAATGAAAGTAGTTTTTAGTTTGTTTGTTTCTAAGGTAGCTACCAACCTTAGTGGGACTAGCAGCTCTGCATAGACACTAGTTTTCCCGATAACAAAGTGTTCAATGTGTACCGCCCTCGACCATGCTTCCCACCATTACTGGACACAACCGAGATTGCAGAACAACTCACTAGGGACCAAGTTCAGCAGATGGAGGAACTCAACGCAATGGGGACCATTGCTTCCTAAGGGGGGTGGAATGATCCAGGTGGATGTTGGTGGCCACCCATATATCCCACTTGGACCCCCACAACTGTCTCTTTCAGTTTTTCAGTTTCCGTAATTGTGGCACAATTTACTATTTTTAGCAGTTTTTCGAGTCTTGAACTTCCGGAGCCGTTTTGAGGCCCTAAACGACGTTTTTTGGGAAATCTGGGAGCAACATGGGCCCGTGGACCAATTTTTCACTTCCCAAAATTGTAGTGCTCGGAGAGATCTTTCTAACAAGCTATTGTACACGTCGAACGAAGAGCGGGTGCCAAAGTTACGACCCCGGGAAGTTGATATACTAACTTACCCAAAACGGGGCCCACAATTTGGCGTTTCATCTTCTAGGGTTAGGTTTTGGGATGTTAAGGGTTTTCCATTATTTCTCAACAATAAATAGGCCTTCAAGCCTCATTATAACACAATTCGGAGGCATGTAGCTACCACATCTCTTCTAAGAGATAAGCTACCATCGCCCCAGTTGGTTTATTTCCATTTCTGTTTGTAAGCATATTTCAGTATTTTTACATTAATGAAGTGAAGTATTATTTCCACTGCATCTCTGTGTTTATGGTTATATCTGTAATTTGTTGCGTTCCTTTTTAAATCCAAATCAAAAGACAATTTGAATAACTTCATTTGTACATCTTCAAGAAGAATACCTCGTTCCTCCATGCATTCATGAAAGTCTTTGAGGTGTTGGTTAGGTCTTTTCTCTAATTTCTCACTGAATTTAGGCAAATAGGTGTTCCACTCATGATATGGAGGGACATGATTGGGAAAACTAGCAATAGAAGAAAAATCTAGTGGTGCAAATTGGTTGGCCAGGAATGCAGGAATGGTCATCTTGAAAACCTACCTATATGATTGATTTCAACTTCAAAAGTAGGGAGAGTTTTGGGCTACTGCAGCATCAGAGTGAGTATGAGGATGCTTAAAAGGATGGGATGATCAAAATAGAGATATGGATAGTGGATTCGCCAGGTTGTTTACCATAGATTTTTATAGTGGAGTCGCCAAGGTGAGAGATCTTCAACTCACAGTTCCTATGCTCACCTAACAGAGGAAATGAAATTTTTTGTCATACCCAGGGAAAAATATTCTAATATGTCACCCAGAAACGATGCCAGAAAGATGTTGTCGTTAAATCTTGCACCTGCAACACAAGTACAACAAGAGGAAAAGAAAGCTCCCTATAGACAGCCTATGGGTTGATTGTAGACTAGTGCCTAAGATGTCTTAAATAAAGGAGTGCTTGTAAGATGGTAAGAGAGAGGTTTGTAACACTCCAATTGTCACGAAATGAAGATGGTGGTAAGAGGGTTTGGTTCAATGTGCCTTTAATGAGGGAGATTCAAGCCAACTCATGGATCAAATGTTGGGGGTATATGGAGTAGTCTTAAAGAGAAACAATTTCTTCTTCCGGTGGCCTACAGTTGGAAATGAGACAACTTGAACTAAAGTTGAAGTGGTGAAGGAGAGGAGGAGGAGAAGGAGGAAATAAGGTGCAAAGGTGATCTGAATGTTGGGAAAACTTGTTAATGCTATGCAAGCTCCCTCATCAGTATTTAAAAAGTGTGTTTAAGACAGTCTCAAATTAACCAAAATGTGAAGGATTATGTGTCAAGTATTGATTGTCTTTTATGAGAAATTCATGAGATTAATTAGCTGCTTAAAACACATATACAACACAACAAACTCAGAACACAAAGCTGATAAAGGATTTCACCCCTCCTGGGCTACATCTCCTTGGACCTACTTCAATGATTAGGCCCTCTTTGGATTAATTGTCAATTATCTGATTACATGCACCTACAGTGCTGTAATGGCTTTGTAACCTGCTCCATTGGATTGAGAAAACCCAAAAACCCCAAAAATGACTTTCCAAGCTCTGCAATTGGACTTCAACTGATCTAGGCTTGACCTCCTCTCCTGGTGGCCCTAGGCTTAAACTTCAACGTATCAAAATCACGTACATAAGTGCCTTTTTGCCTCTACAACCTATTCCATTATGTTTATAGCATCCAAATCATCTAGGAATGACTCTTTTTCAGCCAAAATTGGTCGAAAACTGCCAAAGTTATGGCTTCTTCAGTTTTTCCTAGAAAATCTCCACTAAATCTAGAAAAACTCTAGTTAACTCCACCAAATTTGGAGTTAGCTCCATATTTGTCGGATCCGCCAAAAATCCACTAAACTAATCGCACTTAATTAACCGTTAAGCATGGTTTAATTAATGCTAAACTCCGGTTAGTGCATAATTTGTGTGGTTAGCATTTAATGCTAGCAGTTAAACCAACGTTGGTAAGGTGCACAGGGTTACCCAATGTTTAGGCTAACTTGGCAGTTACGTAATAGCTGGCCGCTGGTTTGCAAACTGGTCACATGCAGAGTGAATGCTAGCATTAATGCTAGTGGTTAACTCCAAACTTTCAGCATTTAACATTTAAATTTAATTTACGCTCCATGATTGTTAAGTTTGATGGTTGTGGTGTAGTGGTAATGCTTGGCGCTTGTGTAGGCGAGGTCACAGGTTCGACTCCCCGGCCTTCCAAACAAACTTTTGATTGGCCTTTGAGAGGGCATGTGGTGGCCTCCGGGCTTGCCACGTGTCACCCTCTCATTGGTCCACCCAAATGCACTTTGACCAATCCCATACAGACACTTTTCACGATCTGATTGGTCCACCTGTGGGAATATTCCCAAGAATATTCTTTTTGTTGACTGAGTTGTATGGATACCTAGTTGGCATCCTAGTCACCAAATTGGCATGTTTGAAAAAACGAACAACATGCTCTAACTTTCTCATACGAACTTCATTTTGAGTGAAACGAGTTGCGTTGGGATCGTATCGCCGAGACAGACACCGTTGTTCAAGTTTTGATAGAATTTGAGCACTTTGATTTTCAAGCAAATTTTTTCCCCTAATCTAGATTCCGATCACTCCTTCCCACTGAAATGATTTTGGACCCAAAAAATTTCGTTATATGTGTTATCACTAAACAAATTTCAAAGAAAAGGGGTAAGGTGAGGAAGAATTGGTCTCGGTCACTTTCGTGTTCCTTTCGTGCATAAGAAGCACTTGGCAAGCTTAGGATCAGCATAGATCAGAGTTCTCCATTTCAATTCAAGCAAGGCAGTTAGCACTCAAGAAGAAGAATGTAGCTTTGAGGAAGTGAAAAAGGAAATTGATGTCTACCAACCTTGAGATTGCAAAATTCAAGGAAAGTGCAAGGAAACATGCAATTGAAAAGGCAAATCGAAGATCTGAAGACACAGCTAAGCCAGTGGGAAAGGTTTCCTTAACTAAGGAAAGTCACGTAGCAAGTAAGGTCAAGTCCTCAAATTTTGATGATTTACCTTGTTGAATTTTTCCTTAAAGAATAATGCCTCTGCATTCAGTTTTGAACAACTTTAGGACAGATGAAAGGGACATTCTAGGATAAAGAAACTCAAGACAGTCGAATTTTGGCATTAAGCTGTGTTTTTGAAATTACACAGCAGTTTCGCAGCGCGCTGCCAAACCCTTGTAGCAGCCTGTTTTAGCAGAAAAACTGTTTTTACTAGTTAACTTCCAAACGATTTCCTGAGCAGCCGAGAACTTAATTTTGCAAACTGAAAGAGGCTTTTCTTCCTAACATTCTGCACTACAAAAACCTCTTTCAGTTTCTTCCATTCCATTCTGAGGTGGGAGAATTTTATGGTTAAACTTGCGCTACGAAACTGCTGAAAGTCAAGCTTTGTCTTCTGGTTTTAGCAATTTTTTTCAAGATCAGTTTTTGGCTACAGGAAGACATATTTTGGAATTATGAGGGAGGTTTCTCTTCATAAAATGTCCAGCTACAATAACCTATCTCACTTTATTCATAAGTGTTTTCAATTGGGATATACTAAGCTTTCATTGAGACCCTAATTTCAGAAAACAGATTTTTCCTGTTTGCCACGTGTTTTTCAAGGACAGTTTCTGGACAGCTGGAGAAATGTTTTAAAAAACCAGGAGAGGTTTTTGTTCTGGACAACATGGGCTACAAAAACCTCCTTCAGTTTCATAAAATGTGTCATGGATGAAGAGATAAAGGCTCTGTCCCACGTGCCAATTTTCAAGGATCTAAACCTAAAAACAGGGAAACATGTTCCCTAATTTCTAGGGTTTGTCATCAGCAGTTGGGTGATCACGTGGGAGGCTTCATCAAATTCGACTTCATGGAGTTTTAGGTGTCAAATAATGTTTTAAATGTTTAGATAAGGTTGTTGTAATCATAATAAGGAGTTACACTCCTAGTTGTATTAGGTCTCTAGGACTACTAGTTAGTTGTCAAATGCATTTAAAGTTTTGTTTTATGGTTAGAATAGGTGTCACTGATGGCAAATTCGAATTCCCCTCATGATGGAGGAAGGAATCCAAGCATGTAAAGAGCTCTATATATAGAAGAACATCTGATGTACAAAGGGTTGGAAATTTTATGAAAAGCTTGTATTTGGCCTATGTAAAGACTCATTTTGAGTAATACATGCTTGACTTTACTTCTCAGGATTCATGAAGGATTTGTTATGTTCAGAATATGTGATGTTGTCCTTTTCTTAATTCTTACAGTGGTATGGATGTATAATCACTCAGAATTCACTGAATGTGCTCTGACTTCCTGTATACATTTATAAACTGTGTGGTCCCATATGAGTTTATATTCTGAATGTTTAAATGCTGAATGCCTTGACTTCCATGTAAGGTTGAGTTCATTGTTATTTTGAGGTGTTGTTGACTCCATAAGCCCAATGGATGTTTACTGATCATGTTCAACCATTCATATTTTTCACTTGTTTCATAGAGTTAGCCATCTAATCTTTATCAAAATCATTAACCTTTGAGAGAGCCCTCTCAGGTTGAGGAGGCTAAGCCTCAGCCAAAAGTTGGTTTGAAATAGTTACTTGAAGTCTTCCTGGTCTGCAGCCTTCCAGGGCTTGATTTTGAGATAACAATATGATGAAAGCTAAATACTCTTCTCCTTCCCAAGTTCTATAAAAATTTCCATGACAACCACTTGGGTTCATTGACATGCCTTGCCTTGCAAATGGCTTGGCACTTCAACCAATGTTCTCCTTTTGCTGCTGACCCAATCCAACACTTGTTGGATGCTTGCTGATTAAACACGCGACTATACTAAAGTGATCCCTTGGTTCTTGGAAAGTTGACTGATGGCCTTCCCACTGAGAATCATGTTCCTCCTTTGCAACACATGCATTCAATGCAAGCTTCTCCTTGGAAACCACTTTTTCAAGTTAAGCCTATCTGAGTGAAATACAACAATGAGTTCCAATATTAGTAATAAGAAGAAAAGAAATGACCATTCTTTTACCTCCACGGCTCCAAATTCCACATCTGGAAGAATGCATTCTCCATCTCTTTCGTTTCTTGGCGTCAACACATCAAATCACATTGTAGACCATTTGATATTTTATAAGGGCTGCAAATTTTTTTGGCATTTTTGTCCACTTTCGCTTCTTGATCCCATCATCCTCCAGTATTAACTTGTTTCTCATGTCATGATTTGAGAATGAAGGCTAATCATGAGCCTCTTGCTCAAGTGTGGACCTTCCAAAATCCCGCGACATCTTGTTACAAGAAACACCATTAACCTTGAAAAACACTCATGCAAGAATATAACTTGATGACCTCTTCCTTTTGCTTCTTCAAAGAAACAAATGTCACATCATGTGAACATCACCATGTACTCTTACATCTTGGTGTTTAGTCGATGGTTTACTAAACACAATTCGACAAAACATGCTTCTTCAAACAACTAACTTTCAAGTCGAGCAAAAACGTCGGGAGCGCTATAGGGTTCGAAGGTGGGTCGTTTTTACCATCACCGCGGTAAAGGTTAGTTCTGGGCCTAGATTCTATAGCAGGTGGTCGCACCTTCTCTAACTTGGAAGAACTAGTGGGGCGTATCATTATTTTAACGTGTTCCCGAGGAAGTGGCTGACAGTTTCGTTTGAGAGAACCACAAACCCTTATTGTTTATTAAACCCTCGCATATCAAGACATGTTTCAAGGAAATGTTAAGCATTTAAATCGACGAGTGAAGCCTTTGTAGTGGTCATGAGGAATAAGCCGGGGGTTTACGGATCCTGTGGGTCAGTCTTGACAGTTTTTTAAAAGAACTAGTCTCCACCCTTTGTCTCTTTTCAAACTGCTATCGTTGAAGGGTTTTCTTGTGGTTTTGAAATAGCGGGGGAACGACCGAAGGCCCCAAAGGTTTCAGGTCATCGTCGTAGTTACGAAGTTGTCGCTGGGGGTTACGGTCACTGTAGGTCAGTTTATAGAGAACAAAGTTAATTTTCTTTGTGGTTCCCAGGAGACCCTTACATCGGCCAACAGTGGTCCTCTTTTCTTGGTTTTCTTAGAATGGTGTTTCGATAACCTTGGCAGCTGGTGTTCGAATGGAAAAGCAACTAATAGATTACCCAACTGACTCCCTGACTGCTAAAGACATCTGGGTCAACTTCTCCTGTCCGGATCCTACTGTGACTGAGCTGGTGGCAGCCAGTTTGTCGGTCACGAGGGTGGAAGAGGTTACTATGCAAATGAAAGATATGGAGGTTACTATTCAGGACCAAGACCCGCAACGATTATCGGCGGTGATGAAGGGTATTTTTAACCCAGGAGAAGGCTCGGAGCCTCCATTTCTTACCATCCCTTCACCTTCAGAACTCCACGCTTGGTCTCAGGCATTTCCGGAGGGTGCAAATCCTCAAGGCCATGCGGGCTCCTCTGGGGAAGGGGTAAGTGGTACACAACCTCCTTCACAAGGTGTGACACCAGAGCAGTTGGGCCTTCTTGGGTCTACCCTTTCTATCCGGCCTTTCAACCAGTGGGAACTGCCCCTCCCTCAGGCTGCTTCAATGACATAGCTGGGCTAGAGCAAGGTACGAAGGACATTTGATCCTCGGATTTAGAAGACATCGGCTAAGCAGAGGGTGACCAGGTTGCCAATTCACCACCAAGGCGAACAAAAAAATCCTGGATTTGGAAAATAAGAGAAAGGGGCAGGCGTTTGGTCTTTGGAGAAGGCATCACTATGGCTCAAGTTGCTCTAACTAAGAGCACTATGCTCGTGGGAAGGGTTCCGGGCAGGAATTACACGCCTATGCGATTGAGGAAGTGGACCGCAGAGATTTGGGGTAATCTACTACTGCAACTCCCTACTATTCTTTCATTGTCCAGTGTCTGGTTTGCCTTGATATTTTCCCATCCAGATCAGGTAGATTGGGTCCTTACTCGATACTGTCACATTGAGGTGACCCCTATGCTACTGAGAAGATGGTCACCGATGTTTGACCCGGAAAAGGAGAATCACGGAGCTGGTCCAATATGGGTTCGTCTACCTGCTCTCTCACTTCTGTTTTGGGCTGAGAAGATCTTCAAGGTGATCGAGGATGACTTAGGAGTTTATTTGGATCATGATAGAACCTATCAAGACACAAGATGTTTGGCTTTGGCTCATAATCTAGTGCATCTAGATACCAAAGAAGGTCTGGTGGAGAGCTACCTTCTCCATATGGGTGACACTACTCATCAAAAAATCCTGGGCTATGAAGGCATCCCCTTTCGATGTCAGAAATGTCATGAAGTGGGGCATCTTTACAAAGATTGTCCTAGAGTGACTAGGCAGAGCCAGATCCAGCCAAATCGTTGGTCTCATCCTCCACTCAAATAATGGAATCAGAGCTCCCTCTACCTACGGACAATCAAGAGACTCCTCTGCCTTCTCACTAGGAGCCGCAACAGCCTACCTCCCATTAGGACGCCAGGGTCACAGGGCCGCCCCTAGCTAGATCTCGATCCAGGGACACGACCTTCGTGGGTACTCCTCCTTCCTCTTTCCCTCGTTTATCTCATGATATTTTGGGTACTGTTAATTTTACTTCATCTATGTGTTTTTCTAGGTCTCTATCGGAGGCTAGTAAGCTGTGCTCCCTGATTTGTCCAGTTCCCTCAACCCCTCCTTCCCTACCAACCTCCATCCCCCATACCTATGCTGATCGGATCATCCGTTCTCAAGGAGGCAACCCGCCATCAAGTGGGTCGCATCGATACTTCCTCCATTCTCTCCCCGCCACGCCCTTGTTGGCCTTCGGTCTGGACACTGACCCTCCCCCTCCTATTCCCCATAAACCTACTCGCGGCCGACAATCTAAAATCTCAAAGCCATCAAAAGGGCAAGTGCTGAAGTGGCTTCTAGGGTCCAATCCCCAATTGATTGGGTTCTTAGAGCAAAGGGAAACCCTCTTATCGCCCCCCCATGATTTATATCTCCTTTAATTGTAGGGTGCTAGCCAACCCAGACAAAAAACTGGCTCTCAAGAGACATTGTCTCTTTGAAAGACTGGATGCAATTTTGTTACAAGAAACATTGGGCGAAGGAAGTCAGGTCAATAGGTTCTTATCAAGTTTTCTCCCAGAATGGGAATTTCACTTTCGGGATGCGAGGGGTCACTCTGGTGGCTACGCCTTGGGTTTTAATAAATGCTCCACTAAAATCCTAAATGTTTGGGGGGGAGAAGGGTTTCTTGGGGCTGATATAGTCTCAGTGGAGCTCAACAGGCCTCTCAAGCTTATCAATATCTATGGGCCTTGTCAAACCATAGAAGCATATTGGAACATGCTTATGGGGGCTGAGTTTATCCATCATGAGAATATAATCATAGGTGGAGACTTGAATTTCTCCCTTGGTTTAGCATAATCATGGGGTTCCCGGGGTCAATGTGACCACCTCACGGATTTTTTTGAAAATATGTTGGATTCCCACGATTTACTGAATATTGACCTTGCAAAGATCAAGCCGGGCAGAGGTTTTAGCTAGAAGGTTGGACCATTCTTTTATCAAGGCTCCTCTCCTAGCAAGTTTGAATCTATTTCGCCAACACTTTTAGGGACTTAGGATCCCTTGGTTTATGGACATTTCATGCTTAGAGTTGTAAGGCACAAAAATGTCTATAACAGTTGCCCCCTAAAGTATGAGGCCGTTTATCGGGTGAAATGCTTTATTAGGAGGATCCGAAGTTCTTTCAAAGCTGGGAGGAGACCTGTAATAAGATACAATACAATACATTATCTTCATACTGTTTTCATGATCTAGCTGAGGCGGGCATTCCCATTCTCAGCTTTATAAATTCATTTTTATGTACACAGGACAGACAATCGTCTGATGGTAGACTGATGATTCTGATGAAGTCATCATCCTTTTGGTAGGATGATTATCTGTGCTGCAATGCTGTACATGTCAATGTCTTTATTTTTCCTGAATATATATCGCAGCCCAGATGGATGAAACTAGATCCGGGGTCTTCAATCTCGTTTGATCTTTACTCGAAGTACAAGTCGATCCATGTGAGAAATGTTTTGAAGTCGAACATGGAAAGACATCGCTTGATTACCAGTCGATGATGTAAACTGTTAACAAGCGCGAGAGGAATCACCGATAATGATGATGACCCTCAAGGTACTGCAGTACAATTCATGTGGTGTGAATAAGGGACTTGGCGTCGAACACCACGCAAAATCTTTCGGTCGAAGGTCATTGATGTATACCTGTCGCCGGAAGTGAGAAACTTGCCATTGAGGCATGCAAGCTTCAAAGTACTGAATGGGGTGTTCCTAGATCAACTTCTCGGATAATGAGCTGATGTCGACAAGAAGCGATCCGTCAAAGGAGGGCCTTGATGAATCCCACATCAATGACACGGAACGGAGCAAATGATTTTGATGGAGGTGAAAACGATCTGATGATATATGGTTCAGGATGGCGGTCATGAAGGAATGAAGTATAATGTATGGTAGTGGATGGGACACGGGTGACTTCTCTGGATGACTTCTCTTGAACATGTCGGCGACACTTATGTGATGGATTGGTAGCATTTACCCCAAATGTGGATGGTATGGCGTGACCATGGTGATGTGACCGGTGAATGAAACAACCCAACCCGACTCAGGCACGGAGTGGAAGTGTCATGTTCAAGAGCGACTTGCTACCAATAATGATTCTTTGAGTTTCTTCCCAATTTTTCCCCAGTCATTGCTGACCAGTACCTCTTTATTTTTTTCAATCTTGAGGAGGATAACATATGCTTGTTCTATAATTTTCCCTTCGGGCAAACCCATCGCTATGTTTTAACGAGCCTAGCGATAGTGAAACTCGTTCTCGTCTAAAGACAAGTTTTTCGCTATTAATCTTTTTAACGAGTTTAACGACAAAGATAACTCGGTCCTTTTCATTTTTAGAGAGTCTGAAAAGGTATGTAAAGGTAACTCCGAAATTCCTTTTTCGTCATCTAATCCCTTAAGTCCGAAAAAGTATAAAACAATACAGAAGGGATGAATTTTCGATAGTTTTAACGAGCCGAACAAAACAAGCGCTCGATCTTTTTGTGCAATAATCCCTCCGGTCCAAAAAGATTAAAATCTAGAGGAGGGATAGCACTTCCGGTCGCTTTAACGAGCTGGAAGGCCAAAACTCGGCAATCTTTTCATATTTTACGAGTCAGTTGAAAAGAGCTTAAAGAAGACTCGTCTTTTGAGGAACGAGTGATAAAATGGGTAGCAGGTGATTCCAGGTAATGGTTGGAATTTTCCAATCACGGCAGTGTCACAAGGATGGCTAGTGAAATCACTCTTCGCAGCTGTTCCTCAAAATGGGTAAACAATCAAATGGAGGTGAATGATCGGCCAATGAAAAGTGGAGGTGACGGTGCAAACACTACCAAGGCTTTAATGGCTGAAAAGCTTCATTCACGGTGGTTATTTACCGGGGAATAGTTCATTTTTTAACGAGCTTAAACGTGGGTGGAAACACTTGCTCATGTCTTATGTTTATTTTTTAACGAGCTTGAACTATGTGCTAAACTGCTCGATTAATCCAGTCATATGATAAGAATGTTTCATATAAAACGACAACTTTTAGATTTTTGCCCCACATCCTTTCTTTATGCAAGTTAGGTGATGACTAATCCTACGAGTTTAAAGGGTTATAGGTCCTAAAAATTAAAAAAAATAAATAGCCGCCCCTCGCTTGCACTCCAAAAGGTTTGCATGCCCCCAGGTATAAAACAGAGTTTCGAGGTCTCCCTCTATTCGAGCTGACAAAACATTCGTTTTATCAGGAAGGGTCACCCTTTATTCGAGCTGACAAAACATTCGTTTTATCAGGAAGGGTACTACCTCTTACAGGTTACCCAAAGATTGTCTTATTTACGGCGTAAACAAAACACTTCTTTCGCGATGTCTACCGAGATAAACAAAGGTGAGCGACGATGCCCACCAACTCACATAACTTTGACAAAAGAATCTTATTCTAGAATAACCCCTCTTCGAATCACGGATGGGGTACAGACTAGTCATATTCTCCCGCGGAAACCTACTCTATACCCGAAGTTTTCCTGCCGAAGCAGACCAGGATGCATGCCCCCTGGGTTTCAGTCATATCCCTCCGAATTACTCGCGCTCATCGGGAGGACGGACTGGGGATTGAGACATTTCTTGCGTGAAGAGACCATTTAGGGATGGTATATGACTATTTGCTATGCGTGATCCGGGAAATGAAAGCTGGTCCACGAGCTTGACCACTCTTCCTTCGTGCGGAAAACACATTACTCTAAAGAGTGAGGAGACGATTGCTCCCATGCAATAAATATAGTCTCGTCCAAGGAGTAGGTTATAATCCAAGGGTCCTTGAACAACCATTACGTTCATTTGAACAGTCTTCCTTCTCAATGTTATGGGCACATTGGGAAGGATCCCTAAAGGTCGACTGGTTCCTTTATCAAAGCCTGTCAGATTTCTCATCTCAGGCAAAAGCGATGGCGAACCAAGCGCTTTCCAAGCAATAGAGGAAAGGATACTCACAGAAGCCCCCTCATCTATGATGGTACCAGCCATGACCATTCTATATATTTGAATGATAATTCGGAATGGTATGCTTGCTGGTAAACGGGGTCTGCCTAGTTGATTCCAATCGAAGGAGACAACTAGGTTGCTTGGAGGTGGGACCGAGTAGACGGCCGGGTATGGCTCTAACGAACTTCCCTCCTGCGGTAAGGGAATGGGTAGATTTCCCCCATGTTCGTCGGAGTCTGTGTTGATGAAGAGAATTTGGACGGTGTCATCTTTGTTCTCTTCAGTGATTATATCATTCGAAGATAAAACCTCTGAAGGCAAGACCGGGTCAACTGCCGCCTCGACCTTTTGACTTTCGTATGGTATGGATTCAGATGGTTTGTCTTCGATGATAGGCGCTTCAGCCGACCACTTGAGCGGGCTAGCTGGATTCTCAACTAGCGACGGACTCGACAAGAGTTTTTTATATCCAGGAGGAAGTCGTAACGGTGAAACCAGATGATCATCCAAAACTCTTTTCGCTTCATCTAAGAAGGGACAACGGTGGACGACATGATTGCCTTCGCACAGTTTACAGGGAAATCTAGCTTTCCCTTTTTGTCCTGGGGCTTCACTTTCGCTAGTTGACGGTGTGCTTTCAACATGATCACCAGAGGTTGATGACATCGGATTGTGCAAACAAGGAGACCAGTCCCTTAGTATCCGAGGGATGCAAGGACAATCTCTGTGAAAGTGGTCTCCTTTGCAAATGACACATGGCGATTTAGGCCTGGTCGGTGCAGTGTGTGGATTTTCGTTAGACGACACTCGTTTTCCCCCATTCGCCTTTGGCTCCTTCTTCTTCTTCTTCTCTTTCTTCTTCTTCTCCTTCTTCTCCTTAGGAACTTGACTTTTGGCTTTGCCAGCCCCATCAAGCGAAGAGGAAGGAGGAGAGGAAGAATTAGAAGAAGTAGACGGTTGGTGGGCAACTCTAGACTCGTCTAATTGCTGATTCGATTGTTCAGGAATAGTGGTGTTCTGAACGACATTGGTTGAGAAGAGCCAGACTGGAAAGCCAATTGTCAGTCCTGGAAGCGACAATGTGGCCATATGGGGTGCACCAACATCTCCCCAAGAGGAGAAGGGACTAGGAGTTCCACCAAGGGGAATTCCTTGGTTGGTAGACTCCATTTTCTCAACCTAAGATCAACGTAGGAAAAGGGGGTGAATATTCCGTTTAAAATAAATTTTAAGACGCTTTGACACAACTTGTTTTTTCAATTTTAAAGAGTCGAGAAAAAACAAAAGATGACTCTAGTCTCCTTCGATTTTTAATGAGCCTGAAGTGACAAGTGCTCAGATGGACCTTTTCCGTTAAGGAGTCTGAAAAGGAACGAAAGGGATTGCTCTGGAGGTCTAGGTAGAGGGAGTACCAAACCAATCGTAAAACTGCAGAATACTTTTTACGGTACGGCAGTCAATCTTCCCGAATGCTGTGTTCGGTGCATTGCGATCAATAGGGCGGCCGACACGGCTTCCTATGGATAAAAGGTTTTAAGCCTATAGGGGTCTGCCAATATATACTCGACGGTACGTGGGAGCACAAGTCCATACTGGCACTTATCGTCTCAAAGTGGAGGAATCACCCAACCATCAGTGAGGACAACAGTTACCAGGCTTTACGACACCGGAATACGTCTCTAGCCTAGACCTCTAAATGTTGTGCGTTAAGTTCCAAAGCGTTGTTAGATTCATTCAATTTATTTTAAGTTGATCTTTCTTAGAAGTTTGCCTTTTGGGATGACCACGAGATGTAGATGTAATTCCTAAAATGCAATCTAAAGATGATAAGCAAGCTTTTATCTCTTTTCAGCAATGAAAATCCTAGCTACAAGGGGAAAAGAAAGACACAATCTTTTCTCAAAGAGCAAAGAGCACACTGTAGATGCACTTTTCCTAAATCAAGCCAAACAGACTATCAATATGAAAATGCACATATGCATGTATTTGTTTTCACTTTCTTAATATTGATGCCTAAAAAGAAAGTTGATGTACAAATCTGAATTTGCTTTCAAGTGAAAAACACAAACAAGCTTCTTTTCGAAATCAAAAGGTAGAGAAGATTACGACACTTTATGATTTTGAAATAAACACTCGTTTCGACACTAGAAAGTGACAAATTCAAACCAAAGACAAAAGTGAAAGCATAATCGACTGTCAACAGCAAATAAACTTTCTCCTAAGATCAAAATCGACACTTACGACAGATCTAAATCCAAGGACGACAGTATGACTATTCTACTCTTTCAATGGAAAACTGTAAATGATGTAACAAACACACAAAGAACATCTACAGTCTTTTTGTACAAAGGAGGCGGAATTAAGGCAAATAAAAGGGGTTTTTAAACAGACACACACTGATCACAGGCTGCAAAATCAGAGACAAAACTGAAAAAATGAAGCAAAGAACCTCAGCTGCACAGGGCTACGCTGATCAGCGCACCTGTTACACAGAGAAACTGAATTGCAGCGCAGGTAGCCCTCTCGGGAACTGCGTTGAAATGCAGAATCTCTTCACTGTGCCTGCGCTGGGGCAGAAACGAGACTTCTATCCGGGTTCTGGGTCACGGTTTGCAGTTTAATTTATGGATTTTGGCCGAGTAAAAGCAATCAATAATGCACAATCAGAGGGTGGATTTAAAGGAGGTCTAAGAGCTATCACAAAGGGTAATCAGATCATTTGTGAATCAGCTGTTCAAATCATAAACAAATCCAGTGAATGGATTGAAGTAGCAGGTGTCTACTTTGCATTTGATAATGGCAAATGCAGTTCGATTGCCAATTCTGTGTTTATGAAACAAACACCAAGAGAAACACAAACCAACTAACTAGACACGATCCCCAGCGGAGTCGCCATTTTGTTAACGGGAAAAGTGTCTACTCAGAACGCCCCTATCCCACTAAGGTGTGACAGTACCTTAGAAACAAACAAGGAAAACTACTTTCATATTCTTCTTTATGAACTATAAACAAAGAGGAATAGGATGAACCAACCTGTGTCTCGCGCTGGTCCTTTGATCCAATCTCTCTCCTCTTTGACAGCTTCCAGCTACCTGCTCCCTTACTTGCCCAGCGTCACCAAGTTCCTGCAAGATCACAGAAGAGGAAAACTACACAAAGACATGGATTTACATTCATAAATAGCTTAGGATCAGATTTATGCTAAACATGCAAATATAACAAAACCTCATTGATACACAAGCATGTAGGAGAAACTCAAATAGTTTTATTGATATAAAAAGAAGGTCCAGGAGGAGTTACAACCGATGATTCCTGATCCAGCATCAACCCCCCAGCAAAGGAATCCCCTCTTCACCTCCAACAAAGCATAAATCACCCAATACACTGATCTCTATCTCAAAACCAACAACGATTCTCTGCAATGTACAAAATTCCAGCCTCTGGATCTCTGGGATGAGGGATCCATATATAGATGTGTGCAAAGAGGATGAGTCAGCTTATGATTTGACTAGTGGCTTCTCTCTGTCAGTTCTTGCTTCCACTTGGAGACTGAGAGCCTCTTACTCATCCTTGGTCGAACTCAGTGAGGCAAGTGTCATTGGGGAAGATTCTGGAAGCTTCCATTGTCTGTCCACCTCGCGGAATGCCACTGCCATTTGTCATTTCCCGCTCAGCGCACCCTGGTAGTGCATTTAGGTGCGTTGCAACGCACCTAGCTAGTGTACTTGGGTGCTATGCAACGCAGCTAGCTAGTGGAGCAGCTGAAATGATCCTGATTTGACTGATTCTTAGCAGTTTCTGGTGGAGAACTTCCGGGAGAAGCTGTAATTGGTTGACCTTGTTCCTCTAGGGGTAGGAACAACAATTTTAGGGACTTAGGCTCCCTTGGTTTATGGAAATTTCATGCTTAGAGTTGTAAGGCACAAAAATGTCTATAACAAAGGATAATAACTTTAAAACGCCTTCACCCTTCAAATTCAACTCTTCACGACTTTTGGAGGCGAGCTTCCGGAAATTAGTAGTGGACTCCTATATTCACTACTCCCAGGATGACCCCTCCTCTCCGGGGGAGGTTTTTTCCAAAAACTTAGTAGCATTAAAAGCCAAAACAATAATCTGGGTAAAGGAGAAACAAAGGAAAGATGAGGAAGACCTTCAAAGGATTGAATTGGCCCTCAAAGAACTCGATGAATCAACTCCCAGAGGTATGACTTTGGTTGACTCAAGGGCTTAGCTAGCTCAGCTTGAAATAGAAAGATTCAAACTACTAGGATCGCAAGAAGAGAAATGGAGGCTAAAGAGCAGAGCACTCTGGCTACAAGTTGGAGATGGAAATTCAATTTTTTTTCAACAATATGTAAGGGGCCATAAATCTATCAACATAATCTGGGCACTACAAGACCATGAGGGCAGAAAAGCAAGCTCCTTTGAGTAGTTAGCTGACATGGGGGTTAGGCACTTCTCTAATATCTATAAAGCCCCCACAGATATAACTCTTCCAAGCATCATCCGTACAGTTGAAGCCTTGCCCAGGTTTGTTGATCTGAATGAGGTGGAAAATTTAAATTCCCGAGTTACTAGAGGTGAATTAGAAGCGATTCTGAAGTGCTTTAAAAAGGATAAGAGCCCGGGCCCGAATGGATGGCCGGTTGAATTCTATAGCTCCTTCTTTGAGCTAATTGGAGATGATCTTCTTCAGACCATAGAGGAATGTAGAAGAACTGGCAGAATGCTAGATGCTTTCAACTCGACCTTCTTGGCTCTTATTCCCAAATCAGACAACCCTTCCTCTTTTGATGATTATTGACCCATACCCCTCTGTAATAGTATCTACAAAATCATCTCTAAGACAATTGCCCTTCGTACCAAGCCTATCCTCTCCCGAATGATCTCCAAGGAACAATTTGCATTCCTCAGTCAGCGCCAGATCCATGAAGCTATTGGGACAACCTAGGAAGCCCTCCATTCGATCAAAAAGCTCCATAAAAAATCCATTATTCTTAAAATTGATCTGTCCAAAGCCTTTGATCGAGCATGTTGGTCTTACCTCTGGATTACCCTCACCCACATCGGCTTTCCCCATGCCTTCATCTCCTGGATCATGGGTTGTTTCACTTCGGTCTCTTACAATATCCCATCAACGGTGCTGCCTCGTGGTCTTTTCATGTGGAACGCGAAATTAGACAAGGCTGCCCTCTTTCTCCACTGCTTTTACTGCTCATTATGGAAGGGTTTAGCAGGCTGATTTAAAAAGCAAGAGAGGATGGTTATCTGGTTGGTGTCCGGATCTCTGATATGTAATCTCTAACCCACCTTTTATTTGTAGACGATGTTCTGATTTGTTTAAATGGATCCTTTAGTGACTCATATGATTTCAAGTCCATTCTATCTCTCTTTTGCAAAGTTGTAGGTATGGAGCCTAATTTTTAGAAATCTACGATTATCATTCTAACTTGTCAGCCGCATGAAACAAGATTTTCTTGCCAACAATTTGACTATGTGCGGCAAGATTTAGATGCTAGTTTAAAATATTTGGGTTTCAGATTGAAACCAAATGGTTATCGAATAGTGGACTGGGCATGGCTCATTGCAAAGATTGAAAGCAGAATCAACATCTGGCAACAACGTTGGCTTTCTAGAGCTGGTAGGCTCACTCTGCTCAAATCGGTTCTGGAAGCAATCCTGGTTTGTTGGATGTCGCTGGCTTGGATTCCCAAAGGTATTCTAAAAAGAATCCAACAAATCTATTTTCATTTTCTCTGGAGAGGCCAAAGCACAGGGAGAACATTTGCTTGGGTTCGCCGGGATCGAATTGGTAAACCTAAAAATTTGGGAGGCTCAGGCATAAAAAACCTTCATTTCTTTGCAAAGGCACTTGCTGCAAAAATGGGCTGGCATCTCATAAGCTCTAGAAGCCTTTGGCAGGAGGTAACTTACTACAAATATATCCATCTACTCTTGGTCTTGGACTGGATCCACAACCCCTCCAATTTTACAACTAGAGCCTCTATAATTTTGAAAGCAATAACTCAGTCCCTCCCCCTCATTAAGAGAGGACTGGCATGGAAAATTGGTAAAGGGGACCAAGTGAGAATCGGCTTGGATTCTTGGAGTGGTTGTGGAAATGCTCGTATCCTCCCACGAAAACTCTGTAATTTCCTCCAGGACTCAGGTATCACCCATTTAGCGCAAATTGCAAATGAAAATCAGGACCGATGGCAGCAACATAGCTGGTTGGACCACAGGATGCTTAACATCCCAGCTTGTTGGAGAGAGGATTGGCAGTGTTTTATTGGGTCTCTTGAGGAGGCCAATGTGCGGATTAACAATCAACAATATGTCCTTATTTAGGTGCTTGATCCCCATGGCAGATACTCCCCTAAAGTAGGTTATAAGTCTTATATGGCAGTCAGGCAACTGGGCAATATCTCTTGGTGGTGGCGCCACCTTTGGAAATTAAAATCCCCTCCTAAAACCAGGCTATTTATGTGGTGCATCCTTATGGAAAAAGCCCCTACAGAGCTTAAGCTAATGCGCAGGGTGACCAACGATCCCTCCAAATGTTTCCTTTGTAAGCAACAAGAGGAAGATACAAACCATTTATTTCTCCCCTGCCCTGTGACGACTTTCTTTTAGTCAAGGATCACGACCTCCCTAAATTTGCAGATTGTCTGGTCGGGGAAAAATGGAGATGAGGCTTGGCTCAAATGGTGGACAGAAGCACAATCTCAGAAAGTCAGGAATTTGCCATTACTTATTTGTTGGGGTGTATGGATAAATAGGAACAAATCTATTTTTATGGATGCTAAGATAAATTGGGAAAACTCCTGTACAACGCTGATGGCTATTTTTAATTTGATCCCGGATGATCCTGTCAGCAAACCCCCTTGGGTCATTATTCCAGAATCTATTGACTCTAATATCCCCTGGGGTTATTTTGATGGCTCGGCTTAGGCCGAAGGCTCCCGGGGGGGGGGGGGGGGGGTCTTGCATATTGACAACCTTGTGTTCTACAAAATTCAAGTTGGCCTAGGAAGGGGTACCAACAATTATGTTGAATTGAACAATCTTAAATATCTCCTCCTATTCGCAAGAGAACTAAACTGCCGAAATATATAGATATTTGGGGACTCACAACTCACTATAAACTGGATAAACAATGTATACCACTGTCACTTGAAAACACTCAAAGATATTCTGGATGATATCATTACTCTAAAGTCTCAATTTGATTCTTTTGCATTCTTACATGTATACAGGGAAAGGAATGAGATCGCTGATTGTCTTTCCAAAGAGGCAATGCAACTGAACAGAGGACATTGACAGATTTAGGAATTCGGGGAAGGCACCTTCTACCGTTTTTACCACCAACCATTCATGGAGATGAATGGGCTCATAATTGAATGATCCCTTGATCATTCCATTTTTTATTTTTGGTTCTATGTATATAATCTTTCCACTACACATAGCTGTTTAATTTGGGACCAAACTCAGTTTTTATCCTATTTTGTTGTTACCTGGACTTCCTTGAGGTTTATTATCAACTACATCATGAAGGGTTTTTTAAAGCTTATATATACTACTTGGTTTGCTCCTCAGAGATTACATATCATACATGCAACATTATACAACATGTAATTTTATTATCATATTAATGAAAATTACGCTTTTTTCCATGGAAAAAAAGTCAAGCAAAAGCATATACAACAAGTTGATGATTTACAACGAGAATTCCACATTCTCATGAAACAATTCGTCACATCTCCCTTTCATATTTGGAGACAAAATCAATTCTTCCATGTCAATATAATGTACATGTAACAATCAATCGGCAACACAAACCGACACTCATGCATGTGCAAATGATCAACATTCTCAAATTTGTAGTTGCAAATAGCCACCGTTGTTGCATCTAAGTGAGTCAACATAACTCGACTTTTCCAACATCTTGCTTCATGCAATAAGCAACATACTTTCAAGAGAAAATAAATGCATCCAAATAACAAGGAAATGCATCAATAAGGCAAAATTTGCATCAATTATCAAAAGAAATGCAAGTCCTTAATTGGTTAAGAAATCTAACCATCTCTTTCCAAACCAATTCAATGTTGCTTCTTTCAAATGCACTTCATCATGTGCATCATCTTGACACACATCAATTATGGAATCCTCTTTTCCATTCTTGCCAAATCCTCTCTCCACCTTCTTCAAATGTCGTGGATGACTTGTTGGATGCAAAGTCCAACACTTGTCTACAAGATGACCTTGCTTATCGCAATGAGTGCAAATTTAATAATTGCATCTTCTTTTCAACATGGTTTCCATTATCCAACAGACCTTTGGCTTTTTGTCTCTTTTGTTTTGAAAGTTTCTTGTGTATGGCTATCATCTTCCAACACCTTGAAGCAGTATGGTTATTCAAACCACAAAAGGAACATGTAAATTTTCTCCAAATATTATGTGAAGATTTACCATGTTTATCATAATCAAAAGAAACTTGATTAAAGGCAGATTTATACCTTGCACATTCACCTTTGTCGCCTTCTTGAGGAGGTGAATTGGATGAGGTAGTGGCTCTCTTCGGAATACCAACAATGGTTTCAATGACCTTAGATATTTCAACATCCTCTTGTTTGCCATTTTCACTAGTTGCATGCTTATGAGCATCTTCTTGAAAAGTGGGTATAAAACTTTTGCATTCCTCATGAACACAAACTTCACATTCTTGAGGTAATGAACATTTAATGAAAGCCCTTGTTGGAACACCTTCATGCGCTTCCCTAGCTTTGGAGCATTCTCCATCATGTTTTCCATAACCAAGACCCAAATACCTAGGCCTTCCTCAACAACAATTGACTCAACTATGCCTTGTGCATGTTTGCCTAACCCTTTACCTTCATATCCCATCTTCATCAATAATTTGGACCCTATTCCTCTAGTGTGTCTTTCAAAAGCACCAAAACATTGATTTTGAGAGGAAATTGAAGATAAATTTGAATTGCATACCTCATTTTCATGCACATACTTGGCTAGGGTTTCTTTGGCATCATGGAGTTGAATTTCCATCTCATGCATCTTTTCAAGAAGCTCTTGCTTCTCCTCCTTCATGGTCATCAACTTCTCTTGAAGTATAGTGTTCTCCTTCCTATCTTCATACATCTCTTGCACCCTATCTCTCATGATGATAAGCTCTTGCAACATCTCTTCATCAAAGAGTCTTGCTAAGGAAGATGGATTAGAAACATCACTTATTGAAGCTGCCATCACACTTGTAATGCATCAAAAAGATTCACAAAGCCAAAAGGTTTCTCAACAAAGAATCATCTCCCTTCTCCAGCTTAGACACATAAACTTTCACACAATTAAATTCTCCTTGCACAAATACAAAACCAATAGCTAATTTTATAACTAACCTTCGCAAACCATCTCAAGGTTAAATTGAGCTAACAATGTTCTGATACCAACTTGATTTGAATGTTGGGAAAACTTGTTAATTCTATGCAAGCTCCCTCATCAGTATTAAAAAAGTGTGTTTAGGATAATCTCAAATTAACCAAAATGTGAAGGATTATGTGTCAAGTATTGATTGTCTTTTATGAGCAATTCATGAGATTAAGCTGCTTAAAACACATATACAATGATTAAATTGCAAAGAAATAAAACACAACAAAATCATAACACAAAGCTGATAAAGGAGTTCACCCCTCCTGGGCTACATCTCCTTAGACCTGATTCAATGGCTAGGCCCTCTTTGGATTAATGGTCAATTCTATGATTATATGCACCTACAATGCTCCAATGGATTTGCAACATGCTCCATTGGATTTAGAAGACCCAAAAACCCCAAAAATGACTTTCCAAGCTTTGTAATTGGACTTCAGCTGATCTAGGCTTGATCTCCTCTCCTGGTGGCCCTAGGCTTCCTTAAACTTCAATGTAGAAAAATCACATACAGGAGTTCCTTTCTTCCTCTAAAACCTATTCCATTGTGTTCAAAGCATCCAAATCATCTAGAAATGACTATTTCTGAGCCAAAATTGGTCGAAAACTGGCAAAGTTATGGCTTCTTCATTTTTTCCTAAGAAATCTCCACTAAATCTGAAAAAACTCCAGTAACTCCGCCAAATTTGGAGTTAGCTCTCGATTTTTCAGATCTGCCAAACTAATATGCACTTAATAAACTGTTAAGCATGGTTTAATTAATGCTAGTCTCCGGTTAGCGCATAATCCGTGTGGTTAGGATTTAATGCTAGTGGTCAAACCAACATTGGTCACATGCACATGGTTACCCAGCAGTTAGGATAACCTGGAGGTTACGTAACTGCTGGTCGCCAGTTTGCAAACTGGTCACATGTGGAGTGAATGCTAGCGGTTAATGCTAGTGGTTAACTCCAAACTTTATGCATTTAACATTTAAATTTAACTTGTGCTCCATGATTGTTAAGTCCAATGGTTGTGGTGTAGCAGTAATGCTTGGCACTTGTGTAGGCGAGGTCGCAGGTTTGACTCCCTGGCCTGCGAAACAAACTTTTGATTGACCTTTGAGAGGGCACGTGGCGGCCTACGGGCTTGCCACATGTCACCCTCTCATTGGTCCACCCAAATGCATTTTGACCAATCCCATACATGCACTTGTCACGATCTGGTTGGTCCACTTGTGGGAATATTCTTTTTGCTGACTGGGCTGTACGGATGCCTAGTCAGGTCCAAGTCACCAAATTTGCATGTTTGACAAAACAAACAACAGGCTCTAACTTTCTCATACGAACTCTGTTTTGAGTGAAACAAGTTGCCTTGGGATCATATCACCGAGACGGGACGTTTTCATTTAGGTTTTGATTGATTCTAAGCAGTTTCATTTTTGAGAAATTTTTTTCCCTTAATCCAAATCTCGATCAAGAGGGTTGTAATAAATAGAGTCCTCAGCCACTGTATTTCAACATTAACATGAGATAGTAAAAAGGTGAAATGAGAGAAATAAGGGGAGCTAATGTAAAGATTCAAGCTTTCATAGTATTGGGTATCAATCTTTGTTTAAAAGTTGAGGTAAGTCTGAACCACCATAGGTACTGTATGCTACTCACATAAATGAGTAAATGTTAAGGATGACAGGCACTGTATGCATAAAGATAACAAAAGTAATTTTGTGGTCTCGTACATGTACTATCTTCTATTTAGCAGTGAAGACAAATCCATTTATCAGCCATAAACATAACAACTACCTTAACATTGTTTTAAGGAAGAAATACAAAATTGGAAAGAGGTTACAAAAGGGAAAACTTACTGCACATTAACATGTTTGGAATCAATCAGGAAAATATCATTTATCTCAGAGAAGTCAATAACCAGTCCATACATTCAGCAATGATATTAGTGAAATCCGATGAATACAACAAATTAAACCAAAATGGCATCACATAATTCAACCCTTACGGGTTAGAATATCCTGAACCAGCCCAGAACCATCCCCCCCAGAACGTAGTCTTGCATCTGCCTATTTATAGGAAGAAGGGGAAGGTTTTATAATCATGACACAATAGAAAATATCCCCGAGCTGAGTCTCAGCTGTCTTGGCCAGGGTGAAAGATTATTGCCCCCAAAAAGATTACAACGGGATCCCATCCCTTTCTTGAAGAAATCAAACATTAATACATAGAGAAAGAAGATAGAGAGAGGAAGGAGGAGGTGTCCCTTTTTCATTTCAGTGGAGGCCTCTTGTCAAGCCACGTCCCTGCTATCATAGACTCTTTTCAGCTGTTTGAGGTGGTTCATTTATACATCAACCGAATTAAGTCAATTCAGCCATTAAAATGCTTTCGACGCCAATATATTGCAGGTCGTCTTTACATAAATCTGCCCATACTCCTTGTTAAACGCCTAACTGCCAACCCATCAATCTTTCAAAACTCTTTGTACATTGCTATCAGTGCATCACGACGTGGGATTTTAATTCATTTAAAAAAGTCGAACAGGCTAGCGTTTAATTAACTCTTAGGCCCCCTTTATTACAACCTCTCTTATGAATTTCCTCATATGGCCATAAGCGAAGACCGAGGGCTCATCTTAAAAGAACTTAAGGCCTTGACTTGCTTTGTGGGGCCCTTTTTATTTATAACACATAAGTCCCTCATCGGCCGATTTCCTGAACCCGAAATCTTTGTAAATCACAGCTTATGAAATATCACAGGCTCTTCCTTATCGCATCACAATCGTCAATAAGCCTGAAACCAGGATCTGTTGATCGCTGATAACCTTCTAATGTCATCATTGCCACATGTCACCCTGTGAGTGGTGCCACATGGCACCTAGAAACAGCCCCATTGGACCCCTGAAAATGCCAAAATTGAATGACACATGTCCACCACCACATCATCATCTGTACTTGCCACATCATTGCTGACATCATTTTCCACATCAGCTCTGAGGACCAATCAGAAGCTGCCACATGGCCCCCTAGAGGAGAGAGAAAGAGGTCGGTTGGGCCTTGGTTTTGCATGCTTTTCCTTTGTATTTAAAAATCGGCCCTCCTCGGCGATTTTGGTCCATATCGCAATGTCGACCCCCCTTCGCTGTTTTGGGACCCAAACCATTACAATCATCGATAAGTGTTGGGCCTTAACCCACCGATTGCGATAAATACACCGCCCGGCCGAAATGCGATAATGAAACACTTGAGGACCATAATATCAGCCTTCGGCGCTGATAATCGCCGATAAATTGCTCTGCCTAGACCTGAGACCCCGCCGATATTCGAAAATGCGATATGTGTGATGTGCCCGGACCCTCCGAAGTGGATATGTGATTGCAACAAACTATCCCAAGTCCCAATTGTGATTTTTCTTCAACACTTAGCCATTTTTTTGGGTTTTCTGAGCTTTCTAAAGGGATTCTTCAACATGCCCTAACTTCTGATCCAGGAACCCTTTTTTGGACTTCTATATACCACTAGAAAGATCTTCTGAGCACTACGCACTGGAGAGGGTCTAGTTTGGCTCTAACAACTTTTGTGGCTCAAAATTTGGCATCAAACATCACTATTATTTGGCTTCTGAAGCCACTGGTGACTGAAAAAGCAGTGAGTGAAAACAAGTGACATTATTTTTCTATTCAAAAAATATTTTATTTTTATTTTAAGAGGCACAAACTCACATACTTACACATCCCCTTCACACTGGGTTGTAGAAAGATCCATCTGACTTCGAATCTATCATGCGCCGAGAGGGATCAAATCCCTTGAGGTGCAAACCTTCTTTTTTAGAGTGTGGGTTGTAGAAAGATTCATCTAACTCTGAATCTATCATGAGTCGAGAGGGATCAAATCCCTTGAGGTGCAAACCTTCTTTTTAGAGTGTAGAATTTGAGGAAAGGTTTGCACCTCTAGATTTGATCTCTTTATGTCTTTCTTCTTCCCTCCCTATCTCTTCCTCTCTCTCCTCTTCTCTCTCATTTTCTCTCCCTTTCTCTCACTCCCTCTATCTCTCCACCTCTATCACTCTGTGTTTTTTTTTCTTCCCTCCCATATATATTTAGAATTAATATATATCATGATATATTAATATAAATTATAATATAACAAATTTAATATTATGTTAAATTTAATATTGTAGTAATTCGAAGTTATTGATGTTTTTCACATGGCATGATAACAAAATTTTCAAATATTACAAAGTCAAAATATTAATGTCTTTATATATTTTAACATATCCATAGGATATTGGTTTCCTTTTAAAGATTCATTTTACAAATATTTAATTAAAAAAAATATTAAAAGATTTTGGAGCAAGATTTTTGATTCTTTGTGTTGAATTAACCTTTTTACTTTGATTTAAGAAATGGTATTGGCTTTAGTAAAGAGTAAAGATGTTTAAAATTTTACCTTATTTGGAATTTTAATGTGGTAAATTTTTTTTGTTGAAGGTAAATTTATGATCCATTCAAATTCAATGTATATGATAAAAAACTATTAAAAGCATATATATATATATATATATATATATATGTTTAGGGACAATATTCATTTTTTCTATTTTATATTGGGTTGTAAAATGGGTCTCACGCAATGAATCTCTAGACTCGATAAAAAGTTAATTATGTATCAAAATCGTAACTTTGACTCTGGAATTCTAGGAAGAGATTAATTATTCACTGAAATTAGAACTTTATTATAATTTTGTTTAGAAAAAATTATATAGTTGAATAAATGAATAAATATTTAAAATTTAAAAATAGTTTTATTTAATTTTTTTCAATCAATTTTATTTAAAATTGGTTTGATATTTAAAAATGATTTTTTAATAAGAAACGGTTTTTATTGTTGAATTGAACATGCAGCCATGATTTGATTCTTCAACTCGTTTTGAGGATGAACCACAGTCGTTGGTTTGTATCATTATGTGATTTGCGCCGATTTTTTTTTTCTCATAAAATGTTTTTTATATTTTATATAAGAATAATATATGTTTTCATATTTAAATAAATACTTAAATATTAAAGTTCAAAATCATTTAAAAAATATTCATTATACATTTAGCATATCACAAAATTTAGTAAAAAGGATAACAACATTTCTCTCCAACATTCAAAATAAACTTATATGAAATTTTTAAAAAATTTATAATAATTACAAACAATAATTATTAAAATTGTATAAATACAACATACTAACTTTTTTTCATTTTTAAGGTCACAGCGAAGCCAGACACCAAATTGGTGTATGAAACCCCCTACTCTACTCCCCTTTGGTTTTGAACCTATGACCTCTTAGAAGGAAGCACATGTTCTTAACCATCAGGCCCACAAGCTATATAGAATCAAAAATTAGTTTAAACAACACAAATCAAGATTTAACTACAAATTTTTCACCAAATCTTAACCAAAAACTTTTAAAAACCCCTGTTTTCATAAAATGTGAATAATCATTTTCAAAAAGATTCCCTTTGTGAATATTCTGGTGTGGGCTTTTATGTCTTCATGCACGCACCACAACCAATACTTTACGTGATGTCAGGAAAGTTTGCACGCGCAAGATTATCAGTAGGAATTTTCGTATTACCTTTACTAGCTTGTGATTGCTTATAGATATCTTTGTTCCTGATCATTGGTTACTCTCGTGCAGTGGAGAATATACTTTTAATTGTTCCCGATCATTGGTCCCTCTCATACAGTGGAGAATATACTTTAATTACGAAGTTCATTTTTTTACTCTTTAATTCTTTCATTATTATTTTGCATATGGTGCCCTCATAGGTTCTATTGGGTTGATGTGATATATGCATTGGTGATAGTGTTGAAAATAAGGGTCATTTAGTCAACAAATCTAAAGCATTTTCGAGTTTGAATTTATGAGTTTTTCTAATATAATTTGAATTTATGAGTTTCTCAAATACAGTGATCATGATTATAATCTAATTTTAAAGTCACATTAAATTGATATATGAGATTTTATTGTTTATGGGACAAGGAATTCATAGTGTTATGATTACTTAAGCATGAACAACTTATTCCTTTGGATTTGAACATGTTATTTTTTAAGAGGAAACACATGTCTTTAACATTAGGTCATTCAAGTTGTACATACTTATAAAGCTTACCATTTTGTATGGGTGAAGGGTCTTAAAAGCTTGAGAATTTTACTTGGAAGTGTTCTTGCATCCCAAATTTATGTTGAAAACCCTAATTGGTTTTTAAAGTTTTCTCGTTCTAAGATTTGAGTTGATTAGGCAATTTTTTAAAAGTAAATCACACTTGTAAGTATCATTTGGGATTGTATCAAGTAAGACTCAAAACTCAGTTAGGCTTGGGTTTAATTATGCTCCAAGAAGTATTAAAAACTTGTTTGACATTATGTTTTTGGGACAACTAGCAGTGTACCGAACCGCTACGAAAATTTATGTGTTAATATGCACCCAACGATGAATTGACCATCCTTCAAAACTCATATAAACTGCGTTTTTCAATTTTGACCATAAGTTACTTTTCAATGACACCAAGGAAGCATGCAACTCATAATTATGGAAATAAGTGTTCAAATCCCTGATACATTCATACAATATGTTAGAGTGTGTGTGATCTTAACACTTGCTTGTGAATTGAATCGTGGATCTCAAATTCCATGGATTAATTACTAAACTTGGCATTGGTATTACATGAGAGGGTTACCGAGTCATTGTTGTTTATGTATTTTAGAGGTTAGGAAGATTTAACACACCTTCATAGTTAAGTTCTACACTGATCAATAACCAATTTCAATCTACATTTCTCGGCAAGTCTTCAATTACCATTGCAAATAAGCTTCTCACTTTCAATTTTGATTTCACCTCAAATTTGACCATGGAGTGAGTTGTACTAGAACTTGCATAAGAGTTAGAACAAATTAGAATTGTCTTTCAAAAATAGTTTCAAAATTTTGCATGTCATTTTACCTACATCCCCACCCCCACATTCTGCAACCAACACTAAGTGTCAAGCCTAATTGTCAAGTTCTTTTTTCTTTTCTAAATTTCCACATTTTAGCATTCCACATGCAACAAGTGGAATGTGAAAAGCCTTGTTACCCTTTTCAACCATGGTTGAGTCCTTGCATTCCTACATCTTCCCATCCCCATATGCAAAGCATTGAGTTTCTTTATTCCAATATATCATATCTCATATACTCATATCATGTGCTTTACATTCCTCATGTCAAAGTATGATTAGAAAGGATTCACTTACAAATGACGTGAAAAGGAATTAGAGAAGAATGCAGAAACCTTTCACTCCAAATCCTTTCATGTCATTTATTGAATTTTTTTATTTTCGTTGAAATTTTCATAAGTTATCTAAAATCATAAAGATTGGGTTATTTAGTTGTTTTTTTTTGTGTCTTCATTCCTTAAGCTTTATTTCAAAATACTCCCATATTGCTTCAGTTTGTAATGCCATAGAGCGCAAGGGAACATTAATAACATTTATCTATTATTAGAACTAAAATGACCTTAAATATGTTATTGAGCTTTCTCAAATCATTCCCTTTCAAGCATACCATGAAACTCGATTAGAATTCCTTATAGTGAACAACCCCTAAAATCAGTTCAATCTAATTGCATGATTTTTCACACTAGATTTGATGAGGTGTGGTTCTTTAATTGTTGATGTACATATACAAATTTCACCAAAGGGAAAAGCCAAGAAAATAGAGGAAGAGGAGAGGCCTAATATTGATAGTGAAAAGGTCTAAGAATGAATTGAATAAACAAAAATAAGTAGAGGAAAAATTTAGAGAATAAAACAAGAAAATGTTGATTTTTTGTGTAGCATTGAGAGGTATTCTTGCCTTGTTAAAGGAAATCTCCAAGTTGTCCTATGAGAAATTAAATAAAAATTATTTTCTTAGTTGGAGCATCATGTTGGCTCAAAAGGACAAGTTAACCCCACCATGAAAGGGTGTGTCCTTTGAGCAAATTCACACCCACTCAATCAGTATATATACAAGTTGTGACACTTCATTTTGCTCAATTCATTCACCACAGTTTCTCTTCCTAAAGTTGTCACACGTGTTGTTGTAACTTATTCTTATTTTTATCCTAGTTGTTTTTTACTTTTTCCTTTATGTTAAAAAAAGAAATAGAAAAGAGAATAAAAATAAGAAAAAATAAAGAAATAAAGAAATGAAAAGAAAAATGAGAAAAAAGAAATAAATAAATAAAAATATCAAAAGAAAAGAATGAAAAAGGGATATAAAAAATACATACATATGAAAAAAATAGAATAAAAAATATGAAGTTGTGTGCTAGTTCAAATGTCCAATTGTTTTATATTGTTATTATTTAGTCCTTTATAGTTTTCCAAAGGATTATTTTATTTTGTAAATAAAAAAGATTTGACGCTTTGTCGCCTAGTTATAAAGTTCAATTGGAAAGCGACGGATAAGATTATCCCCACCTAGATCAACGACGAAGGATGAGTCCACGACCCCCCCCTCACTTTTGTAAGTTTACGAGGTGGGGAGGGGGGGTCCGAAAAGTTGATTCCTTGAAACCGTCAAACCATACGTGGTAGTTTCATGATGAGTTCAGGACCCCCCCCTCCAATACCTCTAACCACCCACCCCCCACCCCCCCCGAATACCACTTACCATTCCCGCCTCCACTCTCACCCCCGCTCATACCCCACCACTTGTTCTCCGTAATTGGCTCCTACCAAATAACCATTAAATCATTAATTCCTCCTGCTAAACGTCCATGTAACCGTTAGATCATTTAATCCTTCCCGTCAACGTCTAAATTTATTAATTAGACGTGCCTAAAAATGGTATAATATGTTTATTTGTTTGAACCTCTTCTTTTAAAAGAACACACATTACCCTGCATCCTCTTCTTTCACCAGTTCTTCTTTCAGCAGTGTAGGTGCAACCCTAAATTCCACAATCGCGCAACCATCTTCCTATGCCAGTAATTGCCATAACCTGGTAATTCGCCACCCTAGCCTGTAATTTGTTGTTCACGATGTATTTTCACAAAGGCAAGTTGAAACTAGTTGTAGAAAGCCCCACATTTCCCTCTGTTATTAACCTAGATGAGCTCCCTTTGGTTGATACTCAATACAAAATCTCAGAAACCCAGTGCGAGTTCGATCTGTATGAACTCCACAACTAGGAAAACTAGAAATTCCTACATGTTAGTGATGAATTGAGTATTTGGGAGTCTTTCTTGCCTCAATTTGTCTTTCCCAAAACTCATACCTTCCCAGAATTTGTCACCTGGTGCCATCTCAAGTATCTTCCTAGTCAGAGGGTTGTAATTGCCCAAAACAATGAAGTTTTATTTTCCATTACACTTGAACCAATATTCCAAGCACTCCAAATCAATTTCCAAGCTCCTCTGCACCCCTTTTCTACTGATTCCATCATGGAGATCTATGAGAAACTCACATTTCCTCAACGAGCTTGTATCTTTGAGTCATTCCTACCTAAAAATTTCGAGTTACCTAGAACTAATCCACCTTATTCCACTTCAATTTTTCTAGAAATGTTAAGGCAGGTTATTTCCATGGTCGCCTGTTTGTTAGGTTATCCTATCGATTAGTGGGCAGATGAAATAATATTGGGATTTTTATCAATGTTCTCCGTAGGTAATAAGCCCTTGTTGATTTTCAATTACAATCAATTTTTGTCAGACTTTATTCATTATCGGTTTCTAAAGTTTTCTGCTGAAGGTACATTTAAACGTCAATCAGTTCTTGTGTATTTACTTTTATTTCATCAAGTAGAAAGGTTTAAATTCCCATTGCAGAAGTTAGATGCACAAGGAAAACCTCAACCAGTCATTCACTAGACTTCCTTGGTAAGGAAGAATATAGAAGAGTATTCCTTCAATGACTTTGTAAACCAAATTTTGCATATGTCATTATGTTTTCTCAGCAATGATGTAGTACCAAGGATTTCACTTGAAATTAGAAGAATTATGCACCTTACAGAACAAGCCAAAGTTGGAGACTAGTACCTTTACCAAAATTATACAGAGATTAGAATATATGGATGTGAATCCCCTCCCTACAGGTTACTGGTATGTGTGCCAATAAGGATCTTTACCTTAGAATACATCAGACAAATGATGAATATGGACGATTTTAATTTTGTATCCAGGAAACAGAAAGCACAATTCAAGCTAAAGGCACAAATTGGCCCTTTCATTGTCAATACCAAAGCAACATCAAAGGAGGTAGATAATTTGTTAAAGCAGATGAAATTCAAGTTGAGTTTTACTTGGTCCTATGATCCCTTAGGAATTATTTCAAGGTTGAGAGTCGAGTAGAAAACAACACCTTATATACATACAACCAAGCTAGAGATATAACAATGTACAAATCAAGAAGAATGGTAGGAAAATACATTACAGAAAGTTGAAGAAAAAATTGTTAGTCAGACATCTTCACAGACTCCAGTTCCTCAAGGAAAAGAAACTAAAAGATCAAGAGAATATTATGAAACCAGTTCACAAAAAGATAGAAAATATAGATCAATGACTTAAAAATCAGCCTCTTCGAGGGGAGACCTCCTTTACATTACACAAATGAACAATTCTTGGATGATACAAATGAAAAGACCTCCTTTCTATATATAGGAGTCTAAGGGGTCATAAAATAATCAGAGCCAACATAACAATAATAATGTAAGGGCACAACAATAACAATAGTGGGCTTCTATGGGGCACAATAATAACAATATGGGGACTACATGGGCACAAAGATATAATAAGGGGGTTGCACTAATAATAATAAGGGGTTACACTAATAATAATAAGGGGTTACACCAGTAGTATAGGGATGTAACATACCCCTCTCCTTCAAAAATTGTTGTCCTCAAAGCTTGAGTAGTTCTGGATGCTTCTATATAAAATTCTTGTCCTCCCATGTGGAATCTTTAGCAGGTAAGTTATTCCACTTGATGAGATACTATGAAATTGATCAATTTCGTAGTTTTCAAGTTCTTTTTTCCGTGACTGCTTCGGGTTCCAATATGATTTTTCCTTCCTTGTCAAGTTTCAACAATATTGCTTGAATTGGGAGCTTGTCACCTATAACCTTCTTTAAGCATGAAACATGGAAAACTGGGGGCACTCGGGAAGATGCAGGAATCTCCAATTTGTATGCCATAGTACCAATCTTTTGCAGCACCTTGTAAGGACCATAGTACTTTGGTGATAATTTATTATCCTTCTTAGCTTGCTTGAGGGAAATTTATTTGTATGGTTATATTCGTAAAAATACCCAGTCACCTATATCAAAACTTCTTTCGTTGCGATGTTGATCTGCCTGTTGTTTCATTCGATTCTGCATGAAAGTGAGGTTATCCTTTTTCTTCTTGATATGTCCTTCTATCTTGAGAGTTTGAGGAGTGGTAATTCCTTCCAATGCATTACAATATATGGTTAGATTCATTTCTTCTTTTTCTGGGGTTGGTTCCTGGTGTATCCTCTTCTTTTGATGTTTCTTTATCCTTTTCTTCCTCCTCTTCACAATCAATGTAAAATAATTTCTTCTCAGCACACTTATGACTGTTAGTGTATTTGCTATCACAACTGTAACAAAGGTTGTTTTCTCCTTTTTCTTCCAATTGTTGTGGTGTCAACCTTGTAGGTTGTGGAAGGCTAGGAGCAACAACACTTCCATCTTTATAATTGTGAGTGGTAGGATTTCTTGTTGCCATAATTTTGCTTTCAATTTTTCTTTCCAGCTTGAATGCCTTCTCCAATGAATCAGGTTCCCAAAGACGAACCTCATGTTGAATGTTATCCTTTAAAGCCCCTATGAAGACATCAATCCTCTACTTCTCTAGAATATCATTTACCCTTATATTCAATTTTTGGAAGTCCTCAATGTGCTTTGCCATTGAACCCTTTTGTTTCAGATTTATCAATTGACTAAAGAAGGTGTTGCTCTTTGTATCCTCATAATGTGTCATTTCCTCCGTGAAAATTGACCAATTGACAAGTGGTTTACGAGAACAAAGCCCTTTATACCATAAAAATTGATTCAGTTCTAAATATAAATATGCAATACGTACCTTTTGTAACAACTGCACATCATGTAGATCAAAATATTTCTCCATCTATAGTATCCATGTTATGGGATCCTTGCCATCAAACTTCTTCATATTGATATTTGGAATATGGCGGGTCTTCAATCCAATTTTAGATTCTATGAAATCATGATTAACATTTATTTTTTTCTCATCATGATTTTCCTCTACTACATTTTCATCATTAGGAGGCCTTTCTTGTAGCAGCTTTGTCCCACCTTCCTTCAAACCTTCCATGTCTTTCTTCAAATATTCCATGCCTTTCTTCAAATCTACTTCCATACCATCAATATTAGCTTCCATGGCACATATAAAACTATTTATCTTAGCTTCGATCACATTCTTCAAATCATCCATCCAATTTTGCTTACTAGGTGTTTCTATTTTCTTGATTCGAGTCATTATTTTTCTTGCTTTTAGGAGCTCGATATTTAAACGACTATAACTCTGTAATTTCAGATCTTCAAGTTCTGAAATTTTGGCCTATGGTAGCCCTCTGAGTCCTCTTTCTAACCCCACCAGTCTGATCAATATTGGATTCTTCAATAAAGAGTTATGCCAAATCTCCTATGATGACTTGATTATAGACTGGTTCAATAGAGAGAACTTGTACGACCTGCCACGTGTCATTGTTTTGACCTTCGGACCTGAAAATGACATACAAAAAACTAAAGTTCATCCTATTTCTGAAACTTCTTACGAAATTTCAATCCGATGTTCAGAGATAAATTTATGACGATTCTCCCCAAGTCACCTGTTTGGGATGTAATTCAGGAGCTCACCAAAACCCTAAATGTCTTGGACCGCATCTCCGAAAATATAAACAAATAAGATCTAAAATTCAGGCCCGAGCTTCACCAAGATTTCATCTCAAATGGGTTTTAATTTTAGAGTCATAACTTTCGTAGAAAAAAAAATTATAACCAAAATTCCACGATGGCCTATTTGAGATGGAATTCTGGAGCTTGCAAAAACCCTAACTTCCTCAGATCATATCTCCCAAAATATAGCGAGACAAGATCTTAAATTTGGACGTGAGGTTTAGAATGATTTTGGTTCAAATGGGTTTTTTTTAGCTTCTGAAACATCGTAGAGAAAAAGTGGTAGAGAAAATGGCACAATGACCTGTTTGGAGCAATGAAACCCTAGAATCCAAAGCTCAGATACTAATAACAATAAGGGGTTACACTAGTAGTATAGGGACCTAACAAATAAATTATGCCTCATATAGACTTAGAATCTCAAGCTACAGGTTTCACAGTTTTCAAAAGGAGAAAGAACACAAACACTCATGAAGAGTCCTTAGAAGGAAAGACTTCATAGGAGTAGGCTATAGTGGTGCTATCAAGTTTTCCTACTACTTCATTTCCACAAATTGAAGAGATAATAGATTCTCCTATGTCATCTATATCTCAGCATACATCGCAAAAAAATATTTTTGCTAGATACAGAGAAATTAAAAGGAAGAATGAAGCATTAAAGGCTACTACTTATTCATAATTTTGGAAGTAGTCCTCAACCACCCAACATCGACTTTTGTTTGCAGTTGATACTGAAAAGGGATATCTTTAATTCAATTTCTTGGAATCTAACGTTCTAGACCCTATAAGTGCAGAAGATTATAAAACATCTATTTTTTCTTTTGATACTAAATGTAGAAATTCTCACTGTAGATTAATCTGATTATGCAATGTACTAAAGCAAAATACTTAATCTACTTCTACATTCAAACTTGCATAAGCTTAATCGATTTTGAGCAAGATCAAACAAAACACATATAACAAAGAAGAAGAATTAATCACACAAGAAACACAGAAGAATACTTTGGGGAAGGATCAACTAAAAACCCTGCTATCTATATTATCATACAAGTGGAAATATCTCAGGATTACACAAAGCTTTAGCTTTCACATCTATCCAGCTCTTAGTACAATCCCTCTCACTGCTCATAGAAAAACTAGACAACTCATATGCCTTCTCCTCTGACCTCCAAGCCTCCTATTTCCTTGCGCTCCTCTGGGATGATTCACCTTCAACCAAGTGGAACATTGCTCTTACACACTTTAAAACTGCGCAATCCTCAAGGAATGAATTTCTTCTGCATGCAAGAGATTTTCTCATAGGAAAATTCTTACAACTGATAGTACACTGTCCCTGCCTTTAATCTCAACTGGGTCTTTTTCTGAACTGACATGCATGAGTTATTTATGAGAGAATATTCAATTATTTGGAGTATACTAGTTGCATGCATGCATGCATTCACTGACTGAACTCACAATTAGTTCCCCAAACTGTTTGGAACTAATCTAATTAGACTTAAATCAGTTAACTGAGCTAACTAATTACAACTCAATACAACTCATTCTTATCTCCTTAATTAAGGGATAACTTCCTCAATCAAAGGGATAACTTTTGCATGACTTCCAAAAGACTTCATGTTTGAATTTATCCAACTAATTAACTCAAGATGAATTAATTAATTATTTTCAAACAACTCGTGAGACTAGATTCAAATTTTAATTCTCAATTTTAATTCAAGGACAAATTAAAATTGGAATATATCCTAAAAAGCTATCTATAGCAGTGCTATTTTTAGCATTCCTTGTTGCTATTTTCAACACTCCCTCTCAACAAGAAAGCTATTATCTGCCACCCCAATCCTGCCTCTATGGAACTCGAATTTACACTTTGACAATGCCTTAGTCAAAATGTTACAATCTTGCTCCTCAGTTGAAATATACTGCAGCAACATGATCCTCCTCGCCACATAGTCTCTGAGATGATGATACTGAATGTCGATATGCTTGGACCTATCATGAAATACTGGATTCTCAGAGAGGTTGATACATCTCTGATTATCACAATAGATCACAGTTGGATCCATCCTCTGATCAAACAAACCAACTAGAATTTTTCGCATCCAAATGGCCTCACATGCTGCCTGACTTGCAGCCATGTATTCAGCCTCTGCTGAGTTGAGTGCAACTGACCTCTGTTTCCTGTTGTACGAAGAAACTGCAGCTAAAATAAGGTTGAAAATTCCTCCTGATGTGCTCTTCCAATCTGATGGACCCCCTGCCCAGTTTGCATTTGTGAAGCCCTGTAGCTTCACTCCCTCTGACCATCTGTACCATAATCCATACTGAGATGTGCCTCTGAGGTATCTCAATATGTGCTTAGCTGCCTTCCAAAACAACTTGGTAGGCTGAACCATATCTTGACTCAACTGGTTCACCGCATAACACAAATCTGGTCATGTGTTCACTAAGTACATCAGTGAACCCACAAACTGCCGATGCAGAGTAGCTTCTATTACTTCACCTGAAGTAGCATCCTCCTTTCTCCAATTAACTGCTAGAGGAGTTTGCATGGGCTTACACTTCTCCATGTGGAATATCTTGAGTATCTCATTGGCATACTTGCCTTGAGACACAAACAACTCCCCATCCTTCTGCCACACTTCCATGCCAAGGAAGTAGTGCATGAGACCCATGTCTTTCATCTCGAATTCTCTTGCAAGGTCCTCCTTGCAAGACATGATCAACTGATCATCACCTATCAATATGAGATCATCAACATAAAGAACAATGATCAACTGCTTACCTTCTACCATGATGTGGTATAGGTTTGCATCCGCTTCACTCTTTGTGAAGCCCAACCTGGTGAAGTAGTTGTTGATCCTGGTATACCAAGCACAAGGTGCTTGCTTCAGCCCGTACAAAGCTCTCTTGAGTCAGCACACATGCGACTCACGATTGAAGGTATCAAAACCTTCCGGCTACTCTATGTACACCTCTTCCTCAATCTTGCCATTGAGGAATGCAGTCTTTACATCCATCTGATGGATCTTCCAACCCATCTGTGGTGATAGTGCCAACATCGATCTGATAGATGACTACCTTGCTACAGGAAAAAAAGTCTCATCATAGTCGATCCCCTCGACTTGTGAGAAACCTTATGTTTCTCCACACTACCATCAACAACTTGCTTTACCTTGTAAAGCCAACAGAAACTGACAACCGACTAGTTATCCGGTCTTGGAACCACATCCCAAACACTATTCCGAACTATGGAGTCATACTCCTCCACCATAGCATCAACCCAAATCGGCTGCTGCACTGCTTCCTCAAAGGAAGATGGCTCGGTCTCAACACATTCCCCAACAAGGGCCATGTATCCAGTGTACTTATCAGGTGACCTCCTCTATCTACGCTGAGAAGATGGTTCTCCCACATTGTCTCTCGCATCTGACAACAATCTGTCAGCTTCTCTCGTGCACTTCTGCCTATCTCTGGAAAACTCTGCTTGAGTGGATGTCTCCACTCCTGAAACCTTTGCATGCGGTTGCTCCACATCAGTCTGAGGCTCCTCCTCCTTAGGAACCAAAAGTTCCTCCACAGCCTGTAGTTGGAGCTCCCTCTGAAGGGAAACTCGCATAGCCTTCTGCTCATCAAACTTGAGATATTTGCAAACCATTGTCCTCCGACTGGTAGGCAAATACACCTGATAGTTGTGGGGTGTATCAGTGTACCCCACAAGTATCCTCAACTCTGATGTCGGCTCAAGTTTCTTCCGAGCATCCTTGGTCACATGGCAATAAATTGATGAGCTAAAGATCCTGAAGTGACCCACATCTGGTCTCTTCTTGGAGAAAGCTTCCTCTAGTGTCTTCATCCCAAGAATGCGATGCAAACTTCTATTCTGCAAATAGACTGCTGTGTTGCATGCCTCAACCCATAAGTGAAGTAGTAGGCCTTGGTCATGCAGCATCGCCTGAGCTGCCCCCACAATCGTTTTGTTCTTCCTCTCGGGCACCCCATTTTTCTATGGGTTATGAGGTGCCATCAACTCCCGTTTAATTCCTTCTACTGCACACAAGTCCTTAAACTCTTGAGAGACATACTCTCCACCATTGTCGCTTCTTAAGGCCTTGATCTTCTTCCCTGATTCTTTCTCAACCAAAGCTTTGAACTCACAAAACTTTGAGAAGGTTTGATCCTCCTTCTGCATGAAATAGATCCAGAATTTATGAGAAAAATCATCAATGAAAATCACATAATACCTTTGTTTCACGGTGGAGGCTGTCTAGAATGGTCCACACACATCTGTATGAACTCGCTCCAAGATTGCCTTAGCTCGACTGTCTTGATCATGAAAGGAATATTTTACATACTTACCCAAGGTACAACCTTTGCATGTGTCCACTTGCTCAAGTTTACCTTTGGGAAGTCCAGTAGAGATCTGCTGCATTATCTTCAAGGCCCCGTGATGCAAGTGGTCCAATCGCCTATGCCATAACTCACCAATATCTTGGCTTTGCACCAATTCTGCTTTGGAACTCAATGCAACACAATCATCTACCTCCAACTTGTAGAGATTCTTCACTCGAATCCAACTCCTCTTGGTTTGACCCGTGGCTATGTGTCTTAGGAACGCCTTTCCTTTACTGAAGACTACATCATAGGCCTTTGTCTTCCAACATCACGACCGATACCAAGTTTTTCTTCAGTCCAGGCACATACTTTACATCAGTTAGGGTCAGAGGAGCTCCATGCACCCTCTGAAAAACAACTGTACCTTCACCTAAAACACGGTACTTTCCATCATCGCCCATCTCTATGCACATCTCGAGGTCTTTCTCCTCCAAGGTACTGAATAAACTCTTATCGCCGGTCATGTGGAATGAGGCTCCACTATCCAGGTACCACACACAACCCACCATCGATGAAACCATGCATGCAATGAGGGTAAAATCAAATTCGAACTGAGAGGCTAGTGCCTCACCTTCTGATCCTTTCAATGATCTCTTCTTAGATTTCTTCAATGGACAATTAGTTGCATAATGGCCCGCCTCATGACAATTAAAGCATCTCACTTTAGATTTGTCAATCTTCTTCCCTCCATGGGAAGAATTCGATTTTGAATGGGAAGCCTTCCATTTCCCTTTCCTTGCCTTATTGGCTAAGGCTAGATTTTCTTCATCATCATGCTTAGATGAAAAACCATCTTTGGTGCTCCTCCTGATCTCCTCCTGCATCATATCCGACCACAGTCGTTCCTAATCTGGCAGTTTCTCTCTTCCATTCACTCAGTCTTGGTAGCTATGCCAGCTCTTAGGAAGACTGAGGAAAGCAAGACTCACCATATCATCATTGGCTGTCATTATTCCTACACTTCCAAGCTCATCTCTGCAGGTGGTGAGCATGTTCATATATGTAGAATTGTGTCGCCCTTTTCACACTTTTTTTTCAGAAGCTTGTCCTTGAGCGCCAACTTCCTCTGGTCGCTGCTGTTCTGATATAGGTCCTTCAATGTCTTCCACATTGAAAACAGAGTCTCCTTCCCATGGAGACTCGAGACAATATGGTCTCGAACTCCCTCCAGAAGAATCCTCCTTACTTTCACCACACACTTCTTCCATTCCGCCAATTGTTGGGCATTAGCTGCTGCTGGCTTGGGGATTTCTTGATCAATGAAATCCTTCAAACCATTGTCTTCTAATACCGCTTCTATGCGATCCTTCCATGCTATGTAATTCAAGCTGCCATCCAAGGCATACTCGAGTCTCAAGCCATTGAACGTCATTGGTGAACTTTGAGGTGTGATAAGAAATCGATTTTGTACCTGCAATCAAGAACTTCAAACTTCGAACTTTTCCCTTCTCAGTATGTTGTTACAACTCTGATCAACTTGGCTCTGATACCATGTAGAAATTCTCACTATAGATTAATCTGATTATGCAATGTACTAAAGCAAAATACTTCTTGCGGAAGCTTAATCGATTTTGAGCAAGATCAAACAAAACACATATAACAGAGGAGAAGAATCAATCACACATGAAACACAAAATAATACTTTGGGGAAAGCCTCAGCTAAAAACCCTGCTATCTGTATTATCATACAAGTGGAAATATCTCAGGATTACACAAAGCTTTAGCTCTCACAACTATCCAGCTCTCAGTACAATCCCTCTCACTACTCATAGACAGACTAGACAACTCATATGCCTTCTCCTTTGTCTTCCAAGCCTCCTATTTCCTTGCGTTGTTCCTCTGGGATGGTTCGCCTTCAACCAGGTGGAACATTGCTCTTACACACTGTAAAACTATGTAATCCTCAAGGAATGAATTCCTTATGCATGCAAGAGATTTTCTCATAGGAAAATTCTTGCAATTGATAGTACACTATCCCTGCCTTTAATCTCAACTGGGTCTTCGTTTGAACTGACATGCATGAGTTATTTATGAGATAATATTCAATTATCTGGAGTACACTAGTTGCATGCATGCATGCATTAACTGACTGAACTCACAATTAGTTCCACAAACTGTTTGGAACTAATCTAACTGGACTTAACTCAGTTAATTGAGCTAACTAATTACAACTCAATTACAACTCATCCTTATCTCCTTAATTAAGGGATAACTTCCTCAATCAAAGGGATAACTGTTGCATGAATTCACAAAGACTTCATGTTTGAATTTATCCAACTAATTAACTCAAAATGAATTAATTAATTATTTTTCAAACATCTGGTTAGACTAAATTCGAATTTTAATTCAAGGACAAATTAAAATTGGAATATATCCTGAAATGCTATCTATAGCAATGCTATTTTTAGCATTTCTTGTTGCTATTTTCAACACTAAACAAATTCATGATTGATCAAATTGACCTTCATAAGCAGGCAGGTGAAAATGATATATTCTGCATTGACAAGTTCAACCATGGCAACCTCTACACTACAAGCTTCCTTGAAAAATATCCATACACAGTTAAAAATCGAGAGAATGTCATCTTTGGCTAAAGATACCAGAATCAAAGCTCTTGAAGATTTTGTGATCAAACTAGGATATGATCCTAGTGATATAAAAGTAGCAGAAGACATGATAAAAATTAAAAATGTTGACATTCAAACATTGAGGAAGCAGCTTAATCTTTCTACTATGGAGCATCCACAAGCTAAGGAAGTTATTCAACTTGAAAAGGAAAAAGAAAACATGTTCAAATTGATAGTTGAGCAGAATCATCAAATTCTGAAGATGGTAGCTGACATGGAAACACTCTTAAGAGAAAAAGAGAAGCAACTCAGTATTCCAGTTGCCATTCCTATAGTCACAACTTCTACAATAGGCACTTATACAACAGGGACATCTACAACAAGTTCCATCACAATAAAACACAATCTACTGATTCATCAGAACAACTGTCAAAGTCCATGGGAGACCTATCATTGAAGGATCAAGAAATTGATCAACTAAAGATGCAACTCCAAAAGATTCAAGAACAAAAAACTAAGTCTGATAGTGAATATTTGACTTAAATTCAAAAGAATTATAAATTAACTCAGTAATTAGAAGTTTATGAGAATGAATCTTTAATTGCACAAACTATTACTTAGGCCAAAGAAAATAGCTGGATTGACATTAATACATCAATCACTGAGTTATGACCTTCAATTGAAATTATTTTTGAGTAGGAAGATTTATTGCAGAGGTTAAAAGCAACAGTAGCAGAAATAAAAGAAGACTTGGACCACAAACCAGGAGATGCCACAAGAATAATCAAAGTTTTAAACTCCAAGACAAAATATCAACTTGAAGAATGTGGCATTGAAGATATAACTAAAGTTGTCTTGGAAGTGAGAAAGGTTATAACCAAGAGGAATTTGATGCTACAACTTGAGAACAAGTGCCACAATTTAGAGGTTCGGATTAAGAAATTTCATAGGAAATTCAATACTCTACATCAGAAAGGACTCACAGTTTTGCAGGATATTGGTGGAAAATTGATTCCACTTGAATACTATCAACACAAGTTACATTAGATAGCAGTGGAAAAGACCAAGTTTACCAAAATCAAAGGAATTATAATTGGAAAAGCCTTCATTGAAGGTTTAAGCTATGATTGGTTAATTCAACATGAAATTAAGCATATGTTTCTAACTAGGCCCACTTTTGAAAAATATATTGAAGTTGATGAGTCATACAAAAAATTGTTAAAATTTTCTATCCCTGCTGAAAAGAGATGGGATAAATTATGTGAGCTCATCAAATAGGAACAAAATGCTAAATTTTAGGAGCAGCGATAGAATTTCAGGAGTAGACAACATATTAACAAGGGCAGTGAAAAAAAGCAGATTTCTAGCTATAGTGATCAACAACAACCCTCAAAATCTGTACAAAGTGTTCAAATGAGTTCATATCTACTATTTTTCAGTTTTATTATGTAATATCCCAACTGTTTTGGATGATAATATGTTTTGTAATAAATTTTGATTCAAGTTTAGATATGTTTGAAGTCAAACTCTATAAATATTTTGTAATACAAAGAAGAAAGGGTTGAACCCTTGTGATGAACCAGTGGACATGCTTGTAACTTTCTAAGCTATTTCTGAAGTTAATATAAGGATTTTGGATTCATTCTATGCAGTTTGTGTATCTCTATGAGTTCTTCTGGTTATTCAATTATGTATTCATTTTTATTTTCCCTCCACATGTTCAAGGTAACATAGAAGTCTGGGTAAGATTAGATTGAATGTCAATCTCTTTGAAAGCTCCTGCAAAGTTATCATTATTAAAAGAGATTAATTAACTAAAATTGTTTGTCTTAGTTAATTCCTCTAAAATTTTAAGTTGTTGCTTTTTGTCATCTCTTGCACATGTACTATTTGGCTCTAGAAAACTTCTGCATGCATCTATTATATATAAAAAATTAGATGTTCAATCTGAATATTTAAGGAATTATATATCTTCTTAAATTGTGCTTTCCAAAGCATTTTAAAGCTTAATTTTGTTAACAATGAAGAACCAACCCTTCTAATTTCTCAGAAATACTTAGGATTTGCAATGGTTTAATAGTTTAAGCATTGGTTATCCATTCAAAATCAAAAACATTATTTTAGATGCTTTGGCACAGTACCTTAGCCTAGGATTGTTTACAAAGGACAACACGTGTGACAAAAAGGGGCCAAGTTGATTGCAGTTTGACTGATTTACAGGAGGGCAATTTAACTATGTTTGACCAAGCTATAAGAAGTATATTTTGGGTTGAGTTTGACCGCATGTGAGAAATCTATAGGAGGTCGAGTTTGATTTCAGTTGACCCCAAGAGCCGCAGGACTAAATTTGACTATAGAGCTAACCAGAGGTCTGAGTTTAACCAGGATAGTTTGACCAAATTTGTGTGGTATTTTTACTTGGGTATTAGCATATATTTCTAGACAAATTATTGAGTTGTAATACTTGCTGAAGAAAAATATATCCTAAGAAAAGTTATTGGTTTTTATCACATGTTTGGTTTTCCCAGGATAAAAGTATTGTCTCTATTATGCATGGCTGTCTCTTTATAATATTTATTGTTTTCGCTGCATTTACTATTGATTTTTTCTGTGTATAATTGCTTAATGGTATCAATGGCATGACATAAATTGTTTAAAGTTCGTTAGGTATTAATTATCAGATCATAATATTGGTTTCTGGTGTGCATATTGTAGAAAAATCAACATGGTATTAGAGATTTTTTGAAAGAGTAGCCATTGAAGTCAACCTAAGAGACAAGTGTTCAACAACTTGACTAGATTTTGATTTCTCATTAATTTATGCCAAGTCTTAGAATGGAAGACATTATTATAAATATTTAGAAGGAAGTTACTCCAATGCCAGAGGGAATTTAGGAGAAATCTTCCCTCACCTACTTTTATATAAAGTGAGAAGAGAGCCTATCATAACACCTGTATTAAAGTACATGCTTTTAATATTGATGTATTCATCTTGGAGTCTTTATGCTTGTGCACTACAAGAGTTGGAAGACTTAAGGTTTTTTAACCCTAAAGAAGACTTGGAGGTTACGACTTGTATTGAAGTCTTGGATGAGAAAGTCTTAATGTTTGTGGGATGAAACCCTAGAGCAAGACTTGGAGTGCTGGATGCAAGTGGTTTTTGCGTGATGCATACTTGGTTTATCTCCTTGGTAGCATGTGGAATGACCTGGTGTTGATGCTAGCTTGTTGTTGAGCCTTTAGTGTGGCTAAATAACTCGATGAATCTGTATAATGAAGAAACCGAATCCCTTACAATTCATACAAGAAAAAGGAAAGGAAAGCAACATGCATCTATAGTTGATGTTGAGGACTAGGATGAACATCTATCTCAAAATAAGTCATAGGAATTCCTCCTTTAGGATCTACTACTAGAGATGTTTGTGGGAAGTTGTGCCTTTAGGCACATGAAAATTTTCCAAGTTTCTCTTACATATTTGTTACAGAGCGAGTTGAAATTACTCAACAATTCCTTCTTTGATCAAAAGATGATCACTTCCAATCATATTTTTTCTCCTTTAATTTTTTTGTCAACCTATTCTCCTTTTATTTTGTATGCTTTGGATATTAGAAATTGATAGCTCGGTTATGATTTTTTCCTTTTTCCATGGCCTCTTGGATAGGGTTTAAAAAAAGGAAGATCATGTCCATTGCATAGGTTTCCAAGGTGATGATTCATGCAACAAATGGTAGCATCAAGAAGTACCAAGTGAGGTTTGTGGAAAGAGGGTTCTCCTAGAAAGAGGGAGTGAATTGTGAGGATCTTTTTTTTTGTTTCTCTAGCTGCTAGATGTTCAGGTTCCTGTATGACCTAAAGACTCAAGCATAGACTCAGGAGGAGTGATTGGTGTTTAAGAAGGAGGATTGTATAAATTTTTAAGGCGTCCAAGATCATGCCAGATGACTGGAAGAGATTCTAGTTCTTAGGAAGAAGACAATCACGCAAATTGGAAGGGGAAACCTTCCAAGAAGATGTCATGGGTTGAAATTTTCAAGATTCTCAAAGATAGAAGGTCTCTAGGAGTAGTATGCATTCCTTGAAGGGACCATGTCAGAAAATAGAAGGACTTGCTTATGTCACAGAGAGAACAATAGTGACAAAAGGACTTGCTTATGTGATAAAGAGAGCAACAATGGAAGGAGGATTTGCTTTCGTGATAGAAGGAGTAGCCAAGATTACCACAAGAAGACCTAATTCAGTGTCAGAGGGAGTTGACCTTGGAAGGATATTAGACTAATGCATTATTTTGGAATTGGAGGTGTGGCAGAGACTTGATGAGATATTCCATGAACAGGGAAAGATATCGTCCAGATTTTGAGGAGACACAGTATGATGAAATGCAATTCCATGGCTACTCCTATGGTTTATAATATAAATAAGCTAAGTGATTATGATTCATATTTAGATTTGGTGGATCCCACAATGTGCAAGAAGTTGATTGGATCCTTGATGTACTTGGTTAACACCAAGGTATATATTTGCTTTCCAGAGAACACCCTAAGCCAATATATAGCTGACTAGAGGCAGATACATTCAATTGCAACAAAGCATGTGTTGAGGTACCTGTGTGGTATAGTTGGATATGGTTTGAGATATGTCTCAGGTGGTGAAGTGAGATTGCAGAGATATACAAATTCAAATTGGGTCAGGAGTGTAGAGGACATAAGGGCACATTTGGGTGCTACTTTAGCTTGGGATCAACTATGATATCTTGGTTTAGCAGGAAGCATACTTTTGTTGCACTCAATACAACAAAGGAAAAGTACATCACAACCAGTGTATCAAGTCATGAAGTAGCGTCACTTCAAAATATTGTTGCAAGAATATTTGATCAGGTCACTTCATCCAAGACATGGGAGTAGTGAAGCTCTAGTACATATCCATAGATGAGAAGATTGTGGACATTCTCACCAAGCCCATGTCTAGAGTGAAGTTTGTATATTTCAAAGACAAGCTTGGCATGATGCAAAATGTATCCCTCATTGAGAGGGAGTGTTGATGTCTTTATGATATTGATCAAACCATCTCCTAAAATTCCAAAAGGACTTGGCTAGGTCATTCTGATTTGACCAAGGGAAATGGATACATTCACTTGAGAATCCATAAGGACTTGGTTGGGTCATTTGAGCAAAGGAAAATGGCCCAGGGAAATTGTAGATTGGATAGATCTTTTCTTGAGAAGCCATAAAGGACTTTCATTGGGCAATATTGATTTGGCCAAGGGTGAATGGTCCAAGGGAAGATCTTCTCTTGAGAACCCAGAAGAACTTAGATGGGTCATGATGATTTGGCTAGAGGAGATAGATGATCTTCCCCTGAGAAGCCAAAAGTACGTGGCTATGCCATGCTAGTTTGACTAGAGGAGATAGATGAAATTCACCTAAGAAGCTAGAAGGACGTGTCTAAGCCATGTTGATTCACCCAGGGGTGAATGGCCTAGGATACTCACATTTCCTGCTCTAGGATAGAGTTATCTATAGATATGAATAAACATAACAAGCTCATGAAATTTTCTTGTGGAGGAGAAATTTTAGCTAAGTGGAAATCTATTGCAGCCAAGGAGAATACCTCCCAAACTAAGAGGGAGTGTTGATTTTTGGTGTAGCATCGAGAGGTATTTGCACCTTGCTAAAGGAAATATCCATGTTGGCCTAAGAGAAATTAAATATTTCTTTTTGTTTTTTATTTTGGAGCATCATGTAGGTTCAAAAGGACAAGTTGGCCCCACCATGAAAGGTTGTGTCCCTTGAGAAAATTCACACCCGTTTGATTAATATATATACATGATGTGACACTTCATTTTTCTCAATTCATTCATCACATATGTTGGCTGTTGGGTGATAAAAGATGCCTTTTAAAACTCCTAATTATCCAACATTAATTATCAACCCGGGAAAGTCCTCTTATTTCAAGAGTGTACACAATATGTGCATGCTATAATCCCAGAGAGTAATGCTTCCTAAATTGCAGTATAGATCTTTCAAATACAAGAGTAAATGGATGCATTTGATAAATCCCAATTGCAATTAAAGAAAACTTAATCCTCTAATTAAATCAAATCATACATACATCAAAGTAACAACAATCATCAGTCTAGGATACAATAGTGATAACTCATTCCTCTTTTAACTGATTTAATCTAAATCAAACACAATCCTCAATAACCAATACAAGCAACAAACGATCCCAATCTGAGAGCTTCGACAACGATAGTCAATACTCTTTACAGTTGATGATCTCAAACAGAATATGTAATTAAATAACTGAATCTGAAATAATAGTAAACTGAATCAACAACACTACTATGGATTATACAAAGCAAAACGATTCTGTTAAGATTGGAAAATAAGAAACAACAAAGCGATGCAATTACAGAAAGTAAGAATTCAATCAAACCATCACACTGCGGAAATAAGAAATGCATGATACAAGAACAACAAGTGAATCCACCAGGGGCTGGGCCCTTAGCCGCCAGTGAACATCGTTAGATTACTTCAGCAGATGGGAAGGAACAACAACCGCTTTTATATATTAATCATTGTAAAATCGTTACAGCCAGTTCGTGCTCTGCTTCAACAGCGAGAGTTAATGATAAACACTACAATTTGAAATAATAATACTCTCTCCCTCTCCTCCTATCCTATCCTATCTATCTCTAATCTAATAATCCATCTAATTCTCCACTCATCATTCCCCCAGCTTTGATCTCTGTTTTCATTTAAATACACAGAGAGCAGAAAGCAGTTATAACAGAGATGATTAAAATGTGATTCCCATTACAAAATTGGATTGTTCACAACAAATTGATCAACAAGATCATATATAAAATATTTTTCCATCAACATTCAACAGGAACAAGTCGAATTTGGTGTTGCCGCTGAGATAATTTGGAAACCGGCTGCAACAGCGAATCTGAGAAAAACGTCTTCAGAGAACCTTCCATTTCTCTTAATACGGACCGAATTTGGGAAAATGCTTCCTACAAAACTAATTTGGTCCATTCCGGACAAACCCATGTTTCGGATTTTCCAAATTCTTCTCCATTTGCCCAAAACGTCCAATGAAAAATTGTCACTTCTTATTCCAACGAATTTCTGAGTTGGAATAGTTAATGATGAGTTGGAGATCAAATCTTCAATCTGGAAAATATCTTGGAGGCTAAAATGGTGATTTTTTTTTTAATAAACCATAATTGTTAAAATCATGCATAATAATCAATTTATTAAAAATAAAGGAGAAGAAATAATATTTATCCACAAGAGCTTAAATAATTATAAAATGGAATTATATGATAAATCATGATAAATGACATGATAAAGAAGAGTAGAAATGGATGAAATAGGTGTTAAAAGTGATAATAATAATGACATATTAACGACCCAACATTGACGTTGGTCAACACTGTAGAAATTCCTTGTAGATTCAAACTGCTTATGTAATATGCTAAAACAAAAGACTTGAATCTATTCTACTCATTATCGGAAACAATTAATTGATCGAGAAATCACAAAACATGAGACAAGATTCAATCAAATATGCTCAAAGATTTATCTAAGGGGAAAGCTTGCTACTCAAAACCCCTTCCTATCTGTATATTGCATTGGATAAAAAAAATAGAGAAGAAAATACAATGCTTATTCAAGCCTGAACAATCTCTACACAAGTAAAATCTATCTCGCTGCCTCACCAGATGACTCTAGCCAATACTAAGCCAATTATGCTATCTGCCAAGCTCCTATTTCCTTGTGTTGTTTGCTTGGAAATTTCTCCCCTATTAATTAGGGAAATTCTCAATTAGAATTGCACAATCCCTATAGGCCCTTCTCTGACTGCATGCACCACCTTTGCAACTCGGAAAATTATACAATTGATAGTACACTTCCCTTGAACTCCAATTTCAACTGGGTAACTCAAATTTCATGCATGCATGAGTTAATTATGGTTGATTTATTAGTTAACTGATTGAAAACATGAAGCTGCACCCCACTGCTAGACTGTTATGCTCTTGATGTGCGAGAATATGTCAGGATACCAAATATGCGAAGAAGTACAACCTAGAACACATAACAAAATGAGAAATAACAACATGTATTTTATTATTCAGAGATGAAAGCAATGTTCACTTGCCTCTTCGAAGGGGCAACCTCCAATAAAGCAGTGCTCGATCACGGAATAAGACACGACACTCTTCAATGGGGAGTCTCTATCCTTTATATAGGATTCATACATGCAATACCATGGGTCAGTACCATGGTTCTATTAATACCATCTATCTAATACCATGGCCCATTTGCAACTAACTATGGTCCCTTTCTTTAAATGCGGGTTAACCACTTATAATTATTAATATGGGCTTTATTGACTCTTTCAATAATTATAACTATGACTCAACCCTATTACATAAATAAGGGGGTTAGGGTTGGACCCTAACATGCCCTCCCCCATAAAAACAACCTTGTCCTCAAGGCTGAAGCTGCGGAAACTGTTGAAGAATAGTGGCCAGTTCCCAGGTTGCATCTTTTGGAGAGGTGTCTTTCCACTTGACGAGGACTTCCTTGATCGTGTAGTCGCGCAAGTATTGTTCTCGCCTGTCAAGAAATTGTTTAGGATGGAGCTAGATTGAACCTTCTTCATCCAATTCCGGTAGACTAGTTTGAATTATGCAATTGTTCCCTACCACTTTCTTGAGGCATGAGACATGGAAGATGGGATGAATTTTTGCAGTGGGTGGCAAGGATAGCTTGTAGGCTACTTCTCCAATGCGCTGAAGTATTTGATATTGTCCATAGAATTTTGGAGATAATTTCTGACGATCCTTGTATTTGAGTGATGTTTTCTTATATCATTGCAGCCTCAAGAATACCTGTCCCCCTCTTGAAATGTGCGCTCTGAATGATGTTGGTTTGCCTATTGCTACATGCAATTATGAGCTTGATGGAGATTATCTTTGAGGTGGGCGAGCATGGTTGCACAGTTTTGTAGGAGTTGATCCACTACTTGTACCTTAGAGCATCCAGGGATATAAGAAGTAGGTGAAGAGGGGAGTTGACCATAAACTGCTTCATATGGAGTCATCTTGCTAGTGGCATGATAGTTAGTATTATACCACCATTCGGCTAGAGGTAACCACTGTGCCCATAGATGTTGCTTTTCTGAAGTGAAACACCCGAGGTAGGTCTCCAGACATTTGTTGACTGCTTCAGTTTGTCCATCAGTTTGGGGATGATAGGAAGTACTAAGTTGGAGTTGGTTGCCTTGTAGCTTGAAAAGTTCCTGCCAAAAGTTACTGGTGAAGATTGGGTCATGATCAGACACAATGGAAGTGGGCATGCCATGCAATTTGAAGATCTAATTCATGAAATATTGAGCCACCAAAGTCAGTGTAAAAGGGTGGGGTAGGGCAAAAAAATGAGCATACTTAGAAAGTCTATCCACAACCACCATGATGACTGACTTTTTGCCTGACTTCGGAAGACCAGTAATGAAATCCATAGAAACATTTGTCCAGATTGAGGCTGGTATGGGAAATGGTTGTAAAGTGCCTAGGGACTTGATTGTTTCTCCTTTCTGGCGCTAAAACACATCACATTCCGATACAAAAGTAAGAATGTCCTTTTTCATCCCTATCCAAAAGAAGGAATGACGAGTGCGAGCATGAGTCTTCTGGAAGCCTGAATGGCCTGCAGTGGGAGATGAGTGCAACTTTTCCAAAATGTGCCTTTTGAGGGTGGATGTTGGTGATATCACTACTTTGTCCTTGTAGCGAAGAATATCATCCTTCCAAGAGTAGCCCTCTATGGAATTTGGAGCTGCTTGCAAGTTATGAATTAGTTAGGAGAGTGATGGATGTGAAAACCATTCCTTGCGAGCTTCTTCAATCCACTCTGGAATGGGAAGAGAAATTGCTAGCAGGGTATTGTCCTCCTCAAATTGGTGTGATAAAGCATCCGCTACAACATTTTTACGCCCTTTCTTGTAAATTATCTCATAATCATATCCAAACATTTTGGCTAGCCATTTATTTTGCTGTGGTGAGGATAGGCGTTGCTCCAAAAAATATTTAAGGCTTTGGTGGTCTATGTGGATTTGGAACCGTCGCCCCAATAAGTATGGTCGCCAGGTATCCACTACATGTAAGATGGCCATCATCTCCTTCTCATAGGTAGATTGTCCTAGATGTTTCCCACTTAGTTGTTGACTAGTGAAGGCCAATGGTCGACCTTCCTGCATTAAGACAACCACAATACCCGTACTTGAAGCATCACATTCAATCACAAAAGATTTGGTGAAGTTGAGTAGTGCCAATACGAGAGTGGAACACATGGCATGTTTGAGAGATATAAACGCCTGCTGTGTTTCATCATCCCAGAGGAATGAATTTTTCTTGAGAAGGTGAGTGAAGGTTCTAGCCATGCAACCATAATTGTGGACAAATTTGCGATAGTAGCCGGTGAGACCCAAGAATCCCCTCAAACTCTTCAAGGTCTTTGGTTGGGTCCAATCCTGCATTGCCTGGATCTTTTTGGGATCCACCCTGACACCTTCACGCCCCACAATGTGGCCCAAATACTCAAATTCTTTCATTCCAAAAGAGCACTTGGACAATTTGACAAATAATTTATGCTTCTTGAGCAGTTGCAAGACCAGGTCTACATGCTGAAGATGTTTTTCCCAGGTGAGGTTGTAGATGATAATGTCATCAAAGAAAACAAGGACAAATTTTCTGAGATATGGTTTGAGTAGGTGATTCATGAGGCTCTGAAAAGTGGATGGGGCATTACATAGACCAAATGGCATGACCAAGAATTCATAATGGCCTTCATGAGTTTGGAAAGCAGTCTTCGGAATGTCTACTTCTTTCATGCGAATTTGGTGATAACCTGAGAAAAGGTCTAGCTTAGTAAAGAATTGAGCCCCATTCAGTTCATATAGCAAATCATCAACAACTGGGATGGGGAATTTATCTTTGACCATCAACTTGTTGAGGGCCTTGAAGTTTGGACACATATGCCATTCCCCATATTTTTTGAGCACCATGACCACAGGCGATGAATAAGGACTAATGCTAGGATGAATGACACCAACTTCCATGAGTTCCTTGATGATTTTTTTGATTTCATTCTTTTGGGCGAAGGGGTATCTATATGGGCGCACATTTGGTGGTTGTGCCCCTGGGACCAAAGTAATGTTATGATCATGTTCCCCTCTCGATGGTGGAAGCTCATGAGGTTTGTCAAAGACCTGTAGATGGCTGTTTAAGACTTGTTGCATCTCAGGATGAATATGAAGAGTAGGGGGCTCGAAGGCTTGAATGGCATTAAATTGGGCGATAACTCCATGGTGGCCCTTTTTTAACAACTTTTCCATCCGATGCGAGCTAATGATAGAAGGAGTACCTGTTTGGAGTCCGTGAAGGGTATGCGTGTGGTCATTCTACTTAAAGCTCATATATAACTCCTAGAAATCCATTGTGATTGGGCCGAGTGTGCAGAGCCATTCAACACCAAAGACAATGTCACACCCACCCATGTTGATGGCAAACATGTGGGCCTTTAGGTGGTAATCTCCCATCTGAAGTTTGATATTTTCACAGCGGCTGTCACATTAAATTATCCCCCCATTAGCAATTTGTACCTGGAAATTAGACACTGCTTTGACAAAACAATGCACAGCTTCTTCAACTCTCTGATGGATAAAGTTATGCATGCTTCCACTATCAATCAAGACTACTGTGGGGCGATGTTTAATAAAACCTCCGATTTTGAGAGTTTGGGGAAAAGAAATGCCTGCCAAAGCATGAAGCGAGATAACTGGTTCTTCTGGTGTAGCTGGGAGATCATTGTCCTACTGGTTGTCCTCATCTTCTTCTTATGGTCCCTCAAAGGATGGGGCTTCCTCAAATGAACTGTGATCCGTAGCATCAATTTGAAAGAATTTGGGTTCCTTGCATTGATGCCCCGGGGAGTATTTTTCATCACAGTAGTAACACAATCCTTGCTTTCTCCTTTTCACCATTTCTGCTGGTGACACCTTTTGAACCTTAAGTGTTTGGGTAGTGTCCAGAGCCTGGGTGGGGCGTCCCTTGGCTATGAAATTTGGATGAGGCGACTGGGCCGCTAATGCGCGTTCCACTTCGCGAGCTTTTGTGCAAGCTGCCAGCGATGTGGGTGGGTGGTGCATCTAGACGTGAGCTTGGATGGTGTCTTTGAGACCACTAATAAAACATTCCAAGTAGAATTCATTTGCCAGACCTCCTGTGTGGAAGGCTAATTTCTCAAAGGCTGTAATATAGTCGTGTACTGTGCATGTCTATCTGAGCTTAGTAAGATGACCCAAAAAATTGGATTCTTGTTCAAAGCGTTCATAAAGGGATTTTGAGAGCGCCTGATGAGCCCCAAAAATGTAAAATTATTTGGGCTCATTCAACCTCCTAATTTGGCTTAGTCCACCATTCTCATTCGTTTATTGCATGTTTTTGATTATTTTTATGTTAATAGAGTGAATTTGGTTAGTCATTATGCCAACAAGTCTAATGCATACTTTGTGTAGCCTTTTTGGTCAACTTGGAGACAAAATTGAAGGTCTTAATGAGCACTTGGCAGCCAAATTCGTGGGAGAACAAGCTAGAGGATTTGTAGGAAGGTGTCCCCCTCATTTATGGGCCCTTACCTCGAATTCTCCACCATCAGCTCGGAGTTCAAAGGCCACCAAATCAATGAGCACAAGGGCAGCCAAGCAAGTCAAGTTGGACTGCTGTTAACTACAAGTCTTGGGCAGCCAAGTCCCTAAATTTTAGGAGGACTGTTGTGTCCTCAAATTGTATAAATAAGAGGGCTTAAGACCTCATTTCGGTTAGTCATTTTTGTAGCTAGTGGTTAGTCATTTTGTAGCCAGTTAGTCATTTTGTTTTAGCCATTAGTTAGCTAGTTTGTAGTTCGATTTTTATGCAATAGATTAGCTTTTCTTTCAGCTCATATTCAAGTTCTCCTTGTGAACAGTTTTGATGTAACTCTTCATTCTTGATTAATAAAGATGAATCCAGCTTTGCACCAGCTCTAAATCTTTCTTAGGAGGCTGTAGCTCTTGGGTTTGGGCCCATCTCAAGCGCCTAGTACCTCCTTTGTTTATCTTTATGTGTCTTTGCTGCATTCTCATAATAAAAAAATCTGCTATTTAGATTTAAATGTTGTGTTGTTGTTTAGGTTGCTTTTGATGATTAGAAAAGGTTTTTAATGTTCAGATTTGCTTGATAGGTTAATCACAGGGAAGATCTTCAGAAAAAGGCTGCCAAACACCTTGGATCTCACCTCCCCCTTTGTGGAATCATGAGCTGGGACCAATGTGACTTTGATGCCAACAAAAACGTTGTTTTGCTTTGCCATGCAATTTTTAGTGTTGGAATCCTCGTTTGTAGATGTTAATATTAGTAGTGTTAAATGCTTCAGTTGATGATTTCTTAGTGGCATAAGTTAGTTCATGCATTTCATTTTGAATAAGTTGCTCTCCATTCTTGTTACTGTTAGCTAGGTCATATTAGGGTAGCATAACTAGATCTTTGTTTTCTTGCATGTCTTTGTTTGTCCAGTTTGAAAAACCACTTGTAGAGTACCTGTTATCCTTCTCTATCTACCCATAATCCATTTGATAATCTGCTCCAACCCTTAGTCCATGATTCGTACCCTTCATTTGCCATACTTTCCCTACCTTGCCCTAATTACTACATTCTTGTGCATCATCGCTTCCTCCATCCTTGAACAAATCCAATCGCTCCTTAGCCTCATCCACCAAGTCCTAGGCCTCTTCACACCCCTATTTCACCTCCATACTCATTCGTCCACCTTTTTCCCTCCATCCATCCTCCAAAATCCTCGGTTCAGAACATCCTGTAGAAATTCCTGAGTTTCCTGTAGGATCCCCTGCAGACATCCTGTAGGAGCCCACACACTCGGTTGCTGAGCATCTAAATGTGAGGAACCTCTGTGGACTGATGCTAAGGATCCCTTGGGACCTCTCCTAGCCTCCCCGACCTTTCACAAGCTTTCCTTCCCTCTGCACCACCTATGCACAACCAAACCCTAATAAGAACAAAATCACAATCACTCCATCCACTTAAGAAAAATACAAAAACATGTCTTTTCAGATGCAAGTAGTTTAATTTCATGTATTTCACATCACTAGAAGTAATGGCGTCATCTTTAGAAATTTTCACTCTCACTATTGCATCATAGAGGTTAGACTAGTCAGATTAGGGTTTACTAGGGTTTCCATGTTTTGCTTGGCTTTCAGTTCGTTTTTGCCAAGTAGATTAGTTTTCTTTGAGATAGCTTTCATCCATCATTTAGCAAGCTTCTTCTGAGAGCATATAGAAGTTGGCTTGAGCCCTAGCGGACTTGTGCCATCTGACCAAGTGACAGCTGCGACAAGAGCTAGTACTTGTGCATACAGCACCGTCGCTTCCAAGTTTGTACGAACTACCGGGTTGATAAAATTAGAGATAGGAAGCCCCAGGAGTTGTAGCATTATTTCTACAATACTGGAGCCCACCAACGCCTGCCAAGTAATTGGCCTTGGATAACATTTTTGATGCCACTGCCACCATTGCCATATTTCTTGGTCCAAGTAAAGGCCTCCCACATGTAGCTTAGTCTCATCATCTCTGATGTGATTCAACATGAAACATTGGTCCATTTGTGATAGCCATATTGCCAGATTAGAGCCATCAAATTTCTACATGTCCAACTTGGGTGGTCAAGGGTGGGAAAGTGGGTGGTTTCCCTGGAAGTGAAGAGAAAGACTAGATTCTCCTTCATGGTCTTCATTAAAAGCATATACCTTCGATTGTGCTGCCGACTTGCCCTTTGTGAATGTGTCGTTCAATGTCTGGATCATCTTCGTTAATTCATCCAACCTGTTTTCAATGGATTCCATCTTCTCATTGGCCATAGCTTGAGCTCGGGTTTCTCCCATACCTAGATCTAATCGTCATTATGAAAAAATTTGGGACTGCCTGAAAATTGAAGCTGACAAGTGAATGGTACTACCTCGCTCAGCACGTCGTCCTGATTTCGATGGGCTAAGTCTCGTACAAGCGTCTCGGGAGGGCCTCAGACTTTTTTTTTTTTTTTTTTACTCCTAAAGGAGTTTTACTCCCCGCTTATCAATACTACAGTAGCCAATTCCCAGAAAAGTTAATCCTGCCCAATGTCTTGTGAGAATCACTCCAAGGTACAAGATCCACATGCCTCCTTGTACAAATAGTCATATCTATCTGTGAAACCCTCAACTGCACAGTGTGAGTAGGAATGCGGCAGCGACCGAACCCCCGCTACTAGATCTGAATGGTATTCTGGTGGATCTGATTGTTGCGGCGACACGAAACCCATTCTGCTAGATCTGATTTGGCAAAGAAGATGATGGGCGATCTTTAGAGAGACAAGGGAACTATGGTCTCAAGGAGTGTCAGGTGCTACAGATCGCAATATACATAAGGGTCCAATAATAGTACTCGGCCCAATCTTTCAGGGCACTAACTAAGGAGGTGTTAGCTTTGCTATGCTTTCAGTGTTTAAGGGTTGAAAGCAAGTTGGAAAATGTTGGTTTTGGTTGCTAAGGAGCTCATGGCAGTTCATTTTACCCTTCCCCTTTTCATTTTTCCCTACTCTCCCTTAACCCCGTTGTTGCCATTTTCCTTTATTATCCTTATAAACCCATTATAATTCTATTTCCCGGGCTCCCGGGCTTCTTTTTGTTTAAAACCCTTTAAACACCGTTACCCTTTATAAAAGCCCGAAAACCTTTTAAAGGCTCATATTAATCCATTTTTTGTTGAAAACCTTGGCGCGATGGCCCTAACCCTTTATAAATGCGCATATGATAAAAAATTATATAGCCCGGGCTCGTCCCTTGCCTGTCACGTCATCCAAAGCACATGCTCTAATGTTGGCCGTCTAATCATCCCGCCATATCATCTGACGACGTATGCAACCCCCGCTCCCACAAACCGCGCATTCGTTAGTCAGTGGGGAAGGCGGTTTCCTCGCCGTCCCATCAGCCACGCGTCGTCATATAACTAGAACACGCTCATGTGTATGTAAACTGCCCTTGCCCGATAAGTGGTGCGGGGAAACCGCCCGCCCACTGTACCGTTGTTTCCCCGCGCGTTATCAGCCATGCATGTTAATCACCCATCGACCGTCTGATCGACCGTCCCATGATCCGACAGCCCTCATTCATTCCGCTTCTCACCTGTTTGTACGTCTCCTGCTCGTTAATGTTCACGCAGCTCCCACTCCCTATAACCGTCCGATATCTCCCGCCGCGATCTGACGACCCAAATATGTCTATGCCATCATTCATCTATTCACATGCCTCCCAATAGCCCTCTCAGATCTAATCTCAGCCGTTAATCTGACAGATCTAGCGGCCATTTTTCTTTCTCGGTTTTTCGTCCATTTTCAAGGCGTTTTTCAGTGTTTTTGGCTTGACTCATGCACACAAAGGAGGGAGGAAGCCATGATCCAACGACCTGAGCATTAAAACCCTCAGCTACTGCAATCAACACCGTGTACCTCCGAAGCACAAGAAGAACCACCTTGAGCAGATAAATGACTTCAGCAACTATGGACATTCATTCATGAAACATTCCACCTGTTCAAGGAGTACAACAAAGTACCAAAGATTGTCAAATTTGTTAATTAAAATAGTCAGAATGTTTCAGAGGCCCATAATAGTTTGTAAATGCGGTTGGTGGTCAGTTATGACCCCTCCACGCATGAGCAACAAAGCAATTTTGTGAGAAACTCCATATCTACTGAAAAACAAGATGTAATCAGGTTGATGGGTGTTATTGTGTTGTAAGGTTCAAATTCTGGAGACTGTAACTACTGTGTAACCTGCGGCTTCTGGTCTACATTTCTAGCTAATACAAGCTTCTTTTGTTGTTGATTGCTCACTTTCCACTTCTTCTTCTTGTTCCAGGCCGTGTCTGTCTTACATTTATTCATGTGCTGTTAATGTTTAGCATTAGAGGGGCTGTCATCCCACCTCTGTGTTAGAATTTAGCATGTATCATTGAATTTGTTTACAATTTCCTGTTATTTTAATGCCAGAGAGCTGTCATCCTGTCTGTGTATTAGAAAAACAGATTTATAGACCTTTTAACTGGTTGCAGCCAACCATCACAGGGTCTTTTGCATCTGCTGGTGTGGTCAATCTTCTCCATCATCACATTTTATTCTAAACTGTGAGTAATTGGTGGTCTAAAGCCTTGTAGTCTGGGGGTGTTCACCCATGTTTGGGGTCAATCATAGTAGGAGTGGTTATCTAGCTTGAATATGCAACATTTCTTTCATTCATCCACCATTTTTCCAACATTTTGTTGAGTTTGTAATGTTCCCTAGCATCTCTGATATACAACCTAGGAGAGTTTCTTGGGGTGATAACATTAATTGGCGTCGTTGCCGGGGAGAGGAGAATCGAAGCTCAGCTTCCCTGGGAGAATGACACAGCTTCAAGCTTTGATGACAGACAAGGTTTGAACACAGTTTCTAGTTGTAATCATCTATCTGGTGACTCCATTGGAGGAAGACCATCCTTTGGCGACTCCACATTGAAGTTTTGGCTCAGTTTGTGAGACACACTCGAACAAATCCTCAGAACCTGGGAGGACTGTAAAATCGAAGAAAGCTTTATAGAAAGGGGCATCAGGATCAGGTAAGCCTAAGAAATCTAATTCATCTATGAAAGATAAAGTTATTGCTGAAGATTTGCAATTTGAAGATTTAGAGCACAACACTGCTAACAGGGAGAAATCTTCAGAGAATAGTTCAGCCCCTTGTACAATTTTTCCCCTTTAAATCTCAGTCCAAAGAAAGCTTCCCATTCAGTCCAAAACATCCCTTTATCTCTGCCATCCATCACATTACTCCCTACCATTCAATTTTCTAGTATTCTTCCAAATATCCCAATCATGGCAGGACAACAAGCACCTACGAGGATAGAAAGAATTGTAGCTACCAGATATGGACCTTTAGTCTTGCCTGTGCCTTTAAATCCTTTGCCTGTGGGAGAATATCAAAATATATGCCTAAATTTACTGGTATAGAGGGAGTAACAGCAGAAGAACATCTTGAAGCTTTTTACAGTTATGCTGATAATTTAGATATAAGTGAAAATGATGTGTGCATGAGAGTTTTTGTCCAGAGCCTTGATGGAGAGGCTAGGAAGTGGTTTAGAGAATTATCCCAGAGATCTATAACAGATATTGAAGCATTAGATGATGCATTTTTGAAGCAATGGGGAGATAAAAAGGACTTGTTGTATTATCACACAGAGTTTGGTAATCTGAAGAGGGAAAATGGGGAATCAATACTTGATTTTAATAAAAGATTCAATTGTATGTATAATAAGATACCAGTTGAGGTAAAACCTACTCCCACCTCTGCCAAACTCACTTACGCCAATGCTTTTGACTCTGATTTCTGCTTGTTGTTGAGAGAAAGGAGATGTGCTACTCTAGCAGACATGCAGGATGCAGCCTTAGAGGTGGAATCTAATATCATGGCTACAGAAAAGTTAAAAAGTAAAGCTGATAGGAGGAGACAGAGAAATCAGATAAAATAGATAAAATGACCAAGATGATAGAGTCATTGGTTTTTGAAATTTCTAAGCTAAAGGTTGAGCAGAATTCAGGGAAAACAAGGCAGCAAAACACATTTGTTCCAAGAAACCCCAATCCATTTAGAAGAGCAAATGAACAATTACAAATTATGCAGAGGGGTGAAGATTCAAAAGAATATCAGCAAGTTAAAGCTCCCTTCCAAAATGTAGTCATGGTGTTATAGACATTTTTGTGCCTTACAACATGGAGCATGAAATGTCAATAATCTAAGGGATCCAAAGTCCCTAAACATGTTGTTCCTACCCCTAGAGGAACAAGGTCAGCAAACCACAGCACTGAATATCAGTTCTCCACCTGAAAACACTCAAAAACAAGCTAATTCTGGATCATGTCAACTGCTCCACTGAGCATCTGCGCTGAATGTCAACTGCTCCACTCTGTACCTACGATGAATGTCAACTGTAAAGAAGGCTACCTGCGCTGGGCGAGTTTGGCCAAGTGGCACAGTCATTCCTCAAGGTGTCAATGCCCAGGAAGCTTCCAAAATGACACTTGGATCAGGGAATTCGCCTAGTGATGAGTAAGAGGGTCTAGATCTCCAAGTGGAAGCAAGAACCTCCAAGTGGACTCAAGAACTGAAGAATAACTAAAGTGGGAGAGGACACTAGTCAGCTTCATGCCAGCCTCAAGTTGACTCATCCTTTCTCCAAAACTCCTATATATAGAGCTCTCTCATGAGGTCTAAGGAGGATGGAATCTGGTGAATGTAAGGAAGTGTTGTTGGTTTGAGTATAGAACTACTGGGTGATTTGCTTGAAGGAGGTGAAGAGGAGATTTCTTTCTGCTGGGAGGTGATGCTGGATTGGGCCTTTTATGGTTGTATCACTTCCTGAACTTTACTTCTTCTATTAATAAAGCATTTGAGGTTCTTCTATATGCATGTGTTTCAATAGTGTATTGTTATACTTGTGTATTTGATTTATTCTAATCCTTGAATCAATTATGAATGTATGCTTCTTGTAGTTTCCCTCTCTTGCCATTTTGCAGGATCTTGGTGTAGCTGGGCCAGTGAAAGAGCAAGGAGCTCGGAGCAAGCAGCAAAGAGAGAAGATTGGATCAATCATTAGCGGAAGACAACGGTTAGTGGATCTCTTTCTCCCCTCTCTTACATCTCATAAAGAAGTAATCTCGAATAGCTTTGCTTTGATTGTTGCTGAGGTACTATCACCCTTAGAGTGGGATAGGGTCATTCCGTATTGGATACTTTTCCCAACAACACATGGAGAAGGAACAATTTGAAGAAGATGAGGATGAAATTCACTGCATGCAAGATAAAGGTAGCACTGCATTTTTGACATTGGCTGAGTATGAATAATCATTGCTGCAACAACAAGACGGTCAGGAGTGGGACAGAGGAGCTGTTCTATAATATGGTGAACAGCAGTAGAGGTATAACCTGAGGTCAAATGCAAAGAATGTCAAAGAAAATTCTGCACAAAGAGCTGCTGTCCAAATAGAACCACATAATATCAAGCAGAGAAGACCAGCAACTGATCCAGTCATCCTGAAAGCTCCATTTCAAGGGGTAAAAAGTTCTGATAAGTCATCTTCTTCTTTCAGCTTTGAGTCAGAAGTTCAGAAATTGAAAATATCTGTGCCTCTCGTAGAGTTGGTAAAGAGTGAAGTGTTTATACAACCTATCCTTGAAGCCCTTGAGCTAGAAACCAAACAAACCTCCACTGACTCTGTTAATTTGCAAGATGAAAAGCTTTCCATTGTACTTAGGCCCATGATTGAGCCTGCTGATAATAATTCTCCATCTTTTTATGTCTCATTGACCATTCATGACAAAATCCTTCACAACTGCCTGCTAGACACAGGGGCCAACCATCATGGAAGAGTTAGGCCTTGATATCACCAGACCCTATCATGATTTATTTTCTTTTGATTCAAGGAAGGTGAAATGTCTTGGATTGATTAAAGATCTGGCTATTAACTCAGCTGCCCATGAAGAGCATGATGATGGATATTGTGGTAGCAAATGTCCCTCCTAAGTTTGGCATGCTGCTGTCTAGAGGGTGGATTAAGAGACTAGGTGGGACTTTGCAGAATGATCTTTCTTATGCAACTATCCCAGTTTTTGGAGGAGAAAGCAGGAGGTTATATAGAGAAGCACAATTGGCATACATCATTAGTTATGAGAATAATCCTACAAATCATCCTATATATGCAGTGGACACTGATTTTGGAGCATGTATTCTCCAAATAGAAGAATCTGAGAAGGCCGAAATGCAGCTCAGGAAACCAACAGCTCAGGCCGAACAAGAGCAAGGAAGTCAGGTTTGGGAAATGTTCTTTGATGGAGCATGTTCCAGGGAGATTGCAGGAGCAGGGGTGGTGCTAGTATCTCCAAAGAAAGAAAGCATTCAATTGTCCTTTAAGCTGGTTTTTCAAGTGACAAACAATAGAGTAGAATATGAAGCACTGCCGTTGGGCCTTAATGCAGCCAAAGACAGAGGAATCAAGAATCTGAAAGTATATGGCGATGCTGATATGATAATTTAGCAAATAAATAAGACTTTTCAAACTAAGCACCCAAGGTTGAAGGCATATAGAGATGAGGTATGGAGAATCAGGTATTCCTTTGATTATTTCTGTATTTCATATATTTCTAGAGGTCAAAATCAGCTTGCTGATTCCCTTGCTGTTTCTGCTAGTCTATTTATACCTCCCATGCCTCCCAGACTAGTGTATGAAGTGCACATGAAGTATAGACCATCCTTGCCTGATAATGTCCAGCATTGGAAAGTTTTTGAAATGATGATGAGTTGAGTAGGTTCTTGCAAGTCATTGATGAGTTTTCTGAGATGTAAATTAACCAAGAAAATGATACCTTGGAAGAAAACCCCCAGTCCCAGCTTAGAAATAAAATTGGTAAAGATAGAATTCTCCAGTTTCCTAGTAACCATATTCCTAAGGGTCTAATTCCTCTTGAAAGACTGTTTGACCAAAATGATGTGCCTTACAAGGCTGCCCAAAAAGAAGACCAATCTGCAGTCTGTAAGTATGATATAGGAAGTCCAAGTCAGCCTAGGTATGTGAATTTGTCCACTCATTTGTCTGCTAATCAAAGTGTTGAATACTGCAATTTAATGAGGCAATTTGCTGATGTATTTGCCTGGGAATATAGTGACTTGAAAACTTATGATAAGAGCATAATTCAACACAAAATCCCTCTGGAAAAAGACAGTATTCCTTTTAAAGAGAAGCTGAGACCAATAAATCCCATGCTTCTTCCACTGATTGAGAAAGAAATTAAAAAGTTGCTGGCTGCCAAGATCATTGTCCCTCTTAGATATTCAAAATGGGTAGCCAATCTAGTGGTGGTAAGGAAGAAGAGTGGAGAAATCAAATTGTGTGTTGATTTCAGAAATTTGAACAAATGCTCAATGAAAGACAACTATCCTTTGCCAAAAATGGAGCATTTGCTACAAAAAGTCTCAGGAGCTAAAGTAATGTCTTTCTTGGATGGATTTTCAGGCTTTAATCAAATTGCTGTGCATCCAGATGATCAAGAAAAGACTGCGTTTACCACTCCTTGGGGCACCTTTATGTATGCCAAAATGCCATTTGGATTGATAAATGCTGGAGCCACCTTTCAGAGAGCTATGGATATAGCATTTGTGGGAGAGAAGGACAAATTTGTGCTTATCTACCTTGATGATATAACAATTTACTCCAGCAGCCATCAAAATCATTTACAACATTTGAAAAAAGTGTTTCTGAAGTGTAGGAGGTTTGGAATATCAGTCAATCCAAAAAAATCTCAATTTGCTTTAAATGAAGGCAAGCTGTTGGGACATGTGCCTTCTACAGGTGTTCAAATTGACCCAGAAAGACTCAAAGCAATTCAGACTTGGTCTGTCCCTAGATCAAAGAAGGATATTCAATCCTTTCTGGGTAAAATAAATTTTGTAAGGAGGTTTATTCCAAATTTTGTAGAATTGGTCAAGCACGTGACCTCCATGTTGAAGAAAGGGGCAGAAATCAAATGGATTGATACATCAAGACAATATTTTGAGTCCTTTAAGAAAGCCATTATGGAAGCCCCCACACTAAGTAGTCTAGACTACAACAAGGAGTTCCACATATTTTCTTTTTCCTCTGAAGACACTATTGCAGTAGTTTTATTGCAGCAAGATGAAGAAGGTTCAGAACATCCGATAGCATTTTTCAACAAGAATTTGAGGGATGTTGAACTGAGGTATGATATTATAGAAAAACAAGCATATGCTCTTATTAAATCCTTGAAGGCTTTCAAGTTTATATCTTGCATTAAAAAATAATTGCATATGTGCCTTCTGCTGCAATAAAAGATGTCTTGATTCAACCTGATGCTGATGGAAGAAGGGCAAAATGGATTGCTAAAATGATAGAATTTAATATAGAATTAAAGCCTACCAAGATGGTCAGAGGTCTCGGGCTTGCCAAATTATTAGCTGAAGAAAGTTGCAGGTCTTTAGATATTGATTTCCTAAGCACCAATGCAGAAAATGGTCAGACAAATGAAGAAGAGGAAGCAGTCAGTGGCTGAGAATCTAGCCTCGTGTGGTTGGTATTCTGCAATAATTAATTTCTTTTTGAAGCTAGAAATCCCTTTAGAGTTTACCCAAAGTCAAGCTAGAACTTTAAAACTTAGAGCAGCAAAGTATTGCATTAGCGAAAATATGCTCTACTGGAGGGATCCATCTGGAATATTTCTAAGGTGTCTGGACAAAGAACAATCAAAAGAAGTTATGCAACAGTTTCATAACAACATGTGTGGAGGGCACCATTATTGGAAAACTACAGCCCATAAAATTCTCAGAGCTGGGTACTATTGGCCCACTTTATTCTCTGATGTATTTGTTTTTGTTAAATCTTGTGACAGGTGCCAAAGATTTGAAGGAAAACAACAGTTGAAGTCCTTGCCCTTAAAACCAATAATTGCAAAAGGACCTTTTCAGCAGTGGGGTTTGGATTTCATTGGAGAAATCAATCCACATTCCAGTGGCCATCACAGATGGATATTAGTAGCCACTGACTATTTTACCAAGTGGATTGAGGCAGTCCCTACCAGGAAGGCTGATCATAATGTGGTCATTAAGTTTTTGTTAGAGAATATCTTCAGCAGATTTGGTTGTCCACATAAATTAATAATAGATAATGTAGCAGCCTTCAGGGCAAAAGAATTGGTGGAAATGTGTGATTCAATGGGCATTAAACTTGTTCATTCCACCTCATATTATCCAAAGGAAATGGTCTGGTAGAATCCTCTAATAAAAGCCTGATCAGGATAATTAAAAAGTTGTTAGAGGACAATAAAAAGAATTGGGATTCAAAGCTCAAGTATGCACTGTGGGCTGACAGAGTGACCATTAAGAAATCCACAGGCAATTCTCCTTTCAAGCTGGTAAATGGCACTGAGGCTATATTTCCAATTCGGCTAACTCTCCCATTGGCAAAATTCCTTCAAGAAAAGCAGGATGAGGAAGAAGACATGGCAAAGAGAATCACTGATCTAGCAGAAATACATCAGATTAGAGAACAACTGGTTGAAAAAGCTGCAACACATCAAAGAAAGGTCAAGGAAGCCTTTGACAAAAGGGAAAAAACATATAATTTTCAGGTTGGTGACTTGGTTTGGAAGTGGGATGCATTAAAGGAGAAGAAAGGCAATCATGGGAAATTTGATGCTTTCTAGACAGGGCCTTTCATCATTTCACAGGTTCAAGGGAACAACACCTTCATACTGAAAAGTATGGAAGGAGAGACAATTTTTGATGGCACAGTTAATGGGCAGTTTTTGAAAGTTTATGTTGTTTAGGGTCTTTTGGCCTTAAAGGTTGTAAATATTTTGTGTTTATTAGTTTTGTGCAGGCAAAGTAGACTCCATGCCCAATGGAACACTAGGAATTTTGGTTAATTGGTTTTCAGCTGGAAAGGCAATGGTTTGTAGGTTCTTGGGACCTCACAGGGAGGATCTCATCCCCAGAAGGAGCCAATGTTAGCTTTGCTACGCTTTCAGTGTTTAAGGGTTAAAATCAGGTTGGAAAATGCTGGTTTTGGTTGCTAAGGAGCTCATGGCAGTTCATTTTACCCTTCCCTTTTTCATTTTTCCCTACTCTCCCTTAACCCCGTTGTTGCCATTTTCCTCTATTATCCTTATAAACTCGTTATAATTCTATTTCCCGGGCTCTTGGGCTTCTTTTTGTTTAAAACCCTTTAAACCCCGTTACCCTTTATAAAAGCCCGAAAACCTTTTAAAGGCACATATTAATCCATTTTTTGTTTAAAACCTCGGTGCGATGGCCCTAACCCTTTATAAACGCGCATATGATAAAAAATTATATAGCCCGGGCCCGTCCCTTGCTTGTCACGTCATCCAAAGCACATGATCTAATGCTGGCCGTTCGATCATCCTACCATATCATCCGACGATGTACACAGCCCCCGCTCCCACAAACCGCACATCCGATAGTCAGCGGGGAAGGCGGTTTCCGTGCCGTCCTGTCAGCCATGCGTCGTCATATAACTGGAACGCGCTCATGTGTACCTAAACCACCCTCGCCTGATAAGCGGTGCGGGGAAACCGCCCGCCTGCTGTACCATTGTTTCCCCGCGTGTTATCACCCACGCATGTTAATCACCCATTGACCGTCCGATCAACCGTCCCGTGATCCGACAACCCTCATTCATTCTGCTTCCCACTTTTTTGTACGTCTCCTACTCGTTAATGTTCACGCAGCTCCCGCTCCTGATAGTCGTCCGATATCTCCTGCTGCGATCTGACAACCCAGATCTGTCTCTGCTATCATTCATATGTTCACATGCCTCCCAATAGCCCTCTTAGATCTAATCTCAGCCGTCAATCTCACAGATCTGGCGGCCATTGTTCTTTCTCAGTTTTTCGTCCATTTTCAAGGCATTTTTTTAGTGTTTTTGGCTTGACTCATGCACACAAAGGAGGGAGGAATCCATGATCCAGCGACCTGAGCATTAAAACCCTCAGCTACTGCATTCAACACCGTGTACCTCCGAAGGACAAGAAGGACCACCTTGAGCAGATAAATCACTCCAACAGTTATGGACATTCATTCATGAAACATTCCACCTGTTCAAGGAGTACAACAAAGTACCAGAGATTGTCAAATTTGTTAATTGAAACAGTCAGAATGTTTCAGAGGTCCATAATAGTTTGTAAATGAGGTTGGTGGTCAGTTATGACCCCTCCACACATGGGCAGTAGAGCAATTTTGTGAGAAACTCCATATATACTGAAAAACAAGATGTAATCAGGTTGATGAGTGTTATTTTGTTGTAAGGTTCAACTTCTGGAGACTGTAACTACTGTGTAACCTGCAGCTTCTGGTCTGCATTTCCAGCTAATACAAGCTTCTTTTGTTGTTGATTTCTCACTTTCCACTTCTTCTTCTTGTTCCAGGCTGTGCCTGTTTTACATTTATTCATGTGCTGTTAATGTTTAGCATTAGAGGGGCTGTCATCCCACCTCTGTGTTAGAATTTAGCATGTATCATTGAATTTGTTTGCAGGTTCCTGTTATTTTAATGCCAGAGAACTGTCATCCTATTTGTGTATTATAAAAATAGATTTACAGACCTTTTAACTGGTTGCAGCCGGCCATCACAGGGTCCTGTGCATCTGCTAGTGTGGTCAATCTTCTGCATCATCACATTTTATTCTAAACTGTGAGTAATTGGTGGTCTAAAGCCTTGTAGTCTGGGGTGTTCACCCATGTCTAGGGTCAATCATAGTAGGAGTGGTTATCTAGCTTGAATATGCAACATTTCTTTCATTCATCCACCATTTTTCCAACATTTTGTTGAGTTTGTAATGTTCCCGAGCATCTCTGATATACAATCTAGGAGAGTTTCTTGGGGTGATAACAGGAGGATCAACCATACCCTTAGCCGTACTATCCGAATACCCTATCATACGTGCGAGTAATCTCCCCGAGTGTTTTTCTCGGTGTACTGTAGCAGCAAGACGACCGACGGTTTATCTACGACATGGTTTCAAGTGAGCTTAGGGGGCTTCCAACATACCTAGAGAGTACGTGGAAGACAGTCTATGCGCGGTTCTGTCTAATGCGATACTACTGAAAAGGGTACCCACAAGGGTTACAAGGGAGTCCAACAAGCGTGACCACCTCTTGTATTTCCTACGTGCATGCCTCCCCAAATATGTAGGTTTATGCGCTCAACTATAGATCCCATGGTTTAAAGACGCCAGAACACGTCTCTAGCCAAAAAAAAAAATTTCTACTACAAATGGAGATACCACCGGCCCTGGAAAGTGCTCTGATACCACTTGTTATGCTCTTGACCTGCGAGAAGATGCCATGATACCAAATATGTGAAGAAGTACAACCCAGAACACAGAACAAAATGAGAAATAACAATGTGTATTTTATTATTCAAAGATGAAAGCAATGTTCACTTGCCTCTTCGAGGGGGCAACCTCCAATAGAGCAGTGCTCAATTACAGAATAAAACACGAAGCTCTTCAATGGGGAGTCCCTATCCTTTATATAGGATTCATACATGCAATACCATGGGCCAGTACCATGGTTCTATTAATACCATGACCCATTTGCAACTAATTGTGGTCCCTTTCTTTAAATGCGGGTCAACCACTTACAATTATTGGTATGGGCTTTATTGACTCTTTCACTAACTATAACTAAGACTCGACCCTATTACATAAATAAGGGGGTTAGGGTTGGACCTTAACATAGACCTCCTACTACTTCCTCCAATAGTTGGAACTAGTTTAATTGACATTAACTCAATTTAATTGAATTGAACTATTACAACTCAAATTAAACTCAACCTAGGCTCCTAAAATTTAGGAACTACTCTACATGACTCAAGTTACGCCCTCAACTCGAATTAACTGACTTATCTAAGTGAAATTAGCTTAGTTAACTCATTCTCGTTGTCTTGTGATGTTGAATTACAATTTTCTCCCAATTTAATTCAAGGGAAAATTAAATTAGTATTTTCTTGTTGCCATTTTCAACAAACTCTAGTCAAAGCCCACAAACCATTGCGAATATTTATCATTAAAAAACCACCCCTTAATTAATGTCACTCATCAAATTAGATGATAGACAAAAGGCTTAATAGGTGGGACCCCTCTTAAGAAAAAATTCATGGCCATAAGTTATTAGAGTGTCACCATTGGGATCTAACTAATCTCGTCTACTTAAATCATATGTTTTTAGAATGTTAAATCATATGCTTCTCAAAACAAATGTCCCACTCTCTGAAGACATACACAAATGTTTTAAACAATACATATTATTTGTATATGCATGTGACATTAAGAAGGGTTTAAGGTATAGGTTTTGGTTTCATAGTATAGACCTATCGACTAATATCAAATGTTTTCTATATATATATATATATATATATGCCTATTTTGGGTGCCACCCTAGGAAACGTGCACGTGTATTCGTGTTAGTTGGTCGTAGATGAATGAAGAGCGCATATAATAAGCTTGGAACATACCTTTATGTGATTTTGGTTGAAGCATATTCATAATGTGATTTCAAAGCTTGACATATATATATATATATATATATATATATATATATATATATATATATATATATATATATATATATATGCCTATTTTGGGTGCCACCCTAGGAAACGTGCACGTGTATTCGTGTTAGCCAAGCTTATTATATGCGCTCTTCATTCATCTACGACCAACTAACACGAATACACGTGCACGTTTCCTAGGGTGGCACCCAAAATAGGCATATATATATATATATATATATATATATATATATATATATATATATATATATATATAACACTTACGATGCCACTCCAATATGATTTTGCACGTAAAATTTGATGGCCAAACTCCTTTGGTTGGATTGTAGTCGTGAATATTTGGGATCTTGCTAGAAAAATTAACATGCTTTGTTCTAAGGTTAGTTGTGATGTGGTTATGATAGGGTTATTGAATGAATGGTATCCGTAAAGATTTGGTATATTTATCAAGTCTATCTAGGCAACCGTGTTTTGTGATATGACATATATGCAAGTTAATACCACCTATTTGGCTTTTCCTCCATTGTTTTTATTGGTTTGACTCAAGGTTAATTCTGTCAACTCATCGTCTGCATATCATGTGTCTTTGAATAATGTATCTCTGCCATCACTCACTTGTTTGATCACAAATATGGTATGTCACTTAGTTTTGGTTCCGTTGTCATGCCAGCCCAATCTTTACTCCCACATTAAATCACACTACCTTGATCCATGCACCTTGATTTTGGATGCTCAAAAACCCCCTAATGGTTTAATTTTTCTTAATTCAAATAGGGTTTGATCTGCAAGTGATTTCTGATCAGAAATTGTTTTTTCTTTGCATCTGAAATTAAGGAACGATAAGTTGGCATGTTGCTTGCAAACTTGACCATTGTTCATAACCCTTTAATTGCCAGGTATGTTTGCACTAAGCTATTTCACTAATAATGACGAAGTTCTTCTGGGTGTGTCCTATCTGTTGCATGTCTCCCTATTGTGGTTTCTTCTATGGTTTCAACATATTTGTTTTCATTCTAATGTAATGTTTAGTTCCTGTTTTGGAAAATGTGTAAAAAAGCAACCTCCCACAATGTCGTCATTAAAAAACATTAGGTCTTCTGACCTCACCAGAGTCAGTCACCCTATGTACAAGAGGCATGAAACCCTTGAGGATTAGTCCTCATGCAAATAATGCCAAGCATCGAAATTTGTCCTTTTTGGGAAACTCTATCAAGCTTACTGTTTCAATATGTTTGGGTTTTACTGATTACAAATAAAGTTATTATGGGTGTTCTATATTAACAAAAGGCAATGGTATGTTTAAAAATGTTTGGCCCTTTTAATTCTGTTTTGATTGTGATTATGGTGGGTTAATTATTTTGATGGATGATTAGTAAACCCTAATGTGAAACAATATTTTTTTGTGCTGCCATCAGAGCCCTCGAGGTCATAACATCTTGGGGAAAAAACCATGGTTGATCAAGTGTGCAAGGTGTCCTCCTATTGCTCCACAAAGTCATTAACACTCAAATTATCATAGTGTGCTCTCTTGCAATTCATTTTGAAATTGTATTAAAATTATAGAGACCCCCTGCAAAGTTGGTCACCTATGTACACATATGTAGGGTTTTGTGTATTTCCATACTACCGTGCATTCTGTATGCTTAATTCATTTTAGAAGGGTCTCTTGTCAAATCATTACACATTATTCATCTTTAATACAATTCTTCGTATCATTCCAATGACTCTTTGATGTGTCTTGGGGTTTCACATCGACTCTATACCAAGTCTATTGGACCGTGTGTATTTACTAAAGGTTACTAAGCCCATGTAAATGTTTAGTATGTGGAAATATCATGTCTCATTCACCTTCTTGAATTGTATTAGTCACATATATAATTGCATGGTTGTTAATGTTTACATCGATGTCTTCTCCTTTTTCCCATTTGATTTGCGTTCTTAATTTGGTGTTTTAAAACTCAAAATGATTTGTATTTGAATGGTTCTTGTTTTTGACTACCTACAAGTAATTCTATAAATGTATTGCAACATGAGCCTTTTTTACGGAAATAGAGGAAGAGGTAGAAGAGGAATGAACAAAAATAAATATTTAGGAGTAGAGGGGGAAAGAAGATCAAGAATTTCAGTTCACTTTGATGTTGACTCTCAGGATTTGAGGGAGTTGTTATGCATAGGTGTGGTGAACTTATTGGGCCAACCTCAAGGCTAGCTAGAGATATAACCTCCACCATAGCGACCACATTTCCCTTAGCCACCAATGGGTATCCCTATCCCTCTACATATGTTAGCCCCTTTAGTCAATCCAAACAATGATGGTTTGTGACCTACTATTTCTGCACAACCTTTAAGTTCGATACAGGGTTGGTCTACTGTCTCCTCACCCAACCCTCCTCCGAAACCACATATATCACATTTACAATCTGTTGCCTCTCGAATAGTACATACTCCTCTTGCTGAACTCCAACGACCCATGCTTGTTACTTAACATGCTTCCTTTGCACATCAAATTTCCAAATAAAAAACACTATCAACTACTCCAGCTGGCCAATCATCAAAACAACTAGTCATTCCTCTACTTGCTACCAGTGGACATAAGCAAAATTCTCAAACTATCTCTTTTGGCTCCTCCCATGGTTCATCACATTTTGTGACCTCACATCCACGACAGGAGGAGCAACAAGCAGAGTCAACTCCTTCTCATGGACAAAGGGGTTAGTTTTGGGCATTGGAAATACATTACATTTTGGTACATATTACTTGGCATGTTTTTTAGCATTATTGATACAGTTATGAGTTTTTCTACTTTTTGATTGGCTCCTTGATGTTGCAATTATATTTTTGATAACTTATTGGTCGAGGAGAAATATATATATATATATGTATGTATGTATGTATGTATATATATATATATATATATATATATATATATATATATATATATATATATATATATATATTTATATATATACCACACTTTATATTTTTTGGTATCACTTTGGGCATAAATTATACATGGAGTAACAAGAATTATGGGAGGTATAAGGTTTTTGGAATTTATATGATGATAATTTGATATGTGAAATGTAAATTTATCTTATATTTGTTGGCTGCATGTTAGTATGAAAATTTTTATCAACTGTACCAAAAATGCTTCACTTAAGTCACTAGTGACAAGTGACCCTAACAACAAAATTATCTATGTTTATGCTTTAGATCTACAATGAAAAAGAAAGTAAAACCCTGCATCAGAATATCATGTGCAACCAGAAACATATAACAACAAAAAGTGAAAGTGTAGCAGCCCAATGGATCATACGAATGAGAAATTTTTATTAATAGAAACTTTCCACCTGGTGAGGAGAACTTATAAACTTGGGTCTAGAGATCCCCCTCCGCGGGATGGGTCCTTTTGATGTCCTTGTGCTTCAGTGATCTATTTCTCTTTCTCGACCTGCGATGGGAAAAAACGAAAAATAGCTTGAATTCAAGTGGGAGCTCAAAGTGAATGAGACGATAATGGTGACGATGAGAATGATCAAGGAGAATAATGAATGGAAAAACCATTTACTTATAACAATGTATTGAGATAAATTAGGAATTAGAAAATAATAAAATATTATTGACTAAATAAAAAATCTCGCTGATGTGAATACTTTATTATATTTTTGAGAGAGAAAAATATATACAAAATGGTCAAATATCTTTATTTAGAAAGTGGTTGAAGTAATTAACAAATAAAAATGATTTATTAATTACTTTGTGAGAATTAAGAAATGGGTGAATTGGAAATAATTATTAAATAATGGTTTAATGATTATTCCAAAAATAAAAATAAGAAATAATAAACAAATAGTGTTTTATTTAATTATTCCAAGGTGATTAAGTCAAAGGTGACCAAAAATAATTATCAAATAATGATTTAATAATTATTTCTAGAAAAATTAAATAAATAATGATTTATTCCAATAATCTCATGGGGTTTTTGAATTTTAATGAGAAATTTTTTAAGAAAAAATGGTTTACTAAATTATTTCCCATGGTGAAAGTGAATTTACTATAGTAAAATTAATCCTACAGGGTGTGTTTCGATCAACCTAGGAAGAAATAGCTAGGTGATCATTTTTGGGTAATAATGATTGCCCCCCAACATAAGAGTGTCGAGAGCGAATCATATGATCGAAATAAGTTGTAGGTTCCACTTTCACGAGACACTAGAGAGAGAGAGAGAGAGAGAGAGAGAGAGAGAGCACTGAAGCAAGACAAGGAATGATTGATAATGGAGGGGGTGAGACCTACTAATCTAATATAAGTCTCCTTTTATTCTAGTGTACATGATCTCAAATAATGGGGGAGGAATACCCATACCCGCCGAGATAACATAGTACAAATAATAATGGTGTGCCCAACAATGGGTGACTGAGCTACATAATACATAACATGTTGGCATCAATGGGCCAGAAAAGTGATAAAATGAATCCAATATACATAATATACCTGGAAAAAAAATTGATCGAGACTAAATACATGATCTGAATGGAAAGCGGCATCCACCCATGGTATTCATTCACCCATGGTATTCATTAACCCATGGAATCTACCCATGGTATTGTAAGTGGCATCCACCCATGGTATTCATCCACCCATGGTATTGTAAGTGGCATCCACCTGTGGTATTCATCCACCCATGGTATTCATCCACCCATGGTATTGTAAGTGGTATCTACCCATGGTATTTATCCACCCATGGAATTTACTCGTGGTATTGTAACTAAAAAAAGACTATAAGTAACAAGTCATATTTTGTAAAAGGACATATTGTCCACCACAATGTAACTTCTATAGTTATTCTATATTTTAATAAAATTTTTCTTAGTGGTTTTGTTTAATGTGTCTTCTCCTATTTTCTTCTCGCATTTCAATTTTTCAAATTTTGGGGGCCTCCTCCCCAAAATCCATTTCAATTTTTTAGACCTTGGGAGCCTCCCCCCAAGATCCGGATCAGTGGTATAAGATTCAGGTCGCGACTCCATGGGCATAAGGGTTTGATGCATATTTTAGTTTCAAAGTTTTTCAAAATTTTTCAACAAACTTCATGCATGTGCTACGAACTCCACAAAGCATTTTCTTGGGCAAAGTGGGAAGATTTTTTTTTTTTTTTTGCAAGAATTTGTTGGGTGGCGAGTTTGCAGATCATATATGAAACTTTTGGTGAAAAAAGTACAAAAATAAATAACAGATCTGAATTCCTTGTGAAAAAATACCCAAATAAAAAAAATAAATCGGCTGAATCGAAGTCCGGATGAGGGAGATATCAATTATTTAAAATCAATTGTGCTGCAGAATTTTTTTTGACGACAATCCGTGGACGACGACTCTCCTATAATTTTTTTCCCATTTTTTGTGTAGAATTTTAGAAAAATAATTATAAATATGATTTCCTCTTGAAAAATGACCTAATTAAAAAAAATTGGTTGAATCGGAGTTTGAATGAGGGAGATATCGCTGATTAAAATTAGTTATTTTTCAAAACTTTTGTGACGATGAGACAGTTGCTGCACTAATCTGAGTTTCCAGGGTGTTCGTATATGGATTCAATCACACGGGAAGATGACAAATGGTCATTCTATTTCCAAAAACAGGTTATAATAAATATTATGAGTTATACTGACTGACTTATGCCCATTTTAAATTAGTTTTTATATTTGGAGCAACATTCAGAGCGGTTCCCTATTGAGACGTGCCCTCCCAGCCTGCTTTAGTAGGTCCTTGCTTCACATTCATCAGTTACAACATAACATAATCCATCTTGGTTTCTTTGGAGATGTGCCCTCCCACCCCATACTATGTAGGTACCTGCTACTTCATGAACAGTTGGCATCACAGTTATGGGTGAACCACACAAAATCCTTGTCATCGAAGTCCATTTGCTAGGCCACACACTGTTAGTATCACTGTTGGTCACAAACATTACATGGCAGCTCTATCCTCAGATCTTCATTTTTCATGGTTATGGGTCATCCACAAACCCACACTTCATTGTAGTCCATTTTCTAGGCAACACACTGTTAGTATCATAGTTGGTCACAAGCATTACAGGGTATCTATATCCTCGGATCTTTGTTCATCACGGTTATGGGTTAAGCACAAAAAACCCCTCTTTGGTGGCTCTTCATATTGAACACAAGCTTCTAAGGAGGGGGCTTCACACAATGGGGACCATTTCTTCTTAAGGAGGGAGGAATGATCCGAATGGAAAATGGCATCTACCCATGGTATTCATTCACCTATGGTATTTATCCACCCATGGTATTCTTCCACCCATGGAATCTAGCCATGGTACTGTAAGTGGTATCCACCCATGGTATTGCAAGTGACATCTACCCATTGTATTCATTCATCCATGGTATTTATCCACCCATGGAATTTACCCGTGGTATTGTAACTAAAAAAATACTATAACTAACAAGTCACATTTTGTGAACGGACAAATTGTTCACCACAATGTAGCTTTTATAGTTATTATCTATTTAATAAAATGTTTTTTGGTGGCTTTGTTTAATGTGTGTTCTCCTATTTTCTTCTGGCATTTCAATTTTTTAGATCTTGGGAGCCTCCCCCCAAGATCTGGATCAATACAACAACATCTGTTGATCTGAGTACATGAGACATAATGCCCCTAAATCTGACATGGTTAGGGGATATCACAACCAAAGAAGCCCTATTGAACAAGAAAGGGATCTGAAGGTATGAATGGATCATCTGAATGAGACATGCATGTTGGGGGCGCTGCAAGCGATGGGAATGAACCAGTCAAATCTATGGAACTGCATATGAGGTTGGATCATAATTTGTTTTCATCCGGGCATGTGGAGGGCTACCTAAAGGGCCACCCACTCATGAGGTGTAGAACATCTCACACACACCCGAGAAATGCTGGTACCATATGTTGGATCACTGAACCATCAAGTGTATGATTCTCAACTGTGTGATAATGAGATGGAGTCGAGCACATGAGAAACAACTAAGTCAAAGGGTAATGATGATTCCCTATGATTGATTTGAGGCATTGAACAATGATGAAGGTTGGAACCAAGATACATTTCCTTCTAAACCACTCTCGTGGAATAAACGTGCTAAAGTCGACAAAAGAGGACCCGCAAGAGTTAAGGCAATGAGGATTCCTCAATAAAGGCATGAGGATTATAATATTGTGACTGATGGATTGACACTAGGGATGATGATGGAAGGAGACAAGATGAGAGGTGGATTGACGACTTCCCTTATCAGAGCATAATATGCATGGCTAACCTGATAGTGACTAACTCGGTTCCAGAGGGGATGGTTAATTACTTAGACAAAGGCTTTACAAAGATAGATCAGTATAGTTGGAGGCCAAATATGAACAAAATGGGATGAATGCGATGCAAATATGGATGATACATTGTAACAAGACCCAATGGGACTTTGAATAGACTCCATGGATGCAAGGGTGACTCATCTTGGATGCTTTTAACAAGGGTGACTCGATAATGCTACCACATAGAAGAGGCCCAAAGTGGACCATAAAAACATGAGTAAATAATGGTTACTCATGACGAAACTCGACATATAAGTCAACAAGTGCAAAGGAAAAATGGTACTAGAGTACACGTGACTCATATGAAGAGATTCGATTTTGATGGGCGGTAAAGTGAGACCTCATAGAAAAATTGCTTCCTAGTCAAGTTTCAAATTACCAAAAACAAAGAGAGATCCATTATAGAGCTCAGTCAGAGATTTCTAGCAGTGTTGATGGTTCGTCAAACTGCGCTACGGTTTGCTTGTAATGGCCAAGGGAAAAAACTAGGGTTTTTCCTATAAAAGGGCTTATTTTCCCCAAATCTAATTCATTTTCACATTGAGTTGTTGGAGAGTTTGGAGAGGAGGATGAGACCCTAAATCCTGGAGAGCTTGTAGCGGATAAAACGACCATAGGATTTTAGATCTGCAACCTTCAGTTGGTGGCCTTACTTGTCTAAGGATGGCCTTAATGCTTCTTGGAAGGATGGTTTCCGGTGAAGAATCAAGTTAAGAAAGGAATATAGGAATGAATTACTAGAGAAGGTCTAGAATCATCCCTGCCCACCAAGTCAAACATGGGCACTAAGTGTTAAGTATCACATCACATAGAGTTGGATATTTGAATATATGGTATAAAGCATCGATGATATGTGATGTGTATGTGGCTCGCCAAAGAGGCTGCTAGGACAAACTATCCAATGAATGAGAGGATAATCAACCATACCTAGATTGTTGGGGTCTAGGCTAAGACTTATGTTAATCAAGTGAGAAGGTGGTCAGGGATGCCATCATGCCTCCAAGCATGAGATATTGCCCCCCAACATATGATGATGGAAGGGACTTATTTGGAATGCGAAGTTGGGAATGACACCCCTAACTATATGATTTTGTGGAGCACCATTGTGTTCCAAGTGCTCAAATAAGCAATTTAGACATTCAACCCTAATGTCATTAAATCATCCAAAGGAGGATGAGGAGATGGGCAGGCATACGTGCCCCCTAATTTTGTATGTGTGGTTATAAAATGTTATGGGCATGTTGGATGTATTTAGAGAAGTGGACTTTAAACACATTTTGAAGATGTGGTTTTCCATTTGTTATTTATGGTTGTCTTCCTGTGGGAAGAATCTATGATGGGTGCAATATGAGAAAGGAAACGGTGAATTGCCAATCTCACATTGGCACTACCTATATGAGTCAAATGGACTAAAATTTTGGGTTCACATACATGGTGTCACCATACCAAAAAGTGTCTCATTTGGATATAATGAACTAATGCTCTCCTAGACAACATGGGGATTGGACAACAACAATGTCTAAGGGGTTGGGTTCTTGAGGTAAAAAGGAGGGATGATTAAACGAATCATCCCAAGGGTGATATTGATTGATATGGTATTCTAGAGGTTCTTCAACATGGGGAAGAATGACGTGACTAAAGTCCACACTGATAGATGCACTGGGAGAGTTAGGGAGAATTTCTTCTTCTGGAATCTCAAAGGTGGATGCCCCTTTACCCAAACATTGTGTGGCAATGTAATAGCCACAAGATGGATGTGGTTCTAATTTGTGGGTTCAAAGTAAGGGGTGATGGAACCAATCGGCATCATGGGAGACATGGTTCACATACGTAGCATATTTAAGGGAAGACCGATGACAAGTGTATGTAAGGTCCATCCATGTTGAGACCGAAGTGTCTTCTAAAGAAGGTTCAAAAGAGGCACAATAGGAAACTCCTCAAGAGTTTGAATAGATTGATCCCATGGATGATGACAAGTAAAGAGTAGGGGTAGAACTATTCGTCATCTCAACATCAGAAGGGGGAATCATGATGGTGGGTCAAGAAACCTCCTGTCCTAGCGAAGCATTGGGGCTAGGACCTGCAGGTAGAGTGGAAGTGGAATCACTACGAGCGGCACCGAACTCGTGAAGCATTTGAAGTGTATTACAAAAATCATCGAGACAAGGACAATGATGGGAATAATGTCCATAGTTATCACACAACGCACAAGGGTGATTCGTGCGTAAGATTTTGTTCTTTTTGGCAGACTTGGGTAAGGTAACATGGACCTCAGGAATGTTAGGTTCAGGAAAAGTATCAGAGACCACATTCTTAATGTGGGTGAGTTCAGGACAATTATTGGTGGCATGCCCAATGACATCACACAAAGTGCATGGAGGAGTAGGCTTTGGCTGTTTAGGAGGAGTGGGAGTTGGTTGAGGTGCCTTGTCTTCGGTTCCCTTTTTCTGGGCTTTGTCCCCCTCACCATATGATTTCGCAACATGAGTAGTTTCATGTTGAGGTTGTTTTGGATTTGAAGCAAAGTAAGGGGAAGGAACAACAAGTTGAATGAAAGTCAAAGCTATGTATGGTTTGATTTGACTGGGAGGAGTGTTTGCGAGAGGATCAATGTAGCATCCTAGGATCCCCAAATTGATGTTAGGAAGACTCAACATAGCCATAACAGGGGTAAGAAAGATTCCTAGTGGTGGGAATAAGAAAGGCATCTGACCAGAAGGGTAGTGATCGATGGGAACAACAAATCTAAGATGGCTAAGACCTGGGAGAATGGTTCTTGGTTGAAAAGGACTGGGTGAGATACTAGCGGAAGGAAACCTGTCGAGAGGAATTATACCTAAAGGCTGAGTTGAGTTGGAAGCAGGAGGTTGCAAAGGGGTTGGCTATTGTGAAGGTGTACTAGATTGCTTGTTAGTGGCCCATCACGCTTGGAGCAATTAAGCACATGAAGATCTAGGCTCAGAAGGTGTATGCGGTGGGTTATAATAGGCCCCAAGCAACGTGGAATCTTTGTAGACTCCAGGAGAAACATCAGTTAAGGAAGGGATAGTCTTATTTCTAGTCATCGATGAGATAGTGGTATTAGGAGAGATCTGAGACCGACGGTCATAGTAAGTCAACTGATTGATAATGACGATCTTTCCATTGTGAGGAAAGCATATCCTATGAAAGACAACAGATGCAACAACGAACATGGCATACGTGTAACCACGACCCAACAATATGTTATAATATAATGGGGCATCAATGACTTCGATATTAATTAAGGTTGTCTTGCCAACAACAATGATGAGGAAGTTGTGATATAAATTGAGGAGTTACGATGGGTGACCATCCCAAGCACGAAGAGTGATAGTGGATGGTGAGGTGTCAGGGGAACATAGTTGCTTCCAAAAACTAGCGACCATCACACAAGTGGAGGCGCCTTCGTCTATTATGCATCATTGGAGAGTGTTGTATTTTATGGAGATTGGTATTTGAAAGGCAACAGATGAAGGATGGGGGGATATTCTGCTTTATCGACATCAAAGACAATCATACAATCGTCAGAGGGATCCACAACGCATAAACTGGATAATAGAGCTTTCCGTTGGGATGGGCATGTGTGGAGGACTTCCAACATTGACATGGAAACAAGAGACTGTGCCAATTCATCTAATATGATAGAGGTATGGGTGAATTTAGAATAAGTGACATTTCTATGTAATGGACCTTTAGGGATCTTGGGGGAAAACTCCACTTTAGGTAGAGGGATTTATAAGCTGCCATTTAGTGACGACAAAGGCTCAGTGGAAACTTTGGGTTGGGAATCAGTTTCTTATAAGGATAGTAACGATTCACAGAAACATTTTGATAAGCTAGGTGAGCAACAGTTGGTCGTGGAATGGAATGATGTGGATGGGGATATGCATATGACATGCTTGTACCTTGGTAAGAGTTTTACATGCGAAGGATCAGGAGGGGGATAGATGTAAGTGGAACTGGTCCCCCCGGGGTTTGACCATAACTCATAGAAGGTTTAGAATATGGTGATGATTAAGGGTGGGAAAGGGATCCAATGATACAATCAGTGGCATGTGATGCCCCCATCACATTGGCAGCACAAGGACGAGGCATATCAGGGAGGAAAATATAAACATAACATGACTAGGAATATATCATATCATATTTTAAGGCTATCTGGAGAGATTCTTCCTCAGTCTGAGGGAACTAAGAGGTGACATATTTACCTATGCAGGCCAAAACTTTTCTTAGAAACCAATCCATATATACATGGTCTTCAAACTTAGGGGCTCTACACATGCTCCTCCTTCTTTGCCATTCTTGAACATGGTTAGAAAGGAAGATGGCAAAAATTTGAGGTCAAAAGTTTGGTACGTATGTCATATTGGAGAGGTGGCTAGAAATAGGAAATAAATTATTTGGTGAGAGTCGCAAAGGTAGAATAGGAGGCGTGAAGTTGGTCCACATACCATTTGGTAGCAGCTCCAGTTAGGGTGAGTTTGAAAAGATGAAGATGAACAAAGTCTTCAATAATGGAATTTGATGAACAACACATGTTAAAAGGCCGAACATGATTTGTGGGGTCTTCTCTAGGATTACCTTCGAACTTGGGAATGTCAGAAGGAACCTTGGTAGGCATAGGAGGCCAATGAGGGCTATGGGGAAGAGGATCATTGATGAGTTGGATGAAATCAGGGAGACTCAAACTAGCCATATAAGGAAGCAAGGGAAGGTTAGTGGCCATATCGGTAGAGGTTACCTTGGTTAGGACCTTGGTTACCACCTTGGTTTCCACCAACCACATTGGTGCCTGACATGGTGGTCGTGCAGGGATGGGAAGAGGCTGAATTAGAGGAAGAACTAGATGAATTAGAAGAACCAGAGTCAGTATGGGGACTCAATGGAGGGCTAGGTGGATGAACTTTAACTTGACGGTGAGGAGTAAGATGTTCTAAAGGAAACTAAGGGTGAAGGCCACAAAGTATCTGGGACAAACGCCTAGGAGGTGTAATGGTGCCAAGAAAAAGATGACTCAATAGAACAAAGGATGATGATAGAAGAAAATAGTAACAAACAACAAGAAAACACGAGTGCAGTGGTGCAAGTGCAAACTAACTATAATGATATGCTACTCTAATTCAATCAAACATGTCCTATCAGAGAAAAATAACCTCTAGCCTAAAGGTGATCTAAATCCTCAAAAAAGTCCTAGATCTATTGTTTCAGATGGCCTATCAAGAGACTTCTTACTTGACGAAATCTAATCCCTGCAAGAGGAGCTGTCTAGAGAAAGGTGGGGTAGAGGACCAACTACTTGCCCACAACCAGTCCTATAGGGTGTTTTCCTAAGATTGGCCACTAAGGTTACCTTCGTCCCACAAGGGTGGTTGAGTATTGAGCTTCTTGATGATCAACCATGGCACAAAATTCCCTACCACAGGTTGGGTAGCCCCGAGGAGAACCACTCACATGGTGATCTAGCCTAACCCCCTGTTAATCAGGTTTTTGACGAACTACAACTTTGGACCATGGGATGGTGAAGGATTTTAAGCTCCCTAATATGTCAACTTTCTATGTCTCAATGTAAGTGATCAATGGGTGTTATTGGAAGCCTATCCCATTGATCCTACACCTAACTACAAAGATTGTTTTGGCCCTGGTGCCCAAGTGGGCTTAATCTATGTGAGTTGAATTATTAAGGTGTAGTGTTTCAAGTCTTGGCTTGGTGGTGTTAACCAAGCGTTCGTTCTCTTACGGTGTGTGTGTGTGAAATAATGTGCTAAGGGTATGAGTTAATTAAGCATGTTTTGATGATTCCATGTGATATTAAAAATAAATTGCTGAAAACTGTAAATAATGCTGAAAATGGACAGTAAAATAAAGAACGAATTCAAGCATACAACCCCCCACCTAAGAAAGTTATGAAGCAACTGAAAACTTGAAGGCAAACAAGCAACTCAGAGACACAAAAATGACCAAAAGATCTAATGTCTAAGGGACTGGGATCTAAAGGCAAAAAAAGCTGCTGAAAATGGCACATAAAACCAACAAAAATCATAGGTGAAAATGCTGGAGAAGGACAGGTAAGAAGCTCCAAAAAGCAGGATACAGAAGGGGATCCTAAGGGGGAAGGGAAACACTAAATTATAAAGGGAGTAAAATGATGAAGTAACCTATCCAAAAGGGTTGTAAAATAGTGGAAAAAACCTTAAAAATTAGTGGCTAAAAATGTTGCACACTAGACTCCTCAGCTCAAAAATTCTCTTCCTAAATGATGGAGGTGTACTCTAAACCCTAGGGGGATTTTTCCTTCCTCAATGAGAAACTAATAAGAGGATCTAGGCCTAGAGGTGGCTCAGGAAATAACATGAACCCTTCCCAGCACACATGCAACACTTTCAGAAAAACTGGAAAATTCTAAATCTTTATTTATATTTTTAATTTTTTAATTTTAATTTTAATTAATTAATTAATTAATTTATTTTATTTATTTAATTAATTAATTTATTTTTTTCTAAAAAATGATAGAGTGCAGAAACTGACATGAAAAGTGCACTGGCGCAATTTTTTGGCATAAAAGTGTGTCATGGGTGTAGTTATTAGGCCAAAAAGTGCGCTCTCTTCCCGTTCGATAGATCTGACCAAAAATGTGTCATCTCCTATTTGGATGGTACTTGTGACCTACAGAAAGATGCAGAAACCCAACAAAAAACAAAGAATTTTCCAGAAAATGAAGGAGATCTAAAAATAGAAATTAGGAGGGCTAAAAAAAGCTGAAGAAACACTGAAGATAGTTGAAACGACAATCACCAAGGTTCTAAATTACTACACTAGTGGAGTCGCCATTTGTTAATGACTATGTAGCTAATTCACCAACAGAGTTGCCATTTGTTAGTATGAAATTTCTTAGCAAGTGTACCACAAATGTTTCACTTAAGTCACTAGAGACAAGTGACCATAACAACAAAAGTATGGTTGTTTACACTTCAAATCTGCAATGAAAAAGAACGCAAAACCCTGCAACAGAATATCATATGCAACCAGAAACATATAACAATAAAAAATGAAAGTGTAGCAACCCAATGGATCATATGAACGAGAAAATTTTATTAATAAAAACTTTACGCCTAGTGAGGAGAACTTATAAACTTGGGTCTATAGATCCCCCTTTGTGGGATGGGTCCTTTTGATGTCCTTTTGTTTCAATGATCTGTTTCTCTCTCTCAACTTGTAATGGGAAAAAAATGAAAATAACTTGAACTCAAGTGGGAGCTCAAAGGGAATGAGACGATAATGGTGACAATGAGAATGATCAAGGTGAAGAATGACTGAAAAAACCCTGTATTTATAGCAAAGTATTGAGCCAAATTAAGAACTAGAAAATAATAAAATATTACTGACTAAATCAAAATATAGCCGTTTTGAATATTCTATTATATTTTTGAGAGGGAAAAAGATATTCAAAATGGTCAAACAACTTTATTTTGAAAGTGGTTGAAGCCATTAACAAACAAAAATATTTTTTTAATTACTTTGTGAGAATTAAGAAAGGTGTGAATTTGAAATAATTATTAAATAATGGTTTAACAATTATTCCAAAAATAAAAATAAGGAGTAATAAACAAATAGTGATTTATTTAATTATTCCAAGGTGATTAAGTCAAAGGTGACCATAATAATTATCAAATAATTGTTTAATAATTATTTCTAGATAAAATTAAATAAATAATGGTTTATCCAATTATTCTCATGGAGTTTTTGAATTTTAATGATAAATAATTTAGGAAAAATGGTTTACTAAATTATTTCCCATGATAAAAGTGAATTTACTATTTCGATCAACCTAGGAAGAAATAGCTAGTTCATCATTTTTGGGTGATAACAGATTGCCCCCCAACGTAAGAGTGTCAGGAGAAAATCATATGATTGAAATACGTTGTAGGTTCCATTTTCATGAGACACCGAAGGGGAGTCAGAGAGAGTGAGAGAGAGAGTTGAAGCAAGACAAGGAAGGACTAATAATGGAGGGGGTGTGATGGGGGATGCATACCCATACCTACCAAGATAACTGAGTACAAATAATAATTGTGTGCCCAACAATGGGTGATAAAGCTACAAAGTACATAATACATGATACATAACATGCTGGCAACAATGGGCCAAAAAGTGATACAATGATACAATGAGTCCCATATACATAATGTGTATGGAAAAACATAGGCCAGGACTGAATACAATAACATCTATTGATCTGAGTACATGAGACATAATGCCCCTCAAGTTGACATGGTGAGTGGAGATCACAACCAAAGAAGCCCTACTAAACAAGAAATGGCTCTGAAGATCTGAATGGATCTTTTGAATGAGACATGCATGTTGGGGGCATTGTAAGTGACGGGAATCGAGCTAATCAAATCTGTGGAATTTCATTTGAGGCTAGATCATAATTTTCTATCATCTGGGAATGTGGGGGGCTACCTGAAGGGCCACCCCCTCATGAGGTCTAGAATATCTCACGCACACCCAGGAAATGTTGTTACCATCTGTTGGATCACTATACCATCAAGTGTATGATTCTCGATCGTGCGATAATGAGCTGGAGTTGAGAATGTGAGAAAAAACCAAGTCAAAGGGAAATGATGATTCCTTATGCTTGATCCAATGCACCGAACAATGATGAAGGTTGGAACCAAGGTACGCTGCCCTCTAAACCACTCTCCTAGAATAAATGTGATGAAATCGATAGAAGAGGGCCCGCCGGAGTTGAGGCAATGAGGATTTCTCAACAAAGGCACGAAGATCATAGTAATGTGACCGATGGACTAACACCATGGATGATGATGGAAGGAGACAAGATGTGAGGTGGACTGACAACTTCCCTTTTTAGAGCATAATATGCGTGGTTGACCTAACAACGACTGACTCTATTTTGGAGGGGATGGTTGATTACTCAGATAGAGTCTCTTTAAAGACAGATCAGTATAGTTGGAGGTCAAATATGAGAAAATGGGATGAATGTGATGAAAATATGGATGATATAATGTAACAGGACTCAATGGGACTTTGAACAAACTCCATGGATGCAAGAGTAACTCATATTAGATGCTCGAAACAAGGGTGAATCGATAATGATGCCACATAGGAGAGGCCCGAAGGGGACCATAAAAATATGAGTAAATAATGGTTACTCATGACGAAACTTGACACATAAGTCAACACGTGCAAAGGAAAAATGGTACCAGAGTACAAGTGAATCATATGAAGAGATTCAGTTTTGATGGGCGGTAAAGTGAGACCTCATGGAAAAAATGGCTTCCTTGTGAAGTTCCAAACTACCAAAAACAAAGAGAGATCCATTGTTGAGCTAAGTGAGAGCTTTCTCATGGTGTTGATGGTTCGTCTAACTGAGCTATGGTTCTCTCATAATTGCCAAGGGAAAAAACTAGTGTTTTTCCTATAAAAGGGCTTCTTGCCCCTAAATCTATTTCATTTGCACATTGATATGTAGGAGAATTTGGAGAGGAGGAGGAGGCCCTAAATCTTGGTGAGCTTGTAGCGGATAAACCAACCATAGTATTTCAAATATCTGACTTTCAGGTTGGTGGCCTTACTTGTCTAAAGATGGCCTTAATGCTTCTTGGAAGGATGGTTCCTGGTGAAGACTCAAGGTAAGAAAGGAATATAAGAATGCACTACTAGAGAAGGTCTAGAATCATCCCCGCCCTCCAAGTAAAACATGGGAAATAGATGGTAAGTATGGCATCACATAGAGTATAATATTTGAATATATGGTATCAAACATCTATGATATGTGATGTATATGTGGCTTGCCAAAGAGGCCGATAGGACAAACTATCCAATGATTGAGAGGATAATTGACCATACCTATCTCATTGGGGTCTAGGCCGAGACTTATGTTAATCAAGTGAGAAGGTGGCCAGAGATGCCATAATTCCTCAGAGCATGAGATATTTCCCCTAGCATATGATGACGGAGGGGACTTATCTGGTGTGCAAAGGTGGGAATGGTGCCCCTAACTAAATGAGTTTGTGGAGCGCCATTGCATTCCAAGTTCTCAAATAAGGGATTCAAGCATTCAAATCGACTGGCATAAAATATTCCAAAGGATGATGAGGATATGGACGGGCATAGGTTCCCCCCAGTTTTGTATGTATGGTGATGAGCCTTAGTATTGCAACAAGAATGTTGCAAATCCCAAGGCTACTGACTTTAATTATCAACCCGGGGTTCATACAAACTTAAGAGGTATAGACACTATATGCGCATCATACCATGTGTCCTTCCTTTGCTATCATGATGTAATGGAGTGCATGTACTGAAGTCAAATCCTAAACTAATTACAGAAAATGAAATGTTCGAAATGGAACCTTAACCTATTGAAAGAAATAAAGTACAAGGAAAGTGACTAAAATCAAATGCTAAAAAACACCATTTTCTAACTAAATTCTAAGAGGATTTGCTTCAAAATAATGCTAAGTTAACATGTATGCAATCCTACTGTCCTAAGCATGCAGATTCAAACCATCAAACTTTCTACTGTTGTGCATGTAAATGAATAAAATAAATCTATTTTTCTTTTTGTCTTTTGGTGATGTGGAAGGTGGCTTGGAGATGATGGTGAATGGTCAGAAGGCTTGGGATACAAGTAGGGACCCTTTTATATCTTTCTAGAGGCTTTTTCCTCAATTCAGCCTCAAAACAAGGTTTCCTACAGGATGCTACAAGATTTCCTACAGGATGTACATATTTACTATAATTCATTGAATTACCGAGCAAATCTAACCCAAATTGGATGGGACAATTTTTTTTATTAACTAGGATGTATTAGGTCCCCATTCCATGTGGAATCACTCCAAAAGACCTCTGTTAACCCATGCTAAAAAATAGAAAAAACATTACTCGTAAAAAATCTAGAAATTTGAGAACTAGTGAGCTAGTAAATCTAAAAAATTCCTAACCTAATCAAGTGCAAATGCAGTGGGGTGATTTTTTTTATGAACTAGAATGTTTTTGTGATCTAATTCAAGTGGAATCAACTCGATTGAAGCTCATTAGCATGCTCTAAAAAATAGCAGAAATATACTGTTCTTTGCTAAAAGAAGGTCCAACAATCTAGATTTGGGAATAAGAAGACTAATCCAAGAAGCTCAATGATTACTATGAACTTCCAAAGCTTTTCCAAGGATGAAATAATGTGTGTGATCCTTCAAAAGAACTTAAATTAACCATTTAACTCAATCCTATAACAAAAAATCATTAATACTAAATGTAGAAGTAGAAAGAAATAAAAACTAGAGATGCATGTGAATAAGAAGTGAAAATAAGGAAATAAAATGATACAAAAGGGATCTGAGGCTCCTAGGATGGCCAAGCCCAAGGAAACTCATAGACCTATGGAGGAGAACAAGATTTAGAAGCTGAATATGACACCAATCTTCATTATTTTCATCAATACAATGACATCCCTGCAAGAAAATACAATGGAGCTGTAAAAATACGAGTTCTCTCCACAAGAACACTAATTAAAATCTATCCCTAGAGGCAAATTCGACTTGGTACTTGTACAAAATGATTAGGAATCGTTCCCCATGAATGGAGGAAGCTTTCCACACCAAAATCCCTTGATTAGTGGAACACATTCCTAGATTTTCTCAATCATTGAAGTTCCACAATCTGTGTCATAATTCCATAATATCTTGTTGATTTATTATTTCTTATTGATCCTTCTGTAGAGGGGAACAAGTCCCTACATTATCTCCTCCTCCAAATCTTCATAATTTGCCCAATATTCTCAAAATATTCCACAAAAATAAATAATATTAGGCACAAATATCCAATTATTCATAAACATTCTTAATGAATATATTAAAGTTAAAAATAAATTATCTAATACAGAAAGAGAGGTTTAATGTGCTGAAGGATGGTCATAGGCCTTGAATTATTGTTTAATTTAGAGGTATGAGCCTTAATTTATGTCTAATTTAGAGGCCCATCATACCCCCTGCTGAAAGTGTTGCTCATCCTCTAAGCAACTTAGTGACCTCATTGTGTCTCATCCACGACCCTGGTGGCCTCTCTGTTGTGCATTAAGAATCTTGGTTGTAAGTTCGCAAGGACAAGCCCAAAAACATATTTGTGCAAAGAAAAATAATTGTTTCTTGAGACCATTAGCTTGCCTTTTTGCTTTTATTCAAGATGAGTTCTTGAATATTTTTCAATTTAGCAAGGTCATCCATATTAACCTTCTGCTACCTTGTTCCACTATTTGGACACCTCTAACACCTTCAAAATGGATTTAGATGAGAACTAGGACATCTTGTAGTAATTCCTCTCAAAACTACAGGAAACCTACAGGAAACCCTGTTAAAACTGCAGGAAATCCTTTTTGAGCATAAATGATATTCTGAGCCTACGACAGGCCCTCAACTTGGCTCCCATGCCTTTTTCCCATTTTTAGGCCTTCAACAAAAGCTAGAAAGAGATAGGAGAACTCTTGGAAATCATATTTTCATCACTACAGTTTGAGTTTTGTTTTGATGGTGAATGCCTCATTTTCTTTTGTTTCCTTCTTCTTCTCTCTTGTGGCCTAGATGATTACCTAATGGCCTTGGAGTTTTCTGTTTTGATTAGGTCTCTCTTAAGCTCTGTCATCTTGGAGTTTAACATAATTTATTCATTTCTTCCTTCTTGTAGCAACATTCTGCCTTCCTATTGATTCAGATTTAAATAGGAACGCAACAAATTACAAGTATAACCATACATATAGAGATGCAACAGAAATAATACTTCATTTCATTACTGTAAAATACTGAAATACGCTTACAAACAGAAATGGAAATAAACTAGCTAGGGCGATGGTAGCTTATATCTGAGAAGAGATGTGGCGGCCACATGCCTCTGAACTGTGTTACAATGAGGCTCAAAGGCCTATTTATTGTTGAGAAACAATGGAAAACCCTAAACATCCAAAAACCTAACCCTAGAAGATGAAACTCCAAACTGTGGGCCCAGTTTGGGTAAATTGGTACATCAACTTCCCGTGGTCGTAATTTTGGCATACGATCTCCGTTTGATGTGCACAATATATCGTTAGAAAGATCTATTTGAGAACTACAACTTTGGGAAGAGGAACATCAATTCATGGAGCCATGTTGCTTCCAGTTCTTCCAAAAAGTGTTGTTTACGGCCTCAAAACGGATTCGAAAGTTCAGGACCTGAAAAACTACTAAAAATAGTAAATTGTGCTACAATTAAGGAAACTGGAAATCTGAAAGAAACAATGGTGGGGGTCCAAGTGGACTTGGCGGGTGGCCACCAATATCCACCTGGATCATTCCTCCCCCCTCAGGAAGCAATGGTCCCCATTTCATTGAGTTCCTCCATGAGATGAGGAAACGTTTGCTAAACTTGGTCCCTTGTGAGCCACTTGCCCTGGTGAAGGAGTTGGCCTGCTTTGACAACTTGATACAGTTGGATATTCTGTTGGTGAGTGTGCTTGATCTATGTGTCCATGATTCGATCAGTTGTAGCTTGTTCCATGCAATCTGGATTTAACTCTGTGGGTGTGAGTTTTTCTGCAATGTCAGATGTGTCTAGTAATGGTGGAAAGTATGGCTGAAGGTAGTCCACATTGAACACTAGGTGTAGGCCAAGGAATGTGGGAATGCTGAGCTCAAATGCATTGTCTTGAAAAACCTTGGTAATGGTATAAGGACCATATCGGAGTGGTCTGAGTTTTCGATAGGCTCCGGTAAGGCATTGCTTTTGCAAATGCAACCAGACTTTATCGCCCACCTGAAACCTGTGTGGCACCTGATGTTGATCATGTCGCTGCTTGTACTTGGCATTTGATTTCTCCAGAATTTTGTGGACCTGCTGGCGAATATGTTGGATGTGCTTAATGAAGTTGTTTGCCTTATCTTTTTCAAACCGGACATGAGCCGAATTTGCGTGAGTAACTACAAATGGCATGGCCACATCAATGGGACATAGTGGCTGGAATACCAAGCCCACCTGAAAAGGGCTGTGGCCAGTTGAGCTGTGGAGAGCCCGGTTGTAGCTGTGTTGAACATAGGGTAGGTTCTCATTCCATGTGCATGGATGCTTTGAGTTGTACATGCGCAGAATGTGTACGATCATCCTGTTGACAACCTTTGTTTGGCCATCAGTTTGAGGATGGAAGGCTGTGGACTTAGTGAGTTTGGTGTCCAGCATCGACCAGAGACTCAACCAAAATGTACTGAGGAACCTACTGTCTCGATCTGAGATGATAGATTGTGGGATCCAAAAGTGTACCCACACTCGCTCAAAGAAGAGTTTAGTAGTGGCTTCTGCTGTGATATTCTTCTTGTAGGCCGCCATAATGGGCATATTCGAGAACCTGTCGATGACCATAAAAACATAGTCGTTTCCATGCTCAGTAGAAGGGAGGCTCGACATGTAATCCATGGAGATGGATTCTGAAGGTCGACTAGGGGTAGGCAGCGGAGAACAGAGGCCTTGCTTCTTGATGGTCGGTTTGGCAATGGCGTAGGAAATGTATGATATGATGTACTTCCCGACATCATGTTGAAGATTCAGCCAATAGAAATACTTCTGTAGTACTGCCACCATTTTCTCGACCCCGAAATGCCCAGCAGCCCGACTGTAGTATGCTTCCCAAATTATCTTGGCACACTTGCTTGAAGGAACACAAATGTGACCCAGGTGGCATAATAGGGCATCCTAGAGGTGAAAATCTGGAACATCCTGACCCTCCAAGAGTGTCTGGTATGTGTGGCTGAATTCTGAGTCGCTTTTGTAGAGAAGTGGCCAATCAGAAGTCTCCTGCCCACAAGAGTTGAGCACAATGGTTAACGCCATGATTGGTGGTCGACTGAGGCAATCTGCAACATTATTTGTGCTGCCCTTCTTATACTTGATATTCAAATGGAACTGTTGCAGGTATGTGGACCACTTCTGATGGCGATTATTCTACAATTTTCCTTGGGTCTGTATGAACTACAGGGGTTAGTGGTCTGTGTGGATGACCGTTTCCTTCCCCAAAATTTAATGCTTCCATTGTCGGTAGGCCTACACAATGGAATACATCTCTTTGTAATAAGTGGGATAATTTCAGACTATGTCTCAAAGTGTCTCATTGTGATATGCCATTGGATGCCCGTGTTGAGTAAGGACTCCCCCAATAACATAGTCAGAGGCATCCGTCTGGACCTAAAATGGTTGTTGCAAGTTTGGTAATGCGAGCACTAGTGCGCGTCAGAGGCGATATTTCAACTCTGTGAATACCTTTTGTCGAGATTCAGACCAAAAGAATTTTTCTTTCGCTCCTCCCTCGGTGACTTGACTCAAGGGCCAAGTGATATGAGAAAATCCTAACACGAACCTGTGGCAAAAGTTGGCAAGACCTAGAAAGCTGCGGAGCTTTTTCAGAGTGGTTGGAGATGGCCAATCCCAAATGACTTGGACCTTGACTGGATCCACATGCACCCCCTGTTCATCAATAATGAATCCCAGATACTGAACCTAGGTCATGCCAAAAGTGCATTTCTCCAAATTGGCACATAAATTGTGTTGCCACAGTGTTTGGAGAACCTGTCGGATGTGGTGGAGGTGCTCTTCCTAACTCTGGGTAAAGATCAGGATGTCATCCAAGTAAACCACTACAAATGAGTTGGTGAATGGCCACAAGATGTCATCCATTAGCCTCATTGATCCGAATTGGATCCATGAAAATTATCAAAGTTCTATGACTGTATCAAATTAGGAAAGACTTCAAAAATTTGTGAACAAAGAGCTATCAGGAAGACCTCTGGACAGTGGCAGTTTGTAGCCAGCAAGGAACGATGAGGACCTCGGTCAAAGCGTGCTGACCGAGGCCCATGGAGACCGCGCAGGACACAAACTATCAAATAGGAAGCTCAGATAAAAAAACAGAGGCCGTTTCTGATGCGCGATTAGCACTAATCGTGCATCACTGGGCAAAACCCATCGAGAAGGAAAAGCCCTGAGTGCTCGGTTGCATGGGAAGCCGGGAAACTATAGGGAAAGCGCTAAAGCGAAAGTCGGGCCCCATGCTCCAAAACTGGAGGAATATCGGAGGCATATTGGGCGGTAAGCGTATTTGGGCAGAGAACGAGCGATTCCATACATCGCACGACGCATGTCCAATGGATGAGAGAGAAAAACGCCTCTCATCGCTGGCTAATAGTCGAGCAATTCAACCGCGTGATAAGAGCAAACATCGTAGGATCTGGGGGCTCCTGATCTAATGACGGAGATTTCACCCGATGAGAAACTGGATCTGGAAGGAGAATTAAGTTGCAACATATAAAAGTCTAAAGTCTGATTTGACTGCTGAGTTGGCGGATGAATCTTTTCACAATGTAACTGAAATACCGAACCGTTTGAGGAAGAGCTGGTGCAGTTCGTGAGAGGACAAGTGGCCACTTCCCTGTGAGACGTTGCACAGTGGAAATGACGCAGAGGCAGGGAACTCCAAGTGAACAACAACAGGAAATCCGAAGAGGTGAAAGAGGAAGCAAACAGTCAAGGACAGATTCTCTTTAAGCCATAAACAGATAGAGAATGAAACAAGGAGGAACTAGAGAAGGGGAACAGTGAAAAAAGGGACGAAAGAGAGAGTGAAGCAAGAGGTATAAAAACAGAGAGCCGAGTTGACTTGCAGCATGAGGTAGCATCGAGCAGATAGAAGGCTTGAGAGGTTCAAGCAATTCCTGAGAGGATATCTGTCAGGAATTGAGCACCACATTGGACTCATTCCATTAAAGACTAGAGAGGTCAAGACTTGGAAAGGGAAAGAGTCTGTGCACTCTAGTGGCTTGGGGAATCCAAGGACCACCCTACCAAGCATTATCTGTTCCAGGAGACTCAAATTGAGCTCCTCACTGTAAAAACTCTACTTTAAAGATAATAAAAGAAGCCCACCACTGAAAGCTGGGCCGGAGACGTAGCCCTGGAGAATGGGGTGAACTCCTTATTAATTTGTTGTGTTCTTGTATTTGCTTACTGTGTTTCTCTTACTATTTTCCATTTTCCAGTGTCTGTGTATTTTGCAATCTGATCGATCCGTTGCCCAAGATAACATAGACACACACCAGCACATGAGTCTGTAATACCTACATTCATTAATTATTTAATTGAGATCACTCACGAGTGATTTTTAGATCAAGTGGTATCAGAGCTTTAGGCTGTCAAGGTTAGACAAGCTTGTGTTGGTTTTCATTGTTGAATGCTAACTAGATCAAAGCTCAAATTAGGAGAAGGAGAGTTGGTCGAAACTAATCCTAAAATTGGGAGAATCTACCCTCAGAAGACAATGTCAGAAGAAGATTCTATGGGGCCAAATCGTCAATTCATAGATAGTTTCCTAGCCATAAAGTCCATGGTAGAGGAAATGTATAGGGACTTTAGAAAACACAGGGATGAAGATTCATCAGGCTCCAAACAAGACAAAGGAGAAGATGAGTCTCACTTCTATGATCACTCAAAAGGCAAAGGGAAAGAAGAAAGCTTTCTCACACCTCTTAATAGCCCTGAACATAAAAGGAAGGCATCTTTGATTAAATTAGATGTTAAATTTGATTTACTTATATATGATGGAGAGTTGAATGCAGAAAAGCTGGACAATTGGATTAGACAAATTGATGTTTATTGTAGAGTGCAGAATATTGATTCAGACAAGAGTAAGATTCAGCTAGCAAGCCTATGCCTTAAAGGCACTGCCTTGGTTTGGTGGGAAGGCAGGACCCAAGCTGACATGAAAAGACATGGTAAGACTATCTTTGTCTGAAGTGAATTTGTTTCTGCAATCAAAAAACAGTTCCATCTATTGGCCTACATGCAGCAAGCCATGATGAGTTGGCAAACTCTTCGACAGTTGAAAGGGTACACTCAAGAATTCAGAAAGAGAGCATTGATTCTAGGAATCTTCTTAGACTCACCTGAGACTCTGTTGAAGTACATTGGTGATCTACACAGCTACATGAGGCACACTATCCTCATGTTTAATCCCACTAGTATAGATGAGGTATCTGTACAAGCTACTCATCTAGAAGCTAGAGGAAAGAATGGAAATCCAGAAGTTGGGGGATCATCCCAAGCCACTGCAAGCAAGAATAAGGAGAAAAGAAAGCAGAAATGGAAAGCAAGAAAGGCTAACACTGCACAGAAAAGCAAGGCTTCATGCACTCACTGTATAAAGGACGGGCATGATGATGAGCATTGTTGGATTCTGCATCCAGAGCTGAGACCTAATAAGTTCGAGGGCAAGAAGAAGAAGACTGTTGCAGTTATTCATAAAGATTTGGGGTTAGAATTAGGATATGAAACAACTATTGCAGCCACAGGTATAAAAGGTTGTTTCAGAGTATGATATCTTGTTTCAAGAACCAAAATGTTTGCCACCCAAAAAGGAAATAGTGCATGATATTATTTTGCATCAAGATGATCCATTGCCTAACATTGGAATGTACAGGTTGTCTACTTTAGAGAATTTTGAAATCAAGAAGCAGGTGTAGGAGTTGCTCGAGAAGGGGTTCATCAGACCTAGCACATCACCATGTGGGTCACCAATCGTTTTGGTGAGAAAGAAAGATGGCTCGTGGAGAATGTGCATTGATTACCGAGCACTGAATAAGATAACAATAAAAAATCATTATCCCCTTCCTCGCATAGATGATATTTTAGATCAATTGAAAGAAGCTGTTTATTTTTCCAAGCTAGACTTGCACAGTGGATACCATCAGGTCAGTGTTGCAGAACAAGATGCATGGAAGACTGCTTTCAAAACAAAGCAGGGATTGTATGAGTGGCTGGTTATGCCTTTTGGCTTAACTAATGCTCCTGCTACTTTCATGGGATTAATGAATGATGTACTCAGACATTTTCTTGATGATTTTTTTATTGTGTATCTGGATGACATTCTAATATTTAGAAAAACATGGGAAGAACACTTAAAACATGTTAAGCAGACACTAGATGTTTTGAAAAGAGAAAAACTTCATGTTAAACTATCAAAATGTGAATTTGGAAAAACATCTTTGAAGTATTTGGGACATATAGTAGGGGGTGGTGAACTGAAGATAGATCCCTCTAAGGTGGCAGTCACTGTAAATTGGCCTAAACCCAAATCTGCTACAGAAGTAAGAAGCTTCTTAGGAGCAACACAATATTGGAGAAAGTTCATTTCTAACTTTTCCTTAATTGCAACTCCCTTACATGCTTTAACAGGATTGAACAAGGTGTTTCAGTGGGGAGGCAAACATCAGAAAGCCTTCGACACCTTGAAAGAAAAGAATAGTACAACACCTGTACTAGCACTGCCTGATTTTCAAAGACCATTTGAGATCCAAACGGATGCCAGTGACTATGCCATGGGAGCAATGTTGACACAACACGGTAAACCCATATGTTATCATTTTGAGACATTTAATTATGCAGTAGTTAACTATCCTACATATGATAAAGAATTGTATGCATTAATACAAAGTGTGAAAAAGTGGAAACATTACTTAATGGGCAAAGAGACAGTAATACATACTGATCATCAACCACTTCAATATCTACACTCCCAAACTAAGTTGCAGCAATCAAGACACTATAGATGGATGGGTTTTCTACAACAGTTTCATTTAGTCATAAGATATAAAAAGGGAATACACAATAAAGTTGTAGATATGTTATCTAGACCCATTATAAATGCATCTACTATACTTAAGCATAATTTTGTATTACATGAGAGTTACATTGAACAATATGCTCAAGATATAGATTCCAAAGATGTATATGCGACTTTAAGTCAAGGCAAACAAGTAGAAGAATTGGATTATCATGTAAAGGACCGACTCTTATATCATTGTGGGAAGCTATGCATTCCACAAGCTGAAAGAGTAAGTAAAACAGTTGCACAGTTGCAAAGGTTTTGTTATTGGCCAAAAATGAATGAGGCAGTTTCTAGACATGTAAGAGGGTGTACTATGTGTGCAAAAAACAAGCCCAACAATAGAAAACTAGGCTTGTACACTCCATTACCAGTTCCTTCTCACCCTTGGGAAAGTGTTTCCATGGATTTTTTTGGAGGACTACCTAAATCTATGAAAGGCCATGATTATCTGTATGTTGTTGTGGATAGGTTCAACAAAATGTGTATTTTGATACCTTGTAAAAAACAGATTACAGCTGAACAAGCTGCAAAACTATTTTTTGAACATGTATGGGTTCATTTTGGATTACCCACTTCCATTGTATCTGATCGAGACACCCGATTTGTGGGGAAGTTTTGGTCAAGTCTGTGGGAATCGATGGACACCAAACTAAAGAAAAACACAGCTTTCCATCCACAAACTGATGGCCAGATAGAAGTAGTCAACAGGACAGTGATCCAGTTGCTCAGGGGATATTGCAGCAAGCATCCTAAGCTTTAGGATGAACATTTATGTTATGTGCAACATGCTTACAACTGGGCAAAACATTCTTCTACACAGAGATATCCTTTTGAGACCTGTTTTGGTTTCACACCAAGGTCTCCTTTGGATTTTGTCTTTGGTAAAGACACCACAGTTGAGGGACACAGTGATGTGGACAGGGAAACTAGGCTCATTGAGCAGATCCAAGACAGCCACCAGGCAGTACATGAACAACTGGAAAAGAGCCAAGCCAAATACAAGGCAAGGCATGACAAACATCGGATGGAGCATAGTTTCCAAGTTGGTGACCAAGTCTGGCTGTATATCAGCAAGGACAAAATGCAAGGTGAAGGTAAAAAACTAAAGCCTATCAGGTATGGCCCTTCAAGATACTTGAGAAGATTGGTGAGAATTCTTTTCGCCTTGATCTACTAGCTTACATGCACATCTACTTAGTTGTAAATGAAGATTGCTTGAGATTGGTTGAACCTTCACTAATTGAAGATCCTGAAGAGCATAGTCAATTACCTTCTATTGATGACCTGCTACCTGAATATCTAAATGAATTTCAGGAAGACACAGTTCTGGACAGGAAGGTGAGGACGACGCGCAGGGGAGATGTTGAGTACCTCAGGATTGGGCTCAATTGTTCAAAGCCGAGCAGTGAAAAGTGGATAGAGATTGGAAAAGTGAGATAATTGTACCCTCACTTAGTCAATGCTTGAAAACCAACTTTTGGTGGTCCAAAAGCTTTTCAGTGGGAAGGTCGTGATTCGAATTGGATCCATGAAAATTTTCAAAGTTCTATGACTGTATCAAATCAGGACAGACTTAAAAAATTTGTGAACAAAGAGCTATCAGGAAGACCTCTGGACAATGGCAGTTTGTAGCCAGCAAGGAACGATGAGGACCTCGGTCAAAGGGAACTGACCGACGCCCATGGACATCGCGTAGGACGCAAACTATCAAATAGGAAGCCCAAATCAGAAAACGGAGGCCGTTTTTGATGCGCGATTAGCTAATCACGCATCGCTGGGAAAAACCCCTCGAGAAGGAAAAGTCCCAAGCGCTCGGTCGCATGGGAAGCTGGGAAACCATAGGGAAAGCGCTAAAGCGAAAGGCGGGCCCCGCGCTCCAAAACCGGCGGAATATCAGAGGCATATTGGGTGGTAAGCAGATTTGGGTAGAGAACGAGCGATTCCATACATCGCACGATGCATGTCCAGCAGATGAGAGAGAAAATCACCTCTCATCGTGGGCTAATAGTCGAGCAAGTCAACCACGCGATAAGAGTGAACACCGTAGGATCTGGGGGCTCTAGATCTAACAGTGGAGATTGCACCCGATGAGAAACTAGATCTGGAGGGAGAATTAAGCTGCAGCATATAAGAGTCTGAAGTCTGATTTGACCACTGAGTTGGCGGATGAATCATTTCACAATGTAACGGAAATATCGAAACATTTGAGGAAGAGCTGGCGTAGTTCGTGAGAGGACAAGTGGCCACTTCCCTGTGAGACGTTGCATAGTGGCGATGACGCAGAGGCAGGGAACTCCAAGCGAACAACAACAGGCAACCTGAAGAGGCGAAAGAGGAAGTGAACAATCAAGGACAGATTGGATTTAACCCATAAACAGATAGAGAACGAAACGAGGAGGAACCAGAGAAGGGGAACAATGAAAAAAAAGGGACGAAAGAGACAGTGAAGGAAGAGGCAGAAAAACAGAGAGCCGAGCTGACCTGTAGCATAAGGTAGCATCGAGCAAACAGAATGCTTGAGAGGTTCAAGTGATCCCTGAGAGCATATCTGTCAGGAATTGAGCACCACATTGGACTCATCCCATTAAAGACCATAGAGGTCAAGACTTGGAAAGGGAAAGAGTCTGTGCACTCTAGTGTCTTGGGGAATCCAGGGACCACCCTACCAAGCATTATCTATTCTCGGAGACTCAAATTGAGCTCCTCACTGTAAAAACTCTGCTTTAGAGACACAATAAAAGAAGGCCACCATTGAAAGCTGGACTGGAGACGTAGCCCTGGAGAATAGGGTGAACTCCTTATTAATTTGTTGTGTTCTTGTATTTGCTTATTGTATTTCTCTTACTATTTTCCATTTTCCAGTGTCTGTGTATTTTGCAATCTGATCGATCTGTTGCCCAAGATAACATAGACACACACCAGCACATAAGTCCGTAATACCTTCATTCATTAATTATTTAACTGAGATCACTCATGAGTGATTTTCAGATCACTCATAAAGGTTGCAGGAGCATTCGTCAATCCGAAAGGCATAACCAACCATTCGAAAAGGCCCTCCTTGGCTTTGAAGGCAGTCTTCCACACATCGGAGGGTTTGATTGGTACCTGGTGATATCCTGACTTCATATCGATCTTGCTAAAATATTTTTCCCCCTTTAGTTGGTCCAAGAGGTCATCAATCCGTGGGATCGGGTACCTATTATGGATAGTGATCTTGTTCAGTGCTCGATAGTCAATATAGAGTCTCCAAGTCCCATCCTTCTTCTATACCAACATGATTGGACTCCCACAGGGCGATGAACTCGGACGGATGTGACATTTTTGCAGCAACTCCTGTTGATTGGTCCATTGGGCAGCGGAGCACCTGGGGTTAGATCGATGGAGTGCTTGACCTGACAGTGTAGAGGAACCCTTGCGGGGAAGGTGAAGATGTCCTCGTACTCCTCCACGACCTTGTCCATCTATAGTTGTCATGTAGAGGGGCCCTGTCTGGAGGTCGTGGCCACCATCTTCTTCCTTCCTTGAGGGCGTATCATCTGGAAAGAAAATTTCCCAATTTTGGAAATGAGCTTATTGCATTGTTTTGCAGTAACCAACGAGATGGTGGTAGGCGGTGCTACCTCCGGTATCTTGTACAAATTATTTTCCAAAGTAACAATAACAACATGGGGCCTTGATTCATACATAGCATGTCGCTTCCACAAGTATGGTTATCCTAATAATACATCACAAACATCAAGGGGAGCAACGTCACACAATACCTCATCCGTGAAGGGCTTGATGTTGTATGGAAGGCGACACTGTTGGCTCACGTGAAGATCCCGTCCTTGGTGAAGCCTTCTGAGGGTGTATGGTTGTGGATGTGTTGTGGTCAGTAAGGTAAGCCCAGTCACTTCACGACCTTTGCTGAAATGAGGTTCTTTTGGCTCCCATTGTCGATAATGAACTGTAGCGAGGAGCCCTTTACCCACATCTGGGAGTGGAAGAGACACTCCTCCTCCTTTGGATCTTTAGGTTCCTCCTTCTGGATCTTCGTGGTGGTTGTTATCACTTAAGAATTTTAATGCCAAATTTCTCATACTAGCTTGATGGTAAAGATTCGGTGCTAGTCTAAGTTTGAGTTTTTGTTTGCCTTAGAGTCTGAGTCTTAGGAGTCCACTATGCATTCTCATTCACCACTGGTCTCATAATTCACACAATTTCCATGTGTCATCTTTGTTCAAAGGTTATTATGTGCTACAAAGCTCTTTAGGTGATTTCGTGCTGATCCATAGAAAATCTCACCTAGCTGTCATATTTATCAGAATCCTCATCATTAGGTCATTAGCTGTCTTGGTATGCACAGGTTGCAAGTTTCAAAAAGAAGCAAAGAAAAGAAATACATTTATGAACTCCAAAGTTTATTATGAAAAGGTAGTCAACTTCCAGGAGGTCTCTAAAGCATCTGAAAGCCTATTTTTGGAAATGGAAAGAGGTTTTTATTCCTAACAGACTGAACTAGAAAAAAGTCCTTCAGTTTCCTCAAATCCATTACGATCTGAGAGAAATTAATGACCAAAGTTGCACTACGAAACTGCTGTAGGTGCAGTTTTTCATCTCCTGTTTTACACCTGTTTTTCAAAGACACATTCTGGGCGGTAGGGAAGGTGTTTCAAAAAGCCAAGATAGGTTTTTGTTCAGCATGGATTGGTTCACAAAAGCCTCCTTCATTTTTTCGAAATACATTTTTTATGAGAAGTTATGAGCTCTGTCCCAAGACCTATTTTTCAGCCAGAACAAAGCAAGTGACAGTCTCCTAGTTTCTAGGAACAACAAAAGGATGAGTCATCAAGGGCCAGCTGGAAGGTTATGAGCACCATCAAATTCGACTTCATGGAGTTTTAGGTGTCAAATAATGTTTTAAATGTTTAGATAAGGTTGTTGTAATCATAATAAGGAGTTACACTCCTAGTTGTATTAGGTCTCTAGGACTCCTAGTTAGTTGTCCTTTGTATTAAATAGTTAGTTTTAAGGGTCAATAGGTGTCAAATTAGGAGGAATTCGAATTCCCCTCATGTTGGAGGAAGGAATCTACATGAACTCTATATATAGCAGAACATCTGATGTACAAAGGGTTGGAAATTTTATGGAAAAGCTTGTATTTGGCCTATGTAAGACTCATTTTCAGTAATACATGCTTGACTTTACTTCTCAGGATTCATGAAGGATTTTTTATGTTCAGAATATGTGATGTTGTCCTTTTATTAATTCTTACAGTGGTATGGATGTATAATCACTCAGAATTCACTGAATGTGCTCTGACTTCCTGTATACATTTATGAACTGTGTGGTCCCATATGAGTTTATGTTCTAAATGTTTAAATGTTGACTGCCCTGACTTCCATGTAAGGTTGAGTTCATTGTTATATTGAGGTGTTGTTGACTCCATAAGCCCAATGGATGTTTACTGATCATGTTCAACCATTCATATTTTTCACCTGTTTCATAGAGTTAGCCATCTAATCTTTATCAAAATCATTAACCTTTGAGAGAGCCCTCTCAGGTTGAGGAGGTTAAGCCTCAGCCAAAAGTTGGTTTGAAAGAGTTACATAAGGTCTTCCTGATCAGCAGCCTATCAGGGGCATGATTTTGTGATAAAATTTTGGTGCGTCTGCTGGGAGTCTGAAGATTATTCATTCCCGAAATCAAGAGAGTGAACTTCTGAAGGTAGCAGGAGCTCAGAAGAATTTTCGAGGCTGCAATCTACCTTGGCGACTCCATTGTTGAAGAATTCGAAATTCATAGATTCATGGTGATTCCACTGGAGTTATGAAGGACCCAAATGCTACCATTCTTATTTCAAGGTATGCATGCATAAATTTTTCAGGAATTCATGGTTTCCCAAATCATTTTCCCAAGGATGCATATTTTCTAAGGAATGGTCCAAAATTCAACGGAGAAGATTTGAGTTTAACTTTGAAGCATATATCAGATTTCTGTGATTTTACTGAGCTTCTTAGAGTTAAACATGAGGATGTTTGCATTATGTTGTTCTATGATTCATTTCAAGGGAAATGTAAACGGTGGATTGAAAGCTTTCCTGCCAAATCCATCAAGTCATTTGAAGACTTTTGGCTTATGTTTTTGGAGGAATGGATAGATAGATCAGATGTGGTGGCAAACTCGCCTTCAATTCAAGGTTTCAAACAATGGAATAATGATCATAGTAATGGAGAAACAAATGAAAATTTTTCTTTGTCCTTGTCCTCGTATCTAAAATCATTTGAGTGTAAGGCAGAGGATAAGATGAAATTTTTGGATGAATTTTCTAAAGACATTGAGAAAGATATTGAACGCTTACAAGGTCAAATTCAACCATATAGTCTTCGTGGTTGTGATCATTCTTTTGAAAATATTTTTATGGCAGCACATAAGGAGAGAGTGTTGCTTCCTTTCTCTTTCACGATTGAGGAAGAGTACACTGTTGTTGAAGATCAGTTTTCACAACCAGAAAGTTACAAGAATCATCAAGCTGATCATGTATTCTGGGATCCTATAGCCAAATATATGGAAGAGTTTTACTCTCCAGTGTTTCAGTTTTTCTATGAAGATCAGAGGCAATTTCAGTGGCAGTGGTCATCACAATATCATATTGGCTCTGAACTCCGATGCAGTCAAAGAAATCAAACATCAGATAAGACAAATGATTGGCTACATTGGAAATTTCACATTGATTGAGCTGAAAGAAGTTTGAAATTGATAGGGTAGGTAGGTAGGAAAATGCAAATAAGCTCAAGGTTGACTGAGCATTTTTTTTTTAGTAGATGTAGATTTCTTTTTCCTACAGTGATCATCAAGCTTAAGCCTGAGGTGAAGGCCCCAGAAGCTTGAAGGGGATGCTTGTCAAGCAAATTTCAGTTTGTCATAAATGGATAAAGCACTGGACCTGCGAGTTCTTAGTGTACTACAGGAGCACACTATCCCAAGTGGAGCCACTGTTATCACTTAAGAATTTTAATGCCAAATTTCTCATACTAGCTTGATGGTAAAGATTCAGTGCTAGTCTAAGTTTGAGTTTTTGTTTGCCTTAGAGTCTGAGTCTCAGGAGTCCACTATGCATTCTCATTCACCACTGGTCTCATAATTCACACAATTTCCATGTGTCATCTTTGTTCAAAGGTTATTATGTGCTACAAAGCTCTTTAGGTGATTTCGTGCTGATCCGTAGAAAATCTCACCCAGCTGTCATATTTAACAAAATCCTCATCATTAGGTCATTAGCTGTCTTGGTATGCACAGGTTGCAAGTTTCAAAAAGAAGCAAAGAAAAGAAATACATTTATGAACTCCAAAGTTTTATTATGAAAAGGTAGTCAACTTCCAGGAGGTCTCTAAAGCAACTGAAAGCCTATTTTGGGAAATGGAAAGAGGTTTTTATTCCTAATAGACTGAACTAGAAAAACCTCCTTCAATTTCCTCAAATCCATTACGATCTGAGAGAAATTAATGACCAAAGTTGCGCTACGAAACTGCTGTAGGTGCAGTTTTTCATCTCCTGTTTTACACCTGTTTTTCAAAGACACATTCTGGGCGGTAGGGAAGGTGTTTCAAAAAACCAAGATAGTTTTTTGTTTAGCATGGATTGGTTCACAAAAGCCTCCTTCAGTTTTTCGAAATACATTTTTTATGAGAAGTTATGAGCTCTGTCCCAAGACCTATTTTTCAGCCAGAACAGAGCAAGTGACAGTCTCCTAGTTTCTAGGAACAACAAAAGGATGAGTCATCAAGGGCCAGCTGGAAGGTTATGAGCACCATCAAATTCGACTTCATGGAGTTTTGGGTGTCAAATAATGTTTTAAATGTTTATATAAGGTTGTTGTAATCATAATAAGGAGTTACACTCCTAGTTGTATTAGGTCTCTAGGACTCCTAGTTAGCTGTCCTTTGTATTAAATAGTTAGTTTTAAGTGTCAATAGGTGTCAAATTAGGAGGAATTCGAATTCCCCTCATGCTGGAGGAAGGAATCTACATGAACTCTATATATAGCAGAACATCTGATGTACAAAGGGTTGGAAATTTTATGGAAAAGCTTGTATTTGGCCTATGTAAGACTCATTTTCAGTAATACATGCTTGACTTTACTTCTCAGGATTCATGAAGGATTTTTTATGTTCAGAATATGTGATGTTGTCCTTTTCTTAATTCTTACAGTGGTATGGATGTATAATCACTCAGAATTCACTGAATGTGCTCTGACTTCCTGTATACATTTATGAACTGTGTGGTCCCATATGAGTTTATGTTCTGAATGTTTAAATGCTGAATGCCTTGACTTCCATGTAAGGTTGAGTTCATTGTTATATTGAGGTGTTGTTGACTCCATAAGCCCAATGGATGTTTACTGATCATGTTCAACCATTCATATTTTTCACTTGTTTCATAGAGTTAGCCATCTAATATTTATCAAAATCATTAACCTTTGAGAGAGCCCTCTCAGGTTGAGGAGGCTAAGCCTCAGCCAAAAGTTGGTTTGAAAGAGTTACATAAGGTCTTCCTGATCAGCAGCCTATCAGGGGCATTATTTTGTGATAACAGTGGCAATGGTGGCGTTGGGCTCCGCATCGATAATCTGCTTCCATTTATCATTTCCCTTGTCAAGTTTTGACTCAGAGTCGGAACATGCATCTGATTTTGAAACCTTTAGCTTGGCCACAAGTGACTGCTTGGCCCGACACTAACTTGTGTTTTGAGTGGAGCTATTATGGAACTCACACCACTTTCCCGTGTCCTTTTTTGGCTTCTTGGTGCTATTATTTGCTTGCAGCTTTGGCGGGTTGTCTTGGGCTGCCCCGCCTTGGCTTTGTCCTTTGTTCTATAGTTTGGGGGCACCTTTCCCTTGCTTCAGATTCACAGATCCAAAGTCTCGCTTCTTCTGTTTAAACTTTTACTCGATCTTGACGGAATATCGGTATGCCGTGTCAAGCGAGGAGATGTTCAGGAATTCTATTTCTTTCTGGATGTACCTGTGCAGACAGTCACAGTATTTGAGTACCAAATGCTGCTTCGAATCCTTGATACCCAACTTTGTGTGAAGGGTACGGAAAATATTGGTAAACTTCGGCATGTCTTGGTCCCTTCCCTGCCGCATCGTGTTCCACTTTATGTATTGATCCTCATAGCTTCCGACAGGGTAGTATTACTCCTTGATGGCAGTCCAGAATGAATTCCAAGTGGGTGCGGCTAAAAATAGTGAGGCCGTACTTTCATCCTTCTGCTCGTAGTAGGTTTCCCACCAGTCCTTGACGTGGGGGGCATCTTTGAGAAGAGCGAAAGTAATCTTTTCCCAGTCAGAAAAATCATGAACAAAAAAATACCCTTCTAGCAGATTTAACCATTTATCTACGACGTCTACATCTATCTGACCCTCAAATATGGGAACTTCATAGTAAACTTGTACCTTAAAGGGTGTGGCGCTTCGAGAGTAGCTTTTGGAAGTAGATGTGTTGCCCTTGGGTAGCCGCTGAAGGATCTGGGCAAAGTTGTCCATCATCGCATTCCTTTGTTGCTCGAGGGTCTCTTCAAGCAATATTTTGATAGGATCTCCTGCCCCCTCATCTTTCTTTTCATCCGCCATGGGAGGCCATCGGGATTTGTGAGGCTCGTCTTGCAAAGGTTCGAACAGTTCAAGCCCTAACTCATTATATCCTGACCTTGTTTGGGACATGCAAATAAAGATAGAGAAAGAGAAGACCACTCTGATACCACTGATCCAGATTTAAATAGGAACACAAAAAATTAGAGATATAACCATACATATAGAGATGCATTAGAAATAATACTTCATTTCATTACTGTAAAATACTGAATAGGAATAAACTAACTAGGGCGATGGTAGATTATCTCTCAGAAAAGATGTGGCGGCTACATGCCTCTTAACTATGTTACATTGAGGCTCGAAGGCCTATTTATTGTTGAGAAACAATGGAAAACCCTAAACATCCAAAAACCTAAACCTAGAAGATGAAACACCAAACTGTGGGCCTCGTTTGGGTAAATTGGTACATCAACTTTCCGGGGTCGTAACTTTGGCATACGATCTCTGTTTGATGCGCACAATATCTTGTTAGAAAGATCTATCCAAGGAATACAACTTTGGGAAGAGGGGTTGTGTTGCTCCCAGTTTTTCCAAAAAATGTCGCTTAGGGACTCAAAACGGCTTTGGAAGTTTAGGACCTGAAAAACTGCTAAAAATAGTAAATTGTGCTACAATTAAGGAAACTGAAATGCTGAAAGACACAATGGTGGGGGTCTAAGTGGAATTGGCAGGTGGCCACTAATATCCACCTGGATCATTCCTCCCCCCTTAGGAAGCAATGGTCCCCATTGCGTTGAGTTCCTCCATGAGATGAGGAAACTTCTGCTAAACTTGGCCCTTGGTGAGCCACTTGCCCCGGTGAAGGAGTTGGCCTACTTTGACAACTCGATATAGTTGGATATTCTACTGGTGAGTGTGCTTGATCTGTGTGTCCATGATACGATTAGTTGCAGCTTGTTCCATGCAATCTAGATTTAACTATGTGGGTGTGAGCTGTTCTACAATGTCGGATGTGTCTAGTAATGTTGGAAAGTATGGCTGAAGGCGGTCCACATTGAACACTGGGTGTAGGCCAAGGAATGGGGGAATGTTGAGCTCAAATGCATTGTCTCCCACAACCTTGGTAATGGTGTAATGACCATATCAGAGTGGTCTAAGTTTTCGATAGGCTCCAGTAAGGCGTTCCTTTTGCAAATGCAACCAGACTTTGTTGCCCACTTGAAACTTGTGTGGTACCCGATGTTGATCATGTTGCTTCTTGTACTTGACATTTGATTTCTCTAGAATGTCATGGACCTGCTGGTAAATATGTTAGATGTGCTCAATGAATATGTTTGCCTTATTTGTTTTTGGTTGGACATGAGCCGAATCTGCGTGAGTAGCTGCAAATGACATGGCCACATCAATAGGAAATAATGGTTGGAATCCCAAGCCTACCTGAAAAGGGTTGTGGCCAATCAAGCTGTGGAGAGCCCGGTTGTAGCTATGCTGAACATAGGGTAGGCTCTCATCCCATGTGCGTGGATGCTTTGAGTTGTACATGCGTAGAATGTGTACGATCATCCTGTTAACAACCTCTGTCTGGCCATCAGTTTGAGGACAGAAGGCTGTGGACTTAGTGAGTTTGGTGTCCAGCATCGGCCAGAGACTGGACCAAAATGTACTGAGAAACCTGCTATCCCGTACTGAGATGATAGACTATGGGATCCCAAAGTGTACCCACACTCGTTCAGAGAAGAGTTTAACAATGGATTCTGCTGTGATATTCTTCTGCAAGCCGCCATAATGGGCATCTTCGAGAACTTGTTGACGACCACAAAAACACAGTCATTTCCATGCTCAGTAGAAGGAAGGCCCAACATGTAATCCATGGAGATGGATTCCCAAGTTCGAATAGGGGTAGGAAGCAGGGTATAGGGGCCTTGCTTCTTGATGGTCTGTTTGGCAATGGCACAGGTAGTGCATGATCTGATGTACTTCCTGACATCCTGTCAAAGAATTGGCCAATATAAATACTTCTATAGTACTGTGATTGTCTTCTCGACCCCGAAATGCCTAGCAGCCCGACTGTAGTGTGCTTCCCAAATTATCTTGGCACGCTCGCTTGAAGGAACACAAAGGTGACCCAGGTGGCATAATAGGGCATCATGGGGGTGAAAATCTGGAACATGCTGACCCTCCAAGGGTGTTTGGTATGTGTGGTAGAATTTTGGGTCGCTTTTGTAGAGAAGTGGCCAATCATAAGTCTCGTGCCCACAAGAGTTGAGCACGGTGGTTAACGCCATGATCAGTGGTCGACTGAGGCAATCTGAAACATTATTGGTGCTTCCCTTCTTATACTTGATATTCAAATGGAACTATTGCAGGTATGTTGACCACTTCTGATGGAAATAATTCTGCAATTTCCCGTGGGTTTGTATGAACTACAGGGGTCGGTGGTCTGTGTGGATGACAGTTTCCTTCCCCAAAATGTAATGCTTCCATTGTCGGCAGGCCTGAACAATGGAATACATCTCTTTGTCATAAGTGGGATACTTTTAGACTGTGTCTGAAAGTGTCTCACTGTGATATGCCACTAGATGCCCGTGTTGAGTAAGGATTGCCCCAATAACAAAGTCAGAGGCATCCGTCTCAACCTCAAATGGTTTTTACAAGTTTGGTAATGCGAGCACTGGTGCTGACCAAAGGCGATCTTTCAACTCTGTGAATAAATTCTATTGAGATTTAGACCAAAATAATTTTTCTTTCGCTCCTCCCTTGGTGACTTGACTCAAGGGCCAAGTGATATGAGAAAACCCAACACGAACTTGCGGTAGAAGTTGGCAAGACCTAGAAAGCTGTGGAGCTCTGTCAGAGTGGTTGGAGATGGCCAATCCCGAATGACTTGGATCTTGTCTGGATCCACATGCACCCCCTGCTCATCAATAATGCATCCCAGATACTGAACCTGGGTCATGCCAAAAATGCATTTCTCCAAATTGGCACATAACTTGTGTTTTTGTAGTGTTTGGAGAACCTGTCGGATGTGGTGGAGGTGCTCTTCCCAACTATGGCTGAAGATCAGGATGTCATCCAAGTATACCACTACAAATGAGTTGGTGAATGGCCACAAGATGTCATCCATTAACCTCATGAAGGTTGCAGCAGCATTCGACAATCCGAAAGGCATAACCAACCATTCGAGAAGGCCCTCCTTGGCTTTGAAGGCAGTCTTCCACACATCGGAGGGTTCAATTGGTACTTGGTGATATCCTGACTTCAAATCAATCTTGCTTAAATATTTTCCCCCCTTTAGTTGGTCTAGGAGGTCATCAATTCATGGGTTCGGGTACCTATTACAGACAGTGATCTTGTTCAGCGCCCGATAGTCAATACACAGTCTCCAAGTCCCATCCTTCTTCTGTACCAACACGATCGGACTCCCACAGGGCGACAAACTCGGACGAATGTGACCTTTCTGTAGTAGCTCCTGAATCTACCTCTTGATTTCATTGTTCTCTAGAATGGAGCGTCGATAGATTGGTCCATTGGGCAGCGGTGCACTTGGGGTCAGATCAATGGAGTGCTTGATTTGATAGTGCAGAGGAACCCTTGCGGGGGAGGTGAAGATGTCCTCATACTTCTCCATGACCTTGTCCATCTGTAGTTGTCATGCATAGGGGCCCTGTCTGGAGGTCGTGGCCACCGTCTTCTTATTTCCTTGAGGGCATATCATCAGGAAAACAAATTTCCTAGTTTTGTAAATGAGCTTACTGCATTGTTTTGCAGTAACCAAAGAGATGGTGGTAGGTGGTGCTACATACGGTATCCTGTAGAATTTATTTTCCAGAGTAACAATAACAACACGGGGCCTTGATTCATACATAGCATGTCGCTTCCACAAGTATGGTTGTCCTAATAATACATCACAAACATCAAGGGGAGCAACGTCACACAATACCTCATCCGTGAAGGGCTTGATGTTGTATGGAAGACAACACTGCTGGCTCATGCAAAGATCCCGTCCTTGGTGAAGCCATCTGATGGTGTACAGTTGTGGATGTGCTGTGGTCGGTAAGCCCAGAGGCTTCATGACCTCTGTTGAAATGAGGTTCTTTTGGCTCCCACTGCCGACAATGAATTGTAGCAGGGATCCCTTTACCCACATCTGGGAGTGGAAGAGATGCTCCCCCTCCATTGGATCTTCAGGTTCCTCCTTCTGGATCTTCGTGGTGGAAATGGTGGCGTTGGTGTTAGGTCCCTATAGTACTAGTGATTACCCCATTACTATTGTAGTTGTATCCCTTATTAATATTGTTGTGCCCCTATTGTCCCCATATTGTTATTATTGTGCCCCATAGAAACCCTCTATTGTTATTTTTGTGGCTTTATATTATTAGTGTCAGGTCAGCTGGGTTATATTGTAACTCCTTAGACTCCTATATATAGCAAGGAGGTTTTGTCATTTGTATCATCGAAGAATTGTCCATTTATGTAATGTAAAGGAGGTTGACCCCTCCAAGAAGCTAAATTCTAAGGCATTGATCTATCTTTTCTATCTTTTATTGAGCTGGTTTCATAACATTTGGTATCAGAGCTTTGGATTCTAGGGTTTCGCTGCTCCAAATAGGTCATTGTGGCATCTTCGCTATAAATTTTTTTTTGCGATGTTTCAGAAGCTAAAAAAACCCCATTTGAGAAGAAATAGTGCTGAACCTCGGGTCCGAATTTCAAAGCTTTTCACGCTATATTTTCAGAGATATGATCTGAGGAAGTTGGTCTTTTTGCAGACTCTTGAATTACATTCCAAACAGATGACCTGGGGAAAATCATCATAACTTTCTCTCTGAGAATCAGATTGAAATTTCGTAACAAGGTACAGAAAGAGGACGGACTATAGTTTCATGTATATATTTCTTAGAGCCAAAGGTCGAAACAGTGACTCGTGGCACATCGTACAAGTTCGCTCTACTGAACTAGTCTATAATCAGGTCACTGTGGAAGATTTGGCATAACTCTTCCGTGGAGAATCCAATTTGGATCAGACTAGTGGCATTGGAAAGAGGACGTAGAGGGCTACCATAGGTCACAATTTCAGAACTAGATTATCTGAAATTATAGAGATACATCAGATTCAATATCAAGCTCCTACAAAGTGAAAAAAAGTGTGTAGTTTTTTTTAAATTTTTTGCATAAGCTTGGTTTGAAAAATTAGTTTGAAGGAATTCAAAGGGCATAGTAAAGCATTATTATTGGTAATTGATGCCCCGAGGAAAGAAAATGCAAACACCTAGTAGGCAACCTGAAATCTCTAGCATGACTCATGAGGAAGAGGAAGAAATGCAACATGATATATCAAAATTACGAGACCAAGTGCAACAAGTGTCACTTGCACAAAAAGCAACAGAATCTAAGATGTATGGTTTAAAGAAATATGTAGAAGCTAAGATGGATGGTTTAAAGAAAGGCATAGAAGCTAGGATGGATTGTTTAAAGACAAGCATGGAATATTTGAAGATAGGCATGGAAGATAGACTCTAATGTTGGATCAAAGACCCACCATATTCCAAAAATCGATATGAGGAAGTTTGATGGCAAGGATCCCGCAACATGGATATTACAGATGGAGCAATTTTTTGATCTCAATAATGTGCAAAACACACAAAAGGTATGTATTGCAACTTTATATTTGGAACCAAATCAGTTTGTATGGTATCAATTGCTTTTCTCTCGTAAAAAAATTATTACTTGGGCAATTTTTACGGAAGAATTGACAGCACATTATGAGGATACAAAAAGCAACACTTTTTTTAGCCAATTGATAAGTCTCAAACAAAAAGGTTCAATAATGGATCACATTGAGGAGTTGAAAAATTGAACATAAGGGTAAAAAATATTCCAAAGGAGCATAGGATTGATGTGTTCATAGGTACTTTAAAGGATAATATCCAACATGATGTTCGCCTTTGGGAACCTGATTCATTAGAGAAGGCATTCAGGTTAGCAAGAAAAATGGAAAAGAAAATTATGGCAACCAGGAAGCATACCACTCAAAACTATAAAGATGGAAGTGTTGTTGCCCCTAGTCTTCCACAACTTATAAGGTTGACACCACAACAATTGGAAGAAAAAATAGCAAAAGGGATTTGTTACAATTGTGATAGCAAATACACTAAAGGTCATAAGTGTGCTGAGAAGAAATTATTCCACATAGATTGTGAAGAGGAAGAAGAAAAGGAGCAAGAAAGGTCAAAAGAAGAGGATATACTCCAGGAACAAAGCCTAGATAAAGAAGAAATGAATTCGACCATATCTTGTAATGCATTGGCTAGAATTACCACTCCTCAAACCATCAAGATAAAAGGACAAATCAAGAAGAAAAAGGTAATAGTGTTGATTGATTCAGGAAGTACCCACAATTTCATTCATTGTAAGGTAGCAAAAGAATTGAATTTCTTCCTATATCCAGCACCAGAGTGTCAAGTGATGGTTGCAAATGGAGGAAAGATAAATTTCTCTGGAAAGTGCCATAATATCAAGCTATCCATGGGAGAATATGTATTGACTAGCCCAATGCTTTCCATTCCAATGGGAGGTGCTGATGTTGTACTAGGAGTCCAATGGCTACAATCCTTGGGTACAATATCTTTTAATTTTCAAGAACTTTTCATGAAATTTTATGTGGAAGGAAAGGAAGTTGAATTAAAGGGTATTGCAGGGAAACCCGGAAAAATAATCAGCTCTAATGGTATGACAAAGCTTCTAAAAAAGGAAAAAAGAGGTGTAATTGCACAATTGTGTTCGCTAGATGTTTCCACATCGGAATCATATATTTCTCCAGATCTCCAAAAATTCTTGGACAATCATTCCAAGGTATTTGAGACTCCCAAAGGTCTCCCACCTATTCGTGATCATGATCATGCTATTCATCTGATTCCAGGAAGTGTTCCTCCAAACATCAGGCCGTACAGATATCCCTATGCCCAAAATAGTGAAATTGAACGTATGGTTGAAGAAATGCTAGAGGCTGGTATAATTCAACTTAGTCAAAGTTCTTTCTCTGCTCCAGTAGTATTGGTGCACAAGAAGGATGGATCATCGCGCATGTGTCCGGATTATAGGGAGCTCAACAAGTTCACTATTAAAGATAAGTTTCCCATTCCTGTCATTGATGAATTACTAAATGAATTGCATGGATCAATTTACTTCACCAAGTTGGATCTTCGTTCAAGATCTCATCAAATCAGAATGAAGATTGAAGACATTCCGAAAATAGCATTTAGAACTCATGAGGGTCATTATGAATTTTTGGTCATGCCTTTTGGCCTTACCAATGCACCTTCTACATTTCAAGGTTCGATGAATTCCATTTTCAAACCCTTCCTTAGAAAATTTGTGTTAGTATTTTTTGATGATATACTAATCTACAACAAGTCTTGGAAGGATCATGTTGAACATGTTGACAGGGTGCTACAACTATTGGAGGAGAAACAATTATATGAAAAAATATCCAAATGTTTCTTTTGAGTACAAGACGTGGAATATTTGGGTCATATTGTATCTCATGAAGGAGTTAAGGTAGACCCTAGCAAAATTAAAGCCATTAAGGAATGGAAAATCCCCACATCCATAAAGCATTTGTGAGGATTTCTCGGGTTGACAGGGTATTATCACAAGTTTGTTAAGAATTATGGGAGAATAGCAACACCTCTAACAACATTATTGAAGAAAGATGCATTTTCATGGACTCCAGAAGCAACAAAGGCCTTCAAACATCTTAAAGAAGAAATGTGCCAAGCACCGGTCTTAGCTACACCGGACTTCACAAAAACCTTTATTGTGGAAGGTGATGCTTCAGGAAATGGAATTGGTGTTGTTTTAATGCAAGATGAAAGACCTATTGGTTTTGAAATTCGTCCAATCAAGGGAAAGTTTTTACACAAAGCTATTTATGAGAAGGAAATGTTTGCAATACTACATGCACTTAAGAAATGGCGACCATACCTAATGGGAAGATACTTCAAGGTAAAAACAGATCATGATAGCCTTAAATACTTTTTAGAACAAAGATTATCCTCTGAAGAGCAACAAAAGTGGGTCACAAAGATGTTGGGTTATGACTTTGAAATCATCTACAAAAAAGGGAAGCAAAATGTGGTGGCAGATGCACTCCCAAGAAAGGATGAGGATGTGGAAGCATTGTTGTGTGCCATTTCTATTATCCAACCAGATTGGATAAATGAAGCAAGGGAGGAATGGAAGAATGATGAAGAAGTGTGGGAACTTATTCAAAAATTACAACAAGATTCCAGTACATCTGATACATTTAGCTGGCAAAATGATTCGTTATGGTACAAAGATCACTTATACCTCTGTAAGAATTCCCAACTCAAACAAAAGATTCTTATGGAATTGCACACTTCTCCCTTAGGAGGGCACTCAGGATTTTTAAAACTTACCACAGGGTTAAGAAGGAATTATTTGGGATGGCCTTAAATCGGATATTCAAAAGTTTGTGGCGGAATGTTTGGTTTTCCAACAAAATAAAGTTGAAACAATTAAGACCCCGGGTCTATTACAACCTTCATCCATTCCAAGCCAACATTGGGAGGAGGTTTCAATGGATTTTATCACAGGTTTACCCAAGTCTGAGGGAAAGAGAGTCATCATGGTGGTAGTTGACAGACTTACCAAGTATGCACACTTTTGTGCATCATCACATCCATTAAATCCAGGACATTTTCTACTGCATTTATGGAAATAGTTCAAAAGCTACATGGAAATCCAAAGATTATTGTAAGTGACAGAGATCCCATATTCACTGGAAATTTTTGGATAGAATTATTTTCTTGTCTTGGTACTCAGTTAGCTCATAGCTCATCTTATCATCCTCAATCCGATGGGAAAACTGAGATAGTAAACAAATGTTTGGAAGGATATCTTCGTTGCTTTGTCTCTGATAAACAAACACAATGGGTCAAATGGTTGCCTCTGGCTGAATGGTGGTATAACACATCCTTCCATACAGCAACAAAAATGACCCAATTTATGGCACTTTATGGATATCAGCCACCATCCATCACATCATATTTAAGAGAAAATTCTAAGGTTCAAGCAGTGGAACATCACATCGAACATCAACAACAAATCCTCCAACCCTTAAAGGATAACCTTGTGTTGGCACATAACAGAATGAAACAAGCAGATCAACATCGCAGTGAAATAAGTTTTGATGTAGGTGATTGGGTATTCCTACGGATACAACCATATAAACAAATGTCCCTGAAGCAAGCCAAGAAGGATAATAAATTATCACCAAAGTATTATGGTCCGTACAAGGTGTTGCAAAAGACTGGTACTATGGCATACAAATTGGAGCTTCCTGCAGCTTCTCGAGTGCACCCAGTTTTCCATGTTTCATGTTTAAAGAAGGTTATAGGCGAAAAGCTCCCAGTTAAAATAATATTGCCAGAACTTGACGAGGAAGGAAAAATTATATTGGAACCGGAAGTAGTCACAGAGACAAGAACTTGATAGCTACGAAATCGGTCAATTTCAAAGTACCTCGTCAAGTGGAAGAACTTATCCGCTGAAGATTCCACATGGGAGGATGAGAATTTTATACAAAAGCATCCAGAACTACTCAAGCGTTGAAGACAACACTTTTTTGAAGGAGAGAGGCATGTTAGGTCCCTATAGTACTAGTGATTACCCCATTACTATTTTATTTCTATCCCTTATTAATATTGTTGTGCCCCTATTGTCCCCATATTGTTATTATTGTGCCCCATAGAAACCCTCTATTGTTATTTTTGTGGCTTTATATTATTATTGTTAGGTCGGCTGGGTTATATTGTGACTCCTTAGACTCCTATATATAGAAAGGAGGTTTTGTCATTTATATCATCGAAGAATTGTTCATTTATGTAATGTAAAGGAGGTTGCCCCCTCAAAGAGGCTAAATTATAAGGCGTTGATCTATCTTTTCTATCTTTTCTTGAGCTGGTTTCATAACAGTTGGGCTCCGCATCGATAATTTGCTTCCCTTTGTCATTCCCCTTGTCGGGTTCTGACTCAAAGTCAGAACATGCATCTGATTCTGAAACCTTTAGCTCGGCCACAAGTGACTGCTTGGCTCGTCACTCACTTGTGTTGTGAGTGGAGCTCTTATGGAACTCACACCACTTTCCTGTGTCCTTTTTCGGCTTTGTGACGCTATTCTTTGCTTGCAGTTTTGCCGGGTTCTTGGGCTGCCCCGCCTTGGCTTTGTCCTTTGTTCTGCGGTTTTGGGGCACCTTTCCCTTGCTTCAGATTCATAGATCCAAAGAATTTCTCCTTTTGTTTAATCTTTCGCTCAATCTTGACGACATATCGAAATGTCGTGCTGAGCGAGGAGATGTTCAGGAATTCTATTTCTTCCTGGATGTACCTGTGCAGGCAGCCGTGATATTTGAGTACCAAATGCTGCTTTGAATCCTTGATACCTAACTTTGTGCGAAGGGTATGGAAAATATTGGTAAACTCTGTCACATCTTGTTCCCTTCCCTGCTGCAGCGTGGTGCACTTTATGTATTGATCCTCATAGCTTCTGATAGGGTAATATTGCTCCTTGATGGCAGTCTGGAATGAATTCCAAGTGGGTGCGGCTGAAAATAATGAGGCCATACTTTCATCCTTCTGCTCGCAGTAGGTTTCCCACTAGTCCTTGACGTGGGGGGCGGCTTTGAAAAGAGCGAAAGTAATCTTTTCCCGGTCGGAAAAATCATGAACATAAAAATACCCTTCTAGCAGATTTAACCATTTATCTACACTGTCTACATCTATCTGACCCTAAAATATGGGAATGTCAAAGTTAACTTGTACCTTAAAGGGTGTGGTACTTCCAGAGTAGATGTTGGAAGTAGATGTGTCACCCCTGGGTAGCCGTTGAAGGATCTAGGCAAAGTTGTCCATCATCGCATTCCTTTGTTGCTCGAGGGCCTCTTCAAGCAATACTTTGATAGGATCTCCTGCCCCCTCATCTTTCTTTTCATCTGCCATGGGAGGCCGTCGGGATTTGCAAGGCTGGTCTTGCAAAGGTTTGAACAGTTCAAGCCCTAACTCATATCCTGACCTCGTTGGGGACATGCAAAGAAAGACAGAGAAAGAGCAGACCGCTCTGAAACCAATGATCCAGATTTAAATAGGAACGCAAAAAATTACAGATATAACCATACATATAGAGATGCAACAGAAATAATACTTCATTTTTCCATTTCATTACTGTAAAATACTGAAATATGCTTACAAATAGAAATGAAAATAAACTAGCTAGGGCGATGGTAGCTTATCTCTAAGAAGAGATGTGGCAGCTACATGCTTCTGAACTGTGTTACAATGAGGCTCAAAGGCCTATTTATTGTTGAGAAATAATGGAAAACCGTGAAAATTCAAAAATCTAACCATAGAAGATGAAACACCAAACTGTGGGCCCCGTTTGGGTAAATTGGTACATCAACTTCCCGGTGTCGTAACTTTGGCATACGAACTCTGTTTGATGCGTACAATATCTCGTTAGAAAGATGTATCCAAGAAATACAACTTTAGGAAGAGTAACATGGGTCCATGAATGGACCCATGTTGCTCTGAATTTTACCAAAAAACTTCGTTTAGGGCCTCAAAACAACTTCAGAAGTTCATGACCTGAAAAACTGCTAAAAATAGTAAATTGTGCTACAATTAAGGAATCTGAAAAGTTGAAAGAAACAATGGTGGGGGTCCAAGTGGACTTGGCGGGTGGCCACCAATATCCACCTGGATCACCTGTGGTAGTCATTCCTCCTCTTTCAGTGTCTTCTCACTGTATGGGAGTGATGAGAAATGATGAAGAGGGATTGGATGATGATGCAAGGGCTCAAAGAGAGTAGTGTAGGTTTGTGAAAATGGAGAGGATGCTCTGTTTGTTTTTTTTTCAAGAATGAAATGGGATGGATGAATGATGAAGAGATAGTGAATATGAAGTGGATGGAGGGCTTGGAGTGTTGTGATGACTTGGCCTTTGCAAAAATTTCTTCTTTTAACTGTTGTTCCCATTCCTTGAAATCATCACCCTTCATAATTTGACTTTTCAACATTGCATGAGTGAAGGAGTGAACTACAATTAACTAGTTAAAGGCGGCTTAGACTGCTGACCCATCCTTAGTTTATAAAAATTTATTTCTAATGGATTGACAACAAATTTATAACTATAATATGCTGAAGAAAAGAGGTCAAGAATATTGCATACCTGCACCTACCTGATGGTTGTTGGAGAGACATGAATGTTGCTGCTGAGTTGATATTGATGTGCGGGTGTTGGATGGTGACAATGATGATCCTGATGTTGCTGCTAAGCTCTGGAGGAGCTTCTTTGACCTCTGGATTTCCATGCTTAAGCTGCCTTGTGAATATATCAATATGTAATCAATGAATACAATCACAAACTTATCTAGACAAGGACACAACACACTATTCATCAAGAACATGAAAGTAGCTAGAGAATTAGTCAAAACAAAAGGAACTACAACAAACTCATAATTCCCATAACTGGTCTAGAAAGTAGTCTTGTAGATGTCCTTTCTTTAATGCATACCTAATGATATCCTAACCTCAAATCAATCTTTGAGAACATTGTTGTTCCCTTTAACTGGTCAAAAAAATCATCGATACTCGACAACAGATACATTTTCTTAATTGTCACCTTGTTAAACTGCATGTAATCAATACACAATCTAAGAGTACCATCCTTCCTCTTCACAAACAACATTGGTGCACCCCACGGCAATACGCTTGGCCTTATGTATCCCTTTTTAAGAATTTCCTTCAACTGCAACTTCAAATTCACTAGCTATGGAGTGCTCATCATGTACGGTGCCTTTGATGTTGGTGCTTCCTTTGGTACCAACTCAATATAAAATTCCACTTCCCTGTGAAGCGGAAACTCTGAAATATCTATTGGGAATACATCCTGATACTACTATAAAATCATATACTACTTGAATACTTTTTCACCCTCAACATCCTTACCTTTATCACTGGAAATATGTACTCCAAATAGCACACACCCTTTCCTGTGACTGCGCTTCGCCTGCATAGATGTAACCATTCTAACTGATGTATGATTCTTCTTACCCTGCAAGATTCTATGTTCTCCATTGCCATCCAAACACTCAATGGCCTTGTCATAGCAATCTACTTTAGTCATATGAAGGTACAGCCAATCCATACCCAAAATCATATTGTATGATCCTAATGGAAGTACATTCAGATGTCCTAATGTAGGCATACCATTCAACTAAAATACACAAGCTATTACCTAATGATGAACACTCTTCTTAGTACCTATAGCCAATTACACTAATCAATATTTTGCATGTACTTCTTTTTTCAAACCACACTTATTCACCAAGTCGGGATTATCATAACTATAATTATATCCAGAGTCAATCAAAATAGAAACAACTTGATCACAAAGCTTACTGTCCATCTCGATAATAGATTCCTGATGATTTGCATGTTTGTTATCCAATGTTGCATAGATCCGAGGAATGCTTTGTCCAACATCCCCAATTGTCTGTGCTTCTCATGCATTGTATATCTGAGGCCTACCACCTTGATACAATGGGAAGTCTTTCTTGAGATGCTCCTTGCCACATATCCAACATTGCAACTGTCCCTTACCATCACCTTTATTATGTTACCCTCCAAGCTATGACCCATGTCCCTTTCCAACTACATCAAACTTCTTGTAAGGAACAACATTATCTTTCTCACTTGCACCCTGAGGTCTTGTTCGCTTTGGTGGCCATTTACCTTTAGTCTTGTCTTTCCCTTTCCAACCTTGTTCAGACTCTTCCTTACGCTTCAATTGCTCATAACATTGTTTCAACTTCCCAATGAATTCTTCCAATGATCGATACTCATTGATACTCAATCTGATATTTAAATGCTAATGGTAATCCACTGACAAATATATTAACTTTGGCCTTCTCATCCTTAAGATGGTACATACCCCAATAACTCCAAGAACTTAGTCATGTACTCCTTATATGTCATCTATCCCATCTTCATCTCATAGAACTCCTTAGATTTACCATCATGGTACCACTCTGACAAGTACTTCTTCTTGAAAAGTCTCTTGAAAATCATGCCAACTCAACTCCTCTGCCCTGATGTCTCTAAACCGATTCACATCTTCCCACTAGATGTCTACTTTCCCCTTGAGGCTGAAAATAGTTATCCTGGCCTTCATGTTCTCCATGTAATCATGCAACTCAAATAACTTCTTCATTCCAAGCAATCATTCATATACATCCTTTTGTTTCTTCAACTCTCTATCAAATGTAGGTGGCTTGGCTTTCTTGAACTCATCCAAAAATTATCCCCTATCACTCCTCATGTAATGATGATAGCGATGATGACCATGATACCTGTCTGAACCAAAAATAAAATAAATCCCATGTCCACGACCTCTCTTATCAGGTGTACCAAGAATTTTCCATCCCTGATGGTATCATCCATGTCTGACCTATGCCCATCATGAGATCTACTACCATAAGATCCATTAGTCCTGTCCTCTTATCCATGACTAATCCTAAGCGATCCCTGTCTCTGCACGTTTGAAAAACTCTAATGGATAACTGCATTGACTTCCGCATGTTTCGCATGTGCCCTGTCAAGTCTCTCTTGTGGCTGAATGATTTTGTCATTATCTTCTTTGCAACTTCTTAATTTTTCCTTCAAACTTCTCAAAGTATCTTCTATGTGAGGAGAGTACTCATCACCATGTTGTTCATCTGATTGCTAGGGAGAGTCTCGTGAACTATAATCCACCATTTTTCTAGTCATTTTTTATCCTCTTCTTTCCTACATGCATATTGTTGGGTGTGGAGCATGATTATTTAGAGGTCTTTGTTTTAGCCGGATGTATACCCTAGGAAGTTTGTACAACCCTCCATGTGGGGGGGTGCGGGGGGGACTTGTCCCCCCCGCAGGGGTTCGGGGGAGCCGAGCCCCCCTAGCTGGGGGTCCGTGGGCCAGCGGTCCCCCGGTGGGGGTTTCGGGGGCAGTGCCCCCGAATCTAAAAATAGATGTAAATTTTCCATGTAAAAGTATAGTAATTTCTAGTCAATCTGGGCCGTTCATTAGGCATATGATCTGACGGTAGAACTTATGTTTAGTTTAGGGTTTTTTTCCCTAGAAGGCAACCCCTCTCTTTGTACGAGGGCATTGTATTGAGGCTGTGAAATAGATGTGTATTCTTCGAGCAAGAAACAGAAAGGTGAGACTGTGAGAGAAAACTGAGGATATTACAGTGGATCTGCTGTAGGTTGTGTCTCTTCATTTTGCTGGATAACGAAAAGGAAGGACTAGCCGTTCAGGGTGGACGTAGCCCAAACTGGGTGAACCACATATATCTGTGTCTCTCTGGTTTTATGCGTTTTTTATGTTTATATTTATGCAATATTCTATGTGTTCCATTGCTCTGTAATATATAATTTTCTAACACATATCATGTCAAAAAAACAAAAATATGAACATAATAAACATACCTCAGTATAGTTTAGGGGAGGATATCTCATCTACAATATCAACCAAATTAGCACGATACATGTATAATCATAATCATAACAATATATCGACACCATCTCAATCATCATCCAGTTACCATGCATGATGTCACAACTGTAACACCGACTCGATACATGCTAATCATGGCCACTATAATGCATGCATAACAACATATAGGCATTGTCATGCATAACAAATGCATATAAAACCAACATGCACTCAAGATAAACACATCCCAATAACATCATCAACTTCTACATGACAAAACAACTATAATAATGACAATCACCATGTATACATAATAAACGCATATACAACCTTCATGCATGCATCACAAACACAATTTGCCTATCCAATCCAAGTGTTGAACCATGCTCTAATACCACTCTGTAACATCCCTCCTCATACATTTACCCAAGTTAATTGGTCCACCATGGTAAATATGTAACGAAGTGTTACTATGATATGACTCAACCTACTAGGTATGGTTAAGGAATTGGAATCGACGAACTGAAACCAAACTGACCTTCCTAAGGAGCTACAAGACCCCCACGAACTAACCAACCACTCTAGGTGCCCAACCCCTAAGTTAACTTGCTTTTCACTTACTTGGGCTCTCAGTCACTCCCATGATAGGGCAAGCTAGCAATTCATATCATTCATTCGCTCCCATAAGCTTGCATCCCAATGGTTGTAGACTATTTTACTCAGTTTTGTGTTAGTGACTCCGATATCTCAACCACTTTTCAAGGCTAGGACCCAAGCCCTTGCCCAGAACTTAATGAAACTCTCGGAAATGATAAATAACAAAGATATCAAGCCTCTAATGCAAAAACTTGAACTAGGACTTAACTTCACCCAACCCAACCATGACATACATTTTTTCAAACACATCACGAACATGTAATCTACATGTCATAATTACACATCTAGACATAGGGGTCTCATACTTATCTGAGAATTGTTAGGAAGGTTTGATGCCTTCTCTCAATAACTGCATTATCATATATTAGTTCATGCATTCATTAACCATTCATTTACTAATCAAAACATGATGAGAGTTATATTTAAAGTCTGTCATAAACCATGCTTGTAACTAGCATATAACTAGAATAATAGCAATGATAGGACAACCATCAAAGCCATATAACAACAAGTAAAAATACTCATGAAATACAAAGGGAAAAAGAGCTCTCATTAGAATATTAAAAATCCAACCATGTCAGGGACTTCCATGTACCACCCGACCATAAATTGGGCGAAACCAAATCTTTCTTTTAGCCAATCACCCCCGTGCCACATTGCAAGCATGAATGTGGGACTCACAACAAAACAACCAGGGATTCTTCAGACTTTACCGAATATCCCTCCTTTACCGGTCAAAGGATTTCTAGGCATGAAAACCTCATCTTGGTATAACCAGGATTTACCATGTATCTCACCATTACCGATCAAGGGATTCCTAGGCCCAAACAAAGAACATACGCTACCAGAATTTACCTCAATCCCGCCATTACCAGTCAAGGGATTATTAGGCCTAAACAAGCTTGGATGCCTCTTGATTTCTTCACTAATACCTTGAGGAATTTTCTTGTCTCCACCCTCTGGCTTTACCATGTATCCCACCATTATTGGTCAAGTAATTCCTAGGCCCTTGGGAATTTTCTTGAGACCACCTCACCTGGTTCCAAAACCATCCAGTAATCCAAATCAACCAAATGAAAGAACCCCATCACACCATAGTTATCCAGAAATGGAAAAGTAAGGTTGAAACCACTATCACTACTGGAAAAACTCATGTCAATGAAAGAAATAGAACCAAAATACACACATGCATGTACCATGCATGCCAAAACTAGCAAGGAAAAAATACATGCAACTCGATACTTGCGCTCGATCCAACTCTTCCTTGCTTGATCTTTTCTTCCCTTTACTTCATTTTCCTTCCTTTTCCTTCCTTTCTCCAATGCTAGAGTGCTCCACGAATGTTATAAGTGTGCAGGAGTATGAAAGAGAGAGAATAGGGAGAGAGGTCCAGAACTGAACTGGCCAAAGGTTGTGAATTGATCCTCATAAGCATTTTCATTAATGAGGCCTCTATTTTCTTCAATTTCTATTATTTTTCCTTCAATTTCCTCATCACATGGAACCTATTACCTTTCACCTTCCTTTTCTCCTATTTTCCATTATTTCATAAATTAAAATCCCAATAAATGCCTATTTTCCTTTTCAAAGCTTTTGTGATTGCCTTTTCCAATTTCCCTTAGCCATAATAAACCAAATGAACACCCACTAGGATTTTTTGCCCAACATTTAGGTTTAAATATGTGGCCCATGACCTTGGTATTATTTTTCCTTTATTAACTTTATTATATGTAATTTTGACCTAGAGCTGTTACATCCACAAATGTGAAATCACAAATGCACACAGTGTTTGGAAACCTTGAATACTAAGAAACCACTCTTTTGTAATCTGAAACTGATCATCCTTGTAATAGTTGCCTATTACATTACGCATTAAAGTTTTGGCTCCTAGTTGAATTAAATTCGTGTTTTCATAATAAAGTTCCCTTTTCCCCCTATTCTCCTGCACATACACCATACTTCGTGCATCCATCATTCCTCACAAATTCATAGCTCTATGCAATTTTTCTCCCACATTATTAAATCTCTAAAAAAAATCAATGGAAAGAAGCTTAAAATGAAATAATAAGAGATAAATGCACTAGCAATTCATGTATTGTTGTCAGTGTCAGAGCACTAACCAAAGAAACACCTTGTCACTCTTCCAAATGATTCTAGAACTTACATAATTGCATTACTATTTGGTTTAATAATAGTGTTGTCTACGAGAGTTCTAGTTACTGATTTTTATTCTAAATCTGAGAATGTCATCAATTTCAATGTACTTGAAGATGAATTATGTTATTGACTTCTATCGAATTTTGAAAATATCAACACGCTAGTGGTTACTGTAAAAGAGCAAAGTGATAATATAGAAAAAAACATAACAAAAAGCAAGGGGTTTCAGTTGGGAACAGTTAGAGCTTTAAGTCTCTTTGTTATCACTTGCAACAAGGCTCTCATCGACAAGGTCGATTCTGTAAATAGCGAATAGAGTTTTCCCACTGAAAAGTTTCATGAATTCGATTTTGTAGATAGTGAATACTTCAAAGTCGGTTTAGATAATGAATTTTTAGTGTGTTTATTTAGCCAAGAAATTGACAGAAGCAAAATTTATTCAAAAAACCACAACATTACAAATGAAAGTTTCCATTACACTCAAATAATACAGATTCAACACAATTTGATGTCGAGGAAAATGTCATAGTCATTAGCAAGGAAAATTTGAAATATTCATTATTTCTAGTTTACAAACCACTCTTTCTAATTCTACCTATTACATTACAATTAAAGTTGATTTTCCTAGTTAAACTGAATTGATCTCCCGCACAGCTAAATATGTAAAAGATTTAAATAGAAATGAGTCTAAAATTAATTTCATGCCTCCGCAAAGAAGTTCCCTTTACATCCCAGTGCTCCTGTACATACCCCTTCCTTTGCCTATCTTTCATTGTGCACAGATTCACATCTCTATGCAATTGTTCTCCCGCACATCTACATCTGTAAAAGTTTTAAACGGAAAATAGCTTAAAATGAAATAATAAAAGATAAATGCACTAGAAACACCTGTCTTGTTGTCAGTGTCAGAGTACTAACCAAAAGAACACCCCCCTCCAGGTTCTCCTGCACATACTCTGTCCTTCGCACATCCTTCGCTCTGCATAGATTCATAACTCAATGCAACTACTCTCCCACGCAGTGAAATTTGTAAAAAATTAAAATGCAAAAGAGCTTAAAAATAATTTTGTGTATCTTGTTCTCCTGCACATCCTTATGGATTTTCAATGTTTTGTATCTCTGCATAACAGAGACTAAATTTGTAATATGTGTAGAAATGAGAAACAATGTGCGGCAAAAAGAGTGCGCGGAGAAATTGTGTACGATAGAGTTTTACATTTGTAGTAGTATAATGTTCATTATTTATATATCTCTTAATTAGGTAGAGAATAGTATAATTTAAATCTTAAAATATAATGTCCTTATATATCACATTCAATGAATTGACAAATGACTTAGTTCTTTGCACTAAATGTTGCAAATCAAAAGTTTTTTGTCATGAATGTTCAATAATTAATGTTTTACTGCATTAAATATAAACTTTTGAATTGTACGAAGTGTCGAATGATAGTGAACAAATTCATTGTGCAGAGTACGAAAGTGGAATTGAAACTTTTATTGCCCGAAACAACCCCACATTAATCAATCTGTATACTAAGAAAATTTGTAGATATGTATAGACAAATGTGAAATATTATTACATTACGAATTAAATTTTTTGTTCATAGTTAAATTAATTCTGTGTCCACGAATAAAGTTCCCTATGCACCCTTGTTCTCCCACACATACCTTGTCCTCTCCACACCCTTCATTTCGCACAAATTCATAGCTCTATGCAACTTCTCTCCCGCATAGTGAAATATCTAAAAGTTTTGAATGGAAAATAGTTTGAAATTAATTTTGTCCCTGCAGAATAAAGTTCCCTCTACACCCTTGTTCTCTCGCACATACCTCGTCCTCTACACAGTAAAAGCTTCGCACAAGGAAACTTCACACAATGAAACATAATAACATTAATTTGATATTTGTTCATAGTTAAATTAATTACGCGCCTACGAAATAAAGCTCCCTCTGCACCCCCATTCTCCCACACATACCCCATCCTTCGCACATATTTCATTTCGCAGAGATTCATAGCTCTATGAAATTGCTCTCTTACATAACTACATTTGTAAAAGTTTTAAATGGAAAAGAATTTAAAATTAATTTCATCCCTGCGAAATAATGTTCCCTCTACACCCTTGTTCTCCCACACATACCCCATCCTCCGCATAGTAAAAGCTTCGCACAAGGAAACATAATAATATTAATTAGAGATTTATTCACCCCCCTCCTATGCAAATGAATTGCAACCACGTCACTTCTAGTATCATTGGACAAACCAATAACATAACAATGTTAGTGTCAGAGCACTCATCAACAAAATGGCCACTCACAAAAAAAATTATTTTTATTTTAAAATGATTTTTCAGGCACTAACAAGTATCAAAAATAAAATTCCCTCCACCAAGGGAATTATGTCTCATCACAACTCCCTCAGTGAATCGAAAATTAGAAATACAATTTGTAGAAAATTAGAAAAATACTTTTGAATTTATGGGAAAATAGAAAGATTAAGCATTTTCCCGAAATTTGGTTAAAATTGCAAAAGCACAGCAAAATAATGCAATGTCCATGTACTTTGACCACAAGGCGAAGGCTACAGTCCCTGGTAAGGCAGGGACTAATAAAACTTTTAAGGCTAAAATATGGTATTACTTCCTCTATTGTAAATGTGCTTTTATTGATTTGATGAATGTATAAGATTTCATGAATGATACTTTATCTAACATGACTTTATATTATCATTACAATCACTCTAGCATAATTGTGTCTTTTCTCAAATACATTTTATATTTCTACTTAACTCTTTATGTTCAGTATGTATTCTTTTTTGCTGAGGCAAGAGCGGAACCTTCTATTCAATCAAAAAAAAGAAATTTTGTACAAAGGCTAAATATACAACTAACCATTGGATCCTGAGCCAAGGATCCAACGGAAGGGAGACAATTCGGGTGGCCAAGAAGCACACCATTTAACAAGCATATCGGACCCGATGAGCATAGAAAACTGCAATTGATAAATCTATCGGGTCCGTTTTTTACATATCTTTCGTGCTATTTCACCTCCTGAAATCCATTAGATGCTCGCTACACCAAAAGGATCGCGCTAGCAGCGCAAAAGTTAACCTTAGTTCTGGACCCACCAACAAGCCCGATTAATCCTGGTCGTATAATGACCGCAGTGGATCCAACAGTCACAAAACATATCGCATGGCCCAACCTTACTGGAGATTACAGCGCGATGAGGGCAGTATTGCCTCCCCACCCTGAGCCACGTGTTGGAAGGTGAGTGGAATCGCTTCCGAAGAAGAAAAATCGCTACCAGCCAGAAAGTGGTGCGATACATCGGAAACCATTTTGAGGGCGGTAAAGCTATCGCTGGCCAAGAAAGCGGGGAATAGCTGTTGCTGTGAAAGACTGTATTCCGTCGCCTAGGCCCAAAGAAGAAGAGGAACCCTGATTCCCGCCAATCCACTGAAACTTCCTATACGCTGATGCAAAACATAGACCTGCATACCCAAAACTTCCTTGCTTGTATCATTACTCTGCATAAGGGTCAACCCGATCCCGTTTCTATGGCCCTGTTTCGATACTCCCTGTAGTCCTCTTCCGCCTAACTAAAACATTGCTCCCTTAATCTGTTCTGTGGCATATCTCGCCAGATCAGCTTGACACTGTTTTTAGTGCAAGCCACACCCTGATTGGCCAGAACGTCTGCCAACTTATTGGTTGTCCTCCGCACATGATTGAAACTCACTGTGCGTAAGTCTAGGAGGTGAAATTGAATCCTTTGAAAGACCTGTATCAGCCTCCAATGGCTTGAGACTTTTTTTGGCTCTGTGCCACAGCAAATTCTTTTAATCGAGTTAATGATCAGCTCAAAATCGGCTTCAATAATAATGTTCTGGAGATTTTCTTGCTTTTGGAAATCTAGACGCTATTCAAGCGCCATTAATTCCGCCATATTGTTTGTAGCCCTTCCCAAATGACAATGGAAAATGAAAAGAATGCAACCACTTTCATCTCGTATCACTCCTCCGAAACCAGCAAGACCTGGGTTGCCTTTAGAGGCCCCATCTATGTTGAATTTCAAAAAACCCTAAGGGGCAGGATGCCAATACTCTGGCTTATTAGGCTGATTTATAACCTTCTTATCCATTCCCTGAGGAATAAGTCCCTGCATATTCAACTGACCAAGTATCTGCTTCTCCTTTTCTGAAGGTGGATTTTTGGGGTAGTTGCGCACAAGGATCTGACCGTCTCTTTGAGCTGTCGTAAAATCTGCTCAAAAATGTGTTGGGTGGTGCTGTGAATATTTTTGAAGATTCTATTGTTCCTTTCTTTCCAAACATTCCAAATTATGAAGCCTGGACTTAAAACCTAAGCCGAGCGAAGAAACTCATACTCTGAAAAGTTTTGTCTCTAGTTATTTATGGTGTTGGTAATGCTTTCTTTGTCCTTGTACATCTGTTGGAAAATTGTTGCAAAAGAGTCCCACAACCTAGAGGTAAAGGTACAGTCATTGAGAAGGTGCTCCATTGTCTCCTCTTGGGCTTCACAGAGATGGCATCTAGAAGGTCATAGAACACCCCTCTTCCTAATATTTTCCCAAGTCAGAATTTTCTTGTGATGAACTAACCACATGAAGAGTTTGATTTTCATCCAACCTTGATGCTTCCACAGGTTCTCCCAAACCCTGTCCCGAACTTGGGAATCCAGTTCAAGGAAAACCTTCTTGGCTTCCTTAATATTGAAGGTGCCTTCTTTATTGTTGCCCCATCTGAGTTGTTCATGCCCCTCTGAAACCAGAATCTTCCTTTATTGCAGAATTCGCATTAATGCCTCTGTTTTTTCTTTCAAGGAGTTGTCAGCCCCAAGTTCTATATTCTTCTAGGTTCTCCATTTGTATGCTAGACTGGGGTGTTCCCAAAAATCTTTAACCCTGAGAAGCCCTTTGGTGTCCATTTCTTTCTTTAGGTCCAGCAAGACCTCTCTTAACAGTGTAGGTTCTTGTTTCCATCTCTCCTCCTAGAACAGAACAAGGTCCCCTTCTCTGATTTCCAAGAAACTATTTTTCTGCACTAATTCTCTATTCTCCTAGGCCTTATTCCAAATGTGGGATCCTTTTATGATTCCCATCATCCTTATGTGATCTTTCTCTTGCCAAGTGCTGGCATATTTTTCTTTCCATACACGAGCCTACTGGGCCTTTGGATCCTTTACCCAACGCCACCATAATTTTTCCCCTAAAACCTTGCTGAGTACATTTGGATCATCCAGCCCAAGGCCCCCATGGGATTTCAGTTTGCAAAGCTTATCCCAGGCGACCAAGGTCCATTTCTTTCTCTCCCCCCCCTTACCCCAAAGGAAATCTCTTTGAATAGTTCTCAATTGTTGTAAAACTCCCTTTGGAGCTGGAAGTGCTGAAAGCATAAAAATGGGGATGGATTGCAAAACAGCTTTTGTAAGCACCAATTGTCCTGCCAAGTTTAAAGATCTGATAGTCCATTTTCTGATTTTATCCTGCATCTTATTGATTATTGGCTCCCAGATTTTTTTGTACAGAGGTTTATCAGTAAGAGGAACTCCCAGGTACTTGGAAGGAAGGTCCTCCCTTTGAAAGCCTAGAATTCTGGAAATGTTTCTCTGAATAGCAATATTAGTATTAAAGAAAAAAATCTTAGATTTAGACCAATTTACCTCCATACCTGTGGCCATAGCAAAGTCACGTAGGATTTGCTTATAAGCAAGAGCTTCTTTTACCGTGGGAACTCCCTGCAGCATAGTATCATCAACAAATTGTTGATGGGACAAGGATTGTCCATTTTCAGAAAGATGGATACCCTTGATATAACCCCTTTCTTTCGCCTGCTTGATAGATCTCCCAAGTCCTTCCATCATGAGGATAAAAAGAAAGGGAGAGAGCGGGTCTCCCTTTCTGAGACCTCTTGAGGGAGAAAAGGTCTTGGAAGGAGAACCATTGACCAATATTGAAAAGCTAGAAGAAGTGACCGGTGCCATAACCCATCTTACCCAATTATGATCAAAGCCAAAGGCTAAAAGGACCTTCCTAATATAGGTCCAATTTAGCTTATCATAAGCTTTGGCAAGGTCCAGTTGCATAATCATTCCTGCCTTCTTATTGCTTAACAATGAATGCACCACTTCATGCGCTTGAATGATATTATTGAGAATTTGTCTACCCTCCATATAACCTGATTGCTCCACTAACACAAGAGTAGGGAGAAGGGGTTTGAGTCTATTGGCGACAACTTTGGATATAATTTTATACACCACATTGCACAAAGCTATGGGCCTAAACCTATCTGGAGTCTGGGCATTATCCTATTTGGGGATCAAGGAGATGAAGGAAGTATTGAGTGCCTTCAAAATGGTTCTATTCATCCTGGAATCCTCCACCACATTCATAATATCTTGTTTAACAATGCTCCAACAGGCTTTGAAGAAATCCACATTGAAACCATCAAGGTCTGGCGCTTTGCCATTCTTCATTTCCTTAACTACTTCATTGACCTCTTCTTCAGTCACTAGCTTGTTGAGATTGAAATTATCCTCTCTAGATACTAGACTGGGTATATGCCTTGTTAAGTCCCTGATAAAGTGTTCTCTGTCAACGGTGGTCTCCTTTGCTATACCTTGAAAGTGTTGTACTAACACAAATTCTATTTCTTCATGGGACTTGCGTAGATGACCTCTCTCATCCTTGATTGAAGCGATCCTATTATGGGATCTATTCGCCATGGTGGACCTGTGGAAAAATTTGGTGTTCCGTTCCCCTTCTTTTAGCCACTAAACTCTAGATTTTTGTCTCCAGTATATTTCTTCTTGTTTGCATAAGTTATCCTGGTCTTGATGAAGTTTGGTGACTTGGTCATCTCTAATTCTGTCAAAGCCCTCAGTAATAAGAGTTTGATTGAGTGTTTGCATCTTATCTTCAACGTCTTTTTTTGCTGCAAAAATATTGCCAAATTCCCTCTTGTTCCAGTCTTTGAGTCTGAGCTTGATGTGTTTTAGTCTTTTGTGAAGAATAAACATACTTGTTCCCTGAATGTGCAGATCCTCTTTCCACCATCTTGCTATGTTACTGATAAAATCAGGGTGGGTAAGCCAAATATTCTCAAATCTGAAAGGCATGTTCTTGGGGGTGCCTATGCCCTGTACCTCCTGTTGTACAGGCCAGTGGTCCGATCCACCAAAGGGGAGAATTCTCACTGTCATTTCCTTGTCTGTGAGCATAAGGTCCTCTGAAATTATGAATCTGTCTAATTTTGAGGCTACTTGTGACTCCCCTCCTCTCTTGTTGTTCCAAGTAAAGAGGCCATTATTCATATCAGTGTCAACTAGCTTCATATTATCTATGAAAGTTAGAAATGCTGTAGAATCTTTATTTAAAGATCTTGTTCCCCCTTTTTTTCTGAAAATGATTGGATCATGTTGAAGTCCCCTCCCATTATCCAAGGTTCCTACATGTCTATCTCTGAGTTCTACAAGAGAATCTAGAAATTTGAGTTTTTCATCCAGTCTTTGTGGACCATAGACATTCGTGACCAAATAAGTCACGCTGTCTCCAACAGGCTGTATAACCACTGATAAATAATTCTTAGATGCCTCAGCATCTATTATGCCAATATTTAGGGGGTTCCAAAGAGTGAGTATGCCTCCAGTTGTATTTTCTGCTTTAACTTCTAGAAACTCAAATCTGTTGAGCCATTTACTATTAATTTCTTTGATTTTTTGAATGGAACATTTAGTTTCCTGAATAAAGATCATATCCAGAGCTTCTTGTTTCATTCTATTGCTAAGTAATCTTTGTTTCCTTTTATTACCTAAACCTCTAATATTCCAAGATGTGAACTTCATTATTAAATATTTGTAAAGGAGTAACTGGATAGGTCTTTCATCTTGCCTGAGTCAATCATTAGCTTTCCACATTCCATCAGTAGCTCATTCTGGTTTTTCCTGCCTCTTTTCTTTCCTGGGTATCTGGGAGCTAGTCCTGGTGTGGTTTTCATAGTTTTCACTCCTTCATTGCCCAGCCTTTCATTGTTGTTTTGCTTTTCCATCCCTTTGTCCTGAGTTTTCCATAGGAACAGTTGTTGTACTCTGTTGAACTCTTCTTGAGGTAATGAATCTACGGCTCTTATGGTTCGCTATTTCAAGAATCCTTCTAGATCTAGGTTTTCTCTATCTAGAATCCCCTGCAATTCTTGATCATTAGTTTCCATCTCACTCTGAGTCATATCTTGATCCATTTCATGTTCTTCATCATTCAACATTGTTTCTTTCTATTTGGTTGCATCCTGTGCTTGTTCCCTATCTTCTTCTCTCTCCTTTGCCCCTGAGTTTCCTTCCATTACCTGATCTTCATTTCATATTCCTTCCTCCTCTTCGAGAACTTGGAACTTGTTCAGATTGGCCTGTTGCTTTTCTGTTTGTTGTTGTTTTGCCCCCTTTTTCCCCCTTTTCCTCTATGTCCCACTTTGTGAAAGATTTCATTGACTTTCATTGTGGTTGCTTTAATTTTGTTCTCTGTTTTGCTGAGAGGGCAGTCTCTAAAAAGGTGCCCATGCTCTTGGCACCTTAAACATCTAAAGGGAATATGTTCATAATCCACTGTTTGCACCCATTCTTCATCAAAAGCTTCCAAGATGACCTCATTTGGTAGGGATCCTAATAGGTCCATCTCGACACATATTCTTGTGAAGGAGGTGTATTTTCCCCTTCTGGTGGCCTCAGAGGCTTTAACAAAATGCCCTAGTTTATTTCTTATAGCAGATAGTAATTCTGTTTGCCAGTAATCAAGAGGTAGGGAGTAAAGTCTTACCCAGACCGGAACCGAAGTGAAAGTTTCTCTCTTCGGAATAAAATTCATCATCCATGGCCTCATGTAGAGGCCTGCTGCTGCATAGAAATAGGGTCCTCCTTCAAACACCCTGTCTTTATCCTCAATATTTGTGAAGACCACAGTGAAGAAACCCTTTGACCCAAGGTGTAGGTCTATGCTTCCTTTCGGTTTCCAATGGTATTTAATCCATGCTTGTAATGCTTGTAATTCCTTTTCAGTGGGCCATAATCCCATGAATTTGCAAATGATAGCATAGGTCTACATGTGATCTCTGTGCGCCTGCAGGGCAGGATCATTTAAAACTACTGTTAGCCTCCTGTTGTAACAGGTGTTCATATTTCATGATTGACAATTGAGAGTGCCAAATATGTCATCTTTCATGCTGCAAGGTTCCATATTTCCAGAAAGAGACCAAAGAAGAGGTCATGAAAGTGTGCTAATCCAAATGCCACTGATGTATTCCAATTTTGATGATTTAATCCATTTTTGAAGAGTTTTTCTAGTTAAGGGAAGGCCAAACAGTTTAATCTTGGCCTGCCTAGGTTTCAATTTCCTGTTTTAGAACATAGAGAATGATATCTGTCCAAATAGCTTAATCTTGGCAGATTTGTAGATAGGTAGAGAATCAAAGGAGCCCAACTGCTTAATCTGGGCCCTTGGCAGAAATAAGTGTAGATTTAGATAAGAAGGCATTCAAAAGAAAAAATTGTAAAGCTGGGTCTGCAAGTCTAAGTGCACCCAAACCAAAAAGAAGAAAAAATGTTGGGAAAGTAGGCTGGGTAGGTAGTTTTTGAGGTTGCAGAATGATGATTTATGATCAATTTTGTGTTTCACAGTGTTATATCTTTTCAGATCACAGTCATGATGCAGTTTTCATCCGGAGGTGCTCAAGATGAACATAACTAACTTCCCCTTCTTCTCATCCCCCAAATCACTCACTAACTTCCCTGAAGAGGTCAAGATCTGCTTGATTCCTCTTAGTTTCATCATTCTCCATATCATTTGCCTTGGTGTAGATCTGCTTCACTCAAGGATTTCCATTTGTTCTCTATGAGTCACTTTTCCCCCTAACAGCCTAAGGTCCCTCACCTTAGCGCTTTCTTGTCATTTTCACATTAACTACTAACTCTATTATCTAGCTCCCTATCTGTTTTCCCCTTCCCCTACTAAAACTATGTATAAAAATCCCCTATGTACATATTCCCTCCCTGGCACTATAGCCATATTTTCCTAAGTCCAAGAAAAAACAGTTCATCTGGGGCTGTTTTTAGCCCATCTGTTTCATAACAGGAGTTAGTCTGACACCTGGTCATGCTAACAACCTTTCCCCTAACCCTAAACCTACAAAAACCCACTTTTGCGCCCTTATCCTAAGTTTGGTTCATAAAACATTAACCCACCCGCTCATTAATCCCAAAAACCCACAAAACCAAAGTTTAACACCCCCCGCCACGCTATATTAAAATCTGAATATTCCCGCGGATCCCCGTCCCTTAACCCTCCGCTGTCTCGTCCATCCCGCCAGCCGTACGATCTCCCGCCCCACAGATCAACGGTGGGCGGGCCTTCCCATCTCCCAAGCTGCCGAAGGTTAGCGTCCGGGAGATAGGCGGTATTCTCGCCGTACTCCCGCCACGCGTCACCTTCTGAGTTGTGGCGGAGCCCCCTGACAATACCACCTCTGCCCAAAGGTGATGCACCCAAAACCGGAAACCGCCTCCGCCTAGTGACGTCACCTGCCTGCGTCAGCCTCTTGCCCAGTCACCATGCCACGTCACTGCCACCGTGCCCCTGCCACCATACTGCCATGTCACCCATCCGTACATGCTGATGTCATCCTGCCACGTCATCCACCGTACCAGGTCCCACCTGCTGACGTCATCATCAATTTTGCCACGAAAGGCGAAAATCGTTGCTCTGGAAGCCCGGAATGAGAAACAAGGGCAGTTTTTGATGCGCGATTAGCCAGGAAAAAAGGACCAAAATGGAAACTGCCTTCATCGCTCGGCCTCCAGCAAGCCCGAAAATCGCAAAATGATAGAGATTTTTTCACACAGGTTTAGAAAATCAGCAAAAACAGTTCTAAAGGAAACAGAGGGCCGAACATCGGCCATTAAATTTTTGATTTGACACACAGCACATCAAGGAAGCGGCAGAGAGTATCAATTGAATATTTTAAAAGGAAATCTTCAGTTCCCAAAGCAGCTTAACATTCAAGACCTCCATCAAAGTCAGCAAAGCAGTTAAGGCCATTTAAAGTTTTTCTGATCGGGATTGGCGCACATCAATGCCGCCGAACAGCAAGCATGGCCAACTTAGAAGTGGAGATAAAGGACCCATTCGCAGTTATTGCAGAAGCATTGCACCAAGCCACCGAGGACAACACATTTACTCAGTTTTGATACGACTGCCCTCAGCGCAGCCCAAAAATATTTTCTTGCATTTATTTCTGGATAGGATTAGGTTAAAATAGTCATTTCCTTGAGACCTGTTTTAGGTCAAGCTGTAATAGACAATTTTCCCTATATATACCGCCCTCTGTATTGTTTCAAGGGTTGGTTGGTTGATATTTTTCATCAGAGACTCGCACTGTATACCTGATAATTTTCTATAATCAAAGACTGCGTACAAGCTTGGAGAATGGATTGTTTGATGTGTTGTTACTGGTTCTGAAGAGTTAAATGTGGAATTCATGTTCTGCAATATGAATCAATAAGTGTTCCTTACCTTTGTTATTTCAATTTCATATATGCTCAAGTCGCAAATCAAAAGATTGGTTTAGAATTTGCTTAGTTGCACTCTATGCTCAGGTTATGTGGCTTCTTAATGTTTTGATCTTCCTGATCTAGACATAAATATGAATTCCTTTCATGGCTCATGTTTGATCTATTTCACATATGAATGACTGTTATCTAGGAATTCTTAGTTGCTCCTAGATAGGGTTCATTCATCTTCCTTTTGCTAACCTGATTGAGAGATTCTTAACTGCCTCTCTTTCCTTAGCTTTTATTCCATCTTTAAGCTTAAATGTTGTTTCATGAGCAGCTACCTTGCTCCTCATTCCTCTTGTGACCAAGAAAACGCACCAAGCAGTCCTACTCTTTGACTCCACACCCAATGGTTTGAAACTTACCAGACTATGCTTTGCCTCTCTGCTTGAAAGTATTCTCCTTCCCACCAAAATCAAAACAAAACCCCTTTGAACTCAATACCTAGCCTAAAATCATCTTCAACAAAGCTAAATCAGAAAGAGAGAGCCCTCTCTGATTGCAGGTGGGCTAGAACCTGCAGTCCAAAGTTGGTCTGTGGTTGCCTCGGCCGTATCCTTTCAGGAGCTTAAGGAAAACCTGAGTGATAACATAATGACGACTTTCCTCAGATAAATTCACAGACCAGGTTGCAAAGTTCCACTGAGACCATAAATCAATTTTTCCAATTGCTGTCTATTCCTTAAAACTACAGATGAAGCCTGAATGTCAGCCAGGAAGCCTTTGAATCTGTTCTTGCTTTGCATTTATAGGAGTAAATAAATGTTGCTTCAGTCAATCTTCATGCTAGTTTTAAGTTGCAGATAGCTGTCCCAAATTTTGATCAGTTCCTTGCTAAATTCTAAAAAAGTTTTCGCAGAAAATACCAAAAAAAAAACAGATTCGGAAGCTGGCTCCAAAGAGGAAAACTCGTTATAGAAGGTCAAACCCAGATCCAGATCCTCCAGCTGCTTTTGAAAATCTGAACTTAATCCCAAAGATCCTAAGGAAGCAAGAAAGACAAGAAGATTTTGCTGATCTGAGTCCTGAAGCAGCTCACCCAAGCTGTGTTCCAACTCCTGTCAAGGTTTTATTCCGGTCAACCCCTGCTTCCCCTTGTTCATCATCCACATCTCAAAGCACTCCTTCCACACCTCCATTCACTGCACATACCACAACTACTACTACTGCTGTTCCAATTACCCCTGTTATCCCTGTTGTCCCAGTTGTTCCATTCATCCCTGTTGTTCCTGTTATCCCTGCTAATATGGCTAATAGATATGCACCCCTGCAACTGCCTGCTAATCCTGGGGCTTTACCTCAAGATTACCAATCCAAAATCACATATTTTGATTCCACTGGTCCTTTCACAGCCCTTCAGCATACCAAAAAGATGCAAGACTATTTTGAGAACTACGAAATAGATGATGATAGCGTGAGAATGAAAATTTTTGTTCAAAGTTTAACAGGTGATGTAAGAACTTGGTTCAGATCACTTGCTGCAAATTCCATAACCACTCCTGATGAGCTTTACCAAGCCTTTACCAACAGATGGGAGAAAAAGAAAGACCCCTTGCACATACTGGATGAATATGATACAATTAAAAGAGGTCCTCAAGAGACTGTTTTGGAGTACTGTGCAAGATTCAATAATGTTTACAATGCAATACCACAGAACCTAAGGCCTCCACCTGACCTTGCCTTGTACAAATTCCCTGATGGTTTTGACCCGGATATGGCATACCAGTTAAAAGAAAGAGCCCCTCAAACCCTTGCAGACGCACAAAATGTTGTTGTCACCGTAGAGGCCAACTTAATTGCCAAAAGAAACAGAGCCAGAATGGAAAGAAGAACCACCTTTAAGGAAGAACCCTTAGCCTTTGACCAGAAGCTTGATGTTATTATCAATGGCCTGCAAAGGCTGGGAGAAAGAGTAGAAAGTGTTGAAATAAAATCAGCATGGGAAGGACAACAGTCCAATACCACAAGGAGTCCAAATTTTAGAAAAACACAGAACACAAATGCTGCTAGGTCTAGTCCGGACCATGACATAAGACCCCCTTTTCAAGATAATCATGTTGAAGGATCCACATCTAGTGGGCCCATAGAAGACACTCACATGAACCTGATGGATTTAAAGGCTGAGCATCAAATATTCCTTACTCAAGAAGACCAAGATGAACATGACTGTAACCAATTCCAGACTAAGTCTGGTGAGTCTTTTGATTTTAAACAAGGCTATGATACTGCTGTGTATGAAGTGCACAAACAATATAAGCTGAGAACTAGGACCATTGATATACCTGAACCTAGCAAACCAAAGGATGACAAACAGCCCCACAAGATTAAAGGCAACGCTGTTATAACAGAACCAGCTGATACAACTGTCCCAAACCCGCATCAAGTGACTATAGAAGACATAACATACATGTAGCCTTCTATTGATCAGCCTCTGCCATCTTCTTCCTCAAAGGAGAACTCCAAAAGTGTTCCAAAAAGCCCTCCTAAAATTGAAAAACCGCAAGCAATCATTTCCAATAACGCTGATAAACAAGACAAACATGAGCAAACCGCTGAAATTCCAATGGAAAAAGGGAAACATGCCTGTCATAACACTAGAACTCAAACCGAAAAATCATTTGACCTAGAGACAGAAATAGGCAAATTGAAAATATCTGTCCCTCTCTCAGAACTTGCCAAACATGATGTGTACAGGCAACAAATTCAAAGATCACTTCAATTACCAGAAGTCAAGGATGATGTAAACGTTTTAGATGATACCCCTGAACTGTTGTTTGGGCCAGAGGTTAATGGAAAATCAACAGATGGACCTGTTCTGCCCTTTTATGTAAGTTTGCATATACATGACAAGGTTTTACACAATGCTATGTTTGACTCGGGTGCATCGCACAATCTTATGCCTAAGGCAGTTATGGAAAAACTGAACCTTGATATCACAAGACCTTACAAAGATTTATTCTCATTTGACTCAAGTCAAGTGAAGTGTTTAGGCCTCATCAAAGACCTGTGTGTCTCCTTGGTCCAATATCCCAACAAGACCATCCTCATGGATGTGGTGGTTGCTGACATTCCACCAAAATATGGCATGCTCCTGTCAAGATCATGGGGAGCAAATCTCCAAGGATCCCTTCAATTAGACCTCTCCTACGCCACCATTTCAGTCTTTGGGAAACCAAAGAGATTGTACAGAGAAACGCTGATGAAGTATGTGGTAAGTAGTGAGAACAAGCCTGAAAATTTTCCCATTTATTCAATACATTCTGATATGGATTCTTTTATTTTATTTAATGATGAAACAAATTTGCCCACTGATGACAAGCCGTTGGCTTTGGAGCCAGATGCACATATCAATGAAGAATCGGTTGCCCATATTGAAGAAACTGCCAGAACAGTTGATGCAACCAGCATACTAGAAGAACATCCCCAAAGAGAAATTTCAAATCTGTCCAATCCTAAAATGACTGAAACTCTTAGTACTATCCACAAGCAAGAAAACACATGGTATTTATAGTTTGATGGCTCTGTCAACAAGTTAGGAGCAGGGGCAGGTGTCTGGATTCACAATACACATAACAATCATGCAGAAGGCCATGCCTACAGACTGAACTTTAAATGCACCAATAGCATGGCAGAGTATGAGGCTTTGCTTTTAGGCCTAAAACTGCTCAAAGCTCTAGGAGTTGCAAAAGTATCTATCCTAGGTGACTCTGATTTAATCATACAACAGATGAAAGGTAAATTTGTTACCAATGACAACAGAATGAGAGCCTACATAACTGCTGCTACTAATATACTGAATGCATTCAATGAATTTAAGCTTGCCAAGATTTCAAGAAATCATAACATTCATGCACACAGCCTAGCCACTTTTGCTAGTACGTGCAAGCTTCCTTTTGAACCAAATCACCATTTCACTGCTGAGATCAAACATAGGCCCGCTGTCCCAAATAACGTTAAAGACTGGTAAGTATTCGAAAATGACGCCCAGATTAACAATTTCCTCACTCTTGAGCATGAGTTTTCAAATATTAACATTGACATGGATGCCATGATAGATTCATAACATCAATAAAATGAAAATCAGCAGGCTGTAACAGCTAAACAAATCCTGAACCATACTGTTTTTGACAAAACAAACATAGAACAGCTGAAACAAATGCATTTGGAAGAAATTGCCAAAACAGAGACAGAGATCATTGACTTGATGCTAATGATGTCCCCAAAAAACCAAAAATGCAACCATTGAATTCTGATATAGAAGAGTACAACATTGGGACAGCAGAGAATCCCAAAATGATCAAACTGTCCAAAAATTTGCCACCTGATCAAAAGCCCAAATATATTGATCTGTTCAAAGAATTCCAAGATGTGTTTGTTTGGAGTTATGAGGATCTGAAATCCTATGACACCTCAGTGATCCAACACACCATTCCCTTAAAACCAAACCAAAAACCCTTCAAGCAGAAACTTAGAAGAATTAATCCTATGCTTCTTCCCTTAATTGAGAAGGAAGTAAAGAGAATGTATGAGGCAGGCATAATAGCACCCATCAGATTTTCTGAATGGGTATCCAATCTCATTCCTACAAGAAAAAAGACAAGTGAAATTAGACTTTGTGTAGATCTGAGAAATTAAAACCAAGTCTCCCTAAAAGACCACTACCCACTGCCCAAAATGGACCACATCTTACAAAGAGTAGTGGGGTCATCCAGAATCTCTTTACTAGATGGATTTTCAGGTTTTAACCAAATACTTGTTCACCCAGACGACCAAGACAAAACAACTTTTACCACACCCTGGGGAACATTTAAGTATGTCAAGATGCCTTTCAGACTTAAAAACGCTGGTGCCACCTTTCAAAGAGCAATGGATATTGCATTTGCTAAGGAGATACATGATTTCCTAGTTGTTTATCTTGATGATCTTACCCCATTTTCCAAATCTGATCAAGAACACATCAAACACCTAAGGCAAATATTCATGACATGTAGGAAATATGGCATTTCCTTGAACCCCAAGAAGTCTCTCTTTGGCCTTGAAGAAGGCAAATTACTTGGCCACATCATATCAAAAGATGGGATAAGAATAGATCCTGAAAGAATTCAAGCCATCCTCCAAATCCCATATCCGAGAAGCATAAAGGAGCTGCAAGCATTCCTTGGAAAGATCAATTTCCTAAGGAGATTTATCCCAAATCTAGCCGAGCTGATAAGACCCTTAAGCAACATGTTAAAAAAGGATGCCAAGGTAAAATGGTCTATTGAAACCAAGCAGGCCTTTGAAAATATAAAATCTGCCTTAACCCAAGCCCCTGTCCTTACCAGTCCACAGTTTGACAAAGATTTTATCATATTTTCATTTGCATCAGATCACACAATCGCTGTTGTCCTGTTGCAAAAGGATGAAGAAGGAAACGAAAAACCAATCGCATTTTTCAGCCGAGCTTTAAGAGATGCCCCTCTGAAATACCCAATAATGGAAAAACAGGCCTACGCCTTGGTCAAAGCAATCAAGGACTTCCGAATTTACATTCTATATTCTCATGTCATTGCCTACGTCCCACATGCTGCTGTGAAAGATATATTGACCCAAGAGGGATTAGAAGGCAAGAGAGGCAAGTGGATTGCAAACATCCTTGAATTTGACATAGAAATAAAACCAACCAAATTGATAAAGGGACAAGGTTTAGCCAAACTGATGTCCGAAACAAATTTTCAAGCCTTAGACATTAACCAGCTGGACAATGAACAGGAGTTGGCGACTCCACAGATCAGTGAAACCTTTTTGCAGTCCCCATGGTATGCTGATATATGCTTTGTATTGTTAAACCTGTGTGCTCCCCTAGGATTGTCCAGAACCAAGAAAAGATTTTTGAAAATGCAGGCTTTAAAGTTTTGTGTCTTAGATGGTGCATTATTTTGGAAAAATCATGAAGGCATATTGCTTAATTGTTTAACCATGAATGAAACTAACAATGTCATGAAAGAATTCCATGTAGGTGACTGTGGAGGACATCTCTATTGGAAGTCCACTACTGATAAAATTTTAAGGGCTGGTTTCTATTGGCCCTCCCTTTTTGCAGATGTAAAGAAGTTTGTTGTTTCATGCCACAAATGCCAAATTTTTGAGGGCAAAACAAAGTTGTTGCCTCTGCCTCTCAAACCCATCTCAATCAAAAAGCCTTTTCAACAATGGGGTCTTGACTTCATTGGAGAAATCCATCCCTCCTCCTCAGGCCAGCACAAATGGATCCTAACAGCCACCGACTATTTCACTAAGTGGGTTGAAGCCATCCCATGTAGGCAAGCCAATGATACCATGATTATCCAATTCCTTGAGTGCAATATCCTTTCTAGATTTGGCTGCCCTGAGAAGATCATCACTGATAATGCCGCTGCTTTCAAATCCAAAAAGATGATCAATTTTTGCCACAGATTTCATATTACCTTAGGCCACTCTACAGCCTATTACCCTCAAGGTAATGGCTTGGCCGAGTCATCCAACAAAAGCCTCATCAACATCATAAAGAAGGTGCTAGAAGAAAACAAGAAGAACTGGCACAAAAAACTGGGAAATGCCCTATGGGCAGACAGACTGTCAACAAAGAGATCCATTGGGATGAGCCCTTATGAGCTAGTGTATGGCATGGAGGCCAGATTTCCTACATCCTTGGGCATTCCTACTATCAGACTGTTACATGAGATTCAGGCAGAACCAAATTTAATCCAGAGAAGAATTAATCAGACCATTCATCTTCAGCAAACCAGAGAGCAAGTTTATGACAGAGCTCAAATTTTGCAAGAATAGCTCAAAAAGATTTTGATAAGAGAGCTAAAGCTGAGGATTTCTACATTGGTGACAAAGTTCTAAGGTGGGATTCACGAAGAGAAGACAAAGGAAAACATGCAAAGTTTGATTTTTTATGGAAAGGCCCATTCGTTATTTCTGTTGTTCAGGGAAATAACACATATTTTCTCAAATCTGTAGAGGAGAACACTGCTGAAGAAGGCCCTGTGAATGGTCGTATGCTGAAACATTACTATGATCCCTTTTAAGGGATGCAATGCAGCTCTGTATATACCTTTTTGTACATTGATATTTGTATATATCAGCACTTTGTTTTCATTTTTATAAGCAGACCGATTGTTAGAGGAGCAGTAAATTTTGTGAAGACACAACCAATGCAAGTATTCCAGTTTTTAAAGCTCTGTCTCTGCACTAATCTCAGCAAAACAGCAAGAGTAACACTGTCACATCACAAGCAATTCATGGTAAAAAGAAACTGGTTGCAGCAGTCTTCAGGCAAGAAAATATTAATAAGAGAGGATAATTTTTTCAGCAACTGTTTTCAGACCAGAGCTAAAGGAAATACATCAGTTTTTGATCCAGGTTTTTCAAAGGTACATTCTCAGGCAAACATTGTACATAAGACCAAGCACGCAGAAGAAAGCAGGCGATGTTGTTCAATTTACACTAATTCAGATGAGGATAAGGTTGTTCATATTACAAATTTTCATGCTTTTAAACAGCCACAACAAAGAAGTTTTTCAGTCTACAACAACAACAGAAGATCAAGGCAGTCTAACCTGTTGTTCTTGGCTTTTCACAAGGAAAATCCATCCCCAAGTGGAGCCACTGTTAGCCTCCTATTGCAACAGGAGTTCATATTTCATGATTGACAATTGAGAGTGCCAAATATGTCATCTTTCATGCTGCAAGGTTCCATATTTCTAGAAAGAGACCAAAGAAGAGGTCATGAAAGTGTGCTAGTCCAAATGCCACTGCTGTATTCCAAAATGATGATTTAATCCATTTTTGAAGAGTTTTTCTAGTTAAGGGAAGGCCAAACAGTTTAATCTTGGCCTGCCTAGGTTTCAATTTCCTGTTTTAGAACATAGAGAATGATATCTGTCCAAACAGCTTAATCTTGGCAGATTTGTAGATAGGTAGAGAATCAAAGGAGCCCAACTGCTTAATCTGGGCCCTTGGCAGAAATAAGTGTAGATTTAGATAGGAAGGCATTCAAAAGAAAAAATTGTAAAGCTGGGTCTGCAAGTCTAAGTGCACCCAAACCAAAAAGAAGAAAAAACGTTAGGAAAGTAGGTTGGGTAGGTAGTTTTTGAGGTTGCAGAATGATGATTTATGATCAATTTTGTGTTTCACAGTGTTATATCTTTTCAGATCACAGTCATGATGCAGTTTTCATCCGGAGGTGCTGAAGCTGAACATAACTAACTTCCCCTTCTTCTCATCCCCCAAATCACTCACTAACTTCCCTGAAGAGGTCAAGATCTGCTTGATTCCTCTTAGTTTCATCATTCTCCATATCATTTGCCTTGGTGTAGATCTGCTTCACTCAAGGATTTCCATTTGTTCTCTATGAGTCACTTTTCCCCCTAATAGCCTAAGGTCCCTCACCTTAGCGCTTTCTTGTCATTTTCACATTAACTACTAACTCTATTATCTAGCTCTCTATCTGTTTTCCCCTTCCCCTACTAAAACTATGTATAAAAATCCCCTATGTACATATTCCCTCCCTGGCACTATAGCCATATTTTCCTAAGTTCGGGAAAAAACAGTTCATCTGGGGCTGTTTTTAGCCCATCCGTGTCATAACAGGAGTTAGTCTGACACCTGGTCATGCTAACAACCTTTCCCCTAACCCTAAACCTACAAAAACCCACTTTTGCGCCCTTAACCTAAGTTTGGTTCATAAAACATTAACCCACCCGCTCATTAATCCCAAAAACCCACAAAACCAAAGTTTAACACCCCCCGCCGCGCTATATTAAAATCCGAATATTCCCGCGGATCCCCGTCCCTTAACCCTCCGCTATCTCATCCATCCCGCCAGCCGTCCGATCGCCCGCCCCACAGATCAACGGTGGGCGGGCTTTCCCATCTCCCAAGCTGCCGAAGGTTAGCGTCTGGGAGATGGGCGGTATTCCCGCCATACTCCCGCGACGCGTCACCTTCTGAACTGTGGCGGGCCCCCCCTGACAATACCAACTCTGCCCAAAGACGGTGCGCCCAAAACTGGAAACCGCCTCCGCCCAGTGACGTCACTTGCCTGCGTCAGCCTCCTGCCCAGTCACCATGCCACGTCACTGCCACCGTGTCCCTGCCACGTCACCCGTCCGTACATGCTGACGTCATCCTGCCACGTCATCCATCGTACCAGGTCCCACCCGCTGACGTCATCATCAATTTTGGCGCGAAAGGCGAAAATTGTTGCTCTGGAAGCCCGGAATGAGAAATAGGGGCAGTTTTTGATGCGCGATTAGCCAGGAAAAAAGGACCAAAATGGAAACTGCCTTCATCGCTCGGCCTCCAACAAGCCTGAAAATCGCAAAATGACAGAGATTTTTTCACACGGGTTCAGAAAATCAGCAAAAATAGTTCTAAAGGAAACAGAGGGCCGAACAACGGCCATTAAATTTTTGATTTAACACACAACACATCAAGGAAGCGGCAGAGAGTATCAGTTGAATATTTCGAAAGGAAATCTTCAGTTCCCAAAGCAGCTTAACATTCAAGACCTCCATCAAAGTCAGCAAAGCAGTTAAGGCCATTTAAATTTTTTCTAATCGGGATTGGCGCACATCAATGACGTCGAACAGCAAGCATGGCCAACTTAGAAGTGGAGATAAAAGACCCATTCACAATTATTGCAGAAGCACTACACCAAGCCACCGAGGACAACAAATTTACTCAGTTTTGATACGGCTACCCTCAGCGTAGCCCAAAAATATTTTCTTGCATTTATTTCTGTATAGGATTAGGTTAAAATAGTCATTTCCTTCAGACCTGTTTTAGGTCAAGCTGTAATAGACAATTTTCCCTATATATACCGCCCTCTGTATTGTTTCAAGGGTTGGTTGGTTGATATTTTTCATCAGAGACTCGCACTGTATACCTGATAATTTTCTATAATCAAAGACTACTTACAAGCTTGGAGAATGGATTGTTTGATGTGTTGTTACTGGTTCTGAAGAGTTAAATGTGGAATTCATGTGCTGCAATATGAATCAATAAGTGTTCCTTACCTCTGTTATTTCAATTTCATATATGCTCAAGTCGCAGATCAAAAGATTGGTTTAGAATTTGCTTAGTTGCACTCTATGCTCAGGTTCTGTGGCTTCTTAATGTTTTCTTCCTGATCTAGACATAAATATGAATTCCTTTCATGGCTCATGTTTAATCTATTTCACATATGAATGACTGTTATCTAGGAATTCTTAGTTGCTCCTAGATAGGGTTCATTCATCTTCCTTTTGCTAACCTGATTGAGAGATTCTTAACTGCCTCTCTTTCCTTAGCTTTCATTCCATCTTTAAGCTTAAATGTTGTTTCATGAGCAGCTACCTTGCTCCTCATTCCTCTTGTGACCAAGAAAACGCACCAAGCAGTCCTACTCTTTGACTCCACGCCCAATGGTTTGAAACTTACCAGACTATGCTTTGCCTCTCTGCTTGAAAGTATTCTCCTTCCCACCAAAATCAAAACAAAACCCCTTTGAACTCAATACCTAGCCTAAAATCATCTTCAACAAAGCTAAATCAGAAAGAGAGAGCCCTCTCTGATTGCAGGTGGGCTAGAACCTGCAGTCCAAAGTTGGTCTGTGGTTACCTCAGCCGTATCCTTTCAGGATCTTAAGGACAACCTGAGTGATAACAACTACTCTAGGAGTGACCTCAGCCTTAGGTTTGCAAGGCCCCTTCTGTGCCTTGTTTTTTGCTCCCTAATTTTTGTCTTCTTCCTCATTATCTTTCATGTTGTGTCCTCTCTTGGTTTGGTAAAGTCCTGATCCTGTTCCAGATTCTTGTTCCATTTTCCTGAAGGCCCTCTGACAAATTCTAAAGGTTTCTTGCCTCTGCTGGCCAGTGCCTGCCTGTAGGAGGGAGTGGAGCTCCCCCTTTTACACGTCTCCATGGTGCTCAGAAACCTGCAACCCTAGCTATTCTTCCGTTGTTCGCTGTTCTCGTCCCAGACCAATCAACTTGGTATGGGTCAGTTTATCCTATTCTTTACTACCTATGTTCAGTATGTATTCGTTCTTAACAAGAATTCTAAATTTCTTTGTATTAACATCTTCATCTCGTTATTTTTTTTCCTTGTATTTCTCTTTGGTATCATCGAGTTTGTAATCTTTTTTGTTCTTAAATTATCATAAGATTTCAATTATTAAAAAAATTGAAATTTTAGATTAAAGAAATATGAGTTATATTAGTGCATTGTCATAGTTACCTAGCCAATATATCTCAAGGAATAACATGTTGATTTGGTCTTGAATTGGAAGCCTACATGGTAGATTAGGGAATGCAAGTGCCATAAGCTCCTAAACGTATGTGTATGTCTACGAACATAAGCATTTGTGTGTGTGTGTGTGAGTGCTTGAATTCTTATACACCCCATTGCCACTTTTTCGACCATCAATTTTGTGTGAGCACCCTCTGATAATATCATAATTTTGAGCAAAGAGATGGCTTCAAATGTCTTTTTCTTTCGATTCAGTCATCTAAGGCTCCTTCTAGTCTAATGATCTTAAGCAAATATTCAAATATTTCTTGCTTCAATATTAAACAAGAAATTAGGCAAAAGTAAGCAAATGTACAAATTGGGCAACCTTTCAAGTGTGGAAAATATTCACATTATCATAACTTTGCTACTTTGTTGCAAGAGAAACGTACCCATATGAATCATAATTTTACATTTTTTTTGTACTATATATGTGTGTGTGTGTGCGCGCGCACTTTGGTTGTACAAAATGTTAAAAGACTTGTTTTAGTTATACAAAAGATAGATTTTATATTCTTATGAATATGGCCATGAACATAAAAAAATAATTAAAATAATAATACATAATACATAATTAATTAAAAATATATATAACAATATTTTTTAAAAGTGGAAAGGCAAGAGCGGGAGGGGTCATCTATCGCCTCGATGAAGAAATAGAGTCGAAATTCGCTTGGGGGCTAGGCAGACCATCAAACTACCAAGCAGAAGCTTTAGCCCTTTAGCAAGGATTGGAGATTGCAATATCAAAGGGGATTCGTTAGCTAATAATCTTCGACGATTCAATGATAGTTATTCAAAAGTTCCACAAAATCAAATCTCAAATAGAAAAGGACCTACCTATGATATATTCCCGAATATGGTTGCAAATTTAGAAGTTCGAATCCATTGCCTTCTTCCACATTAAAAGGGAAAATTATTAATGTGTTGATAATAAGTCAATAAGGGAGAAAATCTAGACCAAGGGATTAAATTCAGGACCAAGGAGACCCACATATCTTTCATATCCCATGATCATCAAATTAAACATGAAAGGGAACACCATGTCCCAATTAAACTCCTTCGGGGGTTTGATTAGAATGGAATCAATGCATGTTGGGCCGCTTAATGACAACACTAATCCCACGATAGTGAAGAGGCATGACGAACGACAATCTTGCAAGTTGGATCGCAGTGGAAGAATAATCAGCTAGGAGAGCGAGGTAAATGTTGTCATGTTTATGGACAGGTGGAGCATCACTTCAAATGTATTTATACTTCACATTAAGGAAATGGGGGCTAGTACTCCACTAGCTCTAGAGTAGTTACTCTTGCATGAGTTTGGTAATAGGGCGAAGGCTTTAGTGATGGAAATTCGTGTTAGGATTGCCCAGGGACAGGATAATGGCATTGAATGCGAAGAGACTGACGTTGGAGCAGGAAGAGTCCAGGTTAAGAAATATAAGTGGTGTTTGTTGGTAGTGGAATTATCGTTGGTTTTTGTTAGAGCTTGAGCGCCCTGCAGCATGGAAAACTCAAGCGAGGACGGTCGTGGAGAAGATGTTAAGGAGTAGTTGGTGACAATTATGCCAGATCTCTCGGCCCTCCTAGCTAAGTTAGGTGATCAAGTGACCTTGGAATCTCGTTCCCACTTTTGCTCCAATAACAAGGCAATTGAAGGAGTTGCGCGAGGACATGGGGTGACTCCAGCGAACAGTGGATAATCTGGCTACAAAGGTGGACAATCTAACCTTAAAAGTGGATGGTATTGAGTTAACATTTGAAACGATGACTTTGGGTATATTGAAAAATGTGTATGGGATCCCCGAAAATCCTCCTCCTAGAGTGTAGGCAGCTCCACAACTCGACGAGTCACTGGATCAGATCATGGTTGCAACTCTCCCTCAACAAATGGAAGCAGAACAGATTGAACAAGACAAAAACCCCAAGTTGAAAAAAAAGATAGCGGTTAGCAAAAATTATTTATATTTTAAATGTTTTATAATTTTACTCAATATAATGGAATCTTCTAAAAACTCTAATAATTAAATGTAATCAAAATTATAACTAAAAAAATAAGATAAAAATAAATTGTTTTTTGAACTATTTCAAAATAATGATGATAAAAACAAAAATATAAAAATAATACCTATTTTCTAATTATATTAATATAAAATATCTATTTTTTAATAATAATAAAAAATAATATATTTTAAAAATATATATATTTAATATATAAAATTAAAATTACGAAATCACAACCATTTTAACCAATATCATAACAGCAAAATAATCATAACCATAAATAAATATTTATAATACAACTTCGGAAGCAAACCCACTTTTCAACCTGATGTTCATCGGTAAAATGTCACACACTCATCACAAAAGTTATAACAATATGATAAACTTGTATCAATGTATAATAAACATCAACTCGAAAGAATTCGTGTTCTCAACGACCTCTCAAGTACTTCTATGTATTCTTTCTTGACACCTTCAACTAACCTTTTAAATTTATTGGAAAAAAATGGAAATTTTGTCAATTTTTGTAAATCCAAGTTATTTATAATAGTAAAATTTTTAAATTTTGAATATTTTTAATTTTTTTTAATAATGTTAATTTATTTTTAACATCAAAAACTCAATTCAAATACTCCTGAAACACCCTTATTAGCAAAACACTCCTATTAGCAAAACATTTGAAAAAAACAAATATTAAGCCTGAGGCGGGATAAACAATGCCTAACACAATCCATAGTACCATAAAAAGCACAAACATCCCACACCAAAAAAAAAAAGTGCCACATGCTTTGGCTGGCAACTCGGAACCCTACGAGTAAAATAATTAACATCCGTGCAGTTATATGTAACTCGGAAGTCGGAACCTTAGAGGAGTAAAATAATCAACATCCGTGCAGTTATATGCAAATAATGTAAAGGGTGCAGGCCCAGTTGTTTGAAACCCAAAACTAAAAGCAGCAGTTGGATCATGAAAAATATTCTGAACACTACTCTTTCACATTCACGGCTTGGGTTTTGAACAATGGTGGACTTAACATAACTGCAATCTTGAACATAAATCTTTGGGAAAGTCTAAATCGTTTAGCAAGCAATCAAACCTTTGGCATCGCAGGCCATTCCATCTATGTAATAGGAATTACACTAGCATTTGCACCACATGTTGCAAAAGAAACGCCGTAAGGCATAAATGTAAATGGTCATTGAAAATAAGAATCAATAAATAAAATTGCATGGCCATTGAAAATAAGAATCAATAAAGAAAATTGCATGCAAAAGTGGACGATAAAGCATAGATTGGACACTTGCATCTATATTCCATGAGTTAAATGTGATATTCATTTGCAATTATGCTTTCTATACATGGCTGCAACATTCGCAGAAGACCAAATTATTCATGCCAACCATGTGATTCCATTGTGGGTGGGAGAAGGGCTGCTGGCATGAAAAGATCGCCATTAACTTAGCTACAACCCATTCACAGTGGGAGGGGTTTATCTCAACCTTTTGGCAGATCATTGTTTGATTGAACCCGTTGTGAGAAGCATTAACGGGTGCAGTCTTCTTCAAGATACACAACTTCCTGCACGATTTGGGAATCCGTGTTGCCGAGGCCAAAGAAACTCTCTTTTGCCATGTGGGTCAGGATTTGAGCACGTTGAATGAAAATGGATGTTCCGGATGCAGTCAGATTTTGTTCAGTAATAACGAACTGTGTTCGGTCCCTGAGTCAACAAAAGTTCCAACACTATGTTCGTTGTTAATAGATGGTAACAAATGTTTAACAAAAAATCCAAAAAGAGTTATTGGGAGAATGGTCTCTCTTAAGGTTCTGGATTTGAGTGGGACGTTAGTGCAGTCATTACCGGAGAGTGTGGGGTGTTTGAAATAGCTAAGATGCCTCTTTTTATCAAGTATGCCCATCAAATTTCTACCTGCATCTCTTACAAATCTTGGAAACCTGGAGATCCTTGATCTAAGCCGCTCTAGAATCACGGAATTACCGTCTGGCCTTCATAATTTGAAATATTTAAGGCATCTAGCCATGGATAAATGTGGTCATTTGTAGTATCTACCTTGCAGCATCTCAAGGCTCACCTCTTTACAGGGTTTGACAATATATGGATGCACCAATATATGGGAAAAAGGTGAGCCCAAGAAATGGAAAAAAGTGTTGACAATATATGGATGCACCAATCTATGGGAAAAAGGTGAGCCCAAGAAATGGAAAAAAGTGGCCAGCATTAGCGTGTCTAGCCAACTTAAAGCAACTCACCAAGCTCCATTTAACAAAAAATGGGGGCGTTATTAGGGAAGGCACATTAGGGAATATGATTGAAATGAACACCCTCGTGTTAGAGCTCACAAAGGTGAGATCTCTGCCGAGTGACATGAATAATATGTCAAAGCTAAGAAAACTTTATATGAGAAAACTGTACATGGAGTGTCCTGACTTGGTTAGAATGGAAAATAGTTTTTGTGCTTTTCAGACTATGACTAGTCTTATATTATACAAGTGTAATATGTTGGAAGAACTTTCACATCTGCATAAGCTCGACAATCTACGACGATTGGAAATAATTGAATGCTCTAGATTAAAGAGGTTTCCTCGGGAATTCGGTGACAAGAAGGCATTTTCTTTATTGAAGATATTTTCAATTGTTGGGTTACATGAATTAGAAGAGTTGTCAATCGTAAAGGAAGGAGCAATGCCAGTACTTGAAACGTTTATCATAGTAGAATGCTCAGCATTGAAGTTATTTCCAAAGAGTTATTTCAATTTGGAAACACTTCAAATAATAAAAATCTATGGTTGCAGTTCCCTGATAATGGAAGATTTAAGAGAACTTAGGGAATCCAATAAAATGATATAGGTGGAGACTATGTCTATAGAAGACACCAGAGACTCAAGAAATAGGTACTCTCAATTGATGACGGAAATGAAAAGTTGGCTCTACGGAGAAATTTGGAGCAATAATGATGTGTTCCTTTTCTTAAGAAGTCTTTATACACTTCTGTATATGGTGACTTCTAGGAAGGGTAGTCCATTAAAGTTGACTAATATAGACCAATCAATACTCAAAATACATAATAGTCATAAGAAAAACATATATTCCTCTATTATGTATATTTATTTACTATGTGGTTTTGAGTGTCGTTGTTGGAAAATATAATCATTAAATTTAAAGATATATTCATCTATTATGTATATTTATTTACTATGCGGTTTTTTGAAAGACTCTCATGTCATTTTGTTACAATTGCGCTGTACACTTTAAAATCAACCTATCAATCCAGTACATAGTTGGTGTATATATTATTTGTTAGTATGTCACAGATATATATGTCTTAGCATTACAATCCAATTTGTACTAGTTTACTTTTAAGATGTAAGTTGTGATGGCTAAAAATGTTTAAGCTGATATGTAGCGAATAGTAGTTTGAGAACTTTGAATCCAACAAAATTCGCTGCATTCAACAAAATTTACAAGCAGAATTTCATGTCATTTTGTTACAATTGCCCTGTACACTTTAGAATTAACTCCTTTGCTAGGAGCAATGGAAAATACAACACGTAAATAGCGCCATGTGAATCCTAATCTTGGGATTGCCAGGTCTAGAAGCAAAATTCTACTCTATGAGCAGAAGAGGAGTGCTTCCAAATTGGATGTCTAGTCACTCAATTTCAAAAACCTTTTTTGGGGCAAGTGGCATAGAGATAATCCTTCAGGGAAACGTTTTTTTAGGTATACATCCAAGATTTTATTTGGATAACTTTTCATTGCAGGGTTGATGCATCTTCATTTGAAGATGGGGATGGATTGACAACAATGTGCCTTTCTGGATGTGAAAGGTCTGTACGACCTGAATGCTGCACAAACTTTGCAGGTGACAAGAATGTGCCATGGCACACACAAACTCTACTAACCTCATCTCTGCTATAATTGTACAAGAATCCACTGATTGTTTTTCCATTTGGGCCTAGTCCAGTAGTTGAAACACACGGCATTTTGGGCAATGAGGATTGAGTTGGAGGCCTTTTATCTTCAGAAATATTTGGATTACCTGTTTTTTGTGTTGTAGCATTTGAAGTAGATACTTGTTGGGAGGACTTGGTGAAATATGAGGATTCTGTGAGTTGTCTTTCATGTGTGGTTGTTGTCATTGAAGTTGGCAGTGCAGATTGAGCTGTAATAGAAGGTGCCTTTTCCAGAGCAACATCAGTAGATTTAGGAGGCTCTAGTTGACTAGAAGCACTCAATTCTGATGAAGCCACATTTTGTTCCTGGCCATAGATAATCTCATACCTGGATATAATTCACATTGCAATAGAGGCTTGTATTGACATAGAGACTTAGAAAGAAATCGAATTAAACCTTTCAAAGGAGTTTAGTCAAGTCACAAAAGGAGAATAGAGGCCTTCCTTCTTCAATTTCGATCACGGATATTTCCATAGAGATGCACATTTCATGACAGCTTCAGCTTTCATCTAGAGTTATTACTCCTTAGAATGTTCGAGTGAGTATTAAAGAGATATAATGCATGAATCACTATCGGACTCGACTTAAGATAAAAAGATATAATGCCACATGGAGCTAGGACCTTACCACAGAGAAATTCAGATCATAGAACTAGGATCATGGTCCTTCTTTCACAGCTTCTTTATTCACATAGATCCTCATCTTCGCATCATTCCTTATAGATTATGGCCTTAACCTTCGTGTTATTCCACAGCGCACACATAGAATTTTGATACCTTGCAACTCAGGAATATGATCCTTAGAGTTTTGCACCAATCTACAGGAGTTTTGTGCCTCAGGAATCCCATAAATTAGATGCTATAGAAGGCTTGCAGTAAAGGAGACACTGAGTTCGCACAGATCTTATATAAAAGAGTCACAGAACTTGCTCGCACACTTTGTCAAGATGGATCACAGAGTCTGGATCCATATTGGATCATCGATACAGGGTATTAACATTTGTAATATAGCCTTGGATTCAATGCAGACTATAGAGAGAGCTCCGTAGAGACAACAATTCTCAGAACGTCGCATATCTTAGAGCTAGATAGGCCACCGAATAGGTCACGGATTCAAGTGCCTTTAGGGAATCAGAGACAATTCACTTAAATCCAATACCACCCTTATCTTTCGTTAACTTCAAATTGTTCTTAGATCTTCAACCCTGCTCTAAACCATGTTCACTGTTTTTAGATCTTCAACTCTGCTCTGAAACCATGTTGATTCTCCAGGGTGCATTAATTTTTTCTACTTCCAATGATCAGTTAGCATTGCTTCCAACGATCATTAGCACTAATTCCATATTAGTTCCATATAGAATTCAATTAACATTAGTTCCATATAGCATTCTGAAATAAATATTTATTTCTACATTGTGTATATTAGTGGATTTCTTGCATTGAGTTTTATGTTTTGAATAAGCAATTACAAGTAGTTGCACGATTAAAATTAAGATCTATGTGGGTGAGTCCAATAAGCCATAAACTAATGAATTACACATCTCGCAGTTTAAGATACATGTTAGATGTTTCCATTGTTTCTATCGAAAAATCCCCGTGTGAAAACTTAGAAAGACAACAATATTCTCAACCACTTAGTTCAAGTGGCCAACATGGCAAAGGTGTATTTTTATTACTCGATCAAATCAAGCCCAACGAGACAAGGGAGGAAGTTCCAACATAGGTTTTAATATTTCAAAGATATGATAATAATAAAGGTATTATCATGATAATTGGTGATGGAGTTAATGTGAGTTTTGAGAAAACAGAGAAATCCAAATCCTTCTTGTTGTGACTGGGTAAACTTAGAAGTTCACTAATAACTACCTGTGAGGTGAACTATCAGATTCCTCTAGCATACAACAATATATATATATATATATATATATATATATATATATATATATATATATATATATATATATATATAATCATTATAATTTGGGAATGGGAAATAATTCAAGTTCCCAAAAGAATTATGCCTTAGTCTTAACCACTTCCAAGATTCTATCATGGCTTCCCCTTAACCATTTTCAAGATTCTATCAACACCATATCATCAGATTACTAAGAATGGTCAAACGTTAAATTCATTTCTTAAACATTTAAATATTTCTTAAAATCCATACCCACAGGTTACAAGATCTGTTACTGCATCTATTCAACGATGTACAAGAGCAATCTCACAAATAACCAAAAACAAAGAAAAATACATGCTGTTGCATCTATTCAACCGTGTATAAGAGCAATCTTACAGATAGATCTTCAACCCTGCTCTGAACCATGTTCACTGTTCTTAGATCTTCAACTCTGCTCTGAAACCATGTTGATTTTCTAGGGTACATTAAATTTTTCTACTTCCAATGATCAGTTAGCATTGCTTCCAACGATCATTAGCACTAGTTCCATATAGAATTCAGTTAACATTAGTTCCATATAGCATTCTAAAATAAATCTTTATCTCTACATTGTGTATGTTAGTGGATTTCTTGCATTGAGTTTTATGTTTTGAATAAGCAATTACAAGTAGTTGCACAATTAAAATTAAGATCTATGTGGGTGAGTCCAATAAGCCATAAACTAATGAATTACACATCTCGCAATTTAAGATACATGTTAGATGTTTCCATTGTTTCTATCAAAAAAATCCCTGTGTGAAAACTTAGAAAGACAAAAATATTCTCAGCCACTTAGTTCAAGTGGCCAAAATGGCAAATGCCAACCAGTTTTGTGTATTTTTATTACTCGATCAAACCAAGCCCAACGAGCCAAGGGAGGAAGTTCCAACACAGGTCGTAATATTTCAAAGATATGATAATAATAAAGATATTATCATGATAATTGGTGATGGAGTTGGTGATGGAGTTAATGTGAGTTTTGAGAAAACAGAGAAACCCAAATCCTTCTTAACTGGGTAAACCTAGAAGTTCACTAATAGCTACCTGTAAGGTGAACTATCAGATTCTTCTGGCATACAACAAAATATATATATATATATATATATATATATATATATATATATATATATATATATATATAATCATTATAATTTGGGAAAGGGAAATAATTTAAGTTCTCGAAAGAATTATGCCTTAGTCTTAACCACTTTCAAGATTCTATCATGGCTTCCCCTTAACCATTTTCCAGATTCTATCAACACCGTATCACTGGATTGCTAAGAATGGTCAAACGTTAAATTCATTTCTTAAACCTTTAAATATTTCTGAAAATCCATACCCACAGGTTACAAGATCTGTTGCTGCATCTATTCAACGATGTACAAGAGCAATTTCTCAAATAACCAAAAACAAAGAAAAATACATGCTGCGGCATCTATTCAACCGTGTACAGGAGCAATCTTACATATAACCAGAAACAAAGAAAAAGAGAGCACAGAGATAAACAGATTTGGTTGACGAAAGGAGAGCATTCCACTCCTTGCATACACTACAAATTCTACAAAAACATTCCACTGGAAGCCACACTAGTATTTTGTAGTTTAAACCGTCAGGAAACTTGGTCAATTCAGGGACCTTCGCAGAAAAGCAAACAATTAGGCATTTTGGATTGGGCATTTTGCAGAACTAGCCATGGCATATTGTTGGGGGCCGCTTCTCCCCATTTACTTATGAATTTGGTTGACGAAAGGAGAGCATTCCACTACGTGCATACCCTGCGAAATCTACAAATATATTCCACTGGAAGCCACACCAGTATTTTGTAGTTTAAATCGTCAGGCAACTCGGTCAATTCAGGGACCTCCTCGTGCTCGCTCATTATAATTATAATTAACACTGAGAGAAAAGAATAAGATGAAGCTCAATGGATTGTGAAAGAATTTCATGTCATTTTGTTACAGTTGCCCTGTACACTTTAGAATCAACTCCTTTGCCAGGAGCAATGGAAAATCCAACACGTAAATATCGCCATGTGAATCCTAATCTTGGGATTGCCAGGTCTAGAAGCAAAATTCTGCTCTGTGAGCAGAAGAGGAGTGCTTCCAAAGAGGAGTGCAATAGAGGCTTGTATTGCCATAGAGACTTGGAAAGAAATCGAATTAAACCTTTCAAAGGAGTTTAGTCAAGTCACAAAAGGAGAACAGAGGCCTTCCTTCTTCAATTTGGATCACGGATATTTCCATAGAGATTCACATTTCATGACAGCTTCGGCTTTCATCTAGAGTTATTACTCCTTAGAATGTTCGAGTGAGTATTAAAGAGATATAATGCATGAATCGCTATCGGACTCGACTTAAGATAAAAATATATAATGCCACATGGAGCTAGGACCTTACCACAGAGAAATTCAGATCACAGAACTAAGATCATGGTCCTTCTTTCACAGCTTCTTTATTCACATAGATCCTCAGCTTCACATCATTCCTTATAGATTATGGCCTTAACCTTCATGTTATTCCACAGCACACACATAGAATTTTGATACCTTGCAACTCAGGAATATGATCCTTAGAATTTTGCACCAATCTACAGGAGTTGTGTGCCTCAGGAATCACATAAATTAGATGCTATAGAAGGCTTGCAGTAAAGGAGACACTGAGTTCGCACGGATCTTATATAAAAGAGTCACAGAACTTGCTCGCACACTTTGTCAAGATGGATCACAGAGTTTGGATCCATTTTGGATCATCGATACAGGGTATTAACATTTGTACAAATATTGATATAACAGCACAAGGCTACGCATGCAGGGAAGAAAGACATGAAGAGTCTCTGCGAAGAGTCTCATCGGCAGCAGGCAGTCTTTGCGAAGAGTCTCATCGCCAGCAGGCTAGGCCTGGCCTTTCATGGCCCATTACCATGGAAAAAACCATTTTTCTATGAAAAAACAGATTAAACGAACGACAGAAAACACTCCAATCATCTAACACACATAATCAATGGCTCAGGATCGCACACGTCACATTTTAGGGATGTCTTTCTCAGAGGGAACGCCTTACGGCGTAATTAAAACTATTTACAAATTTACAATAATACAAATCTAGCTTTTTTTCTAAAACATAATTGAAACTATTTACCATAAACCCAATCTAGATGAGGTGTCAACAACTTCATTGATATTAATTTGCCTACTCCACAAACAAACTTACAACTTTACCCTACATATTCATGTTGCAACTTATGAATATTAAGATGGGTGATGCTAATGGAATAATATCTGTGGCAACTTATTAATATTAAGACAGGTGATGTTAATGGAGTTTATCTGTGGATGTAATGTTTAAAGCGATACAAATGTAATGAAAATGGTGGGATGTAATGAAAATGGTATGAAAAGGTTTAAAGTGCTAAGACTGGAATTAAGATGGTATCATAGAGTTTTGCAATGATACTACATGCAAAGAATGTACACTCTAGCGATGGGCATTTTTGTCAAACTTTTTGGAATGTGCTAAGTCAATTAGCTGGAAAATGTTAGCCAGCGATAGGCATTTCTGTCAAACTTTTGGAATGTACCAAGTCAATTAACAGAAAATGCTAGCCAGCGATGGGCATTTTTGTCAAACTTTTGGGATGTATCAAATCAATTAACAGAAAATGCTTGAAAAGTATATAAAGAAATAAACAAATTTGATAATAATTAAAAAATGAATCATGATTTAAATTTTCAATTCATTCCAAAGAAAGAAAGGGAAAACAATATGTATCTTTATCAGAAAGATCTTTACTGAGACGAACAGCGAACAAACCATTAGGTTAAGCACATAAAATTTACAAGCATTGGTCAAGCATACAAACATTTGGATGACAAACATTTGGATAATCTAAAGATGAAAGATAGAGCAAGCATTGGTCAAGCATACAAATATTTGGATAATCTAAAGATGAAAGATAGAGCAGAAGCAAAATACATACTGATATATTAACAATTATTGTAGGCAGCATATACATTTTTGTTTTATATTGTAAAGGAGCACTAGATCTTGATTGCTAAGCCAGCAGAATCATGAAAATCCCAAATACTAGTTGGACACCTTTTATGTTTGTCTGGTAGCAAACATTGAGTTGCTGTGTCATTATCACTATCATCAAATGGATCAATTTCACTGCCACTACAAGCTGTGGGGCTACTATCCTGCTTACCTTTGCTGCAATTCACAGAGAACTCACTTTGAAGCCTATAACCATATGCATGAAATCTATCAGAAGTATTAGTCTGGGGAGGGTTACCATTAGCTTGGACTGGAATTTGGTCCTTATCTTGATCACTCATCAAGTTAACAACATCAGGCTTTCTAAAATCATGGCTAGTAGATGTAAACAACTTTCTTCCTTGAAATGGTTGCCATTCAGTGTTGGAATGATATGGATTATTAATATTTTTAGTTTCAGAACTTCCCACATGATCAGATGTTGGGCCAATATTGTTTGTATATACTTTGCCAGAACTTAACTCTTCATCTTGACCAGTAATGTTGGTTGAAATTCCAGGGCTAGAATATCCCTTTGAATATATTTTGATGTCATTCTCATAGTTCTTGGTTTTCATTCGTGTAGTCTCATTAACTTCCTCTTCATATGATGCCCCCTCATCCTTTGATATATCATACTTCTTGGTTTTCATTTGTGTAGTCTCGTTAAGTCCCTCTTCATGTGATGCTCCCTCTGGTATATCATTGAAAGTTGATTCGAAACTTTCAAAAGCAGGTGAAGAGGCTGCTCTTGAAGAAAAGCTTCCGGATCCCGTTATTCCACGCGAAACTCTCCGAGCGCGATCGCGCTCTTCTTTCAGCAGTTTCTTTTGGTTAAGAAGTTCTAGGATTCTCTCTGCTTTTCTTTGGATACTCTGGCCCCAATCAAACCTGCATGAGAAAGTTAAAAAGGATTAATAAACAGGACGAGGAAGCATGGAGATGACATGAAAACTCTATGAATCGAAGGGTAATCAACATCATATGTTCAGGGCTAAATTCAAATTTGTTTATTTCGTACTCTTAACTTCGATTCAGAATGATAAACTTTTTATTCAGCCTGCCACTCTTCACTGACACACGATTAAATGAAATTTGGATTGATTGATTTAGACCAACAATAGGCAGACTAATATTTCACTTGCTTGATTTCTAGGATTGATCTGAGTGTTTTATTTATATATATACATACATTTTTTTTAAAGAAAAGCATGGAACAACAGTGAACATATGTGAGATAACAATTTGGGGTATTCAGTGCAACAACTTTGCGTTTCTGCAATTCATCTCGTGGAACAATTTCATTTGTCTGTACGACTGTAGAATGTTTATTCGCACGATTAATTGCATCTCTTAGAACAATTTCATTGATTAATTGCATCTCCTGGAACATTTTCATTTGTCTATACGACTGTAGAATGTTTATTCGCACGATTTTGCCCATTTGCAGTAGGATTTGGAGAAAAACATCTTGTTCCTAGTGGAAAGAGAATTTTTAAATTTTTTCTGAGCAGTTAGGCAGTGAAAGGCTGTTATCATTGGATTGTGTAAGCATTACAGCAAGGCACTTTCTTCAATTGCCCGGAAAATGTAATATTATTATTAAAGACTATTATCATTGGATTGTGTAAGCCTTATAGTAAGGGACTTTCTTCAATTGCCGGGACAAAGTAATATTATTATTATTATTATTATTATCCAATTTTAATTAAAGACTGTTATTATTGGATTGTGTAAGCCTTAAAGCAAGGTACTTTCTTCAATTGCCCGGAAAATGTATTATTATTATTATCCAATTTTAATTAAAGACGGTTATTATTGAATTGTGTAAGCCTTACAGCAAAGGACTTTCTTCAATTGCCCAGAAAATGTAATATTATTATTATTATCCAATTTTAAAGTCACGGCCAAGCCGAACACCAAATTAGTATATGAGACCCCCTTGTTTGTGGGATAAGGGACCCATTTCGGAAGAGCGATTTGACTGCTAAGTCTATGAAGGCATAGATTAGAACTCCTCTGATTTTGAACCTGTAACTGAGTAGATGAAATATATGCTCTTAACCATTAAGCCCACTCAAGTTAATATTGCCCACTCAAATTAATATTAAAATAGATTGTATTTAAGCGAACCCCTCTGATTTTGAACTTGTAACCGATTAGATGAAACATATGCTCTTAACCATTAAGCCCACTCAAGTTAATATTATCCACTCAAATTAATATTAAAATAAATATTGCCCACTCAAATTAATATTAAAATAGATTGTATTTAAGCCACCACACCAAAGTTGTTTTTAATATACGCCCCAACAAGTATAAATCATTCCACTCCACACCCCCACTCCAATAACTACAACTGCAATTCCTACCATGTATCTTTTTATGCCCCCAAATATTTACAAACCTCCCTACTCCACATCCCCACCCCAATACCTACAAACCTCCCTACTCCACATCCCCACCCCAATACCTACAGCCCCAACACCTACTATATGTCCTTTTTTACCCCCGATACCTATAAACATCCCTACTCCACATCCCCACCCCAATAACTACAAACCCAAATACCTGCTTATGTCTTTTTATACCCGAAATATCCATAAACCTTCCTACTCCACATCCCCACCCCAATATTCTAAGGATCATATTCCTTTGAAGTGGACGATTACTCGAGAATTGTCAACATTTTACATAAGAGGCAGCAATATCACTCCCGTTCACCAGAACAAAACGGAATTGTTTTTTTTTTAATATTTATGAAAATTGATTGTTGGCATTACTGTAGATAGAGCGGGATCAAAGAACATTTAAAACCGGGTATAAAGGGAAATTTTTGTTGTTTTATTACATTTAGATTCATTACAGAATTCAAAATAAAAAGCTCAATTGGAATTTTTTTGGTTAAGTGATGAAAACATTGTGATTTTAATGTTGGGATTGAAATCTTCATTGAAAACAGGGTATAAAGGAAAACTTTTGCTGTGTTATCACATTTAGATTCATTACAGAATTCAAAGTAAAAAGCCCAATTGGAATTTTTTTGGTTACGGGATGAAAACATTGTGATTTTAATGTTGGGATTGAAATCTACATTGAATGGCAACCATTTCAAGGAAGAAAGCTGTTTTACATCTACTAGCCATGATTTTAGAAAGCCTGATGTTGTTAACTTGATGAGTGATCAAGATAAAGACCAAATTCCAGTCCAAGCTAATGGTAACCCTCCCCAGACTAACTAAATTTGAATAGCACTTGAGGTCCGTATCATTGTATGTTCACGCTCTGAATTATATCAGGTCAGTATGAAATATAATCGAACTGCTAATGAAGATGAAATGTCAAAGACAATAGTGTGTATCCTCAATCATAAATTTCAGGCACTGTACTGGTAATCTAGTCATATTACCCAAAATCAAAACGAAGTGTGTACTCCGAACACCCTTGAAGTTTTGGTGTTTGGAATCGCTTTCCAAGTAGAAGTAACAAATAAGTACAAGTAACAAATCAGAACAATATATATAAGTAACAGTGTTTGGAATCGCTTTGCAAGTAGAAATAAAGTAACAGTGTTTCGCTTTGCAAGTAAAAGTAAGAAGTAAAGTAACAGTGTTTGGAATTGCTTTGCAAGTAGAATTGCATTGCAAGTAGAAGTAACAAACCAGAACAATAAATACAAGTAACAAACAAGAACAATATGTAAAGTAGAAAAGACAGGGGTTTGGAGTTATGTACAAGTAGAAAAGACAGGGGTTTGGAGTAGAGACAGAGGTTTGGAGTTTTCGTATTTGAAGTTGAATTACTCACACAATTTTATACAGAAACAGAGTGGATAAGGAGTTTTGAAGCCAAAGTAGAATTGAACATTGGATAAAGCATTTAGCTTGTTGCAACTTGCAAGCATAAGTCGATACTCGGTAATAAGAGCATTACTTGTAAAAGCTGATTTTAGGTCATAATTGTGTTCTTGTGGTGCAATGCAAATGGTGAAAGTTGAAAGTTAGCTGTACAACAAAAATAGGGGAGTGCATAAGAGAAAAACTGAAAGCCCCAAAAAAATTCATATAAAATTCCATCCATTACAAAAGCAACTATTTTCATCCATTACCGAAAGCAATTAAGAATAAAAAAGCTCGGTGGTGTTGGCACATCGCTTGACATGGCTAAAATGGTAGTCAAGCCAGACAATTAGATTGAAGCACCCCAGTTCGAAATTGAGTTCACTCTATTTCGCTTATGTTTTACACTACCAACTACCAAGCTACCAACTACCAAGCTATATTCGGATAGGAATTACATTAATTGCGATCGCAATTGGCCCTGCTAAAATCCTTCTGGAATCCTGCATTCACTGCACCGGATTCTGAGATCCGGCGCCCACCATTGATGGATCCCGTGTGCGCTCCTGAGATCCGGCGCCGGGACCAAACTGACCGCAAGCCTCGCGGAGGGAATGAGATGCAGCGCCTTCGACTCCACCCCAAACGCGGACATAACGCAATCACTGATCGAATGACGCGCCGCGAAGCTCGCAATGCTTCCGGCGCCGATTTGCTGCATCATCTGGTGGTTGCCGAAATACCCCACATAACCTGAACAGAAATCGTCCCTCGGATTGACATAGAGGCAGGGAACCCACGGGCGCAGGGCGAAGAAGGCGTTGTGAGACTCTGAGAGGCTGCGCTTGTCCTTGAGCGCCAAGGCCAGCCCGGCAGCCACCAGGGTGGTTGCGATGTGGAGACCGCGCTTGACCTTTTTGTCCCTTATTCTGTCCACCGGAGCCGACACGAAGGGCGGATTGAAGAGATGGGCTTCCAGGAAATGCCCCTCCTCCGCCATCCGCCTGCCCGCGAGCATTGCCATGGCCGCCCCGAGGGAATGCCCGGCGATCCACACGTTCTCCCGCCCGCGATCGCAAACGTATTTCTTCACCGCGTCGAATGCCGTCCGGAACCGGGCAGTCGTGTGGAGTCCGTTTCTGAGGATCTGGAGATCCAGCCTTAGGTCTCCGGCGAAGGAACCCGGTTTGGTAATCGTTCCTCTAAAGGCCACCACGATCTTGGGCGCGCCCGGCGGCCGGAACTGGAAGCCCGCCGCCTTCTTGCTCCACTTGTATACGGCGCCGAAAACACAGCCACCCTCAGTTAGGTCGACCAGCGGGTGAAGAAGCTTGAAGTTGAAGAAGCTCCACCACTTCTCGGCCAAAGCATCGCGGCCGAACCCGCGGTCCTGCCGATCTCGTTCCAGGATGTACACACCCTGCACCAGACTGGCAGCTATGCATCGCCTGTGATTCGAATCCGACCTGCATTTTAATAATAGGAGTGAATAAATCAAACTTAATATTGATTGAAATCGTTCGTGTGAATGTTGTTACCAGTCGATAGTAGTGAGATGGCGAGGCCCTGAAAGCTCGAAGATCTCGCGCTCGCTCGCCATTTTCTTCGCCCCCGGATCAACTGAGAGAATACTCTGGCCCTATGGCATAACTCGCTCGCGATTATTGACCTCTTTCTTCAAAGTAATGGTGATTTACCCTAACAATCTATGTTTTCTAACAGAGTGCAAAGATCTTAACCATCAATCTCGATGAGGAACGGCCTATCAATGCAACCCGTATGAATATGTTTTCTTACAGAGTGCAAAGATCTTAACCATCAATCTCGATGAGGAACGGCCTATCAATGCAACCCGTATGAAGAGGTTGGAAGACATTTTAATTGCATGGGAATCTCCACTGGTAACAGGATCGTATCATTTAAAGCTCGTTGATATAATTAATGATCACCATCCATCATCTTTTCATTTTTTGGAGTTGTTGGAATTGGCGGGAGATCTTATCATTTAAAGCTCGTTGATATATCTAATGATCACCCTCCATCATCTTTTCATTTTTGGAGTTGTTAGAATGGGTGAGAAAATTTGAAATGAAATTTTGATTTGTATTATTTAGAATAATTTTTTGATTGTATAGTTAAATTTAATAATATTAAAAAATTTTAGAGTACTTTTATTGTCTAGGATTTACTTTTCAATCTTGTGATTTTAATGAATTTGACAAAATTTTAAAAAAATTAATCCGGAAAAATATACCAAAAATTCACTAAAAAACTTCCAAAAAATCACACTAAAAACAATTCCAATAATTAATAATAACCATAATCATCTTTAATTTTACGGAATTTACTAAGCTGGTTGATATATTGGTCACTATCGATTACCTTTATATATGAGTGAGTTAATAAGCAGAAATGAGTTTAATTTTTCCTATCATAATTTTACCCAAATGGCTCTCTTTCCTTTTCGTTTGTTTTTGGGTGTGCTTTAATAGAATTTTATTTAATGGAAAAATTAATTATTTAATTATTTCAATAAATTTATTTTGTTCACTCGATATTGGTCACTATCGATTACCTTTAATTATGAGTGAGTTAACAAGCAGAAATGAGTTTAATTTTTCCGATCATAGTTTCACCCAAATGGCTTTCTTTCCTTTTCGTTTGTTTTTGGGTATGCTTTAGTAGAATTTTATTAAATGGAAAATTAATTATTTAATTATTTCAATAAAATTATTTGGTTCACTCGAGTGGACCCAGCTTCCACACAATCCGTCAGCTTGGTGAAAAAATAATTATTTATTTATTTCAATAAATTTATTTGATTATTATGCTGGTGTACCTCGTGCTTCGAACCAATCCACCTTCAATAACCTCGATGAATTACATCTTTAACCCAAATATCCGCGGAATGATTATCTATTTTTGCACAATTAAGGGTGGTCCTAAATCTATATACACAATCAAAAATCAATTTAAATAATATAAATCAAAATTTCATCTTACACAATTAAAAATCCAAAAAATAATATTAAAAACAATTTTAATACACTATCTTATTTAACATCACACTCTAAATAAAATAACTAAAATATTACATTAGTTATTGATTTAGCAATTTAGCCTTTCCCATAAACTTCTTTTTTCACCGGCCAATCCTCCTCTATCTAAATTTCAAGGTTCTATATAATGGAATTTAATTGTGGATAAATATAATTTTTTTAAATTATTTTCCAAATATAATGGAAACTTTATTAAAAGTGAAATGTTTTGTTATTTTTTTATTATAATTGTTTTGGGATTAATATGGGTTGTTTTATGTTTTTGTTCTTTTTATTTAAATTTAATTATATTATTATATTTTTTGGTGAGGCTAGTATGTGTTATAATTTAATATATATTTTTTAAATTTATAAATTGTTTTTAAGTAATTATTCTATATAAATTTAACCATTCATATTTGTAATATTAATAATTTTTTATAAAATTTCTAAAAAAAATTATTATAAAATATGTTTGGAAAAAATATATATATATCTTAATGAATTTTTGTATTTTTTTAAAACTAGATATTGCAAACCATATATATTGGGAACTCATAGTTTAGCTTAAAATAGAGACTTCTAGAGACCAACAAAACTTGATTTGGGATCTCATGCTCCAACAAGACTTGAGTTGCGATCCCATACTCCAACAAAATGCATATCCTTCCAGCCATACTACGAGAGGCCACATTTCCAAGGACTTGAATCCTAGCTGGGGATGCAACGGCCACATTTCCAAGGACTTGAATCCTAGCTGGGGATGCAAACCACCATCCCTACCACTCGACAACGACCATCCATGCCACTCACCTAAGCATGGTAAAACAATTTCAAGAAAGAATGTAATTTTTTTATTGTTTAAAATGCATTTTTGAATGCATAAATGGATTCAACACTTTGAAAAATCTTTTTAGGCAAGCATGGTAAAACAATTTCAATAAAGAATGTGATTTTTTTGTTGTTTAAAATGCATTTTTGAATGCATAAATGGATTCAACACCTTGAAAAATCTTTTCAGGCGCTTGAATTCTACAGATTAAACAATTTAAAATCAAGTTTTTAAAAATTTCCACTGGATTTTGGTCAAAATTAACCAGGAAAAATGCCCTGAAAAAAGGTTAATTTGTACATTTAATATCTTATTCATTAATTATGGGTGTTGTCTAACTATTCTATGTTTTGGAGTTTTTGGCCAGAATCGAGTGAAATATTTTTTGGTTAGATTATAAATCTTTATGGTGTTGCTTAAGGAGGCGAGTGACATTATGTTGTAATATCTTGAATTTTTTTTATTTACAAAATTTTCCAATCCGAAATAGATTCAGCACCCTCAAAAACCTTCGAGACACCTAAAATTCTATATCTTGAAAGTTGTACCCTAGATTTCCAGGAAATTCAACAAAATTTATTTTTCAAAAAACATGGTGGAAAAATCCATATTTTCAAGGCGAATTACTCTACTTAAACTACTCTTAACCTTTATAATAATTTTCATTATAGTTAACTACTTATTTATATTTCATTATACTAATAGTAAATGGTTATAGTTAAATAAAATGTGTTGGAGCTCATATAGTAAATTTAACTATGGATCATCAAAGTTTGTTGTAATTAATTATAAGTTAATGTGGTTAATAATAATTGATCATAATTTATTTACAATTAATTATAACTATTATATTTGATTATGATTCACTATATTATGGTTTTATTATCATTGAAAATGGTTTATTATTTTGTTAGATCTAAGACTTTTTGTGATCCATATTGTAGATAAATGTCTTTTTGGTTAATGAGGATTTGGTTGCGTTTGGAACCAACTAATGTGGTTCATCCTCAAGATAAGGTGAAAAAATCATACAATCTTCATGAATAAATAGCATGGATGCATCATTGCCTAGAGTTAGCCATTGAAAATAACGGTTGGAGATTAGTTAAACAAGTAAATAAAAATTCTAAGAATGGTAGATAGGAATTATTTAATATTATAAATTAGTTGTTAGGAGTATGAATAATAATAATATATGGGTCCAAATTCGTTACAGAATATTATTTATATTGTTAAGAATAATTCATAAATTAATTAGTGGGCTAAGAATAAGTTATAAATATTATTAAAAATAGTTGTTAGGAGTTTATATATAATATTAAATAATAATAAGGTTATAGGGTTAAGAGTTAGTTCCAAAATATTATATATTAATAAAGTAATTAGGAGCTTAATAGTTTATTTTAATTATGTTAAATAAATCATTTATAATAGGGCCAAAAAATGAATCATAATAAAGATAAAGGGATAATATATGTTATAAATATATAAAGAAAAAGTGGGGAGGGAATTTATTTTAATATTAAAAAAAAAAGGGAAGAGATCGGGGATCACGAGGAGAGGGCCGTAATCCAACTCTTACTCAATTTCCAACCATCATCTCTGTTGAGATTTCTAGGATGCCTCTCAATATCAATAGCCTCCCTAATATCCCTATGGTGGAAATGATCAACCCTAACAATGACTCTGGATTCCTCAATATAGACATGGTGCTTGGATTTCTCCGCATGTTTAGCTAGAGGCAATGAGTAGGAACTATTGTGCCTTATGTCTGCAGCGTGCTCATGGATCCTCTGGTTAATAGATCAACCCGTTTCTCCAATATATGGAATACCACAAGAACATGGCACTAGGTAAACACCTTTCATGTCCTTTGGGTCGATAGGGTCTTTAACAGAACTAAGAGAATTTCTAATGGTCCTGAGAGGTTTGAACGAAAAGGAAACATTATTCTTTCGAAGGATATGGGCAATCCTATATGTGGTCCCTTTAAACAAGAGATGAACCTTGGAGATAGGATCAACACTAGAAACTTTAACTCTTGACCCTCTATAGGATCTTTGGAAGGCCTTGAGACCTTGAGTTCTGCTATACCCATTATTTTTAAAAACTTCAAGGATATGAGATTTCTCTTGTTCTAGGTGGTTTTCATCAAAGATTCTCAAGGGTGCTGAGAACACCAAATTTCTGAGTGGGAAAATGATGAGAACTAACATGAAGATATTGTTTCATGTGAGTTTTTTTTTTCGAAAAAAATGGTGAGAAATGGAACCATCATCCATTCTAGAGAGGATAATTTCAAGGAAAGGAAGACATCCGTTCACCTCAACTTCCATCGTGAACTTGATGGAGTCAAATTGGGAATCAAGGGCCCCCCTTGAGACCTTTTGTTAACACAATAGGTGGGCCTACTTATCTTCTTGCTAAATTATTATCTCTTAAGCTTAAACCTCTTGTGGGTAGCACTTATTACTATGTTAAGGACTCTGCGTCCTTTGTAAAAGAATGGAAGGATGTAAGATTGGACCCTAGGGATCTTCTTGTTAGTTTTGACGTTGTTTCCTTATACCAAAATCCCCATTCAAGAGGCCATTGGTGTCATAAATCATATCATTGACCAGGACATTGCCAAATTGGTTGGCCTCTCCCTCACCTTGACTTTCTTTTGTTTCCAGGGTGAGTTCTATGAGTAAACCTGCGGTGTTGCAATGGGTTCCCCTATTTCCCCTATTATTGCTAACTTATTTATGGAAGATTTTGAGACCAAAGCTTTGACCTCAGCTCAATTTCACCCTAAGAAGTGGAAGAGGTTTTTTTATGACACTTGTGTCATTTGGCCCCATGGTTGTGAGAAGTTGGATCTATTTCTGAGCCACCTTTATTCCCAATTTGACTCCATCAAGTTCACGATGGAAGTTGAGGTGGACGAATGTCTTCCTTTCCTTGACATTCTCCTCTCTAGAATGGATGATGGTTTTGTTTCTCACCAAGTTTTTTCGCAAAAAAACTCACACAGAACATTATCTTCATGCTAGTTCCCATCGTTTTCCTACTCTAAAATTTGGTGTTCTCAACACCCTTGCTACCCGTGCTCTGAGAATCTCTGATGAAAACCACCTAGAACAGGAGAAATATCATCTCCTTAAAGTTTTTAAAAATAATGGATATAGCAGAACTCAAGGTCTCAAGGCCTTTCAAAGAGCCTAGAGAGGGTCAAGAGTTAAAGCTACTCATGTTGATCCTATCTCCAAGGTTCATCTCTCATTTATTCAAGGGACCACAGATAGGATTACCCATATCCTTAGAAATAATAATGTTTCCTCTTCGTTCAAACCTCTCATAACCATTATAAATTATCTTGGTTCTGTTAAAGACCCTATCGACCCAAAGGACATGAAAGGTGTTTACCTGGTTCCATGTTCTTGTGTTATTCCATATATTGGAGAAACAAGTCAATCTATTAATAGAGGATCCATGAGAACATTGCAGACATAAGACATAATCGTTCCCGCTCATCGGCTCTAGCTGAACATGCAGAGAAATCCAAGCACCATGTTTGTATTGAGGAATCCAGAGTCATTGCTAGGGTTGATCATTTCCACCATAGGAAGCTTAGGGAGGCTATTGAGATTGAGAGGCATGCTAGAAATCTCAACAGAGATGATGGTTTGAAATTAAGTAAGATTTGGATTCCGGCCCTCTCCTCATTATCCCCCTGTCTCTTCCATCTTTTTTTTATTAATATTGAAATAAATTCCCTCCTCCCTCTTTTTTTATATATTTATAACATATATTATCCCTTTATCATTATTATGATTCATTTTTTGGCCCTATTATAAATTATTTATTTAACATAGTTAAAATAAATTATTAAGCTCCTAATTACTTTATTAATATATAATATTTTGAAACATATTCTTAACGTCTCTTGACCCTATACTTTATAAATATATAATGTTTTGGAACTAACTCTTAACCCTATACCCTTATTATTATTTAATATTATATATAAACTCCTAACAACTATTTTTAATAATATTTATAACTTATTCTTAACCCTCTAATTAATTTATGAATTATTTTTAACAATATAAATAATATTTTGTAACCAATTCTTGACCCATATATAGTATTCATCCATGCTATTTACTCACGAAGATTGTATGCTTTTTTTCACCTTGTCCTGGGGATGAACCACATTAATTGGTTCGAAACATCAAACAAATCCTAATAGTTTATTATTGTCAAGATTAGTTGATCAATGCCAATGAAATCAACCACAACTAATGATGATTAACAATATTTTATTATAATCATTCACATTGGATTATAGCTAACTATATTAATTACATTTATCATATTAAATATAGTTAATCGTAATTGACTATGGTCAACCAAATATATTATAATTGAAGATAATTGAAAGTTATTAATTATGATTTAATTATGTTCTAGTAATTTTTCCACCATTAATTACACACTATATAGATCAGTGTAACAATATTCATAGTTATATATATGATTAATTATATATTTCAATTAGTTTTCTTTAAATCTCGTTAACTTTGATTGATTGTACTTTATACTTCATAGTTATATATATGATTAATTATATATTTCAATTAGTTTTCTTTAAATCTTGTTAACTTTGATTGATTGTACTTTATACTACACAATTATATATATGATTAATTATATATTTCAATTAGTTTTCTTTAATTCTCGTTAACTTTGATTGATTGTACTTTATATAGGTTAAATTTGATTGTTGTGTTGCACATTTCAAACTCTTATACAATTTATTTTTACAAATCTCAAATAGCATTATGAATAAATAACCTCCATTTTGACACCCCATTTGGGGTGGATGAACGATGTGAAGGGGAACTGAGGTGGTGCTCGCCACCCTACTAACTCCCATGATTATTATGGAGGGGGTGGTGTGCACCCAATGCACCATACATGTAGAGCTATTATGCTTAAAATGCCTTGGCCTTTAAGTCATCCCCAAACCATTCCTCCAGGTTGCATGAAACAGTGAAGTGTGTTGGTTTTGGTTGTAGGGGAAATCCACAGGTAACCTTACAAGCATGTTCCTCAATATTATAGACAACAATTGTGTGAGGGAGTGACAGTCTTTAGCTGGTTTTTATTGATGAGAGAGGAAAGTTAGGAGCCCCTAAGCAATTAAGCTTCCAAGTAGTTGCATTCTTCCTATTTTGAAAGCCTTGAATCTAGCTTGCTTTGAGAAGGCATTTAGCATTTAGCTTGCTTTGAGAAGGAATTTAGCATTGCTTTGAGAATCTCCTTGTACACTTAGCATTTAGCATTCTTCCACTGAAAGCAACCCCTTATATAAATCTGCAACCTTATCCACTTCACTTCACAAACTCCCAAATGTAATCTGAATTTTTGTCAATTGTGACTCACATTTGAATTGTCTGTCCATTGTTAACACATTATTAGACCATAGGATTTCAAGGATGAGTAAAGAAGAAGTCCACAGAGATCAACTTTCACAATTTGATTATGTAGACAAGGTAAGTAAGTATGTATTTTCCTATATGTGTATTTTATGTCCTATATTTTTTGGACTGCAATCATCACAGGTTATCATCTACATGGACATGGTAAAGATGCCCTTGCACTGTTTTACCAAATCCAACAAACAGGCATAAATCCAAATCGCATTACATTCACATGTGTCATTTCTGCTTGCAGTCATGTAGGCATAGCGAGAGAAGGTTTGGATTACTTCAATTGCATGAGTCGAGAGCATCAAATTGAAGCCAACATGAAGCAATATTCTTGTATGGTCAACCTTCAAGTAGATCATGATAAAATGTCTTCTCTACAATCCTAGATTGAGTTTTTGCAAGGCGGCCAGAAATAGACTACGAGACAGAAACCGATATGCTTGGCATATGGAAGCTTCAATCCATCTTGATACAAAATATAATGGGTTAGCAAAGAATAGAGAAAAAACCACATTAGCAAACAACTTGTGGGAGCTGGAATGATGGATAACAGAAGCTTGGAGTTAAAGACATAAGAGAAAAAATCTATCCAAAGGAAGGATTGAGTTTCCAAGCTAGATTAGACAACAACTCATGGGAATCGAAATAATGCACAACAGAAGGTTGGAGTTGAATACAAGGGAAGAAATCATCCAAATCGTGTGCAAGGAGGATAGACAATGATGCAAATTTTTGAAAGGGTGCAAAATATTTTTAAGGAATGAATGCCTCTTCTATGTCAAGAATTAAGGCATGGCATATGAAGTAAATTCTTTGTAGCCAACAATTGAGAGAGTAGCAAAGTCTTCTTCAAAAGAGGACATAGTTTCTCCAAAGAAAGTGAAATCCTTTGGGGACCATAAGCTTCAGAATTCATAATTTCTCTCCTAATTCATAAGGTTCCCCTATGTCCAAGATCAAGTTTGTATTTAGGTCTAAAATCTTGGATTGAAAATATTGCCAAGTATCTTGAATAAAAGTACCTATGCAAAGTCTTCAAAGTAGGCTTGAAATCCTTTATACAAATCCTCGTTTAGTTTCTAGAGGAGTCTTTAGCAAGTTTAAAATGTGGAGGAAGAAAAAGTACAGATGGAACACGTAGCACATGGCCCTGCACTCTACCTTAGATGTGGAGGAAGAAAATAGTGTCACACTTTGCATTAGTTTGGAATTGTGGAGGAAGACAGAGTGTGAAGCACCCACCTTGCCTTCCCCCTCTTTTTGCATCTCTGCATGAACTCTCACTCCCCATCCTTGCATGCCACATCACCCATTTCTCTCGACAACCATGGATCACTTGCACAAGTGCAACTGCCAACCAATAAAATCATCATGTGGCAATGATGGTTGCATGAGATATGGAAGGAAAACTATTCTTTGCAATGAAAAATTGTTGAATTTCTTGGTATTGACTTCCAAGCAGAAAAGGAGCTAGAGTGAATGGGATTCCAATCGATGCTAAGTAAAGAAAGATGCATTGGTATTTGGAAAGGATTGGCACTTGCCCCTTAATAAAGGAATGAAGACAATTTTTCGTAACCTTCGATAATAAGTCCACTATGGAATTTTTCTAGTGCAAGTCAAATGACATTGAAGAAATTGGTCTTAACATTGAATCGATCTGGAACAGGAAACATTCTGAACATTCTAGAAATGATTTGGTTTCATTTACTAAAAATGGTTATGTCTATAAACAAATGGCAACTTTCTATAGAGGTGGAGTTATATATAGAGTGAGAAGGACCTATCTACTCAGAAACAAACTTCACTCTTTTATTTTTAAATAATGATGGATCTAATTGTATAAGATATTGATGGTTTTACAGTGAAAAATAAAATGATTCTCTTATTTCGAATATCACTTATGTAATTGTGAATTAGATAATGTTGATGTATGTTGTTTTGATTGTCAATTTTTGTGATTGTCAATTATTACTTGGGGTATGCTCGCCTGTTACATCCTAAAAATTTGGGGGAACATTGTGCATGTCCTTGAGAACTAGCTTGATGTTCCTATATCCCTGAAACTTGGTGGAATGTTGATTTCTATCTGTGTCTTTCTCATATAATTTATTTTCCCTTTTCATGGAAAATTAGGCGACCATTTATTACTTGAATACACAGGATGCCAATTCCATTCCCCCTTTTTCCCTGCAATATTCAGATAGACAGTTACTCAACTTATTCGGGTTGTTCTTGAATCAAATCTCAATGAGACTAGAACCAAAGATGTCATTACTGGCTCTATTTTAAAATAATCATTCATATTGATTGAGGTAACTTGTTACATTAATCAAATTACAATTGTTATCTTTTTTCATTGTTAATATTTTTGAAACACAAGGATGTTAAAAAATGTACTACTTGAAATAAATTATTTTCCTCTTTATCCAATAAAAAGAATATACTATATGTGGAAAATTACAGAGGAGGAGGTTGTTGTATTTTACTACAATTCCCACGCATGGTAAAAATACCAGTTATGTTTATTCCTTGAATTCAAATTTGTTGAACTAAAAAAACCTAGAATATGTGGAAAAGAACAGAGGATGAGGTTGGTGTATTTTACTACAATTTTTGCACAAGGTAAAAAATGTCATTTTTCTTTATTTTTTCAATTCAAAGTTGTTGAAGTGAAAAAGAAACTATAAAAACACATATTTAAGTAGCCAAATATGTGTTAATATGTTAGTGGATTTACTTGGTCTTAAGTTTCTCCATTTGATGGTCAAGCTACCAATTACAAGTCTTGAGCCTTAATCTCTCCAAGCAATTCAGACCCTATTGCCCTTTAATTCTACCTAGATTACTAGACTATGCTTTTCCAGAAATATTCTAATGTTGGTAAGAGACCTCAAAATTTGGGTGCCCATTAGCCAATACTAAAACACTCTCCCAAAAGTGAAGTGTCTAGCTGTTGGTTCTTTAAGCATTGCAATTTGGTCAAGAGACATGCTTGATTCTTGTTTCCATTGTTGCACTTGAGTGTTGAGCAGCACATAAAACAAGGCAAAGCGTCCCTTCTACAACTCTTCAATCTTGAGGATGGTTTCAACTTTGTTTGAGGTCCTAAATCATTGGGAAAGAAGAAATTAGAGATGAGGTTGCAAACAAGATAACAATATCTTTCTCCCCTTTTGAAAAATAGTTTTCATGTGAAATTTTACAATTTGTCAAATCCCAACTGTAAAGGCATTCTAGACAAGCGTGTTGGAGTCCAATTTTAATTCAAACATATCTACTCAACTCAATTTCAAGTAAAAAAATTGCTTTCCAAAACAAAGATAACAACCACTACACAATTCGGTACTATTTTGACTTCATGTCAGTGATTGCTTGCTCTATGAGAAACTTAGTATTGTGAACCCCATATTTCGCATTTAACATATGATATATTCCTTCATTTGGGTAATTATTTCCTTCTTGCTTATCATATTTTTAGTAAATCCAAATAGACTCAGATATAAACTCTATCTTTACATTGCCTCATTTTGTGCCAATCTTTAGGGTACATTGTTCTATTAGTCATGTCTTTTTAGGCATTTTTTTGCATCTAAATAGTTAAAACTCCCCAAGGTTGTTTCCTTCTATCACACTGCATTTCTCTTATATCCCAAGCATCAACCATCCATAGTGGACTCATCTCCTTGAGATTGCAATTAATATTTTCACACTTGTATTTAATTATTTTTTTCTTTATTACTTGTAAGTTATTTGATTATGGGGATGGGTGAAGGGTAGCTTGATTTTTCAGGTGGATGTAGTGGTGATCCTAAGTGTGCAATTTTTTGACGTTTATGTTCTGCAGAGCTTACTAGGTCAATAACTAGACTAGACAAGGTGAATATTTATCTATAAAGGAACTCATTGGCCCATCATGGCTCATCAATTGCACCGTACTTCAAATATAATTGTCATTGTGATCATAATAATTGTCATTATTTTTGTTATGGATGTTTCCATAATGGTTTTTCTTCTTGTTTTGGGGATTTCCACTAGTATCATCTCAGCTTGTATGAGAAGATTCCAAGTTCAGGAACACCTAACAAAAGAATCTTGGAAACAATCACATTCGTATTCAATATGCATCCCTAAGATTTTGGTGATCAGTGTATTGTTGATAGTGTTCAGGTAGGGCAAGGTTGCAAAAAGTAAGCAATATTTTTTATTTCATTTGTTGCTTGAGGCAATGCCACAATCTTATCATTTCTATGGTTATGATGAAGAATATTCATGTCCTAAGCGCACAACATAACAACTATGAGAATTATCTTGCTCAATTTGGTTGCTACTTATGAGTACTAGATCCCTTAGAGAGGATGTGAAATGAACAAAAATGAACATCTAAACAACACTTTTCTTGTGGTATGACAATGAGGAAATTTATTATCCAAACTCAGCATTGGCCACAAACCCTGTTTAGTCAATTTAGTGTGTCCTAAATTGCTACATTAATTATCAATCCGGGAGTCATAGACTGATGAAGTGTGGCGCACTATATGTGCAAGACAACCTCTTTCTTACCTTTTTGTCGTTTTCAATTTTTATTTTTTTTTGGGGGTTTTTTATCTTCGTTTATCTCCTAATATGAATGGAAATCCTATTCCTGAGTTTTAAGAATACTCTAGAAGGCAAGTATGGATATAGATTTTAAGGCAATTATGTCCTCTACAATGATTTCCAGAACTTAACACTTCAGAGGGTCTTAGAACATACTAGTGATGAAATTAATACTTGAACAAGAATAAAAATGTGTTGCTATTAAAATCAAGCAAATAATGAACTACTGATCATGAAACCATTATCTCTGCTGCCTTCTAAATACAGAAAAATGAATTAAGCTATTGCACTCAAATAAATAAAAAAATGCAATCTAGTAAAAGTAAAATCAATTCACATCATTCATAGTCCAATACCTCGACAGGTAGTCTAAGCTATGGCTTTCAGAGATAACGTCAATTATATGAGCAAGTTGATGTCTAATTGCAGAAAAGTAAAACTAAAATCAAATCACATCATTCATAGTCCGATACCTCGCCATGTAGTCTAATCTATGGCTTTCGGAGATAACGTCAATGATATGAGCAAGTTGATGTCTAATTGTAGAAAAGTAAAACTAAAATCAAATCACATCATTCATAGTCCGATACCTCGCCATGTAGTCTAAGCTATGGCTTTCGGAGATAACGTCAATGATATGAGCAAGTTGATGTCTAATTGCAGAAAAGTAAAACTAAAATCAAATCACATCATTCATAGTCCGATACCTTGCCATGTAGTCTAAGCTATGGCTTTCGGAGATAACGTCAATGATATGAGCAAGTTGATGTCTAATTGCAGAAAAGTAAAACTAAAATCAAATCACATCATTCATAATCTGATACCTCGCCAGGTAGTCTAAGCTATGGCTTTCGGAGATAATCGTCAATGATATGAGCAAGTTGATATCTAAACTAACTAACAAAGCAAGTGAATAAGACTGAAATCAACAAAACAGAACTGGAATTAAAAAAAACTAAGAAAAGCAAAGTCAGCAGAGAGGCTAATCCCATGTCACTAGTTATTGCGAAAATTATATGAAAATGCCTGGGCCTACTCTATCCTAAAACATACACACACTGATCAGCGTTAACAGCAATATACAAAGCTTGTAAAATCATAAACAGGAATGAAATGTTAATACCATAACAGATGAAATATATACACAGGTGGATAACTATGAAACATGTGCAATGGAAATAAGGAAACAATACATAAAAACTGTACAACAATAAGGAAACAAAACCTCAGCGTGCAGGGGCCCTCTGCACGGCCTTGGTCAACAGGCTATCAGTCCAAAATTGTGCTCACGCAGTCATATAAAAACAGAGTCTTCTTTATAATTCAAAACAGAGGAATAATCCTCTCGTTACCACAGTGGGACTAGTGTCACGACACAGTAAACTTTAACAGCGAAATTACATCAACAAAGACTAACTCTATGCGTTTGGAAACGCGTTATTTATAACAAAAGATTTATAATTGTTTTCTTGTGAAACTACGTCAACAGAGGACACGTAAAAGACAGCGTCCATGAATTTAGCATAATGGTTGCCGAGATTATTCAATCTATCAAAAGTGGCTGTTGGATTCACATCGTGGGGAAGTCTACAGTTGTCAACATGACCCCAGGGATCTAGGAACGACCACGAATCCTTCATGTGCTTGAAAACGGAGTCCTGTTGCTGTAGGACTCCTCTGTTTGACCACCGCTTGACCATCGTTGACCACGACTTTCCTTAATGAATTCGGCTGAACCAATAGGACCTGATCCATGTCCAAGTCATTCCTGATCTGCCCACGTGTCCCATTTTGCCTGATGTCACCTGCAACCTGGAGTTTAACAAAAACAACTGCGGAAAGTTGAATCAACTGCGGAAAGTGGCTGCATTCCGCAGCTAATGAGCAAAATCTAAGTCAAACAGCAAACACAAAAACATAGTTAAAAAACCACTTAAATGCTCTTTTAGAATCAATATGCAATGATCTCTGATAGCTTATGGAGTACTAGTGAGGGGAAAAAGTCTGGGAAAATGTGTAGGAGAGGTGTAATTTCAAAGCTCAACATACCCCCACTGTGAAGGTGTTGCATGTCCCCATGCAACCAAAACTTTGATCATCCTCCTTTCAGTTCATGTGTTCTGAGACCTCTGCCAATACATCCAACCTTCTTTTCTTCTTTCTTGGGACCACTGTCATCCTTGGCTTCCTCATTAGGCACTTGAATTTGAGGTTGATGAGAGCTCTGCTCAACCTCCTGTTCTTTTTCTTTAATTTTCTATTTTTCTTCTGCCATAGCCCAAGATGCAACATGGTGTTGTCGTGAATAATCTTATCTAACCTGCCCTATTCTTTCAATGTTTCATTTTCTCTTTTGATGTGTCTATTTAAGACCTCCAGCTCAAAAACTTCCTGTTTTAGTGATTGGATTTGAGCTTCTTGAGCTGTATTAGGCTGGGCAGATGAAGTGCCTTGGTCTGTGGCTGTTTTCTCCAAGGTCTCAATATAATCATACATTTCTTGCTGGATTGGATCTATCTCAGGTGTAGGCTTCCTTGGCCTGTCCCCAAAATCTGGTTGAGAAGGACTGATCTCAAACTTTGGCCGAGAAGGACTATTTTCAAAATCTGGCTGAGGAATAGGAGTATGGTGTGGGCCACGGCCAGGAGGGATTGCTGAAGGTTGTTCTGGTGTTTCCCCTCCTAAATCAATAAAGTGGGGCCCTTTCATTTGTACTTTCCTCAATTTTCCTTTAAGTCTGGAGCTCCTCCTTAAATTTTGTGAACTAGTGTCTTCTTTCTCCACACTCTGTTTTTCTTTCCCTTTTCTCTTTGCTGCAGCTGACTGTTCCTGAAGGTAAACTAGTCTTTCAGACAGTATTTGGTGGTCCTCTTCTGAGGAAGGTTCTGGGGTTTGATAGACAGCCTCAATATTTCTTTTCCCTTTTGATTTTCTTGGCTTCTTACCCTCAGTTCTTTCCTTCCTACTTTCAGACAGTTTTTCTTCCCTACTAGTTTCTTTAACTATGTTAGTAGGAGTGTCCTGAATTCTAACACTTGTTTTCTTTCTTCTGCTTTTCCTTGATGAGCTGCTTTCAGGGGTTTCATGTGGATCTTGAAAGAAATTTCTAACCAAAAACTGCTCCCAGGTGTCCTTCTTTTCCTTTAATTGTCTTTCAATCAAAATTTTCACAAGGCCGTGATGATACAAGTGGGGTTCTACGTCCCCCAGATTCTTTTGGATGGTGATGGACATTTTCTTCAGGCTATTTAACAAGAAGTAGGGCAAATTAATAGTTTGGTTTTCTAGAAAATTCATCAGCAACCAGGTGTGGTACATATACATTGACCCGAATCGTCCCTCACAGGTAATGAATTTCTGGATTATCAATAATAGACTAGCCCACTTTTCTTCTAAAGCAGAGACAGGGATTCCATGTTTGAAAATGGTTATATCCATACCTGGATTTCATAGGATAACCCTCCATGCTCTCTCGTCAAAGCTTTTATTTTTGAACCACCGTTCTCCCTCCTGTGGGAGTTCCGTTGCGGCTGCTATGGATGCCTCTATGACTGAGAATTTAAGGTCTCCAACCTCAGCTTCCACGCCATCAAAAGACCTCGCAAAAGTCTTCGTAACTTCCTTGTTGTAGCCTCTGAATTTCTGAATAAATTGTAGCCACCGTGCCTTCCTTAGCATGCTTTTCAATTGTGGATACCCTTCCATAAATTTGGGCCCTTCCGGTTCTGCTCTCAACAGAGGACCCATTCCTTCCCCTGCTTTAAAATACGTCTGCGTGAATGATAGATTGACGGAGGTGAGACGGTTGTGCTTGCGGGGGATGTAGAAGGACTGTGGAGAAAAACCAGTAGTCGTAAATGGAGGGACAAAGAATAGGTAGCGAGAATGAGTTCACAGAATGAAGGCTAGAATGAGTTCACAGAATGAAGGCTTATGTGAGCAGACTAGAAATATAAATGCAACTTCGATGGGGCAGTATGGAAATAGAGTGAACCCGACAAAGTTTTGAACTAGACGGCTGTGGAATAGACGTTAGCATGCTCACAAAATGGTTGCGAAATTTGTGTGGTAGGAAAGAGCCGTGACCAAATCGATCACATCCTCATAATTACCCGGTTTAATTATGAGAAGAGCCGTGTACCTAAGTCATGAGAAGCACAACAACATCAACTTAGCAGCAGCATGCATGTCTCTCCAACAACCATCAGGTAAGTACAAGTATGCAATATTCTTGACCTCTTCTCTTGAGCATATTATAGCTAGAAATTTGTTGTCCATGCATGAGAGATGAGGTTTTATAAGCTAAGGATGGGTCATTAGTCTCCGCCGCCTTCAAATAGTTAATTGCAGCTCACTCCTTCACTCATGCAATGTTGAAAAGTCAAATTATGAAGGGTGATGATTTCAAGGAATAAGGACAACAATTAAAAGAAGAAATTTTTGCAAAGGCCACGTCACCACACCACTCCAAGCCCTCCATCCTCTTCAAATTTGTTACAAATCCATTTGGGCACATCAAATCCCAACATTCAGATCAGTGTTCTAGGGCTCATCAAACCATAAATTTAGTTGTTTCATGCCCTAAACAAGTCAACCCTTTGAATGCCTCCTTCCTAGACAGTTTCATGACTTGAAGACATCCAGAAATTGCCTATAGAGGGACCAGCACAGGTAAGCCCTTATGAAGGTGTGCTGTAGAGTAGTTGAGTCCACTGCCAGGAAGCTTTGCAGAGCACTTAGGCTTCCTTTCACCTACGTTGGGCTAGAATGAGAAAAATTCAAATAGGGTTTGGGGAATATTCTTATCTTTTGGAGTCATCTAGAAGTTTCCCTGTCTTATCGACTCTTATGAGCTCGAAAATGGATGAGGAATGAGTTAAGGATCATCCTATCCTCTCATCCCTTCCTCCATGGAACTAATTCTAAGTATGGAAGGCCATTCAATGTCACCATTAATGACAAAAGCTCCTTCATATTCCTATAAATTGACCACTCATCTAAGTGATCAGGGGCTGGATCATGTTGAATTACAAGGAGATAATGCTGCTATGAGACTTGACTTTTAAGCAAATGATGTGATGCCACAAGCTTGTCTTGCTTTTGATGTGATGTGGATGGGATTCAAGCTAGAGGAATGCATTTGAATCAGACACTGATGGTTGTAATTCCTTATTCTATCTAATAAAGTGTTTGAACTTTTTTCCATATGATGTCTTCTTTCATAATGATTATATGTATGAATTTCTTCTGATTCCTTTCATTTATATTCAATGGATTGTATGCTTTGATCGACTTTCGTCTTCTGTTGTGTTGACAGGGTATTTTTCAAGCAGATTAAGTATAGGAAGGAGCGACAGAATCAATACAAGGGAGACGAGAGGAAATTGGAACTACGGGTAGGCCTTTTATCCTCTCTTCTTATCTATTTCTTATAGGGAATGTCTAAAACACTTTAAACTGTTGTTCTAAGCATAGCTACTTGTCTAGTGAATTAGTATTTATCTGTAGATCCTAAATTCTCCAAAACAAATTTGCAAATCCGTTGGAGAAGAATCCTCTTTCCTAGTAGCTTATCCACCTCCTAAGACATTCTTGTAGACTTTACTTGTGTTCAATGACTATATTTCAGCCCTTTTACATTGAATTTTGGTCAAAAATTGAGGTTAGATGACTCTTGAGTGGCCTCTCAGAAATCAGCGCAGGCTTGGTCAGGGGACAGTGCTCTTCAGAGCACCTTTGAGTGAGAGACAGTGCTCTGCAGCGTAGTGAGGCCCTCTTTGACCTGCGTTGATCAACCTTAGGTTAAATTCCCACCTTTGGAAAGTTTTTTTGCCAACTTTTCTCTGTTTGCTTGCTTGTTGATTAATCAATGAATGCCATGTCTCAGAGAACAAATTTTTATCTCCTTTGCCAACCCTAGTTTGATTTGATTGATTAATGTTTCTTTAATGTTTTCTTTGTCATTATCAGTCTATAGTCAAAGTTAGAATATAGTTGAATAATCTTCATTCGAAAGAAAGCGTCGTAAAGTCTTCTCTTCCTTCGAATTATAACTCTCATAAAAGTCTTCGTTCTTATGAAAGATTGATTGATTGTATGTGCATATTTATTTTTGTTCATCATAAAATTAAGGGTTTCGAAAAGGAAAGCTTGCATCGTTCATATTGTAGTTTGTGAATGCTTTAAAGGAATAGCTATGGAAATTGCATTAGATGTGCTCTTTGCTTTTTGTCAAAGATCTTATTGCTCTATCCCTACTAGCTAAGGATTTTCATTGTTAAATTGAATAGAAAGAATGCTTATCATATTAGTTGCATTTTAGGAATTGAAAACATACATCACATGGTGAACCTTGAAAGGAAAATTCTAAAGAAGATCAACTTAAAATTTATCTGAATTTACCTAATGGAGCATTGTCACTTAACAAAAAACATTTAGAGGTCTAGGCTAGAGACGTGTTCCGGTGTTGTAAAACAAAGCAGCTGTCGCTAACTTGTCTACAATACATCCTGAGTGTGATACCTCATTCCACGTACATGAGTATATCGTAGCTCGTTCACGTACCTTCAGGTATATAGGGCGGTGTTATAGTACGTAAAGTATATGGGAATGCTCTCACTGTGCGGTTTTGCATTAGACAACGCTTATACGAATTGGCCTTGCACGTACTTTCGGGTATATATGGGAGGACAACACTAGGTTTCTATCCATCCTTAGGTAACCGAGTTGGCCACCTTGTACACTGTGATACACCGAACAAAACATTCGGGGAGATTGCCTGCCTGTACTTCTCGGTTCGCCGGGAGGTATTCTGCAGTTCATAGTTGCTTGGTAAACCTTTCGCCTAGATTATCCTTGTTTTGTTTTGTTATGTTACTTTGATTAAAATAAAATTAATTGACCATGGACAACATCCTCCACGCTCGCTCCTTAGTTGATCTTAGGTTGAAACATATGGCAACAAATCCTAAGTCCACCGATCAAGGAATTCCTTTTGATAGGAATCCTAGTCCTTTCCCTCCTTTTGGAAATATTGGTGCTCTATATATGGCTACATTGTCCCTTCTGAGATTTACCATTGGATTGCCAGTATGGTTTTTTTCGACCTCCTTGGTTCAAAATGTCATAATTTCTCCGCAATCGAGTACTCCTCCAACTGGACAAAATCAAACTCTAGTTGATCCTAAAGTTGATCCTTTGCATTCTTCCTCAGTTGTTTCTTCCTCCCTTTCTTCCTCTTCACCTGGTGAAAGTATTGGTACTAGTAACCAGGTGGTTAAGAAGAAGAAGAAAGGGAAGAAGAAGAAGAAGAAGCAAATTCAACAGAGGGGTAACCAAGCAACCATTGCTTTGAATGCAACATCTGATGAGAAACCATCCATCAAGACTCACAAAGTTCGATATCCATGCAAACTTTGTGCAGGAGACCATCTTCTTCGAAATTGTTACGATATTCCTCAAATCTTAGAAGAATGGTCTTCTCGTTCACATCATCCTGTGTCATCAAATTCTGGAGATCATGTTGGTGACACACCATCAGCTAGTGGTAGTAAAGTTCATGGAAGAAAGGGTAAAGTTAAGTTTCCCTATAGGTTATGTGAGGGAAATCACCCCATTCACCTTTGTCCCTATCTGGACGAAGCCAAAAAAATGTTGGATAACTGTTATGCTTCACCGCAGTGATTTCCATCTAGTTACAAGAAACTCTCCCTAAATCCTTCACTAGTTGATAAATTGACTGACCAAAATCAACTGTCGGTCAAACCCACTCTCTCTGAAAGTGAATCCTATGAGTCTATACCCAAGCCAAATCAACAAGTCGAGGTAACAGCTGACCCGGTTTCACCTTCAGTAAATCGTACCTTTCCCAAAGAGGGTGAATATGATACCACTCAAGTTCTTTTTGTTTCTTCAGATTCTAATGAGCTTGGGGGCAGCCCTCCCATTCCATCAAGATAAGAGGAAAATCCTCCCTCTCTCGTAAGTCAAGGGGTTAATTCTCCCGTTTCTACGGTACCCCCTCCAAGTAGTCTGGCCACTTCCTACGATTGGAATCGACTGACAAGATTCTGTCTTCCTTCTTATGTGCCTTTCTAGATCATAGTACAGGTTTGTAATATGATTGTATGTGGCACTATTATAGATGAAGGTGCATCTGTGAGTATCCTTTCCTCAACTTCATGGAAAGCGCTCGGTTCACTGCCGCTTGTGCTTGTTACCCAGAATCTGTTGGGTTTTAACAGAGGAACAATCAACCATTAGGGATCCTCCCTCAGTTACCTATTACTTTGGGAGGAAAAATTGTTTACCTAAATGTGATGGTAGTCCCAGGCCCTTTAGATTACAATTTACTTCTAGGGCGTGACTATGTTTATGACATGGGAGCTATTGTTTCAACACTCTTTCGAGTGATTTGTTTTCCGCATGGAGGCCGAATTGCCAACGTTGACCAACTTTCATTTCCCGGTCAAAATACGATTTCCAGTCAACCATCTTTCCTAAATGGTCCATTTGTACCAATGGTAACATCCTCACCACGGGTTAATTATGTGGCAACCCGTTCCATACCTACATCATTTGATGATCAATTCAGTGATGTTGTACATCATGTACTGGGGGAATTGGAACTAGATCTCTCCTTCATGACCTCTTATAATTTGTGATTGAGGAATTTGAGGATAGTTCCTAGTCTTGTGTCAACCTCGTTAAAAAATGAAACCAAGGATATGAGGATAGTTTTTTTACTGTGTCAACCTCATTAAAAAAATGAAATAGGTCCATGAGGATAGTTCCCAGTCTTGTGTCAACCTCGTTAAAAAATGAAACCAAGGAGTACGAGCAGAGTTCCTTATCTTATGTCAAGCTTGTTAAAAAATGAAACAAGAACCCGTGGAGCATAGTTCCTTGTCTTGTGTTAAGCTTGTTAAAAAATGAAACAAGGAGTATGAGGATAGTTCCTGGTCTTGTGTCGACCTCGTTAAAAAATGAAACAAGGAGTATGAGGATATTTCCTGGTCTTGTGTCGACCTCGTTAAAAAATGAAACAAGGAGTATGAGGATAGTTCTTGGTATTATATCAACCTCATTAAAAATGAAACAAATAATCTGAGCAGAGTTCCTTGTCTTGTGTCAAGCTCATTAAAAAATGAAACAAGGTCCCAAGTTCCAAGTCGAGTCTTTCACTTGATCTCGTAAATGAACCTTCATTCAATCCACCTAGTAGCCATGAGTAGTCTATTTAGGTGAATATAATGAAGCTTGGGGGGCATGCACCTAGTGGTAAATTTGAGTTTCCCTGTAGGTTATGTGAAGGGAATCACCCCATTCACTTTTGTCCCTATCTGGATGAAGCCAAATAAGTGTTGAATAACTGTCCTGCTTCACAGCAACATATTCCATCTGGTTACAGGATATTCTCCCTTTCATCATGCTGGGGGCATGTAAATTGAATTCAAGCATAGTTCTTAGTTTTAAGCTTGTGTGAAAATGAAACTAAATCCAAGCATAGTTTTTCGTTTCAAGCTTGTGTAAACATGAAACTGAATCCAAGCACAGTTCCCTATGGTTCAAGCTTGTCTAAAAATGAGCCCATTTCCATTTTAACCCTCGTGATTACCATTCTATCAGCCTCTTTTGTCAAATGAGCCTTGGTTGTTTTTATCCCATCGCCACCATCCCTTTGGCCGATCATATGCTTTCACTTGGTTGTTTTACCATTTTTGAGGAAAAGTTGCAATGAGTGGTCTTATTAGCCAGCCTATTCACATAAATCAACATGTTTTGAGAAGTTCCAACATCACCAGAACCAGTTGCTATCATAGACACCACTCATTCCTCAAAGTAGAGTTCTCTTTAAGCTCTTTTCAGACTCTATAAACATGAAAAGATTGTCAAGTGCTTGTCCTTTCCAGCTCGTTAATGGATTGGAAATGATATCTCTCTTGTATTATTTTAGCTTTTTCAGACTTGAGATATTAATTTATGAAAAAGAACTTGTGGAGTTTTCTTTTTGTACCTTTTCAAACTCTCTAAACATGAAAAGGACCGAGTTATCTTTGTCGTTAAACTAGTTAAAAACATCAAATAGCGATAAACTTGTCCATCTAGACAAGACCGAGTTTCACTTTCGCTAGAATCGTTAAAACATCAAATAGCGATGGATTTGCCTGAAGGGTGAAATTATACAACAAGCATATGTTATCCTCCTCAAGCTTAACAAAAATAAAGAGGTACTGGTCAGCAATGATTGGAGAAAATGGAAAAAGGGGAAAACCACTTTATGGTAGCAGGTCGCTCTTGAACATGACACTTTCACTCCATCACTGTGACTATCTGGGTTGGGTTATTAGCTTGATGGTTATCACAATGTTGGTCTATCATACCAGCCATCAATTTGTTTTGGGTCAATGTTACCAATTCACTTTAGTGTCGCCGACATGTTCAAGAGAAGTCATTCGGTCAAAATCCATCTTTTTGAAATACCATAAACCTTCATTTTCATGAACGCCATTCCTGAACCTTGTGTCATCAGTCAAATTCCATCTCTAAAATCACTACTCGCTTCATGTCATTGATGTGGGATACACCAAGGCCCTCTTGCGATGAGTTGCTTCTTGTCAATATCAACTCATTATCCAAGAAGTTGACTTAGAAACACCCATTCAGTACCTTGAGGCTTGCATGCACCAATTGAAGGTTTCTCTCTTTTGGTGATAGGCATACATCAATGGCCTTCGACCAAAGGAATTTGTATGGTGTTCGACATCAAATCATCCATTCACACCATGCAGAGTGTATTGCAGTACCTTGAGGATCATTATCATTATCGGTGATTTCTCTCGCATCTGTTAACAACTTACATCATCGGCTGGTAATCAGATGGTGTCTTCCCATGTTCGACTTCAAATAACATATTCACATGGTTAGACTCATACTTGAGCGAACGGTTGAATGAGATTGAAGACCCCGGATCTAGTTTCATCAATCCGGGCTGCGATATCAAGAGTACTAAATCATATGTACAATGGATTTACATTGATAGTCATTCCGATCATGGGTCTATATCTGTAGACGACTGTTTATGTACATGTAATGAGTTTTTAAGCTGAGCATGGGTATGCCTTCCCTCAGCAATTCATGTAAAATCAAATATCATGATATATGTATTGTAATTGATGGAGGTCACCTTCCACTTTGATACCTCCTCATCACATCGCAAAGCATTTCATTCGATATTGGAATTTTTCCGACTTCATGCTTCAGGGGGAAAATGTTACAGATCCATTTGGGCACATCAAATCCCAACATTCAGATCATTGTTCTAGGGCTCATTAAACCCTAAATATAGTTGTTTCATGCCCTAAACAAATCAACCATTTGAATTCCTCCTTCCTAGACAGTTTCACGACTTGAAGACATCTAAAAATTGCCTCTAGAGGGACCAGCATAGGTAAGCCCTTATGAAGGTGCACTGCAGAGTAGTTTAGTCCACTACCAGGGTGCTCTGCAGAGCACTTAGGCTTCGTTTCACCTACATTGGGCAAGAATGAGCAAAATTCACATAGGGTTTGGGGAATATTCTTATCTTTTGGATTCATTTAGAAGTTTCCCTGTCTTATTAACTCCTATGAGCTCGAAAATGGATGAGGAATGAGTTAAGGATCATCCTATCCTCTCATCCCTTCCTCCATGGAACTAATTCTAAGTATGGAAGGCCATTCAATGTCACCATTAATGACAAAACCTCCTTCATATTCCTATAAATTGACCACTCATCTAAGTGATCAGGGGCTGGATTATGTTGATGGGATCCAAGTTGGAGGAATGACTTTGAATCAGACATTGATTGTTGTAATTCCTTAATCTATCTAATAAAGTGTTTGAACCTTTTTCCATATGATGTGTTCTTTCATAATGCTTATATGTATGAATTGCTTCTGATTCATTTCATTTATATTCAATGGATTATATGCTTTGATCAGTTTTCGTCTTCTGTTGTGCTGACAGGGTACTTTTCAAGTGGATTAAGTACGGGAAGGAGCGATGGAATCAATACAAGGGAGACGAGAGGAAAGCGGAACTACAGGTAGGCCTTATATCCTCTCTTCTTATCTATTGCTTATAGGGAAAGTCTAAAACACTTTAAACTGTTGTTCTAGGCACAACTACTTGTCTAGTGAATTAGTATTTATCTGTAGATGCTAAATTCTCCAAAATAATACTCATTATCTATCCATCATTCATCCATCCCATTTCATAATTTCAAGAACAAACCCTATCTCACCTTGAAAATTTCTTGAAAAAGAAAACAGAGTATCCTCTCCATTTTCACAAACCTATATCATTTCTCATCACTCCCATACAGTTAGAAACTCTAAAAGAAGAAGGAATGACTACTACAGGAAGGTAGAATAAAGTTACAAGAAGGAAGAAAGAAAAAATTGTGCTAAGACCCAAAATAATAGTGCCTAAGAGAGACCTAATCAAAACAGAGAACTCTAAGGCCATTAGGCAACCATCTAGGCCACAATAGAGAAGAAGAATCCAACAAAAGGAAATGAGGCATCCACCATCAAAACAAAACTGAAACTGCTGTAATGAAAAGAGACTTTCCAAGAGGTCTCTAATCTCTTTCTAGCTTTTGTCCAAGGCCCAAAAGATGTCATAGAAATGAGAGAAAGGAATGGGAGTATGTAGGTTTTAACCCCGTACAGAAATTACCTGCATATGAATTCTAAAACACAGAAAATAAACAATACGAGAGCATAACACATAAAACACATATACACAGAGATTTTCCTTTGGATCCCAAAACTGGGACTACTAGATTGATTTTTCATTATGTTCTTTTCAATGTTACAATACATATTTATACATGCCGAAGCATCCAATACCTTGGACCGTGTTATCACTTAGGTTGTCCCCAAAGTTCCTGAAAAGGGATACGGCCGAGGTAACTACAGACCAACTTTGGACTGCAGGTTCTAGCCCACCTGCAATCAGAGAGGGCTCTCTCTTTCTGATTTAGCTTTGTTGATTATGATTTTAGGCTAGCTAATGGGTTCAAGGGGTTTTGTTTGTGTTTGGTGGGAAGGAGAATACTTTCAAGCAGAGAGGCAAAACATAGTTTGGTAAGTTTCAAACCATTGGGCATGGAGTCATGGAGTGGGACTGCTGGTGCGTTTTCTTGGTCACAAGAGGAATGAGGAGCAAGGTAGCTGCTCATGAAACAACATTTAAGCTTAAAGATGGAGTGAAGGCTAAGGAAAGAGAGGCAGTTAAGAATCTCTCAATCAGGTTAGCATAAGGAAGACAAATGAACCCTATCTAGGAGCAGCTAAGAATTCCTAGATAACAGTCATTCATATGTGAAATAGATCAAACATGAGCCATGAAAGGAATTCATATTTATGCCTAGATCAAGAGGAAAACATTAAGAAGCCGCAGAACCTGAGCATAGAGTGCAGCTCAGCAAATTCTAAACCAATCTTTTGTTCTGTGACTTGAGCATATATGAAATTGAAATAACAGAGGTAAGGAACACTTATTGATTCATATTGCAGCACATGAATTCCACATTCAATTCTTCAGAACCAGTAACAACACATCAAACAGTCCATTCTCCAAACTTGTAAGCAGTCTTTGATTATAGAAAGATTATCAGGTATACAGTGCGAGTCTCTGATGAAAAATATCAACCAACCAACCCTTGAAACAATACAGGGGGCGGTATATATAGGGAAAATTGTCTATTACAGCTTGACCTAAAACAGGTCTGAAGGAAATGACTACTTTAACCTAGTCCTATCAGAAGTAAATGCAAGGAAATATTTTTTGGGCTGCGCTGAGGGCTGCCATATCAAAACTGAGTAAATGTGTTGTCCTCGGTGGCTTGGTGCAGTGCTTCTGCAATAACTGTGCATGGGTCCTTTATCTCCACTTCTAAGTCGCCCATGCTTGCTGTTCGGCGGCATTGATGTGCACCAATCCCAATCAGAAAAACTTTAAATGGCCTTAACTGCTTTGCTGACTTTGATGGAGGTCTTGAATGTTACGCTGCTTTGGGAACTGAAGATCTTTATTAAAAATATTAGACTGATACTCTTTGCTGCTTCCTTGAAGTGCTGTGTGTCAAATCAAAATTTAATGGCCGCTGTTTGGCCCTCTGTTTCCTTTAGAACTATTTTTTCTCCTTTTCTGAACCTGTGTGAAGAAATTTCTGTCCAACTGCGAATTTCGGGGGCTACAGGTCACAGGGCCGCGAGGGGGCATTCCATCAAAAACTGCCCTTGTTTCTCATTCCGGGTTTCCGTTGCAGCGATTTTCGCCTTTCGCGCCAAAAATTTAAGATGACGTTAGCATGACGTCAGCGGGTGGGACCCAGTACGGTGGATGATGTGGCAGGATGACGTTAGCGGGTGGGACCCAGTACGGTGGATGACGTGGCAGGATGACGTCAGCAGGTACGGATGAGTGACGTGGCGGTACGGTGGCAGGGACAAGGTGGCAGTGACGTGGCAAGGGTGACTTGGCAAGAGGCCGACTCAGGCAGGTGACGAAGGCAGATGACGTCACTAGGCAGAGGCGATTTCCGGTTTTGGGTGCACCGCCTTTGAGCACAAGTGGTATTGGAAGAGGGGGCTCCGCCACAGTTGAGAGGGTGACGCGTGGCGGGAGTACGACGAGAAAACCACCGATCTCCCCGACGCTAACCATCAACAGCTTGGGATATGGGAAAGCCCACCCACCGTAGATTTCGAGCGCATCAGATCGGACGGCTGGAGGGATGGATGAGGCGGCGGAAGAATAAGGGGTCGGGCGCGCAAATATTCGAATCTTGATATAACGCGACGGGGGGGTTAATACTTAGGAAATGTGGGTTTTTGGGATTATTTGCGAGCGGGTTGACTGTTTTATGAACAAAACTTTAGGAAAAGGGCAGAAAAAGTGGGTTTTGTAGGTTTAGGGTTAGGGGAAAAGGCTGTTAGTCTGACCAGATGTCAGATTAACTCCTGCTAGGACATGGATGGGCTAAAAATAGCCCCAGATGGACTGTTTTCTCCCGGACTTAGGAAAATATGGCTATAGTGCCAGGGAGGGGGTATTATTATATTTTTGGGATTTTTTTTATACATAGTTTTAGTAGGGGAAGGGGAAAACAGATAGGGAGTTAGATCATAGAGTTAGGAGTTAATATGAAGATGATAAGAAGGTGCTAAGGTAGGGGACCTTAGGCTATTAGGGGGGAATAGAACTTTGTAAAAGGAGAATGGAAACCCTTGAGTGAAGCAGACCTTCACCAAGGCAAATGATATGGAAAATGATGAAACTAAGAGGCTCAAGAAGATCTTGACCTCTTCAAGGAAGTTAGCAAGTGATTTGGGGGAAAGAGGAAGAAGGGGAGTTAGAGATGTCCAGCTTGAGCTCCTCCAGATGAAAACTGCATCATAACTGTGATCTGAGAAGATATAATACTTTGAAACACAAAATTGATCATGAATGAACATTCTGCAACCTCAAAAACTACCTACCCAGCCTACTTACCTAGCATTTTTTCTTCTTTTTGGTTTGGGTGCACTTAGACTTGCAGACCCAGCTTTACACTTTTTCTTTTGAATGCCTTCCTATCTAAATCTACACTTATTTCTACCAAGGGCCCAGCTTAAGCAGTTGGGCTCCTTTGATTCTCTACCTATCTACAAATTTGCCAAGATTAAGCTGTTTGGATAGATATCATTCTCTACATTCTAAAACAAGAAATTGAAACCTAGGGAGACCAAGATTAAACTGTTTGGCCTTCCCTTAACTGAAAAACTCTTAAAAATGGAATAACTCATCAAAATTTGAAAACAATAGTGGCATTTGGACTAGCACACTTTCATGACCTCTTCTCTGGTCTCTTTCTGGAAATATGGAACCTTGCAGCATGAAAGATGACATATTTGGCACTCTCAACTGATAATCATGAAATATGAACACCTGTTGCAACAGGAGGCTAACAGTGGCTCCACTTGGGGATGGCTTTTCCTTGTGAAAAGCCAAGAACAGCAGGTCAGACTGCCTTGATCTTCTGTTGTTGCTGTAGACTGAAAAACTTCTTTGTTGAGGCTGCTAAGAGTATGAAATTTTGAAATGTGAACAACTCTCTCCTCAACTGAATTACTGTGAACTGTGTAGCATCGCCTGCTTTCTTCTACGTGCTGGATATTATATACAATGTTGCCTGAGCATTACCTTTGAAAAACATGGATCAGAAATTGATATATTTCCTCTAGCTCTGGTCTAGAAACAGTTGCTGAAAAATTGCTCCTCTCTTATTAACATTTTCTTGCCTGAAGATTGCTGCAAACAATTTCTCTTTACCATGAATTGCTTGTGATGTGACAGTGTTACTCTTGCTGTTTTGCTAAGATTGGTGCAGAGACAGAGCTTTTAAAACTGGAATACTTGCATTGGCTGTGTCTTCACAAAATCTACTGCTGCTCCTCTAACAATCGGTCTGCTTTATACAAATGAAAACAAAGTGCTAATAAATACAAATATTACTGTACAAAGGTATATACAGAGTTGCATTGTGTTCAGCAACAAGGATCGTGGTAATGTTTTAACATTCGGCCATTCACAGGGCCTTCTTCAGCAGTGTTTTCCTCTATAGATTTGAGGAAATATGTGTTATTTCGCTGAACAACAGAAATAACGAATGGCCCTTTCCATAAAAAATCAAACTTTGCATGTTTTCCCTTGTCTTCTCTTCGTGAATCCCACCTTAGAACTTTGTCACCAATGTAGAAATCCTTAGCCTTAGCTCTCTTATCAAACATCTTTTTGAGCTTTTCTTGCAAAATTTGAGCTCTGTCATAGACTTGTTCTCTGGTTTGCTGAAGATGAATGGTCTGATTGATTCTTCTTTGGATGTCATTTGGTTCAGCCTGAATTTCCTGTAACAGTTTGATAGTAGGAATGCCCAAGGATGAAGGAAATCTGACCTCCATGCCATATACTAGCTCATAAGGGCTCATCCCAATGGATCTCTTTGTTGACAGTCTATCTGCCCATAGGGAATTTATGTCAGTGGTCTTTCACCACTAAGTTTAGATCCTTCTCCTAGAAGGTGTAGAGGTAATACTGCCGGTGGGTTTCATCTCCAACTAAGTTTAGATCCTTCTCCTAGAAGGTGCAGAGGTAATACTGCCGGTGGGTTTCATCTCGTGGTAGCTGACGCATCGGGGATTGATCCTCCCCTCAGGGGCATTAGTGTTCAGGATAGGCCTGGTACTTCTGCAGAACTAGAGAGGAACACTCCAGTTCTTTCTCGAGTTCTCTTTCAATCGGAAGATAACATAGAGGTAGAAGAACTCCCAGAGTCATTAGCGGCTCCGAATTCTCCTCTACCTTCTAACCATCCAGACGTATTACAATACGTTGGGACTTCGACGCATAGACCGTCAAGTCCAGGTCATATTACGCACTTACCTTCGATGACCACCACTGGAAGCATGGCTTCTACCACAAGTGCTACAACCATGCAGACTCCAACATTAGTACAAGGGGGAGGAACTATTTCCATCCCCTCTGCATCTTTATTTGGGTCTTTTGCTAGCACATCCTTAGTTGGGTCTACATCCATTTCTTCTACGAGTGGAAATAACCAAGCCAACGCATTTAGTTTTGGATTATTCCCATTTGGCACCCATTCACAGGGTATTCCGTCAGTTCCATTTAGTGCCTCCACATCCATGATGGGTGGGTTGGCTTCATTTCAGGGTTTTCCTTTTGGAAGTGGTCATATACCACATTCCAACCCAATGATAGGATCTATGCCTTTTTCTTGTACAGGACAAGGCAACAAACCCTTTCAAGGTTGGACTGACCCTGCAGTTAGTGGCATGGGAACTGGGAATCTATTTTTTGGCCAGCAAGGGAATAGGTTGTACTCCATAGTTAGCTCATTTCGAAGAATTCCTTCGTTAGCCTTTGCCTCGAATCCTTATCAGGGGTTATCAACTCCTTATAATACTTTAGGAGGGAGCTTCGCCAGTTATGGAGGTTTTTTGGCTGGAGTTGGTCAAACTTTGAGTTTTGGTGGATCACAAGGTCTGCCTTTTGGTTCAGTTGGTTCTGCTAGTTACTTCAAGCAGCCTGGTGCCTTCCAAAATCTAGGCCAATCTTTTCAGAACTTTGGGAGCTCCACCCAGTCTGGGTGGAATCCCCAAGGTCCTCCTAGGCTTCCTTTTCTGGCAACATTGAATTTGCGAAATCTCACGAAATTAACACATGATCCAATCAAATACAATCTGGCCTAGCCTCCGGTCCCAACCAAACTCCCTTCGGGAATTCCAAAGTTTGAGGGGAAGGGCGGTGAAGACCCGGGCGACCATGTAGCCACTTTACATTTGTGGTGCTCATCAAACTCCCTTATCAATGACTCGGTTAGGTTGAGACATTTTCAACGCACCTTGACTGGCAATGCGGCCAAGTGGTATATAGAGTTGCCAGGGGGCAGCTTTACATCTTTTGTCGATTTGGCTAATATTTTCCTAAATCATTTCCAGTTGCCCATCCGTTATGATGCCAGAACTGAACTTCTGACCAATTTTCATCAAGACGCGGCAACTCACATTTCTGATCATATTCAGGAATGGAGACAGAGAAAGAGGCTCATTAAAGCCGAAATTCCTCCAGAATACCATCTCGAATGGTTTTTGAAATCTTTACAACCTGAAATCTCTAAGGATGTCTCTCTGTCCAGAGTCTATTCTAAGGAGAAAGCTATTTTTAGAGCCCAGCAGTTAGAATTGATTTACTCTCAATCTAGGATTCTACAAAAAAATTTGCCTGATGCTCCTGGGACTAAGGTTGATCTAGCAAAATTGAAGTCAAGTCCCCATGTAGATGGTATTGTTGGATCCAAAGAAACAAATGCGGTGAACCTTTTGAGCCAATTGCAGCAGTTTTCTTTACAAACTACTCCTAACAATAAGGTCACATCGTTTAACGCTTCGTCTTCTCAACCCTCTTCGGTTAATGTCTTCCAATCCTCCAATCGCAAAGGAAATCAAAATTCCAATGGGAAAAAGAAGGACGAGGTAAGAAAAAGAGTTAAGATGGGAAGACTGACGCAAATAAACCTAGCTATAATGCTGGTGGTGGTGGAAATGAGTCTAAGAAGAAAGTCAAGTTTCCATGCAAGCTATGCAGTGGACACCATTTAACTCATCTCTGCCCAAATATTCAAGACACTTAGGACTTGTTAGGACAGTGTTGAGGGCCCTGAAATCGGGTCAACAACAAGGGAGATACCCACCCGGTCGGGAACCTGGTTGGCGGCTCCGTGCCCGTTTGGTGTAGCGGGTCCGACTGGGGATAACGGGACCAGCTTCCCGATCTAAGGGGGTGTGTGTGTGTGTAGAATATGATAATGAAAATCTGGAATTATTTCTAAGCTAATTTAATTCTAAACTCTGAGACTGAATTCTATACTACTTTAATCTATCAAGAACAACACATCTAATCTACGCTAACCCGGGATATAACTTTTTCCATTATGCGATCTAGAAAGATTTCACACAATAACTGGTAATGAAGATTATTCAGCTATTATGAGAATATAAATCAATTAAGATGAACCATCCTGCATAAAAAGTTAAGCAAAACGGTTGTGAACAGCATATCGCATAATCAGTTATTCATGTATTAAGCACAAATCAATGACTCCACCGTACAAAAGTGCCAAATGGTAGTCCACTCATTCATACATTAACATATAAACAACATCAGCTGTATATTACTCTAAGAATGCAAGCAGAAATTCGTCAAGAGATAAAAGTACCATTTATGACTGATTTTATACTCACAGACCTTAAGCAATAACGATCTATTTCTACTTACTTCTAATGCCTACTAAGAGTACAGAAGTGCAACATCAGTAGCAGGTATTAAAATGCAAACATAAATAAATCTCGATCCGTCCATTCATCAAAACCCCCTCCGAGGGTGCAAAAGTGCATGTTCTAAGGACAAGTTTTTTGAAAAATTTCCGGACCCTTCTCCAATGCAACGAGAAGGGTTAAATACTACTAACCGGCTAATTTTAATTACACAAATTTAGGGAACGGCTTCAAATGACCGCCCTTTTACTAAAACAAATTTATTTCTAAATACTGAATCTAATTTCTAACCATTTCTGTATCTGCTCCTTAGTGCTGTAAGCGATGCGCTGTTCGCCGTGAAAGAGTCGGCTGCTTGTCCTTTCCTTTTGTTCGAGCTTGAAAATTAGAAATAACAAGAGCTGGCACCTCTTTCTGACAAACTAGAAGATATTTTTGAAAGTGTTCTTCTGGAGGAGTGTCTTCACGGCGTGTATACTTAGTACAACTCAGATTTCTTTCAAACTGATTGTGCTGTTGCTATTTCGGTTTCCGGCCGTGTGAATGACTCAATGAGCTGGGGATTTTTGTTGCCTGAACAATTTTCTCAATTGAAACTTGTTTCCATTCTTTGTTCCAGGCTTTTCTGAGACGTCTTTCCCCTTAAGTGTTTTTCTTTTTTCTTTACCCAATTTGGGACTCAGGATCTTTCATAAACGCTTTGCTTTTGTGCGCCTTTGAATCTGAGTCCTGGATAGCCTATTTCCATCAGCATTTGTTGAGTGATACTCTGGAATCTGTGGCCCTGCTGTATGCGGTATCCATCTGCGAAGTCATCTCGTCTCTGTTCTTCTAGCTCTGGCGCTTTTCCTTAGATGTTTCCTGCATATAGATTTATATCAATTGCTGATTTATAGTTCACGTAAATGAAAAGAGACAGAAGAAAAGATTGACATGAAAGCAATTAAGTTCTAATGAATGCATAATCATGTCACCCATTATGACTTGACTCTTCGAAAAACACAACATAATCATCTTTGGATACACAGGTGTACAATCATTAATTTCCCGTAAGGTGCGCGCCTAATTTTGGGCTCACAGATTATGCTGAGGAATGCCTGCGACGAATGGCTTCTGCGATTTGCATCGCAGCATCGAAGATTGCGATGTAAATAAGTGGTATCGCAGCAATTGATGGTCTCATTCGTCGCAAACCATAGATCGCAGGTCGCAGCTTTGCATGGTTGCAAATCGCATATCGCAAGATCGCAAGGTCGCAAGGTTTTCGCTTTGTCACTTTGTGCTGCTTATGCGACATTGCGACGTGCGACGTCGCATATCGGCCGTCGGCGGTGTTGTAGGGAAAAGTATCCGACTCGGATGACCCTATCCCACTCTAAGGGTGATAGTACCTTAGCAACAACTGTAAAACAAACTACTTAAGGTTTACTTCTTTATGAAAGCAAAAGAGAATGGAGAAATGCACTAACCGTTGCCTTGCGCTTAATGTCGAATCCAAACTCTTCTCTTTGGCTGCTTGCTCCTAGCTCCTTGTTCTTTTGCTTGCCCAGCTACAATGAGATCCTGCAAAATAACAAAGAAGGAAACTACAAGAGGCATGCAATCATAACTGGTTCATGGATTAGTGTAAACCAAACATGCAATCATCACAATATATTATTGAAACAAGAGCACATAGAAGAACCTCAATAGCTTTTATTAATGAAGAAGTAAAGGTTCTGAGAGTATTACAACCATTGAAGGCTCCAACCCAGCAACACCTCCCAGCAGAAAGAATTTCTCTTCTTCACCTCTCTCAAACAATCACCCAATAGCTCAATAATGAAACCAACAGCATATCATTACTTTGCACAAAATTCCAGCCTCCTGAGCTCATAGGAGAGAGCTCAATATATAGATGAATTGAGAAAGGATGAGTCAGCTTGCAACTGATGTGTAGCTGCCTTGTGTCCTCTCTCTCTTCAGTTAATCTTTAGTTGATCTTCAGTTCTTGAGTCCACTTGGAGAACCTTGTTTCCACTTGGAGAAACAGAGCCTCTGACTCATCACAAGGCGAAATACCTGATCCAAGTGTCATTTTTGGAAGATTCCAGAGCAATGACTCAGTGTGCCACTTGTCCCATCTCGCTCAGTGCAGGTGGCCTTTGTTCCACTTGCTTTGCAACGCAGGTACACCATGGAGCAACTGAGTTTCAGCGCAGAAACCTAGTGGAGCACCTGCTTTGATTTCAGGATTGCTTGTTTTTGAGTGTTTTCAGGTGGAGACCTGATCTGAGAGTTGTTGGTTTGCTGACCTTGTTCCTCTAGGGGTAGGAACATCATGTTTAGGGAACTTTGGATCCCTTGGATTATTGACAATTCATGCTTGTTGCTGTAAGGCACAAAATTGTCTATAACAGATGCCCCCTAAAGTACGAGGTCGTTTATCGGGTGAAATGCTTTATTGAGAGGATCCGAAGTTCATTCAATCTGCTGAGAAGTGTCCTGTAATAAGATACAATACGATACATTATTTTTCATACATTTTCATGATCTAGCTGAGGCGGGCATTCCCATGCTCAGCTTTATAAATACATTTTGGTACATAGAACAGACGATCGTCTGATTGTAGACTGATAATTCTCTGCTGAAATTATCATCCTTTGAGAAGGATGATCATCTGCTGCAATGATGTACATATCAAATGTCTTTATATCCTGAATATATATCGCAGCCCGGATGGATGAAACTAGATCCGGGGTCTTCAATCTCTTCCGATCTTCACTCGATGTACAAGTCGATCCATGTGAGAATTTCTTGAAGTCGAACATGGAAAGACATCGCTTGATTACCGGCCAATGATGTAAACCGTTAACAAGCGTGAGAGGAATCACCGATAAGGATGATGACCCTCAAGGTACAGCAGTACAATTCACATGGTGGGAATAAAGGACTTGGCATCGACCACCATGCAAAATCCTCTGGTCGAAGGTCATTGATGTATACCTGTCGCCGGAAGTGAGAAACTTGCCATTGAGGCATGCAAGCTTCAAAATACTGAAGGGGTTGTTCCTAGATCAACTCCTTGGATAATGAGCTGATGTCGACAAGGAGCGATCCGTCAAAGGAGGGCCTTAATGAATCCCACATCAGTGACACGGAACGGAGCTAGTGATTGTGATGAGGTGAAAACAAACTGTGATGTATGATTCAGGGTGGCGGTCATGAAATGGATGAAGGACAATGTATGGCAGTGGATGGGACTCGGTTGACTCTTTGCAGAACAACATCTCTTGAACATATAACGACACTGATGTGATGGATTGGTAGCATTACCCCAAATGTGGATGGTGTGGCGAGGACCATGGTGATGAGACCGGTGAATGAAACAACCCAACCCGATGTGATACGGAGGACAAAGTGTCATGTTCAAGAGCGACTTGCTACCATTAAAGCTGTGAGGTTCTCCCAATTTTTCCCCAGTCATTGCTGACCAGTACCTCTTTATTTTTGTCAAGCTTGAGGAGGATAACATATGCTTGTTCTATAACCTGCCCTTCGGGCAAGCCCATCGCTATGTTTTAACGAGCCTAGCGATAGGGAAACTCGTTCTCGTCTAAAGACAAGTTTGTCGCTATTTAATGAATTTAACGAGTCTAACGACAAGGATAACTCGGTCCTTTTCATTTTTAGAGAGTCTGAAAAGGTACATAAAGTCAACTCCAAAATTCCTTTTTCGTCATCTAATCCCTTAAGTCCGAAAAAGTATAAAACAATACAGAAGGGATGAATTTTCGATTGCTTTAACGAGCCGAACAAAACAAGCGCTCGATCTTTTTGTGCAATAATCCCTCAGGTCCAAAAAAGATTAAAATCTAGAGGAGGGATAGCTCTTCCGGTCGTTTAACGAGCTGGAAGGCCAAAACTCGGCAAACTTTTCATATTTTACGAGTCAAGAGAAAAGAGCTCAAAGAAGACTCGTCTTTTGAGGAACGAGTGATAAACGGGGATAGCAGCAGATTCCAGGTACAGGTTGGAATTTTCCAATCACGGCAGTGTCACAAGGATGGCTAAGTGAAATCACTCTTCGCAGCTGTTCCTCAAAATGGGTAAACAAACATATGGAGATGAACGATTGGCCAAATGAACGGATGGAGGTGAGACTGCAAGAACATGACCAAGGGCTTTAATATGGCTGTCAAAGGTTACATTTACCACGGTTATTTACCGGTTCATTTTTTCTGGGTGAGCTTGAACTCTAGGGGAAGATTGCTCACAACTTATGTTTATTTTTTAACGAGCATGAACTATGTGCTAAAACTGCTCGGATCTTGCGTTTATTTTTTAACGAGCATGAACTGTGTGCTAAAACTGCTCGATTATACCAGTCATAATACAAGAAATGCCTCAGGTGAGATAGCTATTTTTTAAGGAGCTTTATCTCACGAAGCTATGCTCTTATTTGGCAAGTTTTGACTTTTGCCCCACATCCTTTCTTTATGCAAGCTGGAAACGGCTAATCCTACGAGTTTAACGGGTTAGACCTACAGGTTTAAAGGGAGGACCTAAAAATTTAAAAAATAAATAGTCGTCCCTTGCTTGCATTCCAAAAGGTTCGCATGCCCCCAGGTATAAAGTATAATTTCTAGGTTCGTCCTCTTACTTATTATCCGAAAAATGGTTTTGTTCGCTGCCGCAAACTAAACTCTCTTTTTCCGGCGATGTCTATTACTAGGTTGCTAAGGATGGTGACTACTTGTTGCAGCAACTTCATCTCTTTCTTTGGAGGCTGCCCCTACTTATCCTTTAAAACATATGTTTTAATGGGTGAGGCTTGAACTCTAAAGATGGTGGCTACTTGCCGCCACAAATGGATCTCCTTCCTCAGGAGAGCCTAATTTCTAGACAAAGGGAGCCGATTATTTCGCTCACATAACTTTGACAAAAGAATTTTATCCTAGAACAACCCTCTCTTCCTTCCTTCGGACGGGGTACAGACTAGTCATATTCTTCTGCGGAAATTAACTTTATACCCAAGGTTTCCTCTGCCCAAGGCAGGCCAGGGTGCATGCCCCCTGGGTCCCAGTTCTTTCTTCCGAATCACTCGCATTCATCGGGAAGTAGAACCGGGGGTGGAGGCATTCCTTGAGTGAATAAACCGTTAAGGGATGGTATTTGACTATTTGCAATGCGTGATCCTGGAAATGAAAGTTGGTCTACGAGCTTGACCATTCTTCCTTCGTGCGGAAAACACATAACTCTAAAGAGTGAGGATACTATCGCCTCCATGCAATATATATAGTCTCGTCCAAGGAGTAAGTTATAAACCAAGGGTCCCTGGACGACCATGATGTTCATATGAACTGTCTTCCCCTTCAATGTAACTGGAACATTGGGGAGAATCCCTAACGGGTGACTGGTTCCTTTATCAAAACCTGATAGATTTCTCATCTCAGGTAAAAGCGCCGGGCAACCCAGTGCTTTCCAAGCAATAGAGGAAAGGATACTCACAGATGCCCCTTCATCAATGATAGTTCCAGCCATCACCATTCTGTAGATTTGGACGATGATTCTGAATGGGATACTGGCTGGTAACCGGGGTCTGCCTAGTTGATTCCAATCAAAGGATATGACTAGGTTGCTTGGTGGTGGGACCGAATATACGGCCGGATACGACCCTGACGATGTTCCTTCCTGCGATAAAGGAATGGGCGCATTGCCCTGATGCTCATCAGAGTCTGTGTTGATGAAAAGAATATGGACGGTGTCATCCTTATCCTCTTCAGTGAGGGTGTCATTCAAAGATGGGTCTTCAATGACGGAGTCATTGGAGGATGAAACCTCTGAAGGAAGAACCGGGTCAACTGCCGTTTCGACCTTTAGACTTTCGTCTGGTCTGGATTCAGTAGGTTCATTCTCAATGACCGACACTTCAGCCGACCACTTGAGCGGGTCAGCTGGATTTTCAACTATCGAGGGATTAGGCGCGAGTTTTTGGTATCTAGGAGGAAGTCGTAACGGTGAAACCGGACGATCTTCCAAAACTCTCTTTGCCTCATCTAAGAATGGACATCGGTGGATGGCATGATCGCCTTCACACAACATACAGGGTGATCTTGGTCTCCCTCTTCGTCCTTCACTCTCGCTAGTTGACGGACTGCAATCAACATGACTACCAGAGGTTGATGCTACCGGATTGTGCAACCTTGGGGACCAGTCCCTTAGTATCCGGGGAATACAAGGACAATCACGATGGAAGTGGGTCCCTTTGCAAATGACACATGGCGATTTAGGCCCGGTCGGTGCAGTGTGTGGGTTTTTGTCAGCTGTCTTTTGCTTGCCCCCAGTCGCCTTTGCCATAGGCCCCTTCTGCTTCTTTTCTCTCTTCTTCTTTTCCTTCTTCTCCATGGGAGGCTGACTTTTGCCGGCTCTACCTTGTAAAGATGAAGGATCAGAGGAAGAATTGTAAGAAGTGGAAGGCTGGTGGGTAGTTTTAGACTGGTCTGACTGTTGATTCGACTGCTCAGGATTAGTGGCGATCTGAACTACATTAGTTGAAAAAAGCCATACAGGTAGGCCAATTGTCAATCCTGGAAGTGACAATGTGGCCATATGAGGCGCACCAACATCTCCCCAAGAGGAGAAGGGATTTGGACTTCCACCAAGGTTACTTCCTTGGTTGGTGGGCTCCATACTTTTCAACTGAAAGATCAACGTGGGAATAACAGGTGATTATGTTCCGTTTAAAATAAATTTTATTAGCGACGCTTTTAGACACAAACTTGCTTTTTCATGTTTTAAGAGTCGAGAAAAAGCTAAAGATGACTCTAGTCGCCTTCGATGTTTTAACGAGCCCGAAGTGACAAATGCTCGGATGGACTTTTTCAGTTATAGAGTTTGAAAAAGGCCAAAAGAAACTTCTCTGGAGTTCTAGGCAGAGGGTGTGCCAAACTTTTCGCGAAACCACAGAATACGTTTTACGGTACGGGTGGTCGATCTTCGTGAATGCTGTGTTCACTGCATCGCGATCAGCAGGGCGGCCGACACGGCTTCCTATGGATAAAGGATAATTGCCTATAGGGGTCTCCCAATATATACTCGACGGTACGTGGGAGCACAAGTCCGTATTAGTGCCACCGACTCTCAGGAGGAATCACCCACCTTCGTAGAGATCGACAGTCACTATGTTTAACGACGCCGGAACACGTCTCTACCTAGACCTCTATTTGTTTGCGTTATGTTACAAAGCGTTGTTATGTAAATTGGATTTATTTTAATGTTGATCTTGCTTAGCAGTTTTCCTTTAAGGATCACCACGAGATGTATATGACAAATTCCTGAATGCAGTCTAAAATGAGAAGCAAACTTTTCAATCTTTCAACTTTGAAAACCTTAACTACTGAGGGAAAAGAAAGGCAAATCTTTTCACACAGATCATAGAGCACACACTAAATGCAAATTTTTCCTAAATCGTCAAGCAAACAGTCAAATGCAAAATGCACAATGCATGTATTTTCTTTTCCCTTTCTTAATGTGGATGGGTTACAAAAAGAAAGTTGTTATATAACTTTGATTTCGATCTAAAGCGAAAGTAAACAAGCTTGTCCAAAATCAAAAGACACCTTAAGATTCACTTGCTTAACCACTGGAAATGCATGAAATCAAACCATAATGACGAAAGTAAAATGACTAATCAGCTATGGACAGCAAACAAGCTAACTCTTTAGACCAGCAAAATGCCTAACACAGGTTCAGATCTAAGAGGCCAAAAGCAAGACTAGTTTACTCTTCGTTATGGGAAATTGTAAATGAGTAAGAAATACAAAAGAACAAGTACAATTTCGTTATATAACAGAGGCAGAATGATGGCAAGTAATATTGGTTTCAGAACAGGTGCAAGACTGGTGACTGGCAGCCAAATCAATAGTGAAAACAGGCAAGAGAAAAGGAGGAAACCCCAACTGCACTAGGCAAAAATGGGGCCAACGCAGGTGCTGCTCAGCCAGTCTGGCTCTCAGCGCAGGTAGCCCCTTCGGGACCTGCGTTGCAAAGCAGGTAGCCTGTGTACTACCTGCTTTGGAAAACGAAAGTTGCGTTTTCTCAGTTTCCGGGTCACAATTTTCTAAAAAATGCACAGTTTTTGCTCAAATCAGAAGCAATCAGTCAAGCACACACTAAGGAATGACAAGGAAGGTGAAAAGCTATCACTAAGAGCTTACAAGGATCCTTGTAGATCAGCTCTTCAAATCATGAACATGCTCAGAAATGAGCTAGAGTAGCTGCCCTCTACTTCGCTTTTAATATAGTCAAAAGCTTTTCGATTTGGTACTCTTTTGTTCAGGAAATGAATAGCAAAATACTACAAACAATCAAACAGATACGATCCCCAGCGGAGTCGCCAATTTGTTGTAGGGAAAAGTATCCGACTCGGATGACCCTATCCCACTCTAAGGGTGATAGTACCTTAGCAACAACTGTAAAACAAACTACTTAAGGTTTACTTCTTTATGAAAGCAAAAGAGAATGGAGAAATGCACTAACCGTTGCCTTGCGCTTAATGTCGAATCCAAACTCTTCTCTTTGGCCACTTGCTCCTAGCTCCTTGTTCTTTTGCTTGCCCAGCTACAATGAGATCCTGCAAAATAACAAAGAAGGAAACTACAAGAGGCATGCAATCATAACTGGTTCATGGATTAGTGTAAACCAAACATGCAATCATCACAATATATTATTGAAACAAGAGCACATAGAAGAACCTCAATAGCTTTTATTAATGAAGAAGTAAAGGTTCTGAGAGTATTACAACCATTGAAGGCTCCAACCCAGCAACACCTCCCAGCAGAAAGAATTTCTCTTCTTCACCTCTCTCAAACAATCACCCAATAGCTCAATAATGAAACCAACAACATATCATTACTTTGCACAAAATTCCAGCCTCCTGAGCTCATAGGAGAGAGCTCAATATATAGATGAATTGAGAAAGGATGAGTCAGCTTGCAACTGATGTGTAGCTGCCTTGTGTCCTCTCTCTCTTCAGTTAATCTTTAGTTGATCTTCAGTTCTTGAGTCCACTTGGAGAACCTTGCTTCCACTTGGAGAAACAGAGCCTCTGACTCATCACAAGGCGAAATACCTGATCCAAGTGTCATTTTTGGAAGATTCCAGAGCAATGACTCAGTGTGCCACTTGTCCCATCTCGCTCAGCGCAGGTGGCCTTTGTTCCACTTGCTTTGCAACGCAGGTACACCATGGAGCAACTGAGTTTTAGCGCAGAAACCTAGTGGAGCACCTGCTTTGATTTCAGGATTGCTTGTTTTTGAGTGTTTTCAGGTGGAGACCTGATCTGAGAGTTGTTGGTTTGCTGACCTTGTTCCTCTAGGGGTAGGAACATCATGTTTAGGGAACTTTGGATCCCTTGGATTATTGACAATTCATGCTTGTTGCTGTAAGGCACAAAATTGTCTATAACAGGTAGTTCTTTAGGTTTTCCCTTTTTGAGTGCTTTTAATGCACGCGATGTGATGAGTTCTTGCGTCGCTCCCTTTCAGTGTATTTATGCGCTTTGGGAGAGTGCCTCTTTTTCCTTTGCGACGCGATATAGCCCTTAGGGAGTTAATACAAAAGATTTTTCAAACAAAAATATTTTTTGGATTTTTGGTTAAGGGTCCCCCTTTGCTTGATGTTATTACTAATATCAAACAAATAGGGGGGTTGTTGGTGACCACAACAATGGCGATTCACTGTGAAGAACCAGTTATCTCTGCATTTCTATTGACCGTTCACTTCCGAAACAACAAAATTTTTATATGTCTAAATTTTGTTATGGACAGATAGAGTAGATTACCCCTCACCTTGTCAACGATATTTTGTCTCAACCCTTTTTATATCCCAATTGCTTGCTTCCTCAGGTTTTTTCTTGCATTCGCATCAGACATTACTTGGTCTTGATTAAAGATAAAATAAGGTCTTCTCTCCGTACTGGCTTAAAAGTTTGCTCATTTGTCGTAGGTAGAGCCTCTGCTGCCCGCAAGCGTCCATAGCCTCGACAGGGTTACCATGTTATCCAGCAATGATCCTTTTTCCTGTTTGAGGTTACTCGCAACATTCTAGAGAAAAATCCTTTTTGACACACTTTTCCTTTTTTAATTCTCTAAAGAACAATGTCTTGGTTTGGTGGCCAAGTTATGACACAGTCATTCACTTGATTTACACTTTTGCTGAACAAGTCGGCTCGTGATGAGACCTCTTGTCTTTTGATTGCAACAATCTTAAGTCGTTGCCCTGTTTTGATAGACAATATTGGCAAAGTCAGCAAGTTATAATATCTGTGATCATGATAAGCCGGCTCGTGATGAGACCTCTTATTCTTTGAGATATAGTGTTTTCCTTGGATTGTTTCTCTAAATGCTGTAATTTCCTTTTAGCAGGGAGGAAGTCATTGTTTTTCCTTAAGAAAGCTCTGGACGACAATAATAGAGTTTTTGAAAACAACAGTTTTGCAGAGAATGCTTATTTTATTATTGATGATACCTTTCATGGTGCTGATACAAAACAATTCTTTTACCAAAGGTTGCTTTTGTCAAAGTTTTTTAGAGGTTGAAACGAGTATCGTAATCAAAGTGAAGTTAACTCTATTTGTCAATAATAAAATTCAGATTTTTCAAAAAATTTTGCTATTTGTACAAGCGAAATCAAAATCTTGATAGAGAATTAGCGTGCTCTTTCATGAATCATTTTTAAATGATCATTTACAACGGGTTTTATTCATAAAAAGAGAAAAAAAAAACAAAATAAAAACTAAAAACTAAATCTATCCTACAAAAATTAGAAGAATTCTCTTCTATGGAAAGTATAATTTAAGAATCAGTCCATTGACAGGTAAAGAATCTCTCCTACCTGCCAGATCCTGCAACACGAATGTAGACGGGCCTACGACTTCTACAATCTGAAAAGGGCCAAGCCACAACTTTTGAAATTTCGTATGTTTGCCCTTTTCTTCATGAGCCTTATCCCATTTCAAAACTAAATCACCCATCTGAAAGTTTTCTCTGGTTATGATGCTTGAGTCAAAAGAAGATTTTATTAGCGCTTGGTGATGAGCATGGGTTTTCCTAGCTTGTTCTCTTTGTTCTTCTAGTTTGATTATTTCCATTTGTCTTAATTGTAAAGAGGAAGTGGATACTTCATCGATATATTGCACTAAAGACAAAGAGGGAATGACTAGGTGAGTCGGAAGAACCACTTCTCTCCCATAAACTAAATTAAAGGAAGAAGTGCCGATTGAAGCTTTCTTTGTGATTCTATCAGCCCATAAAGCATTTACCAGTGCTTTGTGCCAATTCTTTTGGTTTTGGTCGACTGTTATTTTGATAATTCTGATTAGGTTCTTGTTTGTTGACTCAGCCAATCCATTACCTTGCGGATAGTAGTTGGCAGAATATTTCAGTTTGAACCCTCTTTTAAGCGCAAACTCAGTCATAGTATTTCCAGAAAAATATGAAGCGTTATCAAACATTAATGTTGTTGGCAATCCAAACCTAGTGATGATAAATTGATCTATGAATTCAATAATATTTTCAGAATGAACTGTCTTGAGAGGAACTGCTTCTACCCATTTGGTAAAATAATCAGTTGCCGTAAGGATATACTTATGCTGCTTAGAAGAGTGAGGAACGATCTCACCTATTATGTCCAAGCCCCATTGACTGAATGGTTGGTCGATGTTGACTGGTTGTAGCGGCATGGATGGTTTCCTTTGTTTTCCTGCAGCAGTCTGGCAGACTTGGCATTTCCTTACGTGATTGTATGAGTCTTTGAACAGCGTGGGCCAATAATATCCTGCACGCAAGATTTTATGTGCAGTCGCATCTCCGGCATAGTGTCCACCTGCTGGTCCATCGTGGAGTTCCTGCAAAACCTTTTCGGCTTCAGTTTTCTCAAGACACCTAAGAAGCACAGAATCGTAATTCCTTTTAAACAAGACATCATTTATGAGCTGGTATTGTTTAGCTTTTAATCTCAGAGCTCTTTTCTTGGTATGATCCAGACGTGATGGAACATACCCGTTCTTAAGAAAATAAATGGTGTCAGCATATGATGATTCTGCATCGTTTAGGCTTACCTCATACGCTTGTACCTCTTCAGATGAGTTCTCCGGGATTTGCGATGCTCCGGCTAACATCTTGCAGAAGCCTTGACCTCTTAAGATGTTTGCTGGTTTGATCTCAAGATCATATTCTTGTAAAGCGGTAATCCAATTAGCTCTCTTTTCGCCCACGTCTTTCTGCACCAAAAGGTTTCTTACCGCCGGAAACGGTACTACGACTTTAGTGTGGGCTTTAAGCAAGAAAGGTCTGAAATATTTGATCGCTTTGAAAACAACATATGCTTGTTTCTCTACGTCTGAGTAATTAATTTCAGCACCTTGTAAGTTCGAGCTAAAGAATGCGATTGGAGCTTTCGCTTTCTCTTGATTTGCTTGGGTCAAAATCGCGGCATAGGATTTCTCTGAGGCAAAAGTGTACAAGATAAAAGATTCCGAAAAATCTGGGGTGGCCAAAGATGGAGCATTGATGATAGCTTGTTTGATTAAATTGAACGCTTCGTGCTCATCTAGACCCCATTTGAAATTTGAATTCTTTTTTATCATATTTTGTAAGGGAGAAATAATACGTGAAAAATCCGGGACAAATCTTTTGACAAAATTGATCTGTCCAAGGAAGGATTGCATGGCTTTCTTGTTATGGGGTATGGATATTTCGGAAATTTCCTTGATTCTGTCGGGTTCTATGTGAATACCAGATTTCGACACTATGAATCCGAGCAATTTCCCTTCGCTTAATGCAAAGAAAGATTTCTTTGGGTTGAGCGAAATCCCATACCTCAAGCATCTTTGAAAGATTTGCTTCAGATCTTTGAGATGGTTGTTTCGTTTTTTGGAGTACACTGTTATATCATCCAGGTAAATCACTACTGATTTATTGACTAACCCTTTAAACGCGATGTCCATGGCTCTCTGAAAGGTAGCTCCGGCATTGATCAGACCAAATGGCATCTTCCGATATGCATAAGTGCCCCATTTGGTTCGGAACGTAGTCTTTAAATGATCATCGGGATGCACCAGTACTTGATTGTATCCTGAAAATCCATCCAGGAATGACAATAATTCTGAGCCTGCTACTGCCTGTAATATTTGCTCCATAGGTGGGAGGGGAAAGTTATCTTTCTGACAGGCTTTGTTGAGATTTCAGAAATTGATACAGATTCTAATGTCTCCGTTTTTCTTCCTAACGGGCACCATATTGGATACCCATTTAGAATGCCTTACGGGGAAGATTATTCTGGCTCTCAACAACTTATTAAGCTCAGTTTTTATCTGATTTTCTAGGTTAGGGTGTATTTTTCTGAGCTTCTGCTGGACAGGTTTTTCATCGTCAATCATAGGGATAACATGTTGAATGATAGAAGTGTTGTATGTCTTTAGCTCATCGTAATTCCAGGCAAAAACGTTTTTGTATTGTCTCAGAAGACGGATATATGCTGATTTCTCTTCAGGGGCTAGGCCGTGACCTAGGTTAACGTTTTGTGGCTTCTGATTGGTCCCTAGGTTTACTAATTCATAGTTCAGGGTAGAACTACAAAGTTTAGCATTGGCGGACTTTTTAAACCGACTTTTCAAATCATATAAATCTTCTAACTTGACCACTGATTTCGGTATAGCATTGTCAGAGCCATTTTGTTGTATTTGGTGATCATGATGGTCTTCGTCGATTATCTGATTTGAGTAGGATCCTTCAGAAGTAAGGAAATTTACGATGTCAGGATCGTCGTTGAACACTCTCCAATTGGTGATATTGTCAGGGATGGATGGTCTAAAGATTAATTCTATTGAAAACCTATCAGGACTAAAATCTTCGGAAGGGATAAGTCTAGAGGCTACATTAGCTAACAGGTCTGCGCTCGCGTTTTGAATTCTTGGAATTGACGAGATGTTGAATGCTACGAAATGTGCAGTGAGATCTTGAACTAATGATTGATAATGCTTTAAATGACTTGACAGGCAATGTATGGTGTTACATACCTGTTTTACGACGATCTCCGAATCTCCAAAGACTTGAAGATACTTAACGTTTAATCCGATTGCTTTGTATAGGCCTTGAACCAAGGCTTCGTACTCCGCTGTGTTGTTCGTGCAATCGAACTCAAGTCTGCATGTGAGCATAATCTTGTTCCCGTCTGGGTTAATCAAAACGCATCCTGCTCCTGCTCCCTTATTGGATTTAGATCCGTCAAAATATAATTTCCAAAATAAAGATGTATTTGCAGAATTATCTAAAAAACTAAAACATTTTGAGTCATCAGTTTGGGAGAAATTTTCAACTTGGGATAAAACTGAATTCTCTAAGTATGGTGAAATATGAGCATTGAAATTACCTAGGAAAGAATCTATTGCGTAATTGCCTACAATGCTGCTATTGTATGTTATGGCTTCATTTTCTCCTTCCAGTTCTGTCACTATGTATTTTTGGTGCAACTCTCGTTCAACCTTTATCTGATTTGGTTTACCATTGTATGGTAACCACATGTGCGACCAATCAGTTGAAAAATATCCGTGGAGTTTCTCCGACCAATCCCTGCTAAGAATCAAACCATAGAACTCAGGGATATCAGCTACTAGAATGTCGATAACCTGACAAACTTTTGGGTTAGACGACAATCTTATGGTCACCTGATTGAGTTCACTAATCACTTCGACTTAGGATCGATCAAGTTGAACTATACGTACCGCAGATTTTTGAGGTTGCACATTCAATTTGGCACATATTGACCTGGGTAAAATATTCGTTGAAGCACCAGAATCGACCAAGCAATTGTGCACGTTTTTATTGAAGATTTCATATGTGAGAAGAAAAGGAGGAGTATGAGATCTCGATCTTCCTCCAATCAAGGCGATGTCATTTGGATCAATTTTATTGATCGTGTTGGTTGGAGGTCTTCCCAGATTGTGGGAAGCTACAGCTGTAGGTAAAGATGTAGTAGGCACAGCATGTAATTCTTTCATCATTATTTTCTGCTGGTGTTTCAATTTACTCAATTCATACAGAGTGATATTAGCCCTAGTCTTCTTCATGTCATCAATGATGTTATATTCCATTTCATCCGACACTATTAGTGTTCTTGATGGAGGCGTTTGATCAGATTGGACTGGGCTAAGCTGGGTCGCTTTAGCAGTTGTCTTTTTTGTTGCGACCTTTTCTTTTGTTGCAGGGTTTGCGCCCTTTTGTTTTGGGGTAGTTAGGGGAGGATCAAGTTGATTTTTGCTTCTCGTGCTAACAAGAAATGCTTCTTGATCCTATTCTTGTGGGAGGATGAAGTCCCACATTCCTTGTATTTCTACGACCTCTTCCTCGTCGGTCTGCCCTTCAGTGGTATTCTCTTCTTCTTCGTCTTCTTCAGATTCAACGTTTGAGACAACACTAGGTGGTTTTACCTCCATGGGAGGATTTCTTTTAAAAGTCCTAAAGGGCTTTTTCGAAGAAGTCTCTGCTACTTGTTTCTTAATATCAATCATCTCATTGGACATGGCTTTCAACACTTTTTGTAATCCTTCCAAATCGAAAGGGTCTTTCGTTTGCTTCTTCTTGGTGTCTTCTTTGAAAGAGATCTTCTTAGATTTGCGTTCTTCTATAACAGATCTCTTTTCTAGGGCTACCACGCGTTTTTCCACTGCTAACGCTTCTGTCAAGTTTTCGACTAAGGTGGTCTTGTTTGCCCTATCTACGAAGATAGCCAAGTTTGGAGGTAAAGCCGTGATGTACCATTCACATCTTACTTCCTCGCTGGGCTGTGAAGCAGCGGGGATTTTGTTGAGGATCTTATTGAACCGTAAGTTAAAATCTTTAATGGGTTCTCTAGCCTCAGCCTTAAGATTAGATAGGTCATTGATCAATGTCGCCGTGGATCTGTCATCACCAAACTTGGTGAGGAACTGACTTTGAAAAATGTCCCAGCTTGTGATGGATCCGGAAGGTAACGAAAAGTACCATGACCCGGATGTTCCTTGCATTGTATAAGGGAAAAGCCGGACAACAACGTCTTCTTTAGTGACTCCGTTGAGATTAACAGAAAGCATGAAATTATTGATATGTTCCACGGCTAGCATGCCTGCTTCCGGATTGAATTTAGGCAGCCATTTCTCAGGATGGGCCGGTATAGGGCTCAGGGGTGGAGGCATTAAAACCGCCCCAGGATTGTTCCATGGAGGCTGGGCCATTGTTGAGCTGCTAGTTAATGGAAGTGTAGAAGATGATCCCTGATGCTGAGAAGATGAAGATATTAAGATCTTTGATGTTTGAAGAGGAAGGTTTGTAGAAGATGGGTGAGTGAGTTGGAATGAAAGAGTGGGTGGTTGACTTCGCGGTGAGGGAGTTGATATGGACGAAGTGGATGAAGGAGTCTTACTGTCAGACTCTGGTGGTGTTTTCCTTGCTCTTTTCCTGGTAGGAAGAGGGAGTTCACTTGGTTGTATGCCAAATTTTTCACTCTTTAATCTGGTAAGGGGATGAGCAGGATTGTACTGCGAAGTCATGCTGCTTTTAGATTTATCAGACTTCTGGTTAAAAATAGAGAATCCCTGGAGTTTGGTCTGATATATTCGAATATGTAGCAGTGGTAGATACTCGAGCGACTTCAAATTCCGGGTTTAACCGTGTTGGAGAAGTCGAGGGAGTTGATGAGGGTGTATTACTCTCAGAATGGTATTTAGATATTGCTTTAGGTGCCATTCATAGTTCGTGCCCTCCTTCTAGCGCCAAATATGTTGAGGGCCCCGAAATCGGGTCAACAACAAGGGGGATACCCACCCGGTCAGGAACCTGGTTGGCGGCTCCGTGCCCATTTGGTGTAGCGGGTCCGACTGGGGATAACGGGACCAGCTTCCCGATCTAAGGGGTGTGTGTGTGTAGAGTTTGGTGATGTGTGTGTGTGTAGAATATGATAATGAAAATCTGGAATTATTTCTAAGCTAATTTAATTCTAAACTCTGAGACTGAATTCTATACTACTTTAATCTATCAAGAACAACACATCTAATCTACGCTAACCCGGGATAGAACTTTTTCCATTATGCGATCTAGAAAGATTTCACACAATAACTGGTAATGAAGATTATTCAGCTATTATGAGAATATAAATCAATTAAGATGAACCATCCTGCATAAAAAGTTAAGCAAAACAGTTGTGAACATCATATCGCTTAATCAGTTAGTCATGTATTAAGCACAAATCAATGACTCCACCGTACAAAAGTGCCAAATGGTAGTCCACTCATTCATACATTAACATATAAACAACATCAGCTGTATATTACTCTAAGAATGCAAGCAGAAATTCGTCAAGAGATAAAAGTACCATTTATGACTGATTTTATACTCACAGACCTTAAGCAATAACGATCTATTTCTACTTACTTCTAATGCCTACTAAGAGTACAGAAGTGCAACATCAGTAGCAGGTATTAAAATGCAAACATAAATAAATCTCGATCCGTCCATTCATCAAAAACCCCCTCCGAGGGTGCAAAAGTGCATGTTCTGAGGACAAGTTTTTTGACAAATTTCCGGACCCTTCTCCAATGCAACGAGAAGGGTTAAATACTACTAACCGGCTAATTTTAATTACACAAATTTAGGGAATGACTTCAAATGACCGCCCTTTTACTAAAACAAATTTATTTCTAAAAACTGAATCTAATTTCTAACCATTTCTGTATCTGCTCCTTAGTGCTGTAAGCGATGCGCTGTTCGCCGTGAAAGAGTCGGATGCTTGTCCTTTCCTTTTGTTCGAGCTTGAAAATTAGAAATAACAAGAGCTGGCACCTCTTTCTGACAAAATAGAAGATATTTTTGAAAGTGTTCTTCTGGAGGAGTGTCTTCACGGCGTGTATACTTAGTACAACTCAGATTTCTTTCAAACTGATTGTGCTGTTGCTATTTTGGTTTCCGGCCGTGTGAATGACTCAATGAGCTGGGGATTTTTGTTGCCTGAACGATTTTCTCAATTGAAACTTGTTTCCATTCTTTGTTCCAGGCTTTTCTGAGACGTCTTTCCCCTTAAGCGTTTTTCTTTTTGCTTTACCCAATTTGGGACTCAGGATCTTTCATAAACGCTTTGCTTTTGTGCGCCTTTGACTCTGAGTCCTGGATAGCCTATTTCCATCAGCATTTGTTGAGTGATACTCTGGAATCCGCGGCCCTGCTGTATGCGGTATCCATCTGCGAAGTCATCTCCTCTCTGTTCTTCTAGCTCTGGCGCTTTTCCATAGATGTTTCCTACATATAGATTTATATCAGTTGCTGACTTATAGTTCACGTAAATGAAAAGAGACAGAAGAAAAGATTGACATGAAAGCAATTAAGTTCTAATGAATGCATAATCATGTCACCCATTATGACTTGACTCTTCGAAAAATGCAACATAATCATCTTTGGATACACAGGCGTACAATCATTAATTTCCCGTAAGGTGCGCGCCTAATTTTGGGCTCACAGATTATGCCGAGGAATGCCTGCGACGAATGGCTTCTGCGATTTGCATCGCAGCATCGAAGATTGCGATGTAAATAAGTGGTATCGCAGCAATTGATGGTCTCATTCGTTGCAAACCATAGATCGCAGGTCGCAGCTTTGCATGGTCGCAAATCGCATATCGCAAGATCGCAAGGTTTTCGCTTTGTCACTTTGTGCTGCTTATGCGACATTGCGACGTGCGACGTCGCATATCGGCCGTCGGCGGTTCTTTAGGTTTTCCCTTTTTGAGCACTTTTAATGCACGCGGTGCGATGAGTTCTCGCGTCGCTCCCTTTCAGTGTATTTATGCGCTTTGGGAGAGCGCCTCTTTTTCCTTTGCGACGCGATATAGCCCTTGGGGAGTTAATACAAAAGATTTTTCAAACAAAAATATTTTTTGGATTTTTGGTTAAGGGTCCCCCTTTGCTTGATGTTATTACTAATATCAAACAAAGAGGGGGGTTGTTGGTGACCACAACAGACATCAATGGACTTCTAGCTCTCATGCTGTGTTAACCAACCCTTTTCCGCAAGGGCAACAACTGCTTGCTAGCGCGAATTCAAATCCTGGTACCTCTGCATGGGGTAACCAGGAAGGGGAGAAGTCATCAAATGTTTTCATGATGGGTTCTAATGTCCATGTGGCCACTTAGTTGCGTTATTACGGTGAAACTGAAACATCAAAGGACAAAACTACTCCTGGAAATACCGACCTTCATATTGAGCGATCCCCTGTCGAGACTATACCACGGATACCGAAAGGTTCCGCTAAACGCACGACTATCAATCCTAATGCTAGGGCCACCCAGAATTACTCCATTGTTGAGGATCTAGCTCAGAGTCCATGCGCTATGTCTACTTTAGAGGTTCTCCAGTCATGTCAAACTCAATGAAGTGCTTTGCTTTCGACGATCGGGGTAGTTGATCCAAATAACTCTTTAGTGCTCACTTTCGATATGCTTAATGTCAAAAAGCGACTCCCTCATTACATGGCCTTTCAAATAAAGTCTAAATATTGGAAAATTAACATTTTTCGTACCGTTATTGATGAAGGAGCTTCCACGTGCATCATGTTGATGTCATGCTAGAAGGCCATTGGATCGCCTTCAGCTGTTCCTTCACCTACTCTCCTAACTGCATTTGATGGGTATTCTCATAAGCCACATGGGATTAGCCTGACCTTTCCCATATGTGTTGGGGGGAAGGTTGTCAATATCGAAGTAGAAGTCATTGGCACTAACCTAGATTACAATCTCCTCTTAGGAAGGAAGTGGGTATACGAAATGGATGTCATTGTTTCGACTTTATTTCGTGTCATTTGCTTTCCTCGTGAGGGGAAAATCGTCAAGGTTGATCAATTGGATTATTCTCCAGTTGATCCTAGAGCAACTTCGGATTCTACTATTCCTTTAGTGGATAACTCTCCCCCGTCGAATGAGAATCTAGGAGTTGGGATGTATTCTTCATTGATGGGTACATTTGATTTTCCCTCTCCTATCGGTAGAATCAATGTCGTTTCATCATCCAAGGAGTCTTCATAAGAAGAGTTCTTCCGAACTCATTATTTTTCAGACCCTTGGACCTTGTCTTCACCTACAACGACATTAGCTGAAGGACAAGTTGGTGGAATGGCATTTCCTATGTTTGCAACAGAGCTTAGATATCAATCTATCATCAACTCTGTAGACAACCATTCTACTCCTTTCTCTGAGGAGGAGCTAGATGGTGATGTGGCCCTGGCCTGGACCCTTGATTCTACCTCCGCTATGGACTGCTTAGATATGGTTTTACCATTCGAAGAAGCAATCCTAGAAGTAATGATGGGTGTAGATCAACCTTGGGAAGACTTACACCATCGCTCATATTTTCTTCCTCTATTGCAGGAAGTAGAATCTAGGTTCTCTGAGTTGTTTACGAGTGATGTTTGTACGGTATCAAATCCTTTAGCTCTAGCACACTTTCGTGCCAAAGGTAATATGTCAGTGATTTCAAAAATGATATCTATAAACATCTCTAGGAACCCTAATGTGATTGAGAATCTCTTCATCGGAGCCGAATGTTCCCCTGAAGAAATTCAAATTTACACTGACCTTTTTAAGGAGTTTTGAGATGTATTCGCTTGGTCTTATGAAGAAATTCCTAGCATTGATCCATCCATAGTTCAACATGACATCAAGACGTATGAAAACACCAAGCCGATTCATCAGAAGCTTCAACCGATTAATCCTAGGAAAGCAACAACCATTAAAGCTGAAGTAGAGAAGCTACTCAAGGCAGGTTTCATATACCCCGTTCCTCTTATAGATTGGGTTTCTAATCCAGTCCCTGTGGATAAAAAGCAAGGAACAATCCGAGTATGCATTGAAATTAGGGACCTAAACAAAGCTTGTCCCAAAGATAATTACCCCACGCCATTTATTGATTAGATTATTGATGAGTGTGCGGGTAATGAGATTTTCTCCTTCATGGATGGTTTTTCTGGTTATAATCAGATCTCTATCCATCCGGAAGATCAGCATAAGACAGCTTTTATATGTCCCAGGGGTACTTTTGCATACAGAAAGATTCCTTTTGGTCTCAACAATGCTGGAGCTACCTTCCAGCGGGCCATGTCATATGCTTTACACGACATTAAAAATATCATCGAAGCATACTTGGACGATCTAGCTACTCGTTCTCGAAAGAGAATTGATCATCCCAGTCACCTTTGATTGGTTTTTGAGCGATGTCAATTTTACAAGATCCGGTTGAATCCAAATAAGTGCGTTTTCGCGGTTACATCTTGTCAGTTATTAGGGTTCATTGTGTCAAATGAAGGGATTCGAGTTCATGCCTTCAAGGTAGAGGCAATAAGTCAGTTGCCTTCGCTGTCCTCAATTCGGAAACTTCAATGTCTTCAAGGGAAGGCTAATTTCTTAAGAAGTTCTATAGCGAATTATCCCAAGATCACTAAAGGGTTTATGCATTTTCTACGGAAAGGAGTCCCATATGTATGGGACAACTTTGCGCAGAGACCGTTTGATGCTTTGGAAAAGGCATTAGTCTCTACTCACTTTTGAGTCCACTGGATTATGACAGGGATTTCATTTTATATCTCGTTGCAGCAGAATCAACCATAGGGATGGCTCTCGTTTAGGAAGACGATGCTCTCATGGAGCATGTGATTTATTATTTGATCCAAGGCTTGATAGGTCCTGAACTTCACTATTCTCCTGTTGAGAAGTTGGCTTTGGCAGTTGTCCATGCTGTCTAGTGGCTCCACCATTATATCTTACTTCGCAAAACTTTTGTCTTAGCGACAGTCAATCCATTCCAATTTGTCCTCAGTAGGCGAGTGATTGGGGGAAAATATAATCGATGGATAGTCATTTTACAAGAATTCGATCTCAATTTCTTGTCCGCCAAGTCTAAGAAATCTATGGTTTTTGCGGAGTTAATTTTCGAGCTGCCTTGTGGAGAGGATATTGTTTATGAGGAAATTTTTCTCGACGAACATTTATTCCCCATCTCTTCACTCGACCTTGGTATGGAGATATCATTGTCTATCTCCAGACTTCGAAGTTTCCCTCTACTTTCTCTAAGGATGAACGCCAAAAATTATGTCACCTGGCTAAGAACTACGTTATCATTGATGATACATTATATTGTCGAGGGGTTGATTCAATCCTTCATCATTGTTTAACCCTAGAGGAAGTAGAGTCAGTGCTCAATGATTTCCACAGTGGAGCTTGTGGTGGTCATCTTTCAGGGTTTGTTATAGCCCAGTGTATCTTGCGTGTCGGCTATTTTTGTCCTTCTCTCTTTTGTAGGTTTTAACCCCGTACAGAAATTACTTGCATACAAATTCTAAAACAAAAAAAAATAAACAATGCAAGAGCATAACAAATAAAACACATATACACATAGATTTTCCCACTGGATCCCAAAACCGGGACTACCAGCTTGATTTTTCATTATGTTCCTTTCAATGTTACAATACATATTTATACATGTCGAAGCATCCAATACCATGGACTGAAAACCATCACATCCAGTACCATGGACCGAAAACCATCACGTCCACTACCATGGACCGAAAAACCGTTGCGTCCAAAAAAACATGTGCAAAAATCATGCAGAAAACCATAGGTGGGTCCGCCCGACCTAACATAGGGTCCGAAATCAAAATTTTCCGGGTCGCTGCCCTGGACCCCATAAAGTGGGGTTACGAGTACCCCTCAAACCCCCTGTTAACTACGTGGAAAGAATATAACACAACCCAACATTCTCCCACTTGTTGTTTTCTTTCCACAGGGGGCCAGAGGAGAGCTTAGTCATTTTTCCAGCCCTGAAACACCCATTGTTTCTCTACACCAGGAGAACTTCTCAGAGCTCACAAATTTTGGCAATGCATCTACAGTATTCTTCAAAGTGTCCACCTTTACCAGCAACACCTTTTTTTCTTCTATCATATCCCTCACAAAGTGATACTGAAAATCAATGTGCTTTGTCTTTGAATGATATGCAAGGTTCTTTGCCAAGAAAATTGCACTTTGGCTATCACAGTATATCCTTATAGCTTCCTGTACTAACCCCATACTTGAACAAAATCCCTGCAACCAAACTGCTTCCTTGCTTGCATGAGTGGTTGCCATGTATTCTGCCTCTGTAGTTGATAGTGCCACTATAGATTATTTCTTACTCATCCAGCTAACTGCACCTCCAAATAGGTTAAACACATACCCACTTGTAGATCTTCTCTGATCCAGATCTCCAGCCCAATCTGCATCAACGAAGCCACAAATATCCAACACTCTGTCCAATCCTGGTCTTCCTTGGTAGCACAGACCATAATCACTAGTGCCATGCAAATACCTGAAAACCTGCTTCACTGCTATCCAATGCTCCTTTCCTAGTTTTGACATAAACTTGCTCAATACTCCCAATGCATGTGCAATGTCTGGTCTAGTATAGACCATTGCATACATTAGGCTACCTACTGAACTTGCATATGGAACACGGGACATATCCTCTTCCTCTTCTTGTGTCTTGGGACACTGTCCAGCAGATAACTTTACACCTATAGGAATAGGAACCTTCATCGGTTTACTATCCTGCATATTAAACCTCTGCAATATTGTCTTGACATACTTCCTCTAGTTTAACTAGAGCTTCCCCTTTTCCCGATCTCTTTTAATTTCCATGCCCAAAATATAGTTTGCCACCAAGATCTTTCATGTCGAATTTGGAGGACAATTGGGTCTTCAAATCCTGGATAATTTCTTTTTCATTTCCAACCAGCAACATATCATCCAAATAGAAGACTAGATAAACAACACGGTCACCAATTAATTTAAAATACACACAATGATTTTCTTTGCTTCTGGTGAAGCCAAGTCCCCATGTAAATGTATCAAATTTTTGATACCACATCCTTGGTGACTGTTTTAACCCATACAGACTTCTTTAACTTGCATACCAATTCTTTCTTACCCTTCACCGCAAAGCCTTCAGGTTGTTTCATGTAGATCTCCTCTTCTAGATCCCTGTGAAGAAATGTTGTCTTCACATACATCTGTTCTACCTCAAAATCAAAAGTAGCAGCAACAGATAAAAGTAATCTAATAGAAGTTACCTCGGCAACAGGAGAAAAAATATCACCAAAATCAATTCCCGGCACCTGGGAATAACCTTTTGCTACCAACTGAGCTTTGTATTTCTCCACTTTTCCTTCTGCATTTGTCTTATTTTTGAACACCCATTTGCTACCAATGGGTTTCCTTCTAGCCGGCAACTCCACCAGATCCCAAACCTCATTTTTGTGCAAAGATGCCATTTTGTCAACCATGGCCTCTTTCCAGAGTTTTCCATCCTCTGACTCTACTGCTTCCTTCACAATTCTGGGATCATTGTCAGTAATGGATAAACCCAAATTTGAACAGAAAGCAGATGGAATATACCTTTCAGGTTGCCTTCTTTCTCGAACTGATCTTTTCATAGCTAGAGTTTGTGGCTCTTAATCTTCTGATTCCTCCTCTGCTATAGAGTTTGATTCTTCCTCCTTTAGCTCAAACTCTATCTTCTCAGGTTCCTTTCATTGGACTTCATGTTTAATAACATCTTTCACCTCTCTGAACACCACTTCTCAGTTATACACAACCTTCCGTGTGACTGGGTTCCAAAGCTTATAACCCTTTAAACCATCCTTATACCCAATAAAGATGCACTTTTCAGATTTACTATCCAACTTGGTTCGTTTCTCCTTTAGAACATGTACATATGCATCACATCCAAATGCCCTCAGATGTGAAAGAGAGGGTTTCTTACCAGTCCATACCTCTTGTGAAGTCTTATCCTCCAACGCTGATGAAGGTGACCTGTTGACTAGGTAACATGCAGTATCCACCGCCTCTGCCTAGAATTCCTGTCCTAACCTGGCACCACTAAGCATGCTTCTTGCCCTTTCCATCAACGTCTTATTCATTCTTTCTGTAACTCCATTTTGTTGAGGTGTATATGGAGTAGTCTTCTGTCGTGCTATACCACACTTCTTACAGAATTCTTCAAATTCTTTACTACAAAACTCTCCACCATTATCTATCCTCAACACCTTTATCTTCTTCTCTCTCTGGTTTTCCACCAGAGCCTTGAATTCTTTAAACCTGTCAAAGACTTTAGATTTCATCTTAAAGAAATATATCCATGTATTCGTTGAGAAGTCATATATAAATGATACATAGTACACAGACTTACCCAGCGATGGAACCTTCACAGGTCCAAACACATCACTGTGCACCTGGGGAAAACAGTAAGGGATTAGGGAATATTGGAATAAATTTTATTAGGGAAAGGAGGGGGTTTGAGGGGTTTTATGTATAGGGTTAGGAGATTTTTATAAGGGCTAGGGTTTTGGGGTTTTGGGATTTGAATGTAGGATTGATGAGCTTAGTGGGGGGGTAGGAAATGATGAAACAAGGGAGAAATGGGGAAGGAGGAGAGTCCTTGGTGACAAATCAAAGATTTAAGAACCCACAACAATCTTCCTTTGAAGGCACTTTAGAGGGAGGGTTTGGATTTTTGTTTCAATCGTTATCACCCATAAACCACCATCACTTATCACAAAATTTGATGCAACATCAAGAAGAAGGCTCTACCTAGCAAATCCACGTAAGGAATGAGCAACTTGGAGAAATTTCAATCAAATTCAGGCTGTGGACTGTATGCGCTGTGCCAAGAACCCAGTGCGCCACGTGCTCCTAGTGCACCGTGCCCGTTCAGAATAACACTGGACAATTTCTCCCAGTGCGCTGCGCCACCTGTTCTGTGCGCCGCGTTGGCTAGTTGCAAGCAATTTCACCCCAAAACACGCACTTGCTCACCCAATTCACTTTGAAATGCTTCTCTTTGACCTTGGCATGCAGAATGACATTGATCTTCATGGAAAAACCTTGATAAAGACATTGATTTGATTTTTGGTTCTTCAAAACCCATTTTTGTAATGTTTTGAAATTGGCACTTTTTCACAATTAATACAACTTTGTCTTTTTGTTTCCCCCTTGTTTTTGGTTTGAATGATGAATTTCTTGGTAATTTTTTGCAGGGATAGTTTTAATGGGATTTGGTAAAGGAGACCAGGGCTGCGCCTGAAAAAATCAATAGCTGAAGAACTTTTGAAAATATTACAAAAACGAAATGTCGACTTTTCTTCAAAACATAGTTTTGAAGAAGAGTCATAATCCATCCATATGATGATAAAAATCTTTGAAATAACAACTTATTAAGAACCTCCCTCTGGCCTGTTGGCTTTATTAGACCTTGTTGAAGACCAAATTGACTAACCCTAGACCTAATGACTAAAATGACTGTTATGATCTAGAAACTGAAACAGGACTGCAAATAACTTTTAAAACTTGATTTTGATGGACAGACCTGAGCCAGCAGTGCAAAGCATGAGGGGTAGTGAATGACAAAGTCCTTCCGTCATATTTATGGCATGCTCCTAGTGGAATGCAATTGATCCAGCAAGATGGGACACCTAAAAATGAAATGCAAAAAAGAGTTTTGATCTCTGACGGAGGGATGACCAGACCGACTCTAACAAGTTCTTAGAACAATGCATTGCTACCAAGTTATGTTTAAGCAATGTCAAGTGTCACTTGTTTATGATCGAGGGCATGATCCTGGGACATTATATCTCCGCAACAGGAATACAGGCAGATCCAACAAAAATATAGGTAATTCTTTTATTGCCTACCCCCTACACTCAAACAGAGGTACGTAGCTTCCTAGGATATGTAGGTTATTATTGTAGGTTTATTAGAAAAAATTCACATATTGTTGCACCCTTATATGCTCTAACTAGAAATGTTGATTTCAGTTGGTCTAACAAGTGTGACACAACTTTTGTAGGTTTAAAGAAACTAGTTTCAATAGCACCAGTATTACACAGACCAAACTGGGAGTTACTTTTCCACATATCCATGGACACATCAGATGTAGCTATAGGCACTCTCCTCGGCTAGGAGGAGGACAAGAGACCTTATGCTATATATTATATTAGCAAAAATATCAATTCTGTAGAACTCAATTATACAGTGAGAGAAAAATAATTCTTAGTTGTTATTTATGCAATAAACAAATTTAGACACTATATAATGGGCTACCAAGTCTTTTTGCACACTGATCACTCTGCCATTTGATATTTAGCTAATAAACCAATCACAAATGGTCAAGTAACATGGTAGTTATTTCTTTTGCAAGAGTTGGACATTACCATTAAAGATCGTCTGGGGAAGGATCCACTGGTGGTAAATGACCAATTTCTGGATGAACGCCTATTTTCTGTGGCAATCAAGACGCCATGGTACGTATAAGTGGCAAATTATCTGGCAGTATGGAAGCTACCTAAACATTCAACGACAATAGAAATAAAATGAATTGTTCGGTGTGGTGCCCAGTTCTCTTGGATAGGCATATATCTTTTTCATACAGGGGCTGATATGTGCATACGTAGATGTATATGCGAGGATGAACTCCATGACATTTTGGAGGCTTTCCATGATGAACCCTACGAGGGACTTTTCGTAGATCGAAGGACAGGACATAAGGTATTACAAATGGGCTATTATTGGCCCAATATTTTTAAGGATGCAAAATAATATTCCTAAGCCTGCAATAGTTGCCAAAGGATGGGCCGACCTGGCCAATCTAATGAAATGCCTCTGTAGCCCCAATTAGTCATAGAACCCTTTGAGCATTGGGCATTGGAATTTGTAGGTCCATTTCATCTTGCATCCATCAGAAGGCCTACATACTGGTAGCCATGGATTATGTGACAAAATGGGTGGAAACAATATATTTACCAAGAGCCACAAAGGAAGCAGTGATTAACTTCCCTTTTGGGCTATTTGTGTAGTATGGATTTCCGTGAGAAGTGATCACAGATGGGGGAAAACAATTCACAGGGTACAATATTACCACCACTCTTAGAAACCATCATATTACACACAGGATCACTTCTCTGTATCACCTGCAGGAAAACGGGTAAGTCGAAAGAACCAATAAGGTTATAGAAGTGATTATGACCAAGACAGTCTCAACACACTAGCTAGATTGGATTGCTAGACTGCCACAGGCCTTGTGGGCCTATCATACGACTTGGAGGAATACTACTGGATACTCTCCATACCAGCTTGTGTTTAGTAAAGAACCAATTTTTCCAATCGAATTCGAAATAAAGTCTCTAAGAACGGCCCAGGAAGTGGGGCTGGATTTAACAGAAGCCCAAACCAAGCATCTTCAACAAATTAATGAACTAGATGAGTCTTGATTACTTTCTTTGCAACGAACTGCAATAATCCAGCAACAAAGGGAAAAATGGCATGACAACCTTATCAAGAAGAAAACATTTCTAAAAGGGGATTGGGCACTTCTTAACGATTCTAGATTCCAGGACTTCCCAGGCAAGTTTCAAACAAGATGGCTCGACCCTTATGAGATTCAAGAAGTGCATAATAATGGTACTCTTACCTTGACTACCATAGACAGATCCGGCCATTCTTTTAAGGTAAACAGGCATTGAGTGTGCCTCTATCATCAACCTCTTACCAGGGAGTCTTTCTACGAGCAAGTATGTGATGAACCCTCCATGCAAATTCTAGCTGCAGGGAATGAGAACCCAGTAGCTTTTCCTTCAAAAATTGAAATCGCTTGAGAAATTGTAAATAATGTACATACCTTTGTAGGCATTACCATGTAAATATGATTTTTTTTGTTAGGAAGTTTCATTTTCCTCTTTTTGTTTTTTTTCGTTTTTCAAACAATTGAATGGTTGCCATTCAATTGATTGAACATCACATTTTATTTTTTGTTTTTGTTGTTCAAACAATTGAATGTCTCCCGTTTAATTGATTGAACAACACATTTTCTTCTTTTTGTTTTTACTGTTCAAACATTTGAACATTTGTCATTCAATTGATTGAACAACACATTTTGTTTTTTGTTTTTTGTTGTTCAAACATTTGAACGTCTGCTATTCAATTGATTGAACAACACATTTTTTTTTTGTTGTTCAGAAAATTGAACGTCTGTTGTTCAATTGATTGAACAACACATTTTCTTCTTCTTCTTCTTTTTTTGTTGTTCAAACAATTGAACTTCTGTCATTCAATTGATTGAACAACAAATTTTCTTCTTTTTTTTTTGTTGTTCAAACATTTGAACGTTTGTCGTTCAATTGATTGAACAACACATTTTTCCTTTTTGTTTTTTTTCTCACTATTCAAAAAATTGAACCTTTGTTATTCAATTAACTGAACAACACATTTTATTTTTCTACTTTTGTTGTTCAAACATCTGAATGTCTTCTGTTAAATGGATTGAACAACACATTTTCTTCTTCTTTTTTTTGGTTGTTCAAACAATTGAACGTCTGCCATTCACTTTATTGAACAACACATTTTCTTCTTTTTGTTTTTTCTGTTCTAATAATTGAATGTCTATCGTTCAATTGATTGAACAACACATTTTCCTTTATTTTGTTTTCGCTTCACTGTTCAAATTATTGAACGACTAATGTTCAATTGATTAAGTAGCACAATTTGTTTCCATTTTGTTTTCGTTGTTCAAACTATTGAATGACTTTCATTCAATTGATTGAACAACACCTTTTTGTTTTTGATTGATTTCGTTGTGCAAATGATTGAACTATTATTGTTCAATCGATTGAACAACACCAATTTTAAGAAGATTAATTGTGAATTTTCCTCATTTCTTTGATCAGTATGCCATTCTAGGAGAAGGATCTAAACTTAGTTGGAGATGAAACCCACCGGCAGTATTACCTCTGCACCTTCTAGGAGAAGGATCTAAACTTAGTGGTGAAAGACCACTGACATAAATGCCCTATGGGCAGACAGACTGTCAACAAAGAGATCCATTGGGATGAGCCCTTATGAGCTAGTATATGGCATGGAGGCCAGATTTCCTTCATCCTTGGGCGTTCCTACTATCAAACTTTTACAGGAAATTCAGGCTGAACCAAATGACATCCAAAGAAGAATCAATCAGACCATTCATCTTCAGCAAACTAGAGAACAAGTCTATGACAGAGCTCAAATTTTGCAAGAAAAGCTCAAAAAGATGTTTGATAAGAGAGCTAAGGCTGAGGATTTCTACATTGGTGACAAAGTTCTAAGGTGGGATTCACGAAGAGAAGACAAGGGCAAACATGCAAAGTTTGATTTTTTATGGAAAGGGCCATTCGTTATTTCTGTTGTTCAGGGAAATAACACATATTTCCTCAAATCTATAGAGGAGAACACTGCTGAAGAAGGCCCTGTGAATGGCCGAATGTTAAAACATTACCACGATCCTTGTTGCTGAACACAATGCAACTCTGTATATACCTTTGTACAGTAATATTTGTATTTATCAGCACTTTGTTTTCATTTGTATAAAGCAGACCGATTGTTAGAGGAGCAGCAGTAGATTTTGTGAAGACACAGCCAATGAAAGTATTCCAGTTTTAAAAGCTCTGTCTCTGCACCAATCTCAGCAAAACAACAAGAGTAACACTATCACATCACAAGCAATTCATGGTAAAGAGAAACTGTTTGCAGCAATCTTCAGGCAAGAAAATGTTAATAAGAGAGGCGCAATTTTTCAGCAACTGTTTCTAGACCAGAGCTAGAGGAAATATATCAATTTCTGATCCATGTTTTTCAAAGGTAATGCTCAGGCAACATTGTATATAATATCCAGCACGCAGAAGAAAGCAGGCGATGCTACACAGTTCATAGTAATTCAGTTGAGGAGAGAGTTGTTCACATTTCAAAATTTCATACTCTTAGCAGCCTCAACAAAGAAGTTTTTCAGTCTAAAGCAACAACAGAAGATCAAGGCAGTCTGACATGCTGTTCTTGGATTTTAACAAGGAAAAGCCATCCCCAAGTGGAGCCACTGTTAGCCTCCTGTTGCAACAGGTGTTCATATTTCATGATTATCAGTTGAGAGTGCCAAATATGTCATCTTTCATGCTGCAAGGTTCCATATTTCCAGAAAGAGACCAGAGAAGAGGCCATGAAAGTGTGCTAGTCCAAATGCCACTGCTGTTTTCAAATTTTGATGAGTTATTCCATTTTGAAGAGTTTTTCAGTTAAGGGAAGGCCAAACAGTTTAATCTTGGTCTCCCTAGGTTTCAATTTCTTGTTTTAGAATGTAGAGAATGATATCTGTCCAAACAGCTTAATCTTGGCAGATTTGTAGATAGGTAGAGAATCAAAGGAGCCCAACTGCTTAATCTGGGTCCTTGGCAGAACTAAGTGTAGATTTAGATAGGAAGGCATTCAAAAGAAAAATTGTAAAATTGTGTCTGCAAGTCTAAGTGCACCCAAACCAAAAATAAGAAAAAATGCTAGGTAAGTAGGCTGGGTAGGTAGTTTTTGAGGTTGCAGAATGTTCATTCATGATCAATTTTGTGTTTCAAAGTGTTATATCTTCTCAGATCACAGTTATGATGCAGTTTTCATCTGGAGGAGCTCAAGCTGGACATCTCTAACTCCCCTTCTTCCTCTTTCCCCCAAATCACTTTCTAACTTCCTTGAAGAGGTCAAGATCTGCTTGAGCCTCTTAGTTTCATCATTTTCCATATCATTTGCCTTGGTGAAGGTCTGCTTCACTCAAGTGTTTCCATTCTCCTTTTACAAAGTTCTATTCCCCCCTAATAGCCTAAGGTCCCCTACCTTAGCGCCTTCTTATCATCTTCATATTAACTCCTAACTCTATTATCTAACTCCCTATCTGTTTTCCCCTTCCCCTACTAAAACTATGTATAAAAAAAAATCCCAAAAATATAATAATACCCCCTCCCTGGCACTATGGCCATATTTTCCTAAGCCCGGGAGAAAACAGTCCATCTGGGGCTGTTTTTAGCCCATCCGTGTCCTAGCAGGAGTTAGTCTGACATCTGGTCAGACTAACAGCCTTTTCCCCTAACCCTAAACCTACAAAATCCACTTTTTCTGCCCTTTTCCTAAAGTTTTGTTCATAAAATAGTCAACCCGCTCGCAATAATCCCAAAAACCCACATTTCCTAAGTATTAACCCCCCCGCCACATTATATCAAGATTCGAATATTCGCGCGCCCGATCCCTTATTCTTCCGCCACCTCATCCATCCCGCCAACCATCCGATCTGATGCGCCCGAGATCTACGGTGGGCGGGCTTTCCCATATCCCAAGCTGCCGATGGTTAGTGTCCGGGAGATCGACGGTTTTCCCATTGTACTCCCGCCACGCGTCACCCTCTCAGCTGTAGCGGAGCCCCCTCTTCCAATACCGCTTGTGCTCAAAGGCGGTGCGCCCAAAACCGGAAACCGCCTCTGCCCAATGACGTCATCTGTTTTCGTCACCTGCCTGAGTCGGCCTCTTGCCAAGTCACCCTTGCCATGTCACTGCCACCTTGTCCCTACCACCGTACCGCCACATCACCCGTCCGTACCTGTTGACGTCATCCTGCCACGTCATCCACCATACTGGGTCCCACCCGCTGACGTCATCCTGCCACGTCATCCACCGTACTGGGTCCCACCCGCTGATGTCATGCTGACATCATCTTCAATTTTTGACGCGAAAGGCGAAAATCGCTGCAACGGAAGCCCAGAATGAGAAACAAGGGCAGTTTTTGATGGAATGCCCCCTCGCGGCCCTGTGACCTGCAGCCCCCGAAATTCGCAATTGGACAGAAATTTCTTCACACAGGTTCAGAAAAGGAGCAAAAACAGTTCTAAAGGAAACAGAGGGCCGAACAGCGACCATTAAATTTTGATTTGACACACAGCACTTCAAGGAAGCGGCAAAGAGTATCAGTCTAATATTTTTAATAAAGATCTTCAGTTCCCAAAGCAGCTTAACATTCAAGACCTCCATCAAAGTCAGCAAAGCACTTAAGGCCATTTAAAGTTTTTCTGATTGGGATTGGTGCACATCAATGCCGCCGAACAGCAAGCATGGGCGACTTAGAAGTGGAGATAAAGGACCCATGCACAATTATTGCAGAAACACTACACCAAGCCACCGAGGACAACACATTTACTCAATTTTGATACGGCAGCCCTCAGCGCAGCCCAAAAATATTTCCTTGCATTTACTTCTGATAGGACTAGGTTAAAGTAGTCATTTCCTTCAGACCTGTTTTAGGTCAAGCTGTAATAGACAATTTTCCCTATATATACCACCCCCTGTATTGTTTCAAGGGTTGGTTGGTTGATATTTTTCATCAGAGACTCGCACTGTATACCTGATAATCTTTCTATAATCAAAGACTGCTTACAAGTTTGGAGAATGGACTGTTTGATGTGTTGTTACTGGTTCTGAAGAATTGAATGTGGAATTCATGTGCTGCAATATGAATCAATAAGTGTTCCTTACCTCTGTTATTTCAATTTCATATATGCTCAAGTCACAGAACAAAAGATTGGTTTAGAATTTGCTTAGCTGCACTCTATGCTCAGGTTCTGCGGCTTCTTAATGTTTTCCTCTTGATCTAGGCATCAATATGAATTCCTTTCATGGCTCATGTTTGATCTATTTCACATATGAATGACTGTTATCTAGGAATTCTTAGCTGCTCCTAGATAGGGTTCATTTGTCTTCCTTATGCTAACCTGATTGAGAGATTCTTAACTGCCTCTCTTTCCTTAGCCTTCACTCCATCTTTAAGCTTAAATGTTGTTTCATGAGCAGCTACCTTGCTCCTCATTCCTCTTGTGACCAAGAAAACGCACCAGCAGTCCCACTCCATGACTCCATGCCCAATGGTTTGAAACTTACCAGACTATGTTTTGCCTCTCTGCTTGAAAGTATTCTGCTTCCCACCAAACACAAAAAAAACCCCTTGAACCCATTAGCTAGCCTAAAATCATAATCAAAAAAGCTAAATCAGAAAGAGAGAGCCCTCTTTGATTGCAGGTGGGCTAGAACCTGCAGTCCAAAGTTGGTCTGTAGTTACCTCGGCCGTATCCCTTTTCAGAACTTTGGGGACAACCTGAGTGATAACACGGTCCAAGGTATTGGATGCTTCGGCATGTATAAATATGTATTGTAACATTGAAAAGAACATAATGAAAAATCAATCTAGTAGTCCCAGCTTTGGGATCCAAAGGAAAATCTCTGTGTATATGTGTTTTATGTGTTATGCTCTCGTATTGTTTATTTTCTGTGTTTTAGAATTCATATGTAGGTAATTTCTGTACGGGGTTAAAACCTACATACTCCCATTCCTTTCTCTCATTTCTATGACATCTTTTGGGCCTTGGACAAAAGCTAGAAAGAGATTAGAGACCTCTTGGAAAGTCTCTTTTCATTACAGCAGTTTGAGTTCTGTTTTGATGGTGGATGCCTCATTTCCTTTTGTTGGATTCTTCTTCTCTATTGTGGCCTAGATGGTTGCCTAATGGCCTTAGAGTTCTCTGTTTTGATTAGGTCTCTCTTAGGCACTGTTATTTTGGGTCTTAGCATAATTTTTTCTTTCTTCCTTCTTGTAGTTTTATTCTACCTTCGTGTAGTAGTCATTCCTTCTTCCTTTAGAGTTTCTAACTGTATGGGAGTGATGAGAAATGATATAGGTTTGTGAAAATGGAGAGGATGCTCTGTTTTCTTTTTCAAGAAATTTTCAAGGTGAGATAGGGTTTGTTCTTGAAATTATGAAATGGGATGGATGAATGATGGATAGATAATGAGTATTATTTTGGAGAATTTAGCATCTACAGATAAATACTAATTCACTAGACAAGTAGTTGTGCCTAGAACAACAGTTTAAAGTGTTTTAGACTTTCCCTATAAGCAATAGATAAGAAGAGAGGATAGAAGGCCTACCTGTAGTTCCGCTTTCCTCTCGTCTCCCTTGTATTGATTCCATCGCTCCTTCCCGTACTTAATCCACTTGAAAAGTACCCTGTCAACACAACAGAAGACGAAAACTGATCAAAGCATATAATCCATTGAATATAAATGAAATGAATCAGAAGCAATTCATACATATAAGCATTATGAAAGAACACATCATATGGAAAAAGGTTCAAACACTTTATTAGATAGATTAAGGAATTACAACCATCAATGTCTGATTCAAAGTCATTCCTCCAGCTTGGATCCCATCAACATAATCCAGCCTCTGATCACTTAGATGAGTGGTCAATTTATAGGAAGATGAAGGAGGTTTTGTCATTAATGGTGACATTGAATGGCCTTCCATACTTAGAATTAGTTCCATGGAGGAAGGGATGAGAGGATAGGATGATCCTTAACTCATTCCTCATCCATTTTCGAGCTCATAGGAGTTAATAAGACAGGGAAAATTCTAAATGACTCCAAAAGATAAGAATATTCCCCAAACCCTATGTGAATTTTGCTCATTCTTGCCCAATGTAGGTGAAACGAAGCCTAAGTGCTCTGCAGAGCACCCTGGTAGTGGACTCAACTACTCTGCAGTGCACCTTCATAAGGGCTTACCTATGCTAGTCCCTCTAGAGGCAATTTTTAGATGTCTTCAAGTCGTGAAACTGTCTAGGAAGGAGGAATTCAAATGGTTGACTTGTTTAGGGCATGAAACAACTGAATTTAGGGTTTAATGAGCCCTAGAACAATGATCTGAATGTTGGGATTTGATGTGCCCAAATGGATCTGTAACATTTTCCCCCTGAAGCATGAAGTCGGAAAAATGCCAATATCGAATGAAATGCTTTGCGATGTGATGAGGAGGTATCAAAGTGGAAGGTGACCTGCATCAATTACAATACATATATCATGATATTTGATTTTACATGAATTGCTGAGGGAAGGCATACCCATGCTCAGCTTATAAACTCATTACATGTACATAAACAGTCGTCTACAGATATAGACCCATGATCGAAATGACTATCAATGTAAACCCATTGTACATATGATTTAGTACTCTTGATATCGCAGCCCAGATTGATGAAACTAGATCTGGGGTCTTCAATCTCATTCAACCGTTCGCTCAAGTATGAGTCTAACCATGTGAATATGTTATTTGAAGTCGAACATGGGAAGACACCATCTGATTACCAGCCAATGATGTAAGTTGTTAACAGATGCGAGAGAAATCACCAATAATGATAATGATCCTCAAGGTACTGCAATACACTCTGCATGGTGTGAATGGATGATTTGATGTCGAACACCATACAAATTCCTTTGGTCGAAGGCCATTGATGTATGCCTATCACCAAAAGAGAGAAACCTTCAATTGGTGCATGCAAGCCTCAAGGTACTGAATGGGTGTTTCTAAGTCAACTTCTTGGATAATGAGTTGATATTGACAAGAAGCAACTCATCGCAAGAGGGCCTTGGTGTATCCCACATCAATGACATGAAGCGAGTAGTGATTTTAGAGATGGAATTTGACTGACGACACAAGGTTCAGGAATGGCGTTCATGAAAATAAAGGTTTATGGTATTTCAAAAAGATGGATTTTGACCGAATGACTTCTCTTGAACATGTCGGCGACACTAAAGTGAATTGGTAGCATTGACCCAAAAAAAATTGATGGATGGTATGTGTTATCTAAAAATCAGATCCTGATAGGCTGCTAGTCAGGTTGACTCTAAGTAACTATTTCAACCTACTTTAGGCTGAGGCTTAGCCTCCTCAACCTGAGAGGGCTCTCTCTTGATGGATTAATGATTTTGATTAAAGATAAGATGGCTAACTCTTATAGAACAACTGTGAAAAATATGAATGGTGGAAACACATTAAACAAAACTATCCATTGGGCTTATGGAGTCAACAACACCTCAATATAACAATGAACTCAACCCTACATGGAAGTCAGGGCATTCAGCATTTAAACATTCAGAACATAAACTCATATGGGACCACACAGTTTATAAATGTATACAGGAAGTCAGAGCACATTCAGTGAATTATGAGTGATTATACATCCATACCACTATAAGAATTAAGGAAAGGACAACATCACATATTCTGAACATAAAAAATCCTTCATGAATCCTGAAAAGTAAAGTCAAGCATGTATTACTGAAAATGAGTCTTACATAGGCCAAATACAAGCTTTTCCATAAATTTTCCAACCCTGATTACATTGCTGTTTCAACAATATATAGAGCTCTTATTCTAACTGATCGAGATTCCTCCTTAAACATTAAGGGAACTCAAAAACTACTTCTAATGACACCTATTAACCCTTTAACTAACTAATAAATACAACTGACTATTAATTGACAGCTCTAGAATCCTAAAACAATTAGGATTCTAATTCTACATCATGCTGAATGTAGCATTTATTACAATCAGGATTTATTCCCTGACAAGTGGTCTCTTTTAGTTTGGCTGTGGTAGGTGTTTGTAGCTGTTTGTTGGCCTTTAATGTCGTATCCTCTCCATTGCCCTGAAACATAGGAAATTACCACTGTTTTACCCATCTTTGGTTTGCCTCAAATGTTCGAATCCAAAGAAACATGCGATTTATATTTGATTACCCAAAATAGAACAGATTGCCACGTCCTTGATGTGCTGGCCACCTTTGTCATGTGTAAAGGCAAAAACTCTTTCAAACCGTTTTGACATATCTTGAACTGTGGTAAGTGTGTTTACTTTATGACAAAAATTTAAAGCTGGATTCGATTCCATATTTTCTCCACCTGTCTTTACATGGTTGAATGTTGATAGCTTTAGATGATGCCTTGTATATATTCCCCTTTCAAAATTTCCGCTTGTATCTCAAAACCGGTTGACTGATATCAGATTGTTTTAGCTTCAGCAGTTTCGTAGCGCGCTATGAAATTGCTGAGTTTTAGTCATCACCTTCAGCAGTTTCGTAGCGCTCTACAAAACTGCTATGTTATTCCAAAAGACACAGTTTCGACCAAAATTTTCCATTTTGAGCCCTTTGCTATCTTGAAATGTCTCTTTTCATGTGCCTTGGAGCTTTTCAAACTGAATATATATATGGACCCCATTCTTTCCATATGCCTCCACATAACACCAATCATCTGTTGTGCCAACCATTAATGAGAGATTACACATAGGATTCTAGACAGCTGCAGCAACAAACCTATCTAGTGCCTAGTCAATTAAATGGGTTGCAATAATGCCTTCAGTTATCTGAGATTTCCTCAGAATACCATCTGGATCACATGTCACAAACCAACCAATCTGCCAACCAGGAACCATCCATTTCTTCGATATGCTCCCAAGAGTAATTACTGGTATAGTTGATGCAAAGAATCCCATTGGAATGAATGGCTTCTTACCAAAGACAATATGAGCATATACTTCATCTGACATTATTAACAAACCTAACCTTTTAGCTGTCTCTGCAACCTTAGCCAAATGATCATGGGTAAAAGTGGTGCCACATGGGTTGCTTGGATTGATAACAACCATTGCCACTGTGTTGCTGTCTGCAATTGTATGAAGTTGATCTAGATTGATTTCCCAACCCCTTTCTGGAACTAAATCATGATGCCTTGCTTCCTTTTTCTTGCATTGCCAATATAATGGTAAGTGAAGATGACATGAGATATAAGCTTCTATTCTGGCTGAAAAATAGGGCTTGGGACAGAGCTCATAACTTCTCACAAAAAACGTATTTGGAAAAACTGAAGGAGGCTTTTGTGAACCAATCCATGCTGAATAAAAACCTATCTTTGGTTTTTGAAACACCTTCCCTACCGTCCAGAATGTGTCTTTGAAAAACAGGTGTAAAACAGGAGATGAAAAACTGCACCTACAGCAGTTTCGTAGCGCAACTTTGGTCATTAATTTCTCTCATATCGTAATGGATTTGAGGAAACTGAGGGAGGTTTTTCTAGTTCAGTCTGTTAGGAATAAAAACCTCTTTTAATTTCCCAAAATAGGCTTCCAGTTGCTTTAGAGACCTCCTGGAAGTTGACTACCTTTTCATAATAAAACTTTGGAGTTCATAAATGTATTTTTTTTCTTTGCTTCTTTTTGAAACTTGCAACCTGTGCATACCAAGACAGCTAATGACCTAATGATGAGGATTATGATAAATATGACATCTGGGTGAGATTTTCTATGGATCAGTACGAAATCACCTAGACCGTTGCGCTGCGAAAACACCTAAAACTGACTTATGCACTACGAAATCACCTAAAGAGCTTTGTAGCACATAATAACCTTTGAACAGAGCTGACACATGGAAATTGTGTGAATTATGAGACCAGTGGTGAATGAGAATGCATAGTGGACTCCTAAGACTCAGACTCTAAGGCAAACAAAAACTCAAACTTAGACTAGCACCGAATCTTTACCATCAAGCTAGTATGAAAAATTTGGCATTAAAATTCTTAAGTGATAACAATGGCTCCACTTGGGATAGTGTGCTCCTGTAGTACACTAAGAACTCGTAGGTCCAGTGCTTTGTCCATTTTATGAAAAACATAGATTTGCTTGACGAGCATTCCTTTCCAACTTCTTGGGCCTTCACCTCGGGCTTAAACTTGATGATCATTGTGAGAGAAAGAAATCTACCACTACTGAAAAAAATGCTCAGTCAACCTTGAGCTTATTTGCATTTTCCTACCTACCTACCCTATCAGCTGCAAGCCGCACTTGTAGCTCAAGCAAAATGATATTTCCAATAAAGCCAATCAATTGTCCTCTCTGATATTGGAGGCTCTTGACTGCATTCAACCTCAAAATAACCATGGTAGTGAGATGACCAAATCAACCTATAATGTATATGATCTTCATAATGCAAATGAAATTGAAATACTGATGTGCAAAACTTTGCCATGTATTCATTTATAGGGTCAAAGAAAACATGGTTATTTTGATAATCATCATAACATTCTATCTCTTTAGACAACTGATCCTTAGCCACACAAAATTCCTTTGATGTGCTATCCAACTGCCTTTCTGCATGATTCCCATAGACAATGTAATTTTCCTCACTATTGTGATCATTCTTTGATGTAAGCTGCTGCAAGGAATCACAAAAATGAACAACCTTTTATTCTGCCTGAGGATTATAAAAAATTTCTTCCAGTATTTCTTCTTGGTGTTTGCAATCAATTTCATATTCTTTATGATCAAAAGACTGACAAATTTGCTGCATCTTTTCATTCATATCAAAGGATGAAACATGGTTTTCACAAATAAACCCCTGCTGATCTTCATGCTGCGTTTCATGAGATGTTATACTTTCTTCTTGGTGTTGAAATGCATTGTTATGAAGAGCCTCTAAAATTTCTTCATCCATAAATTCATCATCATCATAACAATCCTCCAAATATTGAATAAAACTCGTAGAATGTTTACAACAATCTTTGACCAGCAATAAGGAGGGATGACACTCTTTCTACATGTCATAGAACATATCATGGAAATCAGCAAGAGAATATAATGAACCATTTTCCAAACTTTTATACCAAGACCATGCTTTTCCTTCTAAAGTGGTCAAAAACATCCTCATGAGACAATCCTCAGGAAAGTGAACCTTAAGATTGCGTACATGCATATGAAACCTAACCAAATGAAGAGCAACATTGTCTTTCTTTTCATCTTTGAATATCGGAAGATTCCCTAACCAATCAACCTTTGGCATAGGATTTGGAAAACCAGGGATATGAGACCGATTCATAGGAGCATACCTGGCATTCATTCTTGCAGTGGAATTCATCTTGAAACTTCATCAAGCTACTGATCTTCTAGCAGTTGAGTCACCTTCCAATTTCTTATTCGATGTGTGGAGTCGCCAAGGTAGTTTTGCAGCCTCAAATAGATGTCTGAGCTCCTGCTACCTTCAGAAGTTCAACCTCTTAATTTCGGGAATGAATAGACTTCAGGCTCCCAGCAGACGCACCAAAATGTTATCTCAAAATCAGATCCTGATAGGCTGCTGGTCAGGTTGACTCTAAGTAACTATTTCAACCTACTTTAGGCTGAGGCTTAGCCTCCTCAACCTGAGAGGGCTCTCTCTTGATGGATTAATGATTTTGATTAAAGATAAGATGGCTAACTCTTATAGAACAACTGTGAAAAATATGAATGGTGGAAACACATTAAACAAAACTATCCATTGGGCTTATGGAGTCAACAACACCTCAATATAACAATGAACTCAACCCTACATGGAAGTCAGGGCATTCAACATTTAAACATTCAGAACATAAACTCATATGGGACCACACAGTTTATAAATGTATACAGGAAGTCAGAGCACATTCAGTGAATTCTGAGTGATTATACATCCATACCACTGTAAGAATTAAGGAAAGGACAACATCACATATTCTGAACATAAAAAATCCTTCATGAATCCTGAGAAGTAAAGTCAAGCATGTATTACTGAAAATGAGTCTTACATAGGCCAAATACAAGCTTTTCCATAAATTTTCCAACCCTGATTACATTGCTATTTCAGCTATATATAGAGCTCTTATTCTAACTGATCGAGATTCCTCCTTAAACATTAAGGGAACTCGAAAACTACTTCTAATGACACCTATTAACCCTTTAACTAACTAATAAATACAACTGACTACTAATTGACAGCTCTAGAATCCTAAAACAATTAGGATTCTAATTCTACATCATGCTGAATGTAGCATTTATTACAATCAGGATTTATTCCCTGACAAGTGGTCTCTTTTAGTTTGGCTATGGTATGTGTTTGTAGCTGTTTGTTGGCCTTTAATGTCGTATCCTCTCCATTGCCCTGAAACATAGGAAATTACCGCTGTTTTACCCGTCTTTGGTTTGCCTCAAATGTTCGAATCCAAAGAAACATGCCATTTATATTTGATTACCCAAAATAGAACAGATTGCCACGTCCTTGATGTGCTGGCCACCTTTGTCATGTGTAAAGGCAAAAACTCTTTCAAACCGTTTTGACATATCTTGAACTGTGGTAAGTGTGTTTACTTTATGACAAAAATTTAAAGCTGGATTCGATTCCATATTTTCTCCACCTGTCTTTACATGGTTGAATGTTGATAGCTTCAGATGATGCCTTTTTATATTCCCCTTTCAAAATTTCCGCTTGTATCTCAAAACCAGTTGACTGATATCAAATTGTTTTAGCTTCACTAGTTTCGTAGCGCGCTATGAAATTGCTGAGTTTTAGTCATCATCTTCAGCAGTTTCGTAGCGCTCTACGAAACTGCTATGTTATTCCAAAAGACACAGTTTCGACCAATTTTTTTCCATTTTGAGCCCTTTGCTATCTTGAAATGTCTCTTTTCATGTGCCTTGGAGCTTTTCAAACTGAATATATATATGGACCCCATTCTTTCCATATGCCTCCACATAACACCAATCATCTATTGTGCCAACCATTAATGAGAGATTACACATAGGATTCTGGACAGCTGCAGCAACAAACCTATCTAGTGCCTAGTCAATTAAATGGGTTGCAATAATGCCTTCAGTTATCTGATATTTCCTCAGAATACCATCTGGATCACATGTCACAAACCAACCAATCTGCCAACCAGGAACCATCCATTTCTTCGATATGCTCCCAAGAGTAATTACTGGTATAGTTGATGCAAATAATCCCATTGGAATGAATGGCTTCTTACCAAAGACAATATGAGCATATACTTCATCTGAGATTATTAACAAACCTAACCTTTTAGCTGTCTCTGCAACCTTAGCCAAATGATCATGGGTAAAAGTGGTGCCACATGGGTTGCTTGGATTGATAACAACCATTGCCACTGTGTTGCTGTCTGCAATTGTATGAAGTTGATCTAGATTGATTTCCCAACCCCTTTCTGGAACTAAATCATGATGCCTTGCTTCCTTTTTCTTGCATTGACAATATAATGGTAAGTGAAGATGACATGAGATATAAGCTTCTATTCTGGCTGAAAAATAGGGCTTGGGACAGAGCTCATAACTTCTCACAAAAAACGTATTTGGAAAAAATGAAGGAGGCTTTGGTGAACCAATCCATGCTAAACAAAATCTATCTTGGGTTTTTGAAACACCTTCCCTACCGCCCAGAATGTGTCTTTGAAAAACAGGTGTAAAACAGGAGATGAAAAACTGCACCTACAGCAGTTTCGTAGCGCAACTTTGGTCATTAATTTCTCTCAGATCGTAATGGATTTGAGGAAACTGAAGGAGGTTTTTCTAGTTCAGTCTGTTAGGAATAAAAACCTCTTTCCATTTCCCAAAATAGGCTTTCAGTTGCTTTAGAGACCTCCTGGAAGTTGACTACCTTTTCATAATAAAACTTTGGAGTTCATAAATGTATTTTTTTTCTTTGCTTCTTTTTGAAACTTGCAACCTGTGCATACCAAGACAGCTAATGACCTAATGATGAGGAATTCTGATAAATATGATAGCTGGGTGAGATTTTCTATGGATCAGAACGAAATCACCTAGACCGTTGCGCTGCGAAAACACCTAAAACTGACTTATGCACTACGAAATCACCTAAAGAGCTTTGTAGCACATAATAACCTTTGAACAAAGCTGACACATGGAAATTGTGTGAATTATGAGACCAGTGGTGAATGAGAATGCATAGTGGACTCCTAAGACTCAGACTCTAAGGCAAAAAAAAACTCAAACTTAGACTAGCACCGAATCTTTACCATCAAGCTAGTATGAGAAATTTGGCATTAAAATTCTTAAGTGATAACAGTGGCTCCACTTGGGATAGTGTGCTCCTGTAGTACACTAAGAACTCGTAGGTCCAGTGCTTTGTCCATTTTATGAAAAACATAGATTTTCTTGACGAGCATTCCTTTCCAACTTCTTGGGCCTTCACCTCGGGCTTAAACTTGATGATCATTGTGAGAGAAAGAAATCTACCACTACTGAAAAAAATGCTCAGTCAACCTTGAGCTTATTTGCATTTTCCTACCTACCTACCCTATCAGCTGCAAGCTCCACTTGTAGCTCAAGCAACATGATATTTCCAATAAAGCCAATCAATTGTCCTCTCTGATATTGGAGGCTCTTGACTGCATTCAACCTCAAAATAACCATGGTAGTGAGATGACCAAATCAACCTATAATGTATATGATCTTCATAATGCAAATGAAATTGAAATACTGATGTGCAAAACTTTGCCATGTATTCATTTATAGGGTCAAAGAAAACATGGTTATTTTGATAATCATCATAACATTCTATCTCTTTAGACAACTGATCCTTAGCCACACAAAATTCCTTTGATGTGCTATCCAACTGCCTTTCTGCATGATTCCCATAGACAATGTAATTTTCCTCACTATTGTGATCATTCTTTGATGTAAGCTGCTGCAAGGAATCACAAAAATGAACAACCTTTTCTTCTGCCTGAGGATTATAAAAAATTTCTTCCAGTATTTCTTCTTGGTGTTTGCAATCAATTTCATATTCTTTATGATCAAAAGACTGACAAATCTGCTGCATCTTTTCATTCATATCAAAGGATGAAACATGGTTTTCACAAATAAACCCCTGCTGATCTTCATGCTGCGTTTCATGAGATGTTATACTTTCTTCTTGGTGTTGAAATGCATTGTTATGAAGAGCCTCTAAAATTTCTTCATCCATAAATTCATCATCATCATAACAATCCTCCAAATATTGAATAAAACTCGTAGAATGTTTACAACAATCTTTGACCAGCAATAAGGAGGGATGACACTCTTTATACATGTCATAGAACATATCATGGAAATCAGCAAGAGAATATAATGAACCATTTTCCAAACTTTTATACCAAGACCATGCTTTTCCTTCTAAAGTGGTCAAAAACATCCTCATGAGACAATCCTCAGGAAAGTGAACCTTAAGATTGCGTACATGCATATGAAACCTAACCAAATGAAGAGTAGCATTGTCTTTCTTTTCATCTTTGAATATCGGAAGATCCTCTAACCAATCAACCTTTGGCATAGGATTTGGAAAACCAGGGATATGAGACCGATTCATAGGAGCATACCTGGCATTCATTCTTGCAGTGGAATTCATCTTGAAACTTCATCAAGCTACTGATCTTCTAGCAGTTGAGTCACCTTCCAATTTCTTATTCGATGTGTGGAGTCGCCAAGGTAGTTTTGCAGCCTCAAATAGATGTCTGAGCTCCTGCTACCTTCAGAAGTTCAACCTCTTAATTTCGGGAATGAATAGACTTTAGGCTCCCGGCAGACGCACAAAAATGTTATCTCAAAATCAGATCCTGATAGGCTGTTTGTCAGGTTGACTCTAAGTAACTATTTCAACCTACTTTAGGCTGAGGCTTAGCCTCCTCAACCTGAGAGGGCTCTCTCTTGATGGATTAATGATTTTGATTAAAGATAAGATGGCTAACTCTTATATAACAACTGTGAAAAATATGAATGGTGGAAACACATTAAACAAAACTATCCATTGGGATTATGGAGTCAACAACACCTCAATATAACAATGAACTCAACCCTACATGGAAGTCAGGGCATTCAGCATTTAAACATTCAGAACATAAACTCATATGGGACCACACAGTTTATACATGTATACAGGAAGTCAGAGCACATTCATTGAATTCTGAGTGATTATACATCCATACCACTGTAAGAATTAAGGAAAGGACAACATCACATATTCTGAACATAAAAAATCCTTCATGAATCCTGAGAAGTAAAGTCAAGCATGTATTACTGAAAATGAGTCTTACATAGGCCAAATACAAGCTTTTCCATAAATTTTCCAACCCTGATTACATTGCTGTTTCAGCTATATATAGAGCTCTTATTCTAACTGATCGAGATTCCTCCTTAAACATTAAGGGAACTCGAAAACTACTTCTAATGACACCTATTAACCCTTTAACTAACTAATAAATACAACTGACTACTAATTGACAGCGCTAGAATCCTAAAACAATTAGGATTCTAATTCTACATCATGCTGAATGTAGCATTTATTACAATCAGGATTTATTCCCTGACAAGTGGTCTCTTTTAGTTTGGTTGTGGTAGGTGTTTGTAGCTGTTTGTTGGCCTTTAATGTCGTATCCTCTCCATTGCCCTGAAACATAGGAAATTACCACTGTTTTACCCGTCTTTGGTTTGCCTCAAATGTTCGAATCCAAAGAAACATGCCATTTATATTTGATTACCCAAAATAGAACAGATTGCCACGTCCTTGATGTGCTGGCCACCTTTGTCATGTGTAAAGGCAAAAACTCTTTCAAACCGTTTTGACATATCTTGAACTGTGGTAAGTGTGTTTACTTTATGACAAAAATTTAAAGCTGGATTCGATTCCATATTTTCTCCGCCTGTCTTTACATGGTTGAATGTTGATAGCTTCAGATGATGCCTTGTATATATTCCCCTTTCAAAATTTCCGCTTGTATCTCAAAACCGGTTGACTGATATCAGATTGTTTTAGCTTCAGCAGTTTCGTAGCGCGCTATGAAATTGCTGAGTTTTAGTCATCATCTTCAGCAGTTTCGTAGCGCTCTACGAAACTGCTATGTTATTCCAAAAGACACAGTTTCGACCAAAATTTTTCTATTTTGAGCCCTTTGCTATCTTGAAATGTCTCTTTTCATGTGCCTTGGAGCTTTTCAAACTGAATATATATATGGACCCCATTCTTTCCATATGCCTCCACATAACACCAATCATCTGTTGTGCCAACCATTAATGAGAGATTACACATAGGATTCTGGACAGCTGCAGCAACAAACCTATCTAGTGCCTAGTCAATTAAATGGGTTGCAATAATGCCTTCAGTTATCTGAGATTTCCTCAGAATACCATCTGGATCACATGTCACAAACCAACCAATCTGCCAACCAGGAACCATCCATTTCTTCGATATGCTCCCAAGAGTAATTACTGGTATAGTTGATGCAAAGAATCCCATTGGAATGAATGGCTTCTTACCAAAGACAATATGAGCATATACTTCATCTGAGATTATTAACAAACCTAACCTTTTAGCTGTCTCTGCAACCTTAGCCAAATGATCATGGGTAAAAGTGGTGCCACATGGGTTGCTTGGATTGATAACAACCATTGCCACTGTGTTGCTGTCTGCAATTGTATGAAGTTGATCTAGATTGATTTCCCAACCCCTTTCTGGAACTAAATCATGATGCCTTGCTTCCTTTTTCTTGCATTGCCAATATAATGGTAAGTGAAGATGACATGAGATATAAGCTTCTATTCTGGCTGAAAAATAGGGCTTGGGACAGAGCTCATAACTTCTCACAAAAAACATATTTGGAAAAACTGAAGGAGGCTTTTGTGAACCAATCCATGCTGAACAAAAACCTATCTTGGTTTTTTGAAAAACCTTCCCTACCACCCAGAATGTGTCTTTGAAAAACAGGTGTAAAACAGGAGATGAAAAACTGCACCTACAACAGTTTCGTAGCGCAACTTTGGTCATTAATTTCTCTCAGATCGTAATGTATTTGAGGAAACTGAAGGAGATTTTTCTAGTTCAGTCTGTTAGGAATAAAAACCTCTTTCCATTTCCCAAAATAGGCTTTCAGTTGCTTTAGAGACCTTCTGGAATTTGACTACCTTTTCATAATAAAACTTTGGAGTTCATAAATGTATTTTTTTTCTTTGCTTCTTTTTGAAACTTGCAACCCGTGCATACCAAGACATCTAATGACCTAATGATGAGGATTCTGATAAATATGACAGCTGGGTGAGATTTTCTATGGATCAGTACGAAATCACCTAGACCGTTGCGCTGCGAAAACACCTAAAACTGACTTATGCACTACGAAATCACCTAAAGAGCTTTGTAGCACATAATAACCTTTGAACAGAGCTGACACATGGAAATTGTGTGAATTATGAGACCAGTGGTGAATGAGAATGCATAGTGGACTCCTAAGACTCAGACTCTAAGGCAAACAAAAACTCAAACTTAGACTAGCACCGAATCTTTACCATCAAGCTAGTATGAGAAATTTGGCATTAAAATTCTTAAGTGATAACAGTATGATAGACCAACATTGTGATAACCATCAAGCTAATAACCCAACCTAGATAGTCACAGTGATGGAGTGAAAGTGTCATGTTCAAGAGCGACCTGCTACCATAAAGTGGTTTTCCCCTTTTTCCATTTTCCCCAATCATTGCTGACCAGTACCTCTTTATTTTTTTTAAGATTGAGGAAGATAACATATGCTTGTTGTATAATTTCACCCTTCAGGCAAATCCATCGCTATTTGATGTTTTAACGAGTCTAGCGAAAGTGAAACTCGGTCTTGTCTAGATGGACAAGTTTATCGCTATTTGATGTTTTTAACTAGTTTAACGACAAAGATAACTCAGTCCTTTTCATGTTTAGAGAGTTTGAAAAGGTACAAAAAGAAAACTCCACAAGTTATTTTTCATAAATTAATATCTCAAGTCTGAAAAAGCGTAAAATAATACAAGAGAGATATCATTTCCAATCCATTAACGAGCTGGAAAGGACAAGCACTCGACAATCTTTTCATGTTTAGAGAGTCTGAAAAGAGCTTAAAGAGAACTCCACTTTGAGGAATGAGTGGTGTCTATGATAGCAACTGGTTCTGGTGATGTTGGAACTTCTCAAAACATGTTGATTTATGTGAAGAGGCTGGCTAATAAGACCACTCATTGCAACTTTTCCTCAAAAATGGTAAAACAACCAAGTGAAAACATATGATCAGCCAAAGGGATGGTGGCGATGGGATAAAAACAACCAAGGCTCATTTGACAAAAGAGGCTGATAGAATGGTAATCACGAGGGTTAAAATGGAAATGGGCTCATTTTTAGACAAGCTTGAACCATAGGGAACTGTGCTTGGATTCAGTTTCATGTTTACACAAGCTTGAAACGAAAAACTATGCTTGGATTCAGTTTCATTTTTACACAAGATTAAAACTAAGAACTATGCTTGAATTCAATTTACATGCCCCCAACATGATGAAAGGGAGAATATCCTGAAACCAGATGGAATATGTTGCGGTGAAGCAGGACAGTTATTCAACACTTATTTGGCTTCATCCAGATAGGGACAAAAGTGAATGGGGTGATTCCCTTCACATAACCTACAGGGAAACTCAAATTTACCACTAGGTGCATGCCCCCCAAGCTTCATTGCATTCACCTAAATAGACTACTCATGGCTACTAGGTGGATTGAATGAAGGTTCATTTACGAGATCAAGTGAAAGACTCGACTTGGAACTTGGGACCTTGTTTCATTTTTTAATGAGCTTGACACAAGACAAGGAACTCTGCTCAGATTCTTTGTTTCATTTTTAATGAGGTTGATATAATACCAAGAACTGTCCTCATATTCCTTGTTTCATTTTTTAACGAGGTCGACACAAGACCAGGAACTATCCTCATACTCCTTGTTTCATTTTTTAACGAGGTCGACACAAGACCAGGAACTATCCTCATTCTCCTTGTTTCATTTTTTAACAAGCTTAACACAAGACAAGGAACTATGCTCCACGAGTCCTTGTTTCATTTTTTAACGAGCTTGACATAAGATAAGGAACTCTGCTCGTACTCCTTGGTTTAATTTTTTAATGAGGTTGACACAAGACCGGGAACTATCCTCATGGACCTGTTTCATTTTTTTAATGAGGTTGACACAGTAAAAAAACTATCCTCATATCCTTGGTTTCATTTTTAACGAGGTTGACACAAGACTAGGAACTATCCTCAAATTCCTCGATCACAAATTATAAGAGGTCATGAAGGAGAGATCTAGTTCCAATTCCCCTAGTACATGATGTACGACATCATTGAATTGATCATCAAATGATGTAGGTATGGAACGGGTTGCCACATAATTAACCCGTGGTGAGGATGTTACCATTGGTATAAATGGACCATTTAGGAAAGATGGTTGACTGGAAATCGTATTTTGACTGGGAAATGAAAGCTGGTCAACGTTGGTAATTCGGCCTTCATGCGGGAAACAAATCACTCGAAAGAGTGTTGAAACAATAGCTCCCATGTCATAAACATAGTCACGCCCTAGAAGTAAATTGTAATCTAAAGGGCCTGGGACTACCATCACATTTAGGTAAACAATTTTTCCTCCCAAAGTAATAGGTAACTGAGGGAGGATCCCTAATGGTTGACTGGTTCCTCTGTTAAAACCCAACAGATTCTGGGTAACAAGCACAAGCGGCAGTGAACCGAGCACTTTCCAAGAAGTTGAGGAAAGGATACTCACAGATGCACCTTCATCTATAATAGTGCCACATACAATCATATTACAAACCTGTACTATGATCTAGAAAGGCACATAAGAAGGAAGACAGAATCTTGTCAGTCGATTCCAATCGTAGGAAGTGGCCAGACTACTTGGAGGGGGTACCATAGAAATGGGAGAATTAACCCCTTGAATTACGAGAGAGGGAGGATTTTCCTCTTATCTTGATGGAATGGGAGGGCTGCCCCCAAGTTCATTAGAATCTGAAGAAACAAAAAGAACTTAAGTGGTATCATATTCACCCTCTTTGGGAGAGGTACAATTTACTGAAGGTGAAACCGGGTCAGCTGTTACCTCGACCTGTTGATTTGGCTTCGGTATAGACTCATAGGATTCACTTTCAGAGAGAGTGGGTTTGACCGACAGTTGATTTTGGTTAGTCAATTTATCAACTAGTGAAGGATTTAGGGAGAGTTTCTTGTAACTAGATGGAAATCACTGCGGTGAAGCATAACAGTTATCCAACATTTTTTGGCTTCGTCCAGATAGGGACAAAGGTGAACGGGGTGATTTCATTCACATAACCTATAGGGAAACTTAACTTTACCCTTTCTTCCATGAACTTTACTACCACTAGCTGATGGTGTGTCACCAACATGATCTCCAGAATTTGATGACACACAGGATGATGTGAACGAGAAGACCATTCTTCTAAGATTTGAGGAATATCATGACAATTTCGAAGAAGATGGTCTCCTGCACAAAGTTTGCATGGATATCGAACTTTGTGAGTCTTGATGGATGGTTTCTCATCAGATGTTGCATTCAAAGCAATGGTTGCTTGGTTACCCCTCTATTGAATTTACTTCTTCTTCTTCTTCTTCCCTTTCTTCTTCTTCTTAAGCACCTGGTTACTAGTACCAATACTTTCACCAGGTGAAGAGGAAGAAGGGGAGGAAGAAACAACTGAGGAAGAATGCAAAGGGTCGACTTTAGGATCAACTAGAGTTTGATTTTGTCCAGTTGGAGGAGTACTCGATTGCGGAGAAATTATGACATTTTGAACCAAGGAGGTTGAAGAAAACCATACTGGCAATCCAATGGTAAATCTTGGAAGGGACAATGTAGCCATATATAGAGCACCAATATTTCCAAAAGGAGGGAAAGGACTAGGATTCCTATCAAAAGGAATTCCTTGATCGATGGACTCAGGATTTGTTGCCATATGTTTCAACCTAAGATCAACTAAGGAGCGAGCGTGGAGGATGTTGTCCATGGTCAATTAATTTTATTTTAATCAAAGTAACATAACAAAACAAAACAAGGATAATCTAGGCAAAAGGTTTACCAAGCAACTATGAACTGCAGAATACCTCCCGGCGAACCGAGAAGTACAGGCAGGCAATCTCCCCGAATGTTTTGTTCGGTGTATCATAGTGTACAAGGTGGCCAACTCGGTTACCTAAGGATGGATAGAAACCTAGTGTTGTCCTCCCATATATACCCGAAAGTACGTGCAGGGCCAATTCGTATAAGCGTTGTCTAATGCAAAACCGCACAGTGAGAGCATTCCCATATACTTTACGTACTGTAACACCGCCCTATATACCTGAAGGCGTGAACGAGCTACGATATACTCACGTACGTGGAATGAGGTATCACACTCAGGATGTATTGTAGACAAGTTAGCGACAGCGGCTTTGTTTTACAACACCGGAACACGTCTCTAGCCTAGACCTCTAAATTTTTTTTGTTAAGTGACAATGCTCCATTAGGTAAATTCAGATAAATTTTAAGTTGATCTTCTTTAGAATTTTCCTTTCAAGGTTCACCATGTGATGTATGTTTGCAATTCCTAAAATGCAACTAATATGATAAGCATTCTTTCTATTCAATTTAACAATGAAAATCCTTAGCTAGTAGGGATAGAGCAATCAGATCTTTGACAAAGAGCAAAGAGCACATCTAATGCAATTTCCCTAGCTATTCCTTTAAAGCATTCACAAACTACAATATGAACGATGCAAGCTTTCCTTTTTGAAACCCTTAATTTTATGATGAACAAAAATAAATATGCACATACAATCAATCAATCTTTCATAAGAACGAAGACTTTTATGAGAGTTATAATTCGAAGGAAGAGAATACTTTATGACGCTTTCTTTCGAATGAAGATTAGTCAACTATATTCTAACTTGACTATAGACTGATAATGACAAAGAAAACATTAAAGAAACATTAATCAATCAAATCAAACTAGGGTTGGCAAAGGAGATAAAAATTTGTTCTCTGAGACATGACATTCATTGATCAATCAGCAAGCAAACAAACAGAGAAAAGTTGGCAAAAACACTTTCCAAAGGTGGGAATTTAACCTAAGGTTGATCAACGCAGGTCAAAGAGGGCCTCACTACGCTGCAGATCACTGTCTCTCACTCAAAGGTGCTCTGAAGAGCACTGTCCCCTGACCAAGCCTGCGCTGATTTCTGAGAGGCCACTCAAGAGTCATCTAACCTCAATTTTTGACCAAAATTCAATGTAAAAGGGCTGAAATACAGTCATTGAACACAAGTAAAGTCTACAAGAATGTCTTAGGAGGTGGATAAGCTACTAGGAAAGAGGATTCTTCTCCAACGGATTTGCAAATTTGTTTTGGAGAATTTAGCATCTACAGATAAATACTAATTCACTAGACAAGTAGCTATGCTTAGAACAACAGTTTAAAGTGTTTTAGACATTCCCTATAAGAAATAGATAAGAAGAGAGGATAAAAGGCCTACCCGTAGTTCCAATTTCCTCTCGTCTCCCTTGTATTGATTCTGTCGCTCCTTCCTATACTTAATCTGCTTGAAAATTACCCTGTCAACACAACAGAAGACGAAAATCGATCAAAGCATACAATCCATTGAATATAAATGAAAGGAAACAGAAGAAATTCATACATATAATCATTATGAAAGAAGACATCATATGGAAAAAAGTTCAAACACTTTATTAGATAGAATAAGGAATTACAACCATCAGTGTCTGATTCAAATTCATTCCTCTAGCTTGGATCCCATCCACATCACATCAAAAGCAAGACAAGCTTGTGGCATCACATCATTTGTTCCAAAGTCAAGTCTCATAGCAGCATTATCTCCTTGTAGTTCAACATAATCCAGCCCCTGATCACTTAGATGAGTGGTCAATTTATAGGAATATGAAGGAACTTTTGTCATTAATGGTGACATTGAATGGCCTTCCATACTTAGAATTAGTTCCATGGAGGAAGGGATGAGAGGATAGGATGATCCTTAACTCATTCCTCATCCATTTTCGAGCTCATAAGAGTCGATAAGACAGGGAAACTTCTAGATGACTCCAAAAGATAAGAATATTCCCCAAACCCTATTTGAATTTTTCTCATTCTCGCCTAGCGTAGGTGAAAGGAAGCCTAAGTTCTCTGCAAAGCTTCCTGGCAGTGGACTCAACTACTCTACAACGCACCTTCATAAGGGCTTACCTGTGCTGGTCCCTCTATAGGCAATTTCTGGATGTCTTCAAGTCATGAAACTGTATAGGAAGGAGGCATTCAAAGGGTTGACTTGTTTAGGGCATGAAACAACTAAATTTATGGTTTGATGAGCCCTAGAACACTAATCTGAATGTTGGGATTTGATGTGCCCAAATGGATCTGTAACAAATTTGAAGAGGATGGAGGGCTTGGAGTGGTGTGGTGACTTGGCCTTTGCAAAAATTTCTTCTTTTAATTGTTGTCCTTATTGCTTGAAATCATCACCGTTCATAATTTGACTTTTCAACATTGCATGAGTGAAGGAGTGAGCTGAAATTAACTATTTGAAGGCGACTGAGACTAATGACCCATCCTTAGCTTATAAAACCTCATCTCTCATGCATGGACAACAAATTTCTAACTATAATATGCTCAAGAGAAGAGGTCAAGAATATTGCATACTTGTACTTACCTGATGGTTGTTGGAGAGACATGCATGTTGCTGCTAAGTTGATGTTGTTGTGCTTCTCATGACTTAGGTACACCTTCTTGAGTGCATTTTTCTTTTTTGTTGATCCTATTTTGTTGACGGGTTGTCTTCTTGTTGATGTGCTGGTGATGGCTTCCTCTATTTCTGCTGAGATCTGGAGGAGTCTCATTATGCTTGTAGATATGCTTCTCCTCTTTCAATCATAGTATTGAAGGTTAGGCCTGGAGCCTGTTGTTACTTCCAAATAGGTTGTTGTAGCTGCATTTTTTTTTAATGTTTGTGTCCTTTCTCTATTGGAGGGCAAATAGGTATTGGAATGAGTGGAAGGTGTGGCCATAGATTGACATGGTCATGATGGGTGTTGGCTGAGATGTGGTGAAATCAATGTCCTTTTTTTCCTATCCCAAAACAGGTTTGCATCATAATTTTTCCATCGAACTCCCTTTTCCTGTATATTTTTTGAACTTCCTGTAGTACTACAGGAAACTCCTTCAGTAATTCAGGACAACCTCTTATAGGAGACTTGTTTTGTCCATATCTCCCAAACAGTAGAATGGATTAACCTGAATTTTTTTTATCATGTTACCATCATCATTATGCACCTCCCCATAAAAATAATTTGGTCAATGGATGCATGGATCTCGAGAAAAAACTAAAAATGGCTGAAGGTGATGGAGGTTGATTTCTTGGAAACTGTGCACTGGAATTTGCTGAAATTTCTTGGGCATGTTACCATCATCCATATGCATTTCCCCATGAAACATATTTTTAAATGGATGCATGGTTTTCAAGTTATGGAAAAAATAAATTTATGCTCTATGTATTTTTGTTTCCTGTAGTAAAACAAAGCCTTCGTGTAGTTTTTTAGGACGGCAAGCAAACTGAATGGGAAAATCTTGAGAATGATGGGTGGATGGTGGAAATAGATGAGGGTTATGGATTGGCATGGCCTTGGCCTTGTTGGATCATTTGAGCAAAGGAGGAGAAAGTCAAAATTTGATTTCTTTTGACTAGGCTTGACCTATATTTTCTTTCTTTGGTGGAAACTTGTTTTTGTTCCTTGTAGATGTTGGAGAGAACCTACATTCATCAAAGAGATACATGGAGCAAGGATTTTTTTTTTTTCATTTTTTTTTTCTTGGCCTACTAGCCACCTCAATGAGGTTTTCAACTAGTAGGTCTGCCTAGGCGCCTCAAAGGAGGTTTTCACCTAGGATATTTTCTTTTTTCTCTTTTTTTCTTTTTTCCCCAACCCATTGACCACCTTATGGAGGTTTTCAATCAATGAGCCAATATGAGGTGCCTCAAAGGAGGTTTTCACCTGAGATTTTATTTTTATTTTTTCTCTTATTTTTCATTTTTTTTTCTACCCTACCCTACTTGAAAAACAAAATCACTTTCAAGTATAAGAATACTTCCAATGGAGCCATTCGCACATCAAGATGATAGACAAAATAATGTGTAGGCTTGAAATGTATGCTTTGACATGTTCCTAGATTTCAGAGAGCAAATGATTTAACTTGAAAGGATCAAGCATAGTTGAAGAAGAGAGTGATGCTCCATCTTGTTGATTTTCTGGAACCAAACCTCAATATAACTTTGATGTCCTTGGTTTTCTTGCTTATCTGGATCATTCTTCATGTCTTGTTCTACCATGGCCTTCAAATCTTCCTCTTTTTGCAGATTTTTCTCTTGAATACATAGAGGATTTGATGGTGACCATGAGGGAGCTCTCTCGATCTCTGATTTTGATGTATGCTCTTCATCAAGTGAAGCCCATGATTTTGTGGTCTTCTCATTTGAATCTTCTTCTTTTGGATGTGGTCCTTTAATGATATGAAGATAATATCTTTTTTGCAATATTCTTCCTGAGCTATGGTGAATACCATTGATCTCAAGAGGAGATCTTTGGAAGTGTTGTACCTCAGCATTGTAAGTGGACTGAGCTACTTCAATGTGTGGGTTTGGAAATGGCAGTACAGGTAGTTGAGTGGGAGTGGATATTTGAGATGGATGTGGTTGGGGTTGTGGTTGTGGTGGATGTGAATGGTAGGAATAACATGGAGTTGGGTATGGAGGATATTGAGGAAAATATTGAGGATATTGTGGATGGCTCCCATAAGTTCCTTGCCAACCTTGATGCCAAAATTGGTTTTGGGGTTGAGATGGTCAATGTTGCCAAGGAAAGGGTATGTTCCAATTACTTTTAGATGGATGTGCATAAGCTTGAAATTTTGAATTAGGTTATTGCATCATACTAGGTTGAATAGGATGACATGGTCCTATTGGAGCTACATAACATAGTTGCATTGGAAATTGACTTGCTCCATTGTCGTCTTGGTAAAATTCCTTCAACCTTGGTAATGGTGGACAATGTTTATCATCATGTGATTCTGCATGGACAACACAAATATCAACATCTTCTTTCTCTTCATCTTGCATTCTTAACATTTCTACTTGTTTGGTTAGATTGCTAATAATTTCTATTTTAAAATCATCAAACAAATTTCCAAGTTTAGCTTGACTTACCGATCTTGATGCTGATTTACCTATTCTTTCCTTTCCTCTTGATATGTGTTTGCATGTTTCACAAATTTATTCAAATGATAATTGGTAAACATCACCTCTACTCATGAGATCAAAGAGATTAATCCATTCATCCCTAATTGTTCTAAGTAAGAGGTTTTTTAGTGTGTCAGGTCCTAAATGATGTAGTTTTGCCCTCTTCACATTATACATGAACCTCTCTATTAGATCCTCAAGGCTCTCATCTTCTCTTTGATTCATTCTAAAGATTTCTTCTTTAAGATCATGATATTTATATTCTTCTAGAAACATCTTTTGCATATCCTTCCATGATCTTATTGAATTAGTCCCTAAACTCATGAACCATTTAAGTTCTCTATCCTTTAATGTTAACAGAAACAACCTCAGTTTTTGAGTTTTTAATAAGTAACCATAAGATCTACAAACAATTTCAAATTCAAAGAGAAAGGTTTTTGGATCCTCTGACCTTAGACCACAAAATTTTGGAAGAAAAGATGGAGGGATGTTCTTTATGTGCAAACTACCATCAGTATCTTGAATGGGGAATCCGAGAGGATCTAACTCATTGTCATCATTTCCATCCATTTCTTCTACATCATTTGCCATCTTCTTCTTCTACCTGCAAAAGTGAATGGTGATGTGGCTCTTACTGCACCACGTGATCAAATGGGGGGATGGGTTGGCATTGGAGAAATTTTGTTTTTTTATTTATTTATGATTGAATGAAAACTATAATGCAATGCAATTTTCTACTTTTGAAATTAAATATGCCTAGTGCAAATATTTTTTTGTTTTTTCACAAAGTAAAAAGAAATGAATCAACTAGGGAAGAAAACAATGCATACTTTGACACCTCCCCGGCAACAGCGCCAAAAAGTGATGAGCCTCGGTATTGCTATTGAAAATAGAAACAAGAAATGATAAATATAGAAGTGCTAAATTTAGCACTGCTATAAATAACATTTCAGGATACCTTCCTATTTTAGTTAGTCCCTGAACTAAAATAGAGAATGTAAAATTCGAATTTGATCTTAGCAGTTATTTGTAAAATAATTAATTGATTTATCTTGAGTTAATTAGTTGTAGAAAATCAAACATGAAGTCTATGTGAAGACATGCAACAGTTTCTCCATTGACTGAGGAATTTATCCCTCAGTTAAAGAGATAAGGATGAGTTGTAATTTGAGTTGTAATTAGTTAGGTCAGTTAACTGAGTTAAGTCCAGTTAGATTAGTTCAAATAGTTTATTGAACTAATTGTGAGTTTAGTTAGTTAATGCATGCATGCATGTAACTGTTTCACTTCAGATAACTGAATATTCTCTCATAAATAACTCATGCATGTCAGTTCAATCCAAGACCTAGTTGAGATCAAATGGAGGGACAGTGTATTATCAGTTGCAGGAATATTCCATTGTGACTATCTCTTACATGCAGAAGGAATTCATTCCTTAGAGATTACACAGTTACTTCTTCAGTTTAGTGAGTGTGTGATGAGGCCAATTCACACAGGTGGCATCACTGGACCCCAAGGAAAACTGCACAAGGACATAGGAGGCTTGGAGGGCTGAGGGAATGCATATCTTGTGTCTATTCAGTCTGTGAGTTGTATTGTTTGATTGCAGAGAGAGAAGGATAGCTTGTGAGCTGATTCTTTTTGTAATCTGAACATATTTCCACTTGAATGATAATACAGAGATTAGGGTTTTAGGCTGAGGCTTTCCCCAGAGTATTATTTTGTGTTCATTTGTGATTGCTTTCTCATTCTCAGTTATATTTGTTATATTTTATCTTTCTCAAAATCGATTAAGCTTCCGCAAGTTTGTTGTAGAAGTAGACCTTGTATTTTGCTTTAGTATATTGCATAATCTGTTGACCTACAGTGAGAATTTCTACATGGTATCGGAGCAAAGATGATCAAAGGAGAGAACAGTATACAAGAAGGGAGAAGTTCGAAGTTTGAGGTTCCTGAATATAGAAATCGAGTTCTTATCACATCTCAATTTCACCAATGGCATTCAGGGGTTAAAGACTCCAGTATGCCCTTGATGGCAACTCGAATTATATAGCCTGGAAGGATCGCGTAGAAGCAGTATTAGAGGATAACAGTCTAAAGTAATTCATTGATTAAGAAGCCCCCAAGCCCGTAGCAGCTAATGCTACAGAATTGGCGAAATTGAAGAAATGTGTGGCTAGAGCAAGGAGAATCCTCCTGGAGGGAGTTCCAGACCACATTGTCTCGAGCCTCCATGGGAAGGAGACACCATTTTCGATGTGGAAAACATTGAAAGATCTATATCAGAACAACAACGATTAGAGGAAGTTGGCGCTGAAAGACAAGCTTCGGGAAATCAAGTGTGAAAATGGTGACACAATCTCTACATATCTAAACAAGCTCACCACCTGTAGGGATGATCTTGGAAGTGTAGGGATCATGAAATTCGATGATGACATGGTGAGTCTTGCGCTCCTCGGTCTTCCTAAGAGCTGGCATAACTACCAAGACTCGGTTAATGGAAGAGAAAAACTACCAGATTGGGAACGACTTTGGTCAGATCTGATGCAGGAGGAGATAAGAAGAAGCACTAGAGATGGATCCTCATCAAAGCAAGATGATGAGGAAAATCTAGCCTTAGCGAGTAAGGCAAGGAAGGGGAAAGGGAAGGCGTCCCATTCCAAATCTAGTTCTTCCCATAGTGGGAAGAAGTTTGACAAATCGAAAGTTTGATGCTTTCATTTTCATGAAGTGGGCCATTATGCTACGAATTGTCCATAGAAGAAATCCAAGAAGGGATCCTCGAAGGGATCTGATGGTAAGGCATTGGCCTCATAGTTTGAGTTGGGTTTCTCTCTTATCGCATGCATGGTTTCATCCATGGTGGGATACGTGTGGTATCTCGATAGTGGAGCTTCATTCCACATGTCAAGTGACAAGAATCTTTTTAGTACCTTGGAGGAGAAGGATCTCCATATGCGGATCCATATGGGCGATGATGGAAAACACCGTGTTTCAGGTGAAGGTACAGTTTTGTTTCAGAGGGAGCATGGAGCTCCTCTCACCCTGACTGATGTAAAGTATGTACCAGGTGTGAAGAAGAATATTGTGTCGGTTGCTATGCTAGAAGATAAAGGCTATGATGTAGTCTTTAGTAAAGGAAAGGTATTCCTGAGGAATATTGGCACTGAACAGACCAAACGAATTGGGATTTGAGTAATGAATCTCTACAAGTTAGAGGTAGACGACTGTGCTACATTGAGTTCCAAAGCTGAGATGGTGCAGAGCCAAGATGTTGGCAAGCTATGGCATAGAAGATTGGGCCACTTGCACCATGGATCCCTGAAGATCATGCAGTAGGTTTCTACCGGACTTCCCAAGGGAAAACTAGAGCAGGTGAATACATGCAAAGTTTGTACCTTGGGTAAGTATGTGAAATATTCCTTTCCATATCGAGACAGTAGAGCTGGAGCAATCATGGAGCGAGTTCACTCAAATGTTTGTGGACCTTTCTCTACAACCTCCACCACTAAACAAAGGTACTATGTTATTTTTATTGATGATTTTTCTCGTAGATGCTAGATCTACTTTATGCAAAAGAAGGATCAAACCTGCTTGAGGTTTTGTGATTTTAAAGCCTTGGCAGAGAAATAATATGGAAAGAAAATAAAATCCTTGCGTAGTGACAATGGTGAAGAGTATGTCTCCCAATAGTTTAAGGACTTCTGCACTGCAGAAGGAATTAAACGGGAGTTGACGGCAACCCATAACCCACAACAGAATGGGGTGGCCAAAAGGAAGAACAGATTGATTGTGGGAGCAGCTCGAGCGATGTTGCATGACCAAAGCCTACCACTGCATTTGTGGGCTGAGGCAAGCAATACAGCAGTATACTTGCAGAAAGAAGTTCGCACTGTATACTGGGAATGAAGACACCTATGGAGGCCTTTTCCGGGAAGCGACCAAATGTGAGTCACTTCCGAATCTTTGGATCACCAGTTTATTGTCATGTGACCAAAGATGCTCAGAAGAAGCTAGATCCAACAACTGAGTTGGGAATACTTGTGGGGTACAGGGATACACCCAACAACTATCGGGTGTACCTGCCTACCAGTCAGAGGATAGTGGTACAGAGGGATCTGAAGTTCGACGAGCAAAAATCCATGCGAGTATCACTTGAGAGGGAGCTAAAGTTGCATTCAGAGGAGGAACTTTTAGTTCCCAAGGAGGAGGAGCCTCATATTGATGCGAAGTAGCCGCATGTAGAGGATCCGGGAGTGGAGACATCCACTCATGCTGAGACTTCCAGAGATGGGCGGAAATGCTCAAGGGAAGCTGACAGGTTGATGCTAGATGCGCGGGAGAATGTGGGATAGCCATCTTCTCAACGCAAACAGAGGAGGTCGCCCAAGTGGTACACTGGTTACATGGCCCTGGTTAGGGAGTGTGTAGAGTCTAAGCCTTCTTCATTCGAGGAGGCAGTGCAGCAACTGATGAGCCCCAGAAATGCGTAATTATATGGGCTCTTTTGGCCTCCTAACTTAGCTTAATCCACCATTCTCATTAGTTTATTGCATGTTTTTTATTATATTTATGCTAATAGAGTGAATTCGGTTAGTCATTGTGCCATGAAGTCTAATGTGTGCTTTATGCAGATTTTTGGTCAATTTTGGTACAAAGTCAAAGGATTAATGAGCATTTGGCAGCCAATATTCAAGGGAAACAAGGGAGAGGATTTGTAGGAGGGTGTCCCCCTCATTTATTACTCCCTAACTCGAATCCTCCTTCAGGAAACTCGAAGCACAACAGCCACATTGATGCATCAAAGGGGCAGCCGAGCAAGTGAAGAAGAATTGTTGTCTATCTCTAGTCTTGGGAGCTGAGCCTCCTTGATTTTAGGAGAGCTGTTGGAGGCTCCAGTTGTATAAATAGGAGGGCTTAGGTGCTCAATATTTTAGTTGGTTTTTAGTCAAATTTTCGCACTTTTGTTGCAGTTCTTGCTCAACTCATTTTCGAGCTTACTCTTGTGACAATTTATGTAATGTGACTATTATTTTTGATAATGGAGATGAAATATTTTCTGAGCCAGCACTGATCTCTTTTAGAGGGCTGAAGCTCTTGGGTTAGGGCCCAACCCAAGCTGCCCAACACCTCTTGTTTTTTACTTATATGTTTTTTCTTCAGTTCATGAATTAATTTTTGTTAGATAGATTCATTTTCTCTTGGTTAGAATAGGTTGCTTTTGTTGGTTGACCTCTGGATCTCCATGCTTAAGCTGCCTTGTGAATATCTCTAGCACATGAGGGTGCTGATGAATCCTCACTGTGTTGATGGCTACACCCTGTCATTTTTATCTGATGGATGGAGATTTGTATATGTCTGATTCCAAATTTAAAAATTATGTGTATACAATTCCCTTATGCTGCAATCACTTTCAACAAACTAGAAGGGTTTTTTTTTTTTTTTAATGTTCCTTTCACTTGGAAAAATGTGGGGAAATGCAGAGCCTACCTTCTTAACACTGCTTGATGAAGCCAACCTCTGTTTTTACCTTTTAAAATTTCTCACTTCCAATCATGTAGGTGTTGGTTTGTATCCTATAGGATCTCAGGGAATCCTGTAGGTTTTCAGGACAATGACTCAATGTTTTGTCCATATCGCCCAAACGGTAGAATGGATTGACATGAAACTTTATGAGTATGTTTCCATCATCAATATGCACCTCCCCATAAAAAAATTGGTCAGTGGATGCATGAATCTTGAGAAAAACTAAAAATGACTGAAGGTGATGGAGGTTGATTTCTTGGAAAGTGTGCACTGGAATTTGCTGAAATTTCCTAGGCATGTTACCAGCATCCATATTCATCTCCCCATGAAACAACTTTTTAAATGGATGCACAGATATCGAGAAAATGCAAAAATGGTTTTAGGTGATGGAGGATGATTTCTTGAAAACTTTGCACTAGAATTTGCTGAAATTGCTTGAGCATGTTACCATCATCCATGTGCATCTACCCCTGCAACAACTTGGCAAATGGATGCATGGTTTTCAAGTTATGGCAAAAACAAATTAATACTCTATGTATTTTTGTATCCTGTAGTAAAACATATCATCTCGTAGTTTTTTAGGACAACAAGCAAATTGAATGGTAGAAGCTTGAGAATGATGGGTGGATGGTAGAAATTGATAAGGGTGATGGATTGGCATAGCCTTGGCCTTGTTGGAGCATTTGAGCAAAGGAGGAGAAAGTTAAAATTTGACTTCTTTTGACTAGGATTGACCAATTTTCCTTTTGGTAACAACTTGTTCTTGTTGCTTGCAGATGTTGGAGAGTACATGCATTCATCAAAGAGATGCATGGAGCAAAGGGTTTTTTGTTTTTTGTTTTGTTTTAGGCCTACTAGCCTTCAATGAGGTTTTCAACTAGTAGGTCTGCCTAGGCGCCTCAAAGGAGGTTTTCACCTAGGATCTTTTTTTTTTCCTCTTTTTTCTTTTTTCTTTTATTTTTTCCAACCCATTGACTGCCTCATGGAGGTTTTCAATCAATGAGCCAATATGAGGCACCTCCAAGGAGGGCTTCACCTGTTTTTTTTTTTTTTAATCACCCTACTCCACTTGAAAAACAAAATCATTTTCAAGTATAAGAATACTTCCAATGGAGCCATGTGCACATCAAGATGATATATAAAATGATGTGGAGGCTTGAAATGTACGCTTTGACATGTACCTGGATTTGAGTGATAAAATGCTTTGAATTTGAAAGGATCAAGCATAGTTTAAGAAGAGAGTGATGTTGCAACTTAGTGACTGTCTGGAACCAAACCTCAATATAACTTTCATGCCCTTGGGTTGATTTCTTATTTGGATCATTCTTCATGTCTTCTTCTACCATGACCTTCAAATCTTCCTCTTTTTGCTGATCGTTCTCTTGAATACATGGAGGATTTGATGGTAACTATGAGGGAGCTTTCTCAATCTCTAATTTTGATTTCTGTTCTTCATCAAGTGCAACCCATGATTCTTTGATCTTTTCTTTCGAATCTTCTTCTTCTGGATGTAGTCCTTCAATGATATCAAGAGAATTTTTTTTTTGCAATACTCTTTCTGAGCTATGGTAAATACCATTGAGCTTAAGAGGAGATGTTTGGAAGTGTTGTACCTCAGCATTGTAAGTGGCCTGAGCTACCTCAATGTGTGGGTTTGGAAGTGGTGGTACAGGTAGTTGAGTGGGAGTGTATATTTGAGATGGATGTGGATGGGGTTGCGGTTGTGGTGGAGGTGAATGGTAAGGATAACATGGAGTTTCGTATGGAGGGTATTGAGAAAAATATTGAGGATATTGTGGATGGCTCCCATAAGTTCCTTGCCAACCTTGTTGCCAAGATTGGTTTTGGGGTTGAGATGGACAATGTTGCCAAGGAAAAGGTGTGTTCCAATTACCTTTAGGTGGATATGTATAACCTTGAAATTGGGAATTAGGCTCTTGTATCATATCAGCTTGAATAGGCTGCCATGCTCCTCTTGGAGCTACATAACATTGTTGCATTGGCAATTGACTTGCTCCATTGTCCTCTTGGTAAACTTCCTTCAACCTTGGTAATGATGGAAAATGTTTAACATCATGTGATTCTGCATGGACAACACAAACTTCTTTTTCCTCAGCTTGCATTCTTAACAGTTCTACGTGTTTGGTTAGATTGCTAAGAATTTCTATTTTAAAATCATCAAACAAATTTCTAAGTTTAGCTTGACTTATCGACCTTGATGCTGATTTACCTACTCTTGCCTTTCCTCTTGATATGTGCTTTCATGTTTCACAAATTTCTTCAAATGATAATTGGTATACATCACCTCTGCTCACGAGATCAAGGAGATCAATCCACTCATCCCTAATTGTTCTAAGTAAGAAGGTTTTTAATGTGTCAGATCCTAAATGATGTAGTTTTCCCCTCTTAACATTGTACATGAACCTCTCTATTAGATCCTCAAGGCTCTCATCTTCTCTTTGATTCATTCTAAATATTTCTTCTTTAAGATCATGATCTTTATATTTTTCTATAAATATATTTTGCATATCATTCCATGATCTTATTGAATTAGTCCCTAAACTCATGAACCATTTAAGAGCTATATCCTTCAAAGTTGCTGGAAACAATCTCAGTTTTTGAGTTTTTAATAAGTAACCATAAGATCTACAAACAATCTCAAATTCAAAGAGAAAGGTTTCTGGATCCTCTGACCTTAGAACATGAAATTTTGGAAGAAAAGATGGAGGGATCTTCTTCATGTGCACACTACCATCAGTATCTTGAATGGGAAATCCGAGAGGATCTTCATCATTATCATCATCTCCATCCGTTTCTTTTACATTCTTTGATATCTTCTTCTTCTACCTGCAAAAGTGAATGTTGATGTGGCTCTTACTGCACCACGCGATCAAATGGGGGGGTGGGTTGGTGTTGGAGATTTTTTTGTTTTTATGATTGAATGAAAACACTAATGCAATGCACTTTTCTATTTTTGAAATGAAATATGTCTAGTGCAATTATGTTTTTTTGTTGCAAAAAGTAAAAAGAAATGAATCAACTAGGGAAGGGAACAATGCATACTTTGACACCTCCCTCACAATGACGCCAAAAAGTGACGAGCCTCGGTATTGCAACAAGAATGTTGCAACTCCCAAGGCTACTGATTTTAATTATCAACATGGGGTTCATACAAACTTAAGAGGTATCAACATGTAATGTCCCCGGAAAAGCTGTAAATATTTTATTTACCACTGTAAGAAAACAAACTGGATAATATTGTTATTTTCTGTTTGGATTAATAGTATTGTTAATTTCTAAAGTTAGGAAATGATTAAGTAATATCAGATTTTGTAACTTCTCATTAAGAATTTGGAAAGAGGTGGTTGCCAATAAAAAGAAAACCCTAATTTCCTCCCCTAACTGAAAACACCCCAAGGAAAAGGGGGTGAGGGGAGGAAAAACTGTGCTGAAAGGTCAGACGGTAAAGGAAAAGAATGCTAAGTCTGGTGAGAACCAGATAGCATTAGCACTAAGTGTGAAACTTGCTAAAGATAGTAGTCTCGCAAGTAGGCTTGGGGGGAGATTTGGTCTTGAAGACGAATCTCATGGATGGGAGGAAGACAAGCAGAGAATAAAAGGTGACTGTGATCGTTGGGATCCACTGCACAGGAAATACATGTAAGTAGAACTTACGACAACATCATTGTAACAGATACTGTTGTGTAGATTAACTGTGAATGTTGTAGAGGGAGCGAGCTCCCAAACCTATAAATTAACTGGAATTTCATTATTAGTAGGGTTTATAAGGGTTAATATTTCTATGAAAATGGATACCTCTATGCCGAAAAACATTACCATAGGAACATGATAAAATTATCTGAACAACACAAATTAACCTTCCACTGTGAGCCAAACCACGGTAGAGAAGGACTAATCGGCCAGAATAGGCTAGTTGTGTTCGATTGACACTAACTAAGTATTAGTGTCTACGCAGGCGGTTAAACATCGTTAACAGAATAGTGTGGAGGTATGTTCCAAACTAGTAGAAAACCATAAGGAATTCTGTGCAAAATAGTTACATATATAAACTTAACTTAAGAATCCCGTGTAATATAGAGCATGTATAAATTTAACTTAAGAATATTCTGTGTAAATGAGAACCTATTTAATTTAGGAACACATGCAATTCGGGCCCTGTGTGAACCCAGAACCAAGTTAACTAGTACCGGAGGAAATTACCTAGGTAGCTAATATTGCAAAAAGAGAGAAACATTCTCACATGTGTGAAGTGGTCAACAAAGCTCGAACCAGAAACAAGGAATCGAATTACCGAGAACTATAATAGGGCCTACTCTTATAACCACAAAGGTGGCGTTATTACAGGCAGAGACTGCAAATCCGGTTGTAGATCCATTCAGAAAAACCCTTTCACAGGAAACAAAACCATAATAACAACAAAAAAATAACGATGTTGCACTCACACCTAGATTCTGGTGGTTTCAAGAATCATGGCCAAGGTGGAGAAGACCTGTTATTTTATTCATTTCCATAAAAGAAAGAAAAACAATACAACTGAACCCAAACTTAAGCTTAGAACTGCCACAACAGAATTTGACATGAATATTTAAAATGATGATCAAACACACTCAGAACAATCTACTTCCATGAAAAACTGTACAAACAATCTGGGAAATAGTATTACTATTAGCACAACTAGAAATAGCATCTATGCACTCAGAAGAAAACAATTACCATGAAAAATATTCAGGCAAACCGGAAATAGCAGTGCCATTAACATAACTAGAAGATCACATGTAGATATTTGCCATGAGGAGAAAAACAAATATGTAGTCATATTACAAGAAAATAAAATTTGCAGAGATTCCATCATCATAAAAACTTGAACGACTCCTGACCTTTACAAATGAACAGGTCATGACTAACGTCAAGAGTTGAACCAATCTTCAGTATAAACTCTGATAAAGGGACGTAGCCTTTTTTCACCTTAGACTGACATAAATTAAAAATGTTTACAACTTTATCAAAAGTGAAAAACCTCCACCAGGCAACAAGAAAGCTGGCGAGTAGCCCAACAAGGAAATCCCATTTAGTTCTAGGTCATAAGCCAGAACTCATCCCCTGGTATGATAGAAACCAAAACTGCAACTTGAACTCAAGAAACTTTCTCTTCACGGTCATAAATCCTAGCAAGGATGCCAAGGAGATTACTTGGAACCTTTCGAGTGCCCAAGCCAGGTAAGGAATCTTCCACACCTTCATTATAGCTTGTGACTCGTGGAATCACCTCTTCCAAACCTGCAGAGGGTTGCGAGTTAAATTGTGATGGAAATTTGGTCTAGAAACAAATAAAAACATAGTGAAAAACAAAGGAGTAACTCTCTTTCACCTGGTAATTGAATGGGTATCACAAATTCCATGGGCGCGAAACCGCTTGGCCGCTTCTGTGACATGCTGTCTGCACCATGTTCAAATTTTGTAGGTCGAGCAACCCGCAAGAGGAGAAGGAGAGCCGAGCATGGCGCCATGGTGAGAGGAAGCGAATGAAACGCATAACCCAACAAGAGAGTGTGGAAATCCATCTGGAATGCCTCTAGCCGTGCAATTGTAAACCCATAACCATCATCGTCGATGCAATGAAGGATCCCGAGAAGTCCTGACGCGGCTACAATGCCAATTAAATCGACATAGCAGAAGAATTAATTTCCAAATGACTGGTGGGTGACAAGCTCGATGCGCAAGCTCAGGTGTCCCTTTTTGGTGTGAACGACAACTTAATGAGACTGTTAGTGGACTAACAAAGTAAATTTAATGCCAACTTAGCAGTACAGCTGAATTCAATGGTCCATAATATATAAACGAATTCCATGAAAAAAATTATTACCAAGATAAGGTAAAATTATATGTTTGACATAGTCATGTAATATTAACGTTAATCTTTAAATTTTTTTTTTTTGTATTGATATTTTTTTAACGCTTTTGAAATGGAGATATGACATGATGGTGGAGATGCGAGGTAAATTGTGATAGAAAACTGGTCTGGAAACAAATAAAAACATAGCGAAAAACAAAGGAGTAACTCTCTTTCACCTGGTAATTGAATGGGTATCACAAATTCCATGGGCAAGAAACCCCTCGGTCGCTTCTGTGACATGCCGTCCGCACCATGTTCAAAGTCTGTAGGTCGAGCAACCTGCAAGAGGAGAAGGAGAGCCGAGCATGGCGCCATGGTGAGAGGAAGCAAATGAAATGCATAACCCAACAAGAGAGTCTGAAAATCCATTTGGAACGCCTCCAGCCATGCGATTGTAAACCCATTACCATCATCGTTGATGCGACAAAGGATCTCGAGAAGTCCTGACGTGGCTTCAATGACAATTAAATTGACATAGCAGAAGAATTAATTTCCAAATGATCGGTGGGTGATAAGCTCGATGCGCGAGCTGAGGTGTCCCATTTTGGTGTGAACGATAGCTTAATGAGAATGTTAGTGGACTGGTAGAGTACATTTAACGCCAACTTAGTAGTACAGCTGAATTCAATGATCCATAATATATAAACAAATTCCATGAATAAAATTATTACCAGGAGAAGGTAAAATTATATGTTTGACATAGTCGTGTAATATTAATGTTAATCTTTAAATTTTTTTTTTTTGTATTGATATTTTTTTAATGCTTATGAAATGGAGATATGACATGGGGTATCAGAGCCAAGGTTACAAAACTGTGACTTGTGGCAAATGAACTGTAAATTAGTTACTGTTTTCTTTCAGAATTGTAATTGTTGTTGATTTATTAACTTGTTAAGTATAGAGGAACAAGACAACAACATTTTATAAAAGAACAGACAGTGTGCCACATAGGAATATGGCTGGCCGAGGGCCTGCAATATTCCATGAAAATAACCCTGAAATATGGGTGCAGTTAGGAGAGGAGACTCGCAACACAACTCTTGCAATATTGGAAACAGTTCAAGAATTAAAGAGTGAGATGGCCCGCCTACGGGAGGACAATGCAAGATTAACCCTGGAATAGGAAAAAATTATGAAAAGCCTGTCTGATAAGCAGAATCAACGCTAGACCATTCCCAAACCTGAACAGGAACGAATGTTTGAAGAACAGGATTATCATACGGAGCATGAAGGAATAGTGGGGGGGCGGGGGAAGAGAATTGAGAGGAGAAGTCAGATAATGCCTTTGAGCACCCAACATCAAAAAGGCAGCAGATATAATTGCAAGGGGAGTTTCGGAAGATAAAACTGCCACACTTCGATGGAGAGTTGGAAGAAGCAGTTGAAGCTTGGCTTATTAACATGAACAAATACTTCCAATTATATGAGTACGATCATAATCTAAAAGCCCGGTTGGCTATCTTCCAACTGCAAGGGAAGGCCATTTTATGGTGGGAGGAGGTCAAGATTGTACGAGGGGTGAGTGAACAAAGTATAACTTGGGAGAAGTTCCAAAAATATTTTAGGGATAGATATTTGATGAAACGATTTTACAATGAGAAAGCAAAGGAATTTCATGACCTACGGCTTGGACAACAAACCATGGATGAGTTTATCACCCGATTTACCTCCTTGCTCCGATATGTACCCTACATACGTGAGGAAAAGGCTAAGGTACAACGGTTCGTCAGCAGTTTACCCGTGGAAATGATGGAGATAATTGAGTTCGATAATCCAAAAATGATGGACGAGGTTATACGAAAGGCCAGGATATGCTACCAACAAAGCAAGCAGAAGGGTAAAATTTTGGGCAGGAAGTGGGTTGACAAGAAAGGTAATAAGATTGCAATGGGAAATGAGGGAAATCGGCGCAGTGCTAGCAAAGGGTTTCCCAAGGGGCAAAACAACAGAAATCTGCATAAAAAACAGTTCAGAATTAAGCCACCATCTGAATTGAGAATCAGCGAGCAAACTGTAGACTCGATAACGAGGGAACAATGAGACCCCCAGTAAAATGTTCGGGATGTGGGGGGCCCCATTATGTCAAAAATTGTCCTCATCATAAAGGCACTGGACAGGTTGCACAAATTCATGAAGCATCAACAATAGGCGATGTAGCCCAGAGCATTTCGAAAATTAATGTTGTTCTCGAAGACCATTAGTTAGAATACCAGTCGACTATGGTGGAGTTTGAAGGTAAGATTTTTAATCATATCGTGTCTGTTTTAATTGATCCTGGAGCTACATTAAGTTATGTTAGTCCTAAGGTTGTGGAATAGTGTAAATTATAGTCTGTCAAGTTTAAAAACCCTAGCTAGTACAGCTGGCAACAGGGACAAAGAGACGAGCGTTGGCCAAGGTTAATAATTGCCCTCTGGAAATAGCAGGTTAGCCTTTAATGGAAGATCTAAACATACTTCCTCTTGGATCATATGACGTGTTGATAGGCATGGATTGGCTGGAAAAATGCTAGTCCATTATAAATTGTAAAATGAAAGCTATCTACTACAAGAATGAGTTGGGAGAAGGGCGGTAGATGCAAGGCATTCGAGGCCCGTATAGGTTCGGCTGATAACCGCCTCTCAACTAGCAAAGTGTATCAGGAAAGGGTGTCTGATTTATGCTATTCAGGTTGGTTATGCCAACTCAAAAGATAAGACAGCCACCTTGGAAAGTATTTCAGTTGTGCAAGAATTTGCAGATTTATTCCCGGAAGAGATACTAGGACTACCACCCAAAAGGGACATAGATTTTACTATTGAATTGATACTAGGGGTAGCTCCAGTGTCCCAAGCCCCTTATCGTATGAGCACACTAGAACTCACAGAACAGAAAATGCAATTGCAGGAATTGTTGGACAAAAATTACATCTGCCCCAGTGTGTTGCCTTGGGCAGCCCCCGTGTTGTTCGTCAAAAATAAGGATGGAACCCTTTGAATGTGCATGGACTACCGTCAACCGAATAAGTTAAAAATTAAGAATAAGTACCCATTGCCCCGCATTGATGAACTATTTGACCAAGTGAAAGGGGAAACCGTATTTTAAAAAATTGACTTACGATCAGGATATCACCAGATCAGGATCATAGAGGAGGATATAGCCAAGACTGCTTTTAGGACCCGCTATGGACACGATGAGTTTGTGGTATTACCCTTTGGGCTAAAAAATGCTCCTGCGACCCTTATGTGTTTAAAGAATAACATATTTCATCAGTATTTAGATAAAGTTGTATTAATATTTATTGATGATATACTAATATATTCTCGGAATATTGAGGAGCATAAGGAACACCTCAGACTGGTGATGCAAACCCTCTGGAACATCAATTATACACCAAGTACAACAAGTGTGACTTCTTTAAGGAACATATTTAGTACTTAGGACATATTATCAATAAGGATGGAATCGCAGTGGACCCTGAGAAGATAAAGACCATAATGGAATGGTCGATACCGAAGGACATAGCGGATATAAGATCTTTTATGGGATTAGTAGGTTCTTATAAACGGTTCGTTGAAGGATTCTCTAGAGTGGCCTATCCTATCACCTCCTTACAAAAGAAAGGGAAAACTTTTAAATGGACCATAGAATGCCAAAAAAGTTTTGAACAGCTCAAGCATCTGCTCACCACAATGCCTATATTAAGCATAGCAGATCCAGGTAAGGATTACGTGGTGTGCACAGATGCAAGTAAGGAAGGGGTAGGAGGGGTTCTGATGCAAGAAGGTAAGGTAATCACCTATGAGTCTAGAAAATTAAAGGAACATGAGCATAAATATTCCGCTTACGATCTGGAGTTGGCAACTGTTATTCACGCCTTAAAGATGTGGCGCCACTACTTGATGGGTAAAAAATTTCTTTTAATGACGGACCATCACAACTTGACTAGTTATTTCAGTCAACCTACCTTAAATGCTAGGCAGGCATGGTGGGTGGATTTCCTAAGTGGTTTTGACTTCGAAATTAAGCATCTAAAAGGGAAAGAGAACTGGGTAGCAGACGCTTTAAGTCAGAAGGTGCATTATCTCTATGAAATTTCTTGCAGCGAGGGGCGTACTACCTTCGATGAAATGATTAAAAAGGCAACAGAACAAGATTCAAAATATCAGCAAATACGACAACAAGTTCAGAATCCAACTAGCAAAGAAAATCAACAAGGTTACACTATGAACATTACTAGCCTGCTGAATTATAAAAAGGCTATATGTGCCCAACCAAAATGAAATTAAACGTTTGATTTTAGATGAATTTCATAGAAGTCCTTATGCTGGACACCTTGGATATCAAAAGTTGATTACCGCACTCCGGAAGGAGTATTATTGGCCAGACATGAAAAAAGATGTAGCAGAATACTTGTCACGTTTCCTAGAATGCCAGCAAGTTAAAGCAGAACATCAGCACCCTGCTGGGTTGCTACATCCACTACCAATTCCGGAGTGGAAATGGGAAACCATTTCTATGGATTTCATAACAGGATTACCCAAGTTGAAAATAAACAACGATTGCATCATGGTGGTGGTGGACAAATTAAGCAAATCAACTCATTTTATACTGGTACAATCCACTTACAAGGCAGTGCATATTGCCCATATTTTTATGCAAAATATTTTCAGACTGCATGGGTTACCAAAAACTATAATTTCTGACCGTGATGTGAAATTTACCTCAGTCTTCTGGAAAACTCTGTTTGAGGGGTTAGGGACTCAGTTAAAATTTAGTACTGCCTATCATCCCCAAACAGACGGACAAACTGAAGAGGTAAATCAAGTGGTAGAAGATATGCTAAGGGCATACGTAATGCAACAACCATCTAGGTGGGAGGACTATCTGTACTTGGTTGAATTTGCGTATAACAACAGTTATCATACTTCCTTGCAGATGAGTCCGTTTGAAGTTTTGTATGGACGGAAATGCCGCACACCCTCCAACTGGGGGGGGGACCAGAGGACAAATTAATGTTGGGGCCCAAAATGTTAAAAGAGATGGAGGAAATGGTCAAGAAGGTACGATCCAATTTGAAGGCAGCCCAAGATAGGCAAAAAAGTTTCGCCGATAAGAAGAGGAATTTTAAAGAGTATCAAGTAGGGGATCATGTGTATGTAAGGATTCGAGCAAAAAGGAGTACGTTACAATGGAGTGGGTGCACCAAGCTGGCACCTCAGTTTTGTGGACCATTTCAAATCTTGGCAAGAGTTGGGCCAGTGGCATACCAGTTCACCCTACCAAGCCATATCCGGGTCCACAATGTCTTCCATGTGTCTGTAATAAAAAAATATTATGATACCAAGCACATAGTCAGTTGGCAGGATGTACAGGCAAAGAAGAATTTTAAGTAGGCCATTTAATTGAGATGTTAAAGGCAAAACTGATTTTAACTTTGTTGTTTTAGGTCGAACTGGAAGGATAATTCTTGGTCGAGCCGCTGAGTATACTCGAACGGAGAGAAGTAATGTTGCGAAAACGTGCCATCACCCAAGTTGAAGTGCAATGGAAACACTTTGGGCCGGATGAGGCCACCTAGGAGGATGAATAGCTCATGAAAAAAGCTTATCCAAAGTTGTTAGAGGTTGGGAAACATCGGGACGATGTTTGATTTCAGGGGGGGAAGATGTAATGTCCTCGGAAAAGCTGTAAATATTTTATTTACCACTGTAAGAAAACAAACTGGATAATATTGTTGTTTTTTGTTTGGATTAATAATATTGTTAATTTCTGAAGTTAGGAAATGATTGAGTAATATCAGATTTTGTAACTTCTCATTAAGAAGTCGGAAAGAGGTGGTTGTTGGTAAAAAGAAAAACCTAACTGCCTCCTCTAACTGAAAACACCCCCAAGGAAAAGGGGGTGAGTGGAGGAAAAACTGTGCTGAAAGGTTAGACGGTAAAGGAAAAGAATGCTAAATCTGGTGAGGACCAAATAGCATTGGCACTAAGTGCAAAACTTGTTGAAGACAGTAGTCTCATAAGCAGTCTTGGAGGGAGATTTAGTCTCGAAGACAAATCTCATGGACGGGAGGAAGACAAGTAGAGAATAAAAGGTGATTTTGCTCGTTGGGATCCACTGCACAGGAAATATAGGTAAGTAGAACTTACGACAACATCACTATAATAGATGCTATTGTGTAGATTAACTGTGAATGTTGTAGAGGGAGCGAGCTCCCAAACCTATAAACTAACTGGAATTTCATTATTAGTAGGGTTTATAAGGGTTAATATTTCTATGAAAATGGATACCTCTATACCGAAAAACATTACCATAGGAACATGATAAAATTATCTGAAAAACACAAATTAACCTTCCATTGTGAGCCAAAGCACGGTAGAGAAGGACTAATCGGCCAGAATAGGCTAGTTGTGTCCAGTTGACACTAACTAAGTATCAGTGTCTACGCATGCAGTTAAACATCATTAACAAAATAGTGTGGAGGTATGTTCCAAACTAGTAGAAAACCATAAGGAATTCTGTGCAAAATAGTTACATATATAAACTTAACTTAAGAATCCTGTGTAATATAGAGCATGCATAAATTTAACTTAAGAATATTCTGTGTAAATGAGAACCTATTTAATTTAGGAACCCATGCAATTCGGGCCCTGTGTGAACCCAGAACCAAGTTAACTAGTACCGGAGGAAATTACCTAGGTAGCTAATACTGCAAAAAGAGAGAAGCATTCTCACATGTGTGAAGTGGTCAACAAAGCTCGAACCAGAAACAAGGAATTGAATTAATGAGAACTATAATAGGGCCTACTCTTATAACCACAAAGGTGGTGTTATTACAGGCAGAGACATCAAATCCGGTTGTAGATCCATTCAGAAAAACCCTTTCACAGGAAACAAAACCATAATAACAACAAAAAAATAACGGTGTTGCACTCGCGCCTAGATTCTGGTTGTTTCAAGAATCATGGCCAAGGTGGAGAAGACCTGTTATTTTATTCATTTCCATAAAAGAAAGAAAAACAATCCAATTGAACCCAAACTTAAGCTTAGAACTGCCACAACGAAATTTGACATGAATATTTAAAATGATGATCAAACACACTCGGAACAATCTACTTCCATGAAAAACTGTACAGACAATCTGGGAAATAGTAGTACTGTTAGAACAACTAGAAATAGCATCTATGCACTCAGAAGAAAACAATTACCATGAAAACTGTTTAGGCAAACCGGAAATAGCAGTGCCATTAACATAACTGGAAGAGCACATGTAGATATTTTCCATGAGGAGAAAAATGAATATGTAGTCATATTACAAGAAAATAAAATTTTCAGAGGTTCTGGCATCATAAAAACTTGAACGACTCCTGACCTTTACAAACGAACAGGTCATGACTGAAGTCAAGAGTTGAACCAATCTTCAGTACAGAATCTGATAGAGGGTCGTAGCCTTCGTTCACCTTAGACTGACATAAATTAAAAATGTTTACAACTTTATCAAAAGAGAAGAACCTCCACCAGGCAACAAGAAAGTTGGTGAGTAGCCCAATAAGGAAATCCCATTTAGTTCCAGGTCAGAAGCCATAACTCATCCCCTGGTATGATAGAAACCAAAACCGCAACTTGAACCCGAGAAACTTTGTCCTCACGGTCATAAATACAAGCAGGGATGCCAAGGAGCTTACCCGGAACCTTTCTAGCACCCAAGCTAGGTAAGGAATCTTTCACAACTTCATTATAGCTTGTGACCCGCGGAATCACATCTTACAAACCTACAGAGGGTTGCGAGTTAAATTGTGATATAAAATCGGTCTGGAAACAAATAAAAACATAGCGAAAAACAAAGGAGTAACTCTCTTTCACCTGGTAATTGAATGGGTATCACAAATTCCATGGGCAAGAAACCCCTTGGCCGCTTCTGTGACATGCCGTCTGCACCATGTTCAAAGTGTGTAGGTTGAGCAACCCGCAAGAGGAGAAGGAGAGCCGAGCATGGTGCCATGGTGAGAGGAAGCAAATGAAACGCATAACCCAACAAGAGAGTTTGAAAAGCCATCTGGAATGCCTCTAGTCGTGCGATTGTAAACCCATAACCACCACCGTCGATGCGATGAAGGATCCTGAGAAGTCCTGACGCGACTACAATGCCAATTAAATCGACATGGCAGAAGTATTAATTGCCAAATGACCGGTGGATGATAAGCTTGATGTGCAAGCTGAGGTGCCTTGTTTTGGTGTGAACGGCAACTTAATGAGACTGTTAGTGGACTGATAGAGTACATTTAACGCCAACTTAGAAGTACATCTGAATTCAATGATCCATAATATATAAACAAATTCCGTGAATAAAATTATTACCAGGATAAAGTAAAATTATATGTTTGACATAGTCGTGTAATATTAACGTTAAGCTTTTAAATTGTTTTTGTATTGATATTTTTTTAACGCTTATGAAATGGAGATATGACACAACACTATATGTGTAGCATACCATATGTTCTTCCTTTGCTGTCATGATGTAATGGAGTGCATGTACTAAAGTCAAATCCTAAACTAATTGCAGAAAATGAAATGTTCAAAATGGAACCTTAACCTATTGAAAGAAAGAAAGTACAAGGAAAGAGACTGAAATCAAATGCTAAAACAAACCATTTTTTAACCAACTGCTAAGAGGCTTTGCTTCAAAAGAATGTTAAGTTAACATGTATGCAATCCTACTGTTCTAAGCATGCAGATTCAAACCATCAAACCTTCTACTGTTGTGCATGTAAATGAATAAAATAAATCTGTTTTTGTTTTTGTCTTTTTTCATGTGAGAGTGTGAAAGCTAATCTCTTTTGGTGATGTGGCAGGTGGCTTGGAGATGTTGGTGAATGGTCAGAAGGCTTGGGAGACATGTAGGGACCCTTTTCTAGCTTCGTAGAGGCTTTTTCTTCAATTCGGCCTCAAAACAAGGTTTCCTACAGGATGTACAAATTTACTATAATTCATCGAATGTCCAAGAAAATCAAACCCAAATTGGATGGGACAATTTTTTTTATTGACTAGGATGTCTTAGGTCTGGATTCCAAGTGGAATCACTCCAAAAGAGCTCTGTTAACCCATGCTAAAAAATAGAAAAACATTACTAGTCGAAAATCTAGAAATTCGAGAACTAGTGAGTTGGTAAATCTAAAAAATGCCTAACCCAATCAAGTGCAAATGCAGCATGGTATTTTTTGGAACTAGAATGTTTTTTGGATATAATGCAAGTGGAATCAACTTGATTGAAGCTCGTTCGAATGCTCTAAAAAATAGCAGAAATTTATCATTCTTTGCTAAAAAGGAGGTCCAACAATCTATATTTTGGAATAAGAAGACTAATCCAAGCAGCTCAATGATTACTATGAACTTCCAAAGCTCTTCCAAAGATGAAATAATGCTTGTGATCCTGCAAAAGAACTTACATTAACCATTTAACTCAATCCTACAACAATAAATCATTAATACTAAATGCAGAAGTAGAAAGAAATAAAAACTAGAGATGCATGTGAATAAGAAGTGAAAAGAAGGAACAAAAATGATGCAAAAGGGCTTTGAGGCTCCTGGGATGGCCAAGCCTAAGCAAAATCAGAGACCTATGGAGGAGAACAAGATTTAGAAGCTGAATATGACACCAATCTTCATTATTTTCATCAATACAGTGACATCCCTGCAAGAAAATATAATGGAGTTGCAAAAATATGAGTTCTCTCCACAAGAACACTACTGAAAATATATCCCTAGAGGAAAATTTGACTTGGTACTTATACAAAATGATTAGGAATCAGTCCCCATGAATGGAGGAAGCTTTCCCCACCAAAATCCCTTGATTAGTGGATCTCGTCCCTTAATTAGTGGAACACATTCCTAGATTTTCTCAATCATTGGAGTTCCACAATCTGTGTCATAATTCCATAATATCTTGTTGATTTATTATTTATTATTGATCCTCCTTTAGTAGGGAACAAGTCCCTAAATTATCTCCTCCTCCAAATCTTCATAATTTGCCCAATATTCTCATAATATTCCACAAAAATAAATAATATTAGGCACAAATATCCAATTATTCATAAACTTTCCTAATGAATATATTAAAGTTAAAATAAATTATCTAATGCAGAAAGAGAGGTTTAATGTGCTGAAGGATGGTCATAAGCCTTAAACTATTGTTTAATTTTGAGGTATGAGCCTTAATTTATGTCTAATTTAGAGGCCCATCATATGGTTATAACATGCTATGGGCATGCTAGATGTATTTATAGTTGTGGACTCTAAACACGTTTTGATGATGTAGTTTTCCATTTGTTGTTTATGATTGTCTTCTTGTGGGAAGAATGTATTATGGGTGTAGTATGAGAAAGGAAATGGTGGATTACCAATCTCACTTGGCAATGCATATATGAGTCAAATGGACTAAATTTCTGGGTTTTCATACATGGTTTCACCATACCAAAGAGTGTCTTTGGATATAATGAGCTGATGCTCACCTATACAACATGGGGATTGAACAACAACAATGTATGAGGGAATGAGTTGTTGAGGTAAAAATGAGGGAGGATTAAACAAATCATCCCTAGGGTTATCTCGATTGATATCAGATTCTAGAGGTTCTTCAACATGGGGAAGAATGATGTGACTAGAATCTACATTACCAGATGCATTGGGAGGGTTAGGGAGAATTGCTTCTCCTGGAATCTCAAAGGTGGATTCCCCCTTACCCAAACATTGTGTGGAAATGTAATGGCCGCAAGATAGATGTGGTTCAAATTTGTGGGTTCGAAGTAAGGGGTGGTGGAACCAATCATCATTATGGGAGACATGGTTCACATATGCAATGTCTTTAAGTGAATATTGATGACAAGTGGATATAAGGTCCAGTGATGTTGAGACCGAAGTGTATTATGAAGAAGGGTCGAAAGAGTCACACTAGGAAATTCTTAAAGATTCCAAATAGATCAATCCCATGGATGATGACAGGTAGAGAATAGGGGCAGAACTATCCATCACGTTAACATTAGGACGGGGAATCACGATGGTGGGTCAAGAAACTTCCTATCTCGGCGAAGCATTGGGGCCATGACTCATAGGTAGAGTGGAAGTGGAATCATTATGAACAACATCTAACTCGCGAAGCACTTGAATTGTATCATGAATTTCATCGAGACGGGGACAGTGATGGGAATAATGTCCATAGTTATCACACAAAGCACAAGGGTGTTTTGTGCATAAGATTTTGTTTTTTTTTTTCAGACTCGAGTAAGGTAACATGGACTTGAGGAATTTTTGGGTCAGGAAAAGTATCAGAGACCACATCCTTAATATGGGGGGTGTTATGTAGAATTTACGATTGCAGACAAAATTATCTTCCCTAGACCTAGTGGACTAGTCTAGAACCATAGAAAGAAAATAATATAGAGTTTTTCTTAGAGAAATTGAAGAATGGAAAGAGGCTTACTTGGAACTCGCCGCAATATTTACTTTCCTCCCGGTTTGTAAGCTCCAATTGTAGCTTCGATTGCTATAATTAGAAACTGCACATACAACCAAAACAAGCCAAGGATCCACAACATCTATGTAGCATAATTCAATTACTATATTCATTGAATCAACGAGGAAATTAAATACATGATTGTAAATGTGATAAAACACATATAGGAAAACATGATACTCTTTGTATTAATAGAAATATGAGAGAGTTTACAACCAAGAATAGTAGCTGATCGTGTAGAGATCTCGCTAAGTTGACTTGTCCTTCCTTGTCACAAAGCACACCTCAATGTCACCCTAATGCATGAAGATGATGAATCTCTTAGATTCAAGGCAGTAGCATGAGGGAATGATCAGTCTCCAAAAGCCAACCCTGATGTTGTAGATGGCAGTAAATTTATAGGAGAGGGATGGTAGTTTAGGATTTACCATAATGAGCTTGAGATCCATTTATGATGGGAGGATGAGCTCAAGGGATAAGAGGTGAATTATCCAAGGTAGGATCAAATAGGATTCAATATTCTTATCTAAGGTAAATGGTTAAAAAAACCTCTGGAAACTTATGGAAGAGGAAGCTTTAGAAATGTTTTTAATTTTCCTGAATTTCTAGAATCAACGCACCCCCAATAAGGAGCAAGTTGATGCTGACCAACGCTGGTACAGAAGGAAGGAACCAAAGTTGAATGCCGGTCTCTAAAGGGGCAGAGTGCACCAGGGCTTAAAAGCTTGATTTTGAGCAGTTAGACCCATAATCTTAGTCATTTTGGAAAGGTTGTGCTTAGGGATTTGTGTAGGGATGACGACAACATGTTCACGGATGTGGATTGATCCGGTTTGTATATCTATTGACCAGATGCAAAAAAATGGACCATAACAGTTTGCCCCCTAAAGTGTAAATTTAGAAATAGTAGCCAATGACTGAAGTGCTTTATCTTGTGACAAGTTTGGATTAAGAACAATTGATCGAGATCATCATCTGTTACAATACATTTTCATCATAATATTTTTTTTGATGGAGGCATACCCATGCTCAACACATAAGCTAACATTACATGTATAATGATCAAGAAGTTTGTCCACTAATAACAGAGGGTGGACCCATGCTTAGATGATTGTCTTGTATGATCATAGCCATCATGCTTTGTAATATTGCATTAATCTTGAAATCACAACCCGGATGGATGGAACTAGATCTGAGATATTTTATCTCGTTCACTTGATCGTCCAACATACGAGTCTAACCATGTGAATAAAGGAACTGAAGTCAAACATGGAAGACACCATTTGATTACCAACCAATGATGTAGGCCATTTACAGATGTGAGAGAAACCACCAATGATGTTAATGGATCCAAGGTACAACAATACAATCCATATGGTATGAATGAATGAGTTGAAGTCAAACACCACACAAATTTTTTTGGTCGAAGGCCAGTGATGAAAACCTGTCGTTGAGAGTGAGGAAACTTACCATTGATGTATGCAATCCCCAAGGTACCGAAAGGCGTTTCTAATTCAACTTCTTGGATAATGAGCTGATGTTGACGGGAATTGAACCGTCATAAGAGAGCCTTGATGTATCCTCCATCAATGACACAAAACATGCATCAATATTTGAGACAAAATGATGTTGATATGGAACTGGTTCAAGAAAAACAAACGTGAAATGAAGGCTTACTAATATCATAACATATATCAACTTGTTGACGGTGTTGGACCTGCACAACATGTTAGGGGATCTCACTAGTAAGAATTCCCAATTATACCTCAGACCGTTCGGTGTAGGAGTGCCAACAGTGGGTCGTACGGTATCGCCTTGACTGCGGTTGAGCGCAGAGGCAAGTAAGATATCCTTGTTGGTAGCAAGGGCGTGACATATGCAGCAAGTTAAGGAAGGTGCATGAATAGTTCTAACACACGGAAAGTGAGGTAAGTGAGCCCCTTGAAAACCTGCGAAAACACGTGGCTAAGAAGAGAACACACGAGAAAAGATGCATCACAAACTAGAAAGAAAGTAAGCTAACAATCCAAAGTGATGGTTAAACCAACAACACATTTAAGTAAGATTCATACATACTTATACAGAAAAGTCCATACATGCATGCGTAAACAAACAAATATATATATCATTAGAGTAAACAAGTTAGCTGAAATACAATAACAACATATGCATGAAACACGTTGGCTCTGTTGTATTAAGAAGTGAATGTTCCAATTATACAATAAAACCATGACTGACCACTACTCTCGATAGCGAAATGTTACAGTCACTGCCGCATGCTCCTCCAAAGAGATGTACTATCTCTGCACAGTGGAGAAGCCAAGGCTCATTACAATACTCTCCAAGCTTTCTCTACGATACTCCTATTGGAAGTTTGGCTGAACAAAAGCCTCTACAATGAGTTATGAGGGACTATATATAGCAAAGGGTGGGATGACCCTTGACATTCCCCTTTGTGGCTGTTCATCTACCCTCATGACTCTTCAACTACTCTATGACTATTACATTCAACTATCGACACTTGAACTTCCACTTAATACGTTACAAACAATATGCACATCTACCCATGTGAGACAAAATAGGTTTGAGAAATCCATACAAGATATCACTTTGACTTAGACAACTGCGGGAAGACCAACTCTTCGACATCCTCACGATGGTCGACAATGGCGAACTGATGCCAAGCCCAGTAGTTTGCGATGGTGTCTGTGTACTCTGTGGTGACATCTTTCTAGAAGTGAGCTCTTGCCTCCATTGCATCTAGGTACACTGGTCTAGCTCCTCTGTCCAACTCATTTAATAACACGCGCATCATTGTCTTGAGTGCGGCTGGACCAACAACATACTAATGCATGGTGCTTGCACTGATTGCAAGTCTGCGCTGGTGGCATGCGCATCAACTCATCAAAGTACGAGTCAAGCTACAATCAAACTTGTGCCTTTGTCTTTGCCTCGGTGAGTGTCCCAATAGATTGGATCACATGTGCATGTACAACAACATCCATGCTTCTAAATATTTGTGCATGGGAAACCTGCAAACTAGTGATGAGTTGCGGGAGTTCTTCATAGTTCTGGATCTGAGCCTAGATGCATGCCTTTAGCTCGACTGCTATGGGCTTTATCATCTTGGGCAAGTGTAACGAGGCTCCCTTGTATCTCATTTTCCATGTTTACATATAGTCAGCAACAGTATACATGTTTGACAAGATACATGCTCTCCTCTCACATCGTTGCTGCCAACCATTGAGATGGACAACTGCCTTATGCATGGTACAAAAATTGGAATACAACGCTCGCATGACTATCTCAAGGGATGATACTTCATCCAGTATCACCTTCTTCAACTCTTCTTGGGTAGATGCTGTAACTAGTTCTCCTCCCTACTTGGTTGTCTGTAACTCCTTAGCCATTTGCTCGTTCTATGCTATCAAGAAGTGAACACTTGAGCTAGTGGCTTCGACATATGCTTTGGTAGCATCAGCCAAGGCTGCTAGATTCTTGCGCATGTTAGATACGATCACTCGTTCCTCAAACTTCACAGGAGATGTGTTGTCATCTAGAGTAGAAACTCTGCGTGATTACACAACTCTATGTTATGACTTGTCAAATGATATGTTGTGCATCTCTTCTTCTAGATTGTCTCCAAGGATCTCAGTGTTTCCTTGGTCTCTTGGGACTTTCTCTGCTTTTGGATCCGGTGAAGTCGGTGGATTAACCTCTTGGTGGTAAGGCACGAGGTCGATGTCTTGCTCTAATTCTGGTTGCACCATCTCCGTATCCATCTGCTCAAGTACTCATTCAATCTCTTGAGTGAAGTCCTGTTCCAGTGACTTCTCACCCTGTCTACTTTGTGCCAGTTGCTCAGATGAGTCTACTACCTGTACGGGCACAGTTTCATCTGTTTGTACATGTTGTGCCCCTACTGTACCTATCCTTGCTGTGCTTCCTTCTCTTGTTTGTGCAGATCCTATTCCTTCCGGAGTTTCTCCTTCAACTCATGAAACTCCTTCACTATTTCCTCCATTCTCTATTTTCTTCTCTGCCTTTGTGCAGTCCTCTTGTCACATTGTTGCCTCTTCGCCTCTATTTCCAAAGCTTCTTTCTGCAAAAGTGGGTCTACTCTGAACTTACATCTGTGTTCTACCTCTGTGCTATTAACAATCTTTCTCTTGCCTTTGTTGCGCGCCGGTATGTTTACCTCTGCTGCTGCTGCTGCTGGTGCTCTTCAAGATGCTGCTTCGCTAACCATTCCACAACGATGCCGATTGGTTCATTAGGCTTGGAGAAGCTGTGAAAATATCTCCATGGGTCTTCCTTCGCCTAATGACATGCTCCATGGATCCACGGAAACTGTACTCTCATGCAGTGATCCTTCACAAAAAAATACGAGTCATACAGATTAAAGCTTCTAGCACCGAAAGGATATTTCTTGAACTCTTTTCTTTTGGCATCCACATGCTTGAGATTCTGTATCTCGTACAACCTGATCCATAATGAAAGAGTGGGCCATCGTGCCTTCTTCTTCTGGTGCAGCCTAGCTGACAATCTTGCTGAGATGTGGTACGATACTTCTTGCATGATGAACTTGTCCATGGATGTTATGAAACCAGCTCACAAAAAGGTAACAAAGATAGATGAACGCCTTAGAAATAAGCCTCTTTGAGGGGGGAACTTCCTTTACATTACACAAATGAACAATTGTTAGATGATACAAATGAAAAGATCTATTTTCTATATATAGGAGTCTAAGGGTCATAATATAATCAGAGCCGACATAACAATAATAATGTAAGAGCACAATAATAACAATAGTGGGCTTCTATGGGGCACAATAATAACAATATGGGGACTACATGGGCACAAAAATATAATAAAGGGGTTGTACTAATAACAATAAGGTGTTACACTAGTAGTACAAGGACCTAACATGCCCCTGTCCTTCAAAAAGTGTTGTCCTCAACACTTGAGTAGTTCTTGATGCTTCTGTATAAATTCTTGTCCTCTCATGTGGAATCTTCAGCGGGTAAGTTCTTCCATTTGATGAGATACTCTAAAACTGATCTATTTCATAGCTTTCGATTTCTCGCTTTTGCGACTCCTTTAGGTTCTAATATGATTTTTTCTTCCTTGTCAAGTTCTTGCAATACTGTTTGAACTAGGATCTTCTGCAACTTTTGAATGAGTTCCCACTCCTTTAGGAATATGGATATCTGTAAGGCCTGATGTTTGGAGGAACACTTCCTGGAATCAAATGAATAGCATGATCATGATCACAAATAGGTGGGAGGTCTTTGGGAGTCTCAAATACCTTGGAATGATTGTCCAAAACATTTTGGAGATCTGGAGAAATACATGATTTCGATGTGGGATCCTCTAGTGAACATAATTGTGCAATTACGCCTCGTTGTTATTTATTTAGAAGCTTTGTCATGCTGTTAGAGTCGATTATCTTTCCAGGTTTCCCTTCGATACCCCTCAATTCAACTTCATTTCCTTCCCAAAAAAATTTCAAGAAAAGTTCTTGAAAACTAAAACCTATCGTACCCAAAGATTGTAGCCATTGGATTCCTAGTAAAACATCAGCACCACCCATTGAAATGGAAAGCATTGGGCTATTCAATACATATTCTCCCATGGATAGCTTGATATTATGGCACTTTCTAGAGCAATTTATGGTTCCTCCACTTGCAACCATCACTTGACACTCTAGTGCTGGATGTAGGGAGCAATTCAATTCCAGCCAATGCATTACAAGATATGGTCAGATTAATTTCTTCTTTCTTGATGTGATCTTTCACTTCTTGATATGTCCTTTCTATCTTGAGAGTTTGAGGAGTGGTAATTCTTTCCAATGCTTTACAAGATATGGTCAGATTCATTTCTTCTTTCTCTAGGGTGGGTTCCTGGTGTATATCCTCTTCTTTTGATGTTTATTGATCCTTTTCTTCCTCCTCTTCATAATCTATGTAAAATAATTTATTCTCAGCACACTTATGACCTTTAGTGTATTTTCTATCACAATTGTAACAAAGCCCTTTTTCTCTTTTTTCTTCCAATTGTTGTGGTGTAAACCTTGTAGATTGTGGAAGGCTAGGAGAAAAAACACTTCCATAATTATAGTCGTGAGTGGTGGGATCCATTGTTTCCATAATTTCGCTTTCAATATTTCTTGCCAACTTGAATGCCTTCTCCAATGAATCACGTTCCCAAAGATGAACCTCGTGTTGAATGTTATCCTGTAAAGTCCCTACGAAGACATCAACCATTTTCTTCTCTGGAATATCATTTACCTTTATATTCAATTTTTGGAAGTCCTCAATGTGCTCTTCCATTGAACCCTTTTGTTTGAGATCTATCAATTGGCTAAAGAAGGTGTTTCTCTTTGTATACTCATAATGTGCTATCCTTTCCTCCATGAAAGTTGACCATGTGACAAGTGGTTTACGAGAACAAAGCCCTTTATACCATAAAAATTGATTCGGTTCTAAATAATTAGATGCAATACATACCTTTTGTAACAGTGGTACACCATGTAGATTAAAATATTTCTCCATCTATAGTATCCAATTTACCGGATCCTTGCCATCAAACTTCCTCATCTCGCTTTTTCTTGATTTTAGTAGCTGGATATTGAAATGATTGTAACTTTGTACTTTTGGATCTTTAAGTTCTGAAATTTCGGTCTGTAATAGCCCTCTGAGTCCTCTTTTTAACTCCACAAGTATGAGTGCAATTGGATTCCTGAAGAAAGATCTATTCCCAATCTCTCGTAATGACCTAATTATAGACTAGTTCAGTAGAGTGAACTTATACGACATGCCACGTGTCACTGTTTCAAATTTAGGTTCTGAAAATTATACCCAAACAAAATAAAGTATGTTCTCTTTTTGTAACTTCTTATGCAATTTCAATCTGATTCTTAGAGAGAACGTTATGATGATTTTCCCAAGGTGACCTGTTTGGAATGTAATTCGGGGGTCTACAAAAACCCTAAGTTCCTCAGATTATATCTTCGAAAATTTAGAGAGACAGGATTGAAAATTTAGAGCCAAGGTTCAAACTGATTTCTTCTCAAACGTTTTTTTTTTAGCTTTTGAAACTTCGTATCAAAATATTTATAGCACAAAATTCCATGATGACCTGTTTTAGATGAAATTCTAGAGCTTGCAAAAAACCCTAACTTCCTCAGATCATATCTCCGAAAATATAACGATACAAGATCTGAAATTCAAACCCGAGGTTCAACGAGATTTTGCCTCAAATGGGTTTCCTTTTTAGCTTCTGAAACGCCATAGAAAAACATTTATAGAGAATGCCACGATGGCCTATTTGGAGCAGTGAAACCCTAGAATCCAAAGCTCTGATACCAAATATTATGAAACCAACTCACAAAAATATAGAAAAGATAGATGAAATCCTTAGAAATAAGCTTCTTTGAGGGGGAAACCTCCTTTACATTACACAAATGAACAATTCTTAGATGATATAAATGACAAGACCTCCTTTCTATATATAGGAGTCTAAGGGTTTATAATATAATCAGAGCTGACATAACAATAATAATGCAAGGGCACAATAATAACAATAGTGGGCTTCTATGGGGCAAAATAAGCACGATATGGGGGCTACATGGGCACAAAAATATAATAAGGGGGTTGTACTAATAACAATAAGGGGTTACACTAGTAGTATAGGGACCTAACAATGGCAAACTTTAGCAAAACATGTAGAGGCTTCTCCGTGCTGTACATCCGTATGAAGGTGCTAAGAGGTGAGGCGTACCAATCTACTATGTCGATCATTTCCTCCATTGCTGCCTTTGACATTCAAGATGGATCCTGTTCAAATATCATCTTGTACACCAGGGTGACAAAATGATATGACATCTATGTGATGACTCCTTGGAAGCTGCATTCAGAAAAAAGTTTGCAATAAGTAATCATAGAGGTTTCCGCTGATGTCCATGCCCACTTCATGCCCAAGAATTCATGACGGGTAGAAATTGCATCCAAGATGTAAGTAGACATGTAGATTTATGCTTGCTGACCTTTGGGTGGCTGCCGAGCTCCTGTTAATTGTTCCTTTAGACTGCGAGCCAACATGTCGGACCAGTTGTATGCTTTGCCTTCACTGGCCAGTTAGTCCAACGTGATCACCCAACTTCATGGGAAGGTCTTGGTGCTCTCTTGGCCATACAAGTGACATGAAAAGATGACCAAGTACTGATACGCATTCTGCAGTATCTTCGTCTTGTAAATCTGGTTGGGTGTCATCCTGAATTTGGCTCGCTCCCTCACCTAGTTCTTAAAGATATCCCTGGAGTTGGCATTTCTGTTGGGTATGCTGAAAGGTGTCTCCATGGTGATGATTGGATTTAGAAAGTGGTACATCTACTGATATTCATATGCCCTAAAGGTAGCAATCTCTGTCCTACTAACACTACTCAATGTTATCGTCTTGTGGTCAGTGTGTGAGACGATCCAATGTATCATGTCTGCGCATGGGAACAGCAGATACCTACATGCAATCCGGTACAAGCTAGACTTGTGAATGTTCACATAGACTTGGCGGTCTTCGAGATCTTCCCCAAATGTGCCTAAGAATGCATCATTGACCTCTTGCCATTTGAACTTGATGTCTTTGTCTATGATCAACTTAGTGTCTTCATAGATCGGCAAACTCATAAACACTCGCTCAATTGCTACTCTAATGGCACTTGTGTCAATGTCCTTTGACCTTGCTCTCTTGGAGGCCATTGATCCTGAACTTCTGAGAGATGGACGAATTCCTGCTATATCTGGAGACATGGAAACATGCATACAGGAAATTTGTCAGCTAAAAACAAAGCAAACTTGAGGGATGACATGCAACATACCCGGGGAACTACTGGTAAGGATTGCACAATTTTCATTGGGAGGCTGGGAGACTGACTGCCAGAACTACGCAAAAGGTAGCCCAGATTGTTGGGAGGCTGGTTGACTGTTGGAATTGTGTAATGCGCAATATAGACTGGCCTGTTGGGTGCTAAGATTGTAATTTCAGCTGGTAAGTGATGCAGGCCCAGGGACTACATTGCACAATTTTCTGGGTCAGCAGTCATTGCCTCTCAGAATTGTGCAAAGCAAGACTGAAGGGCACTAATAGGCCAGATTTGCGCATTTTCTTGGAGGAAGCCAGAGCCCTCCCTCTTAGAATGCGCAATGTTGTTTGGATGAGGTAGAGTCTGGGCCAAGGTTGCCCAGACCCACCGATGGGAAACTGAAAGAAAATGAAGATGTGAATGCATGGTGATACTGAGTGTAAGCACAAGTGAATGATCATGCACGTAAATAGGGAATGCAAGATTCAGAAAATGGAACAACATGCATGTGTGTGAAACGAGTCGCCGAATCAACGACCGTTTGTGCAAAACAATGTCATGCATGCGACAACAGTGAGATGCAAATGCAAACTGAAACGATGCTTGTACAGGATAACATACATACAAATGACAACAAGCATTCATAGAAATCAAGTAGATAGCACTCACACAAGTGAAAACACAAAAAGCGATAGAAATGCTGCAAAAGACAAGTAAAGCAGACTTGCCCGGAAATAGTTGAGTTGGATGTGTCGAAGACTCCTAGATGTGATGTGGGATGTCAGAGCTCCAAGATCGATGTGAAGAATGAGCTCTAAAGTGTCGAATAAATAAGTTTGAGGCTCATGATGTGCATGCCACAAATCTAGGAAAAAGCGACACTTGGAGGAAAGTTTCTAAAATGATCTTTGCATGTAACCTCCAGCTGCTAAAAATAGCTCCCTAAAATCTAGGGATGCTTTTTGCATGTTGCTTTTTGCTACTTCGGGAAAAATATCCCATGCATGCAGGTTAAGTTTTCTCGGTCTCGGAGGGAACCAGTCAACCCAAAGGCACTTGTAATAGCCTGCTTAACTGAGAGGGATTTTTGCGTAATTTCTGGGAGGAAGCTGGGATGAATATCGAGAGGGATTGCACAATTTCTGAGAGGGGCAGCTGACTGCTGCCCAAAATTGTGCAATCTCTAGGCTGAGCTGCACTGCTGGGCTAGATTGTGAAATTTTCCAGAGGAAGGCTGTGTTAACACCAAGGTTGTTCCCTTTGACTCCTGAGGGAATACGGCCGGGGTAACCACTAACCAAGCTTTGGATTACAGGTTCTAGCCTACCTGTAATCATAGAGGGCTCTCTCTTTTAGTTTTAACTTTGTTTGTTGAAGATTTTAAGCTAGTTATGAGGGGAGAGTTTTGTTTAAATTTTGGTTGTCAGCTATTGTTCAAAGAAGGGCATGCAAGCATCAAAGAGAGTTCAGTCCATTGGGCATGTGGAGTCCAGTAATGAATAGGATTTGATGTCTGTGATAAAGAGAGGTTCACTGCAAGGCTAGATGGGTATTCATGATACAAACTTTGATTTTTAGAAAAGAAACAGTATAAATTACACCAGGAAAGGCAATCAAGAGTTCTTTCAAAGTGCAACACGAAATGAAGAACAAATCCTACTCAGCAGCAACAGAGAATTACTGAATAAAGACTTATCATGTGATTAGAGAAAATATGAGCATTTAAGAATTCCATAGTTGCAGCTAACCCTGAAGAAAACATATTTAGTAGTAAGGATTGAGTTTAGGGTGTCTTTGATGGACAAATCCTGAACTAGTCTTTTACCTTTCTACCAAGATTAATCACCATACATCACAGAGAGATTAAGTAAGAAATGAAATACAAATACAGTTAGAAAACACTTATTGTAACATGCCATAGCACGAGAATCCTGCAGCAGTCAATAGTTTCATCACAGCACGTCCAAGCCAAACAGATTTTTTGGAAACCAACAGCTCCTTTGTATTATATCTTTCATAGAATATACAGCTGAGTTCTCTTGAACAAGTGAGCAACAACAACCCCCAATAAGCTATGCGGGGGTGCATATATACAAAATATCATAGAAATATCTCAACAGTGAGTTATTTCACAATAACTGCTCTTACCAACTTTCTAAGATATTTCTCACAAAATTAAAAGCTACTTTAAATGAATATACAACAGCTGCTTGCTGTTTGTCAGAAATTCTTGACTTTTGGGGCAACTGGGTCTGCCGGGTGCTTCGTATTGATTCTGAGTAATAAGCCCTTTATTGCTTTGTCGTGCTATAGCTATCTCAGCCCCGTCATCTACATCTGTCGGTGTCGCTTTAGTGGCCTAATTTGTTCACTGAGTTGGCTCTGTCCACTCCTCTCCAGTCATAATGAATATATCAATTTTCTGAACATGATGACTTATAATTGATGTACAAAAATTTGATGAAAAATCTGTTTGTTCACAGCAATGTCTGTATCATGCTGGTCCACCATTCCTGAGTAGGCAACTGATGTCTCATCTCATGCATGATGAAAAACAAATTCTCTATTTTGTCATAGAGACTCTGCCCAGATGCAGGCCCTATTTCCTCTGGGGCACTTGATGCTACAGTGATCTGATTTGTAGCATATGTATTTACCCTCTTGGCATAGTTTTCATGAGATAGTAACCTTCCTGCACTGGTTAGTAAGCTGGGAAGGCCTCTGTTATGCAATGCTGTAAATTTCTCCATGAACTTGTTCACCTCTGTCTGCATTTCCTGGCACCTTCTATCCAGTGTTTGCACATGATTTCTCAAAGTGAGCACCCTTTTTACTAGTAAAATGGTATCAGTTCTGTTAGAGATACCCATTGTTGCCAGCTGGGGGCCTGTGCGATTTTTAAGGACATTGATCATCCTATTGGCTATCTCAGGCATATTGCCTAGAGATGCCCTTGCTCTTTAAATTTCTTTTTGGGCCCTGCCTATGAGATCTATATGCTCATGGATGGTTTCAATATATTGCCATTGATCTGTTATAGACTGACCAATATTGGCCCACAAGACTTTCTTGATTTCAGCCACAATTTTATCAAGAGAGAGCTCTTTCTCCAGTTCTTTTATCTTCTTCTCAAGAGCCCTTACCTCTCTTGTTTTTTCAGCTATACTCTGGTTTGATTTATCATATTTTTCATTAAGTGTAGCCAATTTTTCCTTGGCTTCATTTAATTCTGCCACCTGGGCCTCCAGAGCTTGAATTTCTTTCATCATATTTTGCATATCAAGGCTGGGTGCCTGTCCTGATGTTGTTGCTGGTGCTGCTGCTGAAGGGCCTGCCTCTGGTGTTTGTCCTGTGGGAGGACTTATAATTTGAGGAGGTTCCTCAAGGTTAATTACTGGCTGAGGGGGCTGAGATATCTGCCCTCCTTCTTTCTGTTTCAGGGCTGCCTGTAATACACCCTCTGTTGCTATCAATCGTCCTTATGTTTCTACCAATTGTTTGTGTAGTGTCAACAGCATGGCCACTACATCCTGATCCTTTCTCTGCTGAGCAACATCTTCTGTTTGGGGGTGAAGGGTTGCTGGAAGTTTGACCATCTTCCTCAAAGCTGATATATCTTCATCTTTTTTCTTCATGAGCGCCTGCACAGCTTTAGGATCACTTGGGTCATGCCCAAGCTCTATAATGATATCTTCCAAAGACCTAATCCTGTTGTCTTTGGCTTGAGAAGAAGCTTTCTCCAATTCTAGTTGGGCAGTAGTATTATGGAGAGAATTTTGCAGTTTGTGTGCTAGAAATGTTTTATCTGCAAGAGTAGAGTAGACCATCTCACCCGTTTGCTTATGTAGCTCTATTTGGTCCATTGGGTGGATGTCCTTTGCAAACACTTCTAGGTTGGTCCTGATGTAATCTGCAGCTGACTGTGGCTGCAGCAAGGTAGGCATGAAATGGCTCATAGTCATCTTGCCTTCTGAAATGTCATATGATGACATGAGCCTCTGTTGCTTGGTGGGAGCCATCTTGAGCAAATGATTATAAAGCTGGATTTTGACTGGCTCATTCCTAGCTTTTATGTCCATAAATTGCTTTTTGATTCCAGACTTTGCTCTTCTTTGCTGGCTTGAGGAGATGACTTCTCCTCCAAGTGGTCTTTCTTGTTCCTGTTGGAATGAACTGGCTGATGCTTCCATGCTAGGGGGGCCCATACCCATGGATGGTCTAATAGGTATCTCTTCTTCAGAAAAAGGGTTTAGCCTTTGCCTTTTCTCCCCTTGTTGACTTGCTGATGTAGTGAGGGGCGTTTCTTGCTGTCTGTCCCTCTTCCTAGTTCTCTCTTCATTTATTGGGGTTTGAAGTACCGAGGTATCCATTGCTGTTTCCTGCCTTGGAGGCACACTTTCTTGAGCCTGTTGCTCTGTGGATATAGGGGCCTCAGCCATTTCCTCTTGCTGTTCTGCATGTTCTTTCTGCTGTTCCGTTGTTGTGAGTGTCTGCTCCTGCTCCATTTCTTTTCCCTTATCTGTGCTAGCTGCTTGAGGAATAGTTTGAGCTGCTTGCTGGGGAGCTGTAGAAGATGAGGCAGCTGCTCCAAGTTGAGTATGATAAGAAGAAGAAACATGTCCACAATATTCCAAGTCAACTTCCTTCTCAAGTTTCTTTGCTTCTTTTTGTGTTATTTCCTCTTTAGAACTTGCCTCTTCTAAGGTGCCCTCTTTCCATCTTAACAGATTTGCATATTTTTCAATATGAGGCAACCTGACATGATCATAGCTAGCCAACTTATATTTGACCCTTCTAAGACTAATGAAATGATTGGGATCATAGGGTATCCAGAGGAAACTGGTTTGCAACCTGAGGCGTTGCAGGATCTTATCTGCTTCTTGCGATGCCTCTTCTCTTTTATTATAAATAAATGGGCCTAGCTGGTTTCTGACTTTGAGTTGTACCTTCTTATTTTTGCTGTGGAAATGGACCATGTCTGCATTTCCAAATTGTCTGAAATATTCTAAAGCAAAAAGTATCATAGGGACATATCTTGGTAGCCTATATGGGGCTAACTCACAACCATATACTCTGATCACTGTATGGTGTTGGTAAAAGTACCAATCCCCAATGCTGTAGGCCTTTGAGAGCTGGAGGATTCTTTGCATCTCATTTTTCAATCTTGGAGGAGGGGAACTCAACAGCAAGGACATGGCTGGATGGATAAAAAGGTCTATGAATTCACAGTAGCTATATGGTGAAAAAGATATGTGATGAAAGATTGAAGACCAAAATACCACAGACCTTTGGTTTCCCTGAGCATCAAACTTCTTGAGAGTAATAGGGAAGCTATCAGGCTGATAAAATAGGAACAAGTGATAGATGTAAGAAGTGTATCTAAATATCCTTTCCCTCTCTAAATTCATCAATTGCTCATGAATTTTATTGGCAATGTATGTAGCATAATTATAGTGAACAGAAGGAGGCTTTCCAGGGGAGAAGATAGACATCATGGCCAGAATAGTTTCATCAACATCCTTAGATGATCTGTATCCCAGGACATAACTGATCATATCCACAAGCATTTTTCCCAACTCATTGAGATATACATTTCCAATAGGAGGAGTCCTCACAGTTTGAGAGCCTGATTGAATGAATAGTTGATTAATCTCTATGATTTGGGCACTGGACAGCTTGCCTCCTTGCTTTATCAAGTCCATCATAGATAGAGGAGTCAATGGCTTTGTAGTGTGAAAGTGCAGCATTTGATTTATAGCCTCAGGGGTGACATGGAACAAAACTGAGCCTGAGGGACTGAGGACAGCTCTCTGACATGGGTCATAGTTGGCACTGCATCGATGGATTAAATCTGGGAGGACATTAACTTGAGGAAGATTGAAAATGGGCAAATTGGAGTCCCAAATCCCTAGAATATCATTTCCACTGAGATGTTCGGCTTTCAGCTCATTGAGCACATGAATATGGTATCTGCTGTACTCTGGGATCACTTCTGCCATCTGGTAGTCTCTGTCGGCCAGGGGCAGCCATTCTAGCTCTCTTTGTGGGGCATTTAGAGGTGGAATGTTTAGAGCTACTGGGGCCTCCATGGTCCACTGATACTTGGAACTGGATTTGAGCTTGTTTTTCTGAGCACAACGATACAAAGCAGTGAATTTACAATGAGGGGGGCAGTTTACAGAGAGGACAAGACAAATAGTGAGGAAACTGAGTTGAAATGCTTCCTGGGAGAGGTTAAATGAGCAAATGCCGGGTTTTGAGAGTGGTTTTCCTGGTGAATTGGTCTAGCAGAGGTTTAGATTTGTGAATGCGCAAACAAACAGTGAATTTGTGGCAATTTGGCACAATGCGGAATCTCTGTGGGTAAATTTGAGCTTACAGTGGGAAATGGAATAGTGGTCATTGAGGATTCCTGGTAGTTACTGCGTTTTCTCCCTTTTCTTGCTTATTTTGGTGAATTATGCAAAAACCACGGTGCACAGAGGGATACCGATAAATACCTGGGTTTAGTATGACAATGGCGTTGACATGCAGGTGAACTCACGACGCCAACAACAAGGAGTAGTCTTTGAAAGTTGGTGAGCAAGCAACGTGATCGCTCATGCAGGAGCACAGTGGGTATTTTTGCAAATAATGTGAAAAACTGACTTTTTCGGGCAAAATAGAAAAAATTGGCTTTTGGTGCGTTTTGTTGGATGACATCATCATGACGTCATATGTGGGGTCAGGTACGGAGTGATGACGTGGCGGCCTGAGAGTGGTCCTCGTGGACGGGGGGCGTGGCAGACAGCTCGGAGCAAGGGCGGATGGGGCGGCAACGTAATGTTGTGATGGCAGTGACGCGGGGGTGACGTGGTGGGCGGTAAACAAAAGGCGGTAAGCGGTAATATCAAACCGCTTAAGGTACGGGCGTGGTTTTGGCAGGAGGCCGCCCGATACAACTCAGGAGCGACGCGTGTCCGAGCCCTGACGTCACCCTCTGACAGATTTCTGGCGCTAACGTACAGGCATCGGGGGTGGTCCGATATTGCTGTGGGCTGTCGGATGGGAGGGCCCGGATCCGACGGTCGACGGGCTGCGGAGGTGATCGGACAATACGGCGGGGAGCGGAGAATAAACAAATATTTTTTCTGGGAATGCGCGCCAGGGTGGGACTTTAGCCATCGGCGGGTTTTTGGGTTTTTCCAATATTTTGTGGGCGAAAATGGGTTTTTGACATTTATTTGCAAAATGGGGTTAGGGCTGTTAAATCAAGCGGATCTTGATTTAATCCCAAGACATAATGTTAGCGCTATTTTGCCTTTAGCGCTTTAATTTCTTTGCACTCCGACTTTTTAGAACTATAAGGCTATATTGCCTAGGGGAAGGGATATATACATATTTTTTTGGGGTTTTTTATACACAATAGTGATATAGTAATAGGGAAAAGGGGAAGATAGGGAGTTAAGTATAGATAGAGTTAGTAGTTAGTATTGGATGGGAGATGTGGAAGAGAGGAGGCAAACACTATGTTTTTAGGGAACAAACTTAGTTAGGAGAGTAGATCAAAATGAAAAGATTCTTACACAAGAAATGTGGCTCTTCTATACAACAAGGATCAACAAATGAGTTTGATTTCTCTTATGAACCAAGGTGATAGTGGGATGTTAGCAAGGAAGTTTGATGGGGAATGATTGGGAGGTTAGACATGCTTCACTTTACTGACACCAAAATGCTGGATAGGTGGATGTGCTCTGGCCAACATGTGTTTCCTTTGCTTAGGCCAGTGATATGAAAGAAATCATGCTTCTGCAACCCCATCTACCTACCCATTCTATTGCCTAGCATTTTTTGTTACTTCAAGGAGGGTGCACTTAGACTTGCAAACCCTCATGTGCCCTTTTCTTTTCTTTTGGCATTTCCTTTTGATTTTCTATCTAAGGCTAGCCTTATTACTTCCAAGGCCCCAGATTAAGCAGTTGGGAACCTTCATTCTCTACCTAACTACTGATCTGCCAAGATTGAACAGTTTGGACAGATTTCTTTCTCTAATCTACAACAAAAATTGAAATGTGGCATGACCCAGCTTAGACTGTTGGATCACCCATTCAGAAGTAGGACATGCATCAAACGACTGTAGATATGTGTTTTCCACAAAATATGAGATCTTTGCATCACCAAAGTAGAGCATATTTGGCACTTCCCCTGCCAATCATGAAAAATGAAACCTATTGGTATAGGTAGCTAACAGTGGCTCCACTTGGGGATGGTTTTTCTACTTTGAAAGACCAAGAACAGCAGGTCAGAATGCCTTGGCTCTTGACTTCTCATCAAAACTTGAAAACTTTCTCTTTGGATTTCAAAACTGGACTCTTTCACCATTGTGGAACTTCTGAAATAAAAAGCCTTTTCTTGCTTATTAACAAAACTTCTGAAGCTGAACTATCTATATGCTGAAGGAAAATACTATATACAACTAATAATGTACAGGGCAAAGCCATGTTATATACAAGGAAAGTAGTCAAAATAATGCTTTAACATCCGGCCATTTACAGGGCCCTCTTCAGCTTCAGTTTCATCTAAATTCTTTAAGAAATAAGTGTTATTTCCTTGTACTGCTTGAATTACAAAGGGTCCCCTCCAAAGGGAGTCAAATTTGCCATGCTTTCCCTTGTCTTCTCTTCTTGAATCCCATTTAAGCACTTTATCACCAATAAAGAAATCTTCAGCATTGGTTCTTTTATCAAAGGCTTTCTTCAGTTTCTCTTGTAGGACTTGAACTCTGCTGTACACTTGATCTCTGGTTTGCTGTAAACAAATTATCTGGTTGATTATTCTTTTCATGTTATTTGGTTCAGCCTGACTTTCTTGAAGTAGCTTCATGACAGGGAACCCCAATGCTGAAGGGAATTTGGCTTCCATTCCATAAACCAACTCATATGGGCTGACCCCAATAGATCTTTTAGTTGTTAACCTGTCTGCCCATAAGGCATTTACAAGCTTCTTATGCCAATTTTTCTTATTCTCTTCCAGTATCTTCTTAATGATGTTGATAAGGCTTTTGTTAGATGATTCAGCTAAACCGTTGCCTTGAGGGTAGTATGCAGTAGAATGGCCCAAAGTGATATGGAATTTGTGACAAAAGTTCACCATCTTCTTGGATCTAAAAGCGGCAGCATTGTCTGTGATAATCTTGTCAGGACAACCAAATCTGGAAAGAATTTTAGTTTCAAGGAACTGAATGATAGTAGAATCATTTGCTTGTCTGCATGGAACAACCTCAATCCATTTAGTAAAGTAATCTGTGGCTGTTAGGATCCATTTATGTTGGCCTCGAAGATGAAGGATGAATTTCCCCAATGAAGTCCAAGCCCCATTGCTGAAAAGGCCTTTCTGTAGCAATAGGCTTTAAGGGAAGTGGTAGTAACTTTCTTTTTCCCTCAAACACTTGACACTTGTGACATGAAGTGGTAAAATTTTTAACATCAGAGAACAGAGTGGGCCAATAGTAACCCGCCCTTAATATCTTATCCACAGTGGACTTCCAGTACAAATGTCCACCACAATCACCTGCATGAAATTCTTTCATAACATTGTTTGTTTCATCCATATTCAAACAATTCAGCAATATACCTTCATGATTTTTCCATAGTAAATTACCATCTATAACACAAAATCTTGAAGCTTTCATTTTTAGAAATCTAGATTTGGTTCTGGACAATCCTGGGGGAGCACACAGGTTTTGCAATATATAACAGATATCAGAATACCACAGGGATTGTTCAAAGGCTGCATTGATCTTTGGAGTCGCCAGCTCCAGTTCATTGTCCAGTTGGTTAATATCCAAGGCTTGGAAGTTTGCTTCAGACATCAATTTAGCCAAACCTTGCCCCTTTATCAGTTTTGTAGGTCTGATTTCAATGTCAAATTCCAAAATGTTAGCAATCCATTTTCCTCTTCTACCCTCTAAGCTTTCTTGAGTGAGTATGTCTTTCACAATGGGATTTGGTACATAAGCAATAACATGGGAGTATAGGATGTAAATCCTAAAGTCTTTGATGGCCTTGACCAAAGCATAAGCTTGCTTTTCCATGATCTGATATTTCAGAGGTGCATCTCTAAGGGCTCTACTAAAGAAAGCAATAGGTTTTTCATTCCCTTGATCATCTTTCTGCAATAAGACATCAGCAATGGTATGCTGGGAAGCAAAAGAAAAAATGATAAATTCTCTGTCAAATTGAGGATTGGTTAAGACTGGGGTTTGGGTAAGGGCCAATTTAATACCTTCAAAAGCTTGATTTGCTTCTACTGTCCACTTCACCTTAGAATCCCTTTTTAGCATGTTGTTTAGCAATCTGATCAATTCTGCTAAGTTTGGGATAAATCTCCTTAAAAATTTGATCTTTCCCAAGAAAGCTTGTAATTCTTTAATATTTCTTGGATGGGGCATTTGCAAGATGGCCTGTATTCTGTTTGGGTCAATTCTAATACCATCCTTTGAAATGATATGAACCAATAGCTTACCCTCTTCCAAACCAAATAGAGACTTCTTAGGATTTAAGGAAATTCCATATTTCCTACATGTTATGAATATTTGTCTCAAGTGTTTCAGATGTTCTTGGTCAGACTTTGAGAAAGGTGTGAGGTCATCTAAGTAAATAACAAGGAAGTCACGAATCTCTTTAGCAAAAGCAATATCCATTGCTCTCTGAAATGTAGCTCCTGCATTTTTCAATCCAAAAGGCATTTTGACATACTTGAAAGTTCCCCATGGGGTTGTGAATGCTGTTTTATCCTGATCATCAGGGTGGACTAGGATCTGATTAAAGCCTGAAAATCCATCAAGTAATGAGATTCTTGAAGCCCCCACCACTCTTTGGAGAATGTGATACATTTTGGGTAAGGGATAATTGTCTTTGAGGGACACTTGATTCAAATTCCTTAGATCAACACAAAGCCTAATCTCACCAGTCTTCTTTCTTGTGGGGACCAAATTTGAAATCTAGTCTGAAAACCTGATTAGTGCTATGATACTGGCTTTAAACATTTTTTGTACCTCTTTCTCAATGGAAGGGAGAAGCATAGGGTTGATTCTTCTTAATTTTTGCTTGAATGGCTTTTGATTAGGCTTGAGAGGGATGGTATGTTGAATAACAGAGGTGTCATAGGATTTCAAATCCTCATAACTCCATGCAAACACATCTTGGAACTCTTTGAAGAGGTCAATGTATTTGGGCTTTTGGTCAGGAGGTAAAGATGTAGACAATTTTATTATCTTGGGTTTTTCAGTAGATCCAATGTTGCATTCTTCAATGGCAGCATTAAGGGGTTGCATTTTTGGTTTTCTAGGAACATCATTTGAGTCAAAAATGTCCTCCAACGGAGTCAGGCCTGTTGGTAGAAAATTGTCTTTTAGTTGTATGACTTCAGCCTCTGCACCAGTTATTTCATCAAAATGTAATTGTTTAAGTTCTTGTATATTTTCCTTGTCAAAGGTTGTTGGACAAAGTATTTGATTTTCTGTTTTGGGTGATATAGCTGTTTGGTCCTGTTCACTTAGTGGTTGTGTGTCTTTTACAGAATCAACGTCAATGTTCAAACCTGAAAATTCATGCTGCAAGGTCAAGAAACTATTTATCTGTGTGTCATCCTCAAATACTTGCCAATATTTAACATTGTTTGGGATAGAAGGTCTGTGTTTAATCTCAGCTGTAAAGCAGTGGTTGGGTTCAAAAGGCAATTTGCATGTACTGGCAAATGTAGCTAAACTATGTGCATGAAGGTTGTGGGTTCTAGATATTTTGGTCATTTGAAATTCAGTGAAGGCCTTGAGTATTTCAATAGCAGCAGACCTGTATGACCTTAGTCTTTTGTCATTGGTGACAAAATTGCCTTTCACTTGTTGAATAATGAGGTCTGAGTCTCCCAGGATTGAAACTTTCGTGGCCTGTAAGGATCTTACCAGTTTGAGGCCTAGCAGAAGAGCCTCATACTCTGCCATATTATTAGTACATCTGAAATTAAGCCTATAGGCTCGACCTTCTGCATGATTGCTTTGTTTGTTATGAATCCACACTCCAGCTCCTGCCCCTAATTTGTTGACTGATCCATCAAACTCAAGAAACCAAAGGATTTCTTGATTTAGGGGAGATTTAACAGCCTCTCTATGGCTTGGAATTATAAGCTGGAGATCTTGTTTTTCGTCTGGTTTGTCTTCTAAAATGGTCTCATCAATTGATTGCTCAACCTTGATTTCTTGGGAACTTGATTGCTCACTCATATGCCGATCTTGTTCAAGTATGACAGATTTGTCTCCACATATTGGACTTATATCATCATTGAACAGAATGAAGGAATCCATGTCAGAATGGACTGCATAAATAGGGAAGTTTTGAGGTTTTTCTTCACTGCTCACCATGTATTTCATGAGTGATTCTCTGTATAGCCTCTTTGGCTGCCCAAAGACAGAGATGGTGGCATATGACATGTCCAATTGCAGGGAACCTTGGAGTTTGGCTCCCCATGATCTTGATAACAACATTCCATATTTAGGTGGGATATCAGCAACTACCACATCCATTAAGATTGTTTTTTTTGGGTACTGGACAAGGGAAACACATAGATCTTTTATCAAGCCTAAACACTTAACTTGGCTGGAGTCAAATGAAAATAGGTCCTTATATGGTCTTGTGATGTCTAGATTCAATCTCTCCATTACTGACTTAGGCATAAGGTTATGAGAGGCGCCTGAATCAAACATTGCATTGTGTAATATCTTATCATGGATATGCAAGCTGACATAGAAAGGTAAGATTCCAGTACTTCCTGTCTTTCCATCAATTTCTGGACCGAAAAGTAATTATGGGGTATCATCCAACACATTGACATCATCCTTATTATGGCTCAGTTGAAGGGACTTCTTGATTTGTTGCTTGTAAATGTTATGTTTGGCTAGCTCTGAAAGAGGAATGGCTATCTTTAATTTACCAATTTCAGCTTCTAAGTCAAAAGGTTTTTCAGATTGGATCTTGGTGTTCTGGTTAACAACTTTTTCTTTCTCAATTGAGTTTTTAGAGGCTTCTTCTTGACTTTCAATCTGATCTTGAGGTTTGTCCTTTTTGCTCATCTTTTGAAAAGTGTTGCTTGGATTGTGCTGTAAAGGCGGTGTAGCCAATGGTTGTTGATTTGAGGGAAATGCTTCAGTTACCTCTTCAACTGTTACTTCATTTGTAATTGTATCAGTTTTGTTAATTGGCTCTGTGATAATAACCTTCTTAGGCAGTGGGGTATCCTTTGTTTTCTCAGGCTGTGTCACATTTATAGTTCTGCTTCTCAATTTGTATTGCTTATGAACTTCAAAAACAGCTGTGTCATAGCCTTGTTTGAAATCAAATGATTCACCTGATTTGGTTTGGAACTGATTAATGTCATCATCTTTGTGATCCTCTTGACTCAGAAAAACTTGTTGATCATCATTCAGGCCCATCAAGTTAATGTGGGTATCATCTATCTGCTCACTAGAAGTGGATGCTTCAGCATAGTTTTCTTGGAACGGAGGCCTAATCTCTGGTTCAGGGCTGGCCTTGCCAACATTAGGATTTTGATTTCTTCTAAAATTGGGATTCCTGATAGGATTATTCTGTGGTGCTTCCCATGATGACTTCCTCTCAACTGATTCTACTCTGTCACCTAATCTATGCATACCAGAGATTATTGCATCTAATTTTTGATCCCAGCCTGAAGGCTCTTCTTTGAAGGTAGTCTTTCTTTCAGTTTTGGTCCTATTTCTCTTAGCTATCAGGTTGGCTTCCACACTAACTGCTATATCTTGCATCTCAGCTAAAGTTCGGGGAGCTCTTTCTCTCAATTGGTACGCCATATCTGAATCAAACCCATCAGGAAAGGTGTATAGAGCAAGATCAGGTGGGGGTCTCAAATTTTGGGGAATAGCATTGTACATATTGTTGAACCGAGCACAATAGTCCAAGACAGTTTCTTGGGGACCTCTTTTGATAGTATTGTATTCAGATAAAATATGGAGTGGATCCTTTTTCTTCTCCCATCTGTTGATAAAGGTTTGATACAGGGCTTCGGGGTCAGCTATGGAGTTTGCTGGGAGTGACCTAAACCATGATCTTACATCTCCTGTTAGGCTTTGCACAAAAATTTTCATTCTAACCCCATCATCATCTATCTCATAATTTTCAAAATAATCCTGCATTTTCTTAGTATGTTGAAGGGCTGAATGAGAGCCAGTACCATCAAAATATGATATTTTGGTTTGATAATCTTGAGGCATAGGCCCTGGATTGGCAGGTAACTGAAGTGGAGCATATCTATTAGCCATGTTTAGTGGGACAATAGGGATAACAGGAACAAATGGGACAAGTGGAGGAAAGGGGATGAGAAGGGTATGTGCAGTTGATGGAGGGGTTGAAAGGACACCTTGTGAAGTGGATGAAGAACTAGGAGATTGTGGAACGGTGTTATGAGGATGTAGAGAAACCTTAGCAGGGGTTGGAATATTAGTTTGGAATCCTGCTTCAGAACTTGAATCTGATAAAGTCCCTTCTGATTTGTGTTTCTTAAGGATTCTTGAAATCAGGTTTGGATTTTGGAACTCAGGTGATGGATCTGGATCCGGGTTAGATCTTGTATGACAAGTTTTCTTCTTAGGAGCCAGCTTCTATGATTTTCTTTGGGAGAATTTCTAAGAAGTATTGATGTTTGACAAGGACTGATCAAGTATAGCACAACTGTATGGAACTTAAGACTGGATAAAGATTGACTGAGGCAACTTTTATATACTCCTGCAAATGCAAAGCAGAGGCAGTTTCTAAGGCTGTCTGGCTGTCACTCAGGCTTTATCTACAGTATTAAGAATCAAACAGGGGTTTATGAACTTCATTCAGGTCCCCAGCGGAGTCGCCATTTATGTTAACACCCAGATTATTCCCTTTGACTCCTGAGGGAATACGGCCGGGGTAACCACTAACCAAGCTTTGGATTACAGGTTCTAGCCTACCTATAATCAGAGAGGGCTCTCTCTTTTAGTTTTAACTTTTTTTGTTGAAGATTTTATGCTAGTTATGAGGGGAGAGTTTTGTTTAAATTTTGGTTGTCAGCTATTGTTCAAATAAGGGCATGCAAGCATCAAAGAGAGTTCAGTCCATTGGGCATGTGGAGTCCAGTAATGAATAGGATTTGATGTCTGTGATAAAGAGAGGTTCACTGCAAGGCTAGATGGGTATTCATGATACAAACTTTGATTTTTATAAAAGAAACAGTATAAATTACACCAGCAAAGGCAATCAAGAGTTCTTTCAAAGTGCAACACGAAATGAAGAACAAATCCTACTCAGCAGCAACAGAGAATTACTGAATAAAGACTTATCATGTGATTAGAGCAAATATGAGCATTTAAGAATTCCATAGTTGCAGCTAACCCTGAAGAAAACATATTTAGTAGTAAGGATTGAGTTTAGGGTGTCTTTGATGGACAAATCCTGAACTAGTCTTTTACCTTTCTACCAAGATTAATCACCATACATCACAGAGAGATTAAGTAAGAAATGAAATACAAATACGGTTAGAAAACACTTATTGTAACACGCCATAGCACGAGAATCCTGCAGCAGTCAATAGTTTCATCACAGCACGTCCAAGCCAAACAGAGTTTTTGGAAACCAACAGCTCCTTTGTATTATATCTGTCAGAGAATATACAGCCGAGTTCTCTTGAAAAAGTGAGCAACAACAACCCCCAATAAGCTATGCGGGGGTGCAGATATACAAAATATCACAGAAATATCTCAACAGTGAGTTATTGCACAATAACTGCTCTTACCAACTTTCTAAGATATTTCTCGCAAAATTAAAAGCTACTTTAAATGAATATAAAACAGCTGCTTGCTGTTTGTCAGAAATTCTTGACTTTTGGGGCAACTGGGTCTGTCGGGTGCTTCGTATTGATTCTGAGTAATAAGCCCTTTATTGCTTTGTTGTGCTGCAGCTATCTCAGCCCCGTCATCTGCATCTGTCGGTGTCGCTTTAGTGGCCAAATTTGTTCACTGAGTTGGCTCTGTCCACTCCTCTCCAGTCATAATGAATATATCAATTTTCTGAACATGATGACTTATAATTGATGTACAAAAATTTGATGAAAAATCTGTTTGTTCACAGCAATGTCTGTATCATGCTGGTCCACCATTCCTGAGTAGGCAACTGATGTCTCATCTCATGCATGATGAAAAACAAATTCTCTATTTTGTCATAGAGACTCTGCCCAGATGCAGGCCCTGTTTCCTTTGGGGCACTTGATGCTGCAGTGATCTGATTTGTAGCATATGTATTTACCCTCTTGGCATGTTTTTCATGAGATAGTAACCTTCCTGCACTGGTTAGTAAGCTGGGAAGGCCTCTGTTATGCAATGCTGTAAATTTCTCCATGAACTTGTTCACCACTGTCTGCATTTCCTGGCACCTTCTATCCAGTGTTTGCACATGATTTCTCAAAGTGAGCACCCTTTTTACTAGTAAAATGGTATCAATTCTGTTAGAGATACCCATTGCTGCCAGCTGGGGGCCTGTGCGATTGTTAAGGACATTCATAATCCTATTGGCTATCTCAGGCATATTGCCTAGAGATGCCCTTGCTCTTTGACTTTCTTTTTGGGCCCTGCCTATGAGATCTATATGCTCATGGATGGTTTCAATATATTGCCATTGATCTGTTATAGACTAACCAATATTGGCCCACAGGACTTTCTTGATTTCAGCCACAATTTTATCAAGAGAGAGCTCTTTCTCCAGTTCTTTTATCTTCTTCTCAAGAGCCCTTAACTCTCTTGTTTTTTCAGCTATACTCTGCTTTGATTTATCATATTTTTCATTAAGTGTAGCCAATTTTTCCTTGGCTTCATTTAATTCTGCCATCTGGGCCTCCAGAGCTTGAAGTTCTTTCATCATATTTTGCATATCAAGGCTGGGTGCCTGTCCTGATGTTGTTGCTGGTGCTGTTGCTGAAGGGCCTGCCTCTGGTGTTTGTCCTGTGGGAGGACTTATAATTTGAGGAGGTTCCTCAAGGTTAATTACTGGCTGAGGGGGCTGAGATATCTGCCCTCCTTCTTTCTGTTTCAGGGCTGCCTGTAATGCACCCTCTGTTGCTATCAATCGTCCTTCTGTTTCTACCAATTGTTTGTGTAGTGTCAACAACATGGCCACTACATCTTGATCCTTTGTCTGCTGAGCAACATCTTCTGTTTGGGGGTGAAGGGTTGCTGGAAGTTTAACCATCTTCCTCAAAGCTGATATATCTTCATCTTTTTTCTTCATGAGCGCTTGCACAGCTTTAGGATCACTTCGGTCATGCCCAAGCTCTATAATGATATCTTCCAAAGACCTAATCCTGTTGTCTTTGGCTTGAGAAGAAGCTTTCTCCAATTCTAGTTGGGCAGTAGTATTATGGAGAGAATTTTGCAGTTTGTGTGCTAGAAATGTTTTATCTGCAAGAGTAGAGTAGACCATCTCACCCGTTTGCTTATGTAGCTCTATTTGGTCCATTGGGTGGATGTCCTTTGCAAACACTTCTAGGTTGGTCCTGATGTAATCTGCAGCTCACTGTGGCTGCAGCAAGGCAGGCATGAAATGGCTCATAGTCATCTTGCCTTCTGCAATGTCATATGCTGACATGAGCCTCTGTTGGTTGGTGGGAGCCATCTTGAGCAAATGATTATAAAGCTGGATTTGACTGGCTCATTCCTAGCTTTTATGTCCATAAATTGCTTTTTGATTCCAGACTCCGCTCTTCTTTGCTGGCTTGAGGAGCTGACTTCTCCTCCAAGTGGTCTTTCTTGTTCCTGTTGGAATGAACTGGCTGATGCTTCCATGCTAGGGGGGCCCATACCCATGGATGGTCCAATAGGCATCTCTTCTTCAGAAAAAGGGTTTAGCCTTTGCCTTTTATCCCCTTGTTGACTTGCTGATGTAGTGAGGGGAGTTTCTTGCTGTCTGTCCCTCTTCCTAGTTCTCTCTTCATTTATTGGGGTTTGAAGTACCGAGGTATCCATTGCTGTTTCCTGCCTTGGAGGCACACTTTCTTGAGCCTGTTGCTCTGTGGATATAGGGGCCTCAGCCATTTCCTCTTGCTGTTATGCCTGTTCTTTCTGTTGTTCCATTGTTGGGAGTGTCTGCTCCTGCTCCATTTCTTTTCCCTTATCTGTGCTAGCTGCTTGAGGAATAGTTTGAGCTGCTTGCTGGGGAGCTATAGAAGATGAGGCAGCTGCTCCAAGTTGAGTATGATAAGAAGAAGAAACCTGTCCACAATATTCCAAGTCAGCTTCCTTCTCAAGTTTCTTTGCTTCTTTTTGTGCTATTTCCTCTTTAGAACTTGCCTCTTCTAAGGTGCCCTCTTTCCATCTTAACAGATTTGCATATTTTTCAATATGAGGCAACCTGACATGATCATAGCTAGCCAACTTATATTTGACCCTTCTAAGACTAATGAAATGATTGGGATCATAGGGTATCCAGAGGAAACTGGTTTGCAACCCGAGGCGTTGCAGGATCTTATCTACTTCTTGCCATGCCTCTTCTCTTTTATTATAAATAAATGGGCCTAGCTGGTTTTTGACTTTGAGTTGTACCTTCTTATTTTTGCTGTGGAAATGGACCATGTCTGCATTTCCAAATTGTCTGAAATATTCTAAAGCAAAAAGTCTCATAGGGACATATCTTGGTAGCCTATATGGGGCTAACTCACAACCATATACTCTGATCACTGTATGGTGTTGGTAAAAGTACCAATCCCCAATGCTGTAGGCCTTTGAGAGCTGGAGGATTCTTTGCATCTCATCTGTCAATCTTGGAGGAGGGTAACTCAATAGCAAGGACATGGCTGGATGGATAAAATGGTCTATGAATTCACAGTAGCTATATGGTGAAAAAGATATGTGATGAAAGATTGAAGACCAAAATACCACAGACCTTTGGTTTCCCTGAGCATCAAACCTCTTGAGAGTAATAGGGAAGCTATCAGGATGATAAAATAGGAACAAGTGATAGATGTAAGAAGTGTATCTAAATATCCTTTCCCTCTCTAAATTCATCAATTGCTCATGAATTTTATTGGCAATGTATGTAGCATAATCATAGTGAACAAAAGGAGGCTTTCCAGGGGAGAAGATAGACATCATGGCCAGAATAGTTTCATCAACATCCTCAGATGATCTGTATCCCAGGACATAACTGATCATATCCACAAGCATTTTTCCCAACTCATTGAGATATACATTTCCAATAGGAGGAGTCCTCACAGTTTGAGAGCCTGATTGAATGAATAGTTGATTAATCTCTATGATTTGGGCACTGGACAGCTTGCCTCCTTGCTTTATCAAGTCCATCATAGATAGAGGAGTCAATGGTTTTGTAGTGTGAAAGTGCAGCATTTGATTTATAGCCTCAGGGGTGACATGGAACAAAACTGAGCCTGAGGGACTGAGGACAGCTCTCTGACATGGGTCATAGTTGGCACTGCATCGATGGATTAAATCTGGGAGGACATTGACTTGAGGAAGATTGAAAATGGGCAAATTTGAGTCCCAAATCCCTATAATATCATTTCCACTGAGATGTTTGGCTTTCAGCTCATTGAGTACATGAATATGGTATCTGCTGTACTCTGGGATCACTTCTGCCATCTGGTAGTCTCTGTCGGCCAGGGGCAGCCATTCTAGCTCTCTTTGTGGGGCATTTAGAGGTGGAATGTTTAGAGCTACTAGGGCCTCCATGGTCCACTGATACTTGGAACTGGATTTGAGCTTGTTTTTCTGAGCACAGCAATACAGAGCAATGAATTTAAAATAAGGGGGGCAGTTTACAGAGAGGACAAGATAAATAGTGAGGAAACTGAGTTGAAATGCTTCCTGGGAGGGGTTAAATGAGCAAATGTCGGGTTTTGAGAGTGGTTTTCCTGGTGAATTGGTCTAGCAGAGGTTTAGATTTGCGAATGCGCAAACAAACAGTGAATTTGTGGCAATTTGGCACAATGCAGAATCTCTGTGGGTAAATTTGAGCTTACAGTGGGAAATGGAACAGTGGTCACTGAGGATTCCTAGTAGTTACTGTGTTTTCTCCCTTTTCTTTCTTATTTTGGTGAATTATGCAAAAACCACGGTGCACAGAGGGATACCGATAAATACCTGGGTTTAGTATGACAATGGCGTTGACATGCAGGTGAACTCACGACGCCAGCAGCAAGGAGTAGTCTTTGAAAGTTGGTGAGCAAGTAGCGTGATCGCTCATGCAGGAGCACAGTAGGTATTTTTGCAAATAATGCAAAAATTTGACTTTTTCGGGCAAAATAGAAAAAATTGGCTTTTGGCGCGTTTTGTTGGATGACGTCATATGTGGGGTCAGGTACGAAGTGATGACGTGGCGGCCTGAGAGTGGTCCTCGTGGACGGGGGACGTGGCAGACAGCTCGGAGCAAGGGCGGACGGGGCGGCAACGTAATGCTGTGACGGCAGTGACGTGGGGGTGACGTGGTGGGCGGTAAACAAAAGGCGGTAAGCGGTAATATCGGACCGCTTAAGGTACGGGCGTGGTTTTGGCAGGAGGCCGCCCGATACAACTCAGGAGCGACGCGTGTCCGAGCCCTGACGTCACCCTCTGACAGATTTCGGGCGCTAACGTACAGGCATCGGGGGTGGTCCGATATTGCTGTGGGCCGTCGGATGGGAGGGCCCGGATCCGACGGTCGACGGGCTGCGGAGGTGATCAGACAATACGGCGGGGAGCGGAGAATAAACAAATATTTTTTCTGGGAATGCCCGCCAGGGTGGGACTTTAGCCATCGGCGGGTTTTTGGGTTTTTCCAATGTTTTGTGGGCGAAAATGGGTTTTTGACATTTATTTGCAAATTGGGTTAGGGCTGTTAAATCAAGCGGATCTTGATTTAATCCCAAGACATAATATTAGCGCTATTTTGCCTTTAGCGCTTTAATTTCTTTGCACTCCGACTTTTTAGAACTATAAGGCTATATTGCCTAGGGGAAGGGATATATACATATTTTGTTGGGTTTTTTATACACAATAGTGATATAGTAATAGGGAAAAGGGGAAGATAGGGAGTTAAGTATAGATAGAGTTAGTAGTTAGTATTGGATGGGAGATGTGGAAGAGAGGAGGCAAACACTAAGTTTTTAGGGAACAAACTTAGTTAGGAGAGTAGATCAAAATGAAAAGATTCTTACACAAGAAATGTGGCTCTTCTATACAACAAGGATCAAAAAATGAGTTTGATTTCTCTTATGAACCAAGGTGATAGTGGGATGTTAGCAAGGAAGTTTGATGGGGAATGATTGGGAGGTTAGACATGCTTCACTTTACTGACACCAAAATGCTGGATAGATGGATGTGCTCTGGCCAACATGTGTTTCCTTTGCTTAGGCCAGTGATATGAAAGAAATCATGCTTCTGCAACCCCATTTACCTACCCATTCTATTGCCTAGCATTTTTTGTTACTTCAAGGAGGGTGCACTTAGACTTGCAAACCCTCATGTGCCCTTTTCTTTTCTTTTGGCATTTCCTTTTGATTTTCTATCTAAGGCTAGCCTTATTACTTCCAAGGCCCCAGATTAAGCAGTTGGGAACCTTCATTCTCTACCTAACTACTGATCTGCCAAGATTGAATAGTTTGGACAGATTTCTTTCTCTAATCTACAACAAAAATTGAAATGTGGCATGACCCAGCTTAGACTGTTGGATCACCCATTCAGAAGTAGGACATGCATCAAACGACTGTAGATATGTGTTTTCCACAAAATATGAGATCTTTGCATCACCAAAGTAGAGCATATTTGGCACTTCCCCTGCCAATCATGAAAAATGAAACCTATTGGTATAGGTAGCTAACAGGCTGCTTGACAGGATTGCGCAATTTCTGAGCCCAGTAAGTTGTTAGTCAGATTTGTGCAATTTCTAGAGGGAATGTTGGTTCCCCTCTAGAATTGCACAATTTTTTGAGGGAGCTGCTCAACCAACAGCTGGACCAAGTTTGAAGTGAAGTTGGTGAAGGTATTGAATCAAACAATGATGCATAGGCTGGAAAGCTACTGAAAAACAATGAAGCTCATGTACTTGACAGTGCAAGACATGATGCTAGGATGGTTGGTAGGAAGGCTCCAAAATGAAGCTAAGGAAAAATTTTGGAGGGTGGTTGTAGCCGCTACAACACAACTGAAGGAATTCTATTGAACATATCGATGACACTGAATGGAGTTGGCAACATTGACCCAAAACTGAAAGCAAAGGCTTTGATATGGTGTGATGAACCAAAAAGACAAGCAGATTTCCCAACCCAACAACCACGAAGATTAAGTGGAAGAGTGTCATGTTCAAGAGTGACTCGTCGCCATTAATAGGCGGAGTACCCTATTTTCTCAATTTCCCCAACCATTTCTCATTAGTACCTCTTTATTTTTAACAAGCCTGAGTAGGATAACATGTGCTTCATTTGTAAGTTCTTCCTTCGGACGAATACCTCTTTGTATTTTTAACGAACACTAAGGAGTGGTTTGGTCCCGTCATGTTCAATGAGTCCATCTTTGTTTGATGTTTTTACGAGTCCAACAAAAGTCTAACTCAGCTCCTATTTCATGTTTAGAAAGTTTGAAAAAGAGGCAAAAAAGAAAACTTCAAAGGTTCCTTTTCTTAAATAGTATCTTGAGTCCGAAAATGCAAAAAATGATACTCAAGAGAACCTCTTAGCCATGTTTGACTAAGGTATTCCTTTTTTGTAAATAGTTTATCTCAGTCCAGAACAGGGTTAAACTTATACTAAGTGGACATCTTTTCATTTACTTTAACGAGTTCGAAAGGACAAGTGCTCAGTAATATTTTTGTATTTTTCGAGTCTGAAAAGAGTTGAAAGAGGAATCTAGGGGATTCCTTTTTCCATAAGTTTATAGAGCCAAAAAAGTGATAAAAGTAAGCTTTTTGTTCAAAATGATCTGTTTCGATCTAGACATCATCAAATCCATCAATCAGGTATTAGCCTGCTCAAAACATCACCAAAATATTTAAAATACCTGGTTCATGATAAAAATTGGTCATATTTAGGTCAAAATAATAAAATATTAATAAAATAATCATAAAAATGACTATAAATAGACAAAAGTAATTCGTTTTTACCATTTTACATTTTACCTCTTGGTGAGTGAGCTCTGGGTGCTTTTTTCCCCCAATCTTTTGCAACTGATTGCGGCCAATCCAGTGGATCATTTCAAGTATTATCACTTCTAGGTAGGAGATCTCACCTTCCTCTTTCTTTCTACGGTTCCATTATCACATTTCATGCATTTTTTCCAGTTTTGGGTGACCTAGGGCTTTAATTTTTTTCCCTAGCTCCAGCACACCCCAACAATGTCAAAAGGTGTGGTGGGCAGGAAAAATTTACATTGTCAAGGGCATTGCAATGCATAGTCTTCCTTTAGTAGGGTGCTTTGGGTGCAATTCAAAAATTTGTTTTGCTTTTTTTCACTCAAATTCTTTCAATTTTTTGCAAGAGATTCATTCTAATGATTCTTCTTGTCATGTTTCAAGTTTCCATCAGAACAAAATGGCTCTAATATGGCGAGAAAGAAAACAAGAGGAACAAGATATTAATGCAGCTAATGATCCAACCACTATTGAGGCATTGAGAAATTGTGGTCTTTAGAAATTCTTTTGGTTTCTTGGGATGAGGCAAAAAATGGAGCTATTAGAGTATCTTGTTTTAGCATGGGATGTTTAGGCACAAGATTTCCGGCTTGGAGCACATATGCTTAGTATACAGGTGGAAGATATCTATTTCTTGACAGGTTTATTGAGGAGAGGTGCCCCCATCTCATTATCTAGTTCGAGGAGGGGTGGAGAGACAATCAAGGATTATATAAGTACGCACTATATACCTCGATCCCAATAGACAAAGGGTGTGGTTCGTTTACCTTTGAGGACAATACTAATTATCATTTCTAGATTGATCAGTAGCCCTACCCCGCATTTGGCCAACAAGTCTCAAATACAATATGCTTTAGAGTGCATAGAGACGATAGTATTCAATTGGAGCGAGGGAGTACTGGAAAATATGAAAGAACAACTTACCAAGGAAAATGATGGATGGTTGAAGAACTTTCAGTATGGTTCGATTTTGATTTCATTTTCCTTTGAGAAGAATCCACTACTTTGACCACAACATATCTCACATGAGCCCGCAGATCCAAGAGTCCCACTGATGAGGAGATGGGTGGATCTCATGTCTAAACATGCAGTTCCATCATCTATGAGATTCACACCAGTATTCTTCCGATCATTGCACATGCTACTCATTACTATTGAAGACTATCCATATGCAAGGATGGATTTCCATTAAGACTCGGATCTCGTGCTTCCTGATTGTGAGTGAAGGGGTTCCATAGGTATAACGAAAATGTTTTGACCGTTTTTTGAGTTTTAAGTTTTACAATTTTTTTATTTATTTTCTGTCTATTCGAGACTAAATATTTATTTTTACATGCAAATGTTGGACCCATTCGACTTGTGAGTTCTTCCTATCTTCAACATGCAGGAGACCCACAACATGCACCAGTTGGAGTACAAGTTGTTGCAAGGGGACAAGAGGTATTGCATGATATCAATGTGGCCGAGACTCTTACAAAGGTCAAGCGTCACATAAAGGAATTGATCCATGGCATAGTTGAGACTAGAGTTGATCAGATCCCTATAAGACTGCAACATGATTCTATTGGCATGCCTGGCCATATTAGTCGGTTACTGTGCAAGATGGCTCACACAATTTCTTGCTATAATGAGCATCATTAGGATTAATATACTAGGAGGCTATATATAGCCATATTTTGGCTGCATGTATATTTTTTGATATGACAAACCATATGGTCGCAGGCACAAGTTTTTGTAAAACCAAAATATATATATATATATATATATATATATATATATATATATATATATATATATATATATACACACATATATACCTATCGGGGTTTCTTATGCATTCTATTATTTTGATAAATGTATGTGATGTGAATTGAATTGAATTTACATATGTCACAAATGTCTATCTGAAACATGATTTGCTAATGCATTTGTTAATGTGTTTAGACTTCTAGAAATATGTTGATATTGGATATAATCAAAATGTCTTTCTAGAAGGTGAACCCTTAAGAATGTACAAAGTATATTTGGACTTCTAACTGAATAGAAATTAGTCCACTATAATACTACAAGTTGTGAGTCAAGTCTGATAACTATACGATGGATACCATGAGAAATAACATTAGGTAATAGCTCAATCATTGTGCTATACTCAGTGACCGATACAAATACCTTGTAAAATCACTAACTCTCCATTCAGAGCATATATAGCCAATGCTATGGAAGAAAGGTTTCAAGTACTAGGACTAGCACCATCAATGTAACCAACAAATGGTTGAAGGGATGTCGACATCTACAAACCAAATGTAAACATGATTAATAGAAACCATAAGAAACTACGAAGGGAACACACTGAAAACACAATCTGTTAGGGTCCTAGGGTGTTTGAGGTCAAATGTATTTTCCTTATTCATTCATTTTCAATTTTTGAGTAGCATTTTAGCCTATGACTAATGTTGTTGTCATAGTCGCAAAGTCATTGTTTGACATCATTGAAATTGTGAAAGAGTCTCAGTCAATGGAAGTCATGAAGTCAGATGTTTATAAAGTCAATCAGGGTTAAAAGGGGCTATATGTCAGTATTCATCGATCAAAACCATTCAAAATGAGTTTGTTTCAGTCTAAGGTTCTGTTGGTTGGGGTCTGGTTCATTAAAATATTTCGCGAGTTATGATTTATACTTTTATTCCTATTTTATTTCCCCCATACTTTCCCATCATATATCGTATTTCCCTACCTCCCTTCATACATACACCCCCTACATATATGTTCACATCCCAATATACATGTACGCACATGCCCCCCCACTCATTCTAAACCCACCTTCTAAACATCATTTTCTACATCCCTCCATTCATTCCTACCATCATTACATACCCTCATGCCTAATAATTATCATTCATGTATCATACTTCTAAACATTATCATTCCCAAAACCCCTACATTCATGACAAGTTAATCCAAAGGCAAAGTAAAATCAATCAAATGATAGTGGTGATCGAATTAATGAGTATACTAAAGGACAAAATACAAAGGCACAGTTCAAATATTCCAAGCCACTTTTGTCTCACTGTCAGTCATTCAAATTGCACCCATTCTAAAAATGCAGCAATAGTACACGAGTTCAGAGGTCAAACCCAAAAAGCACAATGTCAAAACATAATTGATTCCCAGAAATCTGGAAATCGCACAATGCTGCACAATTGTTGCACAACGTTCTCCAGTACCTTGCAGAGCAGATACACAATCATAAAATGGTTCTCTTCAGAGTTTGAGGTAGGATACATCATCCTTAATCACAATTTGTTTTGAAAGCTTATCCTCAGTTGATTAATGTTTGATTGAAGGCGCTGCTACCAAATTGTTGCATAACGCCCTGTTTTCATTTCTGTTTGATTTTAGCGATCGAACCGCAAGACTAGGGTTCATGTAAGTGGTGTCAAAACTTGAGTGGGTTGGGTAAAGAATCCTGTTAAGTCCTTAACACTTACACCTACCACATTATGCCCATTTCAAAATATGCACAATGTGTCTTAATCAAACTAATAGGCATAGCCTTTTTAACACCTGTGAGAGAACCAAATTACTTGTTTCCATTGCTATTGCATTGTGATACCACCAAAAAACTAGTTTGTGATGAACCTAATATTTTTTTATCTCCTGTAGTTTTTAAAATCATATGGATACCACTACTAGCAAGAGAAAAACCAAAGGAGGGGATGCAATGTGCTTTGAGCTTAGGAACCTAGACCTTGTAAATTCTGATCCAGCTATTAAAGTGGCCTTCGAAAACACTTGATCTATTTATTTTTATGAGAAAATACAGTCTTATGGCCATCATGTACAACTTTCAAGCCTATTTTATTTAAATTTCAAAAGAGATAGAGTCAAGTTGGGTGACCTGGAGTTTGTGATTACAGAGAAAACTATTTCTGAAGCTATAATCATCCCTTTGCAAGGTGAAAATTGGTTTAAGGGGAAAGAACTAGATGCAACATACTTCAAGGAATTTGTCAAACCTCAGTTTAAAGATAAGCATGATACTACTTTTCCCAAAACTTACTTATTAAACCATTACAATCATTTGTTGAAAGTAATCTAGAGGTACTTCACCTGTGAGGGTAGGTTTAATAAGGTATACCAGTATCATATTAGACTTCTCATGCATTTTACTGCCAAGAAGAGTTTGAATTTGCCATTTTATTTGTTTAAAAGTCTGGGTAAAATGGTAGAGAGGGTGTAATCAAAGGGAGATAAACATATTCCAAGTCTTTTCCATTTTTCATTGATCAAGTTGCTAGTGTTGCATGAGCTAGAGAAGAGGAAATGTCATAGGAGAGTTTCTTGTCAAATATAGGTTGCTAACTCATGTAGACATCTCGCCAAAGGAGATACATGAAAAAGAAGAAGATCCCAAAACTGAAGCATCAATGAAAGAGATAATGAAAAAATTGATTAGGGATAAGAAGGAAACCAGAAAAGGGAAAGAAAAGTTTCAAGCAGCACCAAGGGAAAGACAATTTTTTTTTTTTTATTATTATTATTATTATTTTTTATTTTTTATTGTTTTTTTTTTTTTTTTTCAGGCCAAGGACTAGATTGAGAACCAAATAGATGATTGAGGAACCAATTCCTCAACAAAATATTAATATTCCAGAAGACATGCCAGTGAAGGAAATAGGTGAAGCACAAAATGTTCAAATGGAAGAGGATAAAGAAAGTGAAATTGCAAGATGATCTTGCTAAAGCACACATTCAGATTGCCTATCTGCAAAGGAGAATAGGGAAATCAGACATACAACATCACAGGCAGCTCAACAAGTAGAGGGTGACACATCTAAAGGGCCTTCTAAACCTACTGCACAAGAGAAAGGAAAGTAGGTGATAGATTTTGAAGACATGGAAGAACCGAAAAAGAAACCAAGGGAACCCTTGACTAGAGAAGCAAAGGATACAATTGGGTGGAAAGAACAAATGGAAGAAACCTTTCAGGTAACAAAGAAACCAATGTTTGATGAGTGGAAGGAATATCAGAGGTTGTTTGAAGAAATTGAAATTTTCCAAAGGCAAGATGACTAGATAACATAGAACAATGAAAAATATAAGAAGGCCATCAATGAGACCATCATAGAAGTTGATAATCGAATTGCAGAAGCCTTGGATGCAGTTGATGGGGCCAAATAGTTCATGAAATGGAATCTTCCCCTACACAGGAATTTTAAACATTATTACATGAGAAATTTGATTTTGAGGAAGAGATTGAGGCTAATGAAGCAAAAGTTGTCAAAGGCTAGGAGGCAGTTGAAAAAATACAAACAAACATGAGGAAGTGTGCCAAATCCACAATCCACAACCACAACCACAACCACAGTCACAGTTAATCAAAGAAACTAAGACCTCCTGAAAGGATACTAATTCATCATCTAGTAAGCCTTCAACTAGTAAGAAAAGAAGCAGGTGATATTTTTGAAACATGTTTTGTTAACTATTGGAGATTTCATTTTGTGTTTGCTGGAGTTTTTCACCATTGCGCAATAGAATTTCTTTTACAGTTAGTGGATAATCACAGATAAATTTTGTAATTTTGTATGTTGCTTGGAGTAAAATAAGTCTCAAATGATCAGTTGTGGATCTTGATTTTGTTTGGAGCGGGAAATCACAACTAAACTACAAGTTCTAATTTTTTGCTGCACAAAGGTGGGATTCAGTAGTTTTGGCGCTTGTACATGCAAAGGAACATGTAGGATGGGTCCCTCTCCACCTCAGCCAACTAGTAATCATCTTCCATTGGCCAACTATCTGTTAGTGTTACAGATGTGCATGCTTAGCTGGAGATGACTGTGCTATCGCTATGCAACCCTCCACTGCTGTGCAACTTAGAATACTTGTTGTTTGTGTTTTTGTATTTGGTTCTAATTTCGTTGTATTTCTATTTGAGGAGATGGATAACATTGAAAATGAATGGATAAGTCATTAGCTCGATAGGATAAAGTACTTTATGTTTTTTAAGGATAAAAACTGCAGTTTTTATGTTAGCTTTTTTTAGTTTTTTTTGTTAAAAAAATATTGTATTGCTAAAGTTAGTTTGATTCGATCCACTCAGTGGATAATTGATGCATTGTATTTGGTCGTACGGGTCTGCTGTGTTAAAAAATTGTATTTAAGCCAAACAAAATATGAAGAAAAGGTTCGGATTTGGGAGAAGACTAGTGTATGTGTGTTCATTTTGTTTGATAAAGTTATTAGTGTTTTGTTTGCCATATTAGCTAGAGATTCATGTGGTATGAATTTTGAGTTCTGTGCTATTGTTTCATGTGTTATAATATTCATATATCTATTTCTCTTTCATTCTTATGCTGTTGCTAAAACAATTTTTTAGAATTCACCTTATTTGATATCCTAAAGGATTGTTTATCTTTTGGAATTATAATGGAATACACTCTAAGTTAAGTGCTCCATTCTCGACTTCTTCCCGATATTTGATCAAAATTTATGTTGCAAAATTCAAAACTTGTTTAATGCTCTATGCCTGTGATTAAATATCTCTATGTGTTAGAAATATGTAATTTTCTGAGGTTGCAGAAGAAAATCACAAAGGTGACCACAAACCAACTTTGGAAGCTGGGATCTAGCCCTGCTAGCTTCAGAGAGGGCTCTCTCTGTAAGATTTAACTTAGTTGGATTGAATATTAGGCTAGTGATAAAGTTTAAGGTTTGATTTGTATTTGAATGGTTGGTTGATAACTAGATTACCATTGGGCTATGGAGTCTGTTGCATAAAGTACAGATCGACTACAATATCTAAAAATAGATCTCACACGGCAGGGTAGCCAAACTTAATGGATTCTTTAAAGTCTGTGAAATGTGGGAGGAAGAATAGTTTAAGATTCACTTTAGATATAGAGAATTGTTACCTGAATTATATATTTAAAGATCAAAAGAAAACATTGAAATTATTCGTATCTGGGTGTAGATTTAAACAAATTCTTCCCTTTACTTATCTATTGAATAATTCAAATTAAGAAACAAATATGTGCTATAAACAAAGAAATATAAACACATACTATAGAGGCACTTCACCAACAACTTGACACAAGAATCCTGTGAAAGAGCTTTATATATTACTGGTAAATCTACTGAAGAAATATGCAATAGTGTTCTTTTGTTGAAAAACCAAACCTTGAGCTTTATATATTACTGGTAAATCGGTCGATGCTTCAGAAATATACAATAGTTTTCTTTTGTTCAAAAACCAACCCTTGATACTTCTGAAGATGAAGTATTTATAAATTAATTTACAAAATATCGTGAGATATTTTGCTAAACTAATATCAAATCCCAAAAAAGGAATCGATTTACCAAATATTCTCTAATAATCTTTGGAAAAATCTGAATAAAAATTATTACAAACAATATCTATAAAAAAACATGTAGATATTTCCCAAAATATAACTAAGTAATAGGAAGTCTATACTATTTTTGATCTTCTGTTCCGATTTTAAAGTGAATTGGTTTACTGACTGAAATATGTTGTTTATGGGCATTCTGGTGGTCACTGGGCCTTTGAATGAGACATGTTGTTTGTCTTGTTGGCAGATGTGTGTGTTGTCCCTCTTTCTACTGCATTCTGTTTGATGACTATGGTGCTAAATATATGCAACATGTTGTTGATGTCCTTGAGATGTGATGATTGATTGTGCATTGTCTTATTCATCATCTTTTAAATACATTATTTTGTCACAAAATATTTGGATTTAAATAATATATTTAAATGAAATTCATAATTCAAAGTATTTATTAGAATGTTTTATAAATCCATCATGTTTTCGAATCCATTTTCAAAAATCCATGGCTTGTTTTCTAAATCCATGTATTGTTTATCTTCCCATGGATTCTGAAACCCATGTGTTGTTTTCAAAAACCATGTCCAGTTTCTCCTTTTACCTTCCCCTTAAATTCTCTTTTACTCCTATAAATCTTTGGATGGATTTCCAAAACCATGTGTTGTTTTTGTAAATCCATGGCTGATAAAACATTTCTATTTTGACATTTATCCCTGTGCATTACTTTCACGAACATACCATTGCAAAATTTCCCTTTTATTTTCTCTCATGAATTTATTTTCCTGCACCCATGAATTTCTTTTTCCTGTAGCTGTAAAATTATTTTACTCCTTTGCGTGTCATTTCATTTCACCCACTTAGCCTTCTGAATTTTCTCTATAATTTGGTTAATCTAGTTTTTCTTGATCTCTTTCATTCAGCCTCCTATCCACACAACATTGGTTTCATCATGAAATTCCATTCCCGCCATATTTATAAAAGTCAAACCAATACATTTAATGGATTTTGGAGTGGGGCTGGGTAGTGAGAGGTTTAGGAGGAGAGGGGTGCGAGAAAACGTGAGGGCTACATTGGTAAAGGCTAGTAAAAGTGAAAACCACTTTTTAGACGCGGTTTAGGGGGAGAGGGGTGACAAATGTGAGGGCTACATCGGTAAAGGCCAGTAAAAGTGAAAAACACTTTTTGGACCCCCCCTTTGGTTGAATGTCAGAGGGGCTAGGGTCCGAAACATATTCATAACCATGTATTTTAATATTCACACATGTCGATGCTTTTAACATTAGGGGAATTAACACATGAGTGCAGTGTGGGCCATAGCCTTTGAATTTTGGATTTTGGGTAATTTATAATGAATAAACAAAATTTTCATTTTTTTAGAGTTTTGATTATTTAATTATTTTTTGAATTTATTTTAATACTTCAAAATAAATGATTTCTCACTTATGCCTTCTTTTTTGCTTTCGGGTGTAGACTTCAACTTGCTCAACTTGCTCTTGCATTTGATCTGGAATTGGATTTGAGTGCATGATATACTGTTGGAAAGCTACTTCTAAGCTCTCTCTGATAAAAATACCTACAATATATGATCCAAACATTTATATGCAAAAATATCCCTAAATCTTAGTACTTGGTGTCACTTTGGAAATAATTTGCACGAGGAAATATTTTTACAACATCTCAAACATAATAAAGATCATCTATAATCAAACAATCCTATAAAAAATTATAGGACCCTAACAGTGGCTCCAGCTGGGGATGACACTCTCCTTGTGAGGTGTCAAGAACACCGTAGATTAGCATATTGATTCATTGGGCTGACCTCAAATCTGCAATCTGTTCTACCATAAAATCTTTGCGACTGAAATTGTTAAACTGAAATCAAAACCATTATGCACACTGTGACATCTGAAATACACACTGAACTAAAAGTTGTACTGCTATCTGAAATTGAAAATACTGCAAATATTCTTAGAGTACCGAGCTTATTTTCACACTACTACCTACTCTAATATGATGAAATGATTGTAATACCAGGTAATAGCAAATTTCGAGTGCAATGAGTCACGCAGATGACTACTAATTTGAAGCTTGCATTCCATTTCTCCAAATAGAAAAATAAACACAACAAATGGAAACTCAAAATTCTGACTGGAGCCTTCTTCATAATCCATAACCAACACAAAATTCAGTTTTGTTAAAGGTTCCAATAGGTTTTCCAAAGGATCCTCAAAATCATGGAGAATTTCTATTTGTTGTACTATGCCTGAAAATAACTTCTCATATACTATCTCTAAAATGTATCTATCCCTTTTTGAATTTTCTGGGGTTGTGTTTTCAAGGGATGTAAGATTATAAATAATGTGTTTATCATCTGTAGGATGTAAAACAACTCGTTGTTCTTCAACATCTCCTTGAAACTCACATACAATTCTCTTGTATTAAAAAGGTGAATGGTTGAATTTGTTGATAATTATGTTCACCTTCATGTGACTTTGTTTGAAAAATGTCCTGTGCAGTTCATTATGTACATTGTCCACACATACATCTTCAGAAATTTGAACTTGAAAATCTTCTCTTTGAAATAAAATTTCAGAAAGTGAAAAATCAAAAGAGAAAATTGAAATACAGTCCTCATCTATATCATGATAAGATAAAAATTTGCAAGGCTAATGTAAAGTATTAAGTATTGGTTCCTAGGAGACTATATGATTTTCAATCTCATGGTTACTTAATAACTATGATTTTTGACTAAAGGAGTCTCTAATGTAACATAAAACAGGGTCATCATCTATATAAGAAGGTTGTTGCCCCATTATGCAAGTTTCATCCTTTTTTGCTGCTTCACCAGTGATCTTATGATTTTCTTTCAACTCTTCAAATGTAGCATAACATAAAGGTAAAGAGCTATAATCATCATGAATTTCTTTCAACATCTGAAATGTGGCATAACTTAGTGGTAAAGAGTTACCATTAGCATAATTTGCATTGTTTTCTTGATGTTCAATGTCTAAAATATATACATGCTCATTTGCCTCAATATTTTCATCTTGTTTTTCATCACTGTCATAAGTAACACACACATGGTGACTGTTTTCGTCAACTGGTTGAAATTTAACATCCTCTTGCTGACAGGCTTCCACCGGTTGTTGTTCTAAACTAGTTTCAAATGAATCCACAAAACAACCAGTTTCTACCTTTTGGTGATGTGACCCAACAACCTCTCCTTCTTCTTCCATATTTACTTGAAAAGGAGGTATCTTTTGTTGTCCATTAACAGCAGGTTTATCTTGCAAAATACATGTGTTCAAAACCCTATCCATGGTTTTCATTAATGTCTCTAACTTAAGGTTTAATAAAGGAGGAAACACCAATTTAATTACTTTCCCTCTTTCAGCTTCCATTTTGGATCTTTTAATCAATAGGTTCATTTCCACACCAATAACACTTTCTTACATATCCTCCAAAGTGGAAAGGTTTCTTTCTCTGAGATAATAGGAAATCTCATCATCAAAACCATCTGGATAGTGAAACATAGCCAATCCCGGGGGAGGCTTTATATCAGTAGTTATGGAGTCATAAACATTATTGAATCTGGCTGAGAAATCTTGGTCTATCTCATCGTGCTGCCTTTTTAGATTCCAATACTCATCCATAATCTAAAAAGGGTTTCTTTTAACCTCCCATCTGTTAAGGAAAATACTTTGAAACTGTTGGAAATTAGGAATACTTCTAGCTGTCAAGCTTCTATACCATTTCCTAGCTTGTCCTAATTTAAAGAATTTGAGCAAACAACCTCAATTTGATATCTTCATGATCGACTTCCTCCAAGTCAATGAAGTCAATGACTTTGTCTACATGATTCCTTACTGTAATATTACCTGTACCATCAAATTGGGATAGCCTCTGATCATAGTTCTTCGATAGCTCATGCAAAGAGAATTAAAAATTTAATGATGCATACCGAACAATGGTCATAACTGAGGTATGAGATAAATTTGTACTAGCTGGACTATGTCCATTATTTGGATCTTGTTTGAGGCAACCAATATTAAGATGAGATGCATTTGCAACTTCAAGGGAAGAATATACATTCGTCGAAAGGGGATCATATGCAGATTCATCATCTTGATTTGGATTTAATAGACCAAAGAGAATCCTTAATATACTTTCAGGAAAATACAGAAGGCGATTGACAAAAGATAATACTATATCCTGAAGTAAATTCAGGTATAAATACCTAACTTTCACATGTTGCCTTCCCATCCTTGTGTTGACAAGGCCTATCCTTCTTTGAATCTAATTGGAACTTGGTCTATGAAGCCATTGAATCTGGATTCTTTGATAGTGGAGTCACCCTAAAAAATTTGAAGCTCTAGATACTTCGAAGGCAGAGTTTCCAAGTGAATGGTACAACCTCCTTGTGTCTGATCACAGTCCACCATCAGTAATCAGATCTGAAACTTGATATGATTTTCTTCGGAATCTAAAATGTTCAGGTCCCTAGTATGGTTGCCAAAATGTTAGTACTCTATAATTTTCTAAGGTTGCAGAAGAAAATCACAAAGGTAACCACGAAACAACTTTGGAAGTTGGGATATAGCCTTGCCAGCTTCAGAGAGGGTTCTCTCTATAGGATTTAACTTTTTTGGATTGAATATTAGGTTAGTTATGAAGTTTAAGGTTTGATTTGTATTTGAATGGTTGGTTGATAACTAGATTACCATTGGGCTATGGAGTCTATTACGTAAATTATGGATCGACTACAGTATCTACAAATAGATCTCATAGGGTAGGGTAGCCAAACTGAATGGATTCTTTAAATTCTGTGAAATCGGGGAGGAAGAACATATTAAGATTCACTTTAGATATAGAGCATTTTTACCTGAATTCTATATTTAAAGATCAGAAGGAAACATTGAAATTATTCGTAGCTGGGTGTAGATTTAAACAAATTCTTCCCTTTACTTATCTATTGAATAATTCGGATTAAGAAACAAATATGTGCTATAAACAAAGAAATATAAACAGATAATACTATAGAGGCACTTCACACACAAGAATCATGTGAAAGAGATTTTTGTATCACTGGTCTGATGCTTCAAAAATACACTAGTTTTCTTTTGTTAAAAAACCAACTCAAAATACACAATACTTTTCTTTTGTTAAAAAACCAACTCTTGATACTTCTGAAGATGAAGTATTTATAAATTAATTTACAAAATATCGTGAGATCATCTGCTAAACTAATTTCTTCTACTGCATTTTGTTTGATGAATGTGGTGTTGAATATATGCAGCAGGTTGTTGATGTATCCATAATATTTTAAATACTTTGTTTTGTCACAAAATATTTGGATTTAAATAATATATTTAAATTAATATTTCCAAATATTTAAATGAAATTCAAAATTCAAAGTATTTATTAGAATGATTTATAAATCCATGTTTTCCAATCCATATACTGTTTCACAAATCCATGGCTTGTTTTCTAAATCCATTTATTGTTTCTCTTCCCATCGATTTTGAAATCCATGTCTTGTTTTCAAAAACCATGTCTTGTTTCTCCTTTTACCTTCCCGTGTAAATTTCCTTTTACTCCCCTAAATCTTTGGATGGATTTCCAAAACCATGTGTTTTTTTGTAAATCCATGACTCGTAAAACATTTCTATTTAGACTTTTATCCTCGTGCATTACTTTCATGAACATACGATTGTGAAATTTCCTTTACTCCTGTAAATCTTTGGATGGATTTCCAAAACCATGTGTTGTTTTTGTAAATGGATGACTCGTAAAACATTTCTATTGTGACTTTTATCCTTGTGCATTAATTTCATGAACATATGATTGCAAAATTTCCTTTTTATTTTCTCTCATGAATTTATTTTCCTACATCCATGAATTTCTTTTTCCTGTAAAATTATTTTACTCCTTTTCCTCTCATTTCATTTCACCCACTTAGCCTTCCATCCCTGAATTTCCTCTAAAATCTAGTTTCACTTGACCTCCCACCCACACAGCATTAGTTTCGTAATCGCATGAAATTCCATTCCGGCCATATTTATGAAAGTCAAACCAATTAAAGTTAATGGATTTTCGGGGGCGGGGGGTAAGTCAAACCAATACAGTTAATGGATTTTAGAGGGGGGTGGGTAGTAAGCGGTTTAGGGGTGAGGGCGATAGCTATAAAGGTCAGTAAAAGTGAAAGCCACTTTTTAGACCCCCCTCTAGTTAAATGTGAGAGGGGATAGGGTCCGAAACATATTCATAACCATGGATTATAATATAACCACGGATTATAATATGGGTGGGCCATAGGCTTTGACTTTTGGATTTTGAGTGACATATAATGAATAAACCATTTTTTCATGTTTTTTAGAGTTTTGATTATTCATTTATTTTTTGAATTTATTTTAATACTTCAAAATAAATGATTTGTCATTTATGCCTTTTTTTTTTAATTTATCTCTGGTGCAAACCTCAACTTGCTCTTGCCTTTGATCCAAGAATTGAATTTGAGTGCATGATATATTGTTGGAAGACCTACAGTTGGATCTGATCCAAACATTTATATGCAAAAATATCCCTAAATCTTAGTACTTGGTGTCGCTTTGGAAATAATTTGCAGGAGGAAATATTATTTACAACATCTCAAACATAATAATGATCAACTATAATCAAACGATCCTATAAAAAATTATAGGACCCTATCACTATGTATCCTTTTCTTTCTTCAAATTCACTCACTATGGTACTTCAGATGTTATAGCTTGGAATCTTACCTACCTTTCTTATGTTATAATACGTTTTCATGTATGCACTGATACTTTTGTGTTGAGATCTGAATTATTGTTCCATAAAGTGGCCCTCTGTCTCAAGTTTTCCAACCACCATTTTCAACCAAGTTACCTCTACAAACCTAGTCTTTGCAGTCCCTAAGCTTAAGAGTTGTTTACCTTCAGACCTTTTTTTCTAGTGAGGGAGCCCCCTTCGGTTAGAAAGGACCAATTTCTAGCCCAAAGAGCTTTATGGTTACCCCTGTAAATATTTTCTCAGCCTAGAGGTAATTACAGGGTGCTAACACACTCAACACACCTATATAGAACATGTACATAGTGAACTATGCAAAAATCACTTAAGCATAGTATTTTTTAAGGTACAACCCATTTCTCGGTTGCGCTAATGGAACTCCATCAAAATAAAAAAGCTCGTAGGTCCCTTTATTAAGAACTCGTTTAAAAATGTATGGGCCTAGCCACATTGGTTTGAATTTCCCTAATCCTAACTTTTCAGACTCTTGATGATACAACAAGACAAGGTCACCTTCCAAGAAGACACAAGGCTTGACATTCTTGTCATATTGTGCCTTAATGCATTTCTTATGGGCGTCATTAGCCATCATGACATCACATCGGTTTTCATCTAAGTGTGTCAAATGTAAGAGACACTCTTCTTCTACAGAAGTGGCAAGGAGGAGCTCGACAACAAGTTTTAGAGATGGAATTTCACACTTAGTTGGAAGGATTTCTTCCATACCATATACCAATTTGAATGGTGTGAACCCAGTAGCAGTCCAAACAAAGGTTTGATATGCCCACAAGGCTACATAAAGGATAAGATGTGAATCCGATTTGAGGATCCCTATCATGCGTTGAAACATTGTTTAATTGATGGCATCAACTTTCCCATTCACTTGAGGGTAATAGGGAGTTGAACTCTCATGGGAAAGGCCCAACTTGGCATTCAATTTAGACATCATGTGGTTACAAAAATGTTTCCTAGGGTCTGTAACTATAGCCTGTGGTACACCAAACCCTACAATGATATGATTGAAAAGGAAGAGAGTAGTTGTTTCACTAGGTGTTATTGTTTGTAGGAATCAGCTCAACCCACTTGGTAAAATAGTCTACCACCACAATGATGCAGCCATGCCTCTGACTGAGTGAGGGTTACATGTCATAAAATTAATGCCTCATTTTGTGAAAGGTCCAACGATGATAACAGGGTACAAAGGAGCGGGTGGGGCAAGGGTTTTACAATAGTATATCTAGCAGGTATGACACTTTTCGATTGGGAGGATGCATTCATGAAACATGTAGGCCAAAAGTAGCCGACACATAAAATATTATGTGCGGTGGCATAACTAGACATATGTCCAACACATGCCCCAACATGGTATTCATTTAGGGCTTTCTCGGCCTCCTCATGAGTGAGGCACCTTCGAAAAATAGTATCGATACCATGATGATAAAGGGTTTCACCGATTATAATATAATTATTAGCTTGATATTGGATATGTCACTGGTAAGAGCGAGAGGCATCGTACCGACAAGTATGGGTTTGTAGATATACAATAATTTCTCCATACCACGGGTCAGATGATACGATTAGGAACAACAAATAATTTGGAATAGAATTTTCAGACATTGTTTCAATGTCGGTAGTGGGAAGGTCGTAGATCAACTCAACAAAGACTAAGGATTTCTTCGACTTGGATTTGATGAATTCCAAATTGAACTATTGGATGATGACAATCCATTTGGAGTATGTGCCCCCCAACAATTGGCATGACAATATGTATGTCATGGGGTTGTAGTCGGAAACAACCATAGTCTTACAAAGCATGATATAGTGATGAATCCTTTGGATAGCCTAGACAGCGGCCAAAGCTAACTTTTCAACGTGAGTATACTTGATCTAAGTATCATTTTGATTCTGACTCAAATAATAAATAGGATGTTCGGTCCCTACTTCGTCCTCTTGGACCAATACCATAACGATGGTAGTAAATGTAGCGACGAGGTACATGAAGTAATCATGTTGGTATTCCGAGGAATATAACAAGTGTTATATAGCTAGGGGGATAATATGGGGTACCAAGGGAGGTACCCAAGGTAATAATGTAATAATGGGATGGGCCATAGTAATAAATAAGGTGGTTAACCCATGTCATGTAAGGGACCACAAGTAGTTAATAATAATTTAATGGGCCCATGGTATTAGTTGATGGTATGAGGGAACCATGGTAATGACCCATGGTATTGTATGTATGAGGCCTATATAGAGGCTAGAGACTCCATGTCAAGGATAGTGAAGAATTATTGTATGAACAGGCATATGGCTTGTGGAGTGTTCTCCTTCCTTAAGGAGTGAATGTATGGTGTTGCCCTACCTTAAGGGTTTGATCAATAGAGAATCATTTCATATTATTTCTGGGTTTATTTGCATTATCTTATATTTTCATATCAGATCTATAATATTTCCAGGTTAGATCTATAACAACAAGGATGCATGAATCAAAATGTCTTTCAAGGCATCAAACACCTTTTGGATAGTGTCATCCCAATAGAAGGGAACCCCTTTCTTTAACAAGCATGTAAATATTTTGGTCAATTCAATGTAGCTAGGAATGAATTTCCGTAGAAAGTTAGCCTTCCCTTGGAGTCATTGAAGCTGAAGAAGAGAGGAAGGAGAAAGTAGATCTAGGATCTCCTAGACTTTCAATGGGTCAATATGAATTCCATGTTTCGATACGAAGAAACCAAGGAGTTGATTGAAGCTTGCACAAAACACACACATATGTGTGAATTGAGACTAATTTTATAGTGTCAACAATGTAAAAATATAGACCTAGGATGCATCTGATGATCAACATGATGTTTTGAGTGAGTAGGTAGGTTGTCCAAATATGGTTGTACAATGTGTTTAATATCATGGAAGGCATAATTCATTACCCTTTGAAACAAGGCCCCAACATTTTTCAATATGAAAGGGAGATTTTGATATGCAAATGTGCCCTATGGAAAAATAAATGCGGTTTGTGTTTGTTTGATGGGATAATGTTGATGTCATTGTAGCCCAAAAATCCATCCATAAACAAAATGGAGGCGTTGTTGAACTAGCTTAACATCAGGATATGTATTGATTTCATGTACAATGATTTTTGGGTAAATACCTAACATCTATTCATAAGACCAGATGAACATGTCTCTAAATTGCTAGAAAAGGGCTTTATAAGTCTTGATCTCATCGGGAGAGAAAGAAGCACTCATATGTACATTATCGACAATTCTAGGTTTGATCAAAATATCAAGAGGAATAGTCTCTTCAATATTCAAAAATTTCTTCTCAAAATTGATATCATGGATGGATATGGAATTCACAGACATCTCAACGACATTGGGCCGATAGTGTTCACTAAGATTATCCTTGAAGGAATTTGGCAAGGAGGAACAATGGTGATGATCATCCCACGGCGCATCATTAGACATCACGATATCCATGATGCTCTCATTAGTAGAAAATGTACGAGAGAATGGGTCCGAGGATGTCCCATAATCTAAGGAATGATTAACCCAATTGATCAAAGAGAGGAGAGAATAATGCACTGTACAGGCTGAATAAATGGCTTCATATTCAAGTTCAATTGGACAGAGTGGCATGTAGTCACCAAAAGTGTCAATATTATGTTCATCTGGCATTATCCAAGAATCAGATGGAGTAGTACAAGAAGATATCATGTTGATATAGGTGACCATATTGGAGTTGTCAAGAGAAGGAGGAGGAAGAGAAAAGGTTCCCATGAGAGAAGAATCCTTAAGAAATCCCACCCCGACACGATGGCACAAACGTGGGGTTTCTCCCACAAGAGGGTTGCTTCCATTAACTTGAGGATTGGTGGAAAATAAAGTGAGTTGATCGATGGCTATTATACCTCCCTTATGAGGGAAAGCTATCATTTTGAAATACATCGAAACAACAACAACCATAACATAAACCCATGTACGACCTAGTAGAAGGTTATAATCTAATGGTCCGTCAATAACTTCAAATTCTACCCACACCATCTTGTTGTCTAATTCTACTTGTAACAAATTTAGAATTCCACAAGGCTTGAAGCCTCTTCCATAAAAAGCCTTTAGAGAAGTTGGTGACTGATTTAATTGGGAAGAACCAATGGCTTTCCAAAAACAAAGTGACATGATACAAGTTGAATCTCCTTCGTCCACAGTGGAGCGATGGATGTAATTACGGCAAATAATAACCTGAATGATGAAACCTAATTGGGTTGGAAGTCAAGGCATATAATTCTCATGGTTAAAAACTAAAAGGTTGGAATCAGAGGCATCAATACATCCAATAGAGGAGAGCAAAACCTTCTTTTGGGGAAGACAATTTTTCAACACCTCAAGAGTTGACATAGCTAAAGGAGCCTGAACCAGATCCTCAACTATTTTATAATTATGAGCAACTCTTGCACGAGGGTTGAATGTGGATTTATGGATGATGCCTTTGGGAGGCTTTATTGTTAATTCAGTAGGAAACACATTTGGAGTAGGATCTGATGGAGATGCAGGGAACTAGTAGGTTGATCAACAATCTGGCCATTCAAGTGATTCATGGTGTAATGAGGTTTTCACTTTTCTTCAGAAGTCTAGTTATTTTTTTATCCTACGGAGGATTATGTTTCTTCTTTATACCTTTTCCTTTCTTCTTACTTCCTACTTACTGAGATTTTCCTTTGGAGGATTGAACGACATGGATATTAGAAGTGGAACCTATCACACCATCAACTTCATGTGATTATTTACCGGGAGGTTGAGGAACAATTTTGGAAGATCACAAAGCATTTAGTATTTTATCATAGAGCATGCCAGCTTGAGTATAAATAAGATCAAGATATTGGGCAGAGAAATTACTTGCTCTTTGGTCAAAACTCCACCTTTAGCGATGTCTTTTATCATGGATGGTAACAAAGACTTAATGAACCATTTAGCTAACAATTGATTAGGAACAAAAGCTTTAACCAAATGATGATGATGTCGTCACTCATGGATGTGATAAGGAATTAGTTTATTTGAAGTTGGTTAAAAGTTCAACGACAGTCTCATATCGAATGGGTAACCAAAAACGCGTTAAGAATGTGGTAGCTAAGGTGTTGAAATTATCAAATGGAGCTCATGGTAGTTAAATATACCATTTTGCTACCGTACCAGTAAGTGTGTGCTAGAAAAGACGTAAACATATAGAGTCATCATTGAGAGAGTTTTAAGAACACCACAAATGATAATTCATAATGTGTGTAGATGGGTATTCTCCAGGATTTCCATTGAGTTTAGGGATATCACTAGGCAATTTTGCGGGAATAATCGACCACCAAGAAGAATGGGAAATGGGATCGTTGGTACACCGAGTCAGATTTGGAAATTCAAGGATTGCTACAAATGGAAACTTCTTGTTGAGGTTTGGTGGAGGATCCCTTGGGTAAGATGGGATGGCCTGAGGAACAAGTATCTGCACTCCTGGATTGGGAGGATTCTGATAATTGGGATACAAATAACCTTGTTTTCTAGCTCCAAGATAACCTTGTAAAGGTTGAAATGGCTGGGTTTGGATTTACTAACCTTGATATGGTATTTAAGGCATACCTTGATATGGTTGATATAGTCTCCCTATCGGATTTTTCATCATCCAAACACAAGGTTGGTTAGGTTGTGCCCACACCATACCATATGCATTATGACACATTTGAATTTGAGTAACGGTTTAACCAAGAAATGAAGGTTGCAAGATACCTTTAAGAGGCTGGGTAAATGGGGCTTGAGAGGTGAAAGATATTAGTAGAATAGGTTGAGTTAAAGATGTAACTTATGAAGGTTGGCTTACATTCACTTAAGCTTGAACAGGTTGGGGTATAGGTTGATGAGTAAGAATTTGAGATGTAGATGGAACATGTTGGGAGATTGGAGATGAAGCCACAACTAAACCAGGTAGTGCTACGCTCCTATACCAATAGGTGTCATATTTCATGATTGACTGATGAAATGCTAAATATGTTCATCCTTTCCATGCTGCAAAGGTTCCATATTTTCAAAAAATCAAAAAATCAAAAAATGAAAATAGGGTGTGCCCTAAAAGAAAAATCAAAGGGCAGAAAGAATGAATTGGTCAAAAAGAAAGAAAACGAACCCCAAAGGAAAGACCAGGAAAGTGTGCTAGCCCAAAATGCCACTACTATCCTATTTTTTGCAAAGAAGTTCAATATGTGCAATCATTGACTTCTGGCATAGTTGAAGGATGGCCAAACAACTTAATCTTGGCCAGTCCATGTTTAAATTTCTTGTTTTAGAGGTAGAGAATGAAATCTGGCCAAATAGCTTAATCTTGGCAGATAATTAGTTAGATAGAGAAACAAAGGTGCTCAACAGTTAAATCTGAGCCCCTGGAAGAAATAAGGGCAGACTTAGATAGGAGTGCAGTTAAAAGAAAAGAAGAGAGTAAGGGTTTGCTAGTTCAAATGCACCCAATCAAAAAGGAAGAAAAAATGTTAGGTGTAATGGGCTGGGTAGGCAGTTTTGATGTTGCAGAAGCAGGTTTATGAGAAATTTTGTCTTAAAAGATGATGCATCTCATGCATGTCATAAGTGCCATGGTAAGGTGGCTGCAAAACAGATGGAGCATGACTAATTTCCCTTCCCATTCCTCCAAAAAACAATTACTAACCTCCCCTCAAGGACATTGAGATCTGCTCAGTGCTCCTAGTTCACTTCATTTCATGAAAAAGACTAAGTGAAACTCTGTTTCTACTTAGGACATTGAAGCCACATTTCTTGAGTAAAAATGTTTTCTTCCATTATGATAAGTCTCCAAAATTCATGACTTGGACCCCTTTTCCATTTCCCTATACCTAAGTTTCACTTTTCAAAAGAGTTTTGTTTAAACCTACCTGTCATATCAATATACTAACTTTATTACATAGTTCCTATATAATGTTTTCCCCGCCCCTATTATATAAAACACATAAGCAACCCCAAAAGTTTAAATATCCCGACTCCCGGCAATTATAGCCATAAATCATTGTATTTCGGGAATTATGGGTTCTCCTGGAGCCATGTAATAGCCCTCCGCGCATAAGAAAAACATTGGATTTCATTTAACATTTGGTTAAATGAATAATCAGACCCGCAAAACCCCGATAACCAAAGTTTAAATACACCACAAAACATATAAATTCGTTGATATATGTGGTGGGTCCCCACGTCATAGCCCTCTGCCAGTTTCGTTCACCGCCAACCGTTGGATTGGGGCCCGCCAATCCAAGGGCTCCAATCCATATCGCAAGCCCTCTGCGTTCAATGATTAGCGTCCGGGGAATGGGCGGTATTGCTGCCATACAGAAAACACGTGGCACGCGCCCGCTATGATCACTGCCCCCCCCTCCAATACCACCATGGCCCAAAGGCAGTGCGGGGGCCAAACCACTTACAACCTATGCTCCCTCCTCACTGACGTCACCCGTGCGTCATTTGACACGTCGTTCGCCACCTCACCTCTGCATCATCCGCCGTGTCACCTGCCACGTCACCACCAAGTTAGCCTCCGTACCCCCGCTACACGACAAATGTTGCATCATGTTGACGTCACCCGACCGAAGCGCGCCAAAACCCGCCAAAATCAAATTTTTTGTCAAAAGGCGTAAAAGACTCATTTTTGCTCATTTTTGTTTGATTCCTCTGTGCGACTTGTGCATACTGTTTACATTCAAACTAGTGTTTTACCACACAGTCTGCTACCAGGCCAAATCAAGCCCGCAAACCAGTCTTCTAGCTCGGTCCACCACCTGCATTTCGCACAGGGCACTCATTAAAATATGTATTTACTTGAATTTCACTCCCAAACCCCATTTTTTTAGTTTTCTCTGCAAAATTGCCCAAAGAACCCAAATTTGAATTGAAAACCGTGCTGCCTTCAAACTTGCGCACTGTAACTACTATTGTTGCCCATTTTTTACCAAGAAATCCCTCAAACTCCGTCTCCCTCTGCAAATTTCGCCCACTGAGCTACATACAAATCAGTCTCGGCCTGCAAATTCTCTGAGAAAACCCCCAGAAATTGTCATTTTAACTACTTTTGTTGTAAAAACCCAAGCTTCAAGTTGAAAAGTCACAAGATAATTTGAAAAATGGAGGCTCCAGTGGCCCTTAATGTTTCTCCACTCAATGCACCTCACAAAGAATTAGAGTGGTTGCCCTTAGCTGATAGGGACTTCCAAATACAAGATTTAATTGGTGACAAAGACCATGTGCAAGTATTTTGTGAAATTAGAAACAATTACCTAAACAAAACTGATCTCTATGGCATATGGGAATTCAATATGCCCATATACTATCTCTCTTCAGTAAATGTATTTCCAGATATAATATGCCTGTGCTGTGCCAACTATGAACCTACTCAAAGAGCAGCCATGACTCCATCTGGAACTATCCTTTTTCATATAACTCCTGACTCAATCAATGAGATGTTGCACTTCAAACCTAGTCAGCCTCTGACTCCTCTTTCCATGAAATATTTGCTGGACCAAGGCTCTAAACTATCCACTGCAGAAATAGGCCAAATTTCCAAGTTATTCATGAGCCCAGATTTCCAGCCCAAAGATTCACCTCCTTTTCACCATGTCTGGTTCAATGAAGCTGGAAGACTTGTTATTGATATGATATCCTATGTCCTGGGATTTAAAACGAGTATGTTGATGAAACCATTTTAGCTCTGATGTCCATATTTATTCCAGGACATCCTCCTGCTGTCAAATTTGACTTTGCCACCTTCATTAGCAACAAAATCCATGAGCAATTAATGAGTCTAAACAGAGAAGGGGTCTTCAAGTATACATCATATATATATATATATATATATCATTTGTTCTTATACTATCAAACAGATAGTTTTTAGGTCCCTATCAGGAAATTGGATGCTAGAGGAGAAAGGAGGTCTATGATATTTTGGACCTCAGTCTTCCATCAAGTCCATAATTCTCCTTACACTTACTGTGAGTTCATTGATTTTTTCATATACCATGTCTCATCTCCGCTGATGAGAACTCCTCCTCCCAGACTCTCTGGTGACATGCAGAAAATTTTACAGCTCTCCAAAAGCTATAAAATAGGTGACTGGTATTTTTACCAGAATCACACTGAGATCAGGATATATGGTTGTGATCTATGCCCCTATAAATTTGCCAAAATATGTGCCTATGAGACTGTTTTCTATTGAATACTTCAGGCAATTTATTAGCTCAGATTTGACTCATTTTTATGCTGGCAATAAAAAGGCTCAGCTGAAATTAAGAAACCAATTAGGCCCCTTCATCATTAACAAAAAGGAAGGATGGAAGGATGCTGAAAAGATATTGAGTGAACAACTCAAATTAAAAAGGAGATTTTGGTGGGTACCCTATGACCCAAATGGATTCATCTATGTTAGAAAGATTAAAAAAAGGCTATCAGGCTATGATCATTGTAGAATCCCTGAATTAGAGCAGTATGCTGATCAAGATGAGTGGGTAGAGGGCACGTTGGTAGAACAGATTACTGAGGAATAAAAGATGGAACAAGCAATGAAAAATCTTGAAAAGACTCTTGACTTGGACTCTTTTGGACAGGTCTCTTTCAAATTGCCTCAACAAACTGGAGTGGGCACATCATCTGCTACAACTTCACAACACCCTGCCCAAGAAGGCACTACACCAGATGCAGGGACATCTAAAGGCAAAGAAGTGTTGCATATAGAGCAACAAGAAATGACAGATCAACCAACTTCATTAAAGCAACAAGGCCAAGGGCAAATTCCTCTTGCCCAGACCAAAGTACCAGAGATACCAGCATTGCAGACTCCTCTCAATGAGGAAAAGGGCAGAAAAAGGGACCGAGAAGAGGCAACACCTGTAAGTGGGCCAGCAGACCAACCAGAGGTAAAGAGGCAGAGAGTGGATCCTTTGCCTGAAGAGGAAGTTATAGAGGAGATCACAGAAAGTCCAATAAGTGAGAGGGTAGCCAACCCACAGACATCCCTAGTGGTAGAAACATCCACCAGCTCTCATGGATAGCAATTGGGGAAACAACATAGTGTGGAAATTTCCCCAACACAGCCACAAAGCAAGCAGAGTTCTGATATTAAAGGAACATTCACAAAAATCAAAGCACATAATGAGCCAATAAGACTACAACTTTATGATCAATTTCTCAAAATGATCCCCGCCAAACAACAAAGGTTGATGTCTGCCTATGACATTAAGGAAGGAAAGATGATCTTAAGCCACTTCAAGCCTAAAGTACAACAGCGACAGTCAACAGCTGATTATATTAGAACAAATTTGGAGGCTCTGGCCAAAGACATTCACCCTATGGACCAGATTGAGTTGCACAAGAAAACTGGTGAAATGGTCTACTCCACATTGGCGGACAAGGCCATACTAGCTCAACAATTACAGAATTCATTGAACAACACATCTGCCCAACTAGAGTTGGAAAAGGCATCCTCTTTGGCCAAGGACAACAGGATAAATTCCTTGGAAGAAATTATCCTTGAGCTGGGACATGATCCCAAGGATGCTAAGGGAATAAAAGCACTAATGAAGAAAAAAGAGGATGACATAGCTGCCCTCAGGAAACAATTGAAATTGCCAATTACTATGCATCCACAAACCACAGAGGTTGTGCAAGAGAAAGCAGAAGAAGACATGATGGATTTGCTAATAAAAATGAATCAAAGACTAAGTGAAACAAAGCGGGCTTTGGAGAAAGCATTACAAGAAAAGCAGGGAGCGTTGACCTCCTAGCCATCTCAAATAGCTCCAACAGTTACAACTACTCCTACTACAATTGCAACATCAGTCCCTCCCATTAACCCGGCATCAACAACACCAAGTATTTCAGCAACAACAACAGCAGGCAGCAGCACTACCATGACTACTGAGGAATTGATAAAGGCTATGGAGGATCTAAGACTCCAAGTATCAGAATTAAAAGATGCTAAAGAGAAATTGGCCAAGTTGGAAGTAAGTTATGACAAATCTAAAATGACTATGGCAAAAAAAACAAGGGAGGTAAAAGCATTAGAGAATAAAGTAAAGGCATTGGAGAAGGACCTCTCTTTAGACGAGCCTCTGGGAGAAATCAGGGGCATTTTGTGGGTTAAAATCAGTGAATCAATTAGTAATGTATGGAAATCAATATAGATAATTCATGAGCAGATTGATTTGGTGACAGCAGCTCAAGTAGAGATTCAAAAGGCCAGAGATTTATTGGGACACATGCCCGAACAGGCCAATAGGCTGGCAGCACTGGATATCAGGGACATGACATGCACCATTCTAACAATCAAAAGAGTGCTGACCATGAGGAACTTCATACAAAATCTGGAGAGGAAGTGCCAGGAAATGCAAGTGGAGATAAATGCTTTCACACAGAAGTTTACAGCTTTGGAGGAAAAGGGTCTGCCTAGTTTATTAACCAATGACTATAGACTGATGACACATGCAGACTATGCTTACAGGTTGAATACATATGTGGATAATCAAGTCACAACATCATCAAGTTCTGCAGGAGAGAAGGCACTCCCATCTGGACAGAGCCTCTATGACAATTTAGAAAATCTGTTTTTTATTGAGCATGAAGTGAGACATCTCTTCACAGTCCAACCTACTTTCTTCAGGTACACAGATGCTGATGAAACTCTAATAAAAATGCGTAGACACTAATTACCAGATGACCAGTGGTAGCAAAGCATGCTAGAGATCCTGTAGGCATATCTCTGATTTCTGTATATCTTTGGGAAATCAAAAGTTCATGTCACTGACCATAAAGTGAAAAACAGGAAGGGACGAAAATCAAGCTGGAGAGCAACAGCGTATTAAAGAAGGTCCAGATGCAGCCAAGAGAGCCGGGGCAGCAACGCGTAATATCAGCGGAAATATCCACCGGTCGACTCACTGAGCAAACAGTCAACGCACCTTACCAACTGAGCGTCCAACACATCAACATTTACTTCTGCATTCATTTCTTCCTGTTCCTAAAATCATTTACTTCTCCTGTAGAGTAGGTAGAAGAAGTTATTGCTAGATATTATCTCTTTGAGATATTTTGTAAAATTTTTTGTACAAATACCTCCCCAAGCTAAGTATTAGGGGTTGGTGATACATTTCTAGAACTGCGCTGTAATTTTGAAAACTCTTCTGAATAAAAGGTTGTTGGAATGCATTGTTGCTGAGCTCTCTGGTTGTGGAATTGATGACAGAAGACTATGTTGCAGAATTCTCGAATTATTTCATGGATCAATAAGTCTTTTTAACTCATGTTTTACTGTTTCTGTGTTTTATATATCATTTACATATCATATTCTAAATTACAGGGAAAAAGAATAACTCAGAACTTACTTAACTGTACTCTGTGTTCAATCCCTATTATTTTTAAATGTTTTCTTCAGAATTAGCATAAGCAGGAATTCTTAACTGCTCCTGTTTCCCTGGTTCTTACACCTTGAATATAACTAAGGAATTCTTAACTACTCCCTGGTAATATTCATCCACTTTCCCTCTGTTAGCATGATGAAGGATTCTTAGTTGCCCTTCATCCCCCGACCCCCATTTCACCTGATTCCAGTTTACAATTTGCTTCATGGTTGATTACCTTGCTTTGTAGTACCTCCCTCTGTCAAAGAAACCATATCCAGCAATTTATTTTCGTAGACTCCATTAACCCAATGGACTGAACTTCTCATATTTTGCACCCCTATTCTATTAAATGTCACCATCCAAAAATCAAACAAATACTTATACTTCATAACTAGCCTAATATACCCCAAAACAAAGCTAAATCATAAAGAGGGAGCCCTCTTTAGCTACAGATTGGCTAGAATCTGCATCTAAAAAATTGGTTAGTGGTTACCTCGGCCGTATTCCCTTTTCCTACAACTTTTGGGGAACAACCTGAGTGATAACATCATTGGCGACTCCACTGGGGACCTGAATGACTGTTTGTTACTCCTGTCTATTTTCTAAAGCTACAGATGGAGCCTGGAGTTAGCTAGGCAGCCTTTGAAACTGTTTTTGTTATGTAATTACAGGAGTAAATAAACGCTGCTTCAGTCTATATCCAGTTTAGTTTTATGCTTTAAACAGCTGTCTCAAAGACTTGATTAGTTTCCTTGTTTCAAGATATCTGAAGGAAAGCCCAAAGCCTCCTATATTTCAGAAGCTTCCTTCAAAATATTGTCAAAACTTGTATCCTTCAAATACTTCTAGAAAATACCAAAAATAGATTTAGAGGCTGGCTCCAAAGAAGAAAATCTGTTACACTAGATCAAATCTAGATCCAAATCCTGCAACTATCTTTGAAAATCCTAATTTGATCCCAAAGAACCTTAGAAGCCAGGATAATCAAGAAAATTCTGCTGATTTAAACCTTGACACACCTCAGCAGAATTCTATTCAAACTGAGCTTACTACTGGAAAAGTAGTAGTCCTTTCTTCCATTGCTGCAACTTCTTCTAGTTCAGGATTATCACTTCAGAATATTTTTTCCACTCCCCCATCCACAACACATATTTCCACTGTTATCCCCGTTCTTCCAGCTGTCCCATTTATACCTGCAAATATGGCAAACCGATATGCTCCCCTGCAGTTACCTGCAAATCTAGGGGCTATGCCTCAAGATTATCAAAGCAAAATTACCTATTTTGATGGTACTAGCACTTGCACAGCACAACAACATACTAAGAAAATAATGGATTATTTTGAGAACTATGAAATTGATGATAATGATGTCAGAATGAAAATTTTTGTCCAAAGCTTAACTGGTGATGTTAGGACTTGGTTTAGAGCACTCCCTGTAAACACTATTGCTGATCCAAATGCCCTTTATCAAACCTTTTTGAATAGATGAGAAAAGAAGAAGGACCCATTACACATTATATCAGAATATGAAAGCTTGAAAAGGGGCCCACAAGAAACTGTCCAAGACTACTGTGCCAAATTCAATAATGTGTACAATGCTATTCCTCAGAACCTTAAACCTCCACCAGACTTGGCCTTGATTAAATTCCCTGATGGATTTGATTCTGACATGGCTTACCAGCTTAGGGAAAGAGCTCCTCCAAGCTTAGAAGACATGCAGAGTATAACTGTTAGTGTAGAGGCCAATCTGATCTCTAAACGAGCTCGAGCTAGAGCTGAAAGGAGGACTCCCTTCAAAGAAGAACCTTCTGCATTTGAGCAGAAACTAGATGAAATTAAAGGAATGGATAGATTGGGTAATAGAGTAGAAACAATTGAGAGGAAATCTTCTTGGGAAGGTCAACCAAGTAACACCGCAAGAAATCCAAACTTCAGGAAAAATCAGAATCCTAACACTGGGAAGGCTGGTCCTGACCAAAACATTAGACCTCCATTCCAAGAAAACTATGCTGAAGCTTCAACCTCTAGTGAGCCAACAGAGGATACTCAGATTAATTTGATGGGTCTAAATAGTGAACAACAAATCTTTTTAACCCAGGATGACCAAGAAGCTCATACTTTCAATCAATTTCAAACCAAATCGGGAGAATCATTTGATTTCAGAGAGGGATATGATGCAGTTGTCTATGAGGTTCATAAACAATATAAACTAAGAAGCAGAATGATATATGTTCCTGAACCCAACAAGCAGAAAGATACCAAGCAACCTAAAAAACCAAAGGATAAAACTTCCCCTATAGAACTCCCTGCTAGAAAATACCCCAACCCAAAAGAGCCCACGGTTGAGGACATATTAGACTTACAGGAATCAAACAGTCAGCCATCCACCTCCTTTCCTCCCAAAGAAAATGCAAACAAATCCCTAAAATTAATTTTAAAGCAGATTCAATTCATAACAACACACCTGATAGAGAAAAAACCATTGAAAACACAACAGAAAAAGAAAATCTTGCTGCCCGGAATGCAAAAATTCAAGTGGAAAAACCTTTCAACCTAGAAACCGAAATAGGCAAGTTAAAAATAGCCATTCCACTGTCCGAATTGGCTAAACATGAGGTCTATAGAGAACAAATCAGCAGATCACTGCAAATTTCAGAACATAGAGATGCAGTAAATGTCCTAGATGACCAGCCAGAATTAATTTTTGGCCCTCAAGCAAATGGCAAATCAGTAGATGGAGGAGTTCCTCCATTTTATGTAAGTCTAAACATTCATGACAAAGTACTTCACAATGCAATGTTTGATTCGGGAGCTTCCCATAATCTAATGCCTAAGTCTGTGATGGAAAAGTTGGACCTAGATATCACAAGGCCATACAAAGACTTGTTCTCTTTTGATTCTATCCAGGTCAGGTGTCTAGGCCTAATTAAATATTTATGTGTATCACTAGTCCAATACCCTGCCAAGACAATTTTAATGGATGTGGTGGTAGCTGATATCCCACCAAAGTATGGAATGCTCTTGTCTAGATCTTGGGGTGCAAAGCTCCAGGGATCTCTACAATTGGACATGTCTTATGCTACCATCTCAGTCTTTGGCCAGCCAAAGAGATTGTACCGGGAAACATTGATGAAATATGTGGTCAGCAGTCAAGAGAAACCCCAAAATTTCCCCATTTATTCCATGCATTCTGATATGGACTCTTTCATCCTATACAATGCTGAAATTTGTCCCAAAACTGATGACAAGGTTCTAGAATCAGCACAAGGAAGAAGCATAAATGAAGAATCTATTGCTCAAGATCTAGAAATTGAAATAATTGATGCAACAAACACACAAGGCAAACCATATGAGTTTCAAAATCCAAATCTGCCCACCAAGCAAGTTTCTAAAACTCCTGATGCTAGCTGTAGTCAAGAAATCCTATGGTACTTAGAGTTTGATGGATCAGTTAATAAACTAGGAGCAGGGGTAGGGATTTGGATACATAACATGAAAAATGATCATGCTGAAGGACATGCATACAGGCTAAATTTTAGATTTACAAATAACATGGCTGAATATGAAGCCCTTCTGCTAGGACTCAAACTGATTAAAAGTCTAGGGGCAACTAGGATATCAATTTTAGGAGACTCTGATTTGGTCATTCAACAAATGAAGGGAAACTTTGTCACTAATGATCTTAGGTTAAGAGCTTATAGAGGGGCAGCAATTGAAATACTCAGTACCTTTCTAGAATCACAACTCACCAAAATTTCAAGGAACCACAATTTGTATGCTCACAGTTTGGCAACATCGCCAACAATTGTAAGCTACCATTTGAGCCTAACCATCATTTTACTACTGAAATTAAACACAGACCTGTTGTTCCAGACAATGTAAAAAATTGGCAGGTGTTTGACAATGACACTCAGATCAATAATTTCTTGACTTTAAAAGAGGAATTCGCCTGCACAAATATAGACACAAGAATTGTTCGTAAAACTGATCAAATAGACAAAATTGAAAAACATATTTCAGCTGAGACAACAAATGAAATTTTACATCCAACAAAATTTACCAGCAAAGAAGTACAAGAGCTGAAACAAATAAACTTTGATGAAATTGCTGAAGGAGAGTCTGAAGTGATTGAGCTAAAGGATAATTTTTTACCCACAAGCTTGGCTCCTCTGGAGGATATTTTTGACTCTAATGATATTCCAAGAAAGCCAAAAATGCAGCTATTAAATGCAGAAATTGAGGACTGTAATATAGGAACTGCAGAGAATCCTAAAATGATAAAACTGTCTAAAGCTTTGCGTTGTGACCAAAAGCTGAAATATATTGAACTGTTCAAAGAATTTCAAGATGTTTTTGCATGGAGCTATGAAGATCTTAAGTCTTATGATACTTCAGTGATCCAGCATACAATACCCTTAAAACAAAATCAAAAACCTTTCAAACAAAATCTTAGAAGAGTCCATCCTGTACTCCTTCCTCTCATTGAAAAAGAGGTTAAAAGAATGTACGAAACTGGAATAATTGCACCCATTAGATTCTCAGAATGGATCTTAAATTTAGTGCCCACTAGGAAGAAAACAGGAGAAATAACACTGCGTGTTGACTTGAGAAATCTGAATAAAGTCTCTTTAAAAGATCACTACCCCTTACCCAAAATGGACCACATTTTAGAAAGGGTAGTGGGAGCCTCTAGAATTTCACTGCTAATGGATTCTTAGGCTTTAATCAGATGCTAGTTCATCCTGATGATCAAGATAAAACTGTTTTTACAATACCTTGGGGAACCTTCAAATATGTAAAAATGCCCTTTGGACTCAAGAATGCAGGGGCAACATTTCAACAAGCCATGGACATAGCCTTTGCAAAAGAGATCCATGATTTCTTGTCATATATCTAGATGAACTTACTGCTTTTTCCAAATCAGATCAACAACATTTAGAACATTTCAGACAAGTGTTTTTAATCTGCAGAAAATATGGCATATTACTAAATCTAAAGAAATCATTATTTGGCCTAGAAGAGGGCAAACTGTTAGGTCACATAATCTCAAAAGATGGTATTAGAATTGACCCAGATAGAATACAAGCCATTTTACAAGTTCCTCATCCTAGAAATATCAAAGAACTGCAAGCTTTTCTAGGAAAAATCAATTTTCTAAGAAGATTCATACACAACTTGGCTGAACTGATAAGATCGTTGAATAACATGCTGAAGAAATATTCCAAAGTAAAGTGGACAATAGAAGCCAAGCAAGCCTTTGAAGAAATCAAAATAGCTTTAACCAAAACACCAGTCCTCACAAGCCCTAAATTTGACAGAAAATTTATAATCTTTTTCTTTGCATCTGAACACACTATTGCTGCTGTCTTATTACAGAAAGATGACCAGGGATGTGAAAAACCCATTGCCTTTTTCAGCAAAGCACTTAGAGATGCACCACTCAAATATCAAATCATGGAAAAACAGGCTTATGCACTGGTAAAAGCTATCAAGGATTTCAGAGTTTATATCTTATACTCTCATGTAATAGCTTATGTGCCAAATGTTGTGGTCAAGGATATCCTAACTCAAGAAGGACTTGAAGGCAAGAGAGGCAAATGGATAGCTAACATTTTGGAATATGACATTGAAATCAAACCAACAAAGCTGATAAAATGACAAGGATTAGATAAATTGATGAGTGAAACCAACTTTCAAGCCCTTGACATCAATGAACTGGATAACGAACAGGAGATGGCGACTCCACAGATCAATCAAGCCTTTTTACAATCACCTTGGTATGCTGATATAGTCGATGTTTTGTTAAACCTGCAGGCTCCTCTAGGGTTATCCAGAACTAAAAAGAGATTTCTGAAAATGAAAGCTTTGAAATTTTGTATTATAGATAATGTTTTGTTTTGGAAAAATCATGAAGGCATTCAACTAAATCGCTTAACAGAGAATGAAACTAACAAAGTGCTGAAAGAATTTCATGTAGGGGACTTGGTGGACAGTTGTATTGGAAGTCAACTGCTAATAAAATCCTAAGAGCTGGATTTTATTGCCCTCCCTGTTTGCTGATGTAAAGAAATTTGTAGTTTCTTGCCATAAATGTCAAATCTTTGAAGGCAAGAGAAAGCTGCTACCTCTACCCCTAAAACCCATTTCCACTGAAAGACCATTTCAACAATGGGGTTTAGATTTCATTGGGGAAATTCACCCTCCCTCTTCTGGCCAGCATAAGTGGATTTTGACTGCCACAGACTACTTCACCAAGTGGATAGAAGCCATCCCTTGTAGACAAGCCAATGATTCAGTAATCATGCAATTCCTAGAAACCAATATCCTATCTAGATTTGGCTGTCCGGAGAAGATTATAACTGACAATGCTGCTGCTTTTAAATCCAAAAGAATGATCAATTTTTGTCACAAATACCATATTACCTTAGGCCACTCCACAGCCTATTACCGTCAAGGTAATGGTCTAGTTGAGTCATCTAATAAAAGCTTGATCAACATCATTAAGAAAGTATTGGAGGAGAACAAGAAAAACTGGCATAAGAAGCTTATCAATGCACTTTGGGCAGACAGGTTGACTACAAAAAGATCTATTGGAACAAGCCCCTATGAATTGGTTTATGGCATGGAAGCTGTATTCCATTCTTCTTTGGGAATCTCTGTGATAAAATTGCTGCAAGAAATACAAGCAGAATCCAATGCCATTAAGAGGAGAATCAATCAAACAATTCATTTACAACAGACTAGAGAAGAAGTGTATCAAAGATCTCAGATTCTACAAGAGAAAATTAAGAAGATATTTGATAAGAGGACAAAGGCAGAGGATTTTTTCATGGGAGACAAAGTACTGAAATGGGATTCCAGAAGGGAAGATAAAGGAAAACATGGCAAATTTGACTTCCTATGGAAGGGACCTTTTGCTATTCAGGCTGTACAAGGAAACAACACCTACTTTTTGAGAAGCCTGGATGGTACAGAAGCAGAAGATGGGCCAGTCAATGGTCGGATGCTCAAGCATTATTTTGATCCCCTTTGTTGAGATCTCAGGACTATAATTTGTACATAATAGTGTCTATTTTCTGCAGTTTATTACAACAATAAGATAGGGAAGGAATATGCAGCAAATTTTGAGAAAAAGTCAAGGAACTGTGCTACCTTTTTATAGTACCTTTTCAGTTTATCAGAAGAATTGAAGAAGAAGACTTGGGAGCTGAAAACATGATGGAAAACACTCAGACAGACTGTTAAAATAGGGCTGCAATTGTTTGAATGAATATATATATATATATATATATATATATATATATATATATATATATATATATATATATATATATATATATATAGATATATATATATATATATATAGATATATATATATATATGTTGCAGAGATACATTTTGGTCATTCATAGCCAAGGATAAATTTCAGAATACAACAAGAATTGAACTTAAGATCATTTGACCTGCTGTCCTTGGTTTTTCACCAGGAAAAGCCATCCCCTAGTGGAGCCAGTGTTATGCTCCTATATCAATAGGTGTCATATTTCATGATTGATTGATGAAATGCCAAATATGTTCATCCTTTCCATGTTGCAAAGGTTTCATATTTTCAAAAAATAAAAAAATTAAAAAATGAAAAGAGGGTGTGCCCTAAAAGAAAAATCAAAGGGCAGAAAGAATGAATTGGTCAAAAAGAAAGAAAATGAACCCCAAAGGAAAGACCAGGAAAGTGTGCTAGCCCAAAATGTCACTACTATCCTATTTTTTGCAAAGAAGTTCAATATGTGCAATCAGTGACTTCTGGCATAGTTGAAGGATGGCCAAACAGCTTAATCTTGGCTAGTCTATGTTTAAATTTCTTGTTTTAGAGGTAGAGAATGAAATCTGGCCAAATAGCTTAATCTTGGCAGATAATTAGTTAGATAGAGAAACAAAGGTGCTCAACAGTTAAATCTGAGCCCCTGGAAGAAATAAGGGCAGACTTAGATAGGAGTGCAGTTAAAAGAAAAGAAGAGAGTGAGGGTTTGCTAGTTCAAATGCACCTAATCAAAAAGGAAGAAAAAATGTTAGGTGTAATGGGCTGGGTAGGCAGTTTTGATGTTGCAGAAGCAGGTTTATGAGAAATTTTGTCTTAAAAGATGATGCATCTCATGCATGTCATAAGTGCCATGGCAAGGTGGCTGCAAAACAGATGGAGCATGACTAATTTCCCTTCCCATTCCTCCAAAAAACAATTACTAACCTCCCTTCAAGGACATTGAGATCTGCTAAGTGCTCCTAGTTCACTTCATTTCATGAAAAAGAGTAAGTGAAAATTTGTTTCTACTTAGGACATTGAAGCCACATTTCTTGAGTAAAAATGTTTTCTTCCATTATGATAAGTCTCCAAAATTCATGACTTGGACCCCTTTTCCATTTCCCTATACCTAAGTTTCACTTTTCAAACTTAGAGTTTTGTTTAAACCTACCTGTCATATCAATATACTAACTTTATTACATAGTTCCTATATAATGTTTTCCCCGCCCCTATTGCATAAAACACATAAACAACCCCAAAAGTTTAAATATCCCAACCCCCAGCAATTATAGCCATAAATCATTGTATTTCGGGAATTATGGGTTCTCTTGGAGCCATGTAATAGCCCTCTGCGCATAAAAAACATTGGATTTCATTTAACATTTGGTTAAATGAATAACCGGACCCGCAAACCCCGATAACCAAAGTTTAAATACACCACAAAACATATAAATTCGTTGATATATGTGGTGGGTCCCCGCATCATAGCCCTCCACCAGTTTCGTTCGCTGCCAACCATTGGATCGGGGCCCGCCCATCCAACTGCTCCAATCCATATCGCAAGCCCTCCTGCATCCGATGGTTAGCGTTCGGGGAATGGGCGGTATTGCCGCCGTACAAAAAACACGTGGCAGGCGCCCGCTATGATCGCTGTCCCCCCCCTCCAATACCACCATGGCCCAAAGGTGGTGCGGGGCCAAACCACTTACAGCCTATGCTCCCTCCCCACTGATGTCACCCATGCATCATCTGACACGTCGTTCGCCACCTCACCTCCGCATCATCCGCCGTGTCATCTGCCACATCACCGCCAAGTTAGCCTCCGTACCCCCGCTACATGACAAATGTTGTGTCATGCTGACGTCACTCGATCGAAGCGCGCCAAAACTCGCCAAAATCAATTTTTTTGTCAAAAGGCATAAAAGACTCATTTTCATTCATTTTTTGTTTGATTCCTCTGTGCAACTTATGCATACTGTTTATGTTCAAACAATTGTTTTACCACACAGTCTGCTACCAGGCCAAATCAAGCCCGCAAACAGGTCTTCTAGCTCGGTTCGCCACCTGTATTTCGCACAGGGCGCTCATCAAAACAGGTATTTACTCGAATTTCTCTCCCAAACCCCGTTTTTTTAGTTTTCTCTGCAAAATTGCCCGGAGAACCCAAATTTGAATTAAAAACCGTGCTGCCTTCAAACCTGTGCACTGTAACTATTGTTGTTGCCCATTTTTTACCAAGAAATCCCTCAAACTCCGTCTCCCTCTGCAAATTTCGCCCACTGAGCTAAATACAAATCGGTCTCGGCCTGCAAATTCTCTGAGAAAACCCCCAGAAACTATCATTTTACCTACTGTTGTTGTAAAAACTGAAGCTCCAAGTTGAAAAATCATAAGATAATTTAAAAAGGGAGGCTCTAGTGGCCCTTAATGTTGCCCACTCAATGCACCTCACAAAGAATTAGAGTGGTTTCCCTTAGCTGATAGGGACTTCCAAATACAAGATTTAATTGGTGACAAAGACCATCTGCAAGCATTTTGTGAAATTAGAAATAGTTACCTAAACAAAACTGATCTCTATGGTATATGGCAATCCAATTTTCCCATATACTATCTCCCCTCAGTAAATGTATTTCCAGATATAATCCGCCTGTGTTGTGCCAACTATGAACCTACTCGAAGAGCAGTCATGACTCCATCTGGAACTATCCATTTTCATATAACTACTGACTCAATCAATGAGATGTTGCACTTCAAACCTAGTCAGCCTCTGACTCCTCTTTCCATGAAATATTTGTTGGACCAAGGCTCTAAACTATCCACTGTAGAAATAGGCCGAATTTCCAAGTTATTCATGAGCCCAGATTGCCAGCCCAGAGATTCACCTCCTTTTCACCATGTCTAGTTCAATGAAGCTGGAAGACTTGTTATTGATATGATATCCTATGTCCTGGGATTTAAAACAAGTGAGTATGTTGATGAAACCATTTTAGCTCCGATGTCCATATTTATTCCAGGACATCCTCCTGCTGTCAAATTTGACTTTGCCACCTTCATTAGCAAAAAAATCCATGAGCAATTCATGAGTCTAAACAAAGAAGGGGTCTTCAAGTATACATCATATATATATCATCTGTTCTTATACTATCAAACAGATAGTTTTCAGGTCCCTATCAGGAAATTGGATGCTAAAGGAGAAAGGAGATCTGTGATATTTTGGACCTCAGTCTTCCATCAAGTCCATAATTCTCCTTACATTTACTGTGAGTTCATTGATTTTTTCATATACCATGTCTCCTCTTTGCTAATGAGAACTCCTCCTCCCAGACTCTCTCGTGACATGCAGAAAATTTTACAGCTCTCCAAAAGCTATAAAATAGGTGACTGGTATTTTTACCAGAATCACACTAAGATCAAGATATATGGCTATGAGCTATGCCCTTATAAACTGCCAAAATATGTGCCTATGAAACTGTTTGCTCTTGAATACTTCAGGCAATTTATTAGCTCGGATTTGACTCATTTTTATGTTGCCAAGAAAAAGCCTTAGCTGAAATTAAGAAACCAATTAGGCCCCTTCATCATTAACAAAAAGGAAGGATGGAAGGATGCTGAAAAGATATTGAGTGAACAACTCAAATTAAAAAGGAGCTTTTGGTGGGTACCCTATGACCCAAATGGATTCATCTGTGATAGAAAGATAAAAAATAGGCTATCAAGCTACAATCATTGTAGAATCCCTGAATTAGAGCAGTATGCTAATCAAGATGAGTGGGTAGAGGGCACATTGGTAGAACAAATTACTGAGGAAGAAAAGATGGAACAAGCAATGAAAAATCTTGAAAAGACTCTTGACCTGGACTCTTTTGGACAGGTCTCTTTCAAATTGCCTCAGCAAACCGGAGTGGGCACATCATCTGCTACAACTTCACAATGACCTGCCCAAGAAGGCACTACACCAACTGCAGGGACATCTAAAGGCAAAGAAGTGCTGCATACAAAGCAACAAGAAATGACAGATCAGCCAACTTCATCAAAGCAACAAAGCCAAGGGAAAATTCCTCTTGCCCAGACCAAAGTACCAGAGATACCAGCATTGCAGACTCCTCTCAATGAGGAAAAGGGTAGAAAAAGGGACCGAGAAGAGGCCACACCTGTAAGTGGGCTAGCAGAGCAACCAGAGGCAAAGAAGCAGAGAGTGGATCCTCTGCCTGAAGAGTAAGTTATAAAGGAGATCACAGAAAGTCCAATAAGTGAGAGGGCAGCCAGCCCACAGACATCCCTAGTGGTAGAAACATCCACCAACTCTCATGGACAACAATTGGGGAAACAACATAGTGTGGAAATTTCCTCAGCACGGACACAAAGCAAGCAGAGTTCTGATATTAAAAGAACATTCACAAACATCAAAGCACAGAATGAGCCAATAAGACTACAACTTTATGATCAATTTCTCAAAATGACCCCTGCCAAACAACAAAGGTTGATGTTTGCATATGACATTAAGGAAGGAAAGATGATCTTAAGCCACTTCAAGCCTAAAGTACAACAACCACAGTCAGCAGCTGATTATATTAGAATAAATCTGGAGGCTCTGGCCAAAGACATTCACCCTATGGACCAGATTAAGTTGCACAAGCAAATTGGTGAAATGGTCTACTCCACATTGGTGGACAAGGCCATACTAGCTCAACAATTACAGAACTCATTGAACAACACATCTGCGCAACTAGAGTTGGAAAAGGCATCGTCTTTGGCCAAGGACAGCAGTATAAAGTCCTTGGAAAAAATGATCATTGAGCTGGGACATGATCCCAAGGATGCCAAGGGAATAAAAGCACTAATGAAGAAAAAAGAGGATGACATAGCTGCCCTCAGGAAACAATTGAAATTGCCAATTACTATGCATCCACAAACCACAGAGGTTGTGCAAGAGAAAGCAGAAGAAGACATGATGGATTTGATAAAATGAATCAAAGACTAAGTGAAACGAAGCAAGCTTTAGAGAAAGCATTACAGGAAAAGCAGGGAGTGTCGACCTCCCAGCCATCTCAAACAGCTCCTACAGTTACAATTGCTCCTACTACAGTTACAACAGAAGTACCTCCCACTGTCCCGACATCAACAACACCAAGTATTTCAGCAACAACAGCAGCAGGCAGCAGCACTACCATGCCTACTGAGGAATTGATAAAGGCTATGGAGGATCTAAGACTCCAAGTATCAGAATTAAAAGATGCTAAAGAGAAATTGGCCAAGTTGGAAGTAAGTTATGACAAATCTAAAATGACTGTGGTAGAAAAAACAAGGGAGGTAAAAGCAGTAGAGAATAAATAAAATGCATTGGAGAAGGACCTCTCTTTAGAAAAGCCTCTGGGAGAAAGCAAGGGCATTTTGTGGGTTAACATCAGTGAATCAATTAGTAATGTATGGAAATCAATACAGATAATTCATGAGCAGATTGATTTGGTGACAGCAGCTCAAGTAGAGATTCAAAAGGCCAGAGATTTATTGGGACACATGCCCGAACAAGCCAATAGGCTAATACAGTTTTTGAACACCCACACCAAGGAAGAGCTGGCAGTACTAGATATCAGGGACAGGACAGGCACCATTCTAACAATCAAAACAGTGCTGACCATGAGGAACTTCATACCAAATCTGGAGAGGAAGTGTCAGGAAATGCAAGTGAAGATAAATGCTTTCACACAGAAGTTTACAGCTTTGGAGGAAAAGGGTCTGCCCAGTTTATTAACCAATGACTATAGACTGATGACACATGCAGACTATGCTTACAGGTTGAATACATATCTGGATAATCAAGTCACAACATCATCAAGTTCTGCAGGAGAGAAGGCACTCCCATCTGGACAAAGCCTGTATGACAATTTAGAAAATCTGTTTTTTATTGAGCATGAAGTGAGACATCTCTTCACAGTCCAACCTACTTTCTTTAGGTACACAGATGCTGATGAAACTCTAATAAAAATGCGTAGACACCAATTACTAGATGACCAGTGGTGGCAAAACATGTTAGATATCCTGTAGGCATATCTCTGATTTCTGTATATCTTTGGGAAATCAAAAGTTCATGTCACACACCATAAAGTGAAAAACAGGAACGGACGAAAATCAAGCTGGAGAGCAACAACATATTAAAGATGGTCCAGATGCAGCCGAGAGAGCCGGGGCAACAGCGTGCAATATCAGTGGAAATATCCACCGGCCGACTCACTGAGCAAACAGTCAACCCACCTTACCAACTGAGCGTCCAACACATTAGCATTTACTTCTGCATTCATTTCTTCCTGTTCCAAAAATCATTTACTTCTCCTGTAGAGTAGGTAGAAGAAGTTATTGCTAGATATTATCTCTTTGAGATATTTTGTAAACATTTTTGTACAAATACCTCACCAAGCTAAGTATTAGGGGTTGGTGATACATTTCTGGAACTGCGCTGTAATTTTGAAAACTCTTCTGAATAAAAGGTTGCTGGAATGCATTGTTGCTGAGCTCTCTGGTTGTGGAATTGATGGCAGAAGACTATGTTACAGAATTCTTGAATTATTTCATGGATCAATAAGTCTTTTTAATTCATTTTTTACTGTTTCTGTGTTTTAATATATCATTTACATATCATATTCTAAATTACAGGGAAAAAGAATAACTCAGAACTTACTTAACTGTACTCTGTGTTCAATCCCTGTTATTTTTAAATGTTTTCTTCAAAATTAGCATAATCAGGGATTCTTAACTGCTCCTGTTTTCTTGGTTCTTACACCTTGAATATAACTAAAGAATTCTTAACTGCTCCCTGGTAATATTCATCCACTTTCCCTCTGTTAGCATGATGAAGGATTCTTAGTTTCCCTTCATCCCCTGACCCCATTTCACCTGATTCCAACTTACAATTTGTTTCATGGTTGATTACCTTTCTCTGTAGTACCTACCTCTGTCAAAGAAACCATATCCAACAGTTTATTTTCGTAGAATCCATTAATCCAATGGACTGAACTTCTCATATTTTGCACCCCTGTTCTATTAAATGTCACCATCCAAAAATAAAACAAATACTTGTACTTCATAACTAGACTAATATACCCCAAAACAAAGCTAAATCATAAAGAGAGAGCCCTCTCTGGCTGCAGATTGGCTAGAATCTGCATCTAAAATATTGGTTAGTGGTTACCTCAGCCGTGTTCCCTTTTCCTACAATTTTTGGGGAATAACCTGAGTGATAACAGGTTGTACAGGTAATGTAGGTTTCCAAATATTGACAACCATTCCTGAATGTGGAATTCAATGATGCTAAGCACTAACCTATAATATTTGTTGAAGAGATGGAAATATTCCCAAAATAGGTTGCCCCCTTGCCGAAAGAGGAGGGGAATATGGAGGAAACTAGCCCCCAAGAGGATGGTTCCCAATAGGAAGTGGATTGGGTTGTTGTAGGTGTCTGTACCAATTGACATAAGGACCAATCTGTTGTTGAATTATAGGTGTATATGGAGGAGAAAGAGAAGATTCTGTATCGCTCATCAAATAAGTGTCAGATAGGATTCTAGAAGAGGATGACTGGGAGAAGCCCATGGAATGGATGCTACACCAAAAAAATTACAAGGCAATGATTGGTAACTAGGTGGACAAACGGGCCACCATACAAATGTGTCTCTGGTGATGTTACAAACATGGATGAAGTTGTAACATGGGTTATCTCAATCATATTAGTAGATACTGGCTGAGAAACCATATCAAATCTAGTCATGGTTAACTATCCCAAAGAGCATTGCCGATGGAAACTCAAGGGTGAGTTGAAAGGAAATGAACCAGACAAAGGAGCTTACGATGGAGTATGAGGAGAAGGAAAAGGATGGGCCTGAAAAAAATGAGTCCCTCCCAAATGAATAAGATATAAGGGTTGAAGCTCTTCTTGAGGAATCTCCTTAATACTCACTAGACTAGGTGGAAGTGGTTCACTATCGTGTCCAAGATATATAGGTTGTGGTTGGGTCTAAGACAAAGGAAGAGAAGAAGGTCTCGAAGTAACAGGTGTAGATAGCTGAGGTGTCTCAGTTGTATAACCTTAGGTTGTATGGTCTCTGATTCAATATAGTCAGGTTCAATAACTTCAGGTAATGAAATTTCAGGTGCTTCTGTTTTTACTATGTCGGACTCACTAACAAATGAAGAAGTAATCTCGAGTTAAGTAGTAGCTCCGAAGTACTAGATTCAATATTCTGCATCTTTTTTTTCTTATAAAAATAGGTAGGAGTTGCCTCAGGTGGAAGAGGAGGCTTATTTTTCATTCTACAAGAATGACAAAGTGGAGAGTTATTTTCTTCCATGTTGGTTTAATAAATTTTAAAAATTAATAACAAACAAAAAATTCAAAAAGGGTAATCTAGGCAAAAGGGTTTACCAAGCAACTGTGAAATGAAATATACCACCTTGGATAACCAAGGATTTATGTATTGGCATGAAATCTCCCCAAATGTTGTGTTCGATGTATCAAAATATACAAGGTTGTTGACTCGGTTACCTATGTTAAGGATAATAACCTAGTGCGGACTTCCAAAATATACTCAACGATACCTGGAAGTGTAGTCCGTGTTAGTGTTGTCTAATGTGAAACCATATGATGAGGGAATTCCCATATACTTTTCATGCGTGGAGTGCCATCCGATATACCTGAAAGACGTGGAGAACGATTTGATACACTTATGTACATGGAACGAGATATCACGTTCGGAATGCAACGCTGTCAAAACACGACAGATCCTATGCTTATGGATGTCGGAACACGTCTCTATCCTAGAACTCTAGATGTTTGCATTAATGTTTCAAATGATCCTTAAGTTTGATTCAATAAATTTTAAAGTTTATCTTGAATTAGGTTTCAATTTTCAAGGCTCACCGCGAATTTCAACTTAATATCCTAGAGATTCAATTTAGCATGATAAAATGAAATTTTCCTTTCAATGAAAATCTATGCATGGGAGGGAAGAGAAAAAAGAGTAATACAACATACAAGATGCAACAAACAATTTTTTTTAAGTCAATTCCCCTAATGCGATTATTCCAATTTTCAATTTCACACACAAAACCCTAAATGCAATGCAAAATGCAAAATGATGAGATTTTTTTTTCAATCCACTTAATTTTCAAATGAAATGAAAAATAAGATGATTGTTAAATCACTGATAAAAGAAACTTTACAAAATGATGTCTGTAATATAAATCCTTTCAAACAATCAATGATCAAGCAACAATTTGCTAATGACCTAATTGAAAAGAACGAAGGAAATGTTGGAAATTGACAACTAATTATGTAAATTTGAGTAAAAATGTATTAGTTATTGACAAGTTATTTTTATACCGGAACAACAGTTATGTAACTGAGGAGGCTCATATAAAACTGATGAATGCCTGAACTATTGTAAGGAGAATCATTTCATTGATTGAATAGAAATTCCAATCCCTTGCCCCGTGGATGTTTCCTTGACACCCTGTCAGGGTTTTAGCTCGTAAATCCTGAGTTTTTTACTTGTATGGTTATATTCAGTTGCATTTTTTCTTTCTTGTTAAGTAACCTCATATTACTACAAATGGTATCATAGCAAGTTGAGTTGAGTTGAGGAGATGCTGCATAAGAAAAGGTGAAAAAGCCACTGCGTGGTATAAATGGAAGGCCGACTGGGTCATTTGTTTCAGTGGACCACTACTGCACGTTACCACTCTGTCTAGAACTGTCGAGAGGAGGCCGGTATTTGCGTGTTACCATTGGCCTTGTCCAGAGTTTGCATGTGAACCTTCGTGGAATGATTTTCAAGGAGGAGTTCTCTCTGCGTTGGACAAGAGCCATGCTCTCTACATGTAAAATCAAGGACCGTCGAGGAAGCCAGAGTTGTCGAGTTGAGGGAGGCCAAACCCTGATTTGAGTGCTCTCTGCATGGCCCAGAGTCGTGCTCTTTGCGTGGACCCCCATTGCTGCCCATTTCTAGCCCTGTCCATATGTCCAGAACCTGCGTGGAGCAAGGAGGCCCTGTCCAAAACTGTCGAGGAGCGAGGAGGCTTGTTGTTGGCCCATTCTAGAACCGTCAAGGAGCAACCGTTTCTCTCTGCTCTGTGTGGTCCTATTGTGTGTGCCCAGAACTGTCTACTGGTTTTGCGTCGAGGAGAGCAAGAGGGCACCACTGCTGGTGTTATGTTGCTAGCTGGACCAGAGGCTAGCTTTTCCTGAGCCGTCTTGTGAAAGACAGAGCCAAGTAAGCAAGCTGCAGATCAGCATGTTTGCAAATCGAGAAGTAGTTTTTGAACAAGGAAGAGGGGGCCACTGCTGTGTGAAAAGGTTTCCTAAAGGAAAATTGTTACTCATTGAAAAATACGGGTATTTGTGAAAAATTATTCCTTTTTCTTCGAAAGAAAATCTTTTCAAAAATGATTTTTTGTGAGTTAAGAAAACCAGTGAATTTTTTCCAGAAAACTGTAGCGGTTTTCTTTTAAATTGAAGAAAAGAATTTCCCAGTTTTTCATTAAATTGAAAAAAAAGGGGGAATTTTTTTTTTTGGGAAAGGAACAAAATTTTGGATTTTTTTTTTATTGGAGTATGTTTTCTGTCCAATTTTTTTTAAGAAAAGGAAAAAAGGAAACTCAAGTAACTAGGAAACCCTAGGAGGAAAGAAAAGGCCTAAGGAAAGAAATGGCCAAGATGTCGAATGCAAAGTTCGAGGTGGAAAAATTCACCGGCAAGAGAAAATTTGCTCTATGGAAACTAAAAGTTAGGGATTTTTTGGTGCAACAAGGGTTGCACAAAGCTTTGGACGGGGCAAATAAGAAATCTGCAAGCATGAAAGATTCAGACTAGGAGGACTTGGATGCCCGAGCTCTCAGTACCATCAGGTTATGCCTGGCGGATGAAGTTCTCTTCAACATTGTTGAAGAGAGTACAGCTTCAGGCTTATGGGAAAAACTGGAAAAACTATATATGACAAAGTCGTTAACCAATAGAATTTATTTGAAAAGACAATTGTACAGTCTTCGAATGAAGGAGGGTTCAAAAATTGCAAAGCATTTAAATGTTTTTAATACACTTATATGCCAATTATCAGATATGGAAGTTAAAATTCAGGAAGAAGACAAATCTATAACCTTGTTGTGTTCTCTGCCCGAGTCATGGGACCACTTCATAACTTCAATCAGTTTGAGCACCACTGATTCTTTGAAATTTGAATCAGTTGTTGGAGCTCTCTTGTCTGAGTTAGTACGAAGGAAATCCAGTATTGAAACAGCTGCATCAGAAGCCATGATAGCTTGAGGACGGTCAAAGGAAAGAGAAGAAAAAACAAGGGGGTCTTCCAAATCTAAATCAAAGGGAAAGAAGTGTAAGGCAAAATGTTGGCACTGCAATAAAATTGGACACATGAAGAAAGACTGTTGGAAATGAAAAGAGTCTGATAACCCGAAGAAAGAAGCAAATCAGGTTGATTCAAGTATGATAGACGAAGTTTTATCTGTTGAAGAATTATGTATGATAGATGAAACTTCACCTATATGTAATGTCTCTCAAGGTTTTGAAAGTTGGCTGTTAGACTCCGGTGCTTCTCATCACATGTGTCCACACAAAAATTGGTTTACTTCATATGAAGATGTAAATGGTAGTTTCGTGTTTACGGGTAATAATGTAACATGTCAGACTGTTGTGATGGGAAATATCAGGATTAAAATGTATGATAACACAATTAGAACATTAACTAGTGTTAGACATGTACCTAAATTGAAGAAAAAATTGATTTCTTTGGGAGTGTTGGATTCGGATGGTTATAAGTTTACAGGTCAGAATGGAGTTTTGAAAGTCTCTAAAGGCGCTCTAGTTGTTATGAAAGCAAAAAAGGTCGGAAATCTCTACAAACTCAAAGGAAGTACTAAGGTGAGTGAAGCAACGATTGTGTCAGAGAAAGAAGAAGAAGGTACTCGCTTATGGCATCAACGATTGGGTCACATGAGCAAGAAAGGTCTTCAGGTACTGATGAAACATAAATCACTTCTTGATTTGAAATGCTTGAAGTTGGATTTCTGTAAACATTGTGTGTATGGAAAACAATGTAAACAAAGATTTAAAACTAGAAATCAAAATAGTAAAGATATTTTAGACTATATTCATTATGATCTGTGGGGACCATATCCTATTGTATCATATGGAGGTGCTCTATATTTTTTAATGTTTATTGATGATTTCTCCCTTAAAGTTTGGGTCTTTATGCTGAAAAAGAAAGCTGATGTATTCAATGTCTTTAAATAATTTAAAGAAATGGTAGAGAAAAGAACAGGTAAATGGTGTTCTTGAACATATGAATTAAAATCTTATGGAAAGAGCCAGAAGCATGATCAACAATGCTAACTTGCAAAAGGAGTTGTGGGTAGAATAAGTATCCACTACTTGTTACTTAGTTAACAGATCACCTTCAGTAGCAATCAAATGTAAAATTCCTGAAGAAGTTTGGTCAGGTCAGTCTTGTGTTTATTCACATTTAAGGATATTTGGTTGTGATGCTTATGATCTTATTCCTAAAAATCAGCGTTCAAAATTAGATCCAAAATCGAAATGTTATGCCTTTGTTGGGTATGACTATGCGATGAAAGGATACAGGTTGTGGGATCCTACATCGCGGAAGATAGTCATTACTAGAGATGTAACATTTGATAAATCTTCTCTATTAAAATCAAATTTTGAAAGAATTGAACAGGAATAGGTATCACCAAATCAACAAATTCAGTTGAAGGCTAGACCTTTCTGTGAAAGTCAAAAGGAAGATGAGACTTTTGAAGAAAACGGTGTTGAAGATACTATTGAAGTTTCTGAACCAGTTCAACAATCAGTCACTCTAAGAAGGTTTACAAGGGAAAGAAAAACTCCCAAAAGGTATGAATATTCTGCTTCATCTTTTGCTTTGATTATTGAAGATGGGGAGCCTTCTTGTTACCAGGAAGCAGTAGATGATACGGATAGTAAAAATGGAAAACGGCTATGGAAGAAGAAATGGATTCCTTAGCCAAGAACAATACCTGGGATCTTGTAGAACTTCCTGAAGGGAGAAGTGTTGTTGGGTGCAAATGGGTCTTCGAACTGGAAATGGAAAGTTGATGGAAGTATCAAAAGGTATAAGGTGAGACTGGTAGAAAAAGGGTATTCTCAGGTTTAAGGTATCGACTTTCATGAGATTTTTTCACCAGTTGTAAAACTCGTTTCTATTCGTACTGTGTTGGCACTAACTGCATTACTTAACCTTGAGTTAGAATAGTTAGATGTTAAAACAACTTTTCTACATGGTGATTTGAATGAAGGGTTATATATGGAACAACCAGAAAGTTTTTTACAAGGTCGCAACAAAAGATTAGTTTGCAAGCTTAGGAAATCATTGTATGGTCTGAGGCAGTCTCCCAGACAATGGTACAAGAAGTTTGACTCCTTCATGGTGAGCCAAAACTTTATTAGAAGTGAGTATGATCATTGTGTATACTTCAAGAGTTTCAATGGCATATTCATTATCTAAGCTTTGTATGTTGACGATATGCTTATTGCAAGCAAAAGCATGAAAGAGATCAACATGTTAAAGGCTTAGCTCTCTACTACATTTGATATGAAGGATCTTGGAGCAGCAAAACATATCTTGTGCATGGATATACACAGAGACAGGAAAAATGGTAAGCTTTGGTTATCACAGGAGAAGTATATGGAGAAAGTACTTGAAAAGTTTTGTATGAATAATGTGAAGCTTGTTAATGTTCCATTAGCTTCCCATTTTAAGCTTTCTTCGGTTTTGAGTCCTAGAACTGATGAAGATAAGTAGTATATGTCTCATGTACCATATGCAAATGTTGTAGGCAACTTAATGTATGCGATGGTATCTACAAGACCTGACATTTCACCTGCAGTTGGAGTTGTCAGCAGGTTCATGGCAAATCCAAGTGAAGAACATTGGTGAGCAGTGAAATGGGTGCTTCGATATCTAAGAGGCACAATTGACCATTGCATTATCTTTAATGGTAGTGAAGGATCAATCTGCGGATATGTAGATGCTGATTATGTAGGTGATTGGACAAAATAAGATCTACTACAGGTTATGTCTTTACTCTTCCAGGTGGAGCAATTAGTTGGATGTCAAAGCTTCAAGAAACAGTTGCATTGTCCACTACTGAAGCAGAATATATAGCTGCTTCAGATGCTATTAAAGAATTAATCTGGTTAAAGGGTCTACTTGATGAGATTGGAAGGACACATGAGAAATTGAATGTACTTTGTGACAGTCAGAGTGCTATTCGCTTAGCTACAAATCCTACTTTGTTGGGTGTGGAGCCTGATTATCTTCTATAGTACCGGCATATTGGACCCCAGGTCAAAATGGGGCGGCAACGCCGCCCGTAAAATAATCGCTGCCATGGGGGGTCCAGGGGGGGCGGCAGCGACTTTTGGGAGCCCCCCCCTGGCGGGGGGTTTCGGGGGCAGCGCCCCCGAAGCTAAAAACAACTGTAAAATTGCCTTGTAAAAGTATAATAATTTCTAGTCAATCTGGGCCGTTCATTAGGCGGATGATCTGACGGTAGAACTTATGTTTAGTTTAGGGTTTTTTGCCCTAGAAGGCAACCCCTCTCTTTATATGAGGGCATTGTATTTGAGGTTGTGAGATAGATGTGTATTCGGTGAGCGAGGAATAGAGAGGTGAGACTGTGAGAGAAAACAGAGGATATTACAGCGGATTTGCTGTAGGTTGTGTCTCTTCATTTTGCTGGATAATAGAAAGGAAGGACTGGTTGTTCGGGGTGGACGTAGCCCAAACTGGGTGAACCACGTATATCTGTGTCTCTCTTGTTTTGTGCGTTTTCTGTGTTTATATTTCTGCAATATTTTATGTGTTCCATTGCTCCGTAATATATAATTTTCTAACATACTTATCACAACAGAACCAAGCACATTGATGTAAGGTATCATTTTCTGAGACATTAGATCAACGGTGGAAAAGTAGCTCTTCAAAAGGTCCATACACGGGAGAATTGTGCAAACATATTCACAAAGCCAGTTATAGTAGAGAAGTTGCGATGGTGTTTAGCTTCTCTTGGCTTGCAGAAGAGATGATGAATGGGCATGGGCAAGGGTTTAGGAAAATTGTTGTCAAGGTGGAGTTTGCTGGAAATTGACAACTAATTATGTAAATTTGAGTAAAAATGTATTAGTTATTAACAAGTTAGTTTTATACTGAAACAACAGTTATGTAATTGAGGAGGCTCATATAAAACTGATGAATGCCTGAACTATTGTAAGGAGAATCATTTCATTGATTGAATAGAAATTCCAATCCCTTACAGCATAGATGTTTCCTTGACACCTGTTGTGGCCACCAACAACCCCCCCTCTTTCTTTAATATTAGCAATAACACTAGGTAAGTGGGGACCCTTAGTAAAAAATTCAAAAAATCAATTAAGGCTCACGTATTTTACTCCTTAAGAAACATCGCATCGCACGAAGAATGATATGACATTTCCTTATGAGTAAAAATGATAAACTGCGAGATTGCGACGCGAAATCCATCGCATCGCATGCATTGAGGAACGCTCACATTGGAAAACCTTTAAAAAATCGCCGATATGCGATATGCGATATTGCGTATCGCAAAATTGCATGAAAAACACATAACAATTTAACAATTACAGCAATCTGCGATTTTGCGATACCGCGATCCGCGATCTTGCGACAGCGTGATCAACCAACCTTGCGATAGCACAACACAATGAAATTGAGATAATGCGATAACAGCGAAATGCGATACTGCGATACAGATCGCAGAAACATTCCATCGCAAATTTTCCCGGCTCAATATTCAAGAAAGGTTTTCCATAAACCAAGAACTGGATACACGCTTTAATGATAATTAATGAATTATATGCCAGTTGTTAGGAAATATGGTTTTGTGTTGTTCGAAGAGACAGTTCATGTCAGGTGGCATGTTTTTGTACATCCGTAGAGTTTAAAGCTTTCCTGTCGATTTTTATTGTCATTACTCTTTCCTCACTTGTCAACTGCAGGAACGAAAAACAGAAGTTACACAAAGCAATGTGCAGTAAGCTATGAGGAAAAAGGGTAATGCTCCAATGTCCAAAGACAGAGAAAAGATGCCCTCATAAATAGATACCGCATGCAACAGAGCCGCAGATTCACAGAACGCTGCTGAGCCATCCATTACAGATCTTTCATTCACAGCCATGGTTGAATGAGTATTGAATGATGCTGATATCAACAGGCAGTTTAATGACTCAAGGTCAAGAGCTCACGAAAGCATTATTTTTGCAAATTTTGAAGCTTTATAACCAGTAAAGAAAAAGGCACAAAAGGCAAAAAACGCATCAAAGAGGCCCGAATCAAAGAACGGAGGTAGTTTCCGATGCGCGATTAGTGCCTAGCGCTAATCGCGCATCGCTAAGAAAATTGTGCGAGAAGGAAAGCCTCTAACTACTCAGTCACCTGTAAGCCCGGGAAATGCAAGAAAGCAATGGTAAAGAACAAACTGGAAACATAAAGCTAAAGAAAAATGCAGAAGCAATTCAAGGGTTAACCAAGTTGAACTTGGATTATTACTGGGCATATGCAGTAAATCCACATAGTCAGAGGATGACTCTCAAGTATATCATCGATTTTTCTGAAAATATGGTGCCAGCTCTTACCATTTCTGTTTGCTTAGTTCAACCAAAAGCGGAAGACAGTCAGCCGACTCTACCCAGGCAAATACTGAATGCTTGCAACATTAAGGAGCAAATGCAGAAATAGTTAGATATTAGATTTAATTTTTAGAAATAGTTTTGTTTTATTTCTGCTTAGAAAAAGGGTGGTCATTTAAACCGTATCCTGAATCTATGTAATTAAGTTATTTAGTTATAGTATTTAAACCCTTCTCATGCATTTAGAGAAGGGTCCAGAAATTTATCAAAAAATTGTCCTCAGAACATGCACTTTTGCACCCTCAGAGGAGGTTTTGGTGAATGAATGGATCAAGATTTGTTGATGTTTGCATTTGATATTTGCTACTGATGTTTCACTTCTGTACTCTTAGTGGATGTTAGAGCAAGGAGAGATAAATCATTGTCGCTTGAAGCTTATGAGTAGGACTAGTCATAAATGGTACTTTTATCTCTTGACCATTTCTGCTTATATGTTAAAGTGATATACAGTTTTTAGTTGTTTATGTATTATTGCATGAATGCCTGAGTTATCATTTGGCACTTTTGTACGGTGAAAGCTATTTATTTATGCTTAATGTATGAATAACTCATTATGCGATATGTTTTCCACAACTGTTTCGTATATCTTTTTATGCGAAGTGGTTCATCTTGATTGATTTCCTTTCTTATAATCGCTTAATGATATTTATTACCAGTTGTTATTTGAAATCTCTTTAGATCGCATAATAGAAGAATTGCATCCCGGGTTAGTATAGACTTAGATGTTACTTCTTATTAGATTACAATAGCATAGAATTAGATTAAAGATAGAATTAGAATATCTTAAATAGGAACTGTTAGATCAACAACATCAAATTGTACACACACACACTCATAGATTGGGAAACTGGTCCCATTATCCGCAGTCGGACCCGCTATACCAAACGGATAAGGAGCTGCCACCCAAGGTCCGGACCTGGCGGGTATCCCCCTTGTTGTCGACCCGATTTTCGGGGCTTCAACAACACCCTGTCAAGGTTTTACCACGTAAATCCTGAGTTTTTTACTTGTATGGTTATATTCAGTTGCATTTTTCCTTTCATGTTAAGTAACCTCCAATAAATACAGGAAAATCTAAACAAATCCTTATCAAAGGCTATAAAAACCAAAATAAAATAAAGTGAAGGCTTTTTAGAGACTAAGATACACTTAGGAATAGAAGGAAAACCAACTAAAAAAAGAACATCAAAGTGAAAGGCATAACAAGAATTTTTTTTGCATCTAACAGGGATCACCGCAGGTGCATAAAGTGCACCAATGTTTTACAGTGCAAGCGCAAATAAAGTTGGGGCACAATGAAGTGCTTTGTCTCTAGAACAAGGGGAGAACTGATGCAAATTCAACCAAATTACGACACAAAAAATCAAATCAAGCTCAGAGAAGGGTTTTCCTAAGGCCAATCAAGGTATGAGTGAGGCAATAAAGGTCGGTTCAAGAGGTGAAATAAGTGCCAAGGTCAAGGAAAAAACTAAGGGAAAGAAACATTCCCCAGTGGAGTCGCTAGAAGTTATTATTGCAGACACAAGTATCTTCCCTAGACCTAGTGGACTAGTCTAGAACAACAAAAAGCAAAGAATATAGAATTTTCCTTAGAGAAATTGAAGAATGGAAAGAGGCTTACTTGGAATCCGTCACAAGCCTTACTTTCCTCCCGACTTGTAATCCCCATTCATGGCTCTAATTACTATAATTAGAACTTGCACATATAACCAAAACAATCCAAGGATCCACAACTTCTACATAGCATAATTCAATTTCTCTATTCAATGAATCAGTGAGGCATTGAAATACATGAATGTAAATGTAACATAACGCATATAGGAAAACATGACATTCTTTATATTAATAGAAATAGGAGAGATTTTACAATCAAGAATACTAGAGGATCTTGTAGAGATCTCCCCAAGTTGACTTTTCCTTCCTTATCACAAAGCACACCTCAATGTCACCCTAATACATGAAGATGATGACTCTCTTAGATTCAAGGAAACAACATGAGGGCATGATTAGTCTCCAAAATCCAACCTTGATGTTGTAGATGGCAGTAAATTTATAGGAGAGGGATGGTAGTTTAGGATTTACCATAATGAGCTTGAGATCCACTTATGATGGGAGGATGAGCTCAAGGGATAAGAGGTGAAGTCTCCAAGGTAGGATCAGATAGGACTCAAGCTTCTTATCCAAGGTAAATGGTTAAAACAACCCATGGAAGCTTCTGGAAGAGGAAGCTTTAGAAATCTTTTTAATTTTACCAAATTTCTAGAATCAACGCACCCCCAACAAGGAGCAAGCTACTACTGACCAACGTTGGTGTAGAAGGAGACAACGAACACTAAATGCATGTCTCTAAAGGGGTAGAGTGCGTTAGGGATTAAAATCTTGATTTTAAGTAATTAGACCCAAAAATTCAGTCATTTTTTGAAAGGTCATGCTTAGGGCTTTGTGTAGGGATGGCGAAAACATGTTCATGGATGTGGATTGATCTTGTTTGTAGGCCTATTGATTAGATGTGGTAAATGGAATATAACAAGAGGAGTTCAGGATAATTATTGTTGGCATGCCCAATGACATCACACAAAGCACATTCAATGCCTTGTCTTTTGTTCCCTTTTTCTGGGCTTTACCCCCCCCCCCCACCAGATGATTTCACAACAAGAGTGGCTTCCTTCTAAGCTCATTGTGGAACTGAAGCAAAGGAAGGGGAAGGAACAACAGGTTGAACCAAATTCAAAGCTGTGTAAGGTTTGAGTTGACTAGGAGGAGTGTTTATGGGAGGATCAATGTACCATACTGGGATCCCCAAAGTGATGTTAGGAAGACTCAACATATCCATAAAATGGGTAGAAAATATTCTTGATCGTGGGAATTAGAAAGGTATACGACTAGAAGGGTAATGACCTGGGGGAAGAACTCCGGGATGGTTAATACCTGGGGGAACGGTTCCTGGTTGAAAAGGACTAGGCGAGATACCAACTGAAGGAAACTGGCTAGGAGGAATTGTACCTGAAGGCTGAGTTGAGTTGGGAGTAGGTGGTTGTGGAGGGGTTGGCTAATGTGAAGGCATACCAGATCACTTGTTAGCGACCCATGAATCTTGGAGCATGCAAACACTTAAAGAGCTAGGCTCAAAAGGGGTATTCTGTGGGCCATAATAGGCCCCAATTAGCGTGGAATTTAGGCTCCAGGAGAAACATTGGTTAAGGAAGGGATAGTCTTATTTCCAGTCATCCATAAGATAGTGATTTGAGGAGAGGTATAAGATTGAGGGTCATAGTAATTCAACTGATTGATAGTGACGATCTTTCCATCGCAAGGAAAGCACATCTTGCGAAAGACAAAAAATGTGACAATGAACATGGCATAGTAACTACGACCCAACAATATGTCATAATCTAATGGGGCATTACTAACTTCGATATCAATCAAGACTGTCTTACTAGCAACAATGATGGGGCTATTGGAAATACTGAGAGGGGGAGGTGAATCAATATTTATTTCAATTGTTACTTTTACCAGTTAGATCACTTATATTTAGAACACAAAATGAACAATAAGAATAAATGCTTTTATTAATTTCTTATTTACAATAAATAAAGTACAATGTATGTAGGGCTCCAACCCTAGATGAAGAAACCAATCTTCAATCTCCCAGGACCCAACCTATATTTTCCAAGCACCAACTTGGACTTCCAAGGCTCCATCCTTATCAATTCTAAGGCACCAACCCCAAGGGATCCAACCCTATATCTAGTTCAGGTTCCGACCTAGTATCTTGTGGAATCTGATCCTTTAGGGCTCCAACCCTATCCTCCAAGGCATCAACCTTGTCTTTTTCAAGGTTCCAACCCTCAACTTTACTTAATCAAGATGTATTTGGTTATTCTTCACACCTTCGTATGTCTTGTTCAATGAGCTCTGTCAATCTTCGCTTAGTATTTTCTTTAGTGTTAACATCACATCATCAATGAAAAACTTCATCTCTTTAGAAAGTGTCACCACTTCTCTTCATCGTACCCAAGCAATGATATCCAAGGTCACCTCATGATGACTTCAATGCATCATGGTCTTCAATAATATCTACAAGACCAACTTCAAGATATATTCATAAGGTCTTCAATATGTTTCCCCAAGAACTGAAGGCTTCTCTAAGGTGTGCTCGAAATCTTCAAGAATGCTAAACAAAAGTCCAAGATATAGACTATAAGGATGTCTTTCAAAAAGCTTCAACAATGATGGCTTTAGATTAAGGAAAGTCCCACAAATGTCTTCAAGGAATGTTTCAAGATGTGATGTTAATGTTGCTTTAACAAGACTTCTTAAAGATACTTAAAAGTGTCATAAAGGCTGCTCAATAAATCGTCCAACAATTTCCAAATACAATGATGAACAAGTTATGTCACAACCTTGCAACTTGTCTATCTTCAATGAACTTCCCCAGTACAAAAATTTAGCCCAAACATTATCCACAATAGGTCCTTTAGAGTTTGCACCAACAAAAGATCAAAAATGTCTTCAACAGTGGTCCACAACTTCAAGGTGGCCTTCAAGGAGGCGATAATAGATTTGCAATAGTGACGTCAACTTCAAAAATTGCTTATAAAGCTACTACAAAGAGGATGGAAGAGAGGGTTTCAAAAAACTTCATAACAGTCCAATAATATACCTCAAAAGATGCCTAAATATAAAAAACCGTCTTCAAATTTTTTTGTTCATTTGCAAGGCTGTGTGAAGAAGGGCTACAAGTTTGTCACAAATCTGAACACCATAGGTATCATAGGTCGAATATTTATGCCACAGATCCATAGACTAGGCTGAGGTCGAAGTTTTTCTATACAACAAAGCTGACGTTTGTTCACAGTTGCGAGGTTTGTTGCTTCCACAGGTTCAAGTTGCAGTGTTCCACAAGACTGTCCTCAAGTAGACACTTGTTCGAGTTTCTACCGGAGACAATTCTGTCCCAATGTCGGAGTTTATGATCTAGCCCAAAAAGGAGCTGTTATGGATGGAAGAATCATGAGTCAGCTATCTCCAAGTATGAGTAGTTATGTCTGGAAGTAAGTCACTGTAGGTCTTTTAGTAGAATCCCTCCACAGATGTGAGAAGAATGTTGTTACAGGTCACTGTAATCATAGGTCCGAGTTCTGGAACAATCCTTACAAGTTTTAGATCACTGTTCTTAAGGGAACTGTTCCAAGTTGCAGTAGATGTGAGCTCCTCTGATCACAGGTAGGTGTTCTTACCACTGAAATTAGCCCAAACAATAAGCTTCTATACCCTTCTCGACCTTCTGATTTCTTTCTATGTCTCTTAATATGAATTCTGCGTTTTTCACCAAAATTGGATAGTCAAAATGAATTTTTTTGACTTGTATTAATACCGATTTATCATTTGAAAAAGAGACACATCCCTTAGATGACATGTTAAGACTACACAAGTCGGCTTAGGTCAGCTAGCATAATTAATATAATATTTAATCTTAAAAAATCATTTTCTCAGCAACCACTAGTAGTTTTGGGGCAAGTAAGAGCTCATTAGAAAGAGGGGAAATCCTCTTCAAGATGGTGAAGGAGCCAATGTGAAAGGATGCCTCCAAGGTGTCAAAAAATATTTTTCTTTGTGACTAATTTTTATTTTTTTTAGTGTAGACCAAGGGACGATTGTTTTGGAATTTTTAGTGAAGAATATAGGGACTAAAATTTAAGGGCTTTTTCATTGTCATGACTCCAACTATGTCATTATATTATTTCCATGTCATCATGTGGTCCTCCATGTCATCATATGTCACCGAGTGCTTTAAGTGAGGTATCCACTTGTCATGTCTTCAATTATGTCATCATATGTCATCTAATGATTTCCAAATCCTTCATGTCATATCTTCAACCATTTTCCATGTCATCAAATGTAATGTCATAACATGCAATGTGTTGTTATTGTTCTTCAATAGAGCTAGTTAGGGCAAGGGCTTGTATAGAAGGGCGTGTCATCATGAGCAAGGCCATCATGTTTTGAAGGCTTTATCATCAAGAGCAAGTATATCATAATATGCATGGGGTTATGGCATCTTCATGGTTAGTTCAAGGACATCTAGGGCATTATGATCAAAGGGAAACTAGGGCAGCATCATAGCTCACAAGAATTTTCCATCACGAATAATTCCATATTGACATCAATGACAACCTTGCCTAACAATCTTCCCCTTTGTCATTGATGGCAATATTCTTGCTCTTCAACATTCTCTCCCCCTTTAACATCAATGGAAAATGAGGTGCCCAAGTAATACCCTATCAAGCTGCTTATCTTCATCAATAATAGTTCTTCATAGGCATGTTTCTCCCCTTGTCATGGCGCTCTTCCTTCTGGTAATGTGGTCCATGATAGATGTGTTTAAATTTCTTTGTGTGATGAACCAACTCCCCCTGGTTGCATAAACTCCTTTAGCTTAAGAAAGATTGCTTGCCTTGTGATCAAATGGAAGACATCTTCAAGAATGGTCCATCTAATGAGAAGGGATTATTTTATTCAATGGAGTTACTCCCAAGAGATGATTTATCAAAAGATAATTGCCCATGTGTGACTCATCAAGGGTTTCAAAGGGCCCTTTCAAGGATAACTTCTGCAAGAATGTTCAAGAACCGCAAAATCCCCCTAACTGCATGTGTGGTCTCATTTTTGGAAGAGTCTCATCATCAAACACTTGGAATATCACATCTACCAAGGATGTATTCATCAAATCAACAACATGTGTTATTGGTTGGAGTGTTCAGGAGAATTTTGGATCCAAATTGCTTCCTTCTCCATACTTGTGTAACTTTCTTCTCTAGCTTGGTTGTCATGGTTTTAGGGACCCAAGTCAAGTTACAATCATGTGCCATATGTCCAATGTTATTAAAATTGAAGCACTCAATCTTGTTCATGAATGAAAAATCATGACTTCTTCTTGCAAAATTGCTTCTAGGAGATTGACGGGGACCATTATATTTGTCTTTGTGATATACCCTACAATTTTTTTGTCATGTTCCCAAAGTTTGTACAAGAATAACAATAACCAAGAAATATACTTTGGTACTTGGGAGATGAAGATTTCCTTGATGTACTTCTGAAGTATTTTTTCCCTGCGATTCTTTGATGATATCCATTGCCTTTTGTATTCTTGACACCATTTGCAAGTTTCCTTGGAGTAGGATTTCTTCCATAATTGTCTTGACTCTTCTCCTCACCTTCGTTGGAACCAGGAGCATCAACATTTCTTCCACGCTTCCTCACATCCTTGTTGTTTGAAGCATTAGGGTTCGCATCATTCTTGCTTGAGGATTCACCTGCATAGCCAAGACCTGATTTATCAAAGGGAGACCTTTGATGACTTAGGATGACATCTAGGGTTTGAGAAATTTTCAAGTTCTTATTCAGACAATTTCTTCCTTCATTTTCTTGCATTCTTCATCCTTATTTGATAGAATGATCTCGATTTATTCCTTCATCTTTTTTTCTTCACATGATTGGGCCTTAAGAGAAGTGATTTATGATCTTATCTTGGTGATGTCATCATCATTTTCTTCTAGTTGACATATCATGGTATTTCTCTCCTTTTATGCTTCATTTACCTGTCCTTCTATGAATGCCAAAGCTTCCATTATCTTCTTAGCTCCTTGTGCTTGTTTCCTTGCTTCTTCTAGTTGAGATCTAAGGGAGGAGACCTCTTCCTTGTATTGACCAATCTCTGCTTCATGTTTGTTCAAGCTCTTGAGTCTTTGTTCAAGGTGGCTTGACAAATTTTCTTCCCTTTTCTTTGCCTTATCCAATTGATTTGTCATGGATATGACTTCTTCATGATGCTTTCTTTTGTTTTGATGAAATTCCTCCTTACGCTTGGTGAGATCCTCATTTATTTCTTTTACTTGAAGCTTGAAAAGGTAAACTTCCTTCCTTGTCTTTTCTTGGTGACCATCTTATGATTTTTTCTTAAGTTCCTTATTTTCCTTTTTCAAACTGTTAATCTCTTCCATGGCAGCTATAAGTTTAGCCATGAGATCTTCTTCTAGGTATTCTTTGGCCTTGATATCATCACTCTTATTTTGTGCTATATGGATTTCCTTCTTACTTTCCATCATCTTTTTTACTAGAGATCATGGTCAATGCTCCTTTTGAGTGAAGGTCATGAAATTTTTCCCACATATCTTTTGTTGACGAACATTTTTCCATAATTTCCTTTATAGAATTTGGTAGCCCATTCAAAATTGTCTTCATTACTCTTGTGTTGTACTCCTTGGATTCATAATCCATTGTGCTATCAGTAATATATCATTCCCATAATCCAACACCTTGAGCCATTAAGAATTTTCTCATTCTTAATTTCCATACATCAAAGTTTCCATTGAACACTGGAACTTTCTCAATTTGATTGTCTTTAGTTTTCAAGGTTAAGGAAGAGACATCTTTAGGAGGATTGGAGGCTTTCTTCCTTGGTTTTGTCATTTGAGTTCTAAGAATAAACCTTCAAGCTGCTAGGCTTTGAGTGAAGGTACTAGCTCTAATACCAATTGTTGGAAATACTGAGAGGAGAGGTGAATCAATATTTCTTTTCAATTTTTACTTTTACATATTAGATCACTTATATTTAGAAGACACAATGAACAATAAGAATAAATGATTTTATTAATTTATTCTTTAGAATAAATCAAGTACAATATATGTAGGGCTCCAACCCTAGATGAAGACACCAATCCTCAATATCCTAGGCCCCAACCTGTATTTTCCAAGCACCAACTTGGACTTCCGAGGCTCCAACCTTGTCAATTGTGAGGCACCAACCCCAAGGGCTCCAACCTTATATCTGGTTTAGGCTCTAGCCTGGTATCTTAAGGACTCTGATCCTCTAGGGCTCCAACCCTATCCTCCACGACACCAACCTTTCCTTTTTCAAGGCTCTGACCTCTTAGGATCCAACCCTCAACTTTACTTAGTCAAGATGTATTTGGTTATTCTTCATGACTCCCTATGTATTCTTCACCTAGGGTTATTCTGGCCCTCTCCCTATGTTAATCTTCACCTAGTCTTTTCTTTAGTCTTCACGTCACATCATCAATGACAACCTTGATCTCTTTAGAAAGTGTCAACACTTATCTTCATCGTACCCAAGCAAATATCTCCAAGGTCAGCTCATGATGACTTCAACACATCGTTGTATTCAATAATATCTACAAGACTAGCTTCAAGATATCTTCAAAAGGTATTCAATATGTTTCCCCAACAACTAAAGGCTTCTCCAAGGTGTGCTCCAAATCTTAAAGAATTATAAAAAAAATTCCAATAGATGACCTTCAAGGACGTCTTTCACAAAGCTTCAACAATGATGGCTTCAAATTAAGGAAAGTCCCACAAATGTATTCAAGGCATGTTTCAAGATGTGATGTTAATTTTTCTTTAAAAAGACTTCTTAAATATACTTCAAAGTGTCACAAAGGTTGCTCAATAAATTGTCCAATAATTTCCAAATACAATGATGAACAAGTTATGTCACAATATTGCAACTTGTTGATCTTCAATGAACTTCCCCAACACAGAAATTCAACCCAAACATTATCAACAATAGGTCCTTTATAGTCTTCTCCAATAAGAGATCAAAAATGTCTTCAACAGTGGTCGAAAACTTCAAAGGTGGTCGTCAAGGAGGTGATAATAAATCTACAAAAGTGACGTCTGCTTCAAAAAATACTTCTAGAACTGCTACAAAGAGGTTGGAAGAGAGGGTTACAAACAACTTCAAAACAATCCAATAATCTACCTCAAAATAAGCCTAAATACAAAACACAGTCTTCAACAAATTCTGTTCATTTGCAAGGATGTGTGAAGAAGGGCTGCAAGTCTGTCACAAATCTGAACACCATAGGTATCATAGGTTGAATCTTTATGCCATAGATCCACAGACTAGGTTGAGGTCGAAGTTTTTCTGTACAACAAAGTTGAAGTTTGTTCATAGTTGCGAGGTTTGTTGCTTCCACAAGTTCGAGTTGCAATGTTCCATAGGGCTGTCCTCAAATAGGCACCTGTCCGAGCTTCTATAGGAGACAGTTTTGTCCCAAAGTTAGAGTTTATGATCTAGCCCAAAAAGGAGATGTTATGGATGCAAGAATCATGAGTAAGCTATCTCCAAGTGTGAGCAGTTCTATCTAGAAGTAAGTCACTATAGTTCTTTTAATAGAATCCCTCCATAGATATGAGAAGAATGTTGTTATAGGTCCGAGTTCTGGAACAATCCTTACAAGCTTTGGATCACTGTTCCAAGTTGCAGTAGATGTGAGCTCCTTTGATCACAAGTAAGTGTGCTTAGCACTAAAATTAGCCCAATCAATAAGCTTCTATATCCTTCTCAGCCTTTTGATTTATTTCTGTCCCTTAATTTGAATTTTGTGTTTTTCGCTGAAATTAGATGGTAAAAATGAAGTGTTTTGACTTGTATTAATATTGATTTCTCATTTGGCGAAGAGACACATCCCTTGGATGACATGTTAAGCCTATAGAAGTCGACTTCAGTTGGCTATCATAATTAATATAATATTGCATCTTAAAAAAATCATTTTCTCAGCAACCACTGGGAGTTTTGGGGCAAGTAAGGTCTCATTAGAAAGAGGGAAAAATCCTCTTCAAGATGGTGAAGGAGCCAATGTGAATGGATGCCTCCAAGGTGTCGAAAATTTTTTTTTTTGTGACTGTTTTTGAATTTTTTGTAGTGTAGAACATGGGACGACTGTTATGGAAAATTTAGTGAAGAATATATGGACTAGAATTTAAGGGCTTTTTCATTGTCATTACTCCAACAATGTCATTATATTTTTTCCACGTTATCATGTGGTCCTCCATGTCATCATATGTCACGAAGTGCTTTAAGTGATGTCTCCACTTGTCATCTCTTCAATTATGTCATCATATGTCATCTAGGGATTTCGAAGTCCATGTCATATCTTCAAACATTTTTCGTGTCATCATATGTCATCTAGGGATTTCGAAGTCCATGTCATATCTTCAAACATTTTTCGTGTCATCAAATGTAATGTGTTGTTATTGTTCTTAAATAGAGCTGGTTAGGGCAAGGGCTTGTATAGAAGGGCTTGTCATCATGAGCAAGGCCATCATCATGGTTTTAGGGCTTTATCATCAAGATAAAGGATATCATAATATGCATGAGGTTATGGCATATTCATGGTTATTTCAAGGACATCTAGGGCACCATGATCAAAGGGAATCTAGGGCAACATCATAACTCACAAGAATTTTCCATCAGGAACAATGACATATTGACATCAATGACAACCTTTCCTAACAATATTCCCCTTTGTCATTGATGGAAATATTCTTGCTCTTCAACATTATCTCCCCCTTTGACATCAATGGTAAACAAGGTGCCCAAGTACTTCCCCTATAAAGCTGCTTCTCTTCATCATATTTTCTTCCTCAATAATAGTTATTCATAGGCATGTTCCCCCCCCTATCATGGTGCTCTTCCTTCTCACAATGTGGTCCATGATAGATGTGTTTAAAGTTCTTCATGTGATGAACCAAATCCCCCTACTTGCATAAACTCCTCTAGCTCAAGAAAGATTGCTTGCCTTGTGATCAAATAGAAGACATATTCAACAATGGTCCATCGAATGAGAAGGGATTATGTTCTTAAATGGAGTTTCTCCCAAGATATGATTTATCAAAAGATAATTGTCCATGTGTGACTCATAAAGAGATTCATAGGGCCCTTTGAAGGATAGCTTCTACAAGAACGTTTAAGAATGACAAACACCCCTAACTGCATGCGTGGTATCCTTTTTGAAAGAGTCTCATCATCAAACACTTGGAATATCACATCTGCCAAGGATGTCTTAATCAAATCAATAACATGTGTTATTGGCCGGAGTGTTCAAGAGACTTTCAGATCCAAATTGCTTCCTTATCAATACTTGTGTAACTTTCTTCTCTGGCTTGGTTTTCATGGTTTTAAGGACCCAAGTCAAGTTACAATCACATGCCATATGTCTAATGTTATGGCAATTGAAGCACTCCATCTTGTTCATGAATGATAAATCAGGACTTCTTCTTGCAAAATTGATTCTAGGATATTGACGGGGACCATTATATTTGTCAGTGTGATATGCCCTACAATATATTTCCATATGCCCAAATTTTTTACAAGAATATAAATAACCAAGAAATATGCTTTGGTACGTGGGAGATGAATATTTCCTTGATGTACTTCTGAAGTCTTTTTGTCTTGGGATTCTTTGATGATATCCATTTCATTTTGTATTCTTGACACGATCTGCAAGTTTCACTGGAGTAGGATTTCTTCCATAGTTGTCTTGGCTCTTCTCCTTGCATTTTTCAGAACCGAGAGCATCAACATTTCTTCCAGGTTTCCTCACATCCTTGTTGTTTGAAGCATTAAGGTTTGCATCATTCTTGCTTGAGGATTCACCTGCATAGCCGAGACCTTATTTGTCAAAGGGAGACATTTGATGACTTAGGATGTCATCTAGGCTTTGCTAACTTTTCAAGTTCTTATTCATCAAGTCAACTTCTGTTTTAAGAAAGACAATTTATTCCTTCATTTTCTTGCATTCTTCATCCTTCTTTGATAGAATGATCTCCATTTCTTCCTTCATCTTGGTTTCTTCACATGACTGGCCCTTAAGAGAAGTGATTTCTGATCTTAACTTGGTGATGCCATCATCCTTTTCTTCTAGTTGGCATATCATGATGTTTCTCTCCTTTTCTTCTTCAACAACTTGTCCTTCTATGAATACCAAAGCTTCCATCATCTTCTCAACTCCTTGTTCTTGTTTCCTTGCTTCTTCCAGTTGAGATCTAAGGGAGGAGACCTCTTCCTTGTATTGACCAATCTCTGATTCAAGTTTGTTCAAGCTCTTGTGTCTTTGTTCACGGTGGCTTGACAAAGTTTCTTCCCTTTCCTTTGCCTTATCCAATTGATTTGTCATGGATATGAATTCTTCATGATGCTTTCTTTTGTTTTGATGAAATTCCTCCTTGAAAATTTCAAATTCCTTCCTCGTCTTGTCCTGGTCACCATCTTGCGTTTTCTTCTTAAGTTCCTCATTTTCCTTTTTAAAACTGTTAATCTCTTCCATGACAGCTATAAGTTTAGTGAGGAGATCTTCTTCAAAGCTTTCTTTGCTTTCTTCTTCTTCTATGTCTTCTTTGGCCTTGATGTCATCACTCTTATTTTTAGCTACCTTGATGGGTTTGGATTTCCTTCTTTGTTTCCATCATCATTTTGACTAGAGGTCATGGTCAATGCTCCTTTTGAGTGAATGTCATGGAGTTTGTCCCACATATCTTTTGCTGATGAACATTTTTCCAAAATGGCCTTTATATAATTTGGTAGCCCATTCAAAATTCTCTTAATTTATCTTATATTGTACTCCTTGGATTCATCATCCATCATGCTATCAGTAATCACTGATTCCCATACTCCAACACCTTGAGCCATTAATAAATATCTCATTCTTACTTTCCATACATCAAAGTTTCCATTGAACACTAGAACTTTCTCAATTTGTTTGTCTTCAGTTTTCAAGGTTGAGGAAGAGACATCTTTAGGAGGATTGGAGAATTTTTTCCTTGGCTTTACCGTTTGTGTTCTAAGGATCAACCTTCAAGTTGATAGGCTTCGAGTGAAGGTATTGGTTATGATACCAATTGTTGGAAATACTGGGGGGGGGTGAATCAATATTTTTTTTCAATTGTTACTTTTACTAGTTAGATAGCTTATATTTAGAACACAAAATGAACAATAAGAATAAATGATTTTATTAATTTCTTCTTTACAATAAATCAAGTACAATACATGTAGGGCTACAACCCTAAATGAAGACAACAATCTTCAATCTCCTAGGCCCCAACCTATATTTTCCAAGCACCAACTTGGACTTCCAAGGCTCCAACCTTGTCAATTCTGAGGCACCAAACCCAAGGGCTCCAACCCTATATTTGGTTTAGGCTCCGACCTGGTATCTTGAGGAATCTAATCCTATAGGGCTCCAACCCTATCCTCCAAGGCACTAACATTGTCTTTTTTCCAAGGCTCCAACCCTTAGCTTTACTTAGTCAAGATGTATTTGATTATTCTTCACGCTCCCTATGTCTTCTTCAATGAGCTCTATCAATATTTTCTTAGTGTTTTCTCTAGTCTTCACGTCACATCATTAATGACAACCTTGATCTCTTTAGAAAGTGTCACCACTGCTCTTCATCATACCCAAGCAAATATCTCCAAGGTCACCTCATGATGACTTCAACGCATCATGGTCTTCAATAATATCTACAAGACCAATTTTAAGATATCTTCACAAGGTCTTAAATATGTTTCCCCAAGAACTGAAGGTTTCTCCAAGGTGTGCTCCAAATCTTCAAGAATTCTAAACAAAAGTCTAAGAGATAGACTCCAAGGATGTCTTTCACAAAGCTTCAACAATGATGGCTTCAGATTAAGGAAAGTCCCACAAATGTCTTCAAGGCATCTTTCAAGATGTGATGCTAATGTTGCTTTAACAAGACTTCTTAAAGATACTTCAATGTGTCACAAAGGCTGCTCAATAAATTGTCCAATAATTTCCAAATACAATGATGAAAAAATTATGTCACAACCTTGCAACTTGCCGATCTTCAATGAACTTCCCCAATACAGAAATTCAACCCATGCAATATCCAAAATAGGTCCTTTATAGTCTGCTCCAACAAGAGATCAAAAATGTCTTCGACAATGGTCCACAACTTCAAAGGTGGTCTTCAAGGAGGTGATATAAAATCTACAAAAGTGATGTCTACTTCAAAAACTACTTCTAGAGATGCTACAAAGAGGCTGGAAGAGAGGGTTACAAACAGCTTCAAAACAGTCCAATAATCTGCGTCAAAAGATGACTAAATACAAAACACCATCTTCAACAAATTTTGTTCATTTGCAAGGCTTTGTGAAGAAGGGCTACAAGTCTGTCACAAATATGAACACCACAGGTATCACAGGTCAAATATTTATGCAACAGATCCACATAATAGGCTGAATTCGAAGTTTTGTTGTACAACAAAGCTGAATTTTGTTCATAGTTGCGAGGTTTGTTGCTTCCACAGGTTCGAGTTGCAGTGTTCCACGGGACTATCCTCAAATAGACACCTGTATGAGCTTCTACAGGAGATAGTTCTGTCCCAAAGTTTGAGTTTATGATCTAACCCAAAAAGGAGCTATTATGGATGGAATAATCATGAGTGAGCTATCTCCAAGTGTGAGTAGTTCTGTCTGGAAGTAATTCACTATAGGTATTTTAGTAGAATCCCTCCATAGATATGAGAAGAATTTTGTTACAGGTCACTATAATGACAGGTCCGAGTTCTAGAACAATCCTTACAAGCTTCAGATCATTGTTCTTGAGGTCACTGTTCCGAGTTGCAGTAGATGTGAGCTCCTTTGATCACAGGTAGGTGTGCTTACCATTGAAATTAGCCCAAACAATAAGCTTCTATATCCTTCTCGGCCTTCTGATTTCTTTGTGTGTCTCTTAATCTGAATTCTATGTTTTTTACCGAAATTGGATGGTCAAAATGGAGTGTTTTCATTTGTATCAATACTAATTTTTCATTTGACGAAGAGACACATCCCTTGGACGACATGTTAAGCCTACAAAAGTCGGCCTAGGTCAGCTAGCATAATTAATATAATATTTCATGTTAAGAAAATCATTTTCTCAGCAACCACTGGGAGTTTTGGGGCAAGTAAGGGCTCATTAGAAAGAGGGAAAAATCCTCTTCAAGATTTTGAAGGAGACAATGTGAATGTATGCCTCCAAGGTGTCAAAAAATATATCTTTTTTGTAATGCAGACCATGGGATGACTGTTTTGGAATTTTTAGTGAAGAATATAGGGACTAGAATTTAATGGCTTTTTCATTGTCATAACTCCAACTATGTCATTATAATATTTGCACGTCATCATGTGGTCCTCCAGGTAATCATATTTCACCTCATGCTTTAAGTGAGGTCTCCACTTGTCATGTCTTCAATTATGTCATCATATGCCATCTCGTGATTTCCAAGTCCTTCATGTCATATATTCAACCATTTTCCATGTCATTAAATGTACTGTCATCAAATGTAATGTCTTGTTATTGTTATTCAATAGAGATAGTTAGGTCAAGGGCTTGTCATCATGAGCAAGGCCATCATCATGGTTTTAGGGCTTTATCATCAAGAGCAAGGATATCTTAATATGCACGAGGTTATGGCATTTTTATGGTTAGTTCAAGAACATCTAGGACACTATGATCTAAGGGAATCTAGGTAAAAATAATAGCTCATAAGAATTTTCCATCACGAACAATGTCATATTGACATCAATGACAACCTTGCCTAATAGAGGAAATTACAATAAAAACCAAGGGGATATGAGTGGTGACCATTACAAGCATGAAGAGTGATAGTGGAGGGTGATAGGTCAAGGGAACCAAGTTGTTTCCAAACAGTAGTGACCATCACACAGGTGGAGGCACCTACGTCTATTATACACTGCTGGACAATGGCGTTTTTTATGGAGACTAGTATTTTAAAGGAAACATATGAAGGAAGGGGGGGGATGTTCCGCTTTATCAACGTCAAATACAATCATACAATCGTCAGAGGGATCCACAATGCCCAAAGTGGATGTCATGCAACCAACTCAGAAATAAATAGATCAATGACTTAAAAATTATCCTCTTTGAGGGGGAAACCCCCTTTACATTACATAAATGAAAAATTATTGGATTATTCAAATGAAAAAACATCCTTTCTAGATATAGGAGTCTGAGGGGTCACAATATAATCAAAGCACAACATTAACAATAATGGGATTCTATGGGGTATGATAATAACAATGTGGGGACTGAATGGGAACAACAATAACAATAAGGGGTTGCACTAGTATTATAGTTACCAAACATGCCCTTCTCCTTAAAAAAAGTGTTTTCCTCAATGCTTAAGTAGTTCTGGTGCTTCTGTATAAAATTATCATCCTCCCATGTGGAATCTTTAGCGGGTAAGTTCTTCCACTTAATGAGATACTTTGAAATTGATTGATTTCGTAGCTGTCGAGTTCTTGTTTCCGTGACTGCTGTTATCACCCAGGTTGTCCTTAAGCTCTAGAAAAGGATACGGCCGAGGTAACCACAGACCAACTTTGGACTGCAGGTTCTAGCCAACCTGCAATCAGAGAGGGCTCTCTCTTTAAGATTTAGCTTTGTTGAAAAGGATTTTAGGCTAGGTCTCGAGTTCAAAGGGTTTTTGTTTTATTTTTGGTGGGAAAATTGATGTTTTCAGACAGAGAGGCAAGGCATAATCTGGAAGTTTCAAACCATTGGGCGTGGAGTCAAGGAGGAGAACTGCTGGTGCGTTTCTTCGGTCACAAGAGAGGGAAAGTGGAGCAAGATAGCTGTGCATGAAACAATATCTCAGGTTAAAATGATGGAAAGAATGCTAAGTAATGAGAGGCAGTTAAGAATCTCTCAATCAGCTTAACAGAGAAGGTAACAGAGCGCTACCTAGGGGCAGTAAAGAATCCCTAAATAATTGGTAAACACAGGTGAATCGGGGTAAACATGAGCCAGGAGGAATTCATATTCATAACCAATTCATTCAGAGGAAAACATAAAGAAATAGCAGAAATTGAGCATAGAGAGTATTTAAACTAATTCTAGGCTATTCTTTCTTTCTGCTATTTAGATAGTGGTAAACAATAAACAGAGGTAAGATGCACTTATTGATTCAGGCTGCAGCACAAGAATTCCATCTTCATATCTCCAAAAACATTCATTTACAACAGTCAGTTTGCTCTCCAAGCTTTCAGCAATCTTTGATTATAGAAAAAACTCAGGTATACAATGCGAGTCTCTAGTGGAAATTCTCAATCAACCAACCCTTGTAACAATGTAGAGGGCGGTATATATAGGGCAAAACTATCTACAGAGTTCCTTTATTACATCTTGACCTAATCAGGTCTAAAAGAAAGATGATTACTTAACCTAATCCTATCTAGAAATAAATGCAAAAATATCTCGGGCTGCGCTCAGGGCCGCAGTATCAAAACTGAGTAAATGATGTTGTCCTTGGTGGCTTGCTGCAGTGTTTTTTGAAATAAATGTGTATGGGTTTCTGCATCTCTGCTGTCTGTCTGCATTTAAAGCTTTAACTGTGACTTGAGGGCAAGGATGGGCTTACGCCTCCTGATTTGACTTTCTGGGGGGGTTCATCAATGTTCAGGTGCTTCGAGCCCCTAAAAAATCTTGACTGATACTCTTTGGCTCTTCCTCTTCCTCTGATACTCTTTGGCAATAAATTGATGTTGTTCTGACGTGCTGTGGGTCTTATTCACAAATTAATGGCCGTTGTTCGGCCTCTGTTTCTTTCAAAACTGTTTTCTGCTCCTTCCGGCAAGCTTCGCGAAGAAAAATGGGTCATTCGGTGCCTTTCAGGCTTGCTGGGGGCTGCAGAATAAAAAGATTCCTAAAGATTCCCCATTCAGGCCCAAAAAATCTAGCGATGAGCGATTTTCTCATCAAAAACTGCCTCAGAATCTGATTCCGGGGCCCCGAAGTGCGATTTTTTGCCCTTTGCGCCAAAAAGTGCTGATGACGTCAGCATGACGTCACGTTGTACGACGGGTGACGTCAGCGATGATGTCAGCATGATGACGTGGCGGGATGACATCAGCATGATGTCATCATGTACAGACGGTGACGTGGCATGACACGTGGCAAGGGTCCACGCAGGCAGGTGACTCGACATGTGATTGGGCAGAGGGGGGTGACGTAAGCGATGACTGTGCAGGGGGGTGACGCAAGCAGTGACGTCACCGGGCAGGGGGCGGTAAGTGGTTTTGTGGCGCACCACCTTTGGGGGGGGAGCGGTTTTGTCAGAGGGGGCTCCGCCACAGCTCAGGAGCTGACGCGTGGCAAGAGGTACGGCGGTAATACCGCCCATCTCCCGGACGCTAACCTTCGGGCTGTTCGGAGATGGGACGGCCCGCCAACCGTCGATCTGGGCACAGGACAATAGGACGGCTGGCGGCGAATGTGAAGCGGCGGGAAGTTAGGGCGAGGAATATTCAAGGAATATTCCGAATTTAATATGCGCGCGGTGGGTTTAAGACTTAGGTTTATGTGGGTTATGGGTGTTATATGGGTTTAATACGCAGGGTTAATGTATTTATGCAAAAACTTTGGGTTAGAGGCGGAAAAGGGGGTTTTTGAGGGTTTAGGGCTAGGGGAGAGGTTATTAATCTGGCCAGGTGTCAGATTAATCCCTACTTTGACATGGATGGGCTAAAAACAACCCCGGATGGACCGTTTTTTCCCAGACTTATAAAAATATGGCTATATTGCCAGGGAGGGGATATTCACATAGGGGAATTTTATGTACAAAGTTTTAATAGGGGAAAGGGGAAAACTGATAGGGAGTTATACAATACTGTTAGTATTTAATATGAACGTGATCAGCAAGCGCTAAGGTCAGGGACCTTAGGCTAATTTTGGGGAAAAGACTTTGAAAAGAAATAGAATCCTTGAGTGAAGCAGATCTTCACCAAGGCAACTGCTATGGATGATGATGAAACTTAAGAGGAATCAAGTAGATCTTGACCTCTTTGGGAAGTTAGTAAGGGACTTGGGGAATTTAGAAGAAGGGGGGAGTTAGTTATGTCCAGCTTTGAGCTCCTTTGCATGAACACTGCCTGCACTGTGATCTGTAAAGATAAAGCACTTTGTAACACAAAATTGATCATAAATTATCATTCTGCAACCACACAGCTACCTACCCAGCCTACTCTCCTAACATTTTTTCTTCTTTTGAATTGGGTGCACTTAGACTTGCAAACCCAGATTTACAATTTTATTTTTGAATTTTTCCTATCTAAATCTACACTTATTTCTGCCAGGGCCCAGATTAAGCAGTTGGGTCCCTTTGATTCTCTAACTATCTACAAATCTGCCAAGATTAAACTGTTTGGACCTCCCTTAAATGAAAACTCTTCAAAACTGGAACAACTTATCAAAATTGGAATCAGCAGTAGCATTTGGACTAGCACACTTCATGGCTTTCTTTTTTGGTCTCATCTGGAAATATGGAACACTGCAGCCTGCAAAGTATGACATATTTGGTATGTAAAAATGTCGATCATGAAAAATGATACCTTGTTGCAACAGGAGGCTAACAGTGGCTCCACTTGGGGATGGCTTTCCCTTGTGAAAAGCCAAGAACAGCAGGTCAGATTGCCTTGATCTTATGTGGTTGTTGTAGACTGGAAACATTTGTTCTGGCTGCCAAAAATATAAACCAACCTCCTCCTCAACTGAATTACTGTGAACTGTACAACATCGCCTGCTTTCTTCTGCGTGCTTGATAATTATGTACAACATTGTTTGAGCATTATGCCTCTGAAAGTCATGGGCCAAAACTGATGTGTCTTCTCTGACTCTGGTCCTGAACAGTTATTGACCGATTTCTTCTTCCTTGTCAACACTCTTTTGGCTGAAGATTACACTCTGCAACAACTTGCCTTTACAATGATATATTGTGATGTGTCTGTGCTATTCTTCGTTGTTGTGCTGTAAGTAGTGCAAAGACAAGGCCTTTAAAATTGGAATACTTGCATCGGCTGAATCTTCACAGATTTACTGCTGCTTCTTAAACAATCGGCTTGCTTATAAAAATGAAAACAAAGTGCTGATATATACAAATAAGACTGTACAAAGATATATACAAAGCTGCATTGTGTCCCTTTAAAAGGGGTCATGGTAATGCTTCAGCATACGACCATTGACAGGGCCTTCTTCAGCAGAACAATCCTCTACAGATATGAGAAAATAAGTGTTATTTCCCTGAACATCAAAAATAACCAATGGACCTCTCCATAGAAAATCAAACTTGGCATGTTTGCCCTTGTCTTCCCTTCTTGAGTCCCATCTTAGAACTTTGTCACCAACATTGAAATCTTCAGCCTTAGCTCTTTTATCAAACATCTTTTTGAGCTTTTCTTGCACAATTTGAGCTCTGTCGTAAACTTGTTCTTTGGTTTGCTGCAGATGGATGGTCTGGTTGATTCTTCTTTGAATGTCATTTGGTTCAACCTGAATCTCTTGTAAAAACTTGATAGTAGGAATGCCCAGGGATGAAGGAAATCTGGCCTCCATGCCATATACTAGCTCATAGGGGCTCATCCCAATTGATCTTTTGCTTGACAATCTCTCTGCCCATAGGGCATTTACCAGCTTTTTGTGCCAGTTCTTCTTGTTTTCTTCCAGCACTTTCTTTATGATGTTGATGAGGCTTTTTTTAGATGACTCGGCCAAGCCATTGCCTTGAGGGTAATAGGCTGTGGAGTGGCCTAAGGTAAAATGAAATCTGTGGCAAAAATTGATCATCTTTTTGGACTTAAAGGCAGCGGCATTGTCAGTGATGATTTTCTCAGGGCAGCCAAATCTGGAAAGGATATTGCACTCAAGGAATTGGATAATGATGGTGTCATTGGCTTGTCTACAGGGAATGGCTTCAACCCACTTAGTGAAATAGTCAGTGGCTGTTAGGATCCATTTGTGCTGGCCTAAAGAAGAGGGATGGATTTCTGCAATGAAGTCAAGACCCCATTGTTGAAAATGTTTTTTTGTGGAGATGGGTTTAAGGGGCAGGGGCAATAACTTTCTCTTGCCCTCAAAAATTTGGCATTTGTGACATGACATGGCAAACTTCTTTACATCTGCAAAAAGAGAGGGCCAATAAAAACCAGCCCTTAGAATTTTATCAGTAGTGGATTTCCAATATAGATGTCCTCCACAGTCACCTGCATGGAATTCTTTCATGACATTGTTAGTTTCATTCATGGTTAAACAATTAAGCAATATACCTTCATGATTTCTCCAAAATAATGCACCATCTATAACACAAAACTTTAAAGCCTTCATTTTCAAAAATCTTTTTTTTGTTCTAGACAATCCTGGGGGAGCACACAGGTTTAACAATACAAAGCATATATCAGCGTACCATGGGGATTGTAAAAAGATTTCACTGATCTGTGGAGTCGCCAGCTCCGGTTCATTGTCCAGAGGGTTAATCTCTAAGGCTTGAAAATTCGTCTCGGACATCAGTTTAGCTAAACCTTGTCCCTTTATCAGCTTGGTTGGTTTTATCTCTATGTCATATTCAAGGATGTTTGCAATCCACTTGCCTCTTTTGCCTTCTAATCCCTCTTGGGTCAATATGTCTTTTACAGCAGCATGTGGGACATAGGCAATCACGTGTGAATATAGTATGTACACTCTGAAATCCTTAATGGCCTTAACAAGTGCGTAGGCCTGCTTTTCTATTATTGGGTACTTCAAAGGGGCGTCTCTTAAGGCTCGGCTGAAAAAAGCGATTGGTTTTTCAGCTCCCTGTTCATCCTTTTGCAAAAGGACAGCGGTTATGGTGTGATCAGATGCAAATGAAAATATGATAAAATCTTTATCAAACTGTGGGCTAGTTAGGATAGGGGTTTGTGTTAAGACTGATTTGATACTCTCAAATGCTTGCTTGGTTTCAAGAGACCATTTTACCTTGGCATCCTTCTTTAACATGTTGCTTAACAATCTTATCAGCTCAGCTAGATTTGGAATAAATCTTCTCAAGAAGTTGATTTTCCCAAGGAATGCTTATAGCTCTTTAATGTTTCTTGGAAATGGGATTTGGAGGATGGCTTGTATTCTTTCAGGATCAATTCTGATCCCATCCTTTGATATGATGTGGCCAAGTAATTTGCCTTCTTCAAGGCCAAACAGAGACTTCTTGGGGTTCAAGGAAATGCCATATTTCCTACATGTCATGAAAATTTGCCTGAGATGCTTGAGATATTCTTCATTAGATTTGGAAAATGGGGTTAAGTCATCAAGGTAGACTACTAGGAAGTCATGTATTTCTTTGGCGAAAGCGATATCCATTGCTCGTTGAAAGGTAGCACTAGCGTTTTTAAGACCAAATGGCATCTTTACATACTTAAATGTTCCCCAGGGTGTAGTAAAGGCAGTTTTGTCTTGGTCGTTCGAGTGAACAAGTATTTGGTTGAAACCTGAAAAACCATCTAGCAAAGAGATTCTAGATGATCCCACTACTCTGCAAGATGTGGTCCATTTTGGGCAAAGGGTAATGGTCTTTTAGGGAGACTTGGTTTAAATTTCTGAGATCTACACAGAGTCTGATTTTGCCTGTCTTTTTTCTCGTAGGAACAAGATTGGACACCCATTCGGAAAATCTAATGGGTGCTATGATGCCTGCTTCAAACATCCTCTTTACTTCCTTCTCAATCGAGGGAAGAAGCATAGGGTTAATTCTTCTAAGTTTCTGCTTGAAGGGTTTCTGGTTTGGTTTTAAAGGAATGGTGTGTTGGATCACCGAGGTGTCATAGGATTTCAGATCCTCATAGCTCCAAGAAAATACATCTTGGAACTCTTTGAATAAGTCAATATACTTGGGCTTTTGATCGGGTGGTAAGTTTTTGGACAGTTTGATCATTTTTGGCCTTTCTAATGTCCCAATGTTATGTTCCTCTATCTCAGTGTTTATGGGCTGCAATTTTGGCTTTCTTGGTACGTCATTAGCATCAAACATATCTTCTAATGGGGTTAGGCCAGCAGGCAGAAAGTTATCCTTTAAGTCAATGATGTCTACCTCTGTTTTGGCTATATCTTCCAAGTGTATTTGTTTCAACTGTTCTATGTTTTCTTTGTCAAAAATAGTTGGTTTCAGGATTTGCTTGACTGTTGCAGCTGTTACATCTTGCTGAGTTTCATTTGTTTGGTGTTCTGTATCTGTCATAGCATCCATGTCGATGTTAATATTCGAAAACTCATGCTCAAGGGTGAGGAAATTATTAATCTGGGCATCATTTTTGAATACTTGCCAATCTTTAACGTTATTTGGGACTGCGGGCCTATGTTTTATTTCAGCTGTAAAGTGATGGTTTGGGTCAAAAGGAAGCTTGCATGTACTAGCAAAAGTAGCTAGGCTGTGTGCATGAATGTTGTGATTTCTTGAAATCTTGTCAAGCTTGAATTCAGTGAATGCCTGGAGTATATTAGTAGCAGTGGTCCTATAGGCCCTCATTCTGTTGTCATTGGTTACAAAATTTCCTTTCATCTGTTGTATGATTAAATCAGAGTCTCCTAAAATAGAGACTTTTGCAGCTCCTAGAGCTTTGAGGAGTTTGAGGCCTAAAAGCAGAGCCTCATACTCTGCCATGTTATTTGTGCATTTAAAATTCAGTCTGTAGGCATGCCCTTCTGCATGGTTGTTATGTGTGTTGTGAATCCAGATACTTGCCCCTGCTCCTAACTTGTTGACAGAGCCATCAAACTCTAAATACCATGTGATTTCTCGCTTATGGTCATTGTGAAGAGATTGAGCTGTTTTAGGATTGGGCAGATTTAAAATTTCTGTTTGGGGAACTTCTTTTGGTAGGCTGGTTGCATCAATTGCTGTGACAGTTTTGTGGGTATTTGCAACTGACTCTTTGTTGATGTGTGCTTGTTGCTCTAGAGTGAAGGACTCATTATCAATTGAAACATTTGTATCATCATTAAACAAAATAAAAGAATCCATATCAGAGTGGATTGAGTAAATGGGAAAATTTTCAGGCTTGCTCTCACTACTTACCACATATTTCATGAGCGTTTCTCTATACAGTCTCTTTGGTTGCCCAAAGACTGAAATGGTGGCATAGGAAAGGTCTAATTGAAGGGATCCTTGGAGTTTTTCTCCCCATGATCTTGACAGGAGCATACCGTACTTTGGTGGAATCTCAGCAACCACTACATCCATGAGGATGGTCTTGTTGGGATATTGGACTAAGGAGACACACAAGTCTTTGATGAGGCCTAGACATTGCACTTGACTTGAGTCAAATGAATACAGATCTTTGTAAGGTCTTGTAACATCAAGATTCAGTTTTTCCATAACTGCTTTGGGCATAAGATTGTGCGATGCCCCTGAGTCAAACATAGCATTGTGCAAAACTTTGTCATGTATATGCAAACTGACATAAAAGGGTGGGACAGGTCCATGTGTTGATTTTCCGTTAACTTCTGGGCCAAATAGCAGCTCTGGGGTGTCATCTAAAACATTTACATCATCCTTAACCTCTGGCATTTGAAGTGATTTTTGAATTTGCTGCCTATATACATCGTGTTTGGCCAATTTCGAGAGGGGGATGGATATTTTTAACTTAGCTATTTCTGCTTCTAAATTAAATGGCTTTTCCAGTGGAGTTTTGGTGTTGATAATAACAATTTTTTCTATTTCATTGGATTGTCTGTGTTTTTCTCTTGTTTATCAGCGTTATGGGAAGTTTTTGCTTGCGATTTTTCAACTTCAGGAAAGTTTTTTGGAACCCTGTTCGAGCTTTCTTTCGAGGAAGAAGGTGGCAAAGGCTGATCTTTGGAAGGCTGTATCTCTGTTATGTCTTCTACAGTCACTTGATGCGGGTTTAGAATAGGTATATTAGCTGGTTTTGTTACGACAACCTTGCCTTTAGTCTTGCTGGGTTGTTTGCCTTCCTTTGTTTTACTAGGTTCGGGAATGTCAATGGTCCTAGTTCTCAACTTATATTGTTTGTGTACTTCATACACAGCAGTATCATAACCTTGTTTAAAATCAAAAGACTCGCCAGACCTAGTCTGAAACTAATTGTAATCGGGTTCGTTTTGGTCTTCTTGGGACAGGACAATTTGGTGCTCACCCTTTAGATCCATTAAGTTCATTTGAGTGTCCTCTATGGGTTCACTACATGTAGATCCTTCAACATAATTATCTTGGAAAGGGGGTCTTATATCATGGTCTTGGTTAGGCCTACCAGCATTTGTGTTCTGTGTTTTTCTAAAATTTGGGTTCCTTATGGTATTGGACTGTTGTCCTTCCCATGATGCTTTTCTCTCAACATTTTCTACTCTTTCTCCCAGCCTTTGCAGGCCATTGATGATAGCATCAAGCTTTTGATCAAAAGCTGAGGGTTCTTCCTTAAAGGTGGTTCTTCTTTCCATTCTAGCTCTGTTTCTTTTGGCAATTAAATTGGCTTCTACGCTAACAGCAACATTTTGCATGTCCACAAGGGTTTGAGGAGCTCTTTCTTTTAACTGGTATGCCATATCCGGGTCGAATCCATCGGGAAATTTGTACAAGGCCAGATCAGGTGGAGGCGTTAAGTTCTGTGGTATTGCGTTATATACATTATTGAATCTTGCACAGTACTCCAAAACAGTCTCTTGAGGACCTCATTTGATCGTATCATATTCAGCTAGTATGTGCAAGGGGTCTTTCTTTTTCTCCCATCTGTTGGTAAAGGATTGGTAAAGCTCATCTAAGGTGGTTATGGAATTTGCAGCAAGTGATCTGAACCAAGTTCTTACATCACCTGTCAAACTCTGAACAAAAATTCTCATTCTTACACTATCATCATCTATCTCATAGTTTTCAAAATAGTCTTGCATCTTTTTGGTGTGCTGAAGGGCTGTGAAAGGACCGGTGGAATCAAAATATGTGATTTTCGATTGGTACTCTTGAGGTAAAGCCCCAGCATTAGCAGGTAATTGCAGGGGTGCATATCTATTAGCCATATTGGCAGGTATAAGTGGAACAACGGGGATAAGTGGAACAACTGGAGTAACGGGGATCACAGGAGTAACTGGAACGCTGGAAACAACAGTAGTGCTAGTATGTGTAGTGAATGAAGGTGTGGAAGGAGTACTACGGGATGTAGATGATGAACTAAGGGAAATAGGGGTTGAATGGAACAAAACCTTGACAGGAGTCGGAATACTGCTAGGGTAAGTTGTTTCAGGGCTCAAATCAGCAAAATTTTCCTGTCTTTCTTGCTTCCTAATGATTTTAGAGATTATATTAGGGTTTTCAAAAACAGCTGTAGGTTTGGGATCTGGATTTGATCGTGTATATCGTGGATTTTCCTTGGGAGCCAGCTTCTGAATTGTTTTTTGGGTAATTTTCCGGGGAATGTTTTTGTACTCAACAAGGGACTAATAAAAATATGAGACAACTCGTTTGTAACTTAAAACTAGCATGAATATTGACTGAAGCAACATTTATTTACTCCTATTAATGCAAAGCAAAAAACAGTCTCAAAGGCTTCCTGGCTGACTTTCAGGCTTCATCTGTAGTTTTAAGAGATAAACAACAATTGGAAAGTTTGATTTATGGTCTCATCAGAGCTTTCTTACCTTCTTCGTGAAACTATTTGAGGAAGGTCCCCAGTCGAGTCGCCATTATGTTATCACTCAGGTTGTCCTTAAGCTCTGGAAAAGGATACGGCCGAGGTAACCACGGACCAACTTTGGACTGCAGGTTCTAGCCAACCTGCAATCAGAGAGGGCTCTCTCTTTAAGATTTAGCTTTGTTGAAAAGGATTTTAGGCTAGGTCTCCAGTTCAGAGGGTTTTTGTTTTGTTTTTGGTGGGAAAATTGATGTTTTCAGACAGAGAGGCAAGGCATAATCTAGAAGTTTCAAACCATTGGGTGTGGAGTCAAGGAGGAGAACTGCTGGTGCGTTTCTTCGGTCACAAGAGAGGGAAAGTGGAGCAAGATAGCTGTGCATGAAACAATATCTCAGGTTAAAATGTTGGAAAGAATGCTAAGTAATGAGAGGCAGTTAAGAATCTCTCAATCAGCTTAACGGAGAAGGTAACAAAGCGCTACCTAGGGGCAGTAAAGAATCCCTAGATAATTGGCAAACACAGGTGAATCGGGGTAAACATGAGCCAGGAGGAATTCATATTCATAACCAATTCATTCAGAGGAAAACATAAAGAAATAGCAGAAATTGAGCATAGAGAGTATTTAAACTAATTCTAGGCTATTCTTTCTTTCTGCTATTTAGATAGTGGTAAACAATAAACAGAGGTAAGATGCACTTATTGATTCAGGTTGCAGCACAAAAATTCCATCTTCATATCTCCAAAAACATTCATTTACAACAGTCAGTTTTCTCTCCAAGCTTTCAGCAATCTTTGATTATAGAAAAAACTCAGGTATACAATGCGAGTCTCTAGTCGAAATTCTCAATCAACCAACCCTTGTAACAATGTAGAGGGCGGTATATATAGGGAAAAACTATCTACAGAGTTCCTTTATTACATCTTGACTTAATCAAGTCTGAAAGAAAGATGATTACTTAACCTAATCCTATCCTGAAATAAATGCAAAAATATCTCGGGCTGCGCTCAGGGCCGCAGTATCAAAACTGAGTAAATGATGTTGTCCTTGGTGGTTTACTGCAGTGTTTTCTGAAATAAATGTGTATGGGTTTCTGCATCTCTGCTGTCTGTCTGCATTTAAAGATTTAACTCTGATTTGAGGGCAAGGATGGGCTTACGCCTCCTGATTTGACTTTCTGGGGGGGCTCATCAATGTTCAGGTGCTTCGAGCCCCTAAAAAATCTTGACTGATACTTTTTGGCTCTTCCTCTTCCTCTGATACTCTTTGGCAATAAATTGATGCTGTTCTGACGTGCTATGGGTCTTATTCATAAATTAATGGCTGTTGTTCGGCCTTTGTTTCTTTCAAAACTGTTTTCTGCTCCTTCCGGCAAGCTTCGCGAAGAAAAATGGGTCATTCGGCGCCTTTTGGGCTTGCTGGGGGCTGCAGAATAAAAAGATTCCCTAAAGATTCCCCATTCAGCTCATCAAAAATTGCCTCAGAATCTGATTCCGAGGCTCCGAAGTGCGATTTTTTGCCCTTCGCGCCAAAAAGTGCTGATGACGTCAGCATGACGTGGCGTTGTATGGCGGGTGACGTCACCGATGACGTCAGCATGATGATGTGGTGGGATGACGTCAGCATGACGTCATCATGTACGGACGATGACGTGGCATGACACGTGGCAAGGGACCACGCAGGCAGGTGACTCGACATGTGACTGGGCAGAGGGGGGTGACGTAAGCGGTGACTGTGCAGGGGGTGACACAAGCGGTGACGTCACCGGGCAGGGGGCGGTAAGTGGTTTTGTGGCGCACCACCTTTGGGGGGGAGCGGTTTTGTCAGAGGGGGCTCCGCCACAGCCCAGGAGCTGACGCGTGGCGGGAGGTACGACGGTAATACCGCCCATCTCCCGGACGCTAACCTTCGGGCTGTTCGGAGATGGGACGGCCCGCCAAACATCGATCTGGGCGCAGGACAATCGGACGGCTGGCGGCGAATGTGAAGCGTCTGGAAGTTAGGGCGGGAAATATTCAAGGAATATTCCGAATTTAATATGCGCGCAGTGGGTTTAAGACTTAGATTTATGTGGGTTATGGGTGTTATATGGGTTTAATACGCGGGGTTAATGTATTTATGCAAAAACTTTGGGTTGGAGGCGGAAAAGGGGGTTTTTGAGGGTTTTAGGGCTAGGGGAGAGGTTATTAATCTGGCCAGGTGTCAGATTAATCCATACTTTGACACGGATGGGCTAAAAACAGCCCCGGATGGACCATTTTTTCCCGGACTTATAAAAATATGGCTATATTGCCAGGGAGGGGATATTCACATAGGGGAATTTTATATACAAAGTTTTAATAGGGGAAAGGGGAAAACTGATAGGGAGTTATACAATACTGTTAGTAGTTAATATGAAGGTGATCAACAAACGCTAAGGTCAGGGGCCTTAGGCTAATTTTGGGGAAAAGACTTTGAAAAGAAATAGAATCCTTGAGTGAAGCAGATCTTCACCAAGGCAACTGCTATGGATGATGATGAAACTTAAGAGGAATCAAGTAGATCTTGACCTCTTTGGGAAGTTAGTAAGGGACTTGGGGAATTTAGAAGAAGGGGGGAGTTAGTTATGTCCAGCTTTGAGCTCCTTTGCATGAACACTGCTTGCACTGTGATCTGTAAAGATAAAGCACTTTGTAACACAAAATTGTTCATAAATTATCATTCTGCAACCACACAGCTACCTACCCAGCCTACTCTCCTAACATTTTTTCTTCTTTTGAATTGGGTGCACTTAGACTTGCAAACCCAGATTTACAATTTTCTTTTTGAATTTTTCCTATCTAAATCTACACTTATTTTTGCCAGGGCCTAGATTAAACAGTTGGGTCCCTTTGATTCTCTACCTATCTACAAATCTGCCAAGATTAAACTGTTTGGACAGATATCATTGGTGGGCTCCAGTATTGTAGCAATAATGCTACAACTCCTGGAGCTTCCTATCTCTAATTTTATCAACCCGGTAGTTCGTAACAAACTTGGAAGCGACGGTGTTGTATGCACAAGTACTAGCTCTTGTCGCAGCTATCACTTGGTCAACTGGCACAAGTCCGCCAGGGCTCAAGCCAACTTCTATATGTTCTCAGAAGAAGCTTTCTAAATGATGGACGAAGGCTATCTCAAAGGAAATTAACCTACTTTGCAATAATGAACTGAAATCCAACAAAACAGGGAAACCCTAGTAAACCCTAATCTGACTAGTCTAATCTCTATGATGCAATGGTGGGAGTGCAAACTTCTAGAAATGATGCCATTACTTCTAGTGATATGAGATGCATGAATTTAAGCTACTTCTACTGGAAAGAACGTTGTTTTTGTATTTTTGCTTAAGTGGTTGGAGTTATTATGATTTTGTTTCTTATTAGGGTTTGACTGTGCAGGGGTAGTTCGAAGGGAAAGAAAGCTTGGGAAAGGTCAGGAGGGCTAGGAGAGGTTCCAGGGGATCCCTAACGTCATCCCACATAAGTCAACAACGTTCAGGTGCTCGGCAACCGAGTTTGCAGGCTTCTACAGGATGTCTGCAGGGGATCCTACAGGAAGCTTGGGATTTCTACAGGAAGTCTGCTAACTTCTACAGGATGTTCTGTGGTTGGAGTTTTGGGTGATGGAGGAGTGGAGGAGTTGTATGGGTGGATAGGTAGGATGGAAAGGGAGCTTATGATGGCTCAAGGACAGAGATATGAGATGAGGAAAGAGTGGGTACAGTTGGTTGGTGGATAGAAGGGTGGAAGCAAGGAAAAGTCCAAAAAGATGGAGCTACGTGAATAGTAGAAGTGTTGGAAGGAAAACGAGCTGAACAGAGGTTGGGTAGGTGGCTTTAGGCGCGGTTGAGAAGAAGAAGAAGATAACAGAGTGATGCAACGCAGTGTAAAGGAAACAAATTTGCACAAAACCGAGAATTCATCAACCTATCCTAACTGTGTTATTCAATCAACGAACAACAATGTAAACTTCAGAGAAGAATCGTGCATGGAGTTGGAATGAAGAAGTACTGCTCAAGATCAGAATGCATGGATGGATCTACAATTGAAATGACTGTGTTGCAGCTTGAATGAAAGTATAAGACTGCGTTTTTTGGTGGTTGGTACGGTCTTCACCCCCAATCTCTAAACAGAGATGGCAGTGAGTGCACTGTCAACCTTTTCTTGGAGCTCTAATGAATGCTGATCCTCCTACTCTAATCTAAGCAACTAAAAGCACTTGAACCGTAAACTAATCCTACTCAATCACATAAAAGAAATCAAATCAGCAGACTGTAATTTCCAAATGCATGTCAAAACAGAGGAATAAAGTGTTGAAAGGAAAGACAAGTAACAATACAAGGAAGAGGAGGTCTATTGCTCTCAGGTTGGGCCCTAACCTGAGAGCTATAGCTCCCTTAAAAACTCAGAATTAAATCCAAAGCTGCCTGCCTTTATTGAATAATCATGAGTCTAACATCATGCCAAAACTGGCTTACAAAAAGCAAAAACCGAGCTGTAGCTCGTGCTTAGAAATTGCAACAGTAGTTCAAAAGTTCAAAAAGCTCCTATCAAAGGCTACGGCCTTAATATTTATACATGATGAGGATCAAGCTGGCTTCCTCAATACGTGGAGCTTGGCTGTCCAACTGAAAGTTAAACTGCTGTTCCTGTAGAATCCGTTGGCTGCCTTTAAGCTCGGTGGGGAGAGCTGTTGGAGCTCGGAGTTAGGGTGGATATCACGAGGGAGGTCATTTAAGGCTGTAGACAACCTCCCTATAAACCTGCAATGCCACCTTTGTTGTCTCCTTGTCTCCTTCTGCGTGGTCTTTGCTCCCTTTAATGCCAAAAAACCTGAAATCATCATGTATTAGCCACATAGATATAATGCCTGCCCTTCTTCCTACAAATAACACGAATATACCAAGAAATGAATGCATAAGTGATAAAAGATGAAGGGTTGAGCAAGGTAAGTAGGCCAAATGAGCCCAAATTGTTACCAAAAATTGGGGCTCATCATCACCCCCCAACTAAAATATTTGCTCATCCTTGAGCAACTTAGTCCAACTCTTCATCCTTCATTGCTTTTACTGCTACCCTTATATCCCAAGCCTCTGTGGTAGTGTCCTCCTTGCTGATATGAAACCCAACTTTCCTGTTCACCTCTTCCCATTGTTCACTGTCATCCTCCTCTGTGCTGCCCTCAGTCAATCCTAGCAGCAGTGGTGGGCTGAGTTTAAGGCCAATCCAGCTGGCCTGGAGGTTTTGCATGGATTTCTTGTAAAGGGCTACCCTTACCAGAGCTTCCCTCATCCGAGTTGGGGTATGGTACTCTCGGATTTTCAAACTATGTGCCAATGTATTCCATCTGTGTGTGCATGCTTGGACAACATTTTCTCCTAACAGTCTTTCCATGTCTTCAAAATGAGCTATGGCTTGGGCCTGTTGATCTATATATCTTAATGAAGCTGTAGGATCAGTAGACAAGTGTTGGTGTGCTGAGATGAGTGCAACTAGATCCTCTGGTTCTGCTCGAATGAACAATGGCTCGTTCAATTCTCGGTTCATGACCGATTTTGCTTCAGCTGCTCTTTCATCCTCATGGTTCAACCATGAAGAGAACGCCAATAATTGCATATCACCCAAGGCAGTATTGGGATCCCAGGAAACTTCATTAGGCAAGGCCAAATTGTGGAGGTAGAACTCTGCTAATTTGGATTTATCTTCTGACGAACTAGTACTGCACAACTCAGAAAATTGCTGTGGGTCTTGGATCTGAGAAATACCTCTTTGTGCCAAGGTGTTTATTTGGAACTGCAGCCATTGGTCTTTCAAGTACAAACCATAGGATTTTGCAGGTTATCTGCACTGTATTGCCTCCATGGCCCAACTGGCCATGCAGGCCAATTGTGCTTCCTTTTGCTGCAGCTGTTCTTTTAGAGCTTGCACTCCAATTTGTGCTTGCTGTTCTGCTTCCTGTAGAAGTGTCATTGGCTCCTCAAGACCGGTAGTCAGCTCCTTTTTGCCTTGTTGTTCTTCTGTGGTGCCTTTGGAGGATGTACCTGCCCCTGCCCTCAGCTCATGTAGCTGCAATCTTAGCTTCCGGTTTTCTTTCTGTAGGTACACTCTTTGGCAATTAGCCACATGTTTAGCCATGGCTAATTCACTCCTGACCTCCTTGAGTTGCTCTTGTAAGGGACCTATGTCCGCCACACCCTTTGACTTGGCGATCTGCATCCACGTGTGTGTACAGACTCTTTCTTCCTCTAATGCAAAAAACAGGGGTACAGTAAATTTCTGCGGTATGATTTTGCCCGCCTCTAAAAAGGTGTAGTATGAACTCAGACTAGGCTGAGGGCTGGGCTCTGGTATATGTTCTTTTTCTGCCTCTTTAGGTGGCTCTAACTCACCCTCCCTTGGTGGTGATGAGGGTCCTTCTCCTTCCCTCTTCTCTGTTTCCTGTAGCCAGGCCAGAGTGTCCTGTAGAACATTTTCAGCCTCCTGTAGCCGAGCTTTTTCAGTCAACAGGTCTAACTTTTCTTGCCACGTATTTTTATTTGGGCTCCCCCTCTCATAGGTGACTGATATCCTCGAGGGGGACGTTTCCTTGGGCGATGTAGGGGCATCTTCAATAATAATCGGGCTGCTGGACGGGGGCTGTGGCTTGCCCGTCTTTATCCTAACACTCCTTCGAGCTTTAAAGTATAGAGGGGTCTCCCTCTTCCTTTTCTCTTTTGGCTTAGGTGGCGTGCTGAGGGCAGCCAGCACAGCTGCTGCCTCCCTTTCACGGATATCAGCTTTCTTCTCCTTGGGTTTCACTTTTTCAGGGCTTCCTGTAGAAGATCCTGTTTTGGTAATTTTCGGGCTTCCTGTAGAAGACCCTTTTTCAATAATTTTCGGGCTTCCTATAGAAGCCTGTTTCTGCTTTCCTGTAGACACAGGTGTCACCACCTTGGCCTGCTTTGCTGCATGGGTTTTGCTTTTTGGTTTGGTTGCGGGAGCTGATGAGGTACTTGTGCTGATGTGGACCTTCTCAGCTTTGTTCGTTCTGCTCTGCAACCTTTTCTCTCTTGCTGACAAGATGGGTGTGTCACCTTTTTCCTCAGCATCCTTTTTCTTTTGTTTCTTCTCTTGCTTTTTCTTCTGCACTGTGGTCGGGGTCTTCTGGCCTGTTTCTTTCTTTCCCGCGGCCACTGTTTCTTTCTCCTCACTGCTGGAGGAACCACTTTCCTCGGTCAACATCCTTATGTCTCCATCTCTTGTCAAATTTCTGAATGCTTCCCATGAGAGGGGAACCTTATATGAATGAAGCGCATCCTCCACGAGAAGTTTGATCAATCCATGGTGGGCTACCTGATCTGGTATGCCTTCTTTTAACTTTGTGGCACACTCAATTAGAGACTGTAGCAGGAAATAAGGGATGCTCAGTTTATTTTCTACAGGAAGATCAATCTGGTGCCTCAATTCAGTGAGCAACCGAAAGTGATACCCGTACACAATGCTAAAACGGCCTTCACAGGTTATATACTTCATGATTTGCAGGCTAACTTCATTCCATGGTGGCAGCAAACTGGTCCTACGCACCCCATTTTTGTCCTCCGAGAATTCCTCCTCAGGTGGAAAGAATTCTTTCTTTGCCTGCTGGCTCAACTTCCTTTCTTCCTTATCCCATGGCAAACCCATTGGAAGTTCAGTAATTTGACTGATATATTGCGGGGTGAGCTTGAGGCTTAAGCCCCTGAAGTTCACGGTGGCCAATGTTTTGGATTTCGGCCTCAAAGCTTGTAAAAATTCTTCTGCCACTTCGTCGTCATAACCCTGCAACTTGTCACAAAAGGATATCCAACGCACCCGTGTGAAGAGCTCCACCACCTCCTGGTTTTCTCTTAACTTTGATGAACCAGTGGGTTCCCGTCTAATAAACCAACCTAGCATGATAAAAACTATTGCTAGAGGTGGCGAATGCGGAAGAAGTTTAGCTTATTGGGATAGAGCGTAGAATTACGCTTCCGTCGTGCAAATAATCCACAAAACTTATCCCTGAGGACCTTAACACAGTTTAATTACACTAACATCCTGTAGAACGACAGTCTATGCACAACAGACAACAATTGCAACCATTTCCTACTACCAGACTGTAGACGACGATTCTGCCACCTTTAAAAACCAATTGCATGGAGAGTTCAGGGTTACCTTTTTATCTGCCACCTTTTTACGTGAGGAACCCGCCTTCCTGTAGAAACAGCTTTCTTGTAGGAGCAGCGCGTGATTCCTGGGGAAGACTGCAGTTGGTCTGCGCTCTCGGTGTTGCTTCACAGCCGTTATGATAGCCAAAGGCTCGGAGTTTTGAACTGCAGAGGGATCCGAATGTTCACTCGAGCTTCAAACGGTGAATGATAAATGCATGCGGGCAATCTAGCCGATTAGATTTGAATTGGCGGAATCCGTGGCGCGGGGGTGAGCTGTCCCCGCCGGACCGTTGGATGACGTCATTCCATCATTTGTTTGTGAGTTCACTTACTACCGCATCATCCCTTCAGCAGATCCGCCGCCGTTTCTTCTGCTAAATCCGTTTTTCCCGACGGGGATTTCTCTCACGTGTGTGCTGCCCATTCCTTTTGTCACGGCCACCACCCAAACATCCGACTGGACCATTAACCGGTCGACGTGGCCAGTCAACTGGCCATACAACCGCTCAACCCATTCACTTCACACTTTGCAAACAATTCAAAGTAAAATTCATGCAATCTGACGGAAGAAAGGGTCGAGACACTTACCTGCGCGGCTGCAACACAATTTTTCGGGTTTTGGACGATGATGAATGGATCTATCTGCTGTTGGTGAATTTGCACAGGCCCGAAGGTTCACGTTTACAGGCTGCCGACGATGGAGTTGATGCTTGGCTGCATGCGTCCGCGTTTTCATTGCATATGGCCAGCGCTGTGAATAGTATACACTCTAGCGGGCTTAACTGTTACAGGACTCCCGCGGGATGTCTTGTAACAGTTCTTCCTCCTTGGGTGCATGCTGCACGACAAAGGATCTGGCCTCCTGATCATGCTCCCAGGGCTTCTGGATGACTGGGATGGATATGGTATGAGATCTCAGCGTTTTTTTATTTAAAAATTGCTTTTTCTTGATAACTCATTGATCTGCTTTGCTGGTGCAGGTAACTTCGTTGCATGTCGACAAGGATGGCAGGACGAGGTGACAACAATGTGAAAGGGAGATAACAATAGCTTGCATGCGTCCAAACCGATCCTTAGTCATTAGATCTTCTCATAAAATGGATTCTGGGCCGTCCTAAACTTCTACAGGAAGTTTCCTATAGAAATACAGAGCTTCCTATAGAAAGGTTGTGTTTCCTGTAGAGAGTCTGCACCTTCCTGTAGAAAATCTGCATCTTCCTGTAGAAGACTCAAAAATTGCACATACCTTGGAAAAAATGAGTATTCTTGGAGGAGGTGTTGGTGAGGTCTCCTGTCAGCATGATAAGGATCCTTAGCTTTGAGTTGAGAGGCTCCCTCTCCTCCATAGTACACCTGCAACCTGCATGCAACTTTACATTATGAAATTGCTGACCTTGTTTTTTTTTTTCTTATTGTATTTTTCTTTTTTCTCTTTTTTCTTTATTTATTTATTTTTTTTTTTTTTGAAAGATAACAGGGGCGCCTCAATGAGGTTTTCACCCTTGCCATCTGCCTTAAGCGCCTCAGAGAGGTTTTCACTCAAGGATCTTTTTTCAAATCTCTTTTCTTTTTCTTTTTTTTGAAAGACAATAGGGGCGCCTCAATGAGGTTTTCACCCCTACCACCTGCCTTGGGCGCCTCAGAAAGGTTTTCACCCAAGGATCTTTATTATTATTATTATTATATTTTTTTTTTTTAGATCTTTCAGGGTATGCCCAAAGGAGAGGCAGAACCCTTCTCTATGACCAACACTGATTTCTCCATAGTTTTGATGAACTCTTGCCTTGAGAGAGGCTTCCTGTAGATCTTCAATCGATGCCCATTGACAAGCATGGGGATGGCTTCCTCATCAATGGTCCGAATAAGAACAGATCCATTGTCATGACATTTTTCCACTGCATATGGTCCTAGCCATCTGGTTCTCAGCTTCCCCTTGAAATCTTTGTATCTGGAGTCATACAACAAGGCCCAATCTCCCGGCTGAAATTTCTTGTCATGGAGATGTTGGTCATGCCACACCTTTCTTTGAAGTTGAACCACTTCCGAGTGAAGGAGGGCCTGCATCCGGTGCTCATCCAGTCCATTCAGCTGCAATAACCTTTCTTGTTGTGCATGGCTGAGATCTAGATCTAGCTGAGCTGCCATCCTCAAAGTGTTGTACTCGAACTCAATGGACAGCAAAGCTTTCTTCCCATAGACAGCTCATAAGGTGTGAAGCCGGTGGTGGTCTTCCAGGTTGTGTTGTAAGCCCATGTGGCCTCAACCAGGCGATCTGCCTAGTCTTTTCTGCTGCTGCTCACCACCTTAGTCAAGATCCCTTCTAATGCTCTATTGGTGACTTCCACTTGCCCATTTTCTTGAGGGTGATAGGGGGTGGAAGTCCTATGCTTGATCTTGTGATGAGCTAGTAGATCTTCAACTAGGTTGGATGTGAACTGGCTCCCTTGATCGGTGACTAGCTCTCTTGGGTAGCCAAACTTGTAGAAGATGTTTTCTCTTAAGAACTCGGCCACCTTTTCTTTTGTTGCTGCTTTGATTGCTTTAGTCTCTGCCCACTTTGTCAGGTAGTCAGTACACACAATGATGTAAGACCTTTGCCTCGAAGGAGGGTTGATTGGACCCACAAAGTCCATACCCCGCTTCTCAAGTGGCTCAAGAGTCAGTTGAGGTTGGAGAGGCATCTCATCCCTTTGAGTCGGTTTCCCCATTCTTTGGCATTGGTCACATTGGATGATATATCTTCTGACATCTTGATGAAGTGTGGGCCAATAGTAGCCTGCCTGCAGGATCTTGAAGGCAGTTCTCTTTGCTGCAAAATGTCCTCCACAAGGCCCATCATGACAGGTGAGGAGGATATCAAAGACTTCCTCCTCCCTTACACAACGCCTTAAGATCTGATCGGGGCCAAGCTTGAACAGATTGCCCCCGATCCAAGTAAATGAGGCACTTTTTCTGATGATTCTGCTCTTCTCTCTTGAAGATAGGTGCGGAGGGAACTGTGCTGAAACAAGGTAGTTTGCTATATCAGCAAACCATGGAGAGAGTGCTGAGATGGAAAACAGATGTTCATCTGGCATCTGGTCATCCACTGTCCCATCCTCATCTGCAGACAAATCCAATCTAGATAAAAAGTCAGCAACAACATTTTCTTTACCTGGTTTGTCAACAATGGTCAAATCAAACTGCTGCAACAAAAGTAACCATCTAATAATACGAGCATTCACATCTGGCTTATTCATTAAATATCTAATTGCAGCATGGTCTGTATGTACAAATGTTTGATAGCCAGTGATATAATGTCGGAACTTGTTCAGTGCATGGACCACAGCCAAAAACTCTTTCTCAGTTACAGTGTAATTCAGCTCAGCTTTGGACAAGTTTTTACTAACAAAGTAAATGGCATATGGAAGTTTTTGTTCAACTTGTCCTAAAGCTGCACCTATGGCTTTGTTCGAGGCATCAGTGTGGATGTGGAAAGGTAGGGCCCAGTTTGGACCTCTCAAGATTGGGGCTGACACCAACTTGTCCTTCAATTCATTCAAAGCCCTCTGACAATCGTCAGTCCACTTAAACTCCACATCTTTTGCCAACAGGCCAAACAATGGCGAGGCTAGCTTGCTGAAGTCCTTAATGAATCTCCTGTAATACCCTGCTAATCCTAAGAAACTCCGAACATCCCTTACCTTTTGAGGAGGTGGAACCTTCTTGATGAGAGCAATTTTGTTAGGATCCACCTGTAACCCTTGGCAAGAAATGGTATGGCCTAGCACGGTCCCTTCAGTCATCAGGAATTCACATTTTTCAGGACTAAGGGACAGGTTCATCTCAATGCATTTGGTTAGGACCTTTCCCAGATTGGACAATGCTTCTTGGAAATTGGCCCCATAAGGAGTGAAGTCATCCATATAGATTTCTACTGCATCATGGACCAGCTTCGAGAAGATGCTCAAGACAGCTCTCTGGAAGGTAGCAGGAGCATTGCATAGCCCAAAAGGGAGAACTTGGTAGGCAAAGGTACCCCAAGGACAAGTGAAGGTGGTCTTATCTTGGTCTTCCAGGCTGATTTGAATCTGGTTGTACCCGCTAAACCCATCCAGGAAAGAGAAGAACTTCTTTCCTGCCAGTCCATCCAACACTTGATCTATGAAAGGTAGAGGGAAATGGTATTTCTTGGTAGCTTTGTTCAGTTCTCGGTAGTCCACACAGATTCTCCATTTCCCATTTTTCTTGGGAACCAACACCAGAGGGGACACCCATTCACTATCTGAGATGGGGTAAATGAATCTGGCATCCAACAGTTTTTGCAATTCTTCCTTGACAATGTCCTTAAGGGCTGGGTTCATTCTCCTCTGAGGTTCCCTAACTGGTTTACAACCCTCTTTGATGTATATGTGATGGGTACAGACCGAGGGATGGACTCCTTTCATCTCCTTATAGCTCCAAGCAAAAGCATCTAGGTGACTGGCCAACAGGCTACACAGCTCCTTTTCCTGGGAAGGAGATAGGGAGGAGCTGATCTTTAACGTTCTCTCAGGGCTGAACTCCACATTCTTGACTCTGGGAGTGACAGGGTTGGTCGTACAAATATCCACTAAGGTGCTGGCTTGGGCATCCTCCACCAATTTTTCTAAGGATAGTGCATTGGAAGGTGGATTCTGGATCAAGGTCTCAATCAAGTCATCCTCGGTTGAGGGGTCTCTTCTAGTGGTATCTAGGGTGCACAAAGGTGCTGAGTACACTTCATCCTCTTCTCCTTCCTCCAACCAAAGTGGTAAGTCATGCTCTAAGGAAGGTTGGGCAGGAGGGTATAGGACTAGCTACTTGGACATAGGACCATTTTTTATGGTTTTCCTGCACGACAACTTATGTAAGCATCTGCAGTGGCTAACCAAGGCCTTCCCAAAATAAGAGGATATCCAGTAAGCTTTGCCTTGGGTTGCAGAACCAAGAAATCTGCAGGGTATTCCCAAGAGTCGACAGAGACCAAGACACCCTCCACAATCCCTTCGGGAGTCACAGTGGAGCGATTTGCAAGTTGCAGAACTGTCGAGGTCTTCCTCAAGGAACCCTGAAGATTGAGTTTGAGCATGGTATCCCTGGTCATCACATTAATGGCAGCCCCCAAATCAATCAAAGTGTGAGGTATGATGATGCCATTGATGTGGACATCTACTACAGGACTCCCAGGATCTAGATACTTTGGGCAGATGACTTGTCCTAACATAAGGTCAGACAGTTGTCCTAAGACATTGATGGTTGAAGCATCTCTCTCTTGCCTGCCTGGGTGTTTGAAACACTTTTCCTTAACCAGATTGTTGTATATAGGCACATCCTTGATGGCTTGGAGAAGTGGTATTTTCACACACAACTGCTTGAGCTCACCCAGAAGCTCATCCTCCTCTGGGTTGGGTTGTGTGGTGGCGGTTAGTCTCTCAGGAAAGGGTGGAATAGCCTTTGGTTCACTTTCCTGTTTATCTTCCTCATCCTCTGGGGGAGGAGGTTGGCGATCCGGAAGAGTCTTTCCAGATCGAAGATTGATCTCCTGGATCTCCACAGCATAAGTAGGGCATGATGTTTCCCCAGTGTATACATGATGGGCCTGTCTATTGTTGTGGTTCGGGTTCAGTTGAGCAGGTATTTGAGGTTGCCTTGGAGGAGCAGGAGGTAATGGCTGAGGTTGAACTGGTGGTGGAGGCAAAATGGCAGGAGGAGTGTTGTACTGGGGCCTCCACCCCGACTGAGGTGCATTCCACTGAGGCTGTGGCTGGGCATGTGAGTGATATGAATGAGTAGTGGGTTGAGTAGGGTACTGAGGTGGGTACGACCATGGAGGAGGCATAGACCAGGAAGGATGAGCAGGGGGACCCCAGGAAGGCATAGGAGTCGATTGGTTGGGGCTGTAATAAGCTTGAGGTGCCCCTTGCATCCCCTGCTGGTAAGGTCTAGGTCCTTGTGGCATCCTTTGGTTGAGGTAATAGAGAGGTTCAGTGGGAGCTTCTGTCCCTTGGTACATGGCTTTAAATCCAGGTAAGGTTGGACATTGGTTTGTGGGATGGTCCTCCTCACAAACGAAACACACTTCAACCGAATGCAATGGGCATTCGTTCTTAGGGTGTCTCCTTGTACATCTAGGGCAGAAGATAGCCAAGGCTCTCTCAGCTTCTTCCTTCTTCTGCTGGATCCTGAATGTGTCCAGCTGCATGGCAATGGTCTGTCTCACCTCACTCTTAAGATCTTCCAATTGATTTGCAAACTCATGTTTGGAGAAAGGGACACCAGTTGAGAGGAGGTTTCCCCTACCTCGTTTCCGAGCTGCCCTGGAGTGGTTTCTAAACACAGTCTTGATGTCCTCATAAGGCAGTTGGTAAATGTCCCCCCCAGCTAACATGTGAAGGGTATCTAAGAGGTCTTCAGGGACTCCTCGGAGCAGGACCAACTTGAGGGATTCAGGGTCAAGTGTGCACCTGGCCCGCTTATAGCTAAGTTGGAACCTCTCCTCATAATCCTCTAAGGACTCATCACTTCCCATGGTCATCCGAAAGATTTCTCCCTTGGTTTCCTTGGACCTACAGTAATCCCGGTACTTGGTATTGAAAGCTTGCTGCATCTGAGCCCAAGTGGTGATACTATTCCCAGGTAAGCCCATGAACCAGCGTAATGCTGCATCCTTAAGAGTTGAAGGGAAGAGTTTCAGCTTCTGCTCATCTTCAGTATAGTCATAGGTTCTACAAAGGACAGCAAACTCAAACAGGAAGGTATCAGGATCTTCAGTAGTCAGTCCATGGAAGTGAGGTAAAGCGGAGGGGCTAATGTTCTTCATTTTCATCTCTCCATTGGTCTCTCGGATGGGGAAGGCACCTTCTATTCTCTCATCTTCTCTTCTATTGTCAGCCATAGCTTCAGATGGGATGGTCTCTAATTCTTCTTCTGCTATAGGATCTTCGTATATCTCAGGAGATTCACCTATAGGTTCTTCTGGATCACTGTCATCGAAGAAGAGAGAAGGGTGACTCAGTGATGTGGTGGGGGTGTTGGGTAAGAATTTGCCTGTTCTATCTCGATTCCTACGAGGCATGAAATGGAAAAACTTTTTTGATTGCTTTTGTTTTTTTCTCTTTTGTACCTGCAAAACTGAAACAGATTGATCTACAACTAACTATCTTACTGAAATAAAGATGCAGAATTAAATTGAAAGCAGGAAAGAACTAATCTACCTTGCTCAAATGAAATTGCAGGAATGGAAATGCTAGTCTACGCTTGCAGAATTGAAACACTAATCTACGCTTGCAGAAATGAAATGGCAGAATTGAAATGCTAATCTATGAAAGCAGGAAATGCTAATCTATGAAAGTAGGAAATGCTAATCTATGAAAGCAGGAAATGCTGATCTATGAAAGCAGGAAATGTTGATCTATGAAAGCAGGAAATGCTAATCTATGAAAGCAGGAAATGTCTATGCTACTTTTGCAGAATGGAAATGAAATAAACTACTTAGCAGAAGGCAAGAGTAAGAAAATAGAAGAAAAGAAACAATTACTAATACTCTGACGCTTCCCCGGCAACGGCGCCAAAAAGATGGTGGGCTCCAGTATTGTAGCAATAATGCTACAACTCCTGGAGCTTCCTATCTCTAATTTTATCAACCCGGTAGTTCGTAACAAACTTGGAAGCGACGGTGCTGTATGCACAAGTACTAGCTCTTGTCGCAGCTGTCACTTGGTCAGCTGGCACAAGTCCGCCAGGGCTCAAGCCAACTTCTATATGTTCTCAGAAGAAGCTTTCTAAATGATGGACGAAGGCTATCTCAAAGGAAATTAACCTACTTTGCAATAATGAACTGAAAGCCAACAAAACAGGGAAACCCTAGTAAACCCTAATCTGACTAGTTTAATCTCTATGATACAATGGTGGGAGTGCAAACTTCTAGAAATGATGCCATTACTTCTAGTGATATGAGATGCATGAATTTAAGCTACTTCTACTAGAAAGAACGTTGTTTTTGTATTTTTTCTTAAGTGGTTGGAGTTATTATGATTTTGTTTCTTATTAGGGTTTGACTGTGCAGGGGTAGTTCGAAGGGAAAGAAAGCTTGGGAAAGGTCAGGAGGGCTAGGAGAGGTTCCAGGGGATCCATAACGTCGTCCCACAGAAGTCCACAACGTTCAGGTGCTCGGCAACCGAGTTTGCAGGCTTCTACAGGATGTCTGCAGGGGATCCTACAGGAAGCTCGGGATTTCTACAGGAAGTCTGCTAACTTCTACAGGATGTTCTGTGGTTGGAGTTTTGGGTGATGGAGGAGTGGAGGAGTTGTATGGGTGGATAGGTAGGATGGAAAGGGAGCTTATGATGGCTCAGGGACAGAGATATGAGATGAGGAAAGAGTGGGTACAGTTGGTTGGTGGATAGAAGGGTGGAAGCAAGGAAAAGTCCAAAAAGATGGAGCTACGTGAATAGTAGAAGTGTTGGAAGGCAAACGAGCTGAACAGAGGTTGGTAGGTGGCTTTAGGCGCGATTGAGAAGAAGAAGAAGATAACAGAGTGATGCAACGCAGTGTAAAGGAAACAAATTTGCACAAAACCGAGAATTCATCAACCTATCCTAACTGTGTTATTCAATCAACGAACAGCAATGTAAACTTCAGAGAAGAATCGTGCATGGAGTTGGAATGAAGAAGTACTGCTCAAGATCAGAATGCATAGATGGATCTACAATTGAAATGACTGTGTTGCAGCTTGAATGAAAGTATAAGACTGCGTTTTTTGGTGGTTGGTACGGTCTTCACCCCCAATCTCTAAACAGAGATGGCAGTGAGTGCACTGTCAACCTTTTCTTGGAGCTCTAATGAATGTTGATCCTCCTACTCTAATCTAAGCAACTAAAAGCACTTGAACCGTAAACTAATCCTACTCAATCACATAAAAGAAATCAAATCAGCAGACTGTAATTTCCAAATGCATGTCAAAACAGAGGAATAAAGTGTTGAAAGGAAAGACAAGTAACAATACAAGGAAGAGGAGGTCTATTGCTCTCAGGTTGGGCCCTAACCTGAGAGCTATAGCTCCCTTAAAAACTCAGAATTGAATCCAAAGCTGCCTGCCTTTATTGAATAATCATGAGTCTAACATCATGCCAAAACTGGCTTACAAAAAGCAAAAACCGAGCTGTAGCTCGTGCTTAGAAATTGCAACAGTAGTTCAAAAGTTCAAAAATCTCCTATCAAAGGCTACGACCTTAATATGTATACATGATGAGGATCACGCTGGCTTCCTCAATATGTGGAGCTTGGCTGTCCAACTGAAAGTTAAACTGTTGTTCCTGTAGAATCCGTTGGCTGCCTTTAAGCTCGGTGGGGAGAGCTGTTGGAGCTCGGAGTTAGGGTGGAGATCACGAGGGAGGTCATTTAAGGCTGTAGACAACCTCCCTATAAACCTGCAATGCCACCTTTGCTGTCTCCTTGTCTCCTTCTGCGTGGTCTTTGCTCCCTTTAATGCCAAAAAACCTGAAATCATCATGTATTAGCCACATAGATATAATGCCTGCCCTTCTTCCTACAAATAACACGAATATACCAAGAAATGAATGCATAAGTGATAAAAGATGAAGGGTTGAGCAAGGTAAGTAGGCCAAATGAGCCCAAATTGTTACCAAAAATTGGGGCTCATCAATCATTCTCTATATTCTAAAACAGGAAGTTGAAACCTAGGGAGACCAAGATTAAACTGTTTGGACCTCCCTTAAATGAAAACTCTTCAAAACTGGAACAACTTATCAAAATTGGAATCAGCAGTAGCATTTGGACTAGCACACTTCATGGCTTTCTTCTTTGGTCTCATCTGGAAATATGGAACACTGCAGCCTGCAAAGTATGACATATTTGGTATGTAAAAATTTCGATCATGAAAAATGATACCCTGTTGCAACAGGAGGCTAACAATTGCTTTATGTTCCAATATGATTTTTCCTTCCTCGTCAAGTTCTAGCAATATTGTTTGAAATGGGAGCTTGTCACCTATAACCTTCTTTAAGCATGAAACATGGAAACCTAGTTGCACTTAGGAAGATGTAGGAAGCTCCAATTTGTATGCCATAGTATCAATATTTTGCAACACCTTGTAAGGACCATAGTAATTTGGTGATAATTTATTATCCTTCTTAGCTTGCTTTAAGGACATTTGGTTGTATGGTTTTAGTCATAAAAATACCCAGTCACCTACATCAAAACTTCTTTCACTGCGATGCTGATATTCCTGCTGTTTAATTTGATTTTGTGCCAAAGTGAGGTTATCCTTTAAGAGTTAGAGAACTTGTTGTTGATGCCCGATGTGATCTTCCACTACTTGAACCTTAGAATTTTCTCTTAAAGGTGATGTGTTGGACGGTGGATGATATCCATAAAGTGCCATAAATGAGGTCATTTTTACTGCAGTATGGAAGGGCGTTTTATGCCACCATTTATCCAAAGGTAACCACTTGACCCATTGTGTTTGTTTATTAGATACAAAGCAACGAAGATATCCTTCCAAACATTTGTTCACTATCTCAGTTTTCCCATCAGATTGAGGATGATATGATGAGGTATGAGCCAATTGAGTACCCAAACAATAAAATAATTCCGTCCAAAAATTTCCAATGAAAATGGGATCTCTGTTTCTTACAATAATATTTGGGTTTGCATGTATCTTTTGAATTGTTTCCATAAATGTAGTAGCAACTACACTGGCTTTAAATGGATGAGATAATGCACAAAAATGTGCATACTTGGTAAGTATATCAACTACCCGCATGATGACACTTTTTCCTTTGGACTTGGGTTAACCTATGATAAAATCCATTGAAACTTCCTACCAACATTGACTTGGAATGGAAAAAGGTTGTAACAAACCCAGGGTCTTAATTGTCTCAATTTTATTTCGATGGAAAATCAAACATTCCGGTGCAAACTTTTGAATATCAGATTTAAGGCCATCCAAAAAAATTCCTTCTTGATCATGTGGTAAGTTTTTAAAAATCCTGAGTGCCCTCCTAAGAGAGAGGTGTGCAATTCCAAAATAATCTTTTGTTTGAGTTGAGAATTATTTCAAATATATAAGCGATCTTTGTACCATAATGAATCATTTTTCCAGCTGAATGTATCAGATGTACAAGGATATTGCTACAACTTTTAAATGATTGTCCACACTTCTTCTTCATTCTTCCATTCATCCATTGCTTCGATTATCCAATCTGGTTGGATAATAGAAATGACAGAAATCAATGCTTCCACATCCTCATCCTTTCTTGAGAGTGCATCTGCAACAACATTTTGCTGCTCTTTTTTGTAGATGATTTCAAAGTCATAACCCAACATCTTTGTGACCCATTTTATTTGATCTTCTAAAGATAATCTTTGTTCCAAAAAGTATTTAAGGCTATCATGATATGTTTTTTTCCATGAAGTGCCTTCTCATTAGGTAAGGTTTCCATTGCTTTAGTGCATGTAATATTGCCAACATTTCCTTCTCATAAATAGGTTTGTGTAAATACTTTCCTTTGATTGGACGACTTTCAAAAGCAACTGGTATTCCTTCTTGCATTAAAAAAAACCAATTCCATTTCCTGAGGCATCACATTCCATAATAAAGGCTTTTGTGAAGTCTGACGTAGATAAGACTAGTGCTTGGTACATTGCCTCTTTAAGATGTTCAAAGGCCTTAGTTTCTTATGGAGCCAAGACAATGCATCTTTCTTCAGTAATGTTGTTAGAGGTTCTTCTATTCTCCCATAATTCTTAACAAACTTGTGATAATACCCTGTCAAAATGACAAATCCTTGTAGATGTTTTATGGTTGTGGGGATTTTCCATCCTTAATGGATTTAGTTTTTTTAGGGTCTACCTTAATACCATCATGAGATACAATATGACCCATATATTCCACCTCATGTACTCCAAAGAAACATTTTGAGGTTTTTGCATATAATTGTTTCTCCTCCAATAGTTTGAGCACGCTGTCAACATGTTGAACATGATCTTTCCAAGACTTGTTGTAGATTAGTATATCATCCAAAAATACTAACACAAATTTTCTAAGGAAGGGTTTGAAAATGGAATTCATCAAATCTTGAAATGTATAAGGTGCATTGGTAAGGCCAAAAGTCATGACCAAAAATTCATAATGACCCTCATGAGTTTTAAATGTTGGTTTCATAATGTCTTCAGTCTTCATTCTAATTTGATGATATCCTGAACGAAGATCAAACTTGGTGGAGTAAATTGCTCCATGTAATTCATCTAATAATTCATCAATGACAAGAATGAGAAATTGATCTTTAATAGTGAGCTTGTTGAGGTCCTAATAATCAGACACATGTGCCATGATCCATCCTTCTTGTAATCAATACTACTGGAGCAGAGAAAGAACTTTGACTAAGTTGAATTATACCAACCTCTAGCATTTCTGCAACCATACATTCAATTTCACTCTTTTGGGCATAAGGATATTTTTAAGGCTTGATGTTTGGAGGAAAAATTCCTGGAATAAAAAATATCATGATGATAATCATGAATAGGTGGGAGGCCTTTGGGAGTCTCAAATACCTTGGAATGATTGTCCAAGGTTTTTTGGAGATCTAGAGAAATAGATGATTTCAATGTTTGAACCTCTAGTGAGCATAATTGTAGAATTATGACCCATTGTTCTTTCTTTATAAGCTTTTTCATGCCATTAGAGTTGATTATCTTTCCTGGTTTCCCTTCGATACCCCTTAATTCAAATTCCTTTCCTTCCCAAAAAAAATTCAAGAAAATTAAAAGCTATCATACCCAAAGATTGTAACCATTGAACTCCTATTAAAACATCAACACCACCCATTGGAATGGAAAGCACTCGAGTATTCAATACATATTCCCCCATGGTTAGCTTGATATTATGGCACTTTCCAAAGAAATTTATAGTTCCTCCATTTGCAACCATCACTTGACTCTCTGGTGCTGGATGTAGGAAGTAATTAAATTACTTGTCTATCTTACAATGAATAAAATTATGGGTACTACCCGAATCAATCAAAACTATTACTTTTTTCTTCTAGATAGGTCCTTCTATCTTAAGAGTTTGAGGAGTGGTAATTCCTGCCAATGCATTACAAGATATGGTTGTATTCATTTCTTCTTTCTCTAGGGTTGACTGCTAGTGTACATCCTCTTCTTTTTAAGTTTCTTCCTCCTCTTCACAATCTATGTAAAATAATCTCTTCTCAGCACACTTATGACCTTTAGTGTATTTTCTGTCAAAACTATAAAAATCCATTTTTCTCTTTTTTCTTCCAATTTTTGTGGTGTCAACCTTGTAGGTTGTGGAAGGCTAGGAGTAGCAACACTTCCATCTATATAGTTGTGAGTAGTAGGCTTTCTTGTTGCCATAATTTTGCTTTCAATTTTTCTTGCCAACTTGAATGCCTTCTCCAATGAATTAAGTTCCCAAAGGCGAACCTCATGTTGGATGTTATCCTTTAAATTCCCTATGAAAACATCAATCCTATGCTCCTCTAGAATATCATTTACCCTTATATTCAATTTTTGGAAGTCCTCAATGTGCTCCACCCTTGAACCCTTTTGTTTGGGATTTATCAATTGGCTAAAGAAGTTGTTGCTCTTTGTATCCTCATAATGTTCTATCATTTCCTCTATAAAAATTGACCAAGTCACAAGTGGTTTATGAGAACAAATTAATCTATACCATAAAAACTGATTGGGTTCTAAATATAAAGTTGTAATGTGTACCTTTTGTGTGTGTTGCACATTATGGAGATCAAAATAATGCTCCATTTGTAGTATCCATGTTATCGGATCCTTGCCATCAAACTTCCTCATTTTGATCTTTGGAATATGATGGGTCTTTAATCTAATGTTAGAGTCTATTAAATCATGATTAACATTTCTTTTGTTCTCATCATGAGTTTCATGTGATATCGTTTCGCCATTAGGAAGCATTTATTCTAGCAACTTTGTCAAACCGTCCTTCAAACCTTCCATGTTTGCTTTTAAACCATTCTTTAAATATTCCATGTTGCCTTTAATTTTTGCTTCTATACCATCCATCTTAGCTTCCATTTCATTTTTGGTTACTCTTTGTGAGAGAAAATTTTGTTGCACTTGGTCTCGTAATTTTTATATATCGTGTTGCATTTCTTCCTATTATTCACATGTCATAGAAGATCTTTTTGGTTTCTTACTAGGTGTGTCCATTTTTTTTGTTTCGAGTAATTTTGAAATTAAACAATGATATCTATGCTTCATTATTCCCTTTGAATAACTTCAAATTGATTTTCCAAACAAAATTTATGCAAAATTAAAAAAAAACACACACTTTTTTCTTACTTTTTAGGAGCTATATATTGCAGCTGTTGTATCTATGTAATTGCAAATCCCCAAGATCTGAAATTCTGTCCTATAGTAGCCCTCTGAGTCTTCTTTCCAACCCAATAAGTTAGACCAACATTGGATTCTTCAAGAAAGAGTTCTGCCCAATCTTCCACGATGACCTGATTATAGACTAGTTTAGTAAAGTGAACTTGTACAGAGTACCACGTGTCATTGTTTCGACATTTGGCCCTGAAAAATGATACCCAAAAAACTAAAGTCCTTCCCCTTTCCTTAATTTTTATGAAATTCAAATCCAATGCTCAGAGAGAAATTTATGACGATTTTCCCTAGGTCACCCATTTGAGATGGAATTATGGAGCCTGCAAAAACCCTAACTTCCTCGGATCATATCTCCGAAAAGATAGCGAGACAAGATCTGAAATTTGTACATGAAGTTCACTAATATTTTGGCTCTACATGGTTGTAGTTTCAAATTCTAAATCTTCATAGAAAAAAGTTATGGTGAAAATTCCACGATGACCTGTTTGAAGCAATGAAACCCTAGAATCGAAAGCTCTGATATCAAATGTTATACAACCAACTCACAAATAGATAGATCAACGAATTAAAAATTGTACTCTTCAAGGGGGAAACCTCCTTTACATTAAATAAATGTACAATTCTTGGATGATTCAAATGACAAAACCTCTTTCTATATATATGAGTCTAAGGGGTCAAAATATAATAAGAGCCTACATAACAATAATAATGTAAGGGCACAACAATAACAATAATGGGCTTCTATGGGGTTAAATAATAACAATATGGGGAATACATGGGCACAGCAATAATAATAAGGGCTACACTAGTATTATAGGGACCTAAAAACAGATAGTGTACCTTTCCGTTGGGATGGGCACGTCTGGAGGACTTCGAATGTTGACATGGTAGCAGAAGATTGTGTCAAGTCATCTGTTATGCTATAGGTATGGGTGACTTTAGAAGAAGAAAAAATTCGACATAATGTACCTTTGGGTATCTTAGGGGGAACCTAAACTTTAGGTAGAGGGATCTGTATGGTGCCATTTAGTGATGGCAAAAGCTCAGTGAAAACTTTGGGTTGGGAATCAGTTGCTGACTTCGTAGGAGGTTTGTCATATTGGTGTGACCGAATCTAGATGTTAACTTGTTTGGTGTTGAACTCTTCAAAATTCATCATGAAGATTTGGTAATTGTTTTGGCCAGATTGTGAAGGTCGGGGCGCTGCATTACTCTGATTGGGTTGGGAAGCCACATATCCTTGATGAGGAAAAGGATTTGTAATCACAATTGGTTGTGATGAAGCAGGAGGGAGAGGAGGTGGAGCAATGGGATGAGGTCCTCGAGAAGCATCTGCTTGAGCTTCCCATGCTTGGTGCATTTGAGGGATAAGGGTACATTCATGAGTATAATGGAAGAAAAATATGCAACGGGTACAAGGTTTATTGGTTCTAAGAGCCTTGTTTTTCTTGGGTTGTTCACTCTATTGTGGGATTAGGCTAGTCACCCATAGGGGAATTAGGTTGTCGACCTTGGTTGCCCTGGTTACCTTGAGGTTGCTAGTTTTTGTTACCTTTCCCCTTATTCATTCTCTTGGGGTTAAGGGGATTGATAGTACTCTGCTAAGAATACACTTGATTCTGTGGAGGTGGTTGCTATTGGGGTAGAGGAGGAGGAGGCATGGGAGGTTGAGGCGCTGGTGTTGTAGCGCTAGGCGGTGCATAAGGATAGTAACGATTCATGACAACATTTTGACAACTAGGTTGAGAAACAACTGGCCCTGGCATCGACTAATGTAGATGGGGATATGCATATGATGTGCTTGTACCTTCATAAGGGTTGACACGCGAAGGATCAGGAGGGGGATAGATGTAAGCGGAACTGGTCCCCCTTGGGGTTGACCATAATTCATAGAAGGAAGAGGATATGGTGATGAATGAGGGTGAGAAAGGGATCCAATGATACTATTAGCAGCATGTGATTCCCCCAGTGCATTGGCAGCACTAGGTTGAGGCAGATCGGAAAGGACAATATAAACATAACCTAACTAGGCATATATGACATCACATTTTAAGGATATTTGGAGAGATACTTCTTGAGTCTAAGGGAACTCAAAGGCAACATATTTACCTATGGGGGATAAAACAATTATTAGAAACCATTGCATATATACAGGATCTTCAAACTCAAGGGCTCTACACATGCTCCTCCTTTTGCACGATTCTTGAAGATGGTTAGAAAGGCAGGTGGCAGAATTTTGACAAAAAGAGCTCAAGGTTTCAGTACTTATGTCATATCAGAGAGGTACATGGAAATAGGAAATAAATTCTTTGGGGAGAGTCACAAGGTGGAATGGGAGGCATGTGGTTGGTCCACATACCATTTGGCAGCAACTCTAGTTAGGGTGCGTTGGAAAAGATGAAGACAAACAACGTCTTCGGTAATGGAATTTGATGAACACCACATGTGAAAAGAGTGAACATGATTTGTGGGGTCTTCTCCAAGATTACCTTCGAACTTGGGAATGTCGTAAGGAAGCTTGGTAGGCATAGGAGGCCAATTGGGGTTATGGAGAAGAGGATTGTTGATGAGATGGCTGAAATCAGGGAGGCTCAAACCAGCCATATAAGGAAGCAAGGGAGGTTTAGTGGCCATAACAGTACAAGTTTTGCCTGTGGGATTACCTTGGTTAGGACCTTGGTTACCCCATTGGTTTCCACCACCCACATTGGTGCCTAACATGGTGGCGGTGTGGTGATGGGAAGAGGTGGAATCAAAGGAATAACTAGATGAATTAGAGGAACCAAAGTCAATATGGGGACTCAATGGAGGATTAGGAGGATGAAATCCAACTGGACGAGGAGGAGTAAGATGTCCTAAAGGAAACTGAGGGCGATGGCCACAAAGTATCTGCAAAAAGACCTGGGAGGCATAATGGTTTCAATACAAAGATGAATCAATAGACTAAAGGGTGATGATAGGAGAAAAGAGTAACAAATAAAAAGTAAACACAAGTGCAATGGTGCAAGTGAAAACTAATTATAATGATATGCTACTATAATTCATGCAAACACGTCCTATCAAAGAAAAACGACCTTTAGCCTAAAGGTGATCTAAATCCTCAAACAAGTCCTAGATCTACTATTTCAGATGGCCTTTCAAGAGATATCTTACTTTACGGAATCTGATCCCTGCAAGCGAAGTTGTCTAGGGAAAGGTGGGGTAGAGGACCAATTGCTTGCCCATAGCCAGTCCTATAAGGTGTCTTCCTAATATTGGCCACTAAGGTTACCTTCGTCCCACAGGGGTGATCAAGCATTAAGCTTCTTGGTGATCAACCGTGGCACGAAATTCCCTACCATGGTTTGGGTATCCCCAAGGAGAACCACTCACACCATGATCTAGCCTAATCCCCTCTGAATCAAGTTTCTCATGCACTTCGACTTTGGACCGTGAGATGGTGACAGATTTTAAGCTCGCTAATATGTCAACTTTCTATGTCTCAATGTAGGTGATCAATGGGTGTTATTGGGAGCATATACCACTGATCCTACAACTAACTAGAAAGATTGTTTTGGCCTTGGTGCCCAAGTGGGCTTAATTTATGTGAGTTGAATGATTAAGGTGTAATGTTTCAAGTCTTGGCTTTGCGGTGTTAAAAAAATGCTCTTTCACTTAGGGTGTATGTGTGTGAAATAATGTGTCAAGTGGATGAGTTAATTAAACATGTTTTAATGATGCCATTTGCTGCTGAAAATAAAGTGTTAAAAACTGTAAAAAATACTGAAAATGGACAATAAAATAAACAACATATTCAAGCAGACAACCCCCTACCCAAAAATGCTATCAAGCAACTAAAAAAATGAAGGCAAACAAGAAAATTAAAGACAAAAATTACCAAAATATCTAATGTCTAAGGGATTGGGATCTAAAGGCAAAAAGACAGCTGAAAATGGTGCAAAAATCCAACAAAAATCAGAGGTGAAAATGATAGAGAAGGATAGGGAAGAAGCTCCAAAAACTAGGATACATGAGGAGATCCTAAGGGGGAAGGAAATACTAAAATATAAAGGGAGTAAAATTATAAAGTAAACTATCCAAAAGGTTTGTAAAACAATGGACAAAACCCTAAAAATGAGTGGCTGAAAATGCTGCATACTAGACTCCTCAGCTCAACAATTCTCTTCCTAAATGATGGAGTTATACTTTAAACCCTATGGGGATTTTTCCTTCCTCAATGGGAAACTTCTAAGAGGATGTATGCCTAGAGGTGGCTCAGGAAGCACACATGCAACATTGTCGACAAAACAGGAAATTTTTTATTTTATTATTATTATTATTATTATTATATATTTGAAAAATAATAGAATGCAGAAATTGGCCTAAAAAGTGCGTTGGCACAATTTTTGGGCAGAAAAGTGCACCTCGGGTGTAGTTATTGGGCCAAAAAGTGTTTTTTTTTTCCCACTTCTCTCGCTCGGTAGACCTGAGCCAGAATGTGTCGCATCCTGTTCGACTGGTACTTGTAACCTGCAAAAAGATGCAGAAACCCAACAAAAACGAAGAATTTTCCAGAAAATAAAGGAGATCTAAAAATAAAAATTGAGAGCACTAAAAATAGTTGAAAAAACAATGAAGATCACTGAAACAAAAATCACCAAGGTTCTGAATTACTAAACCAGTGGAGTCGCCATTTGTTGATGACTATGTAGCTAATTCCCCAGCGGAATCGCCAATAGTTAGTATGAAAATTATTAGTAAGTGTACAAAAAATGCTTCACTTAAGTCATTGGTTACAAGTGACCCTAACAACAAAAATATGACTATTTACACTTCAGATCTATAATGAAAATGAAAGTAAAACCATGTAGCAAAATATCATGTGCAACCAGAAACATATAACAATAAAATTAAAGTGTAGCAACCCAATGGATCATATGAATGATAAAACTTTATTAATATAAACTTTACACCTGGTGAGGAGAACTTATAAACTTGGGTCTATAGATCCCCCTCTGCGGGATGGGTCCTTTTGGTGTCCTTTTGATTCAGTGATCTGTTTCTCTCTCTCAACTTGCAATGGGAAAAAAAAGAAAAATAGTTTGAACTCAAGTGAGAGTTGAAAGGGAATGAGATTATAATAGTGACAATGGGAATGATCAAGGTGAATAATCAATGGAAAAGCCCTCTATTTATAACAAAGTATTGAGCCAAATTAGGAGTGAGAAAGTAATAAAATATTGTTTTTTGAGACAGAAAAAGATATTGAAAATGGTCAAATATCTTTATTTAGAAAGTGGTTGAAGTAATTAACAAATAAAAATTATTTATTAATTGCTTTGTGAGAATTAAGAAATGTGTGAATTTGAAACAATTATTAAATAATGGTTTAACAATTATTCCAAAAATAAAAATAAGGAATAATAAACAAATAGTGATTTATTTAATTATTCCAAGGTGATTAAGTCAAATGTGACCAAAAATAATTATCAAATAATGATTTAATAATTATTTCTAGAGAAAATTAAATAAATAATTATTTATTCAATTATTCTCATGGGGTTTTTGAATTTTAATGAGAAATAATTTAGGAAAAATGGTTTACTAAATTATTTCCCATGGTGAAAGTGAATTTACTATGGTAAAATTAATCCTACATGGTGTATTTCGATCAACCTAGGAAGAAATAACTAGGTGATCATTTTTGGGTGATAACACTATATATGCATTTTATGGTTATGTCTCAATTGTGTTATGTTTTATGATTATCAGCATATATGAAGATTTATTAGATAAACCAAGCCAATGGCTCACATTTCCAATTTATTCATGGATTAAATATAAGAAAAAGAGGCCCAATCGAATGGTTAAAGAGAGGGTCTCACATGTTAGAGTCAATGCCTTAATTAAAATTATTTTATAATGAGCGTTTGGAAATCCCTCCTCTTACTATTTAATCATCTTGGTTAGAGATACAATTAACCTCATCTTTTAAATTTTAAAACTTCCAAACTATTTGGAACTTCTTTAAGAATAGGAGAGATCCATGAAGGGAAGAGAGAGAACTATCGAGGGAGAGGTTGTAGGAATTTACAGGGTAAGTGTGATCTCAAAATCAGAAACATAAAGAAAAATATTTAGTTTTCGGTCAAATCTAACTTTAAGTTGTAAGACTTGGATTACTTTTTCTTGTTCATTTTTGGTTGTGTGGTTTTTTTTTGTAGGAAAAAAATGGGCTTTTCATGTAAGCATGCACTCTAAAGCTTCAGTGAGCTAAAAAAAAAAAAGACCCTTCCTCCTTTCCAAAAATTACTAACCTTTTAAACTAGCTCCATGAGAATAGGGGTCTTGGGTTCAAGTCTTTCTTTTTGTTGAGATACTTTTCAAAAAACACATGTAACTTATGTTTTAAAGTTACTTTATGTAAAAGTATTCTCACCCATTATAAAAAGTGAGTCACTTATAATTCTAAAGGCTCTTTATCTTTTATTTAAGTTGCAATTTAGTGGATAGTTCATAAAGTACCATTGTAAAAGTGACTTTCACTTATTTATAAAGTGAGTCACATAAAATAATCTTTTTTAAAGTGAGTTAATTAGATTAAGTTTGGAAAGGGGGGGGGGGGGGGGGGGGGGGGAATTTTCTTTTTAAATATAACATTATAATTTACTTCCCAAGATTCACATAGTTCGTCGACATCTTAAAAATGATGCAACTAGGGCTACCAGAAACCCTTTCGCGTGAACGAAATGGGTTCCTCAATGGACCAAATGCTCGTAACACTCAGCCAGAAAGCGGTAAAAAATAATAGATCTAGGAAACAACAGTTTTTGGTAGCCCTAACTACGTCATTTTTAAGATCTAGAGGTATAGAATCTTTATTTGCAGTTATAGTTTTTTATCTCTCTGTTTATTTCGGTTTATAGTCCTTTATAATTTTTATTTATTTATTTACTAGATATAGACATTTCATTTCTTCGTATGCTCTTTTCCCTGTGACTCTGTGTGATTTGGGCAAACTAGAAACAAAAAGAAAAGTTTTTTCTCATGCGTATGCTCTTTCTGTTGTGCCTTAGTGTGATATTGGAAAATCAGAACATAAAGAAAAATATTTAATTTTCGGTCATATCTAACTTTAAGATTTTTTTTTTTTTTTGTAGCCAAAAAAATGGTTTTTCATGTAATCACGCACTCCAAAGCTTCAGTGAGCAAAAAAGAAGAAGAAAAAAAACCCCTTTTGTCCTTTCCAAAAATTAGTAACCTTTTAAACTAGCTCACTTGGTCCAAAGTTACCCTTTCTCTTTGTTTTAACTATATGTCCCAATATGTAAATAAGATGTCTTTGTGGGACTCCTCGATCTTTGGTAGATCGACCTTCTTGAATTCTTTAGATTCTTGCCAAGAAATGATTTCTGTTATGCTTTTGTTTATCTCTTCATATTCTAATCTTTAATCAATTGATCGTTTAATTTGTCACTTGATTCACAATAAGGTTTGATCAATGAAATTCTTTGACATAATATTTCCTGTTGCTATGCCAGAAGAGAATTTAATTCAAGTGCCTTTTGATGAATTCATCTATTTGAGGGTTGTCTTTGAATTTTTCCAATATAGCCTTCATTTGGTGAATTCGTGTGTTCTTCTTTGCCATGTCTGTCTGATCCTGTACTATCATTTGTTCAAAATTTTGTTTAAGCTGTGCCAGTTGTCTTTCCTGCTCAAATTGTTATTCAAGAAGCTGAACTCTTTCTTCCTTTTCTTTAAGCAGAAGTCGAACTTCTACTGCCTTATCAATTGTTGCAACTGTTGCATAACTGCCTACAAATTGTGATAGATTTGTAAGATTTTTTTATGGATCAATGGGGGTGTTTCTCCACACTACCTCCATTGGTTCACTGCCAAGAGCTGCTGTTGCCGATACATCCAATTTTCTTTTTATTCTTTGACTTTTTACTACAAACTTGTGTGTAGGGTTGTAGAATATGTCAAGTGGGGGTATTTATTCAACCTTTAAAACAATTTCAAAAGTTGGGTGTGCCGAAATGACTTCATTATATTGAATAGTTACAATTTCTTGTATTGTTACTTCTGGATTCATAATTTGTTGAGTGTCTTGTGGAGTCTGGAATCCAGAAGTCCCTTCAAGGCTAATCTCTATTTGGAGCTTTTTATTAAATTTATCCCACTCCTGTTCTAGATTAATGACTGGGGTATTTTTTATTTCAACCTGTGGGGAACCAGTCTCCATGTCTTGTTCAGTTGAGATCTCCTCGATCACTTCTTCAAGATTTTCTTTTGTATCCTGTTCAGGGTCTTCCTTCTTTATTCTCATATTGGTGCTCAGAGTCTTCTGAACCTTGAACTGACTTTTCTTGTGATTCCTAATCAAAATTGTGCTTGGAACTCTCCTCGAGGCTTATGCTAGGAGTAGGTTCTCTTACTTCTTCGATTTGTAATAAGTCCAAAGGGACCTGTCCGAGCATTTTATTTCTGTATATGTGCAATTATCTGAGGTCCTATGGGTCTAGCTTTAGTTACTCTAAATGTAAAACTTTTGAAAATGTTTCGACTTGCTCAAAAAGATCACCAAATCCATCATCTTCATGAGTGAATTGCTTGATTTTGACCATGGCAATAAAACTCTTGGCGATCTTATTGGGGTCATCTTTTCTGCCTGGCATGGTATCCAAGTTTAAACACGTGATGTTCTATATTTATTTTGATGCATGCCTAAGATAATGTAACGCGAAAGCGCCACATTGGAACGAGAAGGTTGGCTAGATGGATTTCTTCTGCTCTTTAAGGGTTTTGGTTATACCATCATCCATTGTCTGATAAGAAATTTCTCGTGCCAATGATTTATCCGGAACATAATATGGAAGAACATGGGGAGTTGTAATACTCCTAAAAACTTTGATATAGGTAAACAATTCCTCACCAAACCATCTTGCGATCGATAAGATATCTATCTTTGCTTCTTTTGAAAGCCCAGGGTCTTTCTTATTAAAAATGGTTTGATAAATAAGCAACATGATGCCATGACAAATCCATAAAAAATAGGAGCCAAACTGTGATTCCCATGATATTTTATGATAAACATGGATGGGTGTAGGATTTTTTAAAGTCCATTTCCAGCCCACGTTTGGAAAATGTGAGCAAAAAAATATAGCATCCATGACATAAGCCCTCATGTAAAAGGGAGGGATAACCCGAGTGGAGACAATTCTATTACGCCTGTATTCTCTAATGGCCATGGCTAAATTATCCGACAAAATAGTACTCTAGTTCAAAATGGTAGCATTTACGATTGCATCAATCAAGGGAACCCATTCAATGGAAAACTTTGTGGTATCAACTTTTCCAAATAGCCTACACAACATTGCACCTGCAAAATTTTGTGGGGTTGACAGAGGTGCGATGGGATACATACTAGTTTTCTCCCATCTAAACTTGTTGGAGCTAGACCTCCAATTCTGCATAACGTCCATTGGATCTTCATTCTCTTTGGAAAAATGCTCGATAAAAGCTTTGTCATAGATCTTCTGTGGCTACGACAGATGGTACAGTTGGCTCAAATTGTCTGATTTGAATGATTCCATAATGTCTTTCCTAGATTTTCTAAACGTTCTATCTAAAACATACACTTCATCAATAATCCATCTTACCATATCTGTGTATGGTAATATTTTCGGTCTTGCAGCAATCCTTTGTAGGAAAAATCATGTTGCTTCGAAGTAAGAAGTGTCGAATGAAGCGTGGCATCTATTGTTGCCTTAGTTTCCAACAGCCTTGGGTTTTCTTCCTCTAGTAAATTGTACATTGCCTCCCAAGATGTAGTCCCACCATATTTGTTACAAGTGGTATTAGAGAATAGTGGTTACATGTCTTACTGCTCAAGCGCAGTAGCCTATGCAATATTTTTTCCTTTCTTAACCATTTCTGTGAGTGTTGTGTTCTTCGAAAACTTCCTGAAATTTAGGCAAATGGAGAAAATAGGATAAAAACATAGAGCGATAAATTTAAGTGAAAACACGATTAGCATAGTAAATTTTAGAGGCATGTAAGGATGGAGCTTTGATTTCAAACACGAATAGGAAAGATATCTATCATTTGGAACCGTTAAACGAATAAATTCCTTTAAACCTCATTAACTATGCATTAATGCTTACACAAGATTTTCTTTATGTCTTGTCAAAATATCGCATTGCATGTTTCAAACTGATATTTCCGATTGGTTTGAATTATGCATGATACCGATTCTTGCGATTGTGATGAATCAGAATATCGCAAATCTCAAAGCACAAAGATCGCCAATCAAAAATCAGGGGATCGTAAATCGCATATTGGGAAGATCGTAGATCGCAAATCGCAATATCAAAGATTATGAATAGAGCAATTCAAAGTCACTTTAATGTTTTGCGATTTGCGATGAGTGGAATTCCTTTTGCCTTTTTGAGCATGTTTCCTTTATGCAGTGACTTGTTTCATTAAATAGATATTTACGACATGTTGGACCCGGATGTAGTTTTACAATAGTTTTAATATTCCGTCGAGTCTGAATTACATCACATTTCTTATTTTGTTGTGGTTTGTATGTTTTATTCTCTTTTAAAAACCACAACAATTGCGATAAAGACTTTAAATAATAGTTTAAGCCTTAAGTATTATAAAAATTTTAATGCTATCTTTAGTTATTTTAAGAGGGTTTCTCTTATTGCATCTGGCGGATCGTACTTCATGATTAACCTTTGTTACCTCAGATCTTGTGATTTGCGATAAATTGGGATGCCTGATCATGAATTGACTTGGTTTGATATCTTAGTTTATCCAAAGTTTCATTCCGAATGGTTTCAAAAAGGCAATGATCCAGGTGGCTCCAGACACAAGAATAAGTCCAAGAGGACTCAGAAAGGGTCAAAATTCAAAGTCGTCAGATTGCTCCCAAACTAGCACTAGATCGAAGTTCTCATTGCCCTGATTCCAATGGTGTGAACGACACTCAAATCCGAGCTCGTATGAGGGAGAATGATCCAGTCAAATTTTTGGTCAAAGTTGGGTAGTGGGCCAGGTTTAAGTGTCCTACAAATTCACCGTCAATCAACGTGGGAACCTAGCTCCCGAAAGCGGTTGAATTTGTTGGATGCTTAATTTGTCTAATATCCCTTATATTAGACAAAATAGAAAAATACCTCTATTTTATAATATATATATATATATATATATATATATATATTTTATGGGGTGGCGGGCCACCAACCCCGCCACCCCCCCAATGACCAACATATATTAAAAAAAAAAACAAATTTGAATTATAGGCCAATGAGCCATGACCCCTTCTGCTCGCCCCCCACCCCTCAACCAACATATTACATTAACATAAATGGGGTGGTTGGGCCACCCCCACCAAACAAAGGCTTATTGTATATGTATTAAATAGAACCAGTGGGAGTTGAACCCATGGTTGACAGCTCCACTGGCCCCGCTTATGCAGCGACCCCATATGGCACCACATTGTATCAACCCAAAATATGAATACAACCCAAAACTCTACCCGTATTCAATGCAAATGCAACGGTTACCATAATTGCGCTAGTGTAAAAAAACAACGTGCCTAACTGCAGGCCATATTAAAACAAATCATAACTGTGCCCTGTTTAATAAAATAGTTGTGTGTTAAACTTGGTTCCGTGGGGATTCGAACCCTAAACCACCTCCAATGGGCCGCCAAACTTAGCCACTAGGCCAACGAACGTCCTTGCAAAATCCGCCCACAAAATACTCAAACCCTCATTTCTTTAGTGCGCGGAGGCCAAGGGAGAGCACGGAAATTGAGACGTAATTTTTTTAAAAATTAATTTTGCAGGTGGAACCATGAGCCTAGAAAAGGGGCGGGCAGAACCATGATTGAGCCCAATTTTCAGGAGGGCGAAATTTTGCCAGTGTCCAAATTGGACAAACGTTATGTCTATCCTACACCTCTTAGTGGCATGAACCTAATGGCGCAGGCATAATTTTTATATGAGTAGCAAATCTTCAGATGACCCGGAGGAGGGAATCTTTGAGGAATCTTGGGGGAATCTAAAAGATTCCTGTAGCCCCAAATTTTCACTTTGTTAGAATTCAGAAATTTGACAGTCGATTTTACACTATTCGACGCCAAAAATATGATCGTGCAATCAGATTCTCCATTTGTTCATTCCATTTTTCGGCCACTTTTCAAAGTGGAGTGTAGGTGTCAACATTCAATGTGCAGAAGTCATTTCCATGAGATTCGATGCCACAAGATTGATGGTACAGCCAGATCCAACATTTTATCATCTTATTCTTCAGATAACTCCTTGATGTGAGGTATATGCAGTGTGATCATTTACTTCTATGTCTCTTTGCTTGAGATGCATTGTGTTGTATAGATCATTGTTTGATGTTTGATGTGGGGTCTTGTTTTGTTCTTGATGTGAGATGTAATCATTGTCATGTTTTGATTGAGATCCCTTTTTCGTCATATTGACAGGATACTCATGCATCGTCATGTATGTTTGAATTGAGATCCTTTTGATGCGATGTTGGCGGGATGCTCATTATTAACATACGTGAAATTATGTCATGCTGATAGGAGTCCTTTTTTGAATGAGAGTTCCTGCAGCGAAACATCTCTTGGAGCCAATCCCGCGTGAGGGCATATTCCTTGTATGATAGAGAAAACACATGCATGTACATAATCACGCTTTCCAGGACTTAATGCAGTGGCCTACACCGTCTTAACACCGGGGCCCGGAGACGTAGTCCCTCCTGGATGAACTTCGTTATCAACGTGTTGTGTTTTATGTTGTTGATTCTTGTCATGTTCCTTCTTCTTTACAACATGCATATATGTTCCTTTATGCTCTTTTAAATGCAATTATAATCACATCACGAAAGAAAAAGATCTTGGTTAAATCCAGGAGTTGAGTCAACTCGGATCAAGTTTGGTATCAGAGCAATCTTTACGTGGATGTGAATTACGAGTGTGAACAATGGAACATGCAGCGATGGAGGATGACAAAGCAATTTACGAGAACATACTAAAAATTTCCCAAAAGGTGGAAATAATGTATGAAGCTCTATAAAAAGAGACCGAGAAAAGAAACGAGTGCAGCTTCAGTTGCAATCCATGGAAGAGGCCCTGGAAGAACTGAAGCGCAACAACTAGAGTCTTCAAGAAGAGAATGTTGAATTCAAGATGCTTCTACATGAAGAGAAAGAGGAGAAACAAAGTTTTCTACAACAGCTGCAAGCTAAGGATGAGGCCTTGGAAAAGCTGCAATGTGACCCATGTGGGGTAAAAAGTAATTCTTTGAATTCATGTATGTTTCCTGATGATGATTTCGCTATTTTTGAAAATCATATTGTTATGAAACCAGCTCAAGAAAAGATAGAAAAGAAAGATCAATGCCTTAAAATTCAGCCTCTTCGAGGGGGCAACCTCCTTTACATTACATAAATGAACAATTCTTGGATGATACAAATGACAAAACCTCCTTTCTATATATAGGAGTCTAAGGAGTCACAATATAATCCAGCCAACCTAACAATAATAATATAAAGCCACAAAAATAACAACAGAGGGATTCTAAGGGGCACAGAAATAACAATATGGGGGTAATAGGGGCACAACAATATAAATAAGGGGTATAACTACAATAGTAATGGGGTAATCACTAGTATTATAGGGACCCAACATGCCCCTCTCCTTCAAAAAAGTGTTGTCCTCAACGCTTGAGCAGTTCTGGATACTTCTGCATAAAATTCTCATCCTCCCATGTGGAATCTTCAGCGGATAAGTTCTTCCACTTGATAAGATACTCTGAAATTGATCGATTTCGTAGCTGTCGAGTTCTTGTTTCTGTGACTGCTTCCGGTTCCAATATAATTTTTCCTTCCTCGTCAAGTTCTGGCAATATTGTTTGAACTGGGAGCTTGTCGCCTATAACCTTCTTTAAACATGAAACATGGAAAACTGGGTGCAATCGAGAAGCTGCAGGAAGCTCCAATTTGTATGCCATAGTACCAATCTTTTCCAACACCTTGTACGGACCATAATACTTTGGTGATAATTTATTATCCTTCTTAGCTTGCTTTAGGGACATTTGCTTATATGGTTGTAGCCGTAGGAATACCCAATCACCTACATCAAAACTTCTTTCACTGCGATGTTGATCTGCCTGTTGTTTCATTCTATTTTGTGCCAACACGAGGTTATCCTTTAAGAGTTGGAGGACTTGTTGTTGATGTTCGATGTGATGTTCCACTGCCTGAACCTTAGAATTTTCTCTTAAATATGATGTGATGGATGGTGGTTGGTACCCATAAAGTGCCATAAATGGGGTCATTTTTGTTGCTGTATGGAAGGAAGTGTTATACCACCATTCAGCCAGAGGCAACCATTTGACCCATTGTGTCTGTTTATCATACAAAGCAACGAAGATATCCTTCCAAACATTTGTTTACTATCTCAGTTTGCCCATCAGATTGAGGATGATAAGATGAGCTATGAGCTAACTGAGTACCAAGACAAGAAAATAATTCTGTCCAAAAATTTCCAGTGAAAATGGGATCTCTGTCACTTACAATAATCTTTGGGTTTCCATGTAGCTTTTGAACTGTTTCCATAAATGCAGTAGAAACTGTACTGGCTTTAAATGGATGTGATAATGCACAAAAGTGTGCATACTTGGTAAGTCTGTCAACTACCACCATGATGACACTCTTTCCCTCAGACTTGGGTAAACCTGTGATAAAATCCATTGAAACCTCCTCCCAACGTTGGCTTGGAATGGATAAAGGTTGTAATAGACCCGGTGTCTTAATTGTTTCAACTTTATTTTGTTGGCAAACCAAACATTCCGCCACAAACTTTTGAATATCTGATTTAAGGCCATCCCAAAAAAATTCCTTCTTAACCCTGTGGTAAGTTTTTAAAAATCCTGAGTGCCCTCCTAAGGGAGAAGTGTGCAATTCCATAAGAATCTTTTGTTTTAGCTGGGAATTCTTACAGAGGTATAAGCGATCTTTGTACCATAACGAATCATTTTGCCAGCTAAATGTATCAGAAGTACTGGAATCTTGTTGTAGCTTTCGAATAAGTGCCCACACTTCTTCGTCATTCTTCCATTCCTCCTTTGCTTCGTTTATCCAATCTGGTTGGATAATAGAAATGGCACACAACAATGCTTCCATATCCTCATCCTTTCTTGAGAGTGCATCTGCCACCACATTTTGCTTCCCTTTTTTGTAGATGATTTCAAAGTCATAACCCAACATCTTTGTGACCCACTTTTGTTGCTCTTCAGAGGATAATCTTTGTTCTAAAAAGTATTTAAGGCTATCATGATCCGTTTTTACCTTGAAGTGTCTTCCCATTAGGTAGGGTCGCCATTTCTTAAGTGCATGGAGTATTGCCAACATTTCCTTCTCATAAATAGCTTTGCTTAAAAACTTTCCCTTGATTGGACGACTTTCAAAAGCAATGGGTCTTTCATCTTGCATTAGAACAGCACCAATTCCATTTCCTGAAGCATCACATTCCACAATAAAGGTTTTTGTGAAGTCCGGTGTAGCTAAGACCGGTGCTTGGCACATTGCCTCTTTAAGATGTTTAAAGGCCTTTGTTGCTTCCGGAGTCCATGAAAATGAATCTTTCTTCAATAATGTTGTTAGAGGTGCTGCTATTCTCCCATAATTCTTAACGAACTTGCGATAATACCCTGTCAACCCAAGAAATCCTCGCAGATGCTTTATGGATGTGGGGATTTTCCATTCCTTAATGGCTTTAATTTTGCTAGGGTCTACCTTAACTCCTTCATGAGATACAATATGACCCAAATATTCCACCTCCTGGACTCCAAAGAAACATTTGGATCTTTTTGCATATAATTGTTTCTCCTCCAATAGTTGTAGCACCTTGTCAACATGTTCAACATGATCCTTCCAAGACTTGCTGTAGATTAGTATATCATCAAAAAATACCAACACAAATTTTCTAAGGAATGGTTTGAAAATTGAATTCATCAAACCTTGAAATGTTGAAGGTGCATTGGTAAGGCCAAAAGGCATGACCAAAAATTCATAATGACCCTCATGAGTTCTAAATGCCATTTTCGGAATGTCTTCAATCTTCATTCTGATTTGATGATATCCCGAACGAAGATCCAACTTGGTGAAGTAAATTGATCCATGCAATTCATCCAGTAATTCATCAATGACAGGAATGGGGAACTTATCTTTAATAGTGAGCTTGTTGAGCTCCCTATAATCTGGACACATGCGCCATGATCCATCCTTCTTGTGCACCAATACTACTGGAGCTGAGAAAGAACTTTGACTCGGTTGAATTATACCAGCCTCTAGCATTTCTGCAACCATACGTTCAATTTCACTTTTTTGGACATATGGATATCTGTACGGCCTGATGTTTGGAGGAACACTTCCTGGAATCAGATGAATAGCATGATCATGATCACGCATAGGTGGGAGACCTTTGGGAGTCTCAAATACCTTGGAATGATTGTCCAAGACTTTTTGGAGATCTGGAGAAATAGATGATTCCAATGTGGAAACATCTAGCAAACATAATTGTGCAATTACACCTCTTTGCTCCTTTTTTAGAAGCTTTGTCATGCCATTAGAGCTGATTATCTTTCCTGGTTTCCCTGCAATACCCCTTAATTCAACTTCCTTTCCTTCCACAGAAAATTTCATGAAAAGTTCTTGAAAATTAAAAGCTATTGTACCCAAGGATTGTAGCCATTGGACTCCTAGTACAACATCAACACCTCCCATTGGAATGGAAAGCATTGGGCTAGTCAATACATATTCTCCCATGGATAGCTTGATATTATGGCACTTTCCAGAACAATTTATTGTTCCTCCATTTGCAATCATCACTTGACACTCTGGTGCTGGATATAGGAAGCAATTCAATTCTTTTGCTACCCTACAATGAATAAAATTGTGGGTGCTTCCTGAATCAATCAACACTATTACCTTTTTCTTCTTGATTTGTCCTTCTATCTTGATGGTTTGAGGAGTGGTAATTCCCGCCAATGCATTACAAGATATGGTCGAATTTATTTGTTCTTCATCTAGGCTTTGTTCCTGGAATATATCCTCTTCTTTTGACCTTTCTTTCTCCTTTTCTTCTTCCTCTTCACAATCTATGTAGAATAATTTCTTCTCAGCACACTTATGACCTTTTGTGTATTTGCTATCACAATTGTAACAAAGCCCTTTTGCTCTTTTTCTTCCAATTGTTGTGGTGTCAACCTTGTAGGTTGTGGAAGACTATGGGCAACAACACTTCCGTCTTTATAGTTGTGAATGGTATGCTTCCTAGTTGCCATAATTTTGCTTTCCATTTTTCTTGCTAACCTGAATGCCTTCTCTAATGAATCAGGTTCCCAAAGGCGCACATCATGTTGGATATTATCCTTTAAAGACCCTATGAACACATCAATCCTATGCTCCTCTGGAATATCTTTTACCCTTATGTTCAATTTTTGGAACTCCTCAATGTGCTCCATTATTGAACCCTTTTGTTTGAGACTTATCAATTGGCTAAAAAATGTGTTGCTTTTTGTATCCTCATAATGTGCTATCAATTCTTCCGTAAAAATTGCCCAAGTGATAAATTGTTTACGAGAGCAAAGCCATTGATACCATACAAAGTGATTTGGTTCCAAATATAAAGTTGCCATACGTACCTTTTGTGTGTTTTGCACATTATTGAGATCGAAGAATTGCTCCATCTGTAATATCCATGTGGCGGGATCCTTGCCATCAAACTTCCTCATATCGATTTTTGGAATATGGTGGGTCTTCGATCCAACATTAGAGTCTATGGAATCATGATTAACATTTCTTTTGTTCACATCATGAGTTTCCTTTACAACCTTTTCACCATTAGTAAGTATTTCTTGTAGAAAATTTGTCAAATCTGTCTTCAAATCTGCCATGTCTGCCTTCAAATCTGTCTTTAGATCATCCATCTTAGCTTCCATGCCCTTTATCTTAGATTCCACGCCATTTATCTTAGATTCCATGCCATTTATCTTAGCATCTGTTAGCTTTTGTGAGCGTGACATTTGTTGCACTTGTTCTTGTAATTTTGATATATCATGTAGCATTTCTTCCTCTTCTTCATGAGTCATGCTAGAGCTTTCAGGTTCCTTACTAGGTGTTTGCATTTTCTTTCCTCGGGGCATCAGTTACCGATAATAATGCTTTACTATGCCCTTTGAATTCCTTCAAACCAAGCTTATGCAAAAATTAAAAAAAAAACCACACACCTTTGTTTTACTTTGTAGAAGCCTGATATTGAATCTGATGTATCTCTGTAATTTCGAATCATCCAGTTCTGAAACTGTGACCTGTAGTAGCCTTCTATGTCCTCTTTCCAATGCCACTAGTCTGATCCAAATTGGATTCTCCAAGAAAGAGTTATGCACAATCTCCCGCAGTGACCTTCTTACGAAATTTCAATCCGATGCTCAGAAAGAAAGTTATGACGATTTTCCCCAGGTCACCTGTTTTGAATGTAATTCAGGAGTCTGCAAAAAGACCAACTTCCTCAGATCATATCTCCGAAAATATCGCGCGAAATGCTCTGAAATTCGGACCCAAGGTTCAGCGCGATGTCTTCTCAAATGGGGTTTTTTTGCGACTTCTGAAACGTCACAGAAAAAAAGTTATAGCGAAAATTCCACGATGACCTGTTTGGAGCAGTGAAACCCTAGAATCCAAAGCTCTGATACCAAATGTTATGAAACCAGCTCAAGAAAAGATAGAATAGAAAGATCAACGCCTTAAAATTCAGCCTCTTCGAGGGGGAAACCTCCTTTACATTACATAAATGAACAATTCTTGGATGATACAAATGACAAAACCTCCTTTCTATATATAGGAGTCTAAGGAGTCACAATATAATCCAGCCGACCTAACAATAATAATATAAAGCCACAAAAATAACAATAGAGGGATTCTAAGGGGCACAGAAATAACAATATGGGGGTAATAGGGGCACAACAATATAAATAAGGGGTATAACTACAATAGTAATGGGGTAATCACTAGTATTATAGGGACCCAACACATACCACATGAATTGGCTCCAAGCTGTGGAAGAAAATGTGTTATGAAGGAAAAGGTTTGGGCATTAATGGCAAAGGCATTGTCAAACCCATCAAAGTAGAGGAATTACCCCGTCAGGTAGGACTTGGGTATGTCGAAAAGGAAGTTGGGGAATGCGCCACAGCAACCAACAAACCACCAACAACAGATGATGAGAATCCCTTATCAGTTCTTTCCAACTCGACAGTGGAGGTAAAAGATGTTGAATCCCCTTCTGTTTCATCTACACATAGTATGGTTTTTGTTGGAGATGTGGAGACACCACTTACAAGGAAAAACATGATGCTCCTTACCAAGATGAGGTACAAGGAGGAAGAAGAACTTGGTGTTAATAACCAAGGCATAACTCAAACATTGGAGGTTCTGCAGAGACCTCGATTTACAGGCTTGGGATACACCGAAGGAGAATGCTTGAAGGTGTCAGATTTTTCCGAGACATCGTCGAAATCGTCAAGGAAAGAGAATGATGGGAACACATCCCCATCATCCCTTGACAGTGTCCATTACAAGGAAAGAGTGGAGGCAAGCTCTCATCACCATAATTACACCAGAGATGCCAAGGAAAGGTATAACAAGTCTTAATACTCGAACATTCATTTTGATTATAATCATGTTGTTAATGATGGAAATAAATCAAGGCATCAAAAAACATGTACTTTTTGTGGATTACATAACCATACATTTGTTGAGTGCTGGAAAATAATAGCAGCACACAAAAGGAGGAGGCATGAAAGACCCTCTCGACAACAGGTAAAGAAACATGTTAAGCAGATCTAGAGGAAGAAGGTGTATTGCAGTCATTGCAACAAAGGTGGCCATCAAAGAGCCACTTGTTAGAGGCTCCATCTAGAGTAGCGTCTTAAAGACAAAGTGTCTGTGCATGAACCAGATGAAACGATCGTTCGACCAACCAATGCGCCACAAGGGAACAACCCATTCACCTTGATAAGTGAGAAATGGTACTTCTAGGCATGATAGAATGTCACGGTCATATTTTTTTCCAACCATGTGTTGCATATTAAACTGTAAAAGTGATGATGTGTTTTCCATCATTTGTTAAGAAACAATGATGTCTGGTCTTATTTTGTGTTGAATTTTAAACTGTGAAAGTGATGATGTGATTCCATCACTTGTTAAAGCAACCATAGTGTTTGGCCTAATTTTTGTAAATCATGTGTTGAAGTGATGATGTGTTTTCCATCACTTGTTGAAGCAACAATGATATGTTGGCCTTGTTTTCGTAGCTGGGGTATTGTTTCCATTTTGATGTAAACTTGACCACCGAGTATGTGTTATACTCATGGAAAGTATGGGATGCTTGGCTCATTATTTGATCATGTGAATTAAGCATGTAATTTGCATAAATGTACTACAGGTTTGCAAAGGTTGCATGTGTCGGCTCATCACTTATGGCTCCGAAGAACAAAGGTGAAGGAGAAGGAAGGGTGACTTATCAGATACTTATGAGTGCAGACAAGGTACAAAGAAGTGATGGATTATTTTCATGATTTTGAATGACCAAAATCTCCTCAGTTGTGAGGATTGAACCAAGTGGTTCTAGACACAGGCATAAGTCAAAGAGGACTTAGAAAGGGTCAAAATTCAAAGTGGTCAGATTGCTCCCAAACCAACACCAGATCGAACTGCTCATCACCCTGATTCCAACGGTGTGAACGACACTCAAATCTAATCTCGTATGAGGGAGAACGATCCAATCAAAGTTTTGGTCAAAGTTGGGCATGGGTCAGGTTTAAGTGTCCTACAAATTCACTGTCAACCAACGTGGGAACCTAGCTCTCGAAAGCGGGCGAATTTGTTGGATACTTAATTTGTCTAATATCCCTTATATTAGACAAAATAGAAAAAAATACCTCTATTTTATTAAAAAATAAAAAATAAATATATTTTATGGGTTGGCGGGACACCAACCCCGCCACCCTGCCAACGACCAACATATATTAAAAAAATAACAAATTTGAATTATGGACCGACGGGCCATGACCCCTGCTGGCCCCCCTTCAACCACCGTATTACATTAACATAAATGGGGTTTTCGGGTCACCTCCTGTGGACCTGGCCCATACCCCCACCAAACAAAGGTTTACAGTATATGTATTAAACGGAACCGGTGGTAGTTGAACCCACGACCGGGAAATCCGCCGGCCCCGCCCACGCGGCAGCCCCATATGGCACCACGCCATAACAACCCAAAACATTAATACAACCCAAAACTCCGCCTGTATTCAATGCAAATGCAATGGTTACCATAACTGTGCCCTTGTAAAAAGAACGCGCCTAACCGAATGCCATATTAAAACAAATCATAACCACACCCTATTTAATAAAACAATTATGTGTTAAACTTGGTTTCGTGGGGATTCGAACTCGGAACCACCTCCCACCGGGTGCCAAACTTAGCCACTAGGCCAATGGACATCCTTGCAAAGTCCACCCACAAAATACTTAAACCCTCATTTCTTCAGTGCGTGGTGGCCAAGGGAGAGTGTGAAAATCGAGACATAGTTTTTTTTTAATTAATTACGTAGGTGAAACCATGAGCCTAGAAAAGAGGCAGGTAGAACCATGATTGAGTCCAATTTTCAGGAGGGCGAAATTTTGCCAGTGTCCAAATTGGACAAATTTTCTCTATCCTACATCTCTCAACAACATGAACCTGATGGCGTAGAAATAATTTTGATTTGAGTAGCAGAGCTTCGGATGCTCGGAGGAGGGAATCTTTGAGGAATCTAGGGGTAATCTAAAAGATTCTTGTAGTCCCAGATTTGCACTTTGTCAGAAGTCAAAAATTTGACAGTCGATTTTACACTATTCGACGCCACAAATCTGATGGTGCAATCAGATTCTCCATTTGGTCATTCCATTTTTTGGCCACTTTTCAAAGTGGAGTGCAGGTGTCAACATTCAATGTGCAAGAAGTCATTTCCATGAGATTCAACGCCACGAGATTGATGGTACAACCAGATCCAACATTTTGTCATCTTATTCTTTAGATAACTCCTTGATGTGAGGTATATGCAGTGTGATCATCTACTTCTTTGTCTCTTTGCTTGAGATGGATTGTGCTATATAGATCCCTTTTTGATGTTTGATGTGGGATCTTGTTTTTTTCTTGATGTGAGATGTACTTATTGTCATGTTTTGATTGAGATCCCTTTGTCGGCATGTTGATGGGATACTCATGCATCACCATGTATGTTTGAATTGAGATCCCTCTGATGCCATGTTGGCGAGATGCTTATTATTAACATATGTGAAATTATGTCATGCTGATAGGAGTCCTTTTTTGAATGAGATGTAGGAATTTACAGGGTAAGTTCCTCAGATAGAACACCAAAGGACACCGCTCACAAACAGATCACAGATCAATACACTAGTATCCTTGACGTGGTTAAAACCCTCAAAGAGGGAAACAGTCTACGTCCTGAGCCAACACGGCCACTTCAGGCAATTTATTAATAAAAGAATGAAAATTTACATAAGCTTCTCTCATGAACGGTCACCTTACAAATGACCCTCCATGCTCTTTAAACAGAGATCATGGACCAATCGGGTGTTAAGCCACATATCAAGTGTCGGTAATACCAAGGAGAGAATGAACCATCGGATCACTTCATCTCTAGAACATATCATTTCCATCGGATTGTAGGTTACAAAAGTACATAGTAGAGAAACACACTTTACCTAACTCTACACTAGACCAAGTTATACTTAACTATTTCCTATGTGTCCAAATATCCTAACATGAGAGTTCATGTAGCAGAACATCTATTGGAGCCACTCCTGCATGAGGGCATATTCCTTGTATGATAGAGAAAACACATGCGTGTACATCATCACTCTTTCCAACACTTAATGCAGTGGCCTACACCATCTTGACACTGGGGCCTAGAGACGTAGTCCCTCCTGGACAAACTTCGTTATCAACATCTTGTGTCAGTTATCTATGATAATTTTGAAACTTCTAAAACTTTCAAAATCAAGATAGTTTAGGAAATAGGAATTGCATGAAATTTAAGATAAGTAACCTTTCTCTGAATAAGAAAACAAACTCACCTAATTACAGTTCATTTGATATCCTCTTCAAAATGAGAATTCCTTTGTCTATATCAGTCTTTACTTAGATTAAATATAAAATAGGGGGCTCTTGCAGATCAACTTATAAATGTACTCATCTATCACAGGTAGAGCCTCTGGTGCTAGCAGGTGTCCATAGCCTCGACAGAACTACCTTTTAACCATCAATGATTTAGTGTCCCATCCAGATAAGAGTACAATTTTTAGAGATAAATTCAGAATCATATACTTATTCTCTTCTTTTTATTTTTTAAACAATTTGTTTTTTCTAGAATTTTTTCTTTTTTATTACTTAAAAGTCATTGTCTTGGTTTGGTGGCCAAATAGTGACAATGCCATTCACTGGTTATAATTCAACTGAACAAGCTAGCTTGTGATGAGACCCATTGTCTTATGATAAAGATAATCACAAGCCATTACCATGTTTTGATATGCAGTATTGGTAATGTCAGTCTATTATTTCGCTATGAACATGGTAAGCCGACTCTTGATGAGACCTCTAATCTTTTAAGTTTTGGTATATTTTAGAATTACACTCTAATAAGAGAAAATTTTATTGGATGGGGAGAATCATTGACTCCTTAAGAGTTTTTGGATGACAATTATAGAGTTAAAGATGCTTATCTGTAGAGAGTCTTTACTTTGTTAGAGATACTTTTCTTGATTGATAATAGAACAAAAGTCTTTTTATAAAGTTGGATTTCACAAAGAATAAATAATTTTGGTGGAAACAAGTAGATTTCAGAGAGATAGAACCTAGTTAATTTTCAAATGTTATAATTATTTCCTTAACAATCTTTACTTATAAAAGCGAAAAATCAAAATATTTCAAGAGATTTTTTATTGGAAGACCAAAAGTAAATACTTTTTAACTTTTATTTTTCTAGGAAAAGTAAAGGAGATAGTGTACAAGGGATAGAAGAGATAATCTCCTATGAAAAATATTTCTTCAAATTCTGCCCATTCACAGGCAGGGAATCTCTCTTTCCTGATAAATCTTTCAATATAAACGTTGATGGGACGATTTTTTCTGCAATCTAAAATGGTCCAAGCCACATCCTTTGGAATTTGGTATGCTTACCTTTTTCCTCACGTGCTTTATCCCATTTCAATACAAGGTCTCCAAGTTGAAAAGATTTAGGACTTACAAAATTTCCATCAAAGGAAGATTTAACTAACAGTTGATGATGGGCATTTAGATTTCCGATTTCTCTCTTTCTTCTTCGAGTTTGAGGATTTGTGATTGCCTTAATTGCAAAGAAGAGGAAGGAGTTTATTCAATAAATTGAACTAGGGCTAGAGAGGGAATCACTACATTTGTAGGAAGGACAACTTCTTTCCCATAGACCAGATTAAATGGAGAAGTGCCTATTGAGGCCTTCTGTGTTATCCGATTTGCCCATAGAGCAAATGTTAGAGAGTTATGCCAGTTTCTTTGACTCCGATCAATAGTTCATTTTATGATCCTTATGAGGCTTTTATTGGTTGATTCAGCTAAACAATTTCCTTAAGGATAATAGTTAGCAGAATACTTAAGTTTAAAACCTATTTTGAGAGAAAATTATGTCATAGTGTTGCCTGTGAAATAAGATGCATTGTCAAACATCAGGCAAGTTGGTAAGCCAAATCTGGTAATAATAAATTGATTAATAAATTTGATAATGTTCTCAGAATTGTTTACCTTTAGTGGAATTTCTTCCACCCATTTAGTAAAGTAATCAGTAGCTGTAAGGATGTATCTATGTTTCTATGAAGAGTGAGGAATGATCTCACCTATTATGTCTAGTCCCCATTGTTCAAATGGTTGTTCAATGTTGACCGACTGTAATGGTAATGCAGGTTTCGTTTTTGTTCCAGCAATAGTTTGACATGTTTTGCACTTCCTTACATATTCGTCTGCATATTTGAACAAGGTTGGCCAATAATAGCCAACATGCAGGATTTTGTGTGTTGTTGTGTCTCCTCCAAAATGTCCACCAGCTAGTCCATCATGGAGTTCCTGCAAAACCTTTTTTGCCTCGGATTTTTCAAGGCACCTTAGTAAAACAGAAACATAATTCTTTCTAAACAAAACACCATTGACGATTTCGTATTTCTTTTCTTTTAATCTCAAAGCCCTTTTTCTTTTGTAACTGAGTTGCATAGGGGCATATCCATTTTTCAAATAAAAGACGAGATCACCATATTGAGATTCAATATTGTTGAGGCTTACCTCAGATATTTTTATTTCATCACCTGAATCTTCTGGTGCTGGTAAGTTGGATGCTCTAGCGAACATTTTGTAAAAATATTGACCTCTAACAATTTTAGCTGGTCTGATTTCAACATCATATTCTTGTAGTGTAGTTACCCAGTTGGCCCTTTTTTCTCCTACTTCTCTTTGCACCAGTAATTTCCTTACTGCTGGGAATGGAACTATGATTTTGGTGTGAGTTTTAAGGAGAAATTGTCTGAAGTGCTTTATTGAATTAAAAAAAATAAAGGCCTTTTTTCCACAGTAGAGTAATTTAACTCAGCACCTTGTAGATTTGAACTAAAAAATGAAATTGGTGCTTCAATCTGTTAATTGTTGAGCTGTGTCAAAATCAAAGCATATGATGTTTCTGATGCAAATGTATATAAAATAAAATGATTGGAAAAATTGGGAGTTGTCAAGGAGGGAGCATTGATAATAAATTGTTTTATTAAATCAAATGCTTCTCTTTCATTGTGACCCCACTTGAAAACCAATTTTTTCTTAATCATACACTGTAAAGGTAAAACTATCTGTGAAAAGTTAGGGACAAATCTTTTTACAAAATTTATTTGACCAAAGAAGGACTACATGGATTTCTTATTATGAGGTAAGGGGATTTCTCAATTTCCTTAATCGTTTTTGGATCTATATAAATACCCTTTTTTGATACGGCAACCCTTAAAATATTTCCTTCACTTAAGGAAAAGTAAGAATTTTTTGGATTGATCGAGATCCCATATTTTTTACATCATTCAAAGATCTTCTTGAGGTCGTTCAAATGGCTACTTATCTTCATGGAATAGAAAATGATATCATCTAGGTAAATAACAACTGATTTGTTAATGAGTCCTCTAAAGGCTATATCCATAGCTATTTGAAATGTGGCACCTGCATTAATCAAACCAAAATGAATTTTCTGATAAGCGTATGTTCCCCATTTAGTTTTGAATGTTGTTTTTAATCTATCATCTTGGTGAACCAAGATTTGGTTATATCCTGAAAACCCATCAAGAAAATACATGAGCTTAGAACCAGCTACTGACTGTAGCACTTGTTCCATGGTTGGCAAAGGGAAATTGTCTTTCTGACATGCTTTATTCAAATTTATGAAATCTATGCATATGTGAATGTCACCATTCTTATTTCTAACAGGCACTAAATTGGACACCCATTTCGAATGCCTAACAGGAAATATGATTCTAGCCTTTAGGAGTTTATTCAGCTCCGATTTGATTTGACTTTCAAGGTTTAGGTGAATCTTCCTTAGCTTCTGCTACACTGGTTTAACATTAGAGATCATAGGAATGGTGTGCTGTATGACAAAAGTATCATAAGTTTTGAGATCAGAATAATCCTAGGCAAAGATACCTTTGTATTTATTCAACAATCAAATGAATGATGATCTTTCATCAAAGGATAGACCAAGGCTAAGATTAATGTTCTGAGGCTTGTCATAGGTTCCAAGGTTCATTAATTCAAATCTCAGGGTTGAGATTTGGATTTTGGCTTTAGTTACTTTTTTAAATCTATCTTTGAGATCATAAAGATATTCTAATTTGACTACAAGTTTAGGTATTGGATTTTCCTCAACTTTCTATTTTAAATGAAGGTCATGCTCATTTTCATATATGATTTGGTCATTGTATGACCCTTATGATGTTAGAAAATTAACAATATCATAATCATCGTTGAAGACTCGCCAATTAGTGAGATTGTCAGGAATGGATGGTCTAAAAATTAACTCAATGGAAAACCTATGAGGACTGGTATGATTTTTGATGCAACATTAGCTAACAAATATGCACTGACATTTTGTATTCTAGGTATAAGTGAAATATTAAATGCCAAAAAATGAGATGTAAGATCTGGACTAATGATTGATAATGCTCAAGATGTCCAGAAAGGCAGTGAATAGTATTTCTTACCTGTTTAATGATGATTTATGAATCTCCAAAAACTTGTAGATACTTGATGTTGAGGCCAATTGATTTATATACTACTTGAACAAATGCCTTGTATTCTGTGGTATTATTTGTACATTCAAATTCTAATCTGCAAACTAAGATAGTTTGTTCTCCATCTGGGCCGATTAAAATGCAACCAGCTCCTGCACCATCGTTAGATTTGGAACCATCAAGGTATAAAGGTCAAAATAAAGTATTAACTATAGGTTTATTTACAAAATTTCTACACTTGGAAGCATCTGTTTGAGAGAAATTTTCAATCTGTGAGGTGACAACATTATCCAAAAAGGGAAACTCGTGTGCTTTAAAGTTCCCTAAAAATGACTCAGTTGAATAGTTTCCAATAATGTTATTATTGAATGATACTGGCTCATTATCACCTTAAAATTCAGTCACTGTGTGTTTCATGTGTTTCTCTCGGTCAACTCTAATTTGATTTGGCTTACCATTATATGGTAGCCACATGTGAGACCAGTCTATAGCGAAATATCTATGGAGCTTCTCAGACCAGTCTCTACTTAGAATTAGACCATAGAATTCAGGAATGTTAGCGACTAATATATCAATTATTTGACAAACTTCAGGATTTGAGGAAATTTGAATGCTAACTGAATTTATTTCCCCTAATACCTCTACCATAGTTTTTTCAAGTTGAACTATGTGAACAACAGAGTTTTGAAGAGTGACGTTCAACTTAGCCCAGACTGTTGTCGGCATTATATTAGAAGCGGCTCCTGAGTCAATCAAACAATTGTGCAGGTTTCAATTGAATATTTTGTAAGTTAAGAGGAAAGGAGGTGTGTGTGAGAGAGATCGGTCACTGATAAGGATAAAATTTGTAGGATCGACCTTGTTTGAAGGAGTAGGGGGTTTACCCATTCCTTTAGAAGCTTGAGATACAACAGCAACAGGTAGGGGAAAAGTGGGAACTGCATTTAATCCTCTAAGCAAAATTTTCTGATGTTGCTTTAGCTTGCTAAGTTCATGAAGTGAAATATTACCCCTAGTCTTCTTCATGTCTTCCACAATGTTATACTCCATGGTATCAGTAACTGCCAGGGTATTTGATGTAGATGGAAGATTTGATGAAAATGGATTTCGCTGTGAAGCCTTAGGAGAAGATGTTTTGCTAATTTCTTTTTCCTTAGCAGTAGGAGTCGAAGTTTTTTGCTTTTGGTTTGATTGAGTTGTATTAGCAGGCCCTTTACTTCTGGTGCTAACAGGTAAAGCTTCTTGTTCTTCTTCATTTCAAGGATAAAGTCCCACATTCCATTTAGTTCGACCACTTCTTCTTCTTTTGTTTCTTCATCAGTCATAGTGTTCTCTTCTTCCTCTTCTTCTAAGTTGGACTCAACATAAGATATAGTATTTAGTGGCTGAGAACTAGAAGACTAATTCCTCCTAAAAGATATGAAAGGTTTTTTAGCAGAAGAGGATTCAACAACTTATTTCTTCATTTCAACCATTTCATTAGACATGGTTTTCAATAATTTATGAAGGCCTCCACAATCAAAAGGATCATTCGGGGCTTTCTTTTTAGAGTCATCTCTAAAAGTAACTTTTTTAGGTTTTCTGTCTTCTTGAGAGGTCTTCTTTTCAAGAGAAATTATGCATTTCTCAACAGAAAGAACTTACTTCATGTTCTCGGCCAATGTGGCCAAATTCGCTCTATCTACAAAAAGGGCTATATTGGAAGGAAGGGAAGATATTGCCACTCAATTTTCACATCAATAGCAGGGGTTGATGTAGTTGGAATTTTATTGAGTAGTTTGTTAAATCGAGAGTTGAAGTCTTTGACATTTTCTTCTATTTTAGCCTTAAGATTAGACAATTCGTTGATGAGCGATGCAATGGTTTTTTCATCTCCAAACTTAGCTAGGAATTGTTCTTCAAACATATCCAAGCTAGTTATGGAGCGAGGAGGCAACGAAAAATACTAGGATCCTATTGAACCTATAATAGTGTATGGAAATAATCTAACGACAGTGTCTTCTTCATCGAATCCATTTAAATTGATGGCCAGCATATAGTTATGGAGATGTTCCTCTGCTGGTAATCCATCATCATGATTAAATTTAAGCAACCATTTTTCAGTATTCTTTGGAAGAGGGTGAAGAGGAGCTTCAATTGCTATGACAATAAGAGTATTCCATGGGTGAACTCGCGGTGGAGGTTATTGTCCTTCCATCATATTTTGAATGGAGGAGATGATAAGAGGGGTTTAAGTGAATGAGGATGTGGATGGAATTGGAGTTGAAGAAGAGGCAGGTTAGATGCTTGGATTAGAAGAAATAGCACCAATAATTGGAATGGAAGTTGTTGGAATGAGTGGAGGGAATGAAGGGGTTTGAGGTGATGAACTAGACAAAACCTCACTAGTGGATGTTTGTGATTCAACTTTCTTGGTTTTCTTTTGGAAAGAAGATATGGGAAACTCAAAAGGAGGAATTATAGTCTTCTCACTTTGAGAACGGGTCAACATTCATCTTAGTTGTAGAACAGAGGAAATGCTTCCTCTAGATGACTGACAACTTGTAGGCTTTTTAGCTGGAATAGAGATTTTCTCTAAATTCTCTATAAAACTCTAAACTTCTGGGAATTCAGGGTTGTAGTTTGAAGAAAGCATTTTCTGAGTTTCACTAGGAGATTTTTGAGAGGTTTGCTCAACTTCTGGTTATGGGTTTGTTGTTCTAGATGGGGATCTAGAAGTTGGAGGAGATCTAGAAGGGGAGTGACACTTAAGATGGATTTTTGCTTTTTAATCAGTTTTCTTTTCCATTCACGGTCATGGCCCTCCTTCTAGCACCAAAATGTCGATGCCCCAGAATTCCATTGCAACAACATGGGGGATAACCACCCGGTCTGGACCTTGAATGCAACTCCTTTTTCGTTTGGTGTGGTGGCTCTGACTGGGGATAACGACCAATTTCCTAGAAAGAATTGATATGATAATGATGTTGGGTTGATATAAGATATAATGGAAAATGATCAATTTAAGAAGTAAACGCATGCATCTATCTATTCTAACATTATCTTACTATATACCTGGGAATTACTCAAATCATGCGATCTACAAAGATGTCTTAAAGCAAAAGGTAATAAAGATCATTCAATTGCTATAAGATAAGAAATCATTTAAAGATAATTATTTTGACTAAATAGTTAGGAAAAATAATTATGGAAAATATATATCATATATCAATTGATCATGTATTAAATAAGAAATTACAATTGAAACATGTATACAAAAGTTCTTTGATGTTTAAACTATAACTCAGATTCCTACATAACACAATATAAAAAAGAGTACTGCTAATTCATAAACGAAACACGATCATAAGATAAAAATACCTGTTATGAAAGGTCCTACTCATGAGATCAACAGTATTGATCAACTTTTTTTCAATAAAATATAATATAAGAGTAAAAAAATGAAAATTCAATAGAGTACGCTTCAATATCCAAGAAAATTAGATCCTATTCCAATTATTTCATCAAAACATTCACAAAAGTACAGAAGTGCAACCTCTTGCAAAGTATTTTTGATAAAAATATGGACCCCTCTCTAAATGCATGAGAGAGGTTTAATAATATACATCTGTTTCAAAAATATATGAATACATAAAAATCTGAGGAGGTTTCAAACAACCTTCCTCAAAATAAGTGGTAAAAAACTAAGATAAAAATAAATGATGACAAGCTTCTCAAAATTGAATGGTCTGACTCAGCCATTTGGTCCTTGAGCTCGCAAATGTCCCTCATTAGCTTAACCCGGGGAGGTTGGCCAACTATAGATCTTAATTGTCCCGTGGATACAACATCTATGAGAGGTGGCACCATCCTTTGAGCAAAATTAGTTAAACAACGTAGAGTCATCCAATGACTATGTGGTTTTACCAGAAATCGCCAGTAGGTTTCCCAATCAAGCTTGGACAATTGCTTGATTGCTTCTGCATTTGTTCGGGAAATTTATATCCACAGTTCTTCTAAATGTTTAATGTCATGGAAAGACTATGGCCTGCATTCTTGATAAGATTGGCAGTGTGGAGGTTTTCATTAACAACCTCAATGATGTTATTCATTGTATTGGTTGCTCTTGTTGCTGCCCTTTCTGTTTGTTTTAACTGTATGTCCCAATCTATAAATAAGATGTCTTTGTGGGACTCCTTGATCTTTGGTAGATCGACCTTCTTTCCTTCTTTAGATTCTTGCCAAGAAATGAATTCTGTTATCCTTTTGTTTAGCTCTTCATATTCTAATCTTTGATCAATTACTTGATTGTTTAATTTGTCACTTGATTCACAATAAGGTTTGATCAATGAAATTCTTTGACAAAATATTTCTTGTTGTTGTGCCAAAAGAGAATTTAATTCAAGTGCCTCTTTGATGAATTCATCTATTTGAGGATTGTCTTTGAATTTTTCCAATATAGCTAGCATTTGGTGAATCTGTGTGTTCTTCTCTACCATGTTTGTCTGATCCTGTACTGTCATTTGTTCAAATTTTGTTGAAGCTATGCCAGTTGTATTTCCACTTGCCTATTGGTGCTTTGTCTTTCCTGCTCAAGTTGTTGTTCAAGCAGTTGAACTCTTTCTTCCTTTTCTTTAAGAAGAATTCGAACTTTTGCTACCTTATCGATTGTTGCAGTTGCATAGGCGCCTACAAATTGTGATAGCTTTGCAAGATTTTCCGATGGATCAATGGGGGTGTATCTCCACACTACCTCCATTTGTTCACTGCCAAGAGCTGCTGCTACCGATACATCCAATTTTATTTTATTTTCTTTGCCTTTTTATTATAACCTTATGTGTAGGGTTGTAGAATATGTCCAGTGGTGGTATTTCTTCAACCTTTAAAATAATTTCAGAAGTTGGGTGTGTCGGGATGACTTCAATATCTTGAGTAGTTACAATTTCTTGTATTGTCACTTTTGGATTCATAATCTATAATTGAGTGTGTTGTGGAGTCTGGAATCTAGAAGTCCCTTCAAGACTGATCTCTGTTTGGAGCTTTTTATTAAATTGCTCCCACTCCTGTTCTAGATTGATGACTGGGGTCTTTTCTGTTTCAACCCACGGGGAACCAGTCTCCATGTCTTGTTCAGTTGAGACCTTCTTGATTGTTTCTTCAAGATTTTTCTTCTGTATCCTATTAAGGGTATTCCTCGGGGCTTCCTTTCTTTATTCTCAAATTTGTGTTTAGAGTCTTCTGAACCTTGAACTAACTTTTCTTGTGATTCCTCATCAGAATTGTGCTTGGAACTCAACTTCAGGTTTACGTTGGGAGTAGGTTCTCTTACTTCTTTGATTTGTAACAGGTCCAAAGGGACCTATTCGAGCCTTTTATTTATGTATATGTGGAATTCTCTGAGGTCCTCTAGGTCTAGCTTTAGTGATTCTAAATACAAAACTTGTGAAAATGTCTCCGCTTGCTAAAAAGGATCATTAAACCCATCATATTCATGAGTGAATTTCTTGATTTTGACCATGGCAGTGAAACTCTTGAAGATATTATTGGGGTCATATTGTCGCTTGGCATGGTAGCCAGGTTTAAAGATGTGATGTTCTGTATTTCTTTTTATGCATGCCCAAGATCATGTAACGCGAAAGTGCCACATTGCAGCGGGAAGGTTAACGAGATGGATTTCTTCTACTCTTTAAGGGTTTTGGTTATACCATGACCCACTGTCTGATAAGCAATTTCTCGTGCCAGTAATTTATCCGAAACATAATGTGGAAGAACATGGGGAGCTATAATACTCCCGAAGACTTCGATATAGGTAAACAATTCCTCACCAAACCATCTCGCGACCGACAAGATGTCTATCTTTGCTTCTTCTAAAAGCCTGGGGGCTTTCTTATTAAAAATGGTCTGATAAATAGGCAACATGACACCATGACAAATCTTATAAAAATGGGAGCCAAACTGTGTTTCCCACAGTATTTTATGATAAACATGGATGGGTGTAGGATCCTTAAAGTCCATTTCCAGCCCATGTTTGGAAAATGTGATCAAAAAAATATAGCATCCGTGACATAAGCACTCATGTAAAAGGGAGGGATAATCTGAATGGAGAAAATTCTATTACGCCTGTATTCTCTAATGGCCATGACTAAATTATTCAACAAAATAGTACTCCAGTTCAAAATGGTAGCATTTACAATTGCATCAATCAAGGGAACCCGTTCAATGGAAAACTTAGTGGTATCAAGTTTTCCGAATAACCTACACAACATTGCAACTACAAAATTGTGTGGGGCTGATAGAGGTGCGATGCGGTACATACCAGTTTTCTCCTGTCTAAACTTGTTGGATATGGACCTCCAATTCTGCATAACGTCCATTGGATATTCATTCTCTTTGGAAAAATGATCGATAAAATATTTGTCATAGATCTTCTGTGGCTGCGACAGATGGTACATTTGGCTCAAATTGTCTGATTTGAATGATCCCATAACATCTTACCTGGAGTTTCTGATCATTCTATCCGAAACATACACTTCATCAATAATCCATCTTAGCATGTCTGTGTATGGTAATATTTTCGGTCTTGCTGCTGCTTCGAAGTAAGAAAGAGCATGCTGCTTCGAAGTAAGAAGCGTCGGATGAAGCCGTGGCATCTATTGTTGCCTTAGTTTCCAGGGGCCTTGGGTTTTCTTCCTCTAGTAAATTGTACATCACCTCCCAAGATGTAGTCCCACCATCTTTGTTACAAGTGGTATCAGAGAATAGTGGTTGCATGTCTGACTGCTCAGGCGCAGTAGCCTCTGCGGTCTTTTTTCCTTTCTTAACCATTTCTATGAGTGTTGTGTTCTTCAAAAACTTCCTGAAATTCAGGAAAATGGAGAAAACATGATAAAAACGTAGAGCGGTAAATGTAAGTGAAAAAACGATTAACACAGTAAATTCTAAAAGCACATAAGGATGCAGTTTTAATTTCAAACACGAATAAGAAAGATATCTGTCATCTTGAGTCGTTAAATGAATAAATGCCTTTAAACCTCATTAACTATGCATTAAAACTTACACAAGATTTTATTTATGTCTTGTCAAATATCGCATCACATGTTTCAAACTGATATTTCTGATTGGTTTGAATTATGCATGATATCGATTCTCGCAATTCCGATGAATCAAAATATCGCAAATCGCAAAGATCCAAAATCGCAAATCGTAATATCATAGATTATGAATAGAGAAATTCAAAGTCACTTTAATATTTTGCGATTTGCGATGAGCGACATTCCTTTTGCCTTTTTGAGCACATTTCTTTTATGTGGTGGCTTATTTCCTTAAATAGATATTTACAATATGTTGGACCTGGATGTAGTTTATAATAGTTTTAGTATTTCGTCGGGTCCAAAATACATCGCATTTCACATTTTCTTGTGGTTTGTATGTTTTATGCTCTTTTAAAATCCGTGATGTGATTGCAATAAAGAATTTAAAGAATAGTTTAAGCCTTAAGTATTATAAAAGGTTTAATGTTGTCTTTAGTTCTTTTAAGGGGGTTTCTCTTATCACATCTCGTGGATCGTACCTCATGGTTAACCTTTGTTACCTTATATCTTGCGATTTGCGATAAAGCGGGATGCTTGATCATGAATTGACTTGGTTTGATATCTCAGTTTATCCAAATTTTTATTCCGAATGGTTTCAAAAATGTAGTTTCATTCCGAATGGTTTCAAAAAGGCAAGCTCTTATTTACTATTTTTTTTGGAGAATTTTTTAAAAAAGTCCCCATTTATTAATACAACATTAAAAAGTAAATCAATAAATGGGGGGTTGTTGAACAGTACAACAGAACCTTACCTCTTGTGGCTCTCATTACCATAAACACCTCTACCCTTGCACCACATCTCCTTTGGTTCTCTTGCTCTATTCCATCCTCCCATCATGCCTCAAGAAAGAATGAGGAACCACAAATGTTCCTTGAACCATGGCTCACTACCATGCCTTTATTGTACCAAGGTGATTTATAACCCTCACCTCAGGCTCCATTCAATTGAACTTTAATCATGCCACTACAGCAGTCATGGCTAAGCACAATGACTTCACCAATGTTGAGATTCTTGTGTCTACCATTGAGTGGATCCTTAACGTGGTCCACACATGCAATAGACATAATCAATACCTTTTCACTGTTGAACCTTACTAGCACATTAAATCCCTTCTGGGTGAAGTACTAATCGAAACCCACGAAGTCTGCAAGGAGATATCCACATAAATAAATGATATTATAGGTAAGAATTGTGATCAATCTCGGGAACAATAGGATTTGGCTATGCGACTGGGTCGTATTGAAACCATCCTTCTCAAGGAAAAGGGCCTCCTTCACCAAGAACTCTTATAGCTCCTATTAACGTCTCCATGTCGACATGATATTCTTATGGCTACAACAACACTTTGGGCCTCCTATGGTAGACTTCTCATGGGTTTTGGTCTCTATTTTTTCACAACATTGCTTTTATATTGTAGATAAACATATATATTGTTTAACTCACTATATTAGATACAATAGTCTCAGGTTATTTTTTATTTTAAAAAAAATCCAAAAAAAAACTAAATATTTATGATTGTAACTAATTACTCTTTCTATTTATTAATAAAATCTTAAAAAATAAAAAAAAAATATATTAAAAAAATGGGAATTTTTCATAAAAAATGGAATTAAATTTTAAAACCTATCATCTTTTGATGCTTTCAAAACTAAAAGAAAACAAGTGGAACAATTAAAAAACGAGGTCCCGTTAAACCTCAACATCCAGATGCACTAAATTATAGATGCCTAATTTTAAATACATCTTATGTATCTAAAAGATACGTTTCATTAATTAAATATACATATGATACTTTCTTTTCAACCCTATCATTATTCATATATATCACATCAACATAATTAATGGACAACACATCAATGCAATACTATATATATATAATAACTAATTATATATAAATAATATTATTTTCAAAATGAGTTGTGTTTAGTGTTATTTTTTAGAAGTTTTTAGGACGGGTTTTTTTGTCAAATTTTTTTAAAATCTCACAGGAATTTTTTGAAATCACAAGTTTGATGAGTAATCCTGTGCAATCGAAGTGCCCTAAAGGTTTTCTAGAGTGCTGAATCCATATATACAGTAAAAAAACTAGTTCAAATAACACAAATCAAAATTTCACCTCAAATTTTTCGAAGTGTCCTAAAGGTTTTCTAGAGTGCTGAATCTATATAAACAGTAAAAAAACTAGTTCAAATAACACAAATCAAGATTTCACCTCAAATTTTTCCACTCCATTCCTGCACTTGAAAGTCCAAATTTTTTTACAAGATTCCGATACTTGAAAATCCAAAAAATCACACTAAAAACAACTCTTTTTCAAAAAACACATCACTATCTTTAAAATAAATAAATAAATATCCTTAAAAAATAAAGAAACAGAGAAACATCCTTCAGTCAAACACGAGGAAATTGGATTCAAACTCGTGCACAAATTAAAAGTATATTCTACACTATTGGGAGAGGGACCAATAATTAGAAACAAAATCAGAACGTAGTAAAGCGAAAAAAACATTTTGATGATAAGGTTCTTTGGAGGCATACGAAATCGTGATAAAGTAATCGTTGTAATGGTGCATGAAGAGAAAAGCTCCCACCACAATATCCTCAAGGGGGGCCCTAGTTACACTATTTTAAGGGGATGGTTTTGGAAGTGAGTAAATGGCTTTTAGTATCGGAATTTCTGAATTTAAGACTTTATTATTATATTATTTAGATATTGGAAAGACTTTATTATTATATTATTTAGATATTGGAAAATTTTAAAATGAGGTTTTGAATTTTAGATATTATTATTTATTATTATAATGAGATTTGATTTTGGTGTAATTTTTTTAATAAAAAGTTAATTTTAAAATTAATTTTAATTTTAAGTTTAGTTATTATGTTTAAAATAGTTATCAAGTTAGTGTGAATGAGAGTAATAAATGTGTTTTTTTAATAGAGAAATTAAAAAATATAAAATATAGTGAATAGATTTATTTTTGTTTTTAAATTAAGTATAAAATGAAATTATTATTTATAGTTGATTTTTTTAAGATTTGTTTTAAATTTGATGATGATGGTGGTGGTGATTAACATCTATTAAGACTAATGGGGTTTATTGGACTTTAAGGAAATAAGAGATTAATGTTACTTTTTAATATTTTATTTCTATGATAAAAATGGAGGGATAAAAGTGTTCCAATATCACTATAGTTTTGTTAACTTAACAAGTCAAGAAGGTTGGAAGTGTGACAAATGTTCTAGCACTAAGAGTGGATGTAATAATCAGGCAATCTAAAAAAACGTTATTAATCTTCAACCCTCTCAATGTTACAAAAAATATAAATTCTTTCATATTAAAGATTTTTGGAAATAAAGTAACACCCAATTTCACTTAATAATTAAATTTTGAATATATAACTTTTTAATTTTTAATTCTAATTAAAATTAAATTATAAAAGTTTTATTTTATAATTTTAATTTATTCCAAAAGATAAAATAAAAAACATAGGGAAAAGAAAATCATGAAATTGAAATTAGAAAACGTGTTGAATAAACGATACTAATACTATAAACACATATACCCAACTTCTCCTTTAAACGCTATAAAAACATATACCCAACTTCTCCTTTAAGATTTATGGTGTGATACGGCCTTTTCCCTTTCTATGCAAATAATCACGACCAGCCATTGCTCGAGTGGGCTCTATCATGAATAAGATAGAGCATATCGATAGAAAGAAATTGTCTTCATTTTTTTTTTTAATGGAAGAGAAGATTCAAAATCAACTACTACAGATGCCCCTGCAGTGATAGGATATTTGAAAGGAATGAGGAGAAAAAGTTCATTATATTTTCAATTTCTCAACCAAACACGTAAATCCAATACATATCTCTAACGTTATAAACATTTAGTAAATCCAATACATATCTTTAACGTTATAAACATTCCAAGTTAATGACTTACTTTAATTAATTTTATTTATTTATAATTTTCTTTTCATAAATAAATTATACAAACAAATATTAAAATTAAATGTTTTGTTTTGATGTATATAAGAAAATAGAGGAACAAATATTGTATATACATTTACTCAAAACAATTTGTATATTTTTCACAAAATACAAGGTACATAAATAATATTCATGAGATTCAACAAATTTTAAACAAGAAAAATATTGTTGAGAAAATATCTCAACAAAACTTCAATTATCAACAACTCAATCCTACCTACATACTAATGTAAGCTTCATTCCAAGTCCCCCCTTTAATGCTTATATTTACGTCATTACAAAAATTATAATTCACAAGTCACATTTGTTTGACTAGTCTTCCTTGACACTTATCCCCACTTTGAAGTCTCCCAGAGAACGCTTTTTTCACTACCACAATATTCAAGCTTCCCATTCAACTCATTTAAGACATAATCGCCTCTAACCATCTTTGATGAACTTTGTATAATTGACTCACAATTGACGCTTCTGGATTTCCCTAAGGACAATCTAGATACTAGAATGTATCCAACACTGAATTATGCAATTGACCTTTCTACACATGGATCTCATAACCTAACATGTAACTGATGCCAATCTAGATACTAAAATGTATCCAACACTGAATTATACAGTTGACCTTTCTACACATGGATCTCATAACCTAACATGTAATTGATGCTCTTAAAGCCCGAAACACATCAAAATCCATCGATATATAACAAATTCACACAACTAACTTAACAATATATTCTTTTGTATCGAAAAACGAACATAACCACTAATTTAAATTATGCTAATCTATTAAATAATTAGTTCTGCACTTTTTATTACAGACATAATAATAGAAAACACAAAAATCCCATGACAACAAAATTCATGAATTAAACACTGCATATATTTAATCAAATTGTGAGTCGCAATGTGGGTTGTGTCGGAAGCCCCCATAATTGGTTGTGGGTACAAGGGTTGGAATTTGATGGGGTGATTTACTCTTTAAATACAAGTTAAAAAATTACAAAATCGTAAAAAATCTGCCTTAAAACTATAAAAATGGATTGGAAACTATGAAAAACGTGAAATTTGGTTGGCTGGTCGTTTTTCAAATTTCAACCTTAGTGGGTATGAATCTCACACTAAAATTTCTATATAAATAACGCGTAGTCTAACAAGGCGGAGGAGTTGCCCCGAAAGTTATGGAAATTCCGGTCATATTTAGAGAAAATCCCGCAAGGATTTTTGTAAATCCAAATTATAGTTGTTAAACTTCAAAATTTTAGGTGTCCTAGATGTTTTTGATGGTGCTGAATCCATTTCCACCATCAAAATCACGATTCAAACACTACCTCTACAAGATTTTTTGAAATTTTTTTGCCCGGATTCCGACCACTTTTGACCGTCCGGCAATTCCTCTGGTTAGATGACTCCTATAAATAATGCACCAAAATCACTACCCTATCACAGGAATTGAGCCACCTAAAAATGCGTCCATTGTTCTGATACCACAAGAAAAATAGAAGAGCAGCCATTGTACATATAGTCATTCAAAACAATTTGTATATTTCTTACAATGCTAAATTACAAACTATATAAATAGTGCTAGTGAGATCCAACAAATTCCAAACAAAGAGAATGTTGTTGAGAAAATCTCTCAATAAAACTCCAATAACCAACAACTCAATCCTACCTATATACTAATATACTAATGTAATGTAAGCATTATTCCAAGTTATACATATATTTTTTGAAAGTGGGAAATTTTATTGTTGTGCCGAAAAACCTAAGTGAGATGTGTAGATATATGTAAGAAAGTTTGTAAAATCTTTAAATGTCCACAACAAATAAAAAATAAAAAAATAGGATTCATATATTTTAATTAATATTCATATTAAAACATATATAAATATAATAGGTAAAATGTAAACTAAAGTCAAATAATTTCAATGATGTATCTTGGTCATTTTATAAAAAAAATTAATAAATATAAACTAATAAATTGGATAAATATAAATTACAAAACCATGAGTAACAATTAATAGATTAAATAAATATAGATATAAAACCATCTATTATAACCAAACTATAAGCATTAACATTTTTCTCAAAAGCTACTTTAACACAATCACACACAACCACTAAAAATAAATAATTTATTAAGTTAAACTCAAGTGATATTTATATAAAATATTTAATTTAATAAAAATTAAAAATTACAATTTAATAATATTTTTAAAATAAATTACAATTAATAAAAATAACCAATATTAATAAGAATTGTTAAATTTCACCATCAAAATTTAACCTATCAATCATTTTATTATACAAATTATATATATGGTCTATTAAAATAATTAATATAAAATATAACTATATTAATAATTTAATAAATATAAATATCCCTAGATTTACAGATATTTTAACTATCCGCCAAATTTCAAATTCCAGGTGACGTCCAATTCCGTGTGTCTTGGTTTTGATTAAAATAAAATGTCAGCCTGAATGGATCAAAGCTCGGAACTCGGATTCATTCTTTGTTGATGAGGCCTGCAAACGGACTTAACACGGTGGGAGCGGGTGGCTTATGGTGCTGATTTTACAATCCATGGATCATCATAAATAAATTTTAGCCAACCTTTCATTGTTCGACATATTAGGTTACTTTAAAAATTAATACGGTTTAGAAAATTGTATTTTTATGGTAGATTTTTTATATCGTTAAAGATTATTACAATTCCTAGAGAGTTAAGAATATATATTTTCAGAATATATGTTAGTTATTTGAGTTATTCACATCAAATTTATTTTAGAGATTCTTATTGATGATGATGGTTAACGTTTATTGAGACCAAATTTTGGTTTATTGGACCTACAGAAACAAATTATTTAGTTTGATTTAAGATTTTATTCCTATGCTCAAAAAGCTTGGAGAGAAGCTTCCCGGGCTCACTATAATTTTGACATCATAAAAGGCTAGGAAGGTCAGTATTGTGACAAAGATTATGAAACTCAGATTTAATGTGGTTGTACGCGGGGCACTCTAAGAGGAAGTGGTTTTCATCCTCGATGTTCCTATTCTCATAGAGATGGCAGATCCTTTCCATCCATGGTGTTTTAGGAACTGCCCAATGACCTGTTTCACTATGGAGCTCATGAGAGTTTGTTCTAATCTTCGCTATATTAATTTTCTTCTTTGAGCTAGTTAAAACAGAGAGATACTTTTGATCTTCTAGGGTGGGGTTGATGACCTTCTTATAATAACTTAATTTTCTTTTAGCTGCTAAATCTTTCTCACACCACATTTTTCTTTTGAACTTAGAAGTAACAATATTTTTAATGTTATTAATGTTTTGCAATGTATCATTCTCGTTGATCTTCCAATGGTTTAACCAGGCCCTCATGTCTTTATACAACCCCCGCTTGAGCCTTAGGTGGTTTTGGCTGGAATTTAAAGCTAACTTACGAAGTCTATGATCTCCTATGTTATTGAGTTTGTCCCTGTACAACAGAAGCCTAGTCATAGCTAGGCTCTCGATAGGGGAAAGACCTACTTTTATAAGGAGAATAAGATAGGGAGTATTGCTTTTAATTTTCAGGTTATACGTTATAAAACGCTTCTGGATTTGCTCAATCTTTCTCGAGGATTCTCTAGAGATGTTGCAACCCAGACCTCACATCCATATAAGATAACAGGAGTGACTAAAGTTTCAAAGAGGAAATTCTTTTTATCCCACATTACGAGGTTTGTCGTTTTACAATTATTTTCAAGTCCAAAATAAGCTTTCCACCCCCCATTAATCCTTTTCTCAATGCTATAGTTCCAATTGAGCTTGTGATGAATATCAATTCCTAGGTACTTGTAAGAATACACTTCCTCCAAGTTATTATTGTCGTATATAAAATTAGCGTAAGTGTCCTTCTTGGATTTGATAATCATAAATTTTGTTTCATCATTTTTAACAGTGATACCCATGTTAAAGCAGAAATCCTTAAGAATCCTATGTTGCTTGTCAAGATCAGATGGGCACCTTGCGAGAAGAACAATATCGTCAGCATAGAGAAGAAGGATGATGACTATCCCAGCTAAGATCGTGCCAGCACATCCTGCTTCCTCTAAATAACCTTCAAGATTGTCGATGTAAATGCCAAATAGGGTAGGGGAGAGGGGGCAACCTTGTTTAACTCCGATATTACATTTAATATCTTTCGACCACCCCCCATTGCTTTCTAGCTTGGCAATTACATTCTCGTATAACCTTATAGCGACAACTCTCAACTTGAAAGGAACCTTTAGCTCTTCTAATGTATTCCAAAGGTTGTTTCTAGGAACCGTATCAAAAGCCTTTCTAAAGTCCATAAAGAAACAAAAGAGATTGAATTTATCATTACAACATTCCTCCACAATGATCCTAAGTGTAACTAGGTAGTGTATTATTGAGTGATGCCTTCTAAAACCCGCTTGGCCTTTAGCCCGCTTACCTTCACTTTCAAGCCATATGCTCAACTTCTTTTCCAAAATAATACCATATAACTTGGCTAAGAGAAGGCTGATCATAATTGTCCGATATTTAGAGGGGTTGTTTGTATCCCCACTTTTAAAAATAGGGATAATGAGGCTCTCAATCCATAGTTGAGGGAACCCTTGCTTGACTGCTTGATTGAAAAGCTCGTGGATGTGGGGATGAGGACAGGACCTCCAATTTTTAAGATTTCTACCTGGTAACCTTCAATGTCCTTAGCTTTCCCATTTGTTAGGCGTTTAATCCCAAAATCAATGTCTTCTAATGAGAAAAATTCTTTCGTTGTGAGCAGGGTTTCAAAGTTATCCATGACATTTGGAGATTCATAAAGCATTTTAAGATAGGAATTCCAATCATGTAAAGCAATTTGATTATTATCTTTAGTTTTCCTAGTCAGAATCTGCCTCCAAAATTTCTTAGGAGCTACCTTAGAGAGGTGTAAGATATTTTCTTGTCTTTTATGAATGTACTACCTCTTTTTCCTTTTAGTTAGGGCTTTGTATATTTTTATCTTGCCCATTTTAAGAGATTCATCAACAACCTCCTTAATTGCTCTCCTCGCACTTTTACAATCTTTGTCATACCATGGGTTGGTTTTGTTATTTCTTTTATTATTTGAAACTTCAATTGAGAACTTGTTAATAGAATATGAGAGGGTTGTAGTAAAATTATGATAGAGGTCTTCTATGTTGTCTATTCTAGATAAAGGAAGCAAATTGGTTTTTAATTCATTTAGAAAGAGATCGTTTTTATTTCTATCAAATATTAAGTTCTTTTGGCTATAAGGATTATTTTCTATGGGATCTCTATGCATGAAAAAATTGAGAGTTATAAGTAAAGGCCTATGATCAGAGTCAGGCTCGTGGTCATTTAAGATGTCAAAATTTATTATTTTGTTGAATAAAGGGAGATCGGAAATAACATAGTCTACCACGCTGCTACCAAGCCCATGGATGCAGGTCATTTGGCTAGAATTGGGCCACTTCTTTAGACTGTTGCAAATTATGAGATCCTGAGCACTACAGAGCTTGATTAGCTCTGACCCAAACAAATTCTCCCCGAGGTCTTCAGAGCTCCTTTTGTACCTATTAGCTAGAGTAGGGTCTTCTTCTAACCAAAGAGGATTAGGGTTGGAATGATTGCTTAGAATAATAGCTTGGTTGCTTGAAGTTCGAGCATTAAAGTCACCTATTAAAAGGATATTACCTTCATTCCTTAGGCTAGAAATATCATTCTCTAAACCATTGTAAGGACTATTTTTATCTAGATTCTTTTTCTTATAGAAGTTAGAATTGATGGGGGGGAAACAACATATTGCTATGTAGGTCGTTTTATTATTAATGTCAGTGATCTCCATCCAGCTATATTGGTTGTAAGGGTCGTTTTTATAAATCCTAGCATGGGGGCAGATGTTCTTCTTAATGTAACAAGCTATTCCCCCAATGCCTCTACAGGAGGATCGCTCATTCCAAGTAGACCATAGCGTAAAGCCATCTATGTTAGGGACCTTAGATTCTTCGTGCTCCCGAGTTTCAACAAGCAAAACAATATCAAAATCATTTGAGATCAAACTTAGCTTAGGGCCTTTGTTCCATGGAAAGCCCCGACAGTTCCAAGAAAGAATCCGAAATATGTTGAATTGCTATTTATTACTATCTTTTTGGTTTCTATCTCGAATAAAGGCTTTTCTATTTTTTATTATTGCCCATTTTCCTTCCTTCCTAGCTTCTTTTACCTTTTGAACCTCCTTTCTTAATTCTACTTGGTCTTCTGGAATGAGATCTTCATTTATAAATATTCTCGTTCCTTTTAGACTTGAGGTTTTACTAAGTATGTCATATTTATGATCAATAGAGCTCACCTTTATTTGGATCAGTCTTCCTTTATTCTCAGTTAATTTCCCCAACCTTGTTGCTTTTGAGAGACACGTTGTTTCAATTTTTAATCTATTATGTAATTTTATTTGGGCTATGGCTAAAGTATCCTCATTTACCTCCTCTTTTAAACCGAATATTATAAGGTTCAAAGCCCTTTTGTTACGTTCATGGTCTAATTCTATTAATTTTTTCATTTCATCTTTAATTGGTTTGATATCTAATTTATCTACCACATTATTTAGGGTGAGGCGGCTATTAACTTTTTCTTTTAGTTCTTTAATCATGTTCTTCATTTTAAGATTCTCTAAATTATCAGCATTTCCTTGCTAGGATGTTTGGTTAGTATCTTGGTTTTTTTTTCTATAACCTGCAACCTAGTCTCCATTTCCATCATTTTATTCTCCAATAGTTCTATTTTATTTTCTATTTGTTTTTGGATCGTGTCTTCAAGAGATGCAAATTTATTTTCCAGCATGGCTTCTAACTCTTTTTGTAGCTTGACTTCTCTTTCTTCTCTATGTTTCTCTAAAGACTCTATATACTCATAAAGGCCTTGTAGAGTAACTGTGCTAGGTCTGCCTTTGGTAATCTTTGGTAGTTGTGGTGAAATATTCATACTTGAAAATATATGAGCAAATATGTATTAGAAAAAGATAAGGAATGTGTGCACCTGATATCAGCAAACTTGACTGCAGATCGCACTTGCCCCAGATTGGATTGACTGCAGATCTAAAGGTAAAAACCCACGAGTACAAATATCTACATGTGATGCAGGAAAGTGTTCCCTCTACGGACAGAGGCAACCCCTCTAGCCCTAAAGTGGGTCTAGTCACAAACAAGGATAGATCAACAATAGCTTTCCTTAAATAGTCATAGTTGGAGGCCTACCTCAGTCGGTGGTTGATGGAGTTCCGTTGCACTGCTCCAGCTTCCGCTTCCTTCTCCTAATGAGTGATCAACCTGAAACAATGCAAAGGAAATACAACAAAGCATGTAACTGGAAAACAATAATGATCTATTTACTCACAAAGTCAAGAAGTCATGAGCTATCAAGTAAATTACATACAAGACATAGGAAAACATCATTGCTTGTATTAATAATTAAATAAGATCAAGCTTACAACCAAAGTCTTGACGTCACAAGCCTTCTCAGAGGGATCCATCCAGCATGTTCCTCAAGCATTCACTCTTTGAAGATGGATCTCCCAACATACAATATCTCTCTCACCCATAAGTTTTACACAAAATTAAGGGCACTTCACAACCTTCCACAAGCTATCAACAATCCCACACTTGTCACACTCACACCAGCTATCTAGCAAACTCACAAACACTAATCAACACTGCTCAACTAGCCAACTATCCAAAACTAGCAATGCATAGCAATGGTGAGAGTTTAAATAGGAGAAGGGGTCTCCATGAAAGGTGGAAGAGTGAGCTTATCCCCAAGGAAGGTAGCACAATTGATGGAACTGCCATGCCAAAGAAAGGAGGGCGATACAAACTATGCCAAAACCTAGGTCTGGAGTCATCCAGAAGGCCGATTGTTGGAACAAATTCACCCAATCTGGATCATCGCGGGGGCATAACTGATATTTAGCACTGACATCACTAGTGAGCAATGTAACCAGTCGAATCATCGCTAAAGATAACAAGTGACCTCGCGCTAGAGCATGAAATCGGACCATCGCGGGAATCAGATGTACTTTCGCGCTGGCAGCGCATCTGGACTGTTCATGAGTACCCTTCAACGCATTTGTTAAGTCCACAGTCGCGATGAGGCAGATAACTTAGGAAAAAAGGGGTCATTTGGCAACATCAAAGAGCATTTGTTCAATATGTGCATGTTTGACTTGGTCACATGACACAGTAGAAAGACTGGAGTGAAGGTAGTGACAAATTATTGTGTAACAGATGCCCCCTAAAGTATGAAGCTCAAGAGAGTGGGAGGGGTGAAATGATTTACGAAATTGACTGAGCTGGAACACCATCTGGAAGAACCTGCACGCAAGTACATGTAGTCTAGGCATGGGCGCAACCATTCAATATACATACAAACTAGGTCTGTGGTATGGACGCAACCATCCAGCTCATAAGACCGTGATAATAAAAAAGGTATGGTCGCATCCATCCATCAATGAGTCATGTAATCACAAACCAATCCATGCAGCCCGAACATGTGCAATCTGAGTTTGGGGTCTTGAACCCAACCAACCGTAGTACAAATTCTAACATGCAAATAGAGGTGCTGAGGACGAGCATGATAGAAAGTCACTTGATTACCGGTCAATGATGAAAACCGTTAACAAGTGCGAGAGAAACCACCAATAATGCCAATGGTTCTCAAGGTACTATCTAGCATAATCGTGTGAAGAAGGAGTTGAAGTCGAACACGTGGAATCACCCAATCGACGACCAATGATCGAAGTCGACCGTTAGGTGTGAAGAACTTACCATTGAGGCATGCAAGCTCTAAGGTACCAAAGGGCATCTCTAGATCAATCTCTTGGATAATGAGCTAATGTCGACAGGAGACGACCCATCATAGGAGGGCCATAATGTTTCCCCCATCAATGACACGAGGTAAGGAACAAGTGGTGGATGGCAAAACAGAGTATCAGAGGAAGAGGTAAGGATGTAAATTGCAGAAGGATTATACTCTTGAACATGTCGACGACACGACTCGAGAGGGTGGCAGCATTCAGGTACCAAGGGATCAGACGATCAATGGAGACAGCGTGAATCGGATGGAATGAGGCTAAATGGCAACCCAAACCCACGGAAGGCCAAATGACGATGTACGGATGTCCCAACCCGACAAGAAGCAAAAGTGTCAATGTTCAAGAGTGACTAGCTGCCAATGATGATTTCCGAATTTTCCCCACCATTGTTGGCGAGTACCCCAATTATTTTTGAAAACAAGCTTGAAGGGGATAGCATATGCTTTTAATATAAGTTCGACCATCAGTCAAATCTAACCTAGTAATGGTTTAACGAGCCCTAGGGAGGAGAAGCTCGAGTCTCGTCATGATGACGAGTCCAATGTCGTCAGTGTTTAACGAGTCCGACATAGGTAAAACTTAGAGTCTTTTTCATGTTTAGAGAGTTTGAAAAAGACACAGAAAAGAAAACTCCAGGGGGGTCCTTTTTCGTAGATTTGTGTCTCTCGAGCCCGAAAAAATATAAAACGATACTCGAAAGAACCACTTGACCATTACAATCAAGGAGTACTTTTTGTGATTAGTGACCTCGACCTGAAAAAGTAGAAAAGTGATCAAAATCACGTCGTTTCGTAACCAATAACGAGCTTGAAACGACAAAGGCTCGGCAATATTTTTGTGTTTACACGATCAGAAAAGAGCTTAAAGGCGACCGCCTCTTATTTCTTTTAACGAGTCAAGAGGAACAACTCGGCTATTTTTTCCTCTTTTAAGTCAGAAAAGAGCGTTAAAGAAGACTTTTACGGATCAAGTGTACATGATGTTGAAAATGCAACAAGATGATGGCGCTTAGTGGAAAGGAGTCGCCTTCACTAAGTGGGCCTGCAGGCTATTTTTGGCGCAAAGTCTATTTTTAGACTATGTCTATTTTTTGACATATGGATCATGGTCTATGAGTTGCAGGATGTTGTTTATGGATGATTGGTCATGTTGGGAAAAATATATGGACTTCTATTTTTGGTTCACAGCGGAGTGATCAGAGTCTATTTTTAGACTACCAGGCTAAAAATAGAAACAGTCAAATATTATTAGCCCTTAGTAATATTTGGACTATAAACATTATCTTATCCTCTTGGAGCACTTCAGTTTGAGCTACGGATGTGGCACATGTAGCTGACAGAAGGAATCACGTGGTTTCTTATGTGTTAGTTGAGCTATTGCATGGAGGACTTCAGTTAGAACTCATGCATGTGAGTTTTGTGGAGTTGGATGTGGAGTTGATGGAGTTGTGTTCAGTTTGACTTAGTTGAACTAGTTGTATTTAGTCTAACTAAAGAATACACTAATGATGAGTTGTGTGAATTGATTGTTAATTAATTCACTAATTATTAACTCATAAAGCAACTAAAGAATACATCAGTTAACTCAGTGCATGGACAGTTCAACAGAGACAGGTGTTAGAGGTAAGTGAAAGGGTGAGTTGTGACTATCAGTTGTGCATGAGATTTGCACATGCATGGATTAAGTTATGCCAATGAGGACTGCACAGCGTGGGCCAATATCAAGGCAATTTTAGCCTGTGCTCACGTGATTTTCACTTGGCATTGTGCAGTGGAGGCAGGCAAAGCAGCGGAGGAGATTTGAACCTGTGACTTGTTCAGATCTGAGCTAGTTTTGTGTGTAACAGGTGGAGATAGTACTGAGTACTTGTGAGGAGTATTGTACTATGTATTGTTACATGTTCTCAATCATTATAATATACAGATAGTGTGGGGTTTTCAGCTGTATGCTTTCCCCAGGTTACATACTGTGTTAATGTGCGCATGTGATTGATGTTTCATTGTTTTTAATGTTGCTAAATTGATGATCAACGTAGAGGAGGTTATGCATTATGCATGTAATTCTGCAATAGTGTATAATCAGGATAATCTCTGTGAATAAGTGTCATATTATTCAAAATTTCTACACACGACGCTGACATAACTCCACTACCTGTAGCTCTGCACAAAACACGTCAAACGTAAACCCATTTGACATAAAATGAACAATATACGTGGAAACATAGTTAACAAGCCAAATTTTAACTAACCATGTGATAGAAGATGAGAAAAAACCCACATTTATAAAATATAATTTTTTAATTTTCAAAAACTACTATAAAAGGGGGGGTAAATCATTCATTTTTACCATTGGCACTATTCATTTCACCTTGGAGTGTTTTGGAGCACCAAAGTTGGCGAGCTGATTTCGGCCCCATTCGTCCACCGTTCATCCTGAAACTTCTTCCAAGTAAATAGACTTCTTCCTGCGCCTCAATTCAGTGTCTTTTTTATGCATTTTGGCATTAGACATGTGAGTTTAGGGTGATTTTTTGAATCGGGCTCCGCCGCTTGGTCATCCGGGTATACCGCTCGGGTCCACAATGACTGAAAGTATTTACACATAATGCTTATCGATCATCGCAAGAAAGTGATGTACTTCCGCGATGACCGCGAGAAAATTTAACTTGTCGCGATGGCGACGCAAAATTATGTTTATGTGCAAATTACGTATTGAAACTTGCCAACGAAGTTCTAATTCATTTTTTCTCATCATGCAGGCCATAATGGCGTTTGTCTGGCAGGAATGAATGCATGATGATAACGATGTGGAAGCTTTTGCTGATGTTGGGTTCCGAAATTCTTTACGTGCATGCAGATTGCTAAAATTCTTCCTTACTCCGCACCTTCGGTCCCAACCTGATTTACTGGAGCTGCTGATCCGTGCCTGGAATCCAACAAATGGGAAATTCACAATCTGAGGCCGAGACATCGAGTTCGATGCCACGGACGTATATTTCCTGACCGGGCTGTCCTGATGTGGTGAGAGGCCCATTCTAGAGGGGCAGCGTCCCGGGGGCGATTCTTTAGAGATGCTAATGGCACAAGTGTGCCCACGGGCACGCAAATCGAGAAGCGGGAAGGTGGCAATCCCGACAGTGGAAGACGTGATTCTTCGTGCAACGCTATTTATGGTGACACGGGCAGCAAGCTCCCAAGCCCAACACGAGGCATCAAAGACCCATCTTTGGTTGGCTCCCGAATGTTTCAATCCAACCATGTTCAACTGGGCAGAAACAGTGACGGCCAATATGAAGAGACAACTTACCAACTGCTGTCGAGGAGAGACAAAGAAGTTTGGGTACAGGTCCATCTTAGTCCCACTCATGCTGGAGTGGGTGCTGGCACTACAATTACAGGACATGGATTCGGATTTTCCCAGACCACGTGAGACCAGGATCACATGGTGGGCACACGTTATCCCACGAGGAGGTGGCGAACGACCAGTGTCGTGGGGGACACTGTTTCAAGAGTGGCTGGAGCGCCAGATGATCTTTGTTGAGGACTGGCCATATGCTGGCATGGCCTTCTGCAGAGATCCTGACATGTAGTTGCCCACTGGTGAGTAGTGGGATGATGGTGGTAAGACACTTGATCCCATTATTTTTGCATTTTTTATGATGTTTTTTAGATTTTTTCATGTATATGTCCTAACGATGAAATCTATGGTATTTGGAGATGTGGGACCAGTGAGACCTGTCAGGCTAGCTCCAGAGGCACGGAGGGATGCACAGGGCATCGCAAAGCTGGCCTTGGCTCCCCCAGCTGATGATCCGATGGAGACAGTGGCCTGAAAGCTTGAGGGCCTGACGGCGGGGATCCCTGATTACATGGGGGTCGAGGAGGTCCCCATAGCTTTCCAAATTCACATAGTAGGAGTGTTACCCAGGGTGCACCGCCTGTTGAGGCGGGTGGCATGAGCGGTAGTGTGCTATAGGGAGCATATCCCACCATAGTAGATGCCTAGGTTTTATTTCCTGTTGATTTTTTGAGAGACATGTGTCTCGGATGTATGGAGAACACAGACTCTATTTGGACATATACACTTATTTTTTGAGCGCCTCGGTGCGCCACACGAGATATCTATATATCTATCTATCAATCTATCTATCTATATATATATATATATATATATATATATATATATATATATTCCTATAGTTTATTGTTGTGTTTTGCATGCTTCTTATATGCTATTTTCATTACATGTTACGCAAATGCCTGTCTAATACATGGTTAGCTAATGCATCAGTTAACGTGTTTAATCTTCGTGGAATGTGCTGATATGTGATAAAATCAAAATTCCTTTCTAATAATTTAACACGTAAATACAACCTTAGAATCCGATGGTCTCTGACGGAATATCGCCCATTGAGCTGGTGGACGACAAGCTGAGAATCCAGATTCACAACCAATGTATGAATACCAAGATTGATAGCCTCGGTCAGTAACTCAATAGCAGCACTATATTCAGCGACATTGTTTGTGGTACAACCTAGACAAACACCTTGAAGGTCTACTAACTCACCATGAGGATTGTAGATCACCCATGCCGCAGAAGAAATATTGCAGGTACTGCGGCAGACACCATCAGCGAAACCAACGTAAGGTGCACCAGACATCTGCACAAGAAGAAAAAGACACAATAAGCGGCAATTATGCCTACACACCAAGCCAAAACATGAAAAAACACACACAACACACCTACTAAAAACACATGTATGTACAAATCAAAGTGCATGAAGTTCACGCATAATATTTTTTCAAGTAAAGCCCATTTCGGGGCTTATCTAGAGGGTTCCCTTCATAATCAATCAGCTCATAGGCCCCTTTTTGCAAAACTCGCTTTACAATATAAGGCCCATGCCACATGGGCTCGAATTTGCCTGCCCCCAACTTATCATTTTCTTGATTGTAGAGCAGGACTAAATCTCCCTCAACAAAAGAACAAGGATGGACAGTATGATCGAAGTGAGTTTTCACTCTCTTCTTCTGTGCTTCAATAGCTAGAGAGGCTAGTCGACGAGTCTCGTCCAGCCGCTCTAGGTAGAGAAGCCGTTCTTCTACTGGAGTAGTGTTCGGGAGTAATTCGACGGCTAATTTCAAAGAAGGGATCTCACACTCGATGGGAAGGCTAGCCTCCAGTCCGTAAACCAATTGGAACGGGGTGAAACCGCTGGCATCCTTCATAGAAGTTTGGTAGGCCCATAAGTCAGAGAAAAACATCAAGTGCCAGTTGGACTTGTGCATGCCAATGGTGCGTTGAAGCATTGTAACTAGAACCTTGTTGACAGCTTTTACTTGACCATTGGCCTGAGGATAGTATGGTGTCGAGATATCGTGCCGTAAGCCTAGCTGGGTTGTTAACTCAGTCATCATATGATTACGGAAATTCTTACCGTGATCAGTGACGATAGCCTGAGGGACTCTGAACTGTGAGATAACATGATTAAACAAAATTGCGTTGCTGTGTGACCATCTTCAGATAGTGTAGGCATCGCCTTGGCCCATTTTGTGAAGTAATCAACGGCAACAATGATATACCCATGCCCCCTAGCCGAGCAAGGTTACAGGTCATATAATCAAAGTCCCATTTGGCAAAAGGACCGTTAGCAACAACAGGGTGCAATGGAGCGGGAGGCGTGTGCATCTTCCACTGGTAGATCTGGCACTCATGGCAAGAGCGGACGACAAGAATGCAATCCTTGAAGATGGAGGGCCAAAAGTAACCAGCACGGAGTAGCATATCCGGACATGTGACCACCACAGGCGCCAGAATGGCATTCATTTAGAACTTCCTCAGCTTCCTCGAATGTTAAGCATCGGCGAAGAACAGAGTTGGCACCGAGATGGTACAGGGTGTCCCCAATAATACGGTAGGGCTGAGATTGATGCCAAATCCATCGTCGATCATCCTTAGACACATCGGGACGAAAAGGGGACGTCTATAGATAGAAAATGATATCCCCATACTAGGGATCGAGGGTGCTAATTAAGAACATAGTTTCGTCCGGAATATGGTCCTCTAACCGAGAGGGCGCAGTAAGAGATGGCAGAGAGCAAAGCAACTCAGCAAAGCGAGGGATTCTTAGACTTGGCAGTGGTGAATTCCAAGTCGAACTCTTGGAGGATAACAATCCACTTCGAGTACTTGCCCCCAGCAACTGACGCGACAGGATGTACGTCATCGGGTTGCAATCAGAAACCACTGTCGTAGTATGCAATAAGATATAATGGCAGAAACGTTGGACGGCACAAACGACGACCAATGCTAACTTCTCGACATAGGTTTATCGAGTTTCTGTGTCTAGTAGATTGCAACTGAGATAATAAATGACATGTTCAGTGTCATCGTCATCATCTTGAACTAGAACCATGCCAATAGTGGTATTGGCAGCGGCTAAATACAGAGTGTAGTCACAATGATAATTAGGAGGACACAACAATGGAGTAGAAACAAGGAGAACCTTGAGGCGCTCAAAGGACTCTTGAGCAACGACATCCCAAAGAAAAGGGGTATCCCGCTTCAATAACCGCATATAGCCTTTGGCCACTTCGGCATAGTTCAGAATGAATCATCGTAAAAAATTTGCTTTGCCCTGCAAACTCTACAATTGCTACAAAGAAGCAGAGGGAGGGAGATTCAGAATGGCCTTGAATTTAATGGGATCCAAACGGATACCCTCTCGGGAGACGATGAACCCAAGAAGTATGCCTGAATCAATGCAGAAGACACACTTATGTGGATTAAGCCGGAAGCGGTAGTGTCGACAGCGGAGAAAGATTTCGCGAAGGTGCGCTGGATGGTCCTGGCGTTTTTCTGAATGAGCTGGCAGGTCATCTAGGTAAGGTTGCACAATGTGTCAAATATCATGGAATGCATAAGACGTTGCGTGTTGGAAGGTGGCACCAACGTTTTTCAAACCGAAAGGGAGATTTTTGTAGGCGAAAGTGCCCCACGGACAGATAAAGGCAGTCTTGTGTTGATCTGCAGGCGCAATATCAATCTGTTCATAACCAAAAAAACCGTCCATGAATGAGTACATTTCAGTCTCAGCACACTCATCAATGAGCTGGTCAATGAAGGGTGTGGGATAGTTATCATTGGGACAAGCCTGATTAATATCACGGTAGTCAACACAGACCCTGATAGTGCCCTGTTTTTTAGTCACAGGGACAATATTGGAGACCCAATCTGTGAGTGGGATGGGGTAAATAAAACCAGCCTTGAGAATCTTTTCAACTTCAGCTTTAATAGCTGCAGCCTTTCGGGGGTGCACGGGGCGTAAACGTTGCCGAACAGGATTAGCACCCGGATATGTAGGTATCTCATGCACCATGATGCTAGGATCGATGCCGGGAATTTCTTCGTAAGACCAAGCAAACACATTACAGAATTCACGAAAAAGATCAATATAGAGCTGAAACTCCTCCGGAGTACAAGTTACTCCAACATGGATGTGCTCGAAAATCCCTGGTTTAACAAAGATGTCGATTGGCTAAGTTTACGTGATGTTTCCCATGTTCTCTTCAGAAGACACTTGATAAACTTGAATGGGTGTCTGAAGGGGTTGGGATGGGAGACAAGGAGCAAACCACTCGAGACAGGTAAGCATTTCCCGGTGGGCAGGGAGAAACAGGGAACGGTGGTGATGATCAGACCAAGGGGGTTCCTTGAGAGACATGGTCTCGATAATGGCTTCATCAAAAGGAAAAATTTCCTTTAAAGGGTCTGAAGAAGTGTTGTCTCCAAGCCAAGGGGAATGAGTGTATGAGTCAAAAGCTCTACTCGAAGGAGCAGATTCAGAGGGTGAAGCCAATGCGAAACAATTTCAACATAGTTGAGCTCGGCAGGACTCAATGGCATCTCATCACCCCAGGATTTTATCTGATCAGTGGGGGGAAGAACCCAAGGATCAGAGCAAACAGAAATCATATTAATAGGAGCGACGTTGGGAGGTGGGAGTGAGAAAACACCCATAAGGGCAAGATCTTTAAAGAGTCTAGCTCCCACACTCTCACATGGAATGGAGGTATGCTCCACAAAAGGCACATTGCCATCGGAAGAGGAGGAGGCGAAGAAAGACAGTTGGTCTACTGTGATGATCTTCCACTGATGAGGGAAATGAATGACACGAAATAGAGATGAAGCCATGGCTCGCATGGCATATGTCCAACTTCGTCCCAAAAGGAGGTTGTAAATTAGATTGGCATCAACAACTTCAACTTCCACTTTGACGGTCTTCCCTTCCAAAGTAATAGGCAAGTGTTGGAGTATACCATAAGGGTGAGACTCTCTCCCATCAAAGGCTTCCAAGGTCGTAGGAGACTGGCTCAGAGTTGGAGAACCAATAGCCTTCCACCAAGCAACAAACATTATGCAAGTCGAAGCGCCTTCGTTAATGATGGTACGATGGATCGTTTTAGAATTGATGATGACCTAGATAAGGAAGGCAATTTGGTGAGTCTCGGTATATGACTGTTGAGGTCAAAAGTGATCAAATCCGAGTCGGCCGGGTCAATGCCACCGATGGCCGATAACAAGGACTTCCTCTGAGAGGGGTAGCTCTGGATAACTTCTAAAGCGGACATAGCTGATGGAGCCTGGGCTAAGTCCTCAATGATGCTATAGTGCTAAGAAGCACGAGCATTAGGGTTGTAAGAAGATTTCCGAAGTACACCTTTAGGAGGGGGTCGGATGGGTGTCTCAGCGCTAGGTCTCTCAATATGGAGGGGACCAGAACTGGACAAAGGAGCGCTAGATGGGACCTCAGGCTCTTTCCTGGCAGGTGACGGATACTCTTTTGCCTGAGTACTAATGTGGACGGGAATCGTCCCAGCCATAAATACTTGAGAACCAAAGGGAGAAGAGGATTGGGATGGATCAGCCACCATTTGCATTTATTATGAGGGAAAAGGCTCTTTGAGCACAGCAGGAGGGAGCACCTTTCAGCAAACGACTAACTTCAGACTGCCTCAGGCAGTCTTTGGTATAGTGATCCTAATCACAGATAAGGCAAAGATACTTAGGCTTGCGTTTGGTACCTTCCTCGGGTGGAGGTTTAGGGGAATCCTGCTTTGGTTGATCAGCTTTATTCTTTCCTTTCAAGGCTTTGTCCACCATGGTGGACTGGACAACGTTAACCTCAGAAGTATTACCAGAATTGGATACAGCCTAGGAAGTATTTTCATTCGGAGCATTCGACTTTTGCTTCCCAGGGTTCGCGGAAGATTTCTTAGAGGGTAGATTAACAGAACCAATGACGTCGTCAACAGATGATGTTAGCGGGGCTTTGGAAGTTCCGGGCCTCGGGGCATCAGGCAAATAATCATATAGTGTACCGGACTGGGAGTAAACCAAGTCAAGGTACTGAGCATGCGCAATAGCCTACTCTTTAGTTACACATGCCCCCATAGCAATGTCCTGTGCTATCGGACTGACAAATGAGGTCGTGAACCAATCGGTCAGAAGCTAATCGGGAATCCAAAACTTAATCAAACGGCGACACCGTCTCCATTCATGGATATGATCAGAGATGTGTGTAGCTGTTGTTTGTTTCAAGGATTTCAGTAGGTGTGTTCCCATTTCATATCGAATCAGCAACTGAAAATGAGTTAAAAATTCCATAGCCAACGAGTTAAAGTCCTGAAAAGATCCGCGAGCTAACTTAATATACCGTTTAGCAGCAGAGCTGGTGAGGGTTGATTGAAAAAGGAGGAGCCGGATTGAATCATCAAGCCACGAATTCGATGATCATCATAGATGATAAGTCATGACGTGGGCTTGGGGATCTTCTCCAGCTTTACCATAAAACTTGGGACAATCACCGGGTATCTTAGTTGGAACCGGTGGCCAATACGGATTATGAAGGATGGGATCATTTGTCAGTTTTGACACATCCGTAATTCCAACATTGCTAAAAAGGGTAATTGAGGGTTAAAGGACATCTGGGGCCATGGATAGGAGGTAGCACCAGAGTTCCAGCTAGCTGCTTGTTGCCCCCATTGGTTTTGTCCAGACGGATTTGACCCAGGAGGGTTTTGTTCGTAGGGATTTTGTCCATAGGGGTTATAGCTATAACTGGATGGCTGACCCTGGATTTTCCCCCCAGCATTCCATTGATTACCAACTTGGCCTGCAGGAGCAACATACGGTTGCTAGTAATTCTGATAAGGACTCACCTACAGTTGTTGATAATTTTGGTACGGGGAAAATTGGGTTTTCCCTTGGGATTGCTGGAAACCATAAGGCGGTTGGGCTCCAAACTAAGCCTGGGAGCCAGGCTACATTTGATAAGCAAGTTGAGATTGAGATCCAACTTGAATTTGAGGACCGGATTGGGTCTGGAGCCCAGATTGGGGCTGAAAACCGGGTGGAGCTTGAGAAGAAACAATCATTTGAGTGCCCGATTGAGCAGGCCCAAATGGATTTCCTTGAGAGAACTGAGGCTGAGCCACCTGGCCAGAAGGTTGACCTAGTTGAGATTGAGATTCACCCATTTGCCCAGAAGGTTGAGCTTGCTGGGTATTAGGTTGTCCTTGCACAACTGAGGGTTGTCCTGATTGACCGGATGGCTGAGCAGACTGGACGGTCGGTCGGCCTGATTGGATTTGAGGCTGACCAACTTGTCCAGATGGTTGAACAGACTGGACGGTGGGTTGGCCTTGCTAAACGTAAGGTTGTCCCGAATTACCAGAAGGTTGCCCGAAATAAGTAAAAGATGAACCACCAGAGGCTGAAGGTTGTCCCTGAAAGGGTTGTCCTTGTGGGCCTCCAGGTTGTCTTGGATAAGGTTGTTCATAATATTGTTGCCCATAGGAGGGCTGCGTGTAAGACGAATGACCTTGATAGGGTGGTCCCTGAAAATTGGCAGGGTGTACTTGGCCACCATGATAACTGGTGGTACCCCAAGCAACGGATAACGGGACCGTGACCTCAACCGCAGGTTGAGATGGCAAGGTTCGGGGTAATAAATATGAGCTCCTCGAGAATTGTAATAATGAAACAGATCTTGGGGCTCTGGATTCTGAAGAGCTTGTAAATATTGATCCTATGCTCCCCCTGCTGGAATGGAACCAAAAGAAGGTGGGGCATTAAGTGTAGGATCAACAACTCTAGGTGTAGATGCCGATGGGCCACTATTTGCAGATTCGGACAAAGGTCCAGCAACATTAGTGACAACTGAGGATGCAGTGACAACACCAACAACAGGGGTTGAAGAAGCCACACAGACAGTTGGAATAGTCGGGACTGAGGTGACAGACACATTGTGAATTTGAGGAATAAAAGACTCCGAAGTCGGAGTGACGGTATGAGACCACATGGAACTCGTAAGGGAGGTCCTAGAACCCATAACATCCCTCAAAGCCTTATAGCGTAAAGGTAGTGTGACACCGAGAGGGGTGACACGGAAGGGTGTAGTTTCCGTTGGGATAGGAATTTCACCACTCGTCACAACGGATTCTTCACTCGTGATGGGGGATGTGTCATCCATGTCAGAAGAAGACATTGGGACCGAAACACTAGGAGGAGTACCGGGAATATCTTCTTCGGAAGGCTCCCAAATGGGGTTCCAATGAATATCGTAAGACTCGTCTTCTGGAGCGCGAGAGTTAATCGGTTGGATACTTGGAATAACAGGGAGAGTTTCACTAAGAACCGATATCTCAGGAGCAATAGAAGAGGGAGACCCTTGGTCACTTGGAATGAGAGACGAGATCGGTGATTCTGCCAGGATGATTTGATTCAAAAACCCTAGGAAAACTAACGAGAAAGAACCCTAATCAAGCTAATGCAAACAAGATCTAACAGGGTAAATGTGGATGTGGCCGTATAAATTTTAAGACATAGGAACAAAACTTGACCTTTTCATCTTTAAAGAGTCGAGAAAAGGACAAAAAGATGACTCTAGTCGCCTTCGAATATTTAATGAGCCTGAAGTGACAAGTGCTCAGATGGACCTTTTCTTTTAGGGAGTTCGAAAAGGAACGAAAGTGACTACTTTGGAGAACTAGGCAAAAGGTTTACCCAACAACCCGTAAAACTGCATAAACACCTTGGCAGTCATATGAAAACCAAGGACTTTTCGTACGACAGTCAATCTTCCCGAACACTCTGTTTGCTGCGTTACGGTTTGCAAGGCGGCAGACACGACTTCCTAAGGATAAAGGATGATAACCTAGTGGGGTCTCCCAACATATACTCGATGGTACATGGGAGCACAATTCTGTACTAGACCACTATTGAGTCACAGAAGGAGGAATCACCCAACCTTGAGTGAAAACAAAAGTGACTAGGTTTAACGACGTCGGAGCACGTCTCTAGCCTAGACCTCTAAATAGTGTGTGTTATGTTCCAATGTGTTGTTAGGTTTATTTAGTTCATTTTAGAGTTGATCTTGAATTATGTTTCAGTTTTCAGGCCTTACCGTATGTATACAACAAATCCTAGGATGCATCTAGAATGAGCAAAAATATCCTTTTTCTTCAATGAACACCTACCTATGTGAGGGTAGAGAGATCATTCCCAAACCAAGAAAACCAAGACAACAAAGGTAGTCACTCAATGCATATAGACATCGATTCCTAAAGTGCACGGATACTACTAATGAGAGATCTAATCATTCGCTTTCCAATATGCAAACTTAAAATGCAAATTCACTTTCACTTTCGTACACTAAATGAATGCAATCCTTTTGATTTTGATGTCTTTAAAGCTAGAAGAAACGAATAAGCAACAAGCAAGTGCGGAAAAAATCCGTTGATCCAAACAATTGTGATCTATGTTCGATAGTGAAAAGAAATCGAATCAATGCCAAAGATTGGTTCAATAACAGTCACTAAACAATCAACCAAAAACGAGCAATGGGGAAGGCTCAATCAAACTAACAAAAAGCTGCAAACGAACTTTGAACAAACCAACAACCAAGCCAACTGATTTCAAGAAACTTGAAATAATGAAATAGGTCACACAGGCCAAAAAAACAAGATTCATTCAACAAAGCTGAAAAAATAAACAGTGAAAAACAAGCTACTAAGCAAGCGAGAAAAGCAAGGGACCAGCAAGACTGATGGACTTAGGAGGCAGAATTGAGAAAATCAATTCTACAGTAATCAGCACGGGTAATACACAAGCAACTAGCGATGTCAGCGTGAAAGTACACGACTTTTCCGCGATGGTCGGATTTTCAGAACCGTCGCGACTGTGAGGCGTAATTATGTGATGCAAAAGATATTACAAAATGGTGAGCGTGATGACAATGCGACTATTAAATTTAAATCCACGATGATGTTCAAAATAATGATAGACGAACAAAAACTCCCAAATCAAAAACGGTCAATCCTTCAATCAAATAGAGGTACTTCCTAGATCAAGCCAAGAAACTCAAAAGACTGATAACTAATCCCCAAACTTCAAAAGAGACCAAATCAAAAATCAAAACAAGAGTAAACAAGGGAAGAACAAAGGCCAAACTGCCCAGTGGAGTCGCCAATTTGTGATGCAGGAAAGTGTTCCCTTTGCGGACGGAGGCAACCCCTCTAGCCCTAGAGTGGGTCTAGTCACAAACAAGGACAAATCAACAATAGCTTTTTTTAAATAGTCATAGTTGGAGGCCTACCTCAACCGGTGGTCAATGGAGTTCCGTTGCACTGCTCCAGTGTCCACTTCCTTCTCCTAATGAGTGATCAACCTGAAACAATGCAAAGGAAATACAACAAAGCACGTAACCGGAAAACAACAATGATCTATTTACTCACAAAGTCAAGTAGTCATGAGCTATCAAGTAAATTACATACAAGAAATAGGAAAACATCATTGATTGTATTAATAATGAAATAAGAGCAAGCTTACAACCAGTGTCTTGACCTCACAAGCCTTCTCAGAGGGATCCAGCCAGCATGTTCCTCAAGCATTCACTCTTTGAAGATGGATCTCCCAACATACAAGATCTCTCTCACTCATAAGTTTTACACAAAATTAAGGGCACTTCACAACCTTCCACAAGCTATCAACAATCCCACACTTGTCACACTCACACTAGCTATCTAGCAAACTCACAAATACTAAATACTAATCAGCACTGCTTAACTAGCCAACTATCCAAAACTAGCAATGCATAGCAATGGTGAGAGTTTAAATAGGAGAAGGAGTCTCCATGAAAGGTGGAAGAGTGAGCTTATCCCCAAGGAAGGCAGCACAATTGATGGAACTGCCATGCTAGGGAAAGGAGGGCGATACAAACTATGCCAACAACCAGGTCTGGAGTCATCCAGAAGACCGACTATTGGAACAAATTCGCCCAATTTGGATCATCGCGGGGGCATAACTGATATTTAGCACTGACATCGCTAGTGAGCAATGTAGCCAGTTGTATCATCACTAAAGATAACAAGTGACCTCGCGCTGGAGCATGAAATCGGACCATCGCGGGAATCAGATGTACTTCCGCACTGGCAGCACATCTAGATTGTTCATGAGCGCCCTTCAGCGCGTTTATTAAGTCCATAGTCGCGATGAGGTAGATAACTTAGGAAAAAAGGGGTCATTTGGCAACATCAGATAGCATTTGTTCAATATGAGCATGTTTGAATTGGTCACATGATACAGTAGAAGGATTGGAGTGAAGGCAATGACAAATTACTATGTAACACTACAGGTCTGATGCTCCAAGTTTGCCTGAATGTCAACAAGTAGACTGCTCCAACCGATTTGTCAAATAAAACATGAAAATGATTCTCCTTTGCAAGATACTCAGAACTTTAAAGGACCGCAGGTACATGAATATCCACAGAGATATATCTTGTTTAAGAAACCCTCACTTTGTCACTAGATCAGCAATGAGAAGCGAAGTTCAAGGAAGATCAGATCAGCGTTGATCTATGGGATTGCACAAAGGCCACAGAGATTATTGTTCAAATCACAATTATGCTCAGGATCCGCTCCAAAGAGAAGGCTAAATAGCCTTGGATGCCCACCATAGCTTTGTACCAAGCAGCCTGAATGTTTCAATCTCCTTCAAGAATAATCAAGATTACCCTAGCCGCAGAGCTATCTTGCCTTCACTGATCTTATCTGCAGAGCTATCTTGCATTAGATTATCGTTCAAATAAGGTAAATATTAAATATTGCACAAAGGCCACAGAGATTATCATTCGAATCATAATTATGCTCAGGTACACAAAGTGTAGAAATTTTGAATAATTTAACACATATTCAACAGAGATCATCCTGATCATGTACTATTGCGGAATACATACACAATACATAAGATCCTCTATGTTGATCATCAATATAGCAGCATCAATAACAATAAAACATCAAGAGCATTCACACATTAACATAGTATGTAACCCCGGGAAAGCATCTCACTAAAAACCCCAACTATCTGCATATTAATGATTGAGACCATGTAACATTACAAAGTACAATTCTTATCACAAGAAATCCAGTACCAGCTCCACCTGTTACACACAATACAGCTAAGATCTGATCTTCAATTCTATTCCACTGCTTGCCTGCCTCCACTGCCCAATACCTGCTCAAGAATAAATGAGAATGGTTTACCAAACTCGTATTTCACCTCCAAAGAATCACTCACACTGTGTTAGACATGAGCAGAGGCTATAATACTAGGTAAATACATGAGCAAACTCATTGGCATACTCAATCCCTTGATTGTGCAAATCCTCATGCACAACTATAGTCACAACTGATAGCAATCTGATCCTCTAACACCTGTCCTTGTTGAACTGAACATGCACTGACATGAAACTGAGTTAACTGATGTATTCTATAGTTGTATTATGAGTTAATTATTAGTTTAACAACTCATCATTAGTCTATTTGCAGGTAGACTAACTACAACTAGTTTAACCAAGTCAAACTGAACACAACTCCATCAACTCCACAATCAACTCCACCAAACTCAACTGATTGAGTTCTAACTGAAGTCATGCATGCAAAAACTCAATTGACTCATAAGAAAGGCGTACTTCCTTCTGACAGCTGCATGGGCCATATCTGTAGCTCAAACTGAAGTGCTCCAAGAGAATAAGATCAAGTTTATAGTCCAAATATTATTATGAGACAATAATATTTGACTTTTCTATTTTGGACAGCCAGTCTAAAAATAGACTTTGATCACTCCTGCTGTGATCACTCTTGCTGTGGTTACTCCTACTGTGATCACTCCTGCTGTGGTCACTCCTGCTGTGGTCACTCCTGCTGTGATCATACCTGCTGGGATCCAAAAATAGAACTTGCGCCATAATTTTCCTGCGGGCCCACTTAGTGAAGGCGACTCTTTTCACTAAGCTCCATCATCTTGTTGCAATCTCAACACTCCCTCTCGACAAGATATGGATTATCAGCAACCGCTATCCTGCCTCGGTGGTATTCGAATTTGCTCCTGGTGAGAGCCTTCGTCAAAATATCAGCATCTTGATCCTCCATTGGAATATATGAAAGCAACATGATCCTCCGCTGCACACAATCTCTGATATGATGGTACCTGATGTCCTTGCTGCCATACACTTGGCCTCTTGAGCTCCTTGCCCAATCTGCATCCTCATGTCTATACCAAGATCCATATCCCGATGTGCCTCTCAAGTAGCGCAATACATGCTTGCCCACCTTCCAGAAGAGCTTGGTAGGCTTAACCATAGCTTGTGAAAGTTGGTTAACTGCATAGCATATATCAGGTCATGTATTGACCAAATACATCAACGACCCCACCAACTTTCGATAAACAGTGGCATCCACTTCTTCTCCCGAAGTGGCATCCTCCTTCCTCCAACCTCCAGGAAGAGGAGTATCAACAGGCTTGTAGCCATGCATGTTGAACTTCTCCAGTATCTCCCGAGCATACTTTCCTTGAGAAACAAACAGTCCACCACTGCGCTGCCATATTTCCAATCCTAGGAAATAGTGAAGGAGGCCCAAATCCTTCATCTCAAACTCTGTAGCAAGATCCTTCTTGCATGACAGTATCAACAGCTCATCACCCGTTAGAATCAAATCATCAACATACAGTACAATGATAAGCAACTTACCCTCCACCACAATCTGGTATAGGTTAGGATCCGCCTCGCTCTTGGAGAATCCAAGTCCTGTGAAATAGCTGTCTATTCGTGTGTACCAAGCACGTGGTGCTTGCTTCAACCCATACAGCGCTCTCTTGAGCCTGCACACATGCGACTCGCTGCTGAAGACCTCAAAGCCTTCGGGTTGCTCAATGTACACCTCCTCCTCAATGACTCCGTTGAGGAACGCAGTCTTCACATCCATCTGATGAATGTGCCATCCCATCTGCGTTGAGAGAGCAAGAATCATCCGTATGGAAGAATACCTTTCGACAGGTGCAAAGGTCTCCTCATAATCAATCCCCTCTCTCTGTGAAAAGCCTTGGGCAACAAATCTTGCCTTGTACTTCTCTACACTCCCGTCAGCTGCCTGCTTAACTTTGTAGATCCATCTCGAACCCACCACTGATTTCCCTTCCGGTCTAGGAACAATCTCCCATGCATAGAAAATTTTAGGGGCGAATGTTCGCCCTTTGGCGAAATTAAGGGGTTTTAAATTTTTAGTGGGCAAATATTTTGTATCATAGTACATTTTTACAAATCACCTCAAATAACCCACCTTATTTTAAGGGAGAGGGTAAAAAAGGTAAATTTAGCCCTTGAAATTAGGAGTTACAACCTTCCATTCTCCCATTTTCAAGAATAGGTTTTATTTAAGTGAATCCTATGGGCCAAAGGCCCAAATACCATATTTATAAAAGAGGTATGGTAAATTAATAAAAATATAAATAAATGAGAGGCATGGTAAATAAATAAAACATTTTTTATATTTACTCCACAAGTCGCCTTATATACATGCAAGGGTGTAAACAAATAAAAATATAAGTAAAGTGGAGGTATGTTAAATATATAAAATGTCTTTTTATACTTACTCAAAAGGAATGGTAAATAAATAAAAATATAAATAAACTAGACGGATGGTAAATAAATAAAACCTCTTTTTATATTTAGTCCATAACCCTCACTCTATTTATGAAGGCTCAAGAAAGAGGTTTTATTTAAGTGAATCCTATGGGCCAAATACCATATTTGTAAAAGAGGTATGGTAAATTAATAAAAATGAAGGCTCAAGAAAGAGGTTTTATTTAAGTGAATCCTATGGGCCAAATACCATATTTGTAAAAGAGGTATGGTAAATTAATAAAAATATAAATAAACGAGAGGTATGGTAAACAAATAAAACATTTTTTTATATTTACTCCTTAAGTCACATTATATTTAAGAATACTCAAAAAATGTGTTATATTTAGGTGAAACCTATGGGCAAAATACTATGGGACAAATACCATGGACTAGATTGCTATTAATACCATGCAAAAAAACATTATTAACCCTAATATTAGTATTAATAAAAATAAAAATGGCACATGGTATTGATCCATGGTATTCACCAAATTGGCACATGGTATTGATCCATGGTATTCACCTGGAATGTAGCCTATTTAAATGGGGGAATTAAACCATCATAGATCCATCTTTAAACTGGATCTACTAACCCCCGAGAGGTATCAAATATCGTGATATGCAAACTAGCATAGAGTGAAAAAATATTTGATCCGATCAAGAGTAAAAATGGATGTTGTAATTTAAAGTATGTTAAACATTTTAGCTTGGTTAAAATAAAAAATAAAATAAAAATCAACTATTAATTTTATTAATTTTTATAAATTACTAATAGTAATTTTTAAGCTTCAGGTTTATGATAACCCATGGTATTGACCCATGGTAATACCATGGTATTCATGTGAGTATAGACTATTTAAAGGGGAAATTCTATCATCTTAGATCCATCTTAATTCTAGGTCTACCAAGTGCTCAGAGGGATAAATAGATTTCATCCCCCTAAGAGTGGTAGATGTGGAGTTAAGATGGATATAGGTTGGTTTTTATGATAATGAAGATATTAAATAGACTTAGGAAATTATATTGTAAAAAAATCTTAAGGTAAATGGTTAAAGCATAGACATTGGACAAGTATATTTGTATACTTCTGTTTTAAACTGAAACAGATCCAGGGCTAAAAGGAATGGATTGATTGCACTAGTCATCCTTCTATAAATTTTCAACATATGCTGGGGTAAACAGATTGTAATTAGGGTAATTTTTCTAATTTCAAACAGGAACATACTTGTGTATTGGCAAGGTGGTTACGAGGTCCCTAGAAGTGATGAATTTGAATTTTTCTTGGTTTTATATATAGTGTTAGGTTTTTTCTCATGCTTTCTATGAATGGCACAGGTGAATTTTATCCTACACCCACTAGGTTATCGATATTTAATTTCGGTAATTTTGATTTCAAAAGATATTTTAAAGAAATGCAATGATTTCATTTGTGTATTCAATAAACACAAGATTTTATAATTGAGTAAAATATTCGCCATGCTTGGTGAGAGATTTGCCAAAAAATTATATATACATATCATATTGTTGATAAAATCGCCTTCCATTTTTCCTATATACCATGGAGATTCACCCATTTATTATACATGTAAATTTAGGGGGGGTTCTTAAAATTTTCCCTGCTCCCATGCACTGTTTTTGACAAAAGAATCATACTCTTCCACCATGGTGTCTACCCATGCGGGATCCTCCACAGCTTCCTCAAAAGAAGATGGCTCAGTCACAACACACTTGCTCATAAGAGCCATGTATCTAGTGTACCGATCAGGTGACTGTCTCTGCCTGCGTTGGGCTGTAGGTGGTCCTACAACTTTCTCTGCATCTTGGGCTAGTCGCTCAGCTTCTGTCAAGCGCTTTTGCCCTCTGATGGTTGGCGCTGCATGAGTGGTCTCTTCCACTCCATGAACCTCGCCCTGTGGTTGATCCACATCCTAAATCTCATCCTTAGGAACTAATAGCTCCTCATCTGCATGCAAGTGTAGCTCCCTCTCAAGCAAACAATTCATGGCTTTCTCCTCCTGAAATTTTATATCCCGTCACGCGACAGTTTTACCAGTGTCTGGCAAATACACATGATAGTTGTGGAATGTATCAGTGTACCCCACAAATATCCCAACCTCTGTGGTCGACTCCAACTTCTTCCTGGCATCCTTCGTCACATGCATGTAAACGTTAGCACCAAAAATCCTCAAATGAGAAAGATCAGCCTTCTTACCAGAATAAGCCTCCTCGGGTGTACTCATGCCAAGTATCCTATGAGGACAACGGTTCTGCACATAAACTGCTGTATTGCATGCTTCCGCCCACAAGTGAAGGGGTAGGCCCTGATCATGCAACATTGCCCGTGCAGCACCCACAATCGTTCTGTTCTTCCGCTCAGCTACCCCATTCTGCTGTGGGTTATGGGGAGCTATGAGCTCTCTATGAATCCCTTCTGCCTTGCAGAAATCCTTGAACTCGTCCGAGATGTATTCACCACCATTATCGCTCCTAAGAGCCTTCACCTTCTTCCTCGACTCCTTCTCGACCAGTGCTTTGAATTCACAGAACTTTGAATATGTCTCACTCTTCTTCTGCATGAAGAAGATCCAGCACTTACGAGAGAAATCATAAAAAAAATCACGTAATACCTGTGTTTTGCTGTTGAAGCAACTGAGAAAGGTCCACACACATCTGTGTGAATTCTCTCAAGGATCTTCGTGGCGTGACTATCCTTATTGTGAAAGGTGGCTTTCACAAACTTCCCCAAAGTACACCCCTTGCACTGATCTGACTGCGTAAGAGTGCCTTTAGGAAGCCCTGTAGTGATCTGCTGTAGTATCTTCAAGGCTCCATGGTGAAGGTGACCCAATCTCTTGTGCCACAACTCGCCATCATCGCGGGTCACCAATCCTTCTGCCTTGCCTGCCATTGCTGCGCATCCATCTACATGCAACTGATAAAGGTTCCTCACTCGAACCCCTATCTTCCGGGTCTCACCAGTTGTCTTGTTGTGCAGGAAGGCCTTTCCCTCGCTGAAAACAACATCATACCCCTTGTCTTCTAACATCGCCACTGAGATAAGATTCTTCTTCAATCCTGGAACATGCATGACTTCCTTCAATATGAAGGGTTTACCAGACTCCCTCTCAAAGGAAATGGTACCGATACCGGTCGCACTGTATCTACCATCATCGCCCATCTCGATGTGCAATCCAAGATCTTTGTCCTCCAGATCAGAGAACAAATCTCTATCTCCCGTCATGTGAAAAGACGCACCACTGTCCAAGAACCACACCGATCCCGTCGCACTTGAAACCAAGCATGCGATCAATTAAAAATCAAGCTCAAACTGTGTGGCTAGAGCCTCTCCTGCTGAAGATCCAGCAGCCTGCTTGTTCTTCTTCTTCTGCGGACAATTAGTGGCATAGTGCCCGTGCTGGTGACAGTGAAAACACTTCACCTTGGACATATCCTACTTCTTGCCTTTTGCACCAGACTGAGAAGCTTTCTTGCTTTTCCCTTTCTTTGCTTTGGCAGCCAAAGCGCAATTCTCTTCATCAGATACCTTTGATGAAGATCCATTCTCACCTTTATTGTTTCTGAGTTTTTCCTTGAGCGCCAAGTCGCTCTTGCTTTGGAATAACATTTGCAATCCGTTGAAAGACATTTCAACAACACTGCTGCAAATTCGATTTCCACCAGCTCCAAAAACTCAACCACTTCCGATCTAGAATTCATGAGAACAAAGTATTTCTTGTACAGAGATTGACTGTCTGGGCATTCACCGGATATCTCACCTTCCAAAAGAAGGATGAATCCAGAGGCTACCTAGCCCGATTGTAGACTCTGCCTGAAGAAATAAAATGTAAACACTTTCTGAATAATAGATCCGATGATCAATCCTTGCTTGATATCCTGTAAAAATCTCTTCTACAAATCAAGCAACTCAGATACCATGTAGAACTTCTTCTACAAATCAGCTAGCTCTGATACCATGTAGAAATTTTGAATAATTTAACACATATTCAACATAGATTATCTTGATCATGTACTATTGCGGAATGCATACACAATACATAAGATCCTCTACGTTGATCATCAATATAGCAGCATCAATAACAATAAAACATCAAGAGCATTCACACATTAACACAGTATGTAACCCGGGGAAAGCATCTCGCTAAAAACCCCAAATATCTGTATATTAATGATTGAGACCATGTAACATTACAAAGTATAATGCTTATCACAAGCAATCCAGTACCATCTCCACCTGTTACACACAATACAACTAAGACCTGATCTCCAAATCTATTCCACTGCTTTCCTGCCTCCACTTCTCAATACCTGCTCAAGAATAAATGAGAATGGTTTACCAAACTCGTATTTCACCTCCAAAGAATCACTCACACTGTTTTAGACATGAGCAGAGGCTATAATATTGGGCAAATACATGAGCAAACTCATTGGCATACTCAATCCCTTGATTGTGCAAATCCTCATGCACAACTATAGTCACAACTGATAGCAATCTGATCCTCTAACACCTGTCCCTGTTGAACTGAACATGCACTGACATGCAACTGAGTTAACTGATGTATTCTATAGTTGTATTATGAGTTAATAATTAGTTTAACAACTCATTAGTCTATTTGTAGTTAGACTAACTACAACTAGTTTAACCAAGTCAAACTTAACACAACTCCATCAACTCCACAATCAACTCCACCAAACTCAACTGGTTGAGTTCTAACTGAAGTCATGCATGCAACAACTCAACTGAATCATAAGAAAAGCGTACTTCCTTCTGACAGCTGCATGGGCCACATCTGTAGCTCAAACTGAAGTGCTCCAAGAGAATAAGATCAAGTTTATAGTCCAAATATTATTATGAGACAATAATATTTGACTTTTCTATTTTGGACAGCCAGTCTAAAAATAGACTTTGATCACTCCTACTGTGATCACTCCTGCTATGGTCACTCCTACTGTGATCACTCCTGCTATGGTCGCTCCTACTGTGATCATCCCTGCTGTGGTCACTCCTGCTGTGATCATCCCTGCTGGGATCCAAAAATAGAACTTGCGCCATAATTTCCCTGCGGGCCCACTTAGTGAAGGCGACTCTTTTCACTAAGCTCCATCATCTTGTTGCAATCTCAACACAAAGGCCGCAGAGATTATCGTTAAAATTAGAATTTCTACGTGCCCAACAGAGACCCTCGTTTGTTTAATTTCTACGTGCTGTAAAGATTATCGTTCAGATCAAGCAAATATTGCACAAAGGCCGCAGAGATTATCGTTCAAATAAGAGATTATGTAAGTATGTTTTATTACAATTTATCAATATAACATGTGTTAAATTCATAATTTATTTTATGATGTATAAATATAATTTTAATTTTATTTTATAATTGTTTTTAATTAAATATAAAAGAAAAAAAGAAATAATTATCTTAGACATATAGCTTAACTTTATTTGCTACACTATATTCGATCATCCCTGTATCCCTACTATCCACCTATTTATTATTGATAATTAAATTAAATTTTATAAATTCCTTATTTAAAAATAGATATGTCTATATAATTTTGTAATAATAATAATAATAAAAGATAAAACTACTATTTTTTTTTTAATATTCAACAAAAATGTATGATAAGATAATTGTTTTGATGCATATCTACCTTTACTAACCATTTAATTTTTATGATTGCATTGGTTATAACTCAAAAAATATACACAGTAATAAAGTGAATAACTTCACTTAGGAATACTCACCATGTTCATTTAATATTAAAGAAAGTTAAGTATAAGGATTAAATCACTCACAAAGTGGTATATTGTGCACTCGACACAAATTTCAAGAAAGATATTTGACATGGCAAGATGCTTCTTAACTAGAAGAGTGAATGCCTTAACCTTAAAAAAAAAACAATGTGATTTACCACAACATTTAAGCCATTATAGACAACGTTATGGGAGAGATAACCCTATTGTGGGGCTTGGTTGTGTTGAATGTGGCATGATTTTTTCAAGCAGTCAAGTGTAAAGAATGCTAGTTGTACACAATCCAATTTTGGGGTGGCTATAATCGCTTGGTAGATTAATTCATAAGATCTATAACTCAAGTGAATTTGTTAGTTAATGGTAAGAAGGTATCCATCTCTAAGTATTCACTTGATGTAACCATTCATTGTTCTCTTTGTTTGGTTGTTTTATGAGGTGATTAGGAAAAATCATTTATTTATTTATTTTTCTTAAAGAAGAAATGGATCTCTACCACTTCATACTGATTTTAGAGAGGTTGTTGTGTGAATTGTGTCTCTAAGAAAACAAATCATATTTAGTAAAAGGATTTGAGCTCAAACCTATGTAAGGGTTTTTTCTCTCCATTTGTAAAGTGTGACTTGAAAGTGCTCATAACTAGGGCACTCACCCTACTTAATAGTGGAAGAAATAGCAAGCTTAATAAGCAGATATGTTAAGATGTAATTGTTTGACAATGGGTTCAGCGCTCCCTATGTGTTTCGTGACATGGACTAACCGCCTTTCATGGATCTTAACTCTGACAATTGTATTTGAGAATAATGCCTGTAGATTTTAGTATAATGAAAATTGTGATTCCAATAAGGTGGTATTAGATAAATAGGTCTCATGTTCGAAACTCACTCGACTCACGCTAGAGGGAATATTGTTGGATATTTTGTCCAACACTCCTTTGTGTTTCATGACATGGACTAGATGCCTCTCATGGATCATAACTTTGGCGATTGTAGCAGATACTAATGTCGGTAGGTTTTGGTCTAACAACAATCATGATTCCAACAAACCTTATTTTATAAACCCTAATATAAAACTCTATCTATTATAAGCCCTATATATGAAACCCTAATATTATAAACCCTTTATATTAAACAACCAATAATATAAATCCAAATATTATGAACCAAAATATTATAACCTACTATTTTAAATCCAAATGTTACAAACCCTAGCAAAACCACATTGATAGAGGACAACTATGAATGGCTTTCGAATTTTGTTAAATATTGTAAATATAAGGTTGAAAGATTTTGAACATGGTTAACTATTTAAACATGTAACATAAAGGTTAGCTTTGTTTGACTATGTGTGTCTAATGTGGTTGACTATTAATCTTAATCAATAATATTAACAGACAATTATGTTTGATCTAAGTTGAATAATGTTGAGTGTCAAACATAGTCAAACATTTCATACATAGTCAACCACATTAGTAAATGTGGTTAATTAACTTCGTAATGTCACATTATGACATCAAATAAATTGCAATGTAATGTAACATTGCGACTATGTTTGATAAATTTTTGTCACAATGCGACAATATAACATTGCAACAATGTTTGTTACATTGCGACATTTGTCATATGGCTTGGCCAAGTTCACCATGGGTCAACATGGTTTGACTAATTTGACCCAAGTTGACCATACTTTTTCTATGATATATTGTGGTTGTCTATCTTAATCAGGGAAGGCTATGGTTGACCATGTTCTACCATGGTGACCTAGGTTTACCATATTTGACCATATCAACAATTGTTAACCATGTTGAACATGGGTTGACCATGATTTTTAAAGGTTGATTATAGTGACTATCCTTCATCAAATATGATCACAATTGACCATAGTTGACCTAGGTTGTCAATGGTTGAACATGATGGTTTGTGTATATGATTTTATGTAAAGGTTGACTATGGTTAACTATAGTCAATTGCGATTCACTATAGATGAACATTGTTGACAATAAATGTCGATATTTAATATTATAGACTCTAATATTATAAACTATAATATAATTTACCTAAATCAACTGTAGTAAATATTAATCGCAAACCCTAATAGTATTATAAACATAATATACTATAATATAATATTATAAACCCAATATAATATCATATTATATTATTGTAAATTTATTACTAGTTGTGAAAAATTATTAATTAAATCACATACATCTCAATTATATCATAAATGTTTTTTTGGTTGTCCACATTCAAATAAATCCACAACATTCACCTCACCATATATCACACAATAGCTTAACAAACTATCAAATTTAAAATTGCATACTAAGGCAATTAGTATGAGACATTTTTAAATAAAATACATATTTTTATAAATTAAATATACGTTTTTAAAAACACATTACTTTATATTTACATGCATATTACTTAAAATGGCTTATTTATCATTATTTTATTAAAATGATATTTTAACAAGATACTTTCTTCATAATACCATATACAATTATTTTTGTTAATATGAAGACAATAAGTTATATTTCTTTGTAAATAAACAATGTGAAATTATAATATGAAACATTGAAATATTTTTAATTAATGTTGAATTTTATATTTTTTTTGAAAATGCTCTTTACAATATTATGCCCTTTGGTTAAATATATAATTACTAAATATTAGAAGAAATATTTCATATTTTCCTACATATGTTTTTACTTTATGGGATGCCAAACTGTTTATGTATTTCACTTTGGTTAAATATATAATTACTAAATATTAGAAGAAATATTTCATATTTTTCTACCTATCTTTTTGACTTTATGGGATGCCAAACTGTTTATGTATTTCAAACACACTGAAAACTTCATTCTAGTAATATCTAATATTTTTTAAACAAATTTTTGGATCATTATCGTTCATCCAATTTATTTTATCATTTAATTCTTTATATTATTTCAGCATAGCTTTCATCTTTTCTCTTAGGTATGTTGGTAATTAAACATTAATAACAGATTAAGTAGGCAATTTTGGCTGGTTAATATTGCTCTCAACAAGCTACTATAAGGATCACTAAAATTGAACTAAAATTGAGTCTTATGAATTATGGATTATCGTATTAATTTATTTATAGGCAATGTGATAATGTATTAATACAATTATTTATTATTACGTCGTAAAGTGTTCCCCTTTGCAAACAACTCCCCTGTTGCCCTCCTGTCCTCTCTCTGCATTGTTCGATATTTTGTCAGGCAATCAAATTTTGCGCGCCACTTAATTTGAATCACGAATTGTTTTGGCGAGGTGGCAACAAATCCACCCTTCGTTAGTAGGGCATGGATCCAATGGTCCTTATCGATAAAGGTTCGTTATGGGTGTAAGCAACCCTTACTCAACCACACTCACCTGCCCCACTCACATTCAATGCTCATCCAGTCGAGCTCGACTTTAGTGATTCTCTATGATTTTTATGAAGAAACTAGTTTTTTTTATAGTTTAGCAGGCTAATTTATATATGACATTACTGAGGAACCATCGATGAATAGCTGTCACACTAACTCTCACTATTTTTCTTCCACTGTTATGCCCCTCCATCCATTCAAGGTCTAAAACATGGTGTTAATGATTTATCAGTTGTAGAATCTTCCAAAGAATACTTGTTCTGCTATCAATATTCTGCTCCCAAAACTAGAGGTAACTTCCTACTGTTTTTCCATATATGTGTTTTTTTCAACCCTTAGGGTGAAGGTCTTAATTGATTCCCAAAACTCCCCATGAAAACGGTGGTAAATGGTTGTCATTTCACTCCCAATCGTGGAGTTTTCTAAGAATTGGTTTATATAAATCATAATCAATTTATTTCAGGAAATCCTATTTTGAACCCCCTATGTTCTCGATTGATTCCTAGAACTCACGATGAAAACAATGGCAGATGGTTGTCATTTTTCTCCCAGTCATGGAGTTCTCTAAGAATTAGGTTATATAAATCATAATTTATTTATACCAGGGCCCTAAGTTCTTCAGCATGAATTTGTTTGTATTTCACATATTTTAGGTAAACCTTGGTTGGAATCCCTAACTTTTAAACTATAATTTTGGGAAAAAGGAGGTTGAAGTTAAATCAGAATTAAGAAAAAATGACAGATGATATGTCTATGGATGAGAAGGCGTGGAAGGATGTTTTGAGAAGTATGCTTCCCCTTGGAGCCCGAATCCCTAGCGAGGACGAGCTTGATTATTCCTTTGCCATGGAGTATCAAGATATGACCATTTCTTATTAGGTCTCGAAAGTGGATTCGGTGGATGTAAGCCAAATTCCGACTATAGACTTTGCACAATCATTAATTTCTTTACCTTTGTTTCTAGTTATCCAACCGATTTCATCTGCAACCCTTGTGCAATCAATTCCACAACAACTGTCTTTCACCCTGATAGGAGTAATCTCACTATTGGGAAGGGTATTTCTAAAACAAGATTCAAATGAAAGCTTAGTGGTGTAGAAAGTCCTAAAAATGACTCCACCCAAATTGCACGCTTTGTAGTTGTAGTGGACTCTTCAAAGGTTGCGTTCATACAAGAAAAAACACGAAGAGATTATAGACCATGCTCACTTAGAATAAAAAAATGATAACTATGCACAATCATAATATAAACATGTTGGAGAAAGTGAGTCTATATCCATGGAGGAAGTTCGTCTCCCGCTAGAATTTGGGAAGGATGAGGACAATTCAAATTTATTGAATCCATTCTTTCTGGAGATAGAAGAAACATCAAATTTAAGACCATCATAAAGTTCTAAAATTCCAGCGGACTCCACCAAGAAATCTTCATATGAGTACGATGAATCCACTCCTGCTTTAGTCTCGTCCTCATTTCTTTCTTCACCTCATGGGTTGTTCAACTTACATAACAGTGACACAAAACAATTGGCACCTGTAAAAAATCAGAATGTGGAATAGATGGATGATGAGGACATTGATGCTTCACATTTCATTTCTCCAGATCCTTTATTGAGACTTTTTGCATCAAATAGTTTGGTCCCAAGAAAATCATTCTATTTTTCTCTAAGCTAGCAAGTATTCAACACACCAAACCTTATATTGCAGTATCGCACTAGAAATTAAAAACACATATGTGGAATTCAAATGAAACTCTACAAGAATGCATTCATCTGATTATAGAAACAATGTGTGACTAGAGTTATTTGAATTTTCATAAGGATTTCTGGAAATATCAAAATTACATTAAAACTGTGAAATATATCCACTCTGATTCTATTCTATTTGCATATGCTTGTATTTTTTACATGCAATGTTCAATGGTTTTGAGATTTTTTGGGTTGTGCTTGTCATTTGGTTGATTATTAATTTGGATGCTTTATTGCAGAGTTTAGATTTTGGAGAGATGCCCATAGGCGTACAAGACACCGATGAATGCTTCCCCAATACACTAGTCTTGTTGGGTGTGGAGCCTGATTATCTTCTTTATTCAAAGGTTTCATCTAGATGTATACCCAAGGAAGACTATACACCCCTCTACACAGGGGGGTAAATCCCCCCCGGCTAGGGGGTCCGGGGGCCAACGGTCCCCCGGTGGGGGTTCATGGGCAGCGCCCCCCAAGCCAAAAATAGATGTAAAATTGCCTTGTAAAATTCTAGTAATTTCTAGTCAATTTGGGCCGTTCATTAGGCGGATGATCTAACGGTAGAAGTTATGTTTAATTTAGGGTTTTTTGCCCTAGAAGCAACTCCTCACTATATATGAGGGAACTGTATTGTGTCTATGTAGATCTGTATTCTAAGTGAGGAAGAGAGAGGAGATTGAGAGCAAAGAGGGTGTTACAACGGATCTGATGTAGGTTGTATCTCTTCAGTTTGCTGGATAATATAGAAAAAGAAGGACTGGCCGTTTCTCCGTGGACGTAGCCCAAACTGGGTGAACCACGTATATCTGTGTCTCTCTTGTTTTATGCGTTTTCTGTGTTTATATTTTTATAATATTTTATGTGTTCCATTGCTTTGTAATATATAATTTTCTAACAACTGGTATCAGAGCCGAAGGTCTATTTGGCTAATAAACTCGTAGGAGTGAAGGGTTCCTAGTTCGAGTGGGAGCAATGGCGGAAGATGGTAGGTTTAGGGTCGAAAAATTCAATGGCCAAAACTACTAGCTGTGGAAGATGCAGATGGAAGATTATCTGTATCAAAGAGATTTGTACCTACCATTGAGTGGAAAGACAAAGAAGCCGACGAGTATGACAGACACAGAATGGGATATTCTCGACAGAAAGGCACTTGGAACAATAAGGCTGTGCCTAGCGGCATCAGTAGTGTTTAATATTACAAAGGAAATGACAACATAGGGTTTAATGTCGGCATTAGCCAAACTATATGAAAAACCCTCGGTGTCAAATAAGGTATTTCTTATGAAGCGTTTATTTAATATGAAGATGTCAGAAGGTGGATCTATTGCAGATCATTTAAATGATTTTAATACAGTTACAAGTCAGTTAAGTTCTGTAGGGGTAAATTTTGATAAAGTTAGGGCTCTGTTATTTTTGTGCTCATTGCTAGAAAGTTGGAATGGTTTAGTTATGGCCGTTAGTAACTCTATCTCTGGATCTAGTACTTTAAAGTTTGATGATGTTTTTGGTGCAATCCTTAGCGAGGAAATGCGAAGGAAAAGCTCCGGTGAGACATCAGGTAATGCTTTGACTGCAGAGACTAGGGAAAGAAACATGGAAAGAGGAAAGAGCCCAGAATATCGCAGTAAGTCAAGAAAAGGTAGATCCAAGTCCAGATCAGGGATAGTGTGCTAGAAATGCTGGAAGAAAGGACACCTGAAGAAAGACTACAAGTCTCGGAAGGGAAAAGAAGGAGATGCGCAACAAGAAACTAATCATGAAGTGAATGTAACTGGTGATGTGTTACAAGATGCTTTGATTCTTTCATTAGAAAATATTATTGATGCCTAGGTGGTAGATTCAGGGGCCTCATTCCATGCCACACCTGATAAGAAACATTTTCATGATTATGCTCAAGGAGATTTTGGACAAGTTCGATTGGGTGATGATAAACCTTGTAAAATCGTTGGAATGGGTACAGTTTTCATAAAACAGAAAAATGGAAATCAGTGGCTATTGAAGAAGGTAAGGCATGTTCTAGATCTGAAGAAAAATCTGATATCAACAGGGCAGTTGGGAGGTGAAGGTTGCGTAACTACTTTCACAGATAAAACTTGGAAGGCCACTAAAGGATCCCTAGTAATAGCGAAAGGAGAAAAGATTGGTACATTGTATTTATGCAATGGTATTTCTAATTTTGTTAATGCTTTAACCTCTACAGGAGAAGATACAACAATGTGGCATCATAGGCTCAGGCACATGAGTGAGAAGGGGATGCAAATTCTTCACTCAAGAAATTTGTTACCAGGTTTGAAGCATGTTGATTTAAAATTCTGTGAGAATTGTGTTTATGGAAAACATAAGAGAGTCAGATTCCTTAGAGTTGGGAAAGAAAAGAAGAGCGAAAAAATATAGCTTGTGCATACAGATGTATGGGGACCTGCTCAGGTATCATCTCTTGGTGGTTCTCATTATTATGTTACTTTTATTGATGATGCAACCAGAAAAACTTGGATTTATTGTATTCGAAATAAATCTGATGTATTTGATACTTTCAAGAAATGGAAAGCTTTGGTTGAAAATGAGATAGGGAAAAGGTTGAAGTGTCTCAGATCAGATAATGGAGGTGAATATTGCAGTAAAGAGTTTGATAGGTACTGTTCAGAGAATGGAATTCGCAGAGAGAAGACAGTTCCTGGAACACCACAAGAAAATGGTGTGTCAGAAAGGATGAACAAGACAATCATGGAGCGTGCAAGGTGCATGAGTGTTATAGACATTTTTGGGCACTGCAACCCCAAGCATAAAATGTCCATAAATCAAGGGATCCTAAGTCCCCAAAAGTGTTGTTCCAACCCCTAAAGTAACAAGGTCAACTGATTACAGCTTCTCCTAGAAGTTCTCCATGAAAAACCACTCACAACTGGTCAAAACATGATCATTTCACCTACTCCATAGGCAAAGTGTGTTGCATCTCACCTAAGTACACTCAGTGGGTGCATTGCATTTCAAAAAGCCCTTCTACGGGGTGCAATGGGTGAGAAGAGACAAATGGTAGTGTCAATCCGCGAGGTGGAGAAGCATGGAATCTTCCAGAAACTTCTCCTGTGACACTTGCCATTCTGATTTCGACCAAGGATGAGTAAGAGATCATCAATCTCCAAGTGGAGGCAAGAAGTATCAGAGGGAAGACACTAATCAAATCACAAGCTGACTCATCTCCCTTATAGATATCTATATATGGATCCCTCATCCCAGAGATCCAGAGGCTGGAATTTTGCATATTGTAAGGAATTGTTGTTGGTTTCTTGAGGCAACATCATAGTGTTGGGTGATCTAAGCTTTTGTATGAGGTGAAGAAGGGCTTACTTGCTGAGAGGATGATGCTGGGTCAGAACAACTGGTTGTAACTCTCTTGGCTCTTTCTTGATTATCAATAAAGCTATTCAAGTTTTCCTCCATACTCTTGTGTCATTTATGTTTTATGCATTTGTATGGTCAATTTACATCTGATCCTAGATTGTTTATGATAATAGATCCATGTTCTTGTATAGTGTTATGATGCTTTGATTCTACAGGTACTCTGTGAAGCTGGGTATACAAGGAAGCAAGTAGCAAAGTACTATCGGAAGAGAGAGGAATCGAGCAAGGAACCAAGCGCAAGACAGAGGTTGGTCTCCTTTATTCTTCTCTCATCTATCTTTCATAAAGGAAAATAAAAGTAGTTTTACTTTTTTTCTTTCTAAGGTAGCTACCACACCTTAGTGGGATTAGCAATTCTGCATAGACACTTTTCCCTGTAACAAAACGGCGACTCCACTGGGGAGCGACTAGGTTGTTTGTTTATCTACATTTGTTTATTTTATAAACTTACAGATGGAGCCTGAAGTTGAGCCAGGTAGCTTTCGAACTGCATTTTCTATGCAAATGCAAAGTAGATAAATGCTGCTTCAGTCAATCTCCGGGTTTTGTTTATGAATTAAACAACTAATTTACAAACTCTCTAATTGCCCTTGTGGTGGCTCTAGTAACCTCATTAGGTCTACCCCTATTGTTGATTTACCGATTACCACTTGCTCGGCCAAAATCCCTGAACTGAACTGCAAACTATGACCCGGAACCCAAGCAAAGTCTCGTCCCTGGCCCAGCGCACTCTCTGTTCTGTGAATCTGAAATTCAGCGCACTTCCCGAGTGTAGTAGGTGCGCTGCATTTCAAATTCACTGTGTTACAGGTGCGCTGATCAGACTAGGCATTGTTCATGAATGCTGGTTTCTGTTCACTCTTTTCAGATCTATTCAAGAATTTTGCTGCCTGTAGTCAGTACACCTCTGTTTGAAACCCCTTTCCTTGCTGATATTCCGCCTCCATTGTGCAAAGAACTGTAATTTTTTTTGTGTATTTGTTGAGTCATTTTCAGTTCTCCTTTGCAAAAAAGTAACGTAATTGTACTGTCGTTTCTTGATTTGAAAGTGTCGCAAGTGTCATTTTCAGTCATAAAAGAGAGTCTGATTGCTCTTGATAGGCAATTACCTTGTTACTATTGTATTTGATCTGAATTAGTAGTTTTTCTAGTGTCGAAAGCAAGTATTCATTTCCAAATCGCAAAGTGTTGTCATTGTCTTCATTTTAATTTTGAAAAGAAACTTGTTAGTAATTGTTGCTAGAAAAGTAATTCAGATTTGCGCATTAGCTTTCTTTTAATCATTCACATATTAAGAAGGCTGAAAACAAATACATGCATGTGTATTTGCATTTAGACTGTTTGATTGGTTTGATTTAGGACAGTGCATATAGTGTGTGCTATTTGCTCTTTGTTGAAAGAATTCTGTCTTTCTTTCCTTAGTAGCTAGGATTTTCATTGCATAAAGAAGATAAAAGATTGTTTATCATCTTAGATTGCATTTTAGGAATTGCACATCTACATCACGCGGTGAACCTGAAAGGAAAATTTCCTAAGCAAGATCAACTATAAAATAAATTTAATGAATCTAACAACGCTTTGGAACCTAACGCACAACATCTAGAAGTCTAGGCTAGAGACGTATTCTGGTGTCGTAAAGCCTGGTAACTGTTGTTCTCACTGTTGGTTGGGTGATTCCTCCACTTTGAGACGATAAGTGCCAGTATGGATTTGTGCTCCCACGTACCGTCGAGTATATTTTGGGAGACCACAATAGGCTTAATCCTTTATCCATAGGAAGCCGTGTCTACCGCCCTATCGATCGCAATGCACTGAACACAACATTCGGGAATATTGACTACTGTACCGTAAAAAGTATTATGCAGTTTTGCGATTAGTTTGGTAATCCCTCTGCCTAGATTTCCAGAGCAGTCCCTTTCGTTCCTTTTCAGAATCCTTAACGGAAAAGGTCCATCTGAGCACTTGTCACTTTAGGCTCATTAAAAATCGAAGGTGACTAGAGTCATCTTTTGTTTTTTCTCGACTCTTTAAAATTGAAAAAACAAGTTGTGTCAAAAGCGTCTAAAATTCATCTAATTCGGAAACATACTTCCCCTTGATTTTTAGTTGATCAAGTAATCCTCAATCGTGGAAGAAAGTCAATTGAAACCCCGTCGTTCGCGGAGGCTTACGAGTCAACTGTCTTTGTCTCCTGAATTGAAACTATTACGGACAAAGCGAACTCGTTTAACCGGTTCCAAATCTCCTGGTAAAGTTAGAACAAGTGTTCCAACAACATCAGAGACACCGGTTACTCCAAACATTTCTGATATCCCTGCCTTTACAGAAGAAGTTAAACAGCCACCGAAGGATAGTAGTATTGATCCTAGTCTGAGGGTAAACACTTGTGTTACTGAACCAGTTTCATCTACAACCGGTTCAGAGAGTGTTGTTCCCCAAACATCTGTCGCTGCAGATTCCATACCTTCTTCGGCATTAGAAATATTTTACGGACCTGACGGTCTAACTCTTCCACCTGGTTTGATTGCTATAGAAGAGATTGTGGAGGATCCTCCATCTAGTACTCCATTGCAATTTGGAGTCGGGATCAATCTGTATCCTTTTTCATCAGAAATTAGTCTACCACCAGTGGAAGCTCCTGTAGAATCGCTAGGTAATCTTTTGGATAGACTAGAGATGTCTGAACAACCGTCGACATCTAGGACTGTGTCGTCTGACACAGCAACGACAGAACTTCCTGCTATCACTCCAACAATGTTCGTCGGTATACCGTCTGTCCCGACTAGCTCTCAATTGCTAGAAGGAGCCCACTTAGGGGCTATTTTGACAGTATGGTCTATTCCTGCTTGTTCATCCGGAATAGTATCCAAAAACTCTTATGTTGAGTCTCAGCAAATTGATCCTTTGGGATGTCAATTTGGGCAGTCCGGTCCTCAAGGGCAAACCATTCCTTTAAGTACTGGATTACTGCCGTATGGGGGGCAGTATACCCTTTCATTGTCCCCTCCGAGAGGACAGCCATATGGGAGTTCACAACAAAATTCAGGTTATGCTGGAATTACGTCTAGCGGTTGGGTACCGATACTACCTCAACAATCAAGAGTTGTATATTCGATGCAACAATGTTTACCTATGTCAAATATACCAACTACGCCAGCTATTGTGACGGTGTCGCAAGTACAAGTGCTGCCTGTTGTATGCCAACCTCAGGTTTCTTAGGTTGTAATGCAACAGCCTCTTGACCCTGCGACTCAACCACAATTGCTGACTGGTGGAATGACACAGGTCCAAACGGGTACAATTACCCCTCATCTTGGTCGAACAGTTAGTATCAGACAACAACACATGGCTTCACAACCATGGCTAGTGCAATACCAACAACCGCAATTCCAACAAGTATACCAAGGATCTGAGAAACAAATCTTTGCAAATAGTGGGCAGCCGTATATTCAAAACGGTCAAAATCAACCATTCTACAATGGTCACACCCACCAACCTTACCAAAGTTACCAGCATCAAATGCATTATGCTAGTATGCAAAGACCAACTGATCAGGTGATTCCATCTTATCCTGGGTATGCTTCACCTAACCTGAATCAACAGTTACCCTTCGTGGCAACTTTAGAGTTACCTGATTTAAATCGGTTAACAAACGATCCAATCGCTTACACCCCTTGGTGGCCAGTGATTTGGCATAAACTTCCATCAGATATTCCTAAATTTAATGGAAATCCGAGTGAAGATCCGTCAAATCATGTGATGACCTTTCATCTGTGGTGTTCATCAAACACCCTAAACGATGATTAGATTAGACTTCACCTTTTTCAGAGGACGTTAACTGGTCCGGCAGCAAAATGGTATATCGAATTGCCCAGAGCTTCGTTTGACAACTTCAGTACCCTAGCCACAACCTTTTTAACCCATTTTCATTTACCGATAAGGTACGAAACGGGAATGGAACTTCTTACCAATTTCAAACAAACAACGGCCACTCACATATCTGATCATATACATGAGTGGCGACGTCGTCGTAGAATGGTAAAAACATATGTTCCTGATCAGCTTTTAACTGAATGGTTTATTAAGTCATTATTACCTTCCATCACGGAAGATGTGGCAAAAGGGGGAGTCGTCACCGAAGAGCAGGTTATCGCTTGTGCACAATATTTAGACTTGATTTACACTCAGTCTGGCACGATCTACGATAAAATACCTGACGCTCCTAGACTGGAATTCTCGATCCCTCCTCCTCCTAAATCAAACAATGACTCTCATGCCGGCGATGGTGTGATTGGCACGACAGACACGAAATCGACAAAGGCTACATCTAAAAAGGCCTGTAAGATTTCCGGTCAAAATGCAAAAGAGGAACTTCTTGCCTCGGAAGTAAATGCCATCTCGACAGATAAAGGCAAAGAAACCAAGCAACCAGGAGGCAAGAAGAAAAACAAAGGGAAGAAGAAGAAACAGGAGGAATCATCACCTGAAAAATCTTCTACAAACCCTTCTGGAAATAGGAAACCAAATCATCCATGCTTTATATGCGATGAGGATCATTGGACATCAAATTGTCCGTATAAAGCTGAGCTTAAAAAATTCTTCAAGAATACAAAGACCTCAGCAGTATTAACTGATCCGTTTCCAAATCCAGGAACAAATCTGGTTGATAGTGGAAATGCTTCCCTATCTCAAGTGCTGGTGTTGTCGGTTTCCGAACAACAAAATGATGCTTTGATATCGACAAGGAACAAATATTACGGTAATCCACAGTTGTCGAATAACAAGGAAAAAGATCAACCTAGCAGTTCGACAACAACTTCGACAGAAGTTGCGCCACCCATCATTCCTGAGTTGACAATAAAACCGCCAAAGGGAGTAGTACACAAGTCGACATTTAATCCTTGTGCTAGAGCAGCACAACATTATAATATAGTGGAAGATCTGGCCCAATCGCCATCCGCTATGTCGACACTTGAGGTACTGCAAAATTGCCCATCCCAAAAGCAGGATTTATTATCAGCTATCGGTGGGATAGACCCAAAGGATTCCAATCTTGTGTCCTTTAATCATAAAGGATACGATCCTCAGTTACCAGCTCAACTAGATTTCCTCGTTCAAGTGAAAGCCCTCAACAAAACCGTTCACCGAACAATTATTGATGAGGGGGCATCTACATGTATTATGTCGATGAGTTGCTGGAACACTTTAGGATCTCCAACCTTGTCACGATCTTTGACAACATTAAAAGCATTCGACGGAAGAACATATACCCCATATGGTATTCTAAGTAACTTGCAAGTTGAACTAGGAGGCAAACCAGTAGAAATAGATGTTGAAGTAATCGATGGAAACCTCGATTACAACATCCTACTGGGAAGACCATGGATATATGCTATGGCAGCTGTTGTGTCGACCTATTTTAGGAAGATTGCATTCCCCTTTCAAGGAGGTATTACAATCGTCGATCAACAAACTTTCCTCCCCAATGGTTCTCAAGTTACGGGAAGCATTCCAATGATCCATGGAAGCCCCCATTCACTTCAAAATATCAGAGTAGGCCAACTAAAATACCCTATACTAATGGGAACTTTTTCCCTTCCACCTCCAATAAATCTGGCGGAAGTAGCATCGGTAGGAACCTGCAATATGATATCTTCGATTAAAAAGATTTCAAAAAACGATATCAACATGGATCATACACAGGTATTGCCTCCAAGCCCAATGGAAATATTGTAGCAATCAATGTTCCTAGCATGGGAGGCAAACCCAAATCAACGCTCATCAAGCATTTGGATAGATAGGTCTAGGGAATATGGCACCCCTTTAGATCCTTGGTCGCGAGTGCATTACACCGACGAAGGAATTGTTCAATCAATGGTGATTGAAGGGGCACCTTGGGAAAGTTACCACCATCGTTCCCTTCTTCCAGATTGTGAAGAAGATATCCCTGATGACCTTCATCATCCTTCAGTTTTTGATTTCTTATCAAATACTATAAACACGGTGGATTCCGAGCGAAACTTTTCCAACATTGAAGAGACTATCGCCATAAATATCTCGACCAAAACAGATGTTGTAGAGAATATTTATGTTGGCAAATGTTGTTCTCCTTCAGAACTGGAAATATATAACGCTCTTTTTCGCGAATTCAGAGATGTCTTTGCTTGGTCATATAATGAAATGCCAGGCATTGACTCGAGTATCGTTGAACACGAAATCAAGATGTATCCAGATGTCAAACCAGTACGACAACGACTACGGTAGGTGCACCCAAAGAAAGTCGCTGCCATCAAGGCAGAAGTTGAAAAACTTCTCTATGCTAGTTTCATTTACCCGGTTCCTCTAACCGATTGGGTATCGAACATTGTTCCTGTTATGAAAAAACAGGGAACGATTAGAGTGTGCGTCGATTATAGGGATGTAAATCAAGCTTGTCCAAAAGACAACTACCCTACACCCTTCATTGACCAGATAATTGATGAATGCGCCGGATGTGAAATCTTTTCATTTATGGATGGATTCTCCGGGTATAATCAAATAAATATCTGCCCACAGGACCAGTCAAAGACTGCATTTATTTGTCGATGGGGCACATTCGCATATCGAAAATTACCCTTTGGTTTAAAGATCGCAGGGGCAACATTTCAGAGGGCAATGAATTATGCCTTCCATGACATCAAAAACATCATTCAACCATATCTTGATGACCTTCCAGCTCATTCGCGAAAGCGGACTGATCATCCGCAGCATTTAAGAGTGATATTTCTACGTTGCCGACACTACAAAATATGACTCAATCCACACAAATGTGTGTTCTGTGTCAGTTATGGTCATTTACTTGGCTTTGTAGTCTCGAAAGACAGGATTCGTCTCGACTCATGTAAGGTTCAGGCAATCATAAATTTTCCTCCACCTTCGAATTTGCTTCAGATTCAGAAACTCCAAGGGAAAGCAAAATTTCTGAGGAGGTTCATTCCAAATTACACCGAACTTGCTAAAGGTTATACTCGTCTATTGAAAAAGGAAGTACCCTTCGTCTGGGATTAGGTTGCGCAAGCTTCCTTTGATGCTTTAAAAGAATCACTAATGAAAGCATCATTAATGTACGCTCCCGATTATCAAAAAGACTTTAACCTGTATCTGGCTGCAGCGAATACAACCATCGCAATGGTTTTAGTTCAAGAAGACAACGGAATTGAACATCCTATATATTATTTGAGTAAGAACTTAAATGATACAGAAAGCAAATATTCTTATGTTGAAAAGCTAGCGCTCGCAGCTGTTCAAGCGATACAGAGATTTCGACACTATGTCCTCTTTCGAAAAACTACCATTCTGTCATATTGCAACCCCATGACTTATATATTGTCGCGACAGTTGCTAGGGGGAAAATATTCAAAATGGATAGTGATTCTACAAGAGTTTGATCTGGAATTTGTAAAATCCAAGTCAAAGAAAGCCCTGGTTTTTGCAGAATTATTATGCGATCTCCCATCGTCGTCCAACGATGAAACATCCGAAGAAACGATCGTGGATGAAAATTTGTTTCTGATATCTTCAAGCAATCCATGGTATGGGGATATAATCATTTATCTCCAAACCCAAAAGTATAGGCCTAATACCTCCCGTTCCGAACAAAAACGTATTCGATACTAATCAAAAGACTACATGATCGTCGGTGATACACTTCACCGTCGTGGTTTCGATACAGTTCTATGGAGGTGCCTCACCCATGAGGAGGCCGAAAAAGTCCTGAATGATTGCCATTCAGGCGCGTGTGGGGGGCATCAATCCGGTTACGCTACGGCGCAAAATTTTTTAAGAGCAGGGTACTTCTGGCCAACAATGTTCAAAGATTGCATAACTGCAGTCAGAAGTTGCCATGCCTGTCAAGTTTTCGATAGCAAAACCAGAAGACCACCCGCACCTCTACAACCAATAGTTGCGGTTGGGCCATTCGCCAAGTGGGGCATCGATTTTATGACATGTAACCCCACCTCGACCGGGGGGCATGGGTATATCATAGTTGCAGTTGACTATTTTACCAAATGGGTCGAGGCAATGCCTGCATTAGATAACACAGGTGAAACAACTGCCCTTTTCTTTTTCAATCATGTAGTCGCCAGATTTGGCGTCCCACAGGCTATAGTCACAGATCATGGATCGCATTTTCGCAATCACATGATGGTCAAATTAGCTGCCAAATTAGGGTTTTCTCATGATAGCTCTACTCCATATTACCCGCAAGCCAACGGACAAGTTGAAGCAATCAACAAGGTCCTGAAGTGCATGCTGCAAAGGATGATTGGAGTTCACAAAAGGAGTTGGCACTTGATCCTATACTCAGCCTTGTGGGCATACCGAACATCGGTAAGAAATGCAACCGGGTTTACACCTTTCCAACTGGTGTATGGCCTAGAAGAAATTTTACCTGTTCAGTGCGAAATCTCGTCCCTCAAACTCGCAATCGACCTTCTCCCCGAGACTTCAGAAGAGGAGGCTCGTTTCTTGGAACTAATCCAATTGGATGAAACCCGTCGTGATGCCGCTTTGGCTAACAAAGCCCATAAGAAATGAGTCAAGGCGCAATTCGACAAGAATGTCAAACCCCGTGTCTTCTCAGAAGGTGACTTGGTCTTGCTTTATGACCAAGAATCTGATAAATTGGGGGCAGGTAAATTCAAGTCTTTATGGATGGGCCCCTATATTTTTAAGCGAGTGTTAGCAAAAGGAGCCTACGAGTTAATGGATTATGACGAGATTCCACTGGCACAACCTCGTAATGGGTTGTACCTTAAGCGTTACTATGCGTAATTCAGTGTGGTAACCTATATGCTTTTGTTACATTTTTGTTTTCGCTAAAAGTATTTGTTTTGGTCAAGTAAATTCGCTTTTTACATTTGTCGCAGATGTCGAACCTATTGGAATCTTTTGTTGGATATGCCGATGGAGCAAGTCATAGTCCGCGGAACCTATCTTCTGCGGCTTGGGCCATTTTTAACCCAAGCGATGAGTTAGTAAGTTTCAGAGGGGTATGTATTGGTCGATCAACGAATAACATCACTGAATATAGCGTGTTGATAGAACTTCTCTCTGATGCCATCACACATGGCATATGCCGACTGGTCGTCAGGCTAGACTCATAGCTCGTCATACTACAACTCACTGGTATCTAGTCCGTCGGAAATCCAGCTATCTATTGTATGTTCCTACGGGTCAAGATTTTGGAAAGGCAATTTGATTTTATTCAATATCAGCATATTTCCAGAACCTTAAACACATTAACTGACTCATTGACAAATTATGTGTTAGATAGACATTTGCAACATTTATAAAAAGAAGCATCTCATCAATATTTGCATCAGGATCATGTAACTTAACCAAAATAAAACTCCAAAAATCAAAAAATATATAATTGTTTATGGTTTACACATAATGTTCTGTAACCAAGAAAAAATTGGTCGAATGACCCAAAACTCAAAACGCTAGGAGGCACCCTAGTCTAATGATGCTGGTGATAACAAGTCACCGCCTGTGCAATCATGCGTAAAAGCCTAGTCCATCGACTTGGCACGCCAGTAGTATGTCGTTGCAACCTTAAAGGCAGCTCGTCAGTCCTCACATCTGGAATACCGAGAGTGAGGCCCTCGACCTGATCCTGTAATTCTGAAAGAGTCTCGGCCACATCAAGGTCACGAAGGATAGCCCTTCCCACGGCCTCTCCTGCAGGAACGACAGCTGGCACTCTCAGGCGTACTACTGGCCGGACGGGACCGACATCTGCATGAGCACATGAGTTTTGATTAGTCTTGACAGAGTAAAGCACAAGGACATTATAAAAGAAAAATGATAAACAGGAATATGGTCGAAAAATTTACCAATGGCACCCCATTGTTTGCTAGCCTGCAGTACCAAATCTGGGTCACCCCGGAAGTCCATACCAGCATATGGATACTTGGAATAAACCATCTCCTGACGATCGAACCACCCGAAGAAGGTATCAGAAAAGGAAATCTGAGACTGACCAGCATGCCTAGACATATGGTCGACCCATCTCTATATACGTGGTTCAGTCGGTGGAGGTAAACCGAGTGCAATATACTGTGGCTGCATCAGTGGTATATTTTCCAAGGCGAAGGCGGTCAAGGTAGAACCATATCCAAAGTTCTTTAGTCTCCCGCTCTTCACCTTGTTCAACTATTCTTTCATCACAAGGAGTATTGCGTCGCACCAGTTTAACACCTTCGGTTCGAGACATTACAAGGTGTACTGCATATAAGATTGGTTGGCCACATGAAGAGCCGCACCACCAGCCATCCTACCAAAAGTGAACAGAAAATTCCTTAGGGACCTATCAGTGACATCTCGGATGATGATCTTGCCGTCTTTACTTGGCTGAGATCCCTCTCTGCAATACCTGTGAACATAATCTCTCACAGATTCACCTCCTCGGGCCGAACCTGATAAAGAGATGGGGGCACCCCGCCTCGATAAGTCGGTCAAAACAAATATGTCCACTACAGTCAAGGGGATGGATTTGCCCCTAATTTGGAACACCTGGCTGGTAGGATCCCAAGCATCGAGCAAATACTGCAGCAAGTTGATTTGTTGTCTCATGCTAGAAATGCGGAAAAACTTCAACAGGCCACAGTTCCGCAGTGCATTTACTATAATCGGATCATGTAAAGCAAGCATGTCCTCTTCTTCATGCTCACGTTCTCACCATGTAATAGTCATCTTGCTCCAAAAAATCTCTGAAAACAAACAAGAGAAGAGTTAGATCCTGATTTGGTGAGAAACAGACAAAATTTCCATCAAAAAACTGTGCATAAATTTCCTTCCTTGCGCTCATCGCACCTACAGAAGTGTTCTGGGTGCGTTGCATGTCAATTGGCCAGTAGACAGGCTAACATCCAACACACCTTTCGATACAAAAAGGGTGCGATGGAGCCAGGGCGAGTTTTTCAAACCCCAGAAGCTTAGAAAAACCAAAAATCAGGCTCAGAATGCAAAATGAAAAGCATGAAATGAAAGAGCTCAGGTTTAGCTCCTAACTGGTCCAGATGGTGCCGAAAATCGTCTACAGAATCTCTCAAAATCAGCTGATGAAAATCAATGGGGAAAAGCACCTCCAAAGCTCCAACAAGCCAAAGTTCAAATGAAATGGTAAAATGAGAGGTAAAAGCACTTTTAAATTACTTTTACATAATTCGAGTAAAATATTAGTGTCCTGCTCATTTTTTAAACATACATTGTTCATTTCTAACTAGTTTGATGAAGCAATTGAGCATGCAGTACAATCTTTGAAAGAACAAAGCTATTTATGGTAAAGAAATGACCGTTATATCGAGCAATTTTAACGCGGACTTCATGCTCGTTAAAAAATAAACATAAGCAATGAGCAAATGTTTCCCCCAGCGTTTAAGCTCAATAAACAATGAACCAATTCCCGGTAAATAATCATCGTGAATGTAGTACTTCAGCCTTTAAAGCCTTGGTCGTGTTCCCATCATCACCTCCACTCTGTATTGGCCGATCATTCACCTCCATTTGACTGTTTACCCCTTTTGAGGAACAGCTGCGAAGAGTGATCCTATTAGCCATCCTTGTAACACTGCCGTGATTGGAAAATTCCAAACCTTACCTGGAATCAGCTACTACCCAATTTTATCACTCATTTCTCAAAGACGAGTCTCCTTTAATCTCTTTTCAACTGACTCGTAAAATATGAAAAGATTGTCGAGCCATTGGCCTCTCCAGCTCGTTAAAGGGACCGAAAGTGCTATCTCTCCTTTAGATTTTAATCTTTTTGGACCTGAGGGATTATTACACAAAAAGATCGAGCGCTTGTTTTGTTCGGCTCGTTAAAAGTATGGAAAATTCATCCCTTCTGTATTGTTTTACAGTTTTTCGGACTTAAGGGATTAGATGATGAAAAAGGATTTTTGGAGTTTCCTTTACGTCCCTTTTCAGACTCTTTAAAATTGAAAAGGACTGAGTTATCTTTGTCGTTAAACTCGTTAAAACCTAATAGCGACAAACTTGTCCATGGTAGACAAGGACGAGTTTCACTATCGCTAGGCTCGTTAAAACATAGCAATGGGTTTGCCCGAAGGGCAAATTATAGAACAAGCATATGTTATCCTCCTCAAGCTTGAAAAAAATAAAGAGGTATTGGTCAGTAATGACTGGGGAAAAATTGGGAAGAAAACTTGAAGAAACTTTGTTGGTAGCAAGTCGCTCTTGAACATGACACTTTCACTCCGCATCCAAGTCGGGTTGGGTTGTTTCATTCACTGGTCACATCACACCATCCACATTTGGGGTTAATGCTACCAATCCATCATGTCAGTGTCGTCGGTATGTTCAAGAGAAGTCACTCAGAGAATTCACCTGTGTCTCACCCGCTACAATACATTTACGCTCCATTCTTTCATGATCGCCACCCTGAACCTTATATCACCAGACCGTTTTCACCTCCATTAAAATCATTTGCTCCGTTCCGTGTCATTGATGTGGGATTCATTAAGGCCCTCCTATGACGGATCGCTTCTTGTCGACATCAGCACATTATCCAAGAAGTCGATCTAGGAACACCCCTTTCAGTACTTTGAAGCTTGCATGCCTCAATGGCAAGTTTCTCACTTCCAGCGACAGGTTTACATCAATGGCCTTCGACCGAAAGATTTTGCGTGGTGTTCGATGCCAAGTCCTTTATTCACACCACGTGAATTGTACTGCAGTACCTTGAGGGTCATTATCATTATCAGTGATTCCTCTCGCGCCTGTTAACAGCTTACATCATTGGCTGGTAATCAGGCGATGTCTTTCCATGTTTGACTCCAGAACATCTCTCACATGGATCGACTTGTACTTTGAGTGAAGATCGAACGAGATTGAAGACCGCGGATCTAGTTTCATCCATCCGAGCTGCGATATATATATTCAGGAAAATAAAGACATCAAATGTACATCATTGCTGCACAGATAATCATCCAATCAAAGGGATGATGGCTCTATCAGAATCATCAGTCTACACTCAGACGATTGTCTGTCCTATGTACATGAAAATGAATTTATAAAGCTGAGCATGGGAATGCCCGCCTCAGCTAGATCATGAAAATATTATGAAGATAATGTATTGTATTGTATCTTATTACAGGTCTCCTCCCAGCTTGAAAGAACTTCGGATCCTCATGATAAAGCATTTCACCCGACATCAAAAAGATTAACGACCTCATGCTTTAGGGGGCAACTGTTATAGACATTTTTGGGCACTGCAACCCCAAGCATAAAATGTCCATAAATCAAGGGCTCCTAAGTCCCTAAAAGTGTTGTTCCAACCCCTAAAGGAACAAGGTCAACTGATTACAGCTTCTCCCAGAAGTTCTCCATGAAAAACCACTCAGAACTGGTCAAAACAGGATCATTTCACCTGCTCCATAGGCAAAGTGCATTGCATCTCACCTAAGTACACTTAGTGGGTGCGTTGCATTTCAAAAATCCCTTCTATGGGGTGCGATGGGTGAGAAGAGACAAATGGCAGTGTCAATCTGCGAGGTGGAGAAGCATGGAATCTTCCAGAAACTTCTCCTCTGACACTTGCCATTCTGAATTCGACCAAGGATGAGTAAGAGATCATCAATCTCCAAGTGGATGCAAGAACTATCAGAGGGAAGACACTAATCAAATCACAAGCTGACTCATCTCCCTTACAGATATCTATATATGGATCCCTCATCCCAGAGATCCAGAGGCTAGAATTTTGCATCTTGTAAGGAATTGTTGTTGGTTTCTTGAGGCAACATCATAGTGTTGGGTGATCTAAGCTTTTGTATGAGGTGAAGAAGGGCTTACTTGCTGAGAGGATGATGCTGGGTCAGAACAACTGGTTGTAGCTCTCTTGGCTCTTTCTTGATTATCAATAAAGCTATTCAATTTTTCCTCCATACTCTTGTGTCATTTATGTTTTATGCATTTGTATGGTCAATTTACATATGATCCTAGATTGTTTATGATAATAGATCCATGTTCTTGTATAGTGTTATGCTGCTTTGATTCTACAGGTACTCTATGAAGCTGGGTATACAAGGAAGCAAGTAGCAAAGGACTATCAGAAGAGAGAGAAATCGAGCAAGGAACCAAGCGCAAGACAGAGGTTGGTCTCCTTTATTCTTCTCTCATCTATCTTTCATAAAGGAAAACGAAAGTAGTTTTACCTTGTTTGTTTCTAAGGTAGCTACCACACCTTAGTGGGATTAGCAGTTCTACATAGAAAATTTTCCCTGTAACAATGAGATTGCATGCAGGATTGCCTTTACAATTTTGGGAAGATGCTATAGATACTGTTGTTTATCTAATAAATAGAGGGCCTTCAAGTTCCTTGGATGGTGGTATTCCAGAGGAGGCATGGACAAGTAAAAAGGTAAACTACTCATTTTTGAAGACTTTTGGTTATGAAGCCTTTGTCCACATTAACAAAGAAAATAGAACAAAGCTTGAGGCAAAATCAAAGAAATGTACCTTTATTGGATATGGTGTTAATGATTTTGGTTATCGCTTATATGATTATGAAAATCACAAAATCATTAGGAGCAGAGATGTAATATTCAATGAAAAGGTCTTGTATAAGAATCGGTTGCATGAAAAGAAACAGGAAAAAGAAAATAGAGAATACACAGTGCTTGACGATATCACAAGAAAAGTGATGGTGCCTGAAAATCGTAATGATCAATAGCCAGAACAACAACCACAACAGCAACAAGCACTTCAAACACCTGAAAGTGGTGTTAGAAGATCTACTAGGATAAGTAGACCCCTTGAATGATACTCTCCTTCATTATATTATGTATTGTTGGCTGATTCTGGTGAACCAGAATGTTATGAAGAAGCAGTGCAGGTAGAAACCAGGAAGAAGTGGGAGCAAGCCATGAAAGAAGAGATGGACTCCTTAGCACATAACCAGACTTGGGACTTAGTCAGGTTTCCTGTAGGTAAAACAACATTGCAGAATAAATGGGTTTACAGGTTGAAGGAAGAAGATGGAGGAAAATAGAGGTACAAAGCTAGACTTGTGGTGAAGGGGTTTGCACAGAAGAAAGGTATTGACTTTGATGAAATATTTTCTCCTGTTGTTAAAATGACTTCAATCAGAACTATTTTAAGTCTAGTAGCAGCTGAAGATTTGCATCTTGAGCAGTTAGATGTAAAGACAACCTTTCTCCATGGGGATTTGGAGGAAGAGATATATATGTAGCAGCCACATGGATATGAGGTGAAAGGGAAGGAGAAACTAGTGTGTAGGTTGAAGAAGAGCTTGTATGGCTTAAAATAGGCTCCAAGGCAGTGGTATCTAAAATTCGATAGGTTTATGTCTGAACAAGGTTATACTAGATGTCACTCTGATCATTATGTTTATCTCAAAAGGCAAAATGCTAGCAGCTATATTATATTGTTGTTGTATGTAGATGACATGCTTGTTACAGGTTCTAACATGCAGGAGATAAATATGCTCAAAAGGAAATTGGAAAACTCATTTGCAATGAAGGATTTGGGTGTTGCAAAACAAATCCTTGGTATGATAATAACTAGAGACAGGAAGAATCACAAATTAACATTGTCTCAAAGTGAGTACATAGAAAAGGTGTTGAAAAGGTTTAATATGCAGAATGAAAAACCAGTTGATATACCTTTGGCTAGCCATTTCAAATTAAGTAAGGAGGCGTGTCCCAAGACTCAGGAAGAAATGGCTCTTATGTCTAAAGTTCCATATGCATCAGCAGTTGGAAGCTTAATGTATGCAATGGTCTGCACAAGGCCTGATATTGCACATGCAGTGGGAGTTGTAAGCAGGTACATGAACATTCTAGGAAAAGAACATTGGATGGCAATGAAGTGGATTCTCAGGTATTTGAGAGGTACCACAAATCAAGAATTATGCTTTGGTGGTTCAAACATTGCTCTACAGGGATATGTTGATGCATATATGGTAGGTGACAGAGATAACAGGAGGAGCACTACAGGATATGTATTTATTGTAGGTGGAACAACTGTTAGTTGGGTTTCAAAAATCCAAAGTGTTGTTGCACTTTCAACAACAAAAGCAGAGTATGTTGCTGCTACAGAGGCTAGTAAATAAATGATTTGGTTACAAAGGTTTCTTGATGAATTGGGTAAGAAGCAAGAGTTGGGCAGGTTATACAGTGACAGCCAGAGTGCCATACATCTTGCAAAGAACTCTGCATTTCATTCCAAGACTAAGCATATACAGCTCAAGTACCATTTCATATGGTCAGCATTGGAAGATGGACAGTAGAAGCTGGAAAAGATACACATTAGCCAGAATCCTGCAAATATGCTAACAAAAGTTGTAACCAGGGAGAAAATGAGAATATGCTCAGTTTCAATTGGTCTTCAAGTATGATGAAGAAGATGAGAAACAACCAGGTCCAAAGTGGAGTCATTATCTAGCAAATGAAGCAGCGGTGGAGTTGCTATAATCAGTCTCCAAGTGGGAGATTGTTGGGTGTGGAGCCTAATTATCTTCTGTATTCAAAGGTTTCAGTCGGATGTATACCCCAGGAAGACTGTACACTCCTCCACGCGGGGGGGGAAATCCCCCCCGGCTGGGGGGTTCGGGGGCAACACCCCTAAAGCCAAAAATAGATGTAAAATTTCCTTGTAAAAGTCTAGTAATTTCTAGTCAATTTGGGTTGTTCATTAGGCAGATGATCTGATGGTAGAAGTTATGTTTAATTTAGGGTTTTTTCCCTAGAAGGCAACCCCTCACTATATATGAGGGAATTGTATTGTCTAGGTAAATCTGTATTCTGAGTGAGGAAGAGAGAGGAGATTGAGAGCGAAGAGGGTGTTATAGCAGATCTACTGTAGGTTGTATCTCTTCAGTTTGCTGGATAATATAATAAAAGAAGGATTGGCCATTTCTCCATGGACGTAGCCCAAACTGGGTGAACCACATATATCTGTGTCTCTCTTGTTTTATGCATTTTCTGTGTTTATATTTCTGCAATATTTTATGTGTTCCATTGCTCTGTAATACATAATTTTCTAACAACTCTAATACGTGGAAGATATATTGGATAATTATCTAAAACTTGAATGCAAGGTGTGTTAAGAATAGAAAACCCTAGAATCCTTCTATGATTCTTGGTACCGACAAAATTGAAAACAACAAATTTTACTCAGGAAACATGGGAGAAAGTATAGAGTTTCTTGAGAAAGCATTAATATATCTGTGACTAGAATTAAATAGTGTTGAAGAAGGGAATTTTTTTTTTCAGGAAGCTGTCCTTGGACAAAGTTCATCCACAATTGGAATCTGATCATGCTGGAGAAAGTAAGGTTTTTCATGACAAACTACCAGAGAAAGTCTCCTCACAATCAGAATTTGGCAATGCTGGAGAACTTTTAATGTCACTCCAAAAACAATACCTAGAGAGGGATCACTTTCAACTAGAAAATAATCATGTAGGAGAGAGTATGGATCGTGCTCACTTAGAATCAAAAATTGATAATTATGTATAGTTAGAATCTAAAAATGTTAGAGAAATTGAGTTGCTAAGCATGGGCTACTTGTACTATTTGTAATGTTTCTTATAAAATAAGAATCACATTGTTATGATGCCTGGATGGATTGTGGCCATTTTCATGTTTGTTTGGTTGTTACTAAAATGTTTACATGAATATAGATTCTCCAATTCTTAAACTTGTTACACACTGATAGGTATATGTGCTCAATTTCGTCATTTATATTTTTTATTTAGGAAAATGATTACCTCTTATGGGGACTTTTACCGCATTATGCGAAATTTTTTAGAAATGAATGGTTTTATGTAAGCCCAATAGTTACAAGTATACAAGTGAACCTCTGGAAACCCCCCAATGCAATGGTTTTCTAGGAGGATTGGAAATTAAATTGAATTGTTCCAAGTTTGTACAATTGAGGTGTGTTGCTATAAAATGCAGAAAAAATAGTGAATCAATGGGGACATCAGAGAAATACCAATGTTGTAAAACATATTTTGTATTTGAAACATCTCCATAACTTGAAAATATTTGGGTGATCTTTACTCTTCTATGGTTTTGCCCCATCTCACCTTGTCGACTTTGATGTTTGTCATTGTTTTCCATAGTAACATTGTTGCAACATCATTTTTGCATTTACCTTCTTATCTGATCAAGTGATCAATATTTAGCTCAAAAATCAAAGTCCTCATAATCGCTCGAAACTTGAATGACCATGTCCATATTGGTGATACGATCCCAACGCAACTCGTTTCACTCAAAAAGGAGCTCATATGAGAAAGATATCGCATTCTGCCCGCTTTGCCAAACAAAAGAATTTTGCAAAAAAAAGTACAATCACCACATAGTCAGCAGTCCGTACTACTGATGTGGCATGTGACTATGTAGGTCAAAGGTTTGGTCAATGGCCAGTGAGGTCTCACTAAGTGGTGCATGTTGGTTGGTCTACAGTTTGGTGAGTTGGTGTGATTTCATAGGATAGATGAGGACCAATGAGGAGGAGACATGTGGCAAGACCAGAGGCCACCATGTGTCCCTCCCCAATAGACTATCCATCAGCGCACAGTGAAATTCTTTTATGGCAAGTCGGGGGAGTCAAACCCGCGACCTCACCCACACAAGTCTGGAGTCTTACCACTACATCACGCTTTTGGTTCTTACAATATTATGGTCACGATTTGTAATTGTTATGATAACAGTTAGCGTTTGGGGGAGGAGAGGGTCAGCCCCGTCCCATGTGACCACTACCATGAAACCGTTGGCGAGCGCTAAACCATAACTGCGCAATTAAAGAGCTATCTGTGAATTAACCCCTAATTAATCCAAGCTTATCTTTAATTAATGGCGCAGTTAACTTGGCAGTAATTTTGGGGAAGCCAACAAATCTGAAACTACTCCAAATTTGGTGGAGTTAACTAGAGTTTCTCCAGTTTTAGTGGAGATTTCCTAGGAGAAACTGAAAAGGCCATAACTTTTGCAATTTTCGACCAATTTTGGCTCGGGAAAATTCATTCCTAGTTTTTTTTGATGTTTTGAGAACATTGAAGCAAGTTTCAGGAGCATTACAGCATTGTAAACAACATTTTTTTTCCATTTGAAGATAATACAGAGGCCGAAGCCATGGATGATGGACCAAGGAGATGTAGCCTAAGAGGGGTGAATTCCTTTATCAAAACACTGTGTTAAGTGTTCATTTTGATGGTTTGTTGTATAATTGTTTTTTGTTGTTCAACACTTTATTTACATGTTATTTTGCTCATGAATTTGACATAAAACTTGACAAAATTACCTGTTAGATTCACAAAAACCTTAATGGAAACCTATGCACATAAACCAAATGATGATCAATTGTTTTTAATTCTGAAGTTGAAATTAGCACAACAAAACTAACATTCAACAACATATCATTATCATCCTCCTATTTATTACCGTGAGAGATCTGTGAGCTATAGTGATCATTGTACATCCATGATACTTTGATTGTATTTATTTGTAGGATAATGGTGTTAGTTATTGTATCCACTGAGGTTGTGTCCTCATTCATTACTAGGATGTGGTTGTGCTTTAAGAAGGCATGTCTTAAACAAATAAGTTGCCATTGGCCCACACTCTAATTTTCTCCATTTTTTGTCACTGAATAGAGCACCACTTGTTAACAAAAATATTCAAGTACACATCCATACATAAATGATAAAAGGAAAGAAGCATACCAAAACTGACCTAACTTATGAAGCCATAACTGATAGAAAGGAAGAAGCATACCAAAATTGATCTAACTTATGAACCCATAACTGATAAAAGGGAAGAAGCATATAGAAGTTAACCTAATGTATCAATATTCTCTCTACAAGAGCAGAAGGCTTGTCTAATTTTACATTTGTTCAAAGCCTTAAAAAACCAAAAGAGAAGTTGTTGATAGTTCAATTTTCGGTTAGAGTTGAGATAGAAAAACAAATACTTTAATTAACCTATATGACATTAGCTTCATCATATCTTAAAATCAGATTGGATTCCAAATGGAAATGATGAGAATTTAGAACAGGCTAAATTAGTTCTTTGCTCTATGCTCGCCTTTTTTTTATGAATTATATAAAGTGTAGGTCACTTTCCAACTCTTTTTAAGCATATTGTAACTTTAAAGTTAATTTTCATTCCTTTCTATGAAATCTGCAAATGTTATTTAAAACAATGTCATCTAAAAGTAAATAGAGACATCTAGGACTTTTTTTAACCAATAGTATTGTCTATCTTTAGCGGGTTCTAAATACATATGCATAACTTTCTTTCAAGGAATACATAAGATATAAATTTGTTCTTTATTTCCAACAACACTCTGGCCCTTTTTTTCTTGTATAATGTGAATACTTGAATTATAAGAGGATACACATAGAATAGTAGTAGATTTTCATGCAAGTCTCTCACATATTTGTTTTTATTATCAAGACATATTAGTCTAGAAGGATAGATGGGGCCTATCCTAGGCCTGACATTTTATTTCTAAGCCCATCCTTCAGTTTTCAGGACTGTTATACTCTCAAGTAGCTATACATCTAATTTATCCATCAATTACCTGGGAGCTAACCTAACTAGACCTTATGTTTAATCTCATGGTTACTGTAGTTATATGATACATGTATTTAAATATATATGTTTATTCATATATATGTATTCTTTGAAACAATTTCTTTATTTCACTATTAGAACATCATAATTTGAACTGATAGATTAGTAGTCTTAACATTTTTTTTTATAAAACAAAACCCTTACCTATACCTCTTTGTTCCCAAATCTCTATAGTAGAGTTTACTTTCCATCCCTTAGTGATCTCCCGAGCTGAACTTTGCATTAAACATGTTACATATTAGTTTACAAAAAATATCCATACAAACCATAGGGTGGAGTAGACCCTCATTTAGTGGCTCTTGGGATAATGATAATGGTTATCCATTTGCCCAACTCTGTTTCCCTGTTCTTAAACACTCGAAAAGAGTATCGTCTACAGAAAATATGAACAACAACAAGCATGAATGTCATGGTGATGTTATTTTGAGAGGTCATTGTATTATATTGTATTATATTATTGTTGGCTTAAGGGCCTGACCCAGGTTTGGAGTTAATTAGCCAAACAAATCCCTACACTACTGGCCCTTTTGATAACATCCCACGGAGTGCGGACTGAGATCTTACCCGAAGCAGTATGGGGGGATGCTAGAACCAAGTTTTCGCACCCTTGAGATGTCTGAGGGGTCGGTTTAGTCCAACTGTGAATACCTTCGCACAGGTTACTTCATGCACTTCCCTGACCTGCAAGGCCTTCGCGATCTGTTATAATCGCCTTCGCTAATTGTTAGTTAACTTCACGTAAACAGATACTTTATCTTATATTCACTTAATCAACATAACCATATAAGTGCACGCATCATATAAACAGCAAAAATGTAATTTATACCCAATACATTCAATGCAGAAAATAGTAAATAAATACACAGGAATGGTATAAAACTTCTCTTTATTAATGATTCAATCGGTTATAGCCTAAACCTGCCTTGCACACTTAGCTGAAGGGTTCGCGCACTCAGCTGCGGACTACTAGGCATCTGCGCATTCAACTGCAGAGGCTTCTCCTACTCTACCAGAAAGAATCGACTCTACACTTAGATAAGACTCAATTCTTCATCCTTCTCTCTCCATTCATTCCGTCGGTGATTTACAACATAGAGCGTCGCTCTATTTATACAATCCCATGGTCGAGGTACCATGGTAGATCTCTAAAGCCGACATTACATTTACTAAAATGAAGGCAGACAACCCTATGACTCATTTACAAGTTCACACTCTGTGCCCACAAAACAGAGAGTCTTTACATTGGATTTAGTCAAAATCTAAGCTTTAAGCCCCAAAACTTCCATTGGGGGATCCCGCGCCCAACAGGTCCCCAACACAGACATCATGACTTTCCCTCGAGTCAGTCTATCAATGCAGAGATCTTCGCACGAAGACCTCCCAACTACACTTGAACTGCTGTAAGATCGACATCGCACTTAGTAGCTGCATGTTGTACCTCCTGTACACGTTGTTCAGAGACTGCTATATCTGAACTGCTTCCCTGCATCTAGTTATAATCCCGCACCTCCTTTCAGCTGCTTGGAGCGCTAAGACTGCTCTTCAGTCGGCTAGTCAAATAGTCGGGCCACCCATGTATGGCTTCAACCAACTGCCATTCACTTGTCATGGGAAAGACTGAAAGGTTCTCCATTTAACTTTACCAATTGCATTGCACCTTCGTCTATGACCTCCTTAATAACATACGGTCCCAGCCAATGCATTCTGAATTTTCCGGAGAATTTATCAAACTTACTATCATATAGTAACACCAAATCGTTCACCTTGAATGTTCATAACTTAATATGTCGATCGTGCCAGCCCTTTTCGTGCTACTTTTGTACCTGTTGGTGAAAGCCAACTAAAAATCGTTCTTCCTCAAGTTCCTCCAACTGCGTGAGCCTCTCCTCCAGGGCTCCGTGGTCTGTCAAACCTGTGAGCATTGTTATGCACATATTAGGCACGATGTATTCCATTGGCATTATGGCTTCCACTCCATAAACCAGCCAAAAAGGTGTTTGCCCCGTTAGTTTCTTGCATGTCGTCCTATAAGCCCATAATACTGCAAGTACGCACAGGTCCCAATCACTTCGCTGCACATTGCATACTTTGGTTAGTGTAGTCTCCAGTACTTTTTTAAATGCTTCTATTGTCTCGTTAGCTTGTGGGTGATATGGTGTGCTTTTCTGATGATACACCTGAAACTCTTCTATCAACACACTGATCATCTCGTTCAGGAAATGTGTACGGCAGTCGCTCATCAAGATCTTCGGACATCCAAATCGTGTCAATATGTGTTCAAACAGAAACTTCACGGCCATCGTGGCCGTGCAATCTTTTACCAGTTACGCTTCTGCCCAACAAGTCAGGTACTCTTTCGCAGTGATAATATATCTCGCGCCTGTTTTTCCTTGAGGTATGATAGGTCCTACAAAGTTAATCGTTCATTTCTCAAAGGGTTGCAGCGTCATTTGTGGATTAAAGGGCATCTTGTCCCTTCGCAATGCTTTACCTGTTCTTTGACATACATCACAGGCCTTGCAATGTGCTTTTGAATCCTAATGAAGGGTCGACCACCACAACCCTGCGCGAAGAATCTTCTGAACGATCGCTCTCCTTGCACTCTGTTGTTCCAATTTGAGGAACCGTTCGCGCATTTTACCCCCCAACACATGCTTATTGACCGTGTTTCCCAATGCGAAGTTCATGTGCATCCGCACAGGTTGTTTACCATATGCCTGTACCCACCTAGACAGATGCACGCGTAGACCATCTCGTCCATTGTATTTATCCGCTAATCGCACTATAGGTTTCCCAAACCATGAGCGCATCATCCTCCTACATGTGCGCTAGTCTTCAAAGCTTCCTTTGTGCGTACCCCACCACCTCGCAGGTGTAGCGCATAGTACCCAATTCAAGGCCAGGCCTGGAAATTTTTTTATTTTTTTATTTTTTTTTTCTGGAACCTCCCTTTCAAATCTATCCAAGAAGGAATCCACCTCACTTAACTCATCATAAGTAGGCAGATCTCACACTTTTGTTGATAAGCAGCGCAGTGATCTTATCATCATATTGCAATTAAGCATGGTTAACTTATGTAGCCGGTTCTACCATCGCTCTATCTCCTCATCTGAATCTGACGTACAGGAGCTTTCGCGCTCCCATCAGATCCATCCATCCGTGGTAGAATTTATCTAATCTTTCTCTCACGCAGTTATTTTGTAGATGGAGTCCAAATCATCGTCACTTTCATAGTTGTGCATCGGCTCTGTATAGCGCGATCCTTCAGCAGGGTCCAAGGGTATAAATACGCGTAGAGACTTCTTCTCAAAAATCATCTTGCGCTTCTTCAAATTAATCACCTCGTTCATGTCAATGGTCCAATCAATTCCTAGGCCGGGGTAGGGATTGTTGTCATCGATAATCTCTATTACTTCGAAGTCTGCGAATGCGCTCACTCCCTCAATATCCACAGTGATTCCCTGCAACCTTCCCATAGTTATTATCTTCTTTTGGTTTGTCATTCGTAGCTGAATAGGAGACCATTGCAGCGTAGGCCTTCCCATGCGCTCCCATGTCTGCTTTGGCATAACGTTCACATCTAATCCTAAATCCACAATTACTTGGTCCATCTCATATTCTCCAATCTGCGCGGTTAACCTCATTTCTCATCGTCCTCTTCATATGCTTTCCAATATTTTGGACTACATGTGGTTCTCCTGGCGCGGTCCCACCACATCTGTTAATGAGTTCTTGTAGTCCCCTTACAGCCTTACTGTCACACAGTAGCTTCATGCATGTTTCTAGGAACGTCATAAGCATAGATGAGTCCATTTTCAGCTTTGGTCTATCTTTGCTTCCTGAAGTGGGGGCATCAGCGAAGCTCTTCTTAGCTTCCATGAAGATTTCCTTAGTGTGCTCCAAATAAAGCTCTACTTCTTTCGTCGAAGCCTTGCGAACCAAAGTACTATCTTCAGGTTGTTTGCCTTTATCATCTCCCATCACGATTCCACTTCGGAGCACAATGTTCACATTTGGATCTTCCTTGCACGGCTCAGACCTCATCATTTGCAGATCCTGAGTCAGGGGAGGTGGTAGCGCTCCCTTGTCGCGTATCCTAGCTATCAGCATAGGACAATATTCTGTCTCATGATCAAACAAGGTACAATATGACATAATGGACACGTTGGGTTCATACAATCACGTGCATAATGTTTTGGCCCTCCTCAACTGTAGCATATCAGTTATCCGTGACCTCTTCCAGTTCCTCCTCCACCTCGCCCTCATCCGCGCCCCTGAAATCCTGTTCACGCTACTCCTGCATTCAGGTCTAGGGGTTGTGATTCAGCCTGAAATTTGTAGGTGGGAGTTCTATCCATCATTAACTCATAGCTTCTATAAGTGCGCTCATCATGTCCTATTGATCTACAAAAGTTACAAAACAATTGCTGCAAATTTTTTGTGTACTTCTGTAACAAATGGCAGTTTTCCGTAGTAGGTTTCCCTCCTATTTGACAAATCACGCACCACAAAGCAGATTTTGTGCTAGGTCATGCTTGTGCCTCTGGTCTTAACAGCATCAGTCCTCCTCCCGTGAGGTAATTTGCGAACACCAGGCAGTGGTCCTTATCATGACCCTGACCCTTGCATTTTACGCACCACACCTCTTCGCGCACTTCTGGTCAAGCTGTCCTATTTTGTTTCCGACTCTGCATCTCAAGGCATAAATTTTTGAACTGCACATGGATCTGTTGAACTCCCAAGTTAGGATCCTACATTGGGGTCTCATGCAGTCTCATCGTGATCTCCAAGGCTTCTACTTGAGTCGTTAACCTCTGTTGCGATAATGTGTTCCTCACATGCGGCATTAGCGATGCTACAAACCATTCGCGATGCTGTCCATCTGTTAAAGTCATATTAGCTTCGCGAATTGTGCACTTCATCCTCTGATCCAACTCCCAAGGAGTCTCGCCTGGTAGCATTGTGATCTCTTTGAACCCAATGATCGACTGCGCTTCTGACTTTAGCCTGCTAAATTCCTTATTTAGCATAATTTGGATATCCGCGATCCCCACATTCAGATTGTCATTAGAATGCTTAATATACTAGGTTAGCGCGCAGTCCTCCAGGGCACTAACCAGTGCCACTTTCTTTATATTGTCATCTGTAACTCCTGTGCTTCCCATACAGCTCTTATCACAAACCAAAACTGGTCTGGATCCTCATTTCGTACTCCCTTGAACACAACCAACTTTATCGCACTTGCCATATTGACTCGCGGTGGTGGCGGAGGTGGTACGGGTGAAGATGGAGGTGAAGGCGGTGAAGTTGGTGGCAGTGTGGGTGGGATTGGTATGCGTGGAATCCTTTGCCTTATCAAATGGATCGCACATCGTGGAGAGACCTTCGCGAGCTCTTCTTCTTCCCCTCATGGAGGTGAAATCAAAGGGTTATTCTCTGGTCCCTTACTTCCTTCGTTTATGTAGGTTTTTCCACTTCTTGTAGCTCTGAACATCAAGGTAGTTATATAACCCTCTTTTCACACAATAGAATTTTAATCCAAGTATTCAGAGACTTTATGTACTTACCTCGCGGTCCTTTGAGGAAGCGTCGCTCTGCCTCAGTATAGCTTACTGAAGTATCTACCACGAAATCAGTAATGAATCCTCCTATAATGCAATCGAGCTAGTGATCAACATCGCACACGATCTTATCCTTTGATGCTTCCAATCTACACACCAACTCTGGGGTCCACACAATAGGATTGTCGAGTTTCCACCTTCCTTGACTATCTGCTAGGTTCGCGATCCACTCATATAACTCAGTAGGGAAATATGCAAAGAAGATTTCGTGGATCTTTGTGTACAAGTAGTAGTCTAACCACTCTTCTTTTGTCAGTCGCAGATTCTTGTTCTCCTGCACCACGAACTCGTGAATTCTCCTATCCAAACAACCTTCAATTTCCTTCTTAGTTGGATTCCAATGATACGAAATCAGACATCTCTATGCACATTCTGGTCCCTAGAATGTATCACTTTACATACATCTCAAAGAGAGAGGATGAGGAAATTTGAGCTCAAGCAAAGTGAAATTTGAGCTCATTACAGAAACTCTGTTTTTTACTATCAACATCATTGATACATACATCTCAAAGAGAGAGGATGATGAGAAATCATTTGCATCTTGTATGGATGGCCACCATGTTTTTGTCATGCAACTATGAGGTCATATGTGTTCCTATGGTCCCATCTTTGTTCTTATTTCTGAGATTGCCTACACTAAAAGATACGTTTTACAAATGGTAGTATTCTTTTTCTTTTGTTTTTTATCGGCAACTCCGTTCTGCAGCATTTTATATAAATGAATGGTTGTGTGTAGGGAAAATAGTTACAAGTATACAAGTGAGCCTATGGAAACCCCCAATGCAATGGTTTTCTAGGAGGATTGACAATTAAAGTGAATTGTCCAACTTTTTACAATTGAGGTGTGTTTCTATAAAATATAGAAAAAATAGTGAATCAATGAGGACACCAGAGAAATGGAAATGTTGTAAAACATATTTTGTATTTGAAACCTCTCCACAACTTGAAAATATATGGGTGATCTTTACTCTTCTATGATTTGGCCCCTTCTCACCTTGTCGACTTCAATGTCTACCATTGTTTTCTAGAGCAACATTGTTGCAACATCATTATTGCATTTACCTTCTTATCATCCTTAGCCATGCTAAAAACTTGGTATTCTTGAAATTGGTTTATATTGGCACGATGTATAGGTTGAAAAAAAATTTCATCTTCGAGAAAATTACTATCTGTTACTGTGGGAGCTCTGTGAGCTATAGTGATCACTATACATCCATGAAACTCTGATTATATTTATTTGTAGGATAATGGCGTCAATTGTTGTATCTACTAAGGCTGTGGCCTCATCCAATACTAGGATGTGGATATTCTTTTACAAGGCATGTCGTAAACAAATAAGTTAGCATTTTCCCACACTCTAATTCTCTCCATTTTTTGTCACTGAATCGAGCACCACTATTTAATACAGATATTCAAGTACACATCCATACATAAATGATAAAAGGGAAGAAGCATACCAAAACTAATCTAACTTATGAAGCCATAACTGATAAAAGGGAAGAAGCATATAGAAACTAACCTAATGTATCAAGCTTCTCTCTATGAGAGTAGAAGGCTTGTCCAATCTTACATTTGTTCAAAGCCTAAAAAATCCAAAAGAGCAATTGTTGTCAATTCAATTTTCTGTTAGAGTTGAGATAGAAAAACAAATGCTTTGATTAACTTATATGACATTAGCTTCATCATATCTTAAAATTAGATTGGATTCCAAATAGAAATGATGAGAATTTAGAACAGGATAAATTAGTTCTTTTCTCTCAGCTCGCCTTAAGAAATTAAAGTTCAGTTGAGGTGGTCAAACACATTTTTTCTAAATTAGATAAAATTATATTGATAAAAAAATAGCTTTCCATGGAAAAAAATATTGACCACAGCACATGGAAACCAGCTAAGGAATATCTTTAAAAACATTGTTCATTCTAGTTAAGTAATACAAACAGGGGTAGGTCATTGAACCTCTGAAATGGAAACATAAAATTGAGATATAACCAGTCTAGATATGACTATGAGACTTCAAGGGCCTAGATGGCTTAACCATGGAACAAACAATGGTATGATTTAATGTCCATTGATCGAACACACAATTTACCCCTTATATAGACATGCCAACCACTTTGACAAAGGACCACATGATATAGGAAAGGATGTTGTTTAAAAAGAGAAGAATAAAATCTGGTGATAGTTGGAATGGTGACTTGCTTTCACCAACCCCAGTGGCCTCTTGTGGAAAGCTTATTTAGATTTGATCTCATCGAAAAGTGAAATGTTTAAATCTTGCAAAATGATAAGTTATATTTCTAAGAGCCTTTGATATACCATGGAAATCAAAACTAACTCTTTTTAATAGGACTTACCTCCCAAATTTAACTATTAGAATGTTCTTCAAGTGGGTTCAAATTGCTTTGTATAGCTCCTTCAAATAGTATTGAGTGTGGTGGGATAATGATTAGTTTGTATCTTAAATCATGGAGTCCAATATTTGAGATGTCAACTCCATCAACAAAAATTCTCCCTCCTGTCGGCTCTACAATACAAATTAGTACTTGAAGTATGAATTTTCCACTACTAGTCCGTTCAATTATCCCAATCTTCTCCCCTATAGGAAATTCACATATGATACCTCTAAATACAAATGGAATATGTGGCCCATATCAAACCTAATTGCATCTCCATGATAAAGTCAAATTCTTAGTAGAATAATATTTCTCTTTATTATTAATATTTTAATTGGCAGGGTTGGGTACATTCTATTGAGCATACACCTATTCTTGTAGATGAGGTTTTTTATATACGTGCATTTACACTTACTAACTAAAATTCCCACAGTTAATATGTCTATGATGAACATATAAATATTTAGGACCACCTCCTCCTCTTCAAATTTAGTATGCAAAAGTGAATTTGAATTTTGAGATTTTTTTTTTTACGAAACCCTTCTTTTTTCTTTTCCCTTGTATATACTCATACAAACTATAATTCATAAGCCGCATATGTCATTATTTCCAAGCCCTTCAAAATGCCATTCTTCGATTTTATTTCTTTGAAACTTCTTCGGAGAGCCTTTACTCATGGGGTCATTCAAGTAGGTAACATTATTAATTCAAATATTTATGCATTATTTTTATTTTCTTACTTAACATTTACACTTCAATATTGAGTAACTTACTTCCATTTAGGAATTTTCCATACATACCCTTATCTCACTATGGAAAGTGGTCCTCTTCAATTATATTTCTTTAAGTGGTGTCTATTATAACATATCTTTCTTGAGAATGTTGTATTTCCCTTTCTTTCCCCTTCAAATTTCCTATAGGACCACCCTTGCTTACGTAGATAAATTAACCCATCAATCTTTAGGATTTATCATCTACCTAGACATAGAGCCTTCCTTTCATTAGTTCCCTACCATGGTGACCCTTACTATGTTTTGGTGCCCATGCCATTCAATCATCCATATGATTAGGAGTTTATTAAGTCTACATCCTAGGGTTGAGCCTCATGCATGTCATTCAATCATCCATATGATTAGGAGTTTACTCAGTATCACTTCTCCATGTGTTCATAGCCTTAACCCATAGATTCCCACACTATTGGCCAGTATTTTGTGGATTATCACATATCACAAGCCACTCAATTTATCCATATTGTGATGATTTCTTTATTTGCATACTACCATTCATCCACTCATAAGGAGATTGTCATATATGCCCCTACCCTTGTTTTCTTCCATTTTTAGTTTTCTCCTCATCATTACATTCATCTAAATTCTGAATGAGGCATTTAAGGTCACATTTTTCCTTTATTTACCCATTAAGTGTGTCTCTTGATATTCAAATGATCTTTTAGTGGGAATCTCATCTTCATGTTACCACTTTGCAAGTACTAGGAAAACCTTGTGCTTCTTTCATGCATAGTATGGAAAATTGAGGCTTGAAGCCTTGTGGGAGCATTTTGAGGCATCAAACAAAGTTTCTTTGGGGGTAAATCATTGTTTCTTTAGTGAAACACCTTTTACTTATAACAGTTCTTGATTCCTAATGAAGAAAGTTTTCATAGATCCTTTGGAGTTAAGTTGTTGTGCATTACCTTCATTTTCAACATATTCTGGAACATTAGCCTCCTTGGAATCTCCCTCAAACATAACATATGATAAAAAAGAAACGTTAATAAAGAAACAAAATTGCATAGTTTTTTTCCATGTTATTTTTTCCTATGCTATAGCTTTACGACGTTTCCTTTGCAACATGTGGTGCAATTGATAGTTTAAACAAAAAGAAGTCACAACTTTGCTAGAAATTGTATTCCCATATTACAACCAAAAAACCATTACATCTATTAGTTAGACTATGCCAAATTAAATTTAAGATATTAACTATTTTTTATTAATTAACAACTTTAAAATTCAACAATTAAATCCCACGGGCCTTTGGATTGACGATGAATGGGTGCACCGTTAAGGCACTCCTTGTGATAGGTCATCGGTTCAAATACCCCGTGGGTGCTTAGGTAGTATTATATAGAGAAAAATAAAATAAAAAATTCAACAATTAAAAATTAATAATGAATATTTATTATTTTTTTCAAAAATTTCAACATAAATTACTATTAATATGTTATAATTTATATTAATTTATATTAATTTATAAAAATAATATTTAGCAAACAAAACACTAATACTTAAATATATTTGAGGCATCGAATAAAAATTATAAATTATATTATTTTTAAAAGCAATCTAGATACATCTTAACTCCTCATCTACCAAGCGCTGAGAGGGATCAAATCTCTTGTGATATAAACCTTTTTTAAAGTGAAAATAGATTTGACCCCTCTGGGCACTTGGTAGATCAAGAGTTAAGATGGATCTAGACTAATCATATTTGAGTTATTAATTGTTTGAATATTTTGTTTTTTTATGTATAATTTTTTTAAAGGTCATAAATTTTATCATAATTGAGTTATTAATTAACAGTGAAAATAATTAGTTTTTACTACAATTTATAAATATGGGTTAATTAATTATTATTATTAAAAAAATATTAATCGGTAAATTTTCACTCTTAACATATGTTTCCAAGTCTTGGTCATTAACTTCTTTTTCCTTATATTTAAGGAAGACAAGCTCTTAAGCAAGCCAATATTCCTTTTTAATATCATTGAATTTACATTTTAACATAATCATATACTTCTTAATAACATTTAGTTTTAATCCCATACATAAAACTAAATACTATCTTCAATTATAATTTAATTTTTTTCTTTAAAAAAATATCTACATATTGTAACATATATTTCTTGAATTTATATTTTAAAATCTAAATAAAAATTTTGATTATAATTTAACATTTTTCTTTCTATAAAAACCTATCTACATCTTATTATAACATATATTTTTCTTTTCAATTTTCACTAGTGCGATTGGATTTTAAGGGTTCGTTCTATTAGGTGGCCAACATTTAAAACTTGTGATAGTTGGGAGGAGACAACCAAAAAATTCCAGTCATGTTAAGGGTTGATGTGGCCTAAGTCAAGTGCAATCTCTGGATGATTTTGATGACTTAGATGTCGTTGGGTTGTGATTTATTAAATTATAGGCTAGTCCCACACATCTAAAACATATTAGCAATACAAAAATTAACATATATATATTTTTTAATTTATATGTTTAAACCTAAACATATAATATATTTTTATTGAAGAAATAAATAATGTATAACTTTCACCACTTAACAATGGATAATCTCAAAGTATTTATTTTAGAACTCAAAAAGTTGTAAATTACTTTCCCAAAAGTAGGTGACCTTATTCTTTAACTGTGCTTAAGTCGAGAGTCTCGATCCACTCTTTTTTCACCTTTAATAACATCATTTTGTGGAAAATTTTAACTCAACCAATTTGGGGAATAAAAGAGTTCATCATTGAAATAATACTTTCTTTTTACATTGGAAGCAAGGCATTTGTTATGGGACATATCCATTGCTACATATTTGGTGAGATATGTTTTTGGGTGAGTTAATTTCCATGTATTGACCTAAGTGAATATCAATGGCTACTCATTTTTTTCATTGACTTAATGGTTCTCTATCTTTTTGGAAGTTTTTCTATGATTTTTTGGGTCCCAAAATTTTGGACCATTTGGAGGCCTTAAATGATGCTTTTTTGGCAATTTGGGAAGTTGTGCATTGTTTTGGAATACCTAGCCTGAGTCGAAAGTTGTAATCCTCAAATAGTTCTTTCCAATGAGCTATTGTTTTCCCCAAATGGAGATTGCATGCAAAATTTATAACCACGAGAGTAGATGTATCAACTAACTGTAGAAATTTTGAATAATTTAACACATATTCAACAGAGATTATCCTCATCATGTACTATTGCGGAATACATACACAATACATAAGCTCCTCTACGTTGATCATCAATATAGCAACATCAATAACAATAAAACATCAAGAGCATTCACACATTAACATAGTATGTAACCCGGGGAAAGCATCTCGCTAAAAACCCCAACTATCTGTATATTAATGATTGAGACCATGTAACATTACAAAGTACAATGATTATCACAAGAAATCCAGTACCAGCTCCACCTGTTACACAAAATATAGCTAAGATCTGATCTCCAAATCTATTCCACTACTTTCCTGCCTCCACTGCTCAATACCTGCTCAAGAATGAATGAGAATGGTTTACCAAAATCGTATTTCACCTCCAAAGAATCACTCACACTGTGTTAGACGTGAGCAGAGGCTATAATACTGGGCAAATACATGAGCAAACTCATTGGTATACTCAATCCATTGATTGTGCAAGATCTGATGCACAACTATAGTCACAACTGATAGCAATCTAATCCTCTAACACCTGTCGCTGTTGAACTGAACATGCACTGACATGAAACTGAGTTAACTGATGTATTCTATAGTTGTATTATGAGTTAATAATTAGTTTAAAAACTCATCATTAGTCTATTTGCAGTTAGACTAACTACAACTAGTTTAACCAAGTCAAACTGAACACAACTCCATCAACTCCACAATCAACTCCACCAAACTCAACTGATTGAGTTCTAACTAGAGTCATGCATGCAACAACTCAACTCACTCATAAGAAAAGCGTACTTCCTTATAACAGCTGCATGGGCCACATCTGTAGCTCAAACTGAAGTGCTCCAAGAGAATAAGATCAAGTTTATAGTCCAAATATTATTATGAGACAATAATCTTTGACTTTTCTATTTTGGACAACCAGTCTAAAAATAGACTTTGATCACTCCTGCTGTGATCACTCCTGCTTTGGTCACTCCTACTGTGATCACTCCTGTTGTGGTCACTCCTGCTGTGATCATCCCTGTTGTGGTCACTCCTGCTATGATCATCCCTGTTGTGGTCACTCCTGTTGTGATCATCCCTGCTGGGATCCAAAAATAGAACTTGCGCCATAATTTGCCTGCGGGCCCACTTAGTGAAGGCGACTCTTTTCACTAAGCTCCATCATCTTGTTGCAATCTCAACACTCCCTCTCGAAAAGATATGGATTATCAGCAACCCCTTTCCTGCCTCGGTGGTATTCGAATTTGCTCCTGGTGAGAGCCTTCATCAAAATATCAGCATCTTGATCCTCCGTTGGAATGTAAGAAAGCAACATGATCCTCCGCTGCACACAATCTCTGATATGATGGTACCTGATGTCAATATGCTTAGGTCTATCATGAAATACAGGATTATCCGAGAGTTTAATGCAACTCTGGTTATCACAGTAAATCACAGTAGGATCCAAATGAGAACCGAACAAACCAACTAGGATCTTGCTCATCCATATAGACTCGCATGCAGCCAAACTTGCTGCCATATACTCGGCCTCCACTGAACTGAGTGCCACGGATCTCTGCTTCTTGTTGTACCAAGAAACTGTTGTCGATCCAATACTAAAGACCCCTCCTGATGTGCTCTTTCTGTCCGTTGGGCTCCCTGCCCAATCTGCATCCGTGAAGCCACATAGCTTCACCTCATCCTCCTTTCTGTACCACAAACCATATCCTGATGTGCCTCTCAAATAATGCAATACATGCTTGCCCGCCTTCCAGAAGAGCTTGGTAGGCTTAACCATAGCTTGTGAAAGCTGGTTAACTTCATAGCATATATCAAGTCGTGTATTGACCAAATACATCAACGACCCCACCAACTGTCGATAAACAGTGGCATCCACTTCTTCTCCTGAAGTGGCATCCTCCTTCCTCCAACCTCCAGGAAGAGGAGTATCAACAGGCTTGCAGCCATGCATGTTGAACTTCTCCAGTATCTCCCGAGCATACTTTCCTTGAGAAACAAACAGTCCACCACTACGCTGCCATATTTCCAATCCTAGGAAATAGTGAAGGAGGCCCAAGTCCTTCATCTCAAACTCTGTAGCAAGATCCTTCTTGCATGACAATATCAACAGCTCATCACCCATTAGAATCAAATCATCAACATACAATACAATGATAAGAAACTTACCCTCCACCACAATCTGGTATAGGTTAGGATCTGCCTCGCTCTTGGAGAATCCAAGTCCTGTGAAATAGCTGTCTATCCATGTGTACCAAGCACGTGGTGCTTGATTCAACCCATAAAGCGCTATCTTGAGCCTACACACATGCGACTCACTGCTGAAGACCTCAAAGCCTTCGGGCTGCTCAATGTACACCTCCTCCTCAATGACTCCGTTGAGGAATGCAGTCTTCACATCCATCTGATGAATGTGCCATCCCATCTGCAATGAGAGAGCAAGAATCGTCCGTATGGAAGAATACCTTACGACAGGTGCAAAGGTCTCCTCATAATCGATCCCCTATATCTGTGAAAAGCCTCAGGAAACAAATCTTGCCTTGTACTTCTCCACCCTCCCGTCAGCTGCCTGCTTAACTTTGTAGATCCATCTTGAACCCACCACTGATTTCCCTTCCGGTCTAGGAACAATCTCCCATGCACTGTTTCTGACAATAGAATAATACTCTTCCACCATGGCGTCTACCCATGCGGGATCCTCCACAGCTTCCTCGAAAGAGTATGGCTCAGTCACAACACACTTGCTCATAAGAGCCATGTATCCAGTGTACCGATGAGGTGACTGTCTCTGCCTGTGTTGGGCTGTAGGTGGTCCTACAACTTTCTTTGCATCTTGAGCCAGTCGCTCAGCTTCTTTCAAGCGATTTCGCCCTCTAATGGTTGGCACTGCATGAGTGGTCTCTTCCACTCCATGAACCTCGTCCTGTGGCTGATCCACGTCCTGAAGCTCATCCTTAGGAACTAATAGCTCCTCATCTGCATGCAAGTGTAGCTCCCTCTCAAGTGAACACTTCATGGCTTTCTCCTTCTAAAATTTTATATCCCGTCGCACAACAATTTTACCATTGTCTGGCAAATACACACGATAGTTGTGGGGCGTATCAGTGTACCCCACAAATATCCCAACCTCTGCGGTCGGCTCCAACTTCTTCCTGGCATCCTTCGTCACATGCATGAAACATTAGCACCAAAAATCCTCAAATGATAAAGATCAGGCTTCTTACCAGAATAAGCCTCCTCGGGTGTACTCATGCCAAGTATCCTATGAGGACAATGGTTCTGCACATAAAACTGCTGTATTGCATGCTTCCGCCCACAAGTGAAGGGGTAGGCCCTGATCATGCAACATTGCCCGTGCAGCACCCACAATCGTTCTGTTCTTCCGCTCAGCTACCCCGTTCTGCTGTGGGTTATGGGGAGCTATGAGCTCTCTATGAATCCCTTCTGCCTTGCAGAAATCCTTGAACTCGTCCGAGATGTATTCACCACCATTATCGCTCCTAAGAGCCTTCACCTTCTTCCCTGACTCCTTCTCGACCAGTGCTTTGAATTCACAGAACTTTGAATATGTCTTGCTCTTCTTCTATATGAAGAAGATCCAACACTTACGAGAGAAATCATCAACAAAAATCACATAATACCTATGTTTTTCTGTCGAAGCAACTGAGAAAGGTCCACACACGTCTGTGTGAATTCTCTCAAGGATCATCATGGCGTGACTATCCTTCTCGTGAAAGGTGGATTTCAAAAACTTCCCCAAAGTACACCCCTTGCACTGATCTGACTGCGCAAGTGTTCCTTTAGGAAGCCCTGTAGTGATCTGCTGCAGTATCTTAAAGGCTCCATGGTGAAGGTGACCCAATCTCCTGTGCCACAACTCGCCATCATCCTGGCTCACCAATCCTTCTGCCTTGCCTGCCATTGCTGCGCATCCATCTACATGCAACTGATAAAGGTTCCTCACTCGAACCCCTATCTTCCGGGTCTCACCAGTTGTCTTGCTGCGCAGGAAGGCTTTTCCCTCGCTGAAAACAACACCATACCCCTTGTCTTCTAACATTGCCACTGAGATAAGATTCTTCTTCAATCCTGGAACATGCATGACTTCCTTCAATACAAAGGGTTTACCAGACTCCCTCTCAAAGGAAATGGTGCCAATACCGGTTGCACTGTATCTACCATCATCGCCCATCTCGATGTGCACTCCAAGATCTTTGTCCTCCAGATCAAAGAACAAATCTCTATCTCCTTGTCATGTGAAAAGACGCACCACTGTCCAAGAACCACACCGATACCATCACAATTGAAACCAAGCATGTGATCAATGAAAAATCAAGCTCAAACTGTTAGGCTAGAGCCTCTCCTACTGAAGATCCAACAGCCTGCTTGTTCTTCTTCCTCTGCGGACAATTAGTGGCATAATGTCCGTGCTGGTGACAGTGAAAACACTTCACCTTGGACATATCCTGCTTCTTTCCTTTCGCACCAGACTGAGAAGCTTTCTTGTTCTTCCCCTTCTTTGCTTTGGCAGCCAAAGCACAATTTTCTTCATCAGCTCCCTTTGACAAAGATCTGTCCCTGGTACTTCGCCTGATCTCCTCTTGCACAAGATCTGACCATAGTCTTTCCCATCCTGGCAATTTCTCCCGACCATTGACAGAGTCCTGATAGGAATGCGAACTCTTTGGAAGACCAAGGAGAGCCAAGCTCACCAAGTCCTCATCATCGACAGTAATCCCCACACTTCCCAGCTCATCTCGACACTGAGTGAACTTCGTGAGATACTTGGGCATACTGTCACCATTCTCGCATTTGATGTTTCTGAGTTTATCTTTGAGCGCCAGCTTCCTCTGATCGCTCTTGCTTTGGAATAATTCTGTTAATGATTTCCACATCAAATATGGAGTAGCCTTTCCATGGAGGCTGGACACAATGTGATCCTTCACGCCCTCCAACAGAATCTTTCGACATTTTGCGGTCTTCTTTTGCCAAGCATCAGTAGGTTTTGGGACATCCGTATCTATGAACTCCTTCAGCTCGTTATCATCCAATACTACCTCCATCCTGTCCTTCCATGCAATATAGTTTGAGCTGCCCTCAAGAGCATACTCCAATTGCAATCCGTTGAAAGACACTGCTCCGTTGCCACCAAGAAAACACTGCTGCAAATTCGAATTCCACCAGCAACTAACTCAATCGCCTCAGATCTAAGATTCGTGAGAACACAATATTTCTCATACAGAGACTGACTGTATGGGCATTCACCGGATATCTCACCTTCCAAAGAAAGGATGAATCCAGAGGCTACCTAGCCCGATTACAGACTCTGCCTGAAGAAATAGAATGTAAACACTTCCTGAATAGTAGATCTGATGATCAATAGCTTTGATACCATGTAGAAATTTTGAATAATTTAACACATATTCAATAGAGATTATCCTGATCATGTACTATTGCGGAATACATACACAATACATAAGCTCCTCTACGTTGATCATCAATATAGCAGCATCAATAACAATAAAACATCAAGAGCATTCACACATTAACACAATATGTAACCCGGGGAAAGCATCTCGCTAAAAACCCCAACTATCTGTATATTAATGATTGAGACCATGTAACATTACAAAGTAGAATGCTTATCACAAGCAATCCAGTACCAGCTCCACCTGTTACACACAATACAGCGAAGATCTGATCTCCAAATCTATTCCACTACTTTCCTGCCTCCACTGCTCAATACATGCTCAAGAATGAATGAGAATGGTTTACCAAACTCGTATTTCACCTCCAAAGAATCACTCACACTGTTTTAGACGTGAGCAGAGGCTATAATACTGGGCAAATACATGAGAAAACTCATTGGCATACTCAATCCCTTGATTTTGCAAGATCTGATGCACAACTATAGTCACAACCGATAGCAATCTGATCCTCTAACACCTGTCCCTGTTGAACTGAACATGCACTGACATGCAACTGAGTTAACTGATGTATTCTATAGTTGTATTATGAGTTAATAATTAGTTTAACAACTCATCGTTAGTCTATTTGCAGTTAGACTAACTACAACTAGTTTAACCAAGTCAAACTGAACACAACTCCATCAACTCCACAATCAACTCCACCAAACTCAACTGATTGAGTTCTAACTGAAGTCATGCATGCAACAAATCAACTGACTCATAAGAAAAGTGTACTTCCTTATAACAGCTACATGGGCCACATCTGTAGCTCAAACTGAAGTGCTCCAAGAGAATAAGATCAAGTTTATAGTCCAAATATTATTATGAGACAATAATATTTGACTTTTCTATTTTGGACATCCAGTCTAAAAATAGACTTTGATCACTCCTGATGTGATCACTCCTGCTGTGGTCACTCCTACTGTGATCACTCCTGCTATGGTCACTCCTACTGTGATCATCCCTGCTATGGTCACTCCTGCTGTGATCATCCCTGCTGTGGTCACTCCTGTTGTGATCATCCCTGCTGGGATCCAAAAATAGAACTTGTGCCATAATTTTCCTGCAGGCCCACTTAGTGAAGGCGACTCTTTTCACTAAGCTCCATCATCTTGTTGCAATAACCACCTAAGGGGGCACAAATATTTTGACACTTCATCTTATAGGGTTAGGGTTTTGGATATATCTGGTTATTTATTTATGTTGAAAGGCCATTCTTTTGGCCTCTTGTAATAGCTTTTGCAAATGTATGTAGCCATCATCTCTCTCTCTCTCTTATAGATAGTTACCACCATTCTATCTAGTTTGTGTTCTACAATATTCCGCTATTTATTTAGTAATAGAAGTTGGGTTTTCACAATATTTCTATGCTCTATTATATTTATGTGTGTGTGTGTGTTTCCTTTCCTTTTATACCTTTCATTTAATTTCTTCAACAACCTGTATTAACAGTATCAAAGTAATGTGCTCCTTGATGTTTCTTGATACACATCCTCGATGAGGTCAAGGTATAGAGAGTTGGGTCTCGAGCTAGATTCAATTTGGAACATTCACTCTCACCAACCTAAGTAGCCTCCCATGGCGAAATAAAATGGAGATGATGAAGCAAGAAGTCATAAAAATTTGTTGCTCAAGGAAGCACTCATGCAATAGAGGAATGAGATTATGGAAAATTTTAGCAAGATCATTTAACGACTCCCAACATCATCAAAGGCATCTTCGAAAAACATCAATTTCAATAGTGTGATACCCTTCAAGGTACAAGTTAACTTTGATATCCCTTATTTTGAGGCCAAATAAATGTAGCCGCTTTAGAGAAATGATTAAATATGTTCGAGGGCTATTAATCTATCCAAAAAAATTGACAATGAAAATATCACCATCAAAATATTCAGAAAGTCTATACCCATGTCAAGTCTTGGTGGGAAGCTTACAAGGAGAGACACAATTAAGATGAGTTTATTATATTAAAAGTAATACCAATTTTGGAAGACTGTGTCGATTCCCTCGAGGAGGAATTCTACCTTATAGGAAATTATGATGACCAGTACATGAGATAAACATGTTCTCTGCAACAAGAGAGAGACCACGCAGTGTCAGACTACACTAATATTTTTCAGACCTTGCACTCAAATCTGGGTATCAAACACTCCAAGTGGCATCTATTTTTAATTTATCGTAGTGTTCTACACAAGTATTTACAAATGAAGATGCATTTCTTGGACATCTCCTCAATGGTAGATGCATATTGATATGCTATCAAATTAAGTATAAAGTGATACACAGGAACCAATAGGAGTTCAGGTCCACAAATTCACTGTAACATAAGCTTAGGAAAGGTGGCATGAACACATAGAACAAGGGACAAACCATGGAGATCCAACCTCAAGAAAACAATCCCAAGTCACAAATAAATAAGGGTAATGGGAAGTCAAAAAATGAAACAAGAAAGTGGTGTGAGTTTCACGAAAGTTGTTAGCACAACATTGATGAATTTCACTCAAAATAATCATTGTTGGTAGGGATTAAATTATAAGAAACAAATATTGTCTCTAATTCTGATTTAGAATGGATAAAGGAAAGCAAAGCATTGATGTAGAATGCAATGTTACCATCATGACTGTAAACATCCAACTAGAAGACTTAGAGGATCTAGAAGAGGGGGAGCACATTTTCCATTCTCAAATGTGTATGAAGGGGACCCCACTAAATTTCATTGTTGATAGCAGGTGCCAAAGGAACCTGAATTCAACCAAGTTCATCAAGATATTAAATATAGCGATAGTGCTACACCCCCAACCATACACTATTGGTTGGTTGATGTTAGGTCCCTATAATACTAGTATAGCCCCCATATTGTTATTTTTGTGCCTCATATAATCCCACTATTGTTATTGTTGTGCCCTTATTTTTTTATTATTATGTAGGCCCTAATTATATTTTGACCCCTTCATCTCTTATATATGCCAAGGAGGTATTGTCATTTGAATCATCCAAGAATTGTTCACTTATTGTTGAGAAGTGTAGCAAGAAAGACTCAAATTGACTTAGCCTTGGTCAAATTGAGTAAATTTGAAATTTCCACATCAACATAAAACTTGGAGGCAGTTAACTGAGGTGACATGGATCTTGTCACTCAGTTAACTCAATAAATTCGAGTTAGTGGGCTTGGATTTCAGTTTTCATGTGTTGATTGCTAATTTTTAGCAATCTAGTTTAGTTATTTCTAGTTGTACTCATTTAAACTAGTTCTACCAGTTAATAAAACTAGTTGGAGGTCAATTGTGCAGTGTGACACCAGTCTAACTCAAAGATCATCCATCTAACTGGTCAATGAACCAAAAGTAGCTCATGCATGCAAGGAATTCGAATTTCTCAGTTGTGGTGGAGATTCCAAGGCAGTGTAACATTAGTTGTACACTAGTTTTTAGTGTGCATGTGTTGCAAGCAACCAGAGATCAATCCTTGGGAATTGCATAATCATTTTGGAGGAAATTCCTAAGGAATAGGGGTCAATTTTATTAATATTATCACAAGGAAATAAGTGCTCAGATGGAGGCAACAATTGACTAAGTTTGGGCTAGAACTTTTCATTGAGCAGAGAGGATAGTTATTCACTTGCAAGTTGAGCTCAGAGCAAGCAATAAATTTTAATACATTCTCTATTCATATCATTAATGCAAGTGGGCTTAAGGGGTTTTTACCAGTTGGTTTCCCATAGATAAATCCATGTACTTGTGTATGTGATTGATGCATGTTTGCGAATGTTGTTCTAAATTGTGAATTAATTTTCACAGATTAATAGAGTAGAATTGTGTCTCATGATTTAGATTAAATTTCTTGAGAAGACGTTGCAATTATATCACCATATTTCTATATGGTATGAGAGAAGGTTTCACATTAGAACAATAATTTTGAAGTTGTTTCTTTGGAGGTTCGAATTTGCAGCTTCAGTGTAGCAAAATTTCTTCAAGATCAGGAAAATGTCATTCAATGGTTTGATATTAGAGTATGCCTTGGAAGGCAGCTCAAATTTCATTGCCTGGAAGGATCACATGGAGGCATTGCTTGATGACAATGGTTTGCTATAATATTTTTAAGACAAACATTTCAAAACCAAGATTCATTGATGTCCATAACCTAACCCAATAGAAGAAATATGTAGCCAAGGCAAGGAGAATAATCCTAGAGGGAATGACAGATCACGTTGTCTCAAATCTCCATGGGAAACAAACTCCTTTTGCAACGTGGAAGGAAATGACTAAGCTATTCTAGAATAGAAGTGACTGTATAAAATTGGCCCTCAAAGATAAACTTTGAAACATTAATATGTATAAGAATGATAATATTCTGCAATATCTCACAATATTTACACAAGTTCGGTATGAGCTTGGAGGGGTTGGTGTGAAGGTTGCGAGAGATGACCCGATGAGCCTAGCTCTTATAGGACTTCCCAAAATATAGCATAGATACTAAGAATTGATGAATGAGAGGGATAAATTATTGAATTGGGAATGCTTATGGTATGATTTGGTACAAGAAGAAAATCAGGTGGAATACCAAAGATGGAAATCCATCCAAGGGAGAGGATGAAGAAAATTTTGCATTGGATGGAAAGGGAAATATGGGCAAAGGGAATAAATTCCAAACTAAACTAGAATCCAACCAAGGGGGCAAGAAGAAAGACTTTTCAAAAATAATATTCTTCAATTTTCATGAATTTCGGCACTATGCTACAAAGTGTCCACACAAAAAGTCTAGCAATAAGAACTTAGGAGGAGAAGTAGGTGAAGAATTGGCTTCATAGTTCGAGATATACTTCACTTTGGTCACATGCATGGATAGTGCTATGATGGGGAGTGTGTGGTACTTGGATTTAGGTGATAGGGTGTAAAGAGTTTTTTAGTTAACTAGAGGATAAAGATCTCCAAATGCATATTGAGCTTGGGGATGATGAAAGGTACAATGCTATTGGGATTGGTACAATAACCTTTAAGAGGGAGTCAGGATACCCTCTTTGCCTCAAATATGTCATGTGTGTACCAGGCCTGAAGAAGAACCTCATATCTGTAGTAATTTTGAAACACCATGGATATGATGTGTCTTCAGTAAAGGGAAATCCTTTCTAAGACACATAGCTACTGGGTAGGTGAAGCAGATTGAGGTTTGTGAGAAGAACCTGTATAAACTTGATGTGGAAGATTTTGTTGCATTAAGCAGTAAGGAAGAGAACATGTAGTGTCATGATGTTGATGAACTCTGACACAAGAGATTGGGCCATTTTCACCATGGCACCCTTAAAATTATGTAACAAATAACCACTGGCCTCCGTAAAGGATCACTTGAGCAGCAGGATGTATACAAGGGTTATACCTTGGGGAAGTATGTAAAATCTACATTCCATGATTGATACAGTAAAGCAAATTCAATATTGGAGAGAGCCCACTCTAATGTTTATGGACCCTTCTTGACAACCTCCACTGCCATACATAAGTACTATGTTACTTTTATTGATAATTCCTCAAGAAAGTGTTGGATCTTCTTTGTGTAAAAGAAGGATGAGGCATTCTCAAAATTTTACAATTTAAGGTACTATTTGAGAAAGAGACCAACAAGAAGGTGAAGGAACTTAGGAGAAATAATGGAGGTGATTTTTTTTCGAATGAATTCAAGGAATCTTGTGCCAAAGAAGGAATTCGAAGATAACTGGCAGCTCCCCACAATCCACAGCAGAATGAGGTAGTTGAAAGGAAGAACCAGAGCATTGTCGGAGCTGCAAGAGCTATGCCACATGACCAAGGCCTGTCGTTGCATTTGCGGGAAGAGGCATGTAACACAACAATCTACTTGTAGAACCAGAGTTCTCATTATATTCTTGGTATGATTACACCTGAGGATGATTTCTAGCGGAGAAATATGGATGTGTCTCATTTTAGAATTTTTGGAGCCTCTCTTTATTGCCATGTATCCAAATATTCAAGCAAGAAACTTGATCCGACAATAGAGTTGAGAGTTTTTATGGGTTACATCGGAACTCCACACAACTACCAGGGGTACTTACCTTCCCTCAGAATGAAAGTTGTACGAAGGGATGTAAAGTTTGATGAAGGCAAAATGATGAGATTCTCTCTTGAGAGGGAGCTACAAATCCCACCAAAAGAGGAGCTTTTAGCTTGAAAGAAGGAGCCTTGAGAAGTTGTGGAGTGGCCACAAATGGAGGAGAAGAGAGGAGGCAGAATGGAAACATCCACTCAAGTAGAACCATCCAGATAGGGTAGAAAAAGAACCAAGGACGCTAATAGACTAGTGTAGGATGTGAGGGAGAATGTGGGAGCTCCTTCAAATTTGTGCAAGCAAAGGAGGTCACTTGAGAGGTACACTAGCTACATGAATTTAATGAACAAGATTGTAGAGATTGAGCCATCCTATTTTGAGGAAGTAGTTGATTAACCACTTTGCATTGATGCAATGGTGTAAGAATACAAATCCATCATGATGAACAGTGTTTGGGAAGTGGTCCTAAGACTGGCAGATAAATCAGTTGTGTGTTCGAGATGGATCTTCAAGGTTAAGCATGCAGCAGATGAAAACATAAAGAAGTATAAGGCCATATTTGTGGCCAAAGGATTCTCTCAAGTTGAGGGAATTGACTATGAGGAAACCATTGCACCCATAGCAAGGTATTCATGCATTAGATCAATTATTGCATTGGATACACAGATGGGGTGGAAGATCCACAAGATGGATGTAAAAACAACATTTCTCAATGGTGTTATTAAGGAGGAAGTGTACATAGAGAAACCAAAAGGTTTTGAGACATTTGATAGGGAATCTCATGTGGGTAGACTTAGGAGAGCAGTGTATGGTATCAAACAGGCACCCTAATCTTTGTACACTCAGATTGATAATTATCTCACTGGATTGAGATTCATGAAAAGTGAAGCGGATGAAAACCTCTAGCATATTTTGGTAGAGTGTAAATCACTTATCATTGTTTTATATGTTGATGATTTAATATTGACAGGTGATAAGCAACTAATTAGCTCTTGCAAGGAGGACCTTGCCAGGGAATTTTAGGTGAAAGACATGGGTCTTATGCACTACTTCCTTAGGCTAGAAGTATGCCAAAGTGATGGGGAATTGTTTGTGTCTCAAGGAATGTATACCACCAAGGCACTACAAATATTTTATATGGAGAGTTGTAAGCCCATGGAGACATGTCTAGTGATCAACTGGAGGAAGGAGAATGCCACTTCAGGTGAAGAGGTTGATGCTACCATTTACCAGAACATAGTGGGTTCAATGATGTATCTTGTGAACAGTGACCATATATGTGCTATGCAATCAACTAGCTGAGCCAAGCTATGGTTAGGCTGACAAAATTGTATTGGATGGTAGCTACGCATGTTTTATGGTAACTCAGAGGCACTACCCAGTATGGATTATGGTAAAAACAGATAGAGGGAGTGAATATGTGTGGCTTCACAGATGAAGATTGGGTAGGGAGTCCATCCAACCGAAAGAGTACATAAGGTGGAATTTTCATTTTTGGGTCCGCAACAATTTCCTCATACAACATGAAGCAAAAGTCTATGGCGCTCAACTCAACAAAAGATGAATAGATGGCTACATGTCAAGCAACATGTGAAGCGATTTGGATGAGAAAGATACTTGTGGGATTGTTTGGCTAGGAGATGGATCCAATTGTGATCTATTGTGATAATCATAGTTAACTTAATCTCTTTGAGAATCCAGTATTTCATGATCGATCCAAGCATATAGATATTCGGTATCATCATTTACGCGACTGTGTGCAGAGAAGGATAATGTTGCTATCATACATTTTGATAGAGGAACATGATGTTGAGATCTTGAAAAATGCCTTGTAAATAGGGAAGGTCAAATTCTATAGGTGTAGGATAGGGGTGGTTGAAAATCCCTCTCTTGCTAAGAGGGAGTGTTGAGAGGAGTATCAAGAAAGGCTCAATTTGACTTAGCCTTGGTCAAATTGAGTAAATTTGAAATTTCCACATCAGAAAACAACCTAGATGTAGTTAACTACGGTGATATGGCTCTTTTCACTTAGTTAGCTCAGTAAATTTGAGTTAGAGGGCTTGGATTTCAATTTGCATGTGTTGATTGCTAATTTTAGCAATCTAGGTCAATTATTTCTAGTTGTACTCAATTAAACTAGTTCTGAATGTTAATAGAAATAGTTGGAGGTCAGTTGTGCGATGGGACAATAGTATAAATTAGAGATCATATAGTTAACTAATTAATCAACCAAAAATAACTCATGCATGCAAGGAATTCGAATTTATCAGTTGTGGTGGAGATTCCAAGGTAGTGTAACATTAGTTGTAGACTAGTTTTGAGTGTACAGGTGTTGCATGCAATCAAAGATCAATCCTTAGGAATTGCACAATCATTTTGAAGGAAATTCCTACATAATAGGATCCAATTTCCTCAATATTTGTGCAAGGAAATAAGGGTTCAAGGGGAGGAAGAAATTAACTAAGTCTCGGTCAAAGCTTTTCATTGAGCAGAGAGAGTAGTTATTCACTTGCAGGTTGAGCTCAGAGTGAGAAAGCAATTGTAATACATTCTCTATGCATTTGATTAATGTAAGCAAACTAAAGGGGTTTTTACCAATTAGTTTCCCCAAGATAAATATGTATACTTGTGTATGTGATTGATGCATGTTTCTGAATGTTGTTCTAAATTGTGAATTAATTTTGGTAAATCAATAGAGTATAATTGTGTCTCATGATTTAGATTAAATTTCTTGAGAAATTGCAATTCTATCACCATATTTCTATAATTATGTGATATATATGGAGGTTTCCCCCTCGAAGTGGCTTATTATCTAGTCATTTATCTCTATTTTCTTATGTTTTTGTGTTATTTTTGATGTAGAGATATAACATTTGATATCAAATATTTGGATCCTAGGTTTTGTTGCTTCCAACATGTCATCTTGGTATTTTCGCTATAATATTTTATGGCGAGGCTTCAAAAGTTGAAAATTTTACCACATGGAGCATAAATCTTCATGAAATTTGTGTAAAAATTTTAGATCTTTATTCCCTACATTTTCAAAGATATGGTCCAAGGAATTTAGGGTTTCTACATGCTCCAAAATTCAACCTCAAATAGGTGACCTAGGAAAATCATCATAACTTTCTCTTCGAGTTTTGAATTTGAATTATGTAAAAAGTGATTGAAATTGAAAAGATTGTAGTTTTTTGGGGACGTGTTTTAGGGTCGAAAGTCAAAACAATGACATGTGGCAGTTTGTACAATTTTCACCTTAATTAGTCCATATTAGGTCATCATGGGAGACTTGTATAATTTTGTCTTGAAGAATCCAATTTCAGTCTAACTTGTGGGGTTGGAAAGAAGGCATATAAAGCTACCTCAAGACGAAGTTTCAGACCTCAGGAGGCCAAAATTACATATATATAATAGTTTCAATATCAATCTCCTAAAATTAAGAAAAATATATCATTATTTGGTTCCAAAATGCCTCAAAACAAGAAAAGGGATACACCCAGTAAGCCAATAGAAAGCTCTACTATGACGCATTAAGAAGAGGAAGAAATGAAACATAATATATCAAAATTATGAGACCAATTGCAATAAATTTCTCTCTCACAAAGAGTAACCAAAAATGAATTGGAAGTTAAGATGGATGATTTGGAGAATGGTTTAAAGTAATACATGGAAGGTTTGAAGGATGGTTTAAAAAAAATGAAAAGGGACCTGGAAGGTTTGAAGGAAGGTTGACAAAGTGGCTACAAGAAATGCTTCCTAGTGGTGAAAATGTACTCCACGAAAATTGTAATGAGGACAAAAGGAATATGAATATGAAATGTTTAAAGGTGTTGCAAAAGATTAATACTATGGAATACAAATTGGAGATGCTTGCATCTTCGCAAGTACACCCAATTTTCCATGTTTCATGCTTAAATAAGGTAATATGTGACAATATTTTAGTTCAAACTATATTTATAGAACTTGACGAGGAAGTAAATATCACATCAGAGCCTGAAGAAATCACAGAAACAAGAATCTGGCAACTACAGAACAAATCCATTTTAGAGTATCTCATTAAGTGGAAGAACTTACCTATTGAAGACTCCGCATGGGAGGATGATTATTTTATTTAGAAGCATCTATAACTACTCAAGTGTTGAGGACAACACCTTTTTAAAGGAGAGGGGAATGTTAGGGCCCTATAATATTAGTGTAGTCCCCATATTGTTATTGTTTTACCGTACAGAAGCCCACTATTGTTATTGTTGTGCCTTCACATTATTATTGTTATGTAGGCCCTAACTATATTTTGACCCCTTAGACTCCTATATATAGCAAGGAGGTCTTGTCATTTGAATCATCCAAGAATTGTTAATTTATGTGATGTAAAGGGAGGTTACCCCCTCGAAGTGGCTTATTATCTAGTCGTTGAGCTATCTATTTTTAGTTTCTGTGTTATTTTTTATCTAGATACATAATATTGGAGCCATGGATGAGACCTCAGTGTCACCTAGCAATAATTCCTCTCCTACGATAGCAATCCAGTCAAATATGAGATATTTTGTGATGTTTCCCACTCAAATTTTGTGATGTTCTTTTATGACAACCTTATATGTGGAAATTTTGTGTTTCTTCTAAATTTCATCCCCATAGTGTCTTTTTTAATATGGGAGGTCGACTCTACAGGGTTGCATAGGTAGTTATGACTAACGCAATTTCAATAACTAGAGGAAAACAATACTAAAAGGTAATCTCTCAAACTGCAAAGTCTATCCTCTTCATGGTTCACTGAGAAGGTGCAAGGAATGTTACTATGACCAGCACAACTTCAACATGGGGCCTCTCTACAAAACAAAAATAGGTGGACGCTATTGTAGATATATGCAGATATATCTTCACTTCAATTGTGGAGGTGACTCTACATTACCAAGTAAAACACTCAATTGACTTGATAACTAGTTCTTGTTTACAAAATGACCCGATATATAGACACTATGTTTTGGAGAATGATGAAATAATATGTAATATTCATCATCTCATTCAAAAGAACCACATATGACCCAATTCCTCACCTTATGGGAGACTAATTGTGTTGGTGCAAAAGGAGGATGAGACATGGAGACTTTTTATTGACTGTAGATCCCTGAACAAAATCATTGTCAAGAACATACACCTAATCCCTAGAATTTGTTGGGTGACAGAATTGAAATTAAATTCCTCAACACTTAATTATCGAACCAGGGCTTCGTAAGCTTTGAGGCGTAGCACAAGTAATGCCAAGGGTTCTGGGTTCACTCTGTAAATCCTATCTCTATCCCTGCAATTAAATCACTCAGGTTCAAAAGAACAACTTTAAATAAAGCCTTTTAGTTCTATTCCTGCACTGTTAACACAATGACACCACACCACTCTAGAGACTGGACCCTCACTCAAAAAATAACAATAAGAGACTTCGAAAAATATTTCAAAAAAAACAAACTTAGGATTCATTCCAAACCATGCAAGCTCAATCATTTCGAAGTAACCATGTTCCTGCACTGTAAAAAAATTCAAAATAAATACATTCCTGCACTCAATTCTTGTACTAGGAAAGAAAAAAAACTTTGTTCTTGTACTAGGAAAATAAAACAACTCTGTTCCTGCACTCAACAATCCTTTGTTCCTGTACTAAAAAGAATATTGTGCAACAAGCCTGAACTCAACTGATGTGGAAAGAAACCTTGCTTGAATCAAGATAAAATCCCCACACTCATCATACTCTCTTTAACTACTCAATGCATAAATCTCAAGATAAGATGAAGACTTTATCAAATAACAGAGAAAATATTAAACTCCTGTGCACAAATAAAGAGATCGCCTCATAAATATAGTTTTGTTTATACCCTGTTCTGGTTTGATTAATACTGTATTCGAGATAAAATTTTGCATTTATTAGAGATGCAAAAATTACTTTGCAAGGAGGATTCAACTGATAACTTCAAATTAATTAGTGACAACAATATTTTGTTCCTATACCCGAGTTACCCAAGTAGCCAGATGATAATCTGAATTCAACAGGACCAAAAATATGATGTAACATTTAAATCATAAAGTTATTAGAAAAAAACAAGTCCACTCGCACAATGACGTTATCAAATAATAACATTCACCAGAACAAAGGTTTTCACTTGCTCACTGCATATAAATATATATATATATATATTTATATATATATATATATATATATATATATATATATATATATATATATATATATAGATAGATAGATAGATATATTTTAGTCACCAAGCAAGATCTAATGAATAATCTCTTGTCAACCCTCCAAATCTTCACTCAAAATAATTGTACGCACCACAAAGTAGATCTAAACTTTTAACTGAAGAGGTGACTTTGAAAACAAAAAGGAACTTTCCAGATCCAAATCCTTACTGCGTCTTACAATAAACGTAAATATTTCTTCAATGTTAAAATTTAAGAAGCAAACCCAAATATGAACGCAAGAGTTCAGATCTGAACCTCTATTTTTTTTTCAAAAAGATTGCACAAGGGTTTATCTAGTCATACACACCTGTTACAAGCAACCTTCACACATAGATAACAACCACATCATTTACTTATCACACAATACAATAAATAGAGGGAGAACGAGCTAGGTTGGCTGGGCCCTAGCCAACTAGCTCATTTCCCTTTTTAAGGAAAGAGGTTAATCTATGAGAACATATTTATCATCACAAGAAATAGATGAAAGAAATGCATGAAACTAGCGTTAGCCCTATTTTATTAAACCAACCTAGATCCATCTTAACACCAGATCTATCAAGTGCCGAGAGGGATCAAATTTCTCGAGGTGCAAACCTATTTTTTGAGTGAAAAAATTGAGGAAAGGTTTATACCTCGAGAGATTTGATCCCTCTCGACGCTTGATAGATCCGACGTTAAGATGGATCTAGGTTGGTTTCAGTAATGTGTGGTCATACAAAATTTGTTTAACATCTAATTATTTTGATCATTTTAAATATGCTAAATATGTCTAAGATTAATTTGGTCAATTTAATTTAAAATTTTCTTAGTTACCTCAGTTTGTTGAGATGAGAGAGACTGTTAGTAACTTGAATGATGAAATACAAATTTTGAGTGCAAAGTGTCAATGTAACAATTTTGTTAGATAGAAAGTGTGAATACTAAGAATATAATCAATTATAAACAATCCTCATTGCAATCAATCTGAAACTATTTTATTCTATTTTTCCTATTGTCACACCTTAATCTGAAACTATTGTGACTTATGGAGTGTTAAACCCCAAATAATTTTCAATGGTAGTTATTTTTTATTATTGTCTTTGAATGCAAGGTAATTAACAATGTTGAATGATGGAAAATGGGAATAATAATAATGTACCCAATTATAAATATTCTATAGTTTCAAGAAGCAAACATTTGGGGTAAGCAAACATTTTATTTAGGATGAAAATTCAAGTATTGTATTTATGGTTGAATAATTTTATGTGTTTACATTGAGGGAGTGCGTGTGTTTTGGGGGTGACAATGGGAGACAAGGGGAGATAGAGATATAGATGGGGCGGGGAGAGGGAAGAAGAGAGAGGCAAAGACAGGGAGGGAGGAAGATACCTATATATATATGGAGAGAGAAATTTTAAAGAGAAAGAGAAGGGGAAGAGAGAGAGAGGGATGGGAAAGGGAGTGAGGAAGAGAGATAGATAGATAGATATAGAGAGAGAGTGTGTATGTTTAGGGGATGAGATAAAGAGATAGAGAAAGAGAGACAATGGGAGATACAGATATAGATGGAGGAGGTAGAGATGTGCTTACACCAAAATCAATGCACACTATTAATCTAATTACTTTGAAATTAATGTACATCATACCTCTTGTTGCATCAAATCAAAAATCAACATCTACACTAAAATCAATGCATTTATTGCAAACAATCAAATAGGATTAGAAATAAACATTTATACTGAAATCAATGCATCTAGTGCAAGAAATCAAATAGGATTAGAAATCAATATCTACATTGAAACCAATGCATCTAATGCAAGAAATCAAATATGAGTAGAAATCAACATCTATGCTGAAATCAATGCATCTAGTGTAAGGTATTAAATATGATTAGAAATCGACATCTACACTGAAATCAATGCATCTAGTGCAAGCGATTAAATAGGATTAGAAATCAATATCTACATTGAAACCAATGCATCCTGTGCAAGCAATCAAATAGGAGTAGAAATCAATATCTACACTGAAACCAATGCATCTAATGCAAACAATCAAATATGAGTAGAAATCAACATCTACACTAAAATCAATGCATCTAGTATAAGGTATTAAATATGATTAGAAATCGACATCTACATTGAAATCAATGCATCTAGTGCAAGCAATCAAATAGGATTAGAAATTAATATCTACACTGAAACCAATGCATCTTGTGCAAGCGATCAAATAGGAGTAGAAATCAACATCGACATTGAAATCAATGCATCTAGTGTAAGGTATTAAATAGAATTATAAATTGACATCTACGTTGAAATCAGTTCATATTGTGCATGTGATCAAATAAGATTAGAAATCAACAACTACATTGAATCAATACATCTATTTTAGTGAAAATCTAAAATATTCATGACTTTCTAGATCTAGCTTCTATTTCTATATTTGTCTTTGTGAGACTCTTTCTTCTTCCCTCTCTCTCTCTACCTTCCATTCTATGTCTATCTACCTCCCCCTCTCATTCTCTCTCTTCCCCTCCCTCTCTCCCCCATCTCACTCTATCTACCTCTCCCTAACTTCCTCTATATTTCTCTTCTTTCCTCTCTCCCCCTGACATCTATATTTATACCTCCCTTCATCTCTCCTTATTTGTCTCTCTATCTCAACCCCCTAAACATATGTCACACACTCTCTCTCTCCCCATGTCTATCTATCTATCCATTTATCTCTCCCTCTTCCTTTCCCTCTCTACCACCCACAGGTAAAGGAAGAGAGAAACATTGTATGTGAAAGTTATGGCCTGATGAAGTTTTTTTGAAACAACTATTTTTTTTGCAAGAAGGACACACAGGTTGCCATATGGCACTGAGGTCACCAATGCGAAAGTTGACAGCATATGTACAAAGGCTAATGTCAGCAAGGCGACGTGGTAGTATGCTTATCAGGGATCCAATCAGGAGGCAACATGTAGCAGGTGACGTCAACATGACATCAACAACCAATTCAACAGTATGGGTGAATCATAATGCACCACATGGTACTCGATCAACATCCATACGGTTTTCTTAACAAAGTGAAATTTTGCACCTTTGCATCTGACAAAATCAAACAAATTGTCTCTTACTTAATTTTCCCAATGACCCTTAAAAATTCAATGGGAAAAAACTGGTGGTTGTGTAATTTGAATTAAAAAAAAATATTAACGGTTAGTAGATGGTCAAACCCCACCAACCTGGCTGGATATCATATATATTACATATATATATAATGGTACCAGCAAGTGTTGAACTCGCCCTATGATTTCGCCAGCCAATCCATGGGCGATACCAAACCAATGGTCATTTAATGTATAATGATGCCAATAAAAACAACGACCAAGCGCTAAGTTAATACGCGTGGGAGGAATTGAACCTGGGTCTCTTGGGGACCATTTTAAATGGCCACCAATGTTCCATTGAGGTGAGATTTGTTAGTTCTTCCCCTCCCAAATTATTTAACCTTCATTATTGTCAAGTACTAGGGGAGGAGGCCGCATGGCAGAGAGAGATAGAGAGAGGACCTGCGAAACGCTGCGTTGGCTGGAAAAATGCCCCTCTTGGGTGAATTTTTCAAGAATATTCTTGAATATTGCACAAAATATTCCCTGAGAGAATCTTACAAGGAATCTAAGAGATTCCCTAGAGCTCTATAGGTCACCAGCACAAAACTAGGCCAACTTTATAGTCAAATTTCATGAAATTTTGCCATGAATCCAATTGTCCAATCCATTTCTTTAGTAGAGCTTTTTATTTTCAGGCCATCCCCGAAAGTGGAGGTATAAGGTGTAAATTTGAATTGTATGCATTTTATTTCGCTGAAGATTAATGAAAGAGGCCTTCCGACTTTGAGTAAGGCTCGAAGACGTAGCCCACATCAGGTGAACCCTGTAATCTGGCTTTGTGTATATTTCTCTTTATGGTTACCTACGTTTTTCTTCTTCTTTGATGTGTATGCATTGATGGTTATCATTCTCTTTTATATGCAATAAAAGAGAAACTCCAAAAGTGGTTCTTATGTTTATGTGGATTGCAAGTGTGTGATAACCAAGAAGAAACTCCAAAAGTGTGAGAGTAAACTTAAATCCTTTGATCTAGAAGTAGGGCATGAAACATGAAGAAAGAAAATGGCAGATCAATAAGCTCGGTTGGAGGAAGAGAGAAATTTTTGCAAAGCCTTTTATAGCATGGTCAAAAAAGTTGACAAAATGTTTGCAAAGTATGAGAAGACAATGGCAAAACAGGAGAAGAAAAAACCAGATGATCAGCAAGGAGAAGGAGGAGAGCCTTCTAAACCCCCATCTCCATCTTCCAATGAAATTTCTTCTTCTTCTTCCTCTTCTCATCATTCTAATAGGCATCATAAGAATTATTCTAAAAATCGTTTTTTTAAGTTTGATGTAAAGTTTGATATTCCCATGTATAATGAAGAATGTAGTGCAGATAAGTTAAACAATTATTCTAGGAAGATTGAAGTGTATTTCTAGATATAACAGATTAAGGAAGCTGAAGCCAAGGTCAAATTAACATATCTTCGGTTGAGTGGCACCGCTCTTGTCCGGTGGGAGAGAAAGCTTCAGAAAGGTAGTAAAAATGTGGGTAAAATCCTTTCCTCCTGTTATAATTTTGTTTCTGCATTGAAAGATCAATTCCATCCTTTAGGTTCATTGGTAAAAGGATTTGATGGAATGGAAATATTTGAGGAAAGATAAACGCTAATGTGTGCAAAGTTTTACAGAAGAATTTAGAAAACAAGCTTTAAAATTGGGCATTCCATTAGATTCACCTGAGGCTGTAACAAAGTATATTGGTGCATTACATAGTTATATCAGGCATTCTTTATTATTGTTTGAGCCTACTACTATTGATGCAGTTAGTGTGAAGGAATCCACTTTGAAAGTAGGAGGAAGTATGAACAAAGAAACTATGCACAAAAGGCAGCAACAACAAGGAAAAATGAAGAAAATCCATCTTGTACTCATTTTTAGAAAGAAGGGCATGATGAGGAGCATTTCTAGAAACTACATGCAGAATTGAGGACAAAGAGGAATGGTATAAAGAGAAGTAGAAGATGATAGCCACCATGCAAGAAGTCTAAGAATATGATTTAGAGGATGAGGGGAAGATCACAGTTGCATGATTTTCAGGTGTAGGACCATTTGATCCAGGATCTGACTCAGGTGATGAGATGAATAACGAAGCTCTTGGGATTGCAGGTGATGGACCTATTTACTTGGGTTTTGATTTGGGCGATGAGATGAATATTGCAGCATATGTTGTTTCAAATATGAAGAGAGCACTGAAAATTGCATGGCTTCAGGAACTTGAGGAGAAAAACCAAAGCATTCAAGTAGAGAATGCTGAACTTAGGATACTCCTACAAGAAGAAGAAGAGGAGAAATAGAAGCTACAACATCAATTACAAGCCAAGGAGGAGGCCTTGGAAAAGTTTCAACGTGACAAGCCATCATCACCAGCACCCAAGGTAAAAAGTGATTCTTCAGTTCCATGTTCTCTTTATGATGATGATTTTGTTGTTTTTGAGAAACATACTATAGGAAATGGTTCAAAGTTGATGAATAAAATGGGGTATCAAGGAAAGGGCATTGATATTAATGTTCAGGGCATTGTCAATCCCATCAAAGTGGAGGAATTTCCTCACTATGCAAGACTTGGTTATGTTAGAAAGGAGGTTTGAGAATGCTCCAATACCACCAGTGACAGATCATTGACGAATGATGGGAGAACATCACAAAATTCCATTGATAGTGAGGATTCCACAGGGAGTCCTCCTCATTAGGGACACACCATAAATAAGTGTTCAAAGAAGGTATAGAAATTTTAGAAGAGGAAGGACTATTGCAATCACTACAACAAGGATAGACATCAGAGAGCCACATGTTGGGTACTTCATGACTAGAAGGCACCTATGAAGGAACCAACTGGTGAATTTTTTCAAGAGATTCAACTACAGGAGAAATACCTCTTCACTTTGTTGAATGAAAGATGGTGAGATTAGAGATAGTAGCATGTCATGGCCACATTTTGTAAATCACATGTTGCGAGATGTTTGTAAAAGTGATGAAGTGTTTACCATCACTTATGCATGAAATATAGTGATCTTTTTGGCCTTTGAATTGATAGTTGGGGTATTGGTTTCCGTTATGATTATGGTGTAAACTTGACCAATGAATGTGTATAAACTCTTGGAAATTATGGTGTTTTCTTGGGTCATGTTTGGTCTTATAAAAACATGTATTTTGTAAGTAGTACAATAGATTTACATAGAATACAAATGTTGGTTCATCACTTATGGCTCTGAAGTACAAGGGTGAAGGAGAAGGAAGTGAGGCTTGTTTATGAGGGGGTACAATAGAATGCAGATCGTATTCATGCTTTCAAAGGACCAAAAGCTCCTTAATGGGGAGGAATGATCAAGGAGGATCCTAAAAGGCAAAATTTTAAAAATCCCTGAAACTCAACAAAACCTATCTCAAGTCGAAGAGCTTGTCATTTTGAATCTAATGACGTGAACGATACCCCAATCTGACACCATATATGAAATTTATGGCCTGCTGAAGTTTTTTTGAAACAACTAAAATTGCTTTTTCAAATAGGACCCACATGCTGCCATGTCGTAGTGATGTTAGCAATATGGATGTTGACATCATATGTACAGCTACTGACATCAGCAAGGTGATGTGGCAATACAATCAATAGAGATCCAATCAAGAGGCAACACATGGAAGGTGACGTCAACAACCCAATCAGTGACCTATTCATCAGTGGAGGTGAATCAGAATGTACCACGTGGCACCCAGTCAACATCCAAATGATTTTCTTAATGAGGTGACATTTTTCACCTTTGTAGCCAACGAAAGTGACAAAATTGTCACTTAATTTTCCCAATGACCCCTAAAAATTCGACAGGAAAAAACTAACATTTGTGCAAATTGAATTTACAAAAAATAAAATATTAACGGTCGGCAGGCGGTCAAACCCCACCGACCTAGCTTCATACCATATATATTTCATATATATAACAATACCAATGGGTGTTGAACCAGCTCGGCGATTTTTCCAGCTGATCCTCTGGTGGTACCAATCCAATGACCATTTAATGATTAACGACACCAATAAAAACAATGACCAAGTGCTAAGTTAATATGCTAATGGGACTCGAACTCAGTTCTCCCAGGAACCATTTTGGACTACCACCAATGCGCACCGAGGTGAGCTTTGGTAGCTCCACCCCTCCCAAATTATTTAAGCTTCATTACAACCAAGGACTAAGGAAGGAGGTCGTGGGGCACAGAGAGAGAGAGAGAGCAGACCTACGAAACCCTGCACAGGTTTCTAGAAGATTCTGTAATCTTACAAGGAATATTCCCCATAGAGAATATTTTAGGGAATATAAAAGATTCCCTAGAGCACCAGAGGTCACCAACACATAACCATGCCAACTTTATAGTCAAATTTCATGAAATTTCACCATGAATCCAACTATGTAGTCTGTGTTTTCAAGAAAGTTGTGCATTTTCAGGCCATCACCAGAAGTGGAGGTATAAGAAGTAAATTTGAATTGTATGCATTTTTTATTTCATTGGAGACTAATGAAAGAGGCCTCCCCAATTTGAGTAGGGCCTGAAGACGTAGCCCACATTAGGTGAACTCCATTACCAAGCTTTGTGTCTCTTTCTCTTTATGGTTTCCTATGTTTTTCCTCTTCTTTGATGTGTATGCATTTATGGCTATCATGCTCTTTTATATGAAATTCTAAATGCATCCTTGAAGAAATAATAACTTCATTATTGTCAAGTACAATGTTTCCATCACTCCTTATTTGTCTCTCTATCTCAACCCCCTAAACATATGTCACACACACTCTCTCTCTCCCCATGTCTATCTATCTATCCATTTAACTCTCCCTCTTCCTTTCCCTCTCTACCACCCACAGGTTTCCCTCTCTCCAGATGTTGAAAAATTGGCCTCATGATGCTTAGTGTTGGAGGTATTGGTGATGTTCCCACTGGACCTAGGATGCCCCTAGGCTGGCCTTGAAATTGTTTGATGGGAATCATTTTATCCATAGTCAAGATGATGATGGTCATCCTTGAGATGACAAGGGAGAGCTTGTACCATCATCTTGGAGCCCAAATGATTGAGACATTTGGTGCCATATCACTCATTTTCCTCTTATGAGGGTGACACAGTGATGCAGGGTTAACCCCGCTTATACCCACAGTATGCTTAAAATGCATAAACACGATTGTCCCAGGTATTTGAATCACAAAGGATTCAAAACTTCAACCATCAAATGCTTAAGGTCCCCTTTATTCGTCGATTCCCTTGTATCGGAACTCAATCACCCCGCCTAAACCTCCTATCGGGACTATTTACAACCCTCGAGCCTCCATATAAGACTTTATTAAAGTCTTTAACAAATCCTTCCTATCGGGACTTTTCACCTTATCATAACCTTCATTTAGGCCTTCGTAACCCTTAAACCATACATATAACCTTCCCTCTTTAAACCTCGGCTACATATGTGTTTAACACATGAATTACTCTATCGGCACATATTTTCCTTATAAACCCATTTATCCGCACATAACGATGGACTTATATATGAATTAATGCATAAACCTTCCATTGGTACTATTTCTTTATAAAACCCATTTACAAAGGAAAATGCTCCCAAAACATACCTTTCCGCCTTTAGTACAGTTCCTGCACAGTTATCGAGGTTGTACCTTTATCGCAATCGACTATCGGGACTTTCGCAGGCCATATTACACTTATCGGAACCCTTATAACTATCAGGATTTCCTTTAGAACCCCAGGACCATACATTAATTGCAATACAAAGGAATAACGGGAAAACCCGCTCCAACACACATAACTAGATTTCAAATCTTATAGACCCGCCACTATAAAGTTCGTCGGGTCTGTATCTTCCGTATTAATTCTTTCGTTGCTCTGATTGTCTTCCTCTGATTCCTCCGATTGCTGATAAACACTTATAACTATCGACGTATTGGCCCTTTGTTATAACACTGTAGCCAAACCTTTGACCTCTCCGACATGCGATCGTCGATCTCATCTGGACAATCGATCTGAATCTTGATCCCATGGTCCACACTTAATTGCATGATCACTATCGCTCCATTTCAAAGGCCCGTTCTGACGTCTTCAAAGGGGAATCCACCGATGCGACTTAATCATAACTATTAATCTTAATGATCCAACGGCTGCTGAGAAACCATCCTTTACTTCTCCGCTCAACTCTTTTTTACTTGGTTTTTCGGCGTTTTCTTCAATTTTCTCTTTGTGGTTCGGTTCTTCTGAAGGTTTTGATCCTTCACTATTTCTGCTGCACCAATCTAATCTGAGTTCAACTCTGAATATTCCTTGACCACTATCCTCTTGGATCCTTCGAATGGATTCAATTACCCATTACAATTCCTCTAAATCATTTCTCTCCTTGCGCAGTTCTTCAGAACTCTGCCTTTTGTTTCTACTACTCAACTTCCTCTAAGCTGAACTCCTCTGTGAATTCTCGCTTTGCATCTTCTCTCCAAAGCTTACTCTATCTCTTCACTTGGATTCAAAGATCCTTTTACGATTCCTCTGAATCGTTTGCTCTTCCGTGCGTTCTACAGAATTCTTCCTGTAAACCTGTTACAGAGCCTACGAATTCATATGAAATTCATTCATTCAATACTCTTTCAACACTGACACAGTCAAGAATAAATCTCTGTATATATAAATATAAACACACAATTACATTCGAGACTCTGTGTCTCGCACATGCCTGTTCTTCAATATCGTGGCCTCCTCTTTGCACTCTGCCCGTAGGCTTACATTTATACTAGAAAGGTTCGTTGAACTACTCCTGGTTCGACTCCTAAATCTCCTGTATTGAGTCCTAAATCCTCTATCCTCTACATCCACTTTTATTCTACATTTAATTCCTAAAAACTCTCTCTCGCTCCTAGAATCATGAAACTGCTTAAAGATTTATATTTGACTTTTAACTCTTTATCTTTATTAACCACTCATGTTCTCATTTATTTGAGAGCATTTACAACTTCCTCTAATTATCTAATTAAATCACTTTAAGCCTAAATATTACATTAACTTGAGACTTTAGGAAACTACTTCTCTAAAGATACATGACCCCCTATGTCTACTTATTTACAATGATTTTCTCTTGGGTGAATGCTCCTGCATCAGACTCCCAAAGTAGAAAATATTCATGATCTCTTGATATTTGTCTTCATGGATCCCACACTTTGTTCTGTAACTGCTCAAATGTTTTCTTCCTTTGCTGTTGTTGCACTTCTGCTGTCTTTTTCTTCCTCTTCTTCTCCTTGTCAATCTGGTTCAAACTCTGTTTGATCATATTTCCTGCTACTACCATTTTTCTCCATTTGGACTGCTTCATCATTTGTTGCCATATCTCTTCAATCTCTGTCTCCAGTATATCCTTGGACTGGTCCATGTTCTACTTCATATTTCTGCCTCCTTCATTTGTTTCAGGTTGTTGTTGTTGTCCACTAGTTCTTCAATCTGTTGTTCTTCTTCTTGTTCTATTATTCTTGCTCCAACTTTTGCTTTGCTTACTATGCTGACTTCTATGTTGACTCTTATGCTGACTTTTGTTGTGACTCCTATGTTGGTTGCCTCCCTATCATCCTTACCCTCTTTCATGATTGAATCATGACTGTCCAGCACTCTCTCCAACAATTTAACATCTTTGTTCCATGGATTAAATTCTTCCACAAAATCTTCTTCTCTCATCTTTATTTGGCTATTCATCTGTGCCAAATCTCCTCGAGCATCTGCAACTAAACTTGCATTCACAAAACACTTGTTAAATTAAAAAACATAAGGCATCTATGCCTTATCTTCCTTCGACAACAATTCGGTTTGTTGCTCTATTTCTTTCCTCTCTGTCAGCACATCAGTATGTTGTTTTGAACTCTCAAAATAACTCATGAGACTGTCAATTAGTATCCCCTCCACACCATCTATCCTAATGATGTCTTCCTTCTCTTGTTCACCATAGTGAACTCCTTCCTTTGTAATCAAACTGTCATACTCTGAATTTCTCGACGAATATTCCAGCAATGCAATCTCCTTGTGACACTTCATAAGTATTTCATCATCACTTATATTTCTTGCATTTATACACAAATTATTAGTTTGGAAATCATAAGGTTCAACAGTCTCAACTGTTGCTTCACATATCAGCTCTTCAGACTGAACTTCATCTCCTTCCTCCACAAGAAATTTTTCTTATGTTTTACATCTTCACACATCCATGCATTGTTAAATTCTTTCTGCTGCAATAAATCACTGCTTCTCTCATTTAAGAAACATTCTCCATCCTCCTTTACTTCAGAGTTTTTATCTTCTGAAAGATACTTCTTCATACTTCTGACAGCTTCAACAGATTGCTCATCCTCTGCAAAACAATCCTTTATTAGTGTTCCTTCTCCCAAGGTTAAATCCTTTGCATAGGTTTCTTCCTTCTTATCATCTTTCAATAGATTTCCTTCTTTCTTACTGACTGTCTCAACAGTTTCCATGGATATTTCCACTGTGCCAATCATCATGGTGAATTGATGATCCTTTACTATGTTTTCAGCTAACATAGTTTCTTCTTCAAGTTTGCCTTCAATCTCTTGTTGTTTACCTTCTCCAAGAGCTATCCTTGTCTCACCATCTGCATTAACATTCTCTTGTATTTGTTTTTCATCAATAAAATTAATCAAACTCATTTTATTACCTTTCTGAGACAGTATCCCTTCATTCTTCATTAGAATAAGATCCTGATTCTTCATCTCTATGACAACTTCTTTAGACTCATCCATAGACTTTTCCTTCTGTATGTAGTCAAATTCTTCTTCTTCTGAGAAGTTTTATTTGTCACGTTTTACTTATAGATCTTCATCTGCTCTGAAGATATCTTCAATAGGTTGCTTTTCTCTTGCAATACCTGCCATCATACACAAACCATCAGTTTTAAAAACATAAGACCCTGTGGTCTTACTGGATGCTTCAACCATCATATCTCCTTGCTATTCTAAATCCTTCATATGATTCAGAAATTCTTCGATTGTCTCCTCTTCAATCTCCTCAAGCCCTTCACTTGGTTGCTTGATATCTTTCTCCAGTTGTATATGAGACCTATCTATCTCATCTTCTTCCAAAACATAATTTAGATTTTGCTTGTCTTCTTTCTCTTTATGACAATATCAGCAAATTGTCCTCCTTTACATGTTTCACCAGCAAACATACACAAATTGTCAAATTTAAAACCATGTAACCCTTTGGTCTCACTTGAAGTTTTAGTCTTCAAGTCTTCATCTTCAGTCATCATCTCCTCATGTTGTTTTGAACTATCCCAATAGTCCATGAGATCTTCACTTGATCTCCATTCTTTAGCTTCAGTGTAGTCTTCACTTTCTCCCAGAATTTCTCCCTGTTCTGGTTCACAAATGGACTCTTCCATTTCTAACTCAACTTCCTTGAGTTTTCCCTTCAGCCACTTTACTTGATTTTGCTGTAGCCTTTTCTGCATCTCATGCCATTGCATTGGCTTCTTCCTTAAGACCCAACCTAGTCTCTGGATTTCCTCTAATATTCTCCTTAATGCATCAAGTTGTTCTTTTAACTCTGCAATCTCCTGGTCAATTTCTTCTTGAATCATCTTCTTGCCATTTTATTTGGCATTTTGCTTCTCATATCCTCTGTTGTGGCTTCTCTCTAAACCTTTGCAATGACTATCAGTAGCCATCTTCTCCTCTTCTCTCTTCATGAGCTCATCATTTATCTTCAACAAGCCTCTGCGACAGCTAGTCCTCCTCGCTGCAATCTTACCTCACAAGCTCTACTCACTCACTGTTTTGGTAAGCACGGTCCTCTATCTAGAACCTCCTCTTGAGCAACACCTTTACTCCTTCTAAGCTTCTGCAATCTCTCACTCTCTCTTGAGAACATTTTAGTTTTCCTCTCTATCCAATCTCTTGTTGGATTCTTCAGGTTCACTGCCATTTCTCTATCAGAGTGTTTTCCTTATTCTGTCTTCAAGTACACATCTGGTTCTCCTCTCACAACTTCTCTTGTTGTCACTTGTGAATTAGTGTAAAAAACACATTCTCAATTTAAAACAGAACATATTACCTAACTTTCAATATCTCAGCATGATCTTGTTTCACCATTCCACCTATACTTTGAATGGACTCCCTCTGTCTCTTGCATCTGCAAGTTCTGCTACACATCACCTCTGCGTGCCTTCCTTCTGTCATATTAGAATCTGATCCTTCATTTCCTGCATAACACCTTAACACATATTTTGTTCTCAATTCTTTCTCATAAGAATTTCTTTGTTCTGTTTTAACCAATTGTTTCAACTTCAATTCTGCTTTGATACCACTAATGATATAAGGTTAACCCTGCTTATACCCACAGTATACATAGAATGCATAAACACAATTGTCCCAGGTATTTGACTCACAAAGGAGTCAAAACTTCAACCATCAAATGGTTAAGGCCCCCTTTATTCGTCAGTTCCCTTGTGTCAGAACTCAATCACCCTGCCTAAACCTCCTATCGGGACTATTTACAACCCTCGAGCCCTCCGTATAAGATTTTATTAAAGTCTTTAGCAAATCCTTCCTATCGGGACTTTTCACCTTTTTATAACCTTCATTTAGGCCTTTGTAACCCTTAAACCATACATATAACCTTCCCTTTTTAAACCTCGACTACATATGTGTTTAACACATGAATTAATCTATCAACACATATTTTCCTTAGAAACCCATTTATCCGCACATAATGATGGACTTATATATGAATTAATGCATAAACCTTCCATTGGCGCTATTTCTTTATAAAATCCATTTACAAAGGAAAATGCTCCCAAAACATACCTTCCACCTTTAGTACGGTTCCTGCACAATTATTAAGGTTTTACTTTTATCGCAATCGGCGATCGGGACTTTTGCAGGCCATATTACACTTATCGGAACCCTTATAACTATCGGGATTTCCTTTAGAACCCCGGGACCATACATTAATTGCAATACAAAGGAATAACGAGAAAACCCGCTCCAGCGCACACAACGGGATTTCAAATCTTATAGACCTGCAACTATAAAGTCCGCCGGGTCCGTATCTTCCATATTAACTCTTCCACTGCTCCGATTTCCATCCTCTGATTCCTTTGATCTCCGATTAGTGCTTATCGCTATTCGAATATCGGCCCTTTGTTATAACATTATAGCCAACCCTTTGACCTCTCCGACATGTGATTGCCAATTTCATCTGGACCGTCGATCTGAATCTTGATCCGACGGTCCACACTTAATTGCATGATCGTGATCGCTCCATTTCAAAGACCCATTTTGATGTCTTCAAAAGGGAATCCGCTGATGCGACTTAATCCTAGCTGTTGATCTTAATGATCCAATGGCTACTGAGAAACCATCCTTTACTCCTTCGATCAACTCTTTTTTACTTTGTTTTTCTGCTTTTTCTTCAATTTTCTCTTTGTAGTTCGGTTCTTCTGAAGGTTCTGATCCTTCACTGTTTCTGCTACGCCAATCTAATCTGAGTTCAACTCTGGATATTCCTTGGTCACTATCCTCTTGGATCCTTCGAATGGATTCAATGACCCATTACGATTCCTCTGAATTGTTCCTCTCCTTGCGTAGTTCTTCAGAACTCTGCCTTCTGTTTCCGCTGCTCAACTTCCTCTAAGCTGAACTCCTCTACGAATTCTCGCTTCGCATCTTCTCTCTAGAGCTTACTTTGTCTCTTCACTTGGATTCAAAGATCATTTTACGATTCCTCTGAATCGTTTTCTCTTCCTTTCGTTCTACATAATTCTACCTGTAAACCTGTTATAGAGCCTACGAATTCATATGAAATTCATTCATTCAATACTCTTTCAACACTGACACAGTCAGGAATAAATCTCTGTATGTATAAATATAAACACACAATTACATTCGAGACTCTGTGCCTTGCACATGCCTGTTCTTCAATAACGTGGCCTCCTCTTTCCACTCTGCCCAGAGGCTTACATTTATACCAAGAAGGTGTCTAGTCAATTTAATGTCTTAAATTGCTCTACATAAATTATCAATTCGGGTATCGTAAACTGATGAAGTGTGGTGCACCATATGTTCTTAGTTAACCTTTTTCTTACTTCGTTGTTTTATAGTTTATGTTGTTTTTGGGGTTTTGTTCTTGTTGGTTTCCTAAAGTGTTTAATGCAAATGGAAATCCTATTCTAAGGTCTTAAGAATACTTGTAAAGGTCAAGTATGGATGTAGATTTCAAGACAAGGTTTATGTCCCTTATGGTAACTTCCAAAACTTATCACTTCAAAAGATCTCAAAACATGCTATTAATACTTGAACAGGAATGTAAATATGCAGCTACTTAAATCAAACAAAAAATGAAATACTGATCATGAAATCACTGTCTCTGTTGCCTATCTAATTACATAAATAAAAACTAAACTATTGCACTCAAACAAACCAAAAATTGTAGACGAACGAAAGCAAGATCAATTTACTTCACTTATAATCTGATAGTTCACCAAGTAACTTTTCCGGGTTAAGCCATGGCTCTGGAAATAACGTCAATAACATGAAGAATTGATATCTAAATTACCTACTTGCAAATGAAAGTAAAATCAAGTCACTTCACTTATAATCCGATAGCTCACCAAGTAGCTTTTCGGGGTTAAGTTATGGCTCTGGAGATAACGTCAATAACATTAAGAACCTGATATCTAAATTACCTACTTGCAAATGAAAGTAAAATCAAGTCACTTCACTTATAATCCGATAGCTCGCCAAGTAGCCTTTCGGGGTTAAGCCATGGCTCTGGAGATAACGTCAATAACATAAAGAACCTGATATCTAATTGCAGAGATGAAAGTAAAATCAAATCACTTCACTCATAATTCGATAGCTCGCAAAGTAGTTTTTTGGGGTTAAGCCATGGCTCTGGAGATAACGTCAAATGACATGAAGAATTTGATATCTAAATTAACTAACAACAACAAATAAATAAGACTAAAATCAAAGCATAACTGAAATTGAAAAGCTTAAGAAAAAGTTCAGCAGAGAGGCAAATCTCATGTCACTATTTGATGCAATAACATGTAAAGAAAAACTAATCTACAATCAACCGGTTGAACACACTTGCATGAATTAAAATTTCATGAATGGAAAATCTAGACTATCAAACTTGAGAGCAATAAAATGACATACGTGAATGAAATCAAGGCAAAATTACAAAATGAAATCTACTCTACCTTACATTCTAATAAGCTCCATGACATCTAGTTCACATCTCCTTCCATGTTAAGAACATCAAAGCTTTATTCAAATTCTTCAAAATTACAAAGTACAACAAAGCTCTCCAAAGCTTTCAAAAGTCATCAAGGAAGAGCTACAAACTCCAAGCTAAAGAACTAAAAAGCCAAGCTAAGCCAAGACTAACAAGCTAACAAATGAAGGAGAGAGATATCCTATTTATACAAAAAGATGAGAAACCATCTCATTAATGAGAGTCCATGAATCTCTCCCTCTACCTCTAGAGTCCTAATCAAAATAAGAACTGATAAGACACATGTCTTCGTAGAGTTTCAATACAATTAGGAGATGTGACACATATCCTCATGATCCCATGATTCTTTCCACTCAAATTCGAATTTGGCCTTAGAGTGCCACATAAAGGTCTTCTAGAAGCTTCCTTTTGACCTACACATGTCAACAATCTTAACCCACTTATTAGGTATAAGCATATGCACATTATTTTCTAATTTTTAACCACAAATTCACTTTAAAAAGATAGTAATTAATAAAGTTTAGAAAAACATAAATGTGGCCCAATGATAATGAAAGTGGGATGAATGTAGTGACATAGTAGTGAAATGGAGGTGAAATGGAGGTGATATAATGGACATAATAGTGAAAGTGTAATGGAAATGAATGACATTTTCAAGACCCAACATACCCCCAACTGAAGCTATTGCATGTCCTCATGCAATATATATTACATTAATTCTTTTGATCCTTGAGCTTTGGCTTAACTTTGCATGTTACCTTTTGATAATTTCATATTTCTGCAAAGTGTTTTACTTGAATTGCAACATGGTTGGTTCTTGTGTTACATCCATTTTTTTTTTTGGTTGCATTCTATTTTGATCTTTGAACTTTGCATAATGATATTATGATTATTGTTGCAAATTATATCTTTATTGGATTGCATGATGGTTGGTTCTTGTGTGACAACCATGATTGTGTTTGTATCCAATTTATCCTTTAAGCACTTTTTGAGGAAAAGCCATTGTATGCTCATAATAAAAATGTAATAGTTAATATATGTTGGAAGTATGTGGGCTCCTGAATATGATATAGACATGGAAAGATATGAATATGAATGTATTCCCCCCCCCCCAACTGATGGTATTGGCAATTTTATGAAATGAGGAAGAGAAATGTTTTTCCAACAATTATCATTTTAGCTTTTTATGGAATTCTATGGTCAAAAGTTAGAAAATGACATACCTTAACTTACCCTTTGGAATGGATGAGTTGTATGTGTGGTGGCTGCAAAATTCTGATCATATTCTTCTTCAAGTGGCTGAACAAGAGGATTCATGGATAAAGAGTTAAGATGACTTTTTAATGCTTCTACTAAAACTTGCTGAATCTGCTTAAAAATGCTGAAAATAATAGTCTTCATGTCTTCAAAACTCATTGGCACAATTCCTACTATGTGAAAAGATGTTCTGATATTGAACTTAGCAGGAAATTGTTGACTTAGTGGCCATTGATGGATGCCACTAGTCAACACTAGAACTCTCACCATTGATGACAATGAGAGTCCAGATGCCCAAACACATCTTGCTAGGTACGAATAGTTTTACCGATGTCGAGTCACCTAGAAGATTGATGAACAAGGGATATTAATGTATTCCCATTGTTTGTTAGCATGAGAACTTGCCATTAAGGCATGCAAGCCTCAAGGTGTCTTTACAAGGAACTTAGACTCAAAGTACTATGGACTCAATAATTTGCAATGAAGCAGGGCTTATTTGCGAAATGAAAATGATAAGAAATGGAAGATGTCAATGGAGAGTAGAAATGGCAATGGGCAATAAGCATGTGAATGAGCCTTTTGCTTTTATTTGTGGATTATGAATGGACAAAAAGAGATGGAAAGTGTATGTGAATGTAAATCGAAAATATGAATTGAAATGAGGTGAATGGTTTATTATGAGGTATGGATGTGATGAAGACAATAGTATCTGAAAGTTTTTCAAGTGTTTGGATCTGATTTTGCATCAACATATTTCCTCTTTGTTGTTGATCATCCTCTTATGAAACAAATTGGTCTCTTAGAGAGACACCATTCTCTTGTAGTTATTTGTCCTTCCTCCTGGAACCTGCAAAAAAACTAATACTTCTTCTACAATAGAATGTCAGATTATCAAAGGAGAGAGGTGATCAATCTCTCTAGTTATGATATTTGCACTCAAAACTAAGAATTTGTATTAATGAAACAAGTTCTCAAAGGAAAGATCAAAAGAATTTATACCTGTTTTGGAATTAGTGCCTCAAGTTGATGTTGCTTCTTCTCAGCAATTTATTTCATTATTTATCGTTTCAAACTTTAATGATGGATTTCTCAATGTGTAGATCTTGCTGAGATCTTTCCAATGATACTTGAATCATCAAAATTTGATTTTGTATGAGAAAGTTAAGTTGATTTGAGCAATGAGGTTTTTCATCTGCAAATTGATGTTTAGCTGAGGAGTTGGACTTTAGCTGCGAAATGTGCACAGTTTTTGTAGCTAAAAATCTTGAATAAAAAGTTAGCCATTCATCTTTCATCATCAGTCCAAAATTAATCAATACCTTCATTTCATTGATTCAAATTTTTTTCCTTAACATGCGGCGACTTAGTGTGACGACTTGGTGATAACGCACACCTTGACTTCCCTTTGACCAGGGTCTTTTTCATCGACTTGGATCAAATGAATAGGACACCATCCATGTACTGACATTTTCCCAGCTAACCATGTGGTTTGTTTCGTCTCTTTACATCTATAACCTATAGAAGCATGAAAATGGCTGCGGAATTGCCAATTAGCTGCGGAATTGCCAATTAGCTGCGGAATCAGGTTGCATTCTATAGCTAAAAGACAACCAACTTTTTTTTTTTTTTTTGTATGTACAGAGGATTATTCTACAGACCAACTACTACAACACTCGAACTTGTTTTGGATTTGACAATTCTCAAGAAACCATTTCCCAAAATTCCATAGTTGCTGAATGAGATAGCCATGGTCTTTTACATTTCCTTTGATAGAGTTTAGCTGTTTTTGGTTCAGGCATGCATATACTGAGCCATAACTCATGTTTTAAGACAACTCCCAGGAATATCCAAGCTATGATTCTAAAAACAAACAACACAACTACCCACATGGAATTCATTCCACTTTGATACTTCTTCTTCCTCTCTGGCAGTTCCAGGCAACCAATTTAATTAGAGGCAATTTTGGGTTTAACTCACGGGAAATAGACATGAACAGAATGTGAGTGGGTTTTTGAATGGCCTTTGCATCGAATGCCAAGAAGCTCCATGCCACGTCTATCAGTTGGTTGTGAAGAGCCGTATCCAATTAGGATTGCTGTTTACAGACGGGTGGCATTTAAAAGGTGGGAGACGTGTAATCATGTTAAATTGTCAGCACATACTAGGTCTCCAAATTAGAATTCCCTTCCCCAGACAATCGAATTAAATCAAACAACCAGTTTATTAATTCAAATTCTATTTTTCTTCACGCGGCAGACAAAAAAGGGCTTCAGAGAATCAAGAAATTCTCTCAAACTGCCACGAATTTCTCAAAACGATTTTTGGGTTATCTAATTGACCCTATTGCCAAAAAACCCAATGTTTTATTTTTCCCAAATTCGTCTCCTTTTTGTCGGATCGTGCAATTGAAGTTTGACATTTTTTCTTATTTTGTGTTTTCCTAAATGACTATTTTTACTGTTCTGCATCTCTACGAATTGTTGCATTCGGCCTTCTGGTTTGATTTGCTGTTTAATTTCCTTAGTTGTGCTTGTCACTAATGGTGGTCTAGCTTCACGGAGCGAGAGTGAACGGTCCACAAATTGAATATGCTGACGGTAAAAAAAAACGAATACACAGAGATAAAAGAACAATACACAAATCTTATTGCGTATTGAGGAGAAGATGAATGGTAAGCACTGCTGCTTCTCTATCTCATTTCAGAGCATGTGATGTTCAACTATCGTTGATTATGATGCGCATGAGGCTATTGGATTTGTTTTTCAATTTTCAGCACAGAGAAATAGCCTTTGCTGCTTTATCGATCACTAGATTAAGATCAGAGTAAACAACAAAAACAATTGTTGCAGCATAAAGGTCCTGCATCTTCCCTAATATCAGTAGCAACTCCCCGCCTGGACTGCTACTACTGAGAGTCAAGCAAACATCTAGACGAGGCTATTGCAGGTTTTTATTTTTATTTTTTATTTTTTAAATGTTTTTGCAGGTTCGTTTTAAGGCCAAAGCTTAAGCAGGAATGCAGATTTTCTATTGAGGCCACAATGGAGACTGGAATTGGGGATAGCCTTTGATTGGTTTTTTTCTCTCTTTTTTCCCTGAAATTGTGAAATTTTATAAAAAGGATTAATGATTTTCAATTTCAGGCAGCAAAGATTTCAAGAAAAACATGCTAAAAATAGGGCTTTGACTGAGGTCTTAAGCTGATTTTTTATCAATCTGGGCTGGGTGACTAGGATAGGATCCATGTCGGGACAATTTTGAAGTTACCCATGTGGTCGGTTTCTTCATTGGATGCCTGTAACGTATTAAACCTTGAAATTAGCTGCGGAATTCATAGTTAGCTGCAGAATCAAGCTGCATTCCACAGCTAAGTTGCAAAATCTTATTAAAATACGACACAGTATTTTGAGGACCACTAGAAACCATAACTAGTCAATCTTAGACAGTTTGAACCTATCAAAGCAGTTGGATTTTTATTTTTTCTATTTTTTTCATTTTTTTATTTATTTAATCAAATGAAATGATGAATTTTATTTTGTCTCCTTTTTTTTCTTTTTCCTTTTTTTTTCTATACATAGCAATCTTTTCTCTAATCCTCCAGTTCACACAAAATGCAAGGGGAGAGCATACTCAAGAAATTATTTTTTTTATTTTTATTTTTTTGATGTAAGAAATAAGGTCTCCTAATTACACTTCCCTGGCAACGGTGCCAAAATGTCTAGTCAATTTAACGTCTTAAATTTCTCTACATAAATTATCAATCTGGGTATCGTAAACTGATGAAGTGTGGTGCACCATATGTTCTTAGTTAACATTTTTCTTACTTCGTTGTTTTATAGTTTATGTTGTTTTTTGGGTTTTGTTCTTGTTGGTTTCCTAAAGTTTTTAATGAAAATGGAAATCCTATTCTAAGGTCTTAAGAATACTTTTAAAAGTCAAAATGGATGTAGATTTCAAGACAAGGTTTATGTCCCTTATGGTAACTTCCAAAACTTAGCAATTAAAAAGATCTCAAAACATGCTATTAATACTTGAAAATGAATGTAAATATGCAGCTACTTAAATCAAACAAAAGATGAAATACTGATCATGAAATCACTGTCTCTGTTGCCCATCTAATTACAGAAATAAAATCTAAACTATTGCACTCAAACAAACCAAAAATTGCAGACTAACGAAAGCAAGATCAATTTACTTCACTTATAATCCGATAGCTCGCCAAGTATCTTTTCCGGGATAAGCCATGGCTCTGGAGATAACGTCAATAACATGAAGAATTGATATCTAAATTACCTGCTTGCAAATGAAAGTAAAATCAAGTCACGTCACTTATAATCCAATAGCTCACCAAGTAGCTTTTCGGGGTTAACTTATGGCTCTGGAGATAATGTCAATAACATTAAGAACCTGATATCTAAATTACCTACTTGCAAATGAAAGTAAAATCAAGTCACTTCACTTATAATCCGATAGCTCGCCAAGTAGCTTTTCGGGGTTAAGCCATGGCTCTGGAAAATACGTCAATAACATGAAGAACCTGATATCTAATTGCATCGATGAAAGTAAAATCAAATCACTTCACTCATAATCTGATAGCTCGTCAAGTAGCTTTTTAGGGTTAAGCCATGGCTCTGGAGATAACTTCAAATGACATGAAGAATTTGATATCTAAACTAACTAACAACAACAAATAAATAAGACTGAAATCAAAGCATAATTGAAATTGAAAAGCTTAAGAAAAAGTCCAGCAAATAGGCAAATCTCATGTCACTATTTGATGCAAAAATATGTAAATAAAAACTAATCTACAATAAATCGGTTGAACACACTTGCATGAATTAAAATTGCATGAATCGAAAATCTAGACTATCAAACTTGAAAGCAATAAAATGACATACATGAATGAAATAAAAGCAAAATTACAAAATGAAATCTACTCTACCTTACATTCTAATATGCTCCATGACATCTACTTCACATCTCCTTCCATGTTGAGAACATCAAAGCTTTATTCAAATTCTTCAAAATTACAAAGTACAACAAAGCTCTCCAAAGCTTTCAAAAGCCATCAAGGAAGAACTACAAACTCCAAGCTAACGAACTAAAAAGCCAAGCTAAGCCAAGACTAACAAGCTAACAAATGAAGGAGAAAGATCTCCTATTTATACAAAAAGATGAGAAGCCATCTCATTAATGAGAATCCATGAATCTCTCCCTCTACCTCTAGAGTCTTAATCAAAATAGGAACTGATAAGACACATGTCTTCTTAGAGTTTCAATACAATTAGGAGATGTGGCACATATCCTCATGATCCCATGATTCTTTCCACTCAAATTCGAATTTGGCCTCGAAGTGCCACATAAAGGTCTTGTAGAAGCCTTCTTTTGACCTACACATGTCAACAATCTTAACCCACTTGTTAAGTATAAGCATATGCACATTATTTTCTAATTTTTAACCACAAATTCACTTAAAAATGCTAAGAATTAATAAAGTTTGGAAAAACATAAATGTTTCCCAATGATAATGAAAGTGGGATGAATGTAGTGACATAGTAGTGAAATGGAGGTGATATAATGGACATAATAGTGAAAATGTAATGGAAATAAATGACATTTTCAAGACCCAACATACCCCCCAACTGAAGCTATTGCATGTCCTCATGCAATATATATTACATTAATTCTTTTGATCCTTGAGCTTTGGCTTAACTTTGCATGATACCATTTGATAATTTCATATTTCTGCAAAGTGTTTTACTTGAATTGTAACATGGTTGGTTCTTGTGTTACATCCATTTTTTTTTGCTGCATTCTATTTTGATCTTTGAACTTTGCATAATAATGTTTTGATTATTGTTGCAAAGTATATCTTTATTGGATTGCATGATGGTTGGTTCTTGTGTGACAACCATGATTGTGTTTGTATCCAATTTATCCTTTAAACACTTTTTGAAGAAAATCCATTGTATGCTCATAATCACAATGTAATAGTTAATATATGTTGGAAGTATGTGGGCTCCTGAATATGATATAGACATGGCATGATATGAATATGAATATATTCCCCCCCCCCCAACTGATGGTATTGGCAATTTTATGAAATGAGGAAGAGAAATGTTTTTACAACAATTATCATTTTAGCTTTTTATGGAATTCTATGGTCAAAAGTTAGAAAATGACATACCTTAACTTACCCTTTGGAATGGATGAGTGGTATGTGTGGTGCCTGAAAAATTCTGATCATATTCTTCTTCAAGTGGCTGAACAAGAGGAGTCATGGATAAAGAGTTAAGATGACTTTTTATTGCTTTTACTAAAACTTGCTGAATCTGCTCCAAAATGCTGAAAATAATAGCGTTCATGTCTTCAAAACTCATTGGCACAATTCCTACTATGTGAAAAGATGTTCTGATGTCAAACATAGCAAGAAATTGTTGACTTAGTGGCCATTGATGGATGGCACTAGTCAACACGAGAACTCTCACCATTGATGACAATGAGAGTCAAGATGCCCAAACACATCTTGCTAGTTACGAATAGTTTTACCGATATCGAGTCACCTAGAAGATCTGATGAACAAGGGACATTAATTTATTCCCATTGTTTGTCAGCATAAGAACTTTCCATTAAGGCATGCTAGCCTCAAGGTGTCTTCACAAGGAACTTAGACTCAAAGGGCTATGGACTCAATAATTTGCATTGAAGCAGGGCTTATTTGCGAAATGAAAATGACAAGAAATGGAAGATGGAAATGGAGAGTAGAAATGGCAATGGGCAATAAGCATGTGAATGAGCCTCTTGCTTTTATTTGTGGATTATGAATGGACAAAAAAAGATGGAAAGTGTATGTGAATATAAATGGAAAATATAAAGTGAAATGAGGTGAATGGTTTATTATGAGGTTTGGATGTGATGGAGACAATAGTATCTGAAAGTTTTTCAAGTGTTTGGATTTGATTTTGCATCAACATATTTCCTCTTTGTTGTTGATCATCCTCTTATGAAACAAATTGGTCTCTTAGAGAGACACCATTCTCTTGTAGTTATTTGTCCTTCCTCCTGGAACCTGCAAAAAAACTAATACTTCTTCTACAATAGAATGTAAAATTATCAAAGGAGAGAGGTGATCAATCTCTCTAGTTATGATATTTACACACAAAACTAAGAATTTGTATTAATGAAAAAAGTTCTCAAAGGAAAGATCAAAAGAATTTATACCTGTTTTGGAATTAGTGCCTCAAGTTGATGTTGCTTCTTCTCAGCAATTTATTTCATTATTTACCGTTTCAAACTTTAATGATGGATTTCTCAATGTGTAGATCTTGCTGAGATCTTTCCAATAATACTTGAATCATCAAAATTTGATTTTGTATGAGAAAGTTAATTTGATTTGAACAATGAGGTTTTTCAGCTGCAAATTGATGTTTAGATGCGGAGTTGGACTTTAGCTGCGGAATGTGCACAGTTTCTGTAGCTAAAAATCTTGAATAAAAGTTAGCTATTCATCTTTCATCATCAGTCCAAAATTAATCAATACCTTCATAAAAGTGAGCAAATAACTTATTCATTTCATTGATTAAAATTGTTTTTCCTTAACATGCGGCGACTTAGTGTGGCGACTTAATGATAACACACACCTTGACTTCCCTTTGACCAGGGTCTTTTTCATCGACCTCGATTAAATGAATAGGACACCATCCATGTACTGACATTTTCCCAGCTACCCATGTGGTTTGTTTTGTCTCCTGACACCTATAACCTATAGAAGTATGAAAATCACTGCGGAATTACCAGTTAGTTGCGGAATCAGGTTGCATTCTATAGCTAAAAGACAATCAACCAATTTTTTTTTTGTATGTACATAGGATTATTCTGCAGACCAACTACTGCAACACTCGAACTTGTTCTGGATTTGACAATTCTCAAGAAACCATTTCCTAAAATTCTATAGTTGTTGAATGAGATAGCCATGGTCTTTTACATTTCCTTTGATAGAGTTTAGCTGTTTTTGGTTCAGGCATGCATATACTAAGCCATAACTCATGTTTTAAGACAACTCCTAGGAATATCCAAGCTATGATTCTAAAAACAAACAACACAACTACCGACATGGAATTCGTTCCACTTTGATACTTCTTCTTCCTCTTTGGCAGTTCCAGGCAACCAATTTAATTAGAGGCAATTTTGGGTTTAACTCACGGGAAATAGACATGAACAGAATGTGAGTGGGTTTTCGAATGGCCTTTGCATCGAATGCCAAGAAGCTCCATGCCACGTCTATCGGTTGGCTGCGAAGAGCCGTATCCAATTAGGATTGTTGTTAACAGGTGTTACGTCTATCAGTTGGCTGTGAAGAGCCGTATCCAATTAGGATTGCTGTTTACAGACGGGTGGCATTTAAAAGGTGGGAGACGTGTAATCATGTTAAATTGTCAGCACATACTAGGTCTCCAAATTGGAATTCCCTTCCCTAGACAATCGAATTAAATCAAACAACCAGTTTATTAATTCAAATTCCGTTTTTCTTCACGCGGTAGGCAAAAAGAGGCTTCAGAGAACCGAGAAATTCTCTCAAATCGCCACGAATTTCTTAAAACTGTTTCTAAGTTATCTATTTGACCCTATTTCCGAAAAAACCCATGTGTTATTTTTCCCAAATTTGTCTCCGTTTGGTCTAATCGTGCAATTGAAGTTTGACGTCTTTTCTTATTTTGTGTTTTCCTGAATGACTGTTTTTACTGTTCTGCATCTTTACGAATTGTTGCATTCGGCCTTCTAGTTTGATTTGCTGTGTAATTTCCTTAGTTGTGCTTGTCACTAATGGTGGTCCACCTTCACGGAGCGAGAGTGAACGGTCCAAAAATTGATTATGCTGACGATAAAAAGAAACGAATGCACAGAGATAAAAGAACAATACACAAACCTTATTGCGTATTGAGGAGAATACGGATGGTAAGCGTTGCTGCTTCTCTATCTCATTTCAGAGCATGTGATGTTCAACTATCATTGATTATGATGCAATGAGGCTGTTGGATTTGTTTTGCAATTTTCAGCACAGAGAAATAGCCTTCGCTGCTTCATCGATGACTGGATTAAGATCAGAGTAAACAACAGAAACAATTGTTGCAGCATAAAGGTCCGACATCTTCCCTAATATCAATAGCAACTCCCCGCCTGGGCTGCTGCTACTGAGAGTCAGGCAAACATCTAGAGGAGGCTATTGCAAGTTTTTATTTTATTTTTTATTTTTTAAATGTTTTTGCAGGTTCATTTTAAGGCCAAAGCTTAAGCAGGAACGCAGATTTTCTATTGAGGCCACAGTGGAGACTGGAATTGGGGATAGCATTTGATTGGTTTTCTTCTTTTTTTTCCTGAAATTGTGAAATTTTATAAGAAGGATTAATGATTTTCAATTTCAGGTAGCAAAGATTTGAAGGAAAACATGTTAAAAACAAGGCTTTGACTGAGGTCTTAAGTTGTTTTTTTATCAATCTGGGTTGGGTGACTAAGATAGGATCCATGTCGGGACAATTCTGGAGATGCCTATGTGGTCGGTTTCTTTATTGGATGCCTGTAACCTATTAAACCTTGAAATTCGCTGCGGAATTCACAGTTAGCTGCGGAATCAGGCTGCATTCTGCAGCTAAGTTTCAAAATCTTATTAAAACAGGACACATTGTTTTGAGGACCACTAGAAACCCTAACCAGTCAATCTTAGATAGTTTGAACCTATCAAAACAGTTGGATTTTTTTTCTCTATTTTTTTTTGTATTGAATCAAATGAAATGATGAAGTTTATTTTGTCTCCTTTTTTTTCTTTTTCCTTTTTTTTGTACATAACAATCCTTTTTCTGATCCTCCAATTCACACAAAGTGCAAGAGGAGAGCATACTCAAGAAATTATTATTATTATTATTATTTATGTAAGAAATAAGGTCTCCTAATTACACTTCCCCGGCAACGGCGCCAAAATGTCTAGTCAATTTAACGTCTTAAATTGCTCTACATAAATTATCAATCCGGGTATCGTAAACTGATGAAGTGTGGTGCACCATATGTGCTTAGTTAACCTTTTTCTTACTTCATTGTTTTATAGTTTATGTTGTTTTTGGGGTTTTGTTTTTATTGGTTTCCTAAAGTGTTTAACGCAAACGAAAATCATATTCTAAGGTCTTAAGAATACTTTTAAAGGTCAAGTATGGATGTAGGTTTCAAGACAAGGTTTATGTCCCTTATGGTAACTTCCAAAACTTAGCACTTCAAAAGATCTCAAAACATGCTATTAATACTTGAACAGGAATGTAAATATGCAGCTACTTAAATCAAACAAAATATGAAATACTGATCATGAAATCATTTTCTTTGCTGCCCATCTAATTACAGAAATAAAATCTAAACTATTGCACTCAAACAAACAAAAAATTGTAGACTAACGAAAGCAAAATCAATTTACTTCACTTATAATTCGATAGCTTGCCAAGTAGCTTTTCTGGGTTAAGCCATGGCTCTGGAGATAACGTCAATAACATGAAGAATTGATACCTAAATTACCTACTTGTAAATGAAAGTAAAATCAAGTCACTTCACTTATAATCCGATTGTTCGCCAAGTAGCTTTTCGAGGTTAAGCCATGGCTCTGGAGATAACGTCAATAACATGAAGAACCTGATATCTAAATTACCTACTTGCAAATGAAAGTAAAATCAAGTCACTTCATTTATAATCCGATAACTCGCCAAGTAGATTTTCTGGGTTAAGCCATGGCTTTGGAGATAACGTCAATAACATGAAGAACCTGATATCTAATTGCAGAGATGAAAGTAAAATCAAATCACTTCACTCATAATCCGATAGCTCGCCAAGTAGCTTTTCGGGGTTAAGCCATGGTTCTGGAGATAACGTCAAAGGACATGAAGAATTTGATATCTAAACTAACTAACAACAACAAATAAATAAAACTGAAATCAAAGCATAACTGAAATTGAAAAGCTTAAGAAAAAGTTCAGTAGAGAGGCAAATCTCATGTCACTATTTGATGCAAAAACATGTAAAGAAAAACTAATCTACAATCAACCGGTTGAACACACTTGCATGAATTAAAATTGCATGAATGGAAAATCTAGACTATCAAACTTGAAAACAATAAAATGCCATACATGAATGAAATCAAAGCAAAATGACAAAACGAAATCTACTCTACCTTACATTCTAATATGCTCCACGACATCTACTTCACATCTCCTTCCATGTTGAGAACATCAAAGCTTTATTCAAATTCTTCAAAATTACAAAGTACAACAAAGCTCTCCAAAGCTTTCAAAAGGCATCAAGGAAAAACTACAAACTCCAAGCTAAAGAACTAAAAAGCCAAGCTAAGCCAAGACTAACAAGCTAACAAATGAAGGAGAGATATCTCCTATTTATACAAAAAGATGAGAAGCCATCTCATTAATGAGAGTCCATGAATCTCTCCTTCTACCTTTAGAGTCCTAATCAAAATAGGAACTGATAAGACACGTCTTCTTAGAGTTTCATTACAATTAGGAGATGTGACACATATCCTCATGATCCCATGATTCTTTCTACTCAAATTCAAATTTGGCCTTAGAGTGCCACATAAAAGTCTTCTAGAAGCCTCATTTTTACCTACACATGTCAACAATCTTAACCCACTTGTTAGGTATAAGCATATGCACATTATTTTCTAATTTTTAACCACAAATTCACATAAAAAGGCTAAGAAAAACATAAATGTGGCCCAATGATAATGAAAGTGGAATGAATGTAGTGACATAGTAGTGAAATGGAGGTGATATAATGGACATAATAGTGAAAGTCTAATGGAAATGAATGACATTTTCAAGACCCAATAGAAGGTTCATTGAACTACTCCTGGTTCGACTCTTAAATCTCCTATACTGACTCCTAAATCCTCTATCCTCTACACCCACTTCTATTCTCCATTTAATGCCTAAAAACTCTCTCTCGCTCCTAGAATAATGAAACTGCTTAAAGAGTTATATTTGACTTTTAACTCTTTATCTTTATTAACCACTCATGTTCTCATTTATTTGAGAGCATTTACAACTTCCTCTAATTATCTAAGTAAATCACTTTAAGCCTAAATATTACATTAACTTGACACTTTATGAAACTACTTCTCTAAAGATACATGACCCCTTATGTCTACTTATTTACAACGATTTTCTCTTGGGTGAATGCTCCTGCATCACATAGGGTACTTTTGGGCATGACATGTTGGCATGGAGAATTTTGATGACTTGCACATTATTGTTGAGGCACTTCTTAGAGTATAGAGAATTCATTAGCCCTTGTCTCACATTTTTAGGGCTTATTGAGCTCATTTGAAGGGCGATGTCATACTTTTGGAGCATTTATTCCCTAATGTATGGGATTTTATGGCATATTTATCTTACTTTTAAGCTATGATTTTGGTTTGTAACAATTTTCTTGTGGAATGAACTTGTTAATATAATTTTGTTTGTAAAATGAGTGGGAAAAGTGTGACATCCCTTTTTTCTAAACCTCTTCACTATGAATTGTAATTCATGTAAATATTGAGGAAATGTAAACAATGACTGGTGAGAGGAGTGGACATGGATTCAAAAGTTTGAGGAGGAAGAGTTGTTGTGTTAAGTGTAAGCCCAAGCCATTACATTAATTTGACCTCCTATCTCCCTAATAAATAATGGAATTTATGGTGCAAGCATTTAAAATAAGTATGGGACAGTCTATAGGGAAGGATGGAAAACCCATACAATCACTGATTCATAGGACATGTTGCGAAATTCAACATACAAAGGGAAAAGGGAGAAGGAATTAGTGGTGGTATGTAGAGAAGCATGCTTGGACACACGCACACATTGAGAACAATTATGCAAGGCATGTGGGAGGGCATACAAAGAGCATAACACTCTCGGAAGTGCAGACTTACATCCTGATATTAGAGTGAGGGAACTCTCTAAAGAAGGGGCATGAAAGCCCAATGTATACATATGGATTGGAAGCACGCTTAGGATCATGGTGTAAATAGAATCCTATTGTGTTGAGAAGGTGGAGTCATGGTGGACTTTGGACTCTTACTTAGCAGGTGGAGATATTGTGTACTTTGGGACTTCTTGTGGTGTTTTCATAAGTGGAGACCCTAAGGGTGTACTCTGGATTCCCATGAAGACTAACAAGTGGATGAATAATGTGATATGGATTCCTTTGGGTGAGCAAGTGTAGGCACTTTGGGCTCTAGATTCCTATAGTGTGAATCGGGTGGAGAAACCGTGGGATCTAGACTCCTATAGTGTTTGAATGGGTGGAAACATTGTGTGATCTACACACCTTGACATCACGTGGAGAAATTGTGTTCTCTAGATTCACATGACACCTGATTGAATTGTATGGGTGTGAATTCCCTTAAGTAGTTAACTCCTCAGTATCTGAATTAGACTCAGGGGTGGCCAATTACAAGAAAGATTGCAATGTGGTTGGCCTATGGTTGGGTGGAGAGTTGAAGTCCCTCCCTCAGTTTCCAGCTAGCTAAGTTAACCAAATTAGTATAGTTTCTTGTGCATTTGTAGTACTGTGAATAATGAATGATGTGGTTATACGTTATAGATGAATGTATCAATAATGTTCATGGAGGAATGTGATAATCACATTTGAATTTTATGATGTGTTATATATGTGTGCGTGTGTTTTCATGGTGATGAAGGGCTTGGAGGCCTTTGTGTCTCTTGATATATCGCTGTCTGTATAATTGTATACATGATCTTGTATGGATTCCTATGATGTTTAGTTAAAATTGTTATAATATGTGAATACCATTGCTGGTATGCCATAGAATAACATTGTTGGTGCTTGCGCAATATTAGAATTCCATAGTTGGTGTTGTGGATGGTGTTAGATATTAATGGACTTGAGGGAGTCTGTTGGAGATTCATTGTGTGTGGGTTAAAAAACAGTGGTTGCCCTAAAATTGCAGTGATATTATAGATATGATTGAGTTGTTGCATTGCAGAATTGCAAGCTTGGATGGTAGATCCATGGGTTGTATTAAGGCCATTTGAACATTGATTGGTACCTTAGTGTTGAATGAATATTACATACTTGTGGATGAAGGTGTTCGAAGTAACCCCAATCTTCGAGAAGGGCTCAGGAAGAGTCCTTGTAACTTATTGAATTTTCATTTAGAATGTGAGATAAACCACAACTCGTTAAAATACTTATGTTAATAATAATATGTGGTGATTAGTATTAATGATGGAGTTGAATGTTAAACTAAGTAACTGATGTTAATCTCACATTGCACCTCCTTTTCCAAGTAATTATTCCCCTATATTATAGGCTTAGTAGACAGAAGGAGTGATTCCAATATTGGCCTCTATAAATAGAAGATTCAAATTCTTGCCTTCTATTTAACATCAAGATTCAAACGAGTCCTTTGTGTACTTGCGCACAAACTAGCAGATGGTGCGATGGAAATATGTTCATCAACTAACATGTTCACTCCTCATTTTTAGCATTGGGCTTCAAACATGTCCTTTGTATACTTGGGTGTGATTAACAAATAGCGCGATGGAAATCTCTCTTTGTCTATAACATAAAAATGTGAATATTGGATGAATGGATTTAAACATTGGGACCAATGACCCAAGTGGAGGTGCTAGATGCCATGAGAGCTTGACAAGGTTACATGGGATCTAATTAGGTAGGATGACGTGGTAAGGCCATTGACATGGCATAATGTCAACATGACATGTGATAAGTAGGAATTCCCTATTTGGATGGCCAAGTGACTAGTTTGTGGATGACACATGGCACCACCAGCGGATGCCACATGGTAGGGTGATGACACCCTCTCATTAGCTAGATGCAACGAAGGCAAGTGATGTGGATTTTACATAGGATACGTGGTTACCATATGGTTCCACGAGTAATGCCACGTCATCCCAAACCTACACCTATCAGAGAATGTTCAAGGCTAGGCCTGACATCTTTGCATGGTTTGTTGAAGAATGTAACTAGTGTCAATCTTCATAATTGTATTTGAGTCATGATGTAATGTATTTGTCAAAAGAAAGAAACAACAATTTTATTATAAAATAAATTGCCTTATTAAAGCATGGGTTTCGTGCTTGGGTCAATGGTTTTTAGGTTAAATCCTTCATTGGGCTTCTAGGCTTTGCCTTGAGACAAGAGAGTCATTGTCAATTTTATTAGACCCTTCTTGGGCTTTTGTATCATGTAAAAAGAATTATTTTTGAGTCAAAAATTTCTTTTTTCACCTCCACACCAAGTTGGCCCTATTCTCAACAAGTTGGCCTGGATTAGGGCTATTTGACCCAGTTGGAAGGCTATAAATAAGAAGAAATTCAACCTATTTGATACATACACTCAAGAAGTTCAATCTACAAGGAAGAGAAGAAAAAAAAGAGAGTGAAACCATTGGAGAACAAGAAGATTAGCTAGGAAGACCTAAATTGAGTTTTTGAGCACTCTATCTCTCATACGTGCGAAGTTATTGGGCAATTGTTGGGGGAAAAATTCTGAATCTACTACAGGTCTAAAGTTATGAAGTTGGGGGCTGAAAATTTATTATTGGGGGGCAAAATTTTGGATTGAAGCTGCAATTACAAAACAGGGACTTGGAGACTTTGGCATGGATCATATACAAGAAGGAAGGGGGTCTTTATATATGTCTAAGAGGTGATTTCATAAAGAGCATAAGTTGAGGTCCTTGGTGTGATGTGTGGTAGGGTAGTTGTTGAATAAAGAAAAAATAATGCGAAGAAATTAGACCACTTGATTTAAATAGTTTTACTTCAATATTAATATATTTTGAAAAAAAGTTATATATATATATATATATATATATATATATATATCAACTTCAATTTCAAAAAATCTATGATTAATTTCAATTCCATTTTTGTGGTGAAAATAATAAACTATTCAATGCATTGGGATTTATTAAATTTCTCTTTTACCTTTTATGGCAAAATTCATGCTTTATCTGGGAAGACAAAACATTCAGAGAATTTTTACCGTGAAATAATCGAGCGTGTTGCGAATGGAAATTAAAAAAATTCAAAGTATCGAAATAAATTTTGTTCTTTCGAAATAATTTTGCTATTCTGAGCCCTAAGGGTTAGCTCAGTTGGTCAAAATCAGTGCCTGAGGTCAAAGGGTCCATTCTCTCTGAAGCCCTTGGGGTTAAGCCTAGCTAGTGGGAGGGTCCATTCTCCCAGAAGCCCTTGGGGTTAGGCCTAGCTAGTGGGCCGTGGGGCTAGATTCCCTTCGGGGTTGATCAACGCAGAGTTTTATCGCCACTCGTTGACCGATATGTCCGTGAACCATAGCGAAAAAAAACTTCTTTGTTATGCAAATTTTCCATTAATTTTAATTTTATTTCATTGAAAGACTACAACAATTGATTAAAAACAAAAAAAACAAAACAAAACAAAAACTTGGCTATTATGCGAATTTCCCATTGTTTTTAATTTTATTTCATTGAAAGATTACAACAATTGCAAAATTAATGGAGGAAGTAAATATAATCAAAAGGGACGCCAGTGAGGTTTGTCCTTTTGGAATTTCTGTGAATGTAAGGCTCCTCTGGTAGTGATGATTCATAGTGGAGTTCTTTACAAGCGCATTTTATAGTTGTTTCGCTTTCTCTCCGAGCACTTGGCGTGTACTCCAAGTAAAGGTAGAAAACTGAAAACGACTTATTACATGATTTTCGTGGTCATAGCGACAAATCGGTCACCTCTCTGTCAATCTTTGATAAATTACTTTCAAAATATGACACAGCTGACTGCAAATATCTCGCAAAGAGATACGATCTCCGATTCCCGGATCTTTCGCTAAAGTGGACACAGTGGCATTTGCACAAGCTTTCTTACTCCTTTGGGCTTTGATCCATTTAGCGCTCTTTCCATTGACAGACAAAATACGCATGCCTTCACTTGTGCCTGCGTGAACGCCTTTACGTTTTAGGCCAGTCAGTGCGCTAGCCGGATTCGAAATCAGAACAAAATAGGTTAGAAATTTCTCTATTTTTCTATCCACTTAAAAATTAACATCTGTCTCCACTTAAAAATTAACATCTGTCTGTGTCTCAAACACTTGGCCATCTAAAGCATTCTGAGCTACAAGCGTACCATGTCCAGAGTACTTCGCCGCAGTTACCCAGGCTAAAGATCTTCTTCTTCACCTACGCCCGCTCTGGAGAATGTCGACTCTCAGGCCAGAGTCTCGAAGTCTCCACTTCAGCTTGCAAGATCGCCCTCAAAAACTTTTTGCTTCTAACGGCATGCCATTGACTTTGAAGCGGATGTGGTGGTGTAGTAGTGCCAGGGATGCACCCGAATCGAACCCTAGAACGAATTTTCCAAATTGGAGGGCTAGAATAATCTGTGTAGCGATGGGCCACAAACTTTCCCTTCTCAGTATTCCATTTCTCCTTGCTTTTCCATTATGCCTTCTGATATTTTTAATTTGATTTTTGTTATAGCTGTTGGTACTTGGGGACCAAGGCAACCTCTGAAGATTGAATTGCAATGGGCACCTCCACAGGCAATGTAAGTCTGAATCAAAGTGCATTATACTGCCTTGTGCCGCATCGACATTGTATTTTGGGAAGCAAAGGATATCAGCAACTAAAGTTCTCCATCTTAACATTAGATTTAAACGCGAGAGGTATAAAAAAATTGGAGGTGCAAACTCAATCACTTGTGTTAGAGGTTTACATTTCTATACTTTTAATCCCCGTTGGTTCTTAGTAGATTTTAATCCCCGTTGGTTCTTAGTAGATTTGAAATATATTTTATTTGGTTACAGACACAGAAATATGCACACATGGACATCTGCCCCACTTGGCCTCTACAACATCTAGCTTCTTTGGGTGCAATTAAATTTTCTTGGTAATGAAATGTTTATTATTGCTTTGGTTACAGGCTTCAGCTCCACTCTTTTCCCACATATTTGGACATGAATCAACCAGGTACCCACTCTGCTTTTGCTATGAAATTATGTATTCTGAAATAATAATTCAATCAGGCATGTCATATTTCATGGAAAAAACTTCATGGTTATTAATTTTTTTTTCAATCATTGCAATGGTTGACAGAGGTGGGTGGGATAGGTTTTAATATACTTGTCAAAATCGAGGCCATGATTTTCGGCTTTTCTGGGGACTGTAGGAACCCCGATAATTTCATCTTGTTTTGTGGATTTGCCTTTGTAGGGCTCAGAGCCACAGAGGTGTCCAACACAATCATCTCTGGTTGAGGTCGATCCCTCTCCCACTGGGCTCTGGAGAGGGATCCGACCACATTAAAGTATGGGAGAGTAATATGATCGAAATAAGTCGTTTGCTACGTAGGACTGGAGGTGGAGGTCCTGGTATCAAAATGCCTCAGGAGAAATCTGTCGCCATGAAACCCTCTACCGTTGAAGGCGCTAAATCCGCCGCCATGGAATTCTCTACCGTTGGAGGCGCTAAATCTGCCACCATGAAACCCTCTGTCGTTGAAGGCGCTAAATCTGCCGCCATGGAATTCTCTGTCGTTGGAGGCGCTAAATCTGCCGCCATGAAACCCTCTATCATTGAAGGCGCTCTGAAGCGCAGACGACTTTCTAGAGAAGCAGGCTACTCCGTTAAAAGACATGTCGAGGCCTGGTCCTTTCCCAATACCATCACAGTTTTCCACAGTTTCAGTTGCTAGGGTTTCATAACGTAGAACTTAACCCAATAGAGTATTTTGTATACTACCTTAATTGGAGGTGTCGGCAGTTTTAATACCGATTGGATTCAATAGGCGATCGAAATGAAAGAGTGGTAATGTCAATATATGCTTCTAACATTTGGATGACTTTGTTCATAAAGGGACTGCGAGATGCATTGTATTGGATGCACCACAGTCCAGGTAAACTCGTTTTTTAGCTATGCCTTGGTCTCCCTCTTCTGGCTTGTTCTTTTTTTTTTCAAATTTCCAAACTCATTTTCTCACCGAAATGGCTCTAGTAAAATTTGCTCAGTCAAATCTTCATAACCAATATATCATAGCTATAAACATCACATTATCAATCAACATTCTTGACCACATCTTTGGGACATGGGAAACATAGTGTTCCTCACTGTGTGGCTTCCTAAATCTGCAACTGAATAAAACGCTGGCATCCAAAAGAACATTGCAGAGATTTATATATCAGTGTGAGATGCAATACAACAAAGTATATCCAAAGTTTCCATGTATCCATACGGTAAAACTCTTTGGGATCTTGAAACCATAACCCTAAAGGACACCATAGGTTCACTCTATCAAAAGCCTGTTCTTTTTATTTTGTCATAGCCTCTGTTGCTTAATCCACTTTGATTAACCAATACATTTAACTGTTGCAAATATTAATCCCAACCACTGCCTTAAACACACTAACAAACACCATGCTTGCCGAGTCAACCACTGCGCGGTTGCAAAACTATAGCCCTGACTATTCCTCAACACAACAGAGAAGTTAAGGCACTTAATGAAGTTTAGTAAATAAGTATGGGCAAGCATTCACTCCGCAACTGTTGCCCACACTCCACAACACCTGCAAGTTCAAAAAATCATATACTATTGCTCACACTCCACAACATCTGCAAGTTCAAAAAATCATTTACAATAAAAAATTGCCCATGCTGCGTATTAATTATTTTCTCTGTCATGCATTAATGTCAAATTTGTATGTTGAGATAAATATGAATGTCAAAGTCATTTGCATTGTTGGGGAAGTTAGAGAGCTAGAGTCTGTGAGGAGAAAATCATGGAGAAAATCTTGGTGGGCACGTGAAAACCAGTTTTATTGAGTTATACAGAAGTTTACTCTGCAACCCAGTGATGGGTAAATGGCGTAAGTTTTTTGTGTTTTTTCATTTGGAGTTGCAATGTCCATTTATCACGCTAATGTATTTCCTTATGTTTTAACATATAATATAAAGTGTGGCTTGTTGCGTTATGGTATTAATATTTCACAAGTAGATTTACCGCAACCTTTTTTGTTTTACTCTGTTTTGCAGTGAATGAGTTCTATGTTTTATTAAGCCCCTGTGTAGTTGCGATTTCCATGCCGCAACATAAGAATTACCTTGCCGCAACCGAATTCTAAGTGAGACTCCTCTCCTTTGCCCCCTTAAATTTTTTCTAACATTAACACTTGGGCCCACTATGTATCTCGAGAATCCACTTAGGCAGAGGAATTGCGCATGTGATCTTCGGCTAATTCAATCAAGGAAAGTATGAAGATTCAATGATAACTCCAATTATTAAGTCATCAACTTATAGTCTTTTAAACTTATCCACTGGCTATGTTGGATAAGTTTAAAAAACTATAAGTTGATGACTTAATAATTGGAGTTATCACTGAATCTTCATACTTTCCTTGATTCAATTAGCCGAAGATCACATGCGCAATTCCTCCATCTAAGTGGATTCTCGGGATTGAAAATGATGCACAATGTCATATTGGCTCTATTTGCACTGATAATGGAAAAGAATACACTTCAAATGAATTTGAAAACTATCTTCGCCAACATGGGATCAAACATCAAACAAATGTGCCTTATAATCCCCAACAAAATGGAGTAGCCGAAAGAATGAATAGGACAATCTTAAATATGGTGCGCTCTATGATGTTTTAAAAAAATGTAAAATTGATGTTTTGGGCTAATGCAATTCTATGTGTTGTATATGTAAAGAATTGATGTCCATCTAATGCTATTAGAAACAAGACTCCTTATGAAATGTGGTATGGGCACATTCCTTCCGTAAAGCATCGCAGGTGGTTCCACATGTTATGCTTTGATACCAAAGGTACATAGAAACAAACTTGGTGCAAGAAGTCATAAGTGTATCTTCCTGGGGTATTCAAACATCTCCAAAGCATACCGTTTCTATGATGAAGTCAATAAAAAGTTTGTTGCATCTAGAGATGTAATCTTTCTTGAATCATCCAAAATTGACAATGTTGTTGAGTGCCAACTTGATCGCTTAGATAGATTCGCAAATGCAAAATCATTTCAAGAATTTGAAAATCAGAGTCCACATCTTGAAGGGGGGATTCCTATACTAGATCAACCTGTGGAATCTTCTTCTGAATCACTTTCTCCCCCGCATGAAACTCCAACAATGGATGATACTCTGAGTGATGTGATTGACAAAATTGAGAGACTCATTCTTGATTCAGTCCCAACTCAATCAACGGAGCAACCTGGACCATCTCAGAAAGGTCCCCCAAAGTGGCTAACAAAGACACTTGGAAGTGTTCATCCTGATGAGGTTGGAATTAGAAATTCAACCTGACAAAATGAAGGTGATGTAGATGACTCTGATTCACCTATTGATATGGATGTTTCTTATGATTGTGAATTGAATTTGTCTACAGATTTTGAACCAACTTCCTTCAAAGAAACTGATTCCAATGATGAATGGAAAGAAGCAATGCAAAAGGAGTATGATGCCTTGATAAAGAATGGTACTTGGAAGTTGGTTGATCCTCCACTGGGAACCAAACCAATTGGCTGCAAGTGGGTCTACAAGAACAAGTATAAAGCACATGGCTCACTTGACAAGCACAAAGCCAGGCTTGTGGCAAAAGGTTTTTCACAGAAGGAAGGGGTCGATTATGAGGAGACTTTTGTCCCCACAGTGAAATAGGCTACCATCCGGACACTCTTTGCCCTAGCAGCTCAGAACGGTTGGAAAGTCCATCAAATGGATGTAAAAACTGTTTTCTTGAATGGAGATCTAAAAGAAAATGTTTTTATGTCCCAGCCTGAAGGATTTGCTGTGAAAGGACATGAACATAAAGTATGCAAACTTGTGAAATCCTTGTATGGCCTCAAACAAGCACCGCGAGCTTGGTATGAAAAACTAACTGAGCATCTTTTGAAACTCAATTTCAACATTATGATCTTGTTGTTGCAACTTTGTTTGTCAAGAAGGTTGGCAAAACAATTGTATATCTTGTGGTATATGTAGATAATCTTTTGATGACAGGGAACAATGAGAACTACATTGCATCCATAAAGAAGGAATTGAGGAAAGGTTTTGAAATGACTGATTTGGGCTATGTTCATTACTATCTTGGTATTGAAGTAACTCAACATCTGAAATCCATATTCCTTTTCAAAAGAAGTACATTGGAGATCTGTTGAACAGGTTTGGTATGACTGAATGCAATCTTCTGACTATTCCAATGGAACAAAACTTAAAGCTCACATCCATTGAAGGAAAATAATTTGAGGATGCAACAAAGTATAGATAACTTGTAGGAAGTCTCAACTACCTAACTACTATCAGACCAGACATTTCATTTGTTGTTGGAATCCTCTCTAGGTTTATGCAAAAGCCTTGCGAGGGACATTGGTCTGCTACAAAAAGAGTTCTAAAGTTCTTGAAGGGAACTCAATACTTTGGAATCAAGTATACACAGGTGGGCGACTTCAGCTTGATTGGATACTTTGATTCAGACTTCGATGGAGACAAAGAAACTGGGGTATCTACTTCGGGCTATGCTATGAGTCTTAGATCGAGCGCTGTCTCCTAGAGATCATGTAAACAATTAGTTCTAGAGATTCTACAACTGAGGCAAAATATGTGGCAGTAGCTGAGGCAACAAAAGGAATTGTGTGGCCTAAGAAAATTTTGGAAGATTTGCAGGTAAAACAAGTACAATATACTCCACTCATGATTGACAATACCTCGGCAATAAAGTTGGCTAAGAACCCAAAGTTCCATGATCGAATGAAGCACATCAATACATAATATCATCTGATTCGATATCATGTTGAGGCCAAAACAATCCATCTGCGCCATCGTTCCACTAATGAGTAGATTGCAGACATCTTCACCAAAGCGCTTGGAAGGGAAAAGCTTGAAAGATTCAGAATGATGCTTTGGACTCACCAACATCCCTTCAGATTAATGGGGGGAATGTTAACACCTAATCATAGGGATTGGGTGAATAACTGTAATTAGTATAAATAAATAATAGACGAAATGGAGAGTCATCGGGAGATGAAATCTGAATAGTCTCTCCCTCTTGTATATAATAATGAACAACCTAAATGAATAATACAATCTCATTTGAGGAGTTACCTCCTGGCCTGACAATTTTGTATATTCTAATCAGTGTGGAAAAAGTCTACAAAAAATCATGATTAAATCCTAAAATTGCGATTTTTTTAAGAAAACGATTTAATCCTTAGATTTTTTGCAGACTTTTTTAGAAATGAAAAAATTGTGATTTATTCGTTATATGCCTGATTTTATCAGGAATCGACCCAAAAAGTCGGTTGTCTTGAGAGTTGAGGCTCAGACGAGACTCAAGATTCAGGAGTTGATTCACTATTTTGATATGTGATGTAGCACTAGACTTCATATACATATTATATATTAGCTTTCTTTACATGTTTATGTAGAAATGAATTTATTTGATGTTGTGGATGCTCTAGATGTTAAAAAAAATTAAAAAAATGAATAGAGTTTTTTTTTTTTTTTTTTTGGCCGACTTTTTCAAAAAACTCTTGACTTTAACGAGTTTTTGAACTTTTGGACCCTTACCAAATTAATTCCAACTTCGACTTTTTCCACAATGATTCTAATGACCGTGATGAACATTTATTAGGAAAGCTTCCAGCGGCTGTCAATTTTGGTCAGTTTTGGATAAATCGAAAGAGTGAACGACTGAGGTGGCTACAGTGATCTGTTGGGTTATCAGCTCCAGCTTTCAAAAGAGGCTACAGGGGTCTCCTGGGTTACTGAACTGGCTACAATGGTCCTCTGCATTATTGTCTGCATGATCCAAAAATAAGTTTGTTGCATGGATAAAAGGTTAATGGTTTCATGGCAAGTATATCAATGGAGGCCATGACTATGAGTTGGATTGGAGATAGTTTTATTCAATTGCAGTTCGTGTACCTAAATTAAGACAGGAACCTAATCTTACATTGTGATATAAAACTCCACAATGGTTTCGAGGAGTCGCATCTTATAGTGTGATATAAAACTCCACAATGGTTTTGAGGAGTCGCATCTTATAGTGTGATATAAAACCCCACAATGTTCATTTTCATTTTGATTCCTGGAGTGATTTTACTTAGTGTGATTTTAGTTGTTTGCTAGAGTGCCTCCAAGATATGCTGAAGAATGTGATGTTTACAGCTATTATATGTTGGTTATGGAAATAGTAGGGAAGGAAGATCATTGATTTTGATAATACAGAAAGTAGATCAAGCAAATTTTACCAGAAAGAAGAGTGGGCATTTCACCAATGGTGGAGAAAAGTGATTTTAGAAATGCAAAAAGAGGGAATATGATGGAGAAACACCCGGCATAACAAAATAATGACTTTAGTTGAACTGTGATGCATCCATTTCAATGCATCTCGCCTTCCTTTCTTGAGCAAAGTCATTCAGATGTTAGGAGGAAGCATTCATATTACCATTTCACTTTCTTTCCCCGTTTAGCACATCTCCAGCGTTTTGCTTCTGACCAAAATTTTCAACTTATAGTTTGGAGGATTAAGTGATAAATAAAAAGTATTCAGAGTGCAAGACCTGTTATTAAAGTAGTGTACAGAATTATAGTTCATGTCTGAGTTTTTTTTTTCAACAGAAAAAAGCATGATGTAATTATATTATAACATGTCTGAGTTATGTTAGTAGTAAATGGCAGTTTTCCGCAATAGTTGACATTGTAGATTGTCTTGAATCATGGAATAACAATTGGGCTTCATATGGGAAATATTTGTTTTTTCTTGTCTACACTTTCAAATAATATGGTAAAATCGCAAGCTAATATGGTAAAATCGCAAGCTCACCTAAATTTTAAAGTATTTGAGAGTTCTCGATTTCAATTTGTTTAAAAGTTCTCAGTTAATATGAATAGTTTTTATAGAATATGCAATAATTACAAATAAATAAAAAGCTTACTACTTTTAGACATTGTCTTTTGAATTTAGGAAACCCAAAGTAAACACTATAGTTTAAGATCAATTGCATTATATATTTTCTGATTTACAAAATTAGTGTAAAAAACAATGGTTCAACTTCTCAATTTTATAAAATCTGAATTGTGTTTCCATAAAAGCTAGAAATATAACTATTAATGATTGTGACTCTTTGATCCCTCTACTCTGAATCGGTAGCTTTTCCCACAGAAACATAAACTTGGTAGACTTGAACAAGCTATTCATCATCAACCAGAGCCCTCTAACCAAGCCTCTTCTCTAAATTGAGAGTTATCCCCTTAACAAAATTAATTTGGTAATTTGGTTGCACTGAGACAATTTTTCTCTAAGCTAGATGTAAAGAATTTGACCACCTTGCCGCTGGAGTGATGTTAGATTGTATGGCAGTTGACTGCTGAAACATGAGCATTTTAGACAACTTTTGCGATGTAGAGATGTCTTTTTTGGAAAAAGTTAGATTGTTTTAGCTCAACAATCAAGACCGTGTGAAAATAAGGCGTGCAACATCTTCATAGTAATCATTCACATCATTAATTCTCATTTTACCCTTCTAATAAACTACATAATCAATTCTTTACCTCTCTTGTCATTTATGATTTATCATCATCTACAAGAGAAGCATATATGTTTTATCATCCTCTACAAGTGAAGCATATGAAAGAATTGTCAAATGCCAATTCCATGCAAAATAATTAAAGATTAATCAATATTTCATATGTTGGTTTAACTTTGCTTTTATTTATATTATTTGATACAAAGAGTTGCATTGATAACATCATCTTAATATCAACGTCAAGAAGAGCACAAACGCACTTCATAACTGTTAATCGAACTATGATTCATATAACAAGCTGATTCATCTAATAAGCATTAAAATTATGTCAAAATAAAGATATAAGCCACTTCATAAATAAAAGGCTTCGAATGTATAGAAATAAGGGCTTTATAAATAAAAATGCAAGAGATCTTGTGCTTCTGAATGCAGGTTTGACCTTAACGTAAAACATTAAGGCGATGATTCAAGCCTTTGATGCCTGCCATGATGTATTATCTCTGAGTTTCCTTTAAATGATATTGGTCATTGAAAAAATAACTAAAAGTTGATTGCTTCCTTTTTAAGCAAACACACCTGCAATGCATATGCTGATCAATGAGAGGGAATTTGATATCATAATTTTGTTTTTCAGGGATGGGGTATCCGTTTTAGTGGGTGTCCTTCATTCAGAAGCAGTGTTTGCAACGAATTTTGTGAACTTAAGGAAATGGGTGGACGTTGAAAGGAATTGTTTTTGAAACTATAAACCTAGTTCAGATTTGCCAGGCTTTGTAGAGATGTAATTGAATAAGGTAAGAATTCAATTATTATTCAATTTGCATGACAGCACTAGTCTTTGCTTGCCAGATTTAGTTTACGTTTTTAATAGATCCTTCCTTGATTTTTGCAGCAGCTTGAACTGGATTGGATATGAGGTTTTTAATTGATCATTACTTGATTTTTGCAGCCTCTTGAATCGGATAAATTTATTACGCATGAGGTTTCTGTTCAGGATATCAACAAGGCATTTGACTACATAATTGAAGAAGAGGTCTCCCAGTTGTTTTTCATACTCCAAGATCAGGGATGCAACATGGATGCAACATGAAAAGAGCAAGAGAACCCATAGATCTGCTCTCTTTGCAATGTAAGGGACATCTTTGATGAGATTATTAGATTTCAGCCAACAAACTCCTAATACAGTTTTAACTGGACTGCGGTTAGCTTTTGAGGATGACCATGGATCTTCAGCTCCAAATGAAGCCAAGGGTAATAGTGCTTTTATCTTTTCTTGTCTTTCAGAGGAACTCAATACAAAGTTGCAACAAGAAGTCAGATGTGATATGCCAGAGAGCAGAACTAGTATTTTAGACCCCCACAAATTGATTGATAGCTTTCCCCCACCATTTCTGCCAGCCATTTCTTCCAATGCCCATTCCAGCCACCCAGTGCCAGAAAAGCCAGAGAGAGCCATTTCCCTTTCAGACAGACAAAAAGCCAGTAAGGTATTGAATAAAAGTGCCTCTCGGGCAATGTAAGTAAAGAAAAACATCCTAGAATAACGAGAGCAATTCAAGTCGTTTAGAAAGGAAGAAAGCTCCAAAACCGGAAGAGGGTCGTTAAATCGTATCCGTTGACAGAGGGGAAGATGCAATTTATCATGATTCCTTTTAATGGGAATTGAGTAAACTTTATTTTAGTTTAAACAACATTGTATTTGAAGTTGGTCATATTGCCATGCAAACATTGCCCAGGAATCTATAATGGAGCCTCAATTTGCAAGAGTGTTGGGATTAACAGGAGAGGGCATTGAATTTTTGAATTAGTTGAATTTTACAGAGCAACTTTTTTTTATATAGAATTCCTATGGTAAAAACGTGAGTCAGATTCTCCCAACTCTTCTATAGACTTTTATTCAAGACTAGAGTCCAGTGCATAATTAGATATTATTATATTTTAATTAATCTATATTGAAAACTTGATCGGTTTACTTGTTTAATGGAGAAAGGGTTATTCTGCACTCCTAACATCCCTCTAAATAACTCAAACTTTACTCGCCCTAGAGGCTTAGTAAAAATATCAGCTAAATTATCACAAGTGTTACAATACTCCACACATATTTCTTTTGACTGTATCTTTTCTCGAACAAAATGAAACTGAGTGTCAATATGTTTAGTATTTTTATGGAAAACTGGATTGTATGCAAGCTTTATTGTGCTCTGGTTGTCAGTTTTGATGTTGGTTGCTTCTTTCTGCCCTTCGCCTGCATCGCTAAGCAATCTCCTCAACCAGATGGCTTTGCATGTTGCTGCACACAACACCTGGTACTCAGCTTCACATGATGATAATGCTATAGTACTTTGCTTTTGGCTGCTCCACGAAATAACCCCGGATCCAATACTAAATGCATACCCTGTGATGGATCTACGATCATCCAGGTCACCTGCCCAATCAAAATCAGAATAACCTGCTAAAGTAACATCAGAAATGTCAGTGTATAAAATACCATAATTACAAGTACCACTAAGGTACCTCAACACACATTTTGCTGCAATCCAGTGACTTTCAAGTGGTCTGGACATAAACTGGCTCAGCACACTAATAGAATATGCCAGATCAGGTCTAGTTGTCATGAGATATATCAAACTTCCCACTAGCTGTCTATACAAAGTGGCATCCACCTGTTTTGTGCCATCATCACTGCTTAACTTGAGATTCTGCTGCAATGGTGTTGCTGCTGTTTTACATTGTTCCATTCTGAATCTTTCCAACAGGGTTTTGGCATACTTTCCTTGAGTTAGAAAAGTCTGACCAGAATCTTTCCACACCTCCAAAACTAAGCAACAATGAAGATCTCCAAGGTCTTTCATTTCAAATACCTGTGACATTTGCTGCTTGATTTCTTTGATCAAATTATTTGCATTTCCTGTTATAATCATGTCATCCACATACAAAGAAATCAAAATGATTTGCCTCTGTTTATTTATCTTGGTATACAGGTTTGGGTCGTTGATGCTCCTATGAAAACCATGTTGTATAAAAAATGAATCAATTTTCTCATACCATGACCTGGGTGCTTGTTTCAAACCATAAAGTGCCTTATGCAATTTATACACTAAATGCTCCTGCCCCTTTTTCACAAAACCAGGAGGCTGTACTAAATAAATTTCTTCCTTTAATTCTCCATTCGGAAATGCAGACTTAACATCTAGCTAGTGTAGCTTCCATTTATGCTTTGTTGCTAAAGAGATTAGCATTCTAATTGTATTTAGTTTAGCTACAGGGGCAAAGGTGTCATCGAAATCTATGCCTTCTTGCTGTGAATAACCCTTTGCTACCAGTCTAGCTTTGAATTTTTCTACACTCCCATCTGCATTTATCTTAGGTTTATACAGCCACTTACAACCTATAGGGGTTTTTCCTTCAGGCAACTCAACTAAATCCCAAGTATGATTTCTATATATTGATTCAATTTCCTCATGCATTGCAGCCCTCCATTCATCTGATTTACTTACTTCTTCATAATTTGAAGGTTGTACAATGTTTAAAATTTTGGACATTAAAGCATAGCCTTTCAATCTTTCAGGTAGTCTAGTCTTCCTACCTGATCTTCTAGGTAGAGGACTTACCTCAACTCTATCTGTTTCAGCACTTTCTGGGCCTGCATCATCACTTATTACACTATCTGCTGCTACTTCTTCTTGTTTCTGTTCCTGCTCCTGCTCCTGCTCTTCATCTTCGTCACTGTTCATCTCTATCAGCAATGGAATGTGGCTGTCATTGCTAGAGTCTTCCTTTCCATCTTCAGTTTGTTCATGAAAAACAACATCTCTGCTTGCAAAAACTTTATGAGTCACAGGATTATATAACTTTTATGCCTTATACTCTGTGCCATATCCTACAAATATACATTTCAAGGCTTTGGGGTCTAACTTCTTTCTATCTTCTTTTGGTATATGAGCATAAGCTTTATATCCAAATATTCTTAGATGACTAACTGCTGGTTTGAGTCCAAATAATGCTTCAAAGGGGGTTTTGAAGCCTAAACATTTAGTAGGACTCCTATTCTTTAAATAAACAACAATATTAATGGCTTCTACCCAAAGACCATTTGATATACCTTTACCTTGAAGCATACTTCTCGCACACTCTACAAGAGTTATGTTTTTGCGTTCTGTTACTCCATTCTGCTGTGGAGTGTGTGGCACTGTAAATTGCTGCATAATCCCATGTTGCTTGCAGAAGTTCATGAACTCTCCTAACCTGTATTCTCCCCCTTGGTCTGAGCGGAGAATCTTTATCCTTTTTCCTGTTTGGTTCTCTATCATAGATTTAAACTCTTTAAAGTACCGACAGGCTTGAATCTTTTTACTTAAAAAATACACCCATGAAAACCTAGTGCAGTCATCTGTAAACAGCAGAAAATAATATGCACCTCCTAAGGACCTAGTTTGCATAGGTCCACAAATATCTGTATGCACTAGTTCTAGGATGTCTCTTTCATTTCTGTTGACATGAAAAGGGAATTCTTCTCTATGCATTTTCCCTAATGCACATCCATCACATTCCAGCTTGACTTTATGAAAAACAGGGAGTCCATCGACCATACCTTTCTTCTGAAGTAAAATGAGGTCTTGCAGATTGAGGTGTCCAAATCTCTGATGCCAGAGATTTTCGACTGTTGATCCAGCTGCAACCATTGCTTGTCGTGGCATACTCTTTGCATCCAATCTGTACAAATTCCCCACGCGCACTCCTGTTGCAACTATTTCCATCTGGCTATCCTTAATGACACAACCATTATTAAAGAATTGCACCTGCATGTCCTGGTCTGTAATCATTGAGACAGAGATCAAGTTTTTCTTAATTCCTGGAACATATAATACATTTTTAAGATGTTTAATGTCGCCACTAGGTAGCTTCACAGGAATATCTCCACATCCTTTGATCTCATACCCACTGTCATCTCCTAGATAAATTTTTGATCCACATGCAGGTTCTTCAAGAAATTCAAAATAGTCCTTCTTATCGGTCATATGAGAGGATGTGCCAGAGTCAACATACCATATGTCGTCCTCATCTCCCTTTGATGCTGAAAGAGCACAATCGACTGTGAATAGTCGAAGATCATGGCTGTGGTCCTCCTCTTCTCCAGCAAAACAACCCTGATGTTTCCTCTGTTTGCCTTTTCTTTCATCCGCCTGCCTCTTATAGCATTCTTTAATTTGATGACCAGGTTTCCCACAATAAAAACATCTCTTAACATAATTATCAGTCATACCTCTAAATGGTCTCTTTTGAAAAGAGCTGGCCCCCTTCTGCTACTGCTGCTGTGGTTGTTGGTGCTGATATTGGTGCTGGTGCTGCTTTCCTCTGTACTGTCGCCTCTTCGCCATCAGAGCTAGGTCATTACTCTGAGTTTCCAGACTCTGTCTTTGCTCCTCCTCCTAGAGCAGAATCGCTGTCAGCTCATCAAATGAAGGGGCTTTCTCCCTCGCTGATAGTCCTGTGATGAATGTCTGATATTCATCCGTCGTTCTGTTCAATGTGAGTGTAACTAGATCTGAGTCGGACACTTTTTCTCCAATAGTTCCCAGTTTGTCTTTCAGATCCTTGACTCTGGCCATGAATCCACCAACGGACTCATTCTCGTCCATCTTCAATGCAAACAACTTTCCCTTAAGTGCCATAACACGATTTGTATTCTGAGTCTCATACAGGTTCTTGATCGTTGTCCATATATCAGCAGCTGACTTGGAATCTCTGATATGTGGGATAATATTGTCCTTAATGGACATCTTCAGTATAACTTTTGCTTTCGTTTCTCTTTTATCCCAGTCTTGTTCTTGGGTCGCTGTTCCAGATTTTGGCTCATTTCCCTCAACGATCGCCTATGCATTTACGCTCTCCAGCAAAGTTTGCATTTTGAATTTCCAGTTGGAGAAATTCGTTCCATTGAGTTTGCCAGACTCGTGGAGGTATGATTCTATACTGTTGTTCATTTTCGCCCAACTGAACACTCCAATCGGCCACCACCGGGCAAATCTGATCTGCTACCACCGAACAGATCAGGAACTTCACTGTGCCACTTCCGGGCAAGTCCGATCTGTTGCCACCGAACAGATCAGGGACTTCACTGTGCCTCCATCGGGCAAAACCGATCTGCTATCACCGAACAGATCAACAAGCAAGCTCCAACACGCCACCACCGGGCAAAGACGATCTGCTACGACCGAACAGATCAAGGAGCTGCACTGCGCCACCACCGGGCAAAAACTTATCTGCTTCCACCGAGCAGATCACAGAGCTCTGATTTGCCACCACCAGACAAGTCTGATCTGCTACCTCCGAGCGGATCACGGAACCCCAATTCGCCACCACCGGGCAGGTCCGATCCGAGTGGATCAAGGAACCTCAATTCGCCACCACCGGGCAAATCAAATCTGCTACCACCGAGCAGAAATCTCCACGTGCCACCACCGGGCAACTCCGATCTGCAAAAAATTGCAGATTTCCAGAGAGAAAGAGGTTGGCTCTATGGCGCTTTGAACAGCTACAAATCCGCGCCAATTGCTGAAAGGAAAAATTCATGGTGTCCACGGAAATTGGCGCGCTTAACAGCCACGGATCCGTGCCAGTTTAGTTATGATTTTGTTGGCGTGCTTATCCGCCCCAAACCCGCGCCAATGGGCACTTCTGTTCTTTAAAAAATCGCGCCTTTCTATTTTGTTTTGGATTGGCGCGACTGTCTTCAAAAAATTTGCGCCAATTGCTTAACCCTTTCTTCGGCTCAGAGATGATCAGTCATCTGAGACCCTTCGCTCCAGGTGTTACTGCAGTTCCACCTGATCACACAAATACATTTACATGCACTCCTACCACTACAGATATGTAACTAATGATACATCCCTAAAAAAAAATTTGAGGCTACCTCTATCCTAAGCTCTGATACCAAGATAAAAATCACACTTTGAATTAAATGAAGGAGTTGCAGCTCACAGGTGTGTACGGCACCTGGGAGACTGCACTCAAACAAAGAGGAGACTCTCACTCTCGTTCACTCTACATTACATCAAATGAATATTACAATATTAAATACATCACTGAAAAATAGGTAGTTGTAAACAACCTCCTAAACTCTAGGAACTAATCCTAAACTAAGGAGATACGTTACAACCATATAACCATTTCTCCATTATTTTTAACTAAAAATAAATAGAGAAATTGTCAACAACGGGATTAACTCATTGGTTGTAGTGTCATTCTTTAATTTTTGTATCCTGTTATGTTTGGCCATAAGAAACAATAATGAGAAGCGAAAAATATCGTGTATCTAAATATTTTCTATTTATAATAATAATAATAATGATGATATTTAATGAAAGTCACAACTCAGCTATAAGAAAATTGATGTATGAGACCACCTTTGTGGGATAAGTGACCCCTTCAGGCTGTGATTTACCTTATTAGTCTATAGAGGTGTACGCAACCTGCCCTCACTAGATTTGAACTAAAGAGGAACCACATATTCTTGAACATTAAATTCACTCACACTGCATTCCATTTCTATGCACAAGAAAAGAAGTGTTGACACAGTCACCATGCCCTATAATTCATTTCAAATAGTGTTTCTCAAATAATATGGCTATCTTTCATATGTGAAATCTATGCTTCCACCGAAGTTCTTTGTTTCTTGCTAACTGATGCACATAAGTGATTTCTATTTTACTTTGTCACTAAGGTTTTACAATGATGAAATGACATCTAATGTGAAAATATTTCATATTGTAGAGTGTTGTTATAGAATGAGAGAGATTTACTAGAGTTAATGGTACTTCTGTAGAGAAAAGGTGATCCTTACATGCTAAGATAATAATTCCTTATGCATCTTAACATTTTGTGGACTATTTTAGTGATATAATTATTTATGTTGTAGATTTTCTTTCAAAAATTCAACTAATAGGTGCATTGAGTGTCCATGAATGTTGAGAGCTGGATTTTGTAATAGTTTCCTTTATCACTAATTTGTCATTATTCATTATTCTATGTTACTAGTCAACTCCAAGGAAAACTTTGGGTCAAACTATTTTCAACAACACCAACTATTCTCCATTCACTTTCATGGTTGCATATAAATCATAATGTAACTTTACATGATAAATTATAATTATCACTAATTTAGGTAAATTTTAGGTTATAAGTCTAGCTCCCCTTTGTTTTGGGTTGGAGTTGAGGTATTTCTCCCACTCGGACTACCTCTTTACCAAACTCCTCCAGGGTTGAGTTGACTCAAGTCTAGCTTTAATCTTTGGGGAAAATTACCTCTTTACCGAACTCCTTCAGGGTTGAGTTGACTCAAGTTTGACTTTAATCTTTGGGGAAGGAATCAAATCAAACCCATTGAGAGATAACTTGGTCCAGAGCGTTGTCGCAATAGTCAAATTGACTATCAAACTTTATTCTATCTTTAAAAAGGCAGAAAAAAATCGTTATCCTTGTTTATTTATCTGATTTCATAACTTGGTCTTATAACATACAGATAGAAAACCACCTATTGATGCTGAAAATCCATAGAATTTTGTTGGATGTGCTATCATCTATAGCATCCATGGATGCTATAGAAAAGTAAGACTCAAGTAGAGATGATATCCATTGACATAACACCTTTTGATTGCTAGGACTAGAGTGGATCCTAAGGTCTAGAGGTTAGAAAGTTTTTCCCCTTCAGTGTGGCATTTTGCACATTGATGATGCACTGTGACATGTAGCACAAGGAGATAGTTTCCTTCCACATTCCCCATTGCTCCTTTCGACATTCTTTTGCACCTCTTAATACAATTGCTAATTATAATATTTTGAAATCTCACACACGTTTTTTTGAGTAAGTGGCTGGTAAATTTCCATGTAAATTGTAAAAGATTTATTAAACTTACAAGTCTAAATTGTAAACTCTTTAAGAATATTCTAAAATCTTTCCAAAATACTAAATTCATATATATTAAAAAATTCAATTTAAACACCTTAAAAACTTCTTTAAATACTCAACAAAAATCCAAATTTAACTTTAAATATTTAATAATTAAACAACACTTTAAATTGGTATTATGTTAGAATAAGCGGTATTTAAATTGGTGTTAAGTAAGTCTTCTATATTTATGTTGATAAGTTCATATAATTTGGAATTGACAGCGCTTTAGATTGGTAGTAAAGTACGGGGTATTTAAATTGTACCTACAAAGGTAATCGCTTCACGGCTTCACTCTGTATTCTCGTGGTGTTTGTTTATATTCGATTTGGTCCTCGGGCGTAGAGTCGTTGTCCCTGTGTGTCCGTTTATATTCGATTTGGTCTTTGGCAATTTGTGTATCTAAAATGATGGTTAATTTATTTGATTTTGATGCTTGATCGTAAAGATTAAAAAGGAATATAATGATAATGCATTTTTATTGTTTAATTTAAAACTTCTATTTCCATACTAAATTATACATACTCATCAACATCAATAATTATATATCTTTATTATTGAATAGAAAAACCCTTCTTTCCCATTCCAAATTATATAAAGAGATTACCTTAATTACAGAGTGAAGCCATTACCTTTGTAGGTAGGGCATAGGAAGATAAAAGATTGCCTTAATTTAATTAACGGGGTTTTTAATTAGTGATTAAATCTGAAGGTTCAGTTTTAATTTCAATTAAAAATATATTAATGCCATTTAAAAAATAAAATATATTTTAATTTAAAATAGGGTGGTTTAACGAGGTAGAGGAATTGCCTGGACGACCAAAAGTGGTTGGAATCCGGACAAAAAAATTTCAAAAAATATTATAAAGGCAGTGTTTGAATCGTGTTTTTGATGGTGGAAATGGATTCAGCACCATCAAAAATGTCGAAGACACCTAAAATTTTGAAGTTTAACAACTATAACTTGGATTTACAAAAACCCTTGCAGGATTTTCTCTAAATATAACTGGAATTTCCATAACCTTCCGGGCAACTCCTCCGCCTCATTATGTAATCTCTTAAAAATAATATACTATTTTAAATCATGTAGTCTAACGAGGCGAGGGATTTGCCCAAAAGGTTATGGAAATTCCTGTTATATTTAGAGAAAATCCTGCAAGGATTTTTGTAAATCCAAGTTATAGTTGTTAAACTTCAAAATTTTAGGTGTCCTAAAAGTTTTTGATGGCGTTGAATCCATTTCCACCATCAAAAACACGATTCAAACACTGCCTTTATAAGATTTTTTGAAATTTTTTTGTCCAGATTCCGGCCACTTTTGGTTGTCCAGGCAATTGCTCCGCCTCATTAGACGACTCTGCCGAAAACTACGTGTGAGAGTGAAGTGAACAGGGATTCCTGTAGGCATGGTTTAGGGTCAGCGGACAAAACCCTGGGCATGGTTTAGGGTAAGCCGCTAAAACCTAGGACATGGTTACGGGTAATCCATGAAAACCCATGATGACAATAATGGAGGGGGATTTGCAGGTACATGTACAAATATGTAGATAATGGTTGATTGAACCATATACACTAAGGACATCCTAGTAGACTGGTAGCTGCAGTGATTGATACTCATGCATTCCGATAGATGGTTGTTCGTTTATATGGAGGTTGACATACTCTTGTTTATCATGTTTGTAAACACGATGACCACAGTTAGACTTTGCTGATTGAGATCAAGACAAGTAGTCATTAAAGGGGGGACTTGGAAAATATAATTTCTACTTGTCTTTGGTGTGCTCATCAATTCTAGAATGATTTTGTTCTTTTGGAAGTTTGTTGAGATCTAGTTGGTTGAGAGATTCTCTCCAACTAGTTAGCTTTCTAGATTGGTGTGGTTGAAATATTCACTCAACCAAGAGATTGTATGTCCAAGATAGATTAAATATCTCAAGACATAACTTGATGTATATATATTGTATTATTATTTTCATGTGAATATAATTTTGAGTGCATTTAGAAAATATTTGTCTTAAGTATATTCCCAATGTATGATTCCTCAATGGAAATCTTGAATATATCTCGTACCCACTCCACCCACCCATAGAATTCTTGTGAGAAAAATGTGAATTTGTGATTAGAGTTGCATCTTGCAACTCCAATGATTATATAAAATAGATTCAGGATGAAAGTTGGAAATACATGGAACATGATGGTAAAAGCACTAGAGCACAACTTTGTTTTGAGAGGAAATGTATTTTTTTATTTTGAAAATAATCAATATAATTTATAAAGTTTGTTATCCTGGCCGGATTTTCTTTAAATATGAACGGAATTTCCATAACTTTCCGGGCAACTCCCTCGCCTCGTTAGACTACGCGGTTTTCGGCTTATCACAAATCTATACTACAAAGTGGTTTCCAGAGTACCACGAATGTACACTTACAAACTCTCACAAGTGGTTTCCAACTTACCACAAACTTGCACTTCCAAAGTAGTTCTCGCTAACTACAAACCTGCAATTAAAAAGTGGTTTTAAGATTGCCACAAACTTCATGGATACATATGCCTAATCAGGATTAGATTACACACTCAAACTCATTGAATTACGAGGTACATACTTTCCAAAGACCACTACAAAACATCATGTTTACTTACTAATACATATGAGACTCATAGAGCAACATTATCACATTCTTTATTCCACACAAATGTAAATAATTTACCTACATTTATCCACCATCTAATCCTAACTATTACTCCAACAAACATATAAGACTCATAGAACAACATTGTCACGAGTCTTTATTCCACAAAAATTTACCTACCTTTGTCCGCCATCCAATCCTAACTATTACTCCAACAAATATATGCTATTACTTTCATAAACTATCTTTCTCTTCATTATTCACGATGGGTATCTTCATTCAATCTTCAAGTTTCTCTCTATGAGATAATTGTTAGGGTGGTCAATTCTAACAAATTCACACTCATATTGAGACGACGAAACTATTGAAAATTACATTTTCTTTGATGTGGTGACTTCGATTTCTGGAAACAACGGGTAATAACCATAAGCAAAGAAGTTTAATGGCTTGATATAGCAATAGAAATCGGATTACGGTAACCCTGTTACTCTCACCATTGGATGCTAGTGTATCCAAATCAACCGTCCATTTCTACCTCAACATCCTTACTAGAGATCATATTCATTCCCGTTGGCATAATAATTAACAGACCCCAACAGTCACACCAGGTTTATCTATTGCCTTGGCTACAAGGCTTTTAGCTTTCCCCTAGGGGCCGTGAAGAGTCTTTAACAATATTACAACATTGTTTGTCTCTGGGGAACTTCAAAGCACAATAGGAACCAACATATGTCAACAGGAAACTTCACTGAGCCATGTTGTCATACCTCCGCTACAGCATTATAAAAGAGCTTCTCTACTCACGAATATAACGGATATGCTTGCGGGGAACTTCAAAGCACAATAGGAACCAACATATGCCAACAGGAAACTTCACTGAGCCATGTTGTCATGCCTCCGCTACAACATTATAGCTTTATCAACGGGCAAATAACGAATAGATTTTAACGGTGGTGGATGGCAATGGCTCCTAAAAACACGAGCCCTTCACGTGATGAGTCACTCAGCGTTCGAGGCTCAACAGGTATAAAGGCACACAATCCATCCACGACATGCGTAGGTGTGCGCACAACAGATTTTTTGTTGCATCCATCCATTGTGTTCAATGCGGGGATACTAGCTTGCACCGTGTATATTTGCAGGGATCTACAGTATTGTATACAGTGGATGCAGTCCCACGCTAGGGTCAAATGCAATACACTCAGTGAAAATGCGGGGATACTAGCTTGCACCGTGTATATTTGCAGGGATCTACAGTATTGTATACAGTGGATGCAGTCCCACGCTAGGGTCAAATGCAATACACTCAGTGAAAATGCGGGGATACTAGCTTGCACCGTGTATATTTGCAGGGATCTACAGTATTGTATACAGTGGATGCAGTCCCACGCTAGGGTCAAATGCAATACACTCAGTGAAACGATGGGCACCAACAACACAGTCAACAGAAGATTTCTGAAACAGTGGAAATACTCGTCCACATTTCTCCAAGTTCGGTTTGAATGGAGGGGAAAACCAAAAACTGAATCGACAAATATTCACCAAATTCTTTATTTCCCTGTCTATACGGTATTTGATACCAACAAAGAATTTTTAAATACACTCACGATATATTTATTTATATGATGATTATAATACGATATAAATATATCATTTTATGTTTTTGAGATAACTAATTTTATGTTTTTGACATAACTAATTTATTTTGGACATATAATTTTTTGATTAAGTGAATATCTTGATCACACACCAATCTAAGAAGTTTACTAGTTAAAAAAAATCTTTTAACCAATTAAACCTTGTCAAACTCCCAAATATAAAAAACAAAGACTTTCTTAAATTAATAAACACAAAACAAGTATGAATTATATTTTCCAAATATAAATAAAAAATTAAATTACAATCAAGAGAAGATATGACTTCATTATGGGTCGGAGGAACCTTGCAACGGTATGGAACATGTTGGCAATGTTGGAAATACCTGGAAGTGGGGATGAATTAAATCTCAAAAGTGTAGAGTTTGAATGTTGTAAAAGAAAACCTGGGATAAATAGAGATAAAATAAACTCTGGGATGAGAATGGCATTAACTTAAAAAAAAAAAAAAAAACTCGGTAAACGACCTATAGGAATGGAAGTAAAAAAAATATTACATGTTGCAAAGCCTTGGTGGCCCATCGCCTGGAAATGGAGGATATTGGTAAGAATGTTGAAATGAAGTATATATAGTCCACGTAATTCTTAAATTATGCTTCTATGACGAATACAATGAAACAGGAACAAAGTTAAAGAACAAGGGCAAACCTTAGAGGAAGGATTGTTGATTAAAAAAGGGGTAACCCTGAGAAAATCTCCACAAAATAAACTTACAAGTATTAAGCAAACCTATTAAAATGGACACTTGAAAACAACATTCTATAATGAAACCTTCAACAGTGATTACAAATGAGACTATACTTTGGAACGATTGGAAGTAATGCTGGTTAGCTTCCACCACGACTGCCGATGATTCGGTCACCATCTACCGTCGTTTCCTTTCAATTACGGAAATCAACTGCGGTCATTTTTTTCAATTACAGAAACTATCTGCAGTTAAATTAATTTCTTGTTGGGAGCTCCTGGAGTGGTCCATTACTCCTTTTGCAGTTCTCTACCATGATCTGTGGAACACTTGACACATAGCCAACAGAAGCTTGATAGAAGTTTGGCTATAATTACTTCTGTTTGATCGCCAAGCTCACTAACTCAATCCCCTTTAGTTTTACACCATTAAGCTAGAGTGAGTAGAGCTTGGAAGTGCCACATATATGTCATTACTGCATTGATCTCCACGAGGCATTTCTAATTACAGAGTTCATTAATCAAATATTGACATTGAAATTTAGAGTCTCGATTCGTGGGCAATTTCCCTTCTAGATATATCTTTTTCCTGAATTCGCCATTCAGATCTGTGCTACTTCGCAATATCCAGATATGTGTTGCTTCGCATTATCCGATTTTTATTTGGGTTGTTTTGGGTGGTGTTGTTCTTACGCTCAGAACCACACATTATTAGTTTCCTTGCACAAAATTTCATATGTTTTGAGATTTTCTTTTTGCACAATTTTGCCGAGTCCATGTTTTGATGCGTTGTTTTGTTTTGTCAACTCTCAACCTAGCCAAGTTTCAAGTCCTAAAGCATTATCAAGAAGTCTCACAAAATTTACTCTCATAGTAAATTTTAGCCAAGAGATACATATATCGTGAGTATTTGCCAATCTGTAGCTGCTTCAGCTCAGGACTGAATTGCTACGTGGAAGACAAAAGGGAAGTGGATTGCCTCAAGCGTAGCGGAAAGTCAGATATTGGAGTGTGAGTAGCATCAATGGCCGGAGGTATGATTTATTGGGCATTTAAGTTTTCAAATCTTTTAAGTTTTTATTCCGCATTATAGAATTGTTATTATGCTAACATTTGGTATCAGAGAAATTTTTATCTCTGCCTTGACGTTTATAGACATGCTCTGTTTGGCTAAATGCCATATTTTGATAATTTTCTGAATTAAGGCATTTATTTGGAAATATGTTTAATTTTGCTCAATTTTTATGCTTATAATATTTATTTGGTTTAATTATATGCAATTCAAATAATTGTTGTGCAAATTTATAATTGTGCTCATATTTAATTTGCATGAATTGATTATTTCTACTCTAATTAATACATGCTATTTTGGATGAGTATATGAGACCCATCGTTGAATGATTATGCATGAATATTATAGTTTTATTTATGCAATTTATAATTATTCTCATATCAAGTTAATTTTTATGCATAAAAGAAATAATGTCTAGTGATCCATGTAATTTTTAATTGATTAGAAAATAGCCACAACATCTCTAATTAAATAATATTATATATTATGATTGATTAGGATCACATAAAGAATATTTAGACATTAATTGTAATTAATTATACTAAATATAATAAATTTTATCCCACGGGAATTTTTATATATATATATATATATATATATATATATATATATAATTGATTAGGATAAAATATTAAATTATTCATAACTTACCCACAGGAATTATGAATTAATAATTTTATCATAAAGTTCAAATCTAAGATAGAATTTATATCAAATTATAATCATAATATACCCTTTAGAATTATGAATTAAGAGAATAATTTGATAAATTCTATCATAAAGAATAATTGAATCTACTTGAATTGAAAATTTAGTCCACAGACAATTTTTATGTCATTAGATTCAATTTTAAGCATGATTTACATTTTTTTTCTAAATAAGATTAATCTATTAACATAAAGGGAGTAAAATTACAACGTGACCGAAGTCAAAAACACTACCCTGAAGAGAGGCAAGTTGTCAAGATAAGCATGGAATGAGACTGCCCCATTTCAGGGAGCTCAGTCTTGAACCATTTACTGAGTTTACAAAAATTCAAAAAAGAACTGAGAATCCATATAACAGTCTGAACAAAAACTTGCCCAATAGTATGGGCCGCATGGTGTACTAACATGTCAACAGAGAGCAGGCTAAACATCTGGAGGTTCTTCAACAATCCGGCACCAACCTGTATCAGGCATGTCCCCTTCAAGAGCTGTTGTAGAGCTGGAGGGACCAGGGTCAGTCGACGCCATTACCACATTCTGAGCGTTGCGGGCTTGAGCATCTGGAATCTGCAAAGACGCGCTGCCAATCCCCATCTGGACGTTCGAAGCCGGAACAGAAACAGAGCCTAGGCCCTCCTGAAAAGAGCTAGACTCTCCCTCTTGGGCTTCCTCATGGAAAACCACCGAAATGTGAGCGGTGATCCTAGGGCGGTTCAGAGAGCTGCAGAAGGTGAAGAGCGCAGAGCCATACGTGGGATGCCCTCTCCCACTTCGAGTGCGCGGATAGTGCCCAATGGAGAAATCGCTTGAAAGGGAGGGCGACTCGGAGGAAGGGCTGGAAGGCACCCGCCTAGGCTGACCTCGGCGAGACCTCATTCTGTGGTGACGGCGAGGCATTGGGTAGACCGAAGCAATGGGAGGAGAGCGTGGCGGGGCAGCAACAATAATCAGGCCAGAGGAAATCAGGAAAACGACAATGCGCAGGCCTGATGCCCAGGATAAGAAACAAAAGGAAGACGGAGGCAACTCTCTCGAAAGACAAGATCCAGGTTTCAGAGCAGCCTCCCCGTTCAATCTACCAGAGACATCAGAGAGGATGAGACCCACATGATAAATACAGAGAACAGAGCTACGTCCAGACTCTGGATAATTCTGCATAAGAATCGACGGACTTTGCTCCCCCACCAGCTCATAACTGAGCCTTAAAGCTTCAACCTCCTTCAGGCCTCGAGATACATCCGTCATAACTGCAGCAATGAATGGAGCCAAGGTCTGAGATGAGTCGGAGCGTGCGAGAGCATAGACCAGGGTGCCGGACAGGGTGGGGGATTCAGAGCCGCTTAACATCGAGCAAATGAACTCTGCACATTCCAAATTCCGAGAGCCTCCATTCATAAACCTTTTAATTATACTGTACTGGGTGGGCAGGTGTCGTCCCTCCTCGCGCCACCCCTGTCCCATCCTAATTGAAACTTGTTTAAGCACCCACATCCGGGGTATCTGCATCCTGTTGGACCAAGATTTTGCACTCCTGTTCTTGATCATGATTCTAAATTATGTCCAGAGCTCCAGTGATCAGAGTATGCCCATTTTCCACCCCTAGGTTGGCTAGTAGATCAGCGACCTTGTTGCCTTCCCGTTTAACATGATTGCAGATGATGGCCCGATTGGTGTGAAGTGATTGTTCAATTGCATACAATCTGTCTTCGAGTCTCCAGTTGTTGGCTATTTTCTGCGCATGATCCCCATTGAGTAGTTGATTGACCATGTTGATGAGTAATAGGGAGTCACCTTCGATTTACAGAGGTTGGAAGCCATGTCGTTGGGAGAGGAGTAATCCTTGCTAGAGACCCTCCAATTCAGCCGAGTTGTTGGTGTCCCAGCCAATGTTTCCATAATATATTAGGAGAGGCGAGCCTTCATGATCTCTAAATATTCCTCTGAATCCAGCCTTTCCAGGGTTGCCCTTTGAAGCTTCGTCAAAGTTGAGTTTGAAAGTGTGCTTTGGAGGGGGGGTCCATGGGTGCTTGCTATTGTCATTGCCTTCTGAAGGTCTGAGAATGTGAGTACCTTGTGGGAGATGAATGTTCCAGTTGTCCCATATGGCTTTCTCATTTGCATTAGAGGGGAAATCATCCGGGATCCAAGTTTGGAGTGCCAAGGTCTCTTTAAGATTGATACAGAAGTTGCTCCAAATGATTTCTAATGGAGTGCTTTGATCTTTGAATATGCGTTTGTTCCGTTCTTTCCAGATTGTCCAAAGAAGAAGGCCGGGAATCAAACTCCATAAATGGTTAAGAAGCTTGCTTTTATAAGGGTGTTGAGGCCATTGACGAATGGAATTGATGATGTCTTCGGATCCTCTGCATCGTTTTTGGCATCGGAAGCTAGCTTTCTCCCACATTTGATTGGAAAGAGTGCAAGAGTCCAGGAGATGTTGTAGCATTTCCTCCTGAGAATTACAATTGGGACACCTGGAGGGCCCATGAAAGTTTTTTTTCCTGAGATTGTCCCATGTGAGGATTTTCCTATGCCCAACAAGCCAGAGGAAGAGAGAGACTTTGGGCCAAGTGCCCTGTGCCCATATTCTGTCCCAGATGGGATCCAAAGGCGTTGTGTCTTTGCTCACAATGTTGTAAGCCTCTTTGGTGGTGAAGGAACCTCTGGGGGTATATCCCCATCTTAATATATCCCTGCCTTCTGAAGATCTGATGCGTCGATTTAGGAGCTCCCTCTCCAAGACCTCCTTAATCTAGTTATCTGCATTCCTGATTAGCCTATCGATCCTCTTCCATTGTTTGTATCCCTGTTCTGTCTCCGGAGTCCACTGTTGCTGGACGAATTCCTTTTGTTGCTCTTCCCATTCTTGGCTAGGAGGCAGACTTAGGAAGCCACTAAGCTTTGGAAGTTGGTTCCAAGTGTCCGTCCAGAATCTAGCAGTGCTGTTGTTTTTTATTTCCCAAAAACTATGTTGTTGGATCAACAGATAATGTTGTTTAGCAGCGTTCCATATTAGGGATCCTTTTTCATTAGGAATGAATCTTATAAGCTCCTCTGTTGGTCTGTGATTGGCGTATTTCGCTGTCCATATGGCTGCCCATGGCTTAGTGGGATCAGAGAGCCATTGCCACCATATTTTTGCGCCCATGATTGCGTTACTATGACTGGGATCTCGCAGACCTATTCCCCCTTGTTCTTTTGGCTTGCATGTTGTGGTCCACTTTACCAAGGCCCATTTGCGATTTGTGCCTGTTGCGCCCCAGAGAAAATTGCGTTGTAGAGCTTTGATTTTTTTAAGGATCCATTTAGGCGCTACCAGGATTGAGAAGAGGTAGAGAGGCATTGCCTGAAGCACAACTTTGATTAGCACTAATCTGCTGGCTATGTTCAGAGTTCTATGCGTCCATAAAGAGAGGCGAGATTCAAGTTTCTCAAGGAGCATACGCCAGGAGGTGTGCTTGATGGCAGAGTCTATAAGGGGGGCTCCAAGGTATTTGGAAGGAAGGGAGGCTATGGAGAAGCCCAGAATACGTGCAATGGCATATTGTATGACAGGGGGAGTGTGATAGAAGAAAATTTGCGATTTAGCTGTGTTTACACTCATTCCTGAAGCGTCAGAGAAGTCATTCAGAAGGGATTTGAAAAGGGAGGCTTCCTGAATAGAGGGGTACCCAAAAAGCATGTTGTCATCAACGAACTGTTGATGAGTAATGGCTGGAGAGTTGTGAATGGATAATCCTTTGAGGTGCTGGGAGAGGAGGGCTTGCTTGATATGGCGTCCCAAACCTTCTGCCATTAGAACAAACAGAAAAGGGGAAAGGGGATCCCCCTGTCTAATGCCTCTGGAAGGACTGAAAGGTCGAGAGGGTATGCCATTTATGAGGATAGAGAAGAATGTTGTTGAGATTAAACTCAGAATCCAACGAATCCACATTGGGGAGAAACCAAAGGCTGTTAACATTTTTTGAATATATGACCAACTCAACTTATCAAAGGCTTTAGAAAGGTCAATCTTGAGAATCATACCTGCCTGTTTGGAGTGCTTGAGGGAGTGTATGATTTCATGCGTGAGGATGATGTCGTCCAGAATTTTTCTTCCTTCTACGTATCCGGCTTGTTCAGGCGATATGAGCAAGGGCAGAAGCGGCTTCAACCTGTTGGAAATGACTTTAGATATCACCTTGTAAATGACATTGCAAAGTGCGATTGGATGAAATTTGTCTGGAGTACTGATGTTCTCTTCTTTCGGAATGAGGGCTATGAAAGTTGAGTTTAGGGAGGGCAGAAGCCAATGAAGGGTACGCGATTCCTCCACCACTTGCCATACTTCTTCTTTTATAAGGTCCCAGAAGGTGTGGAAGAATGTAGTAGTGAATCCATCCGGTCTAGGGGATTTGCCTTCCTTGAGTTGTTTCATGGCTAGATCCACCTCGTGAAGCATGACTGGTCGCAGAAGGAGTTGGTTGTGTTCTTCTGTGACGATTTTTGGCACATTTTGAGTGATACTTTCTATAGCAGGGTGTCTATCAATTTGGGGTTCCTGATGGACTTCCTGAAAGTGATTGATTAACTCCTATTCAATCTCTGCACGATTTTCCACTCTTTCTCCTCCTGGATTTTGAATAAAAGAGATGGTATTGTGCATTCTTCTCTAAATTGTTGTTCTGTGGAAGTATTTAGTGTTCCTTTCTCCTTCTTTCAGCCATCTAATCCTTGATTTTTGCTTGCAGAGGATTTCTTCTTGCCTTCTTCTCTCCTCCAATTGATTGTGATTGTGCTTCTCTTGCTCCAAAGTCCCTTCCTTGTATCCCTCTATGATTATTTGTTGTTGGAGTTCTTTCATTTCTTTGATAAGATCTTGTTGAGCCTGAAATATGTTGCCAAAAATCTCTTGATTCCATTGTTTGATTTGGGATTTCAGGAATTTGAGTTTCTGTTGAAATTGGAACATTTTTGAACCTTCAGGCACATGGAAATTGTTCCAAGTGGATTTGATGAAGTCTTTGAAAGCGGGATGTGTGAGCCAAAAAGCTTCGAAACGGAATGGGCGCCTGATCAAGTTTCCTAGTCTTTGCCATTGGAGAGCGATAGGCCAATGGTCAGAGCCTGCGAATGGAAGTATTGTTTCCGAGATGTCGCCCCCCAGATGCACTGCATTGTCAGAGATGAGGTATCTGTCTAGTTTGGATGCAATTTGATGTCTTCCAGCTCTGTGATTGCTCCAGGTGTGCATTCCGTTGCAAAATTGCATATCAATTAGCAGATTGTTTTGGATGAATTATTTAAAGTGTCCATTTTCCAGGTCCAGCTTAGCGCGTCCTCCCCTCTTTTCCTCCAACTTGGTGATCAAATTGAAGTCGCCTCCAATGATCCACAGTGGATGGACTCTATTGAGATTAAGCGCTTGTATTGTATCTAGAAGAGCAATTTTGTTACCTGCCTCCTGTGGGAAGTAAACATTTGTGAGATGGCCATGAATGTTAGTGCCGATTAAATGAAAAGTAGCTCGAATGATGTGATGAGAAGCATGTAAGTTTGAAAGCATTATAGCTTGTGAGTTCCATGCAATAGCTAGTCCTCCAGAGGCACCCGAAGCATCCACCGCCACCGAATGACAACCCGGCCATGCTCTGGAGAGAATGTTTCCCAGAGTGTTTCTATTTCATTTCGTTTCCTGCAAGAAGAAAATTTAGGGCTGCTCCTGTTTTATCATGTTTTTTATCATCCTGAGTTTCTCGGGGCTGTTGAGCCCTCTTATGTTCCATGAGGTGAGCTTCATGGTTCACTATTGGTGGTGGACTTGTAATACTTAGTCAGCGTAGCATATCTGCCTGAGTCCACTATGATTTTCCCTATTGCAATAGTTCTTTGAAGATCCATTTTTCTTCCGTGTTTTTTGGAGTCTTTAGGAAGGAAGCTTCCATCCCACTAACTACCTAGCTATATGCCCAGTTGATGTTGCTGGTAAGCCCTGGAGATGATGACTTCTAGAGTACTAAGCTGATGCTCTTGAATCTTGTCATAATCTTTCTTTTTACAAGCTTGCTCAAGCTCAAAGATGTCAAGTCCTCGCAAATCAATGCTTTCTGGTTCTTCATCCATGTGTTGCGTCTGACTGCTGTCTGTAGAGATAAGTGCTAGGGGTAAAGATTGATTGGGGAAGCTGTCAACATCCATCTCATTAAGTTTTCGTTCAGGATCTTGGCTAGCTGCCTCAGGAATTCTAAGTTTCTCTTTTCAAGGCAAGGGGTTGGGAGAGGATCCAAAAGGCGGCAGGGAAGAGGACGAGATGATCAACGGAGGGCTTGGCTGAGAGATCTGAGGATTGTCTTCAGAAGATTTAGCAAGAACCTCAAAACTGTTGCTTGTGGAGGGTATGGAAGCAGCGTCCTACTAAGGCTTTTTCCCAGTGGTGGATTTTTTATGCGATCTCTTGTGATGGACTACCTTGGTGAAGCCATCCTGGGCCGATTTGTCTGAGGGGTCAACAACTTGGGGCTTGGCATTTAGAGGACAATCCCAGAAGAGATGCCCATGGGCATGACACTTACGACAACGAAAGGGAACATGTTCAAAATCTAAGGGCTATATCCATTCATAGTTATCATGGAAGAGACTTACCGAGTCTGGGAGGGGTTTGTCCAGGTGAATGAAGACACAAATACGAGCATATGAGGTGTATATGCGCAACTTCGTTTCTTCAACAATTTTTATAAACTCTCCTAGCCCCTTGCCTATTTCTTTGAGCGATTCTTCATCCCAATATTCCGATGGGAGTGAGTACATCCTTATCCATACTGGTGCCCAGCTGAGATCCTCGTTTTCAGGGTTACATCTCTCTACTCAGGCCCTTAAGTACAAACTAGCTGAGTTGAAGAAGTAGGGACCTTCATCCATGACCCTGTTCCGATCTTTGATGCAGATGAATATTGTGATGAAGAACCCTTTTGGTCCTAGCTGCAGGGTGACGTGTCCCTTGGGTTTCCACTGGGCAGAGATCCATCCTTGCGGAGCTTTTTCAGTCGGCCAGAATCCAATAAATTTTCCAATAAGCACATGGTCCCTCATGTACTGGATGTGTTCATTGATTCTATGGCTGGGGAGTTCTATTTTGGGTCTTTCAGCTGCTATGGGTTTGCATGTCGCTAATGTGACCTTGGGCGGTTCTTGTTGCCCTTGCTTTTATTCTTGTTCTTCATTGCATTTGTCTGACTGTTCAGTGGAGGCTTTTGTCGTCTCTTGCATAGGGGTATCTCTATTATTCGAGTCTTCATGTTCTGGACCCGTCGGCTTTGTCGAGTTCTTCACTGGGGGATCCTTTATTGTTGATGGGGAAGGCTTTGAAGCCCCCCCCTCAGGGTATGCCATTGCCGAGCTGACTATGTCGGCAATCTTCTGAAACGATGAGGAGGGCTTACGGAGGGTGGCGTCAGATAGGTTCAGACTGCGCCATTGCTGGGTTGTTCGAAAACCCTAGGTAGCAAAGCCCATCTTCCTCAAATGATCTACATTTAAGCATGATTTACATTGGTAAAGCATGAAATTTTATTTTTAGGCCTCAAATTTAACATAAGCATGTGATCTTTAGTTTTATGTAGTTGTACAACTTGCAAATTTCTCTGAAATTCGTTGTGATATCCCTGAACTTAAGGGAGATAACTATAAGGTCTGGAAGCAGAGAGTTCTCCTTCATTTGAGGTGGATGGACATAGACTATGCTATTAGGAAAGATGAACCACCAGCACTCACTAATATCAACACTGTAGCGGACATCACGCTTTATGAATGATGGGAGCAATATAATCGCCTAAGCATGATGTTCATTAAGACTAAAATTTCAGCTGGTATTCGTCGTTCCATTGATCATCATGAAAACATCCGAGACTTGTTGAAAGCCATTGGTGATCAATTCGTCACTTCAGACAAGGCACTAGCAAGCACCCTAATCATGAAGTTCTCATCCCTAAGGCTCACCAGTGTGAAAGGTGTGCACGACCACATCATGCAAATGAGGGACACCATGGTTCAATTGAAGAAACTCAAGGTTGAAATATCTGGGTCCTTCCTGTTGCACTACATTCTGAACATCCTTCTGCACCAATACGGACCCTTCAAAATCTCATACAACACACATAAGGATAAATGGTCAATTAATGAACTCATGACCATGTGTGTTCAAGAGGAAGAGAGGCTGGTGATGGAACTAGAAGAAAGTGTAATGCTGGCAATGTGTGGAAAGGGCAAATCTGAAGCCAATAAGAAAGGGAAAGGTAAAATACCTCCCCCCGATATCAAGAAGGATTCCAAGTGTTTCTTCTATAAAAAGAAGGGACGCATGAAGAAGGAATGTGCCAAATTTCAGAAATGGTTTGCAGACAAAGGTAATCCAATCTCGTTTGTTTGTTATGAATCTAATATGGTTAATGTCAATATTAACACCTGGTGGATTGATTCTGGATCAACAATTCACATTTCAAATTCCTTGTAGGGTTTGTAAAACCTAAAGAAGCTAGTGGGAAGTGAGAAAAACATCTTATCAGAAAACAAGATGGGCTCGCATGTGGAAGCTATAGGAACATGCTATTTAACTTTAAGTAATGTCTTTGTTTTAGAATTAGAAAAGACCTTTTATGTTCCAAAATTTTCTAGAAACTTGATTTCAGTTTCAAGACTTGTACATTTTGGATATTCCTTCAACTTTTCAGAAATATCTTTCAGTTTATTTTATAAATCTGATTGTGTTGGGAATGGCATTTTGTCTAATGGTCTTTACTGTATTAATTTACAAAAAAATGTCACTTATGATTCAATGCATGTTCACATCGGCACTAAAAGATGTGTTATTAATGAAGATTCCTCTAAATTATGGCACCAGAGATGAGGTCATATCTCCATAGAAAGAATTAAAGGATTAGTAAATGAAGGGGTACTTAATACTCTGGATTTTACTAATTTTGAGACTTGTGTGGACTGCATAAAGGGAAAGCAGACCAACAAGTCAAAAAAAGGTGCCAATAGGAGTTCAGACATATTAGAGATCATACATACTGATATATGTAGTCCAGACATGGACTCACATGGTCATAGATACTTCATCTCTTTTATATATGATTACTCATGATATATGTATCTCTACATGCTTCATAAAAAGAACGAAGCATTAGATGCCTTTAAGATCTTTAAGGATGAAGTAGAGAAACAATGCGGCAAGCAAATTAAGATCGTGAGATCAGATAGAGGTGGAGAATATTATGGTGGATACATAGAAGATGGACAAGCACTTGAGCCATTCACAAAATTTCTTTAAGAGCATGGGATTGTTGCCCAATACACCATGCTTGGTTCACCCGACCAGAATGGTGTAGCATAAAGAAGAAATCGAACATTATTCAACATGGTGCGGAGTATGCTTAGCAGCTCCAATATTCCTAAATCCTTGTGGACTGAAGCACTTAAGACGACAGTGTATATATTAAACCGAGTTCCAACCAAGGCTGTTCCTAAAACGCCATTTGAATTGTGGAAAGGTTGGAAACCAAGTTTGTGACATATGCACGTTTGGGGATGCCCGTATGAAGTGAGAATTTATAATACACAAGAGAAGACACTGGACCCAAGGACCATTAGTGGGTATTTCATTGGATATGCTGAAAGGTCTAAAGGTTACAAATTTTATTGTCCATCTCATAGCACTAGGATTGTGGAATCAAGAAATGCAAATTTTCTTGAAAATGACTTGATTAGTGGGAGCAATCAAACCAGGAACATAGTTTCTAAGAAGGATCATTTAGAATCTCAACCTTCCACCTCAAGTCATAGATTGGTTATTGTTTATAGCACCCCTCAAGTACAAACTGGTGTTGAACAACCAATTGTTGAAGTTCCACAAGTTGCTGATGACATTCCAGTAGATCAGGTAGTTCAAGAGTTGCCAAGAACTTTTGAACAATGAGTTGAACCACATACTTCTCAGGAAGATGATGGTACAACATTAAGAAGATCTATTAGACCAAAGAGATCAACAATTACTGATGATTATGTTGTGTATTTGCAAGAATCTGACTACAACATTGGAGCCGAAAATGATCCCGAGTTATTTTCACAAGCCATGAGTTGCAAAGAATCAGAATTATGGTACGATGCCATGAAGGAAGAGATGAATTCTATAAAGAGTAACGAAGTCTGGGATCTTATTGAGTTTCCTAATGGTGCTAAAGCCATTGGATGTAAATGGGTCTTTAAGACAAAGAAAGACTCATTGGGCAACATTGAGAGATACAAGGCAAGACTCATTGCTAAAGGATTCACTCAGAAAGAAGGAATTGACTACATGGAGACTTTCTCTCCTGTATCTAAAAAAGATTCCTTGCGCGTTATTATGGCCTTAGTAGGTCATTTTGACTTGGAGTTGCAAGAATGGATGTGAAAACGACATTTCTCAATGGAGATCTAGAGGAGGAGGTTTATATGAAACAACCTAAAGGATTCCCCTCTAGTGATGGTGAGCAATTGGTTTGCAAGCTCAAGAAATCATTATACAGTTTAAAACAAGCATCCTGCCAATGGTATTTGAAATTCCATAATGTAATTTCTCCATTCGGTTTTGTAGAAAACATTATGGATCAATGTATATACTTGAAAGTTAGTGGAAGTAAAATCTGTTTTCTTGTTTTATATGTGGATGACATTTTGCTAGCAACCAATGATAAGGGTTTGCTGCATGAGGTGAAACAATTCCTCTCTAAAAATTTCGATATGAAGGCTATGGGTGAGGCATCTTATGTCATTGGCATTAAGATCCATAGAGAGATTCCTAGGCATCTTGGGTCTGTCTCAGGAAACCTATATTAATAAAATTTTAGAGAGATTTCGGATGAAGGATTGTTCACCAAGTGTAGCTCCCATTCTGAAGGGTGATAGGTTCAATTTGAACCAATGCCCGAAGAACGACTTTGAAAGGGAAAAAAATGAAGAAAATTCCATATGCTTCTGCTGTTGGAAGCCTAATGTATGCTCAGGTCCGCACAAGACCTAACATTGCATTTGTTGTGGGAATGTTGGGATGATATCAGGGTGATCCAGGTTTAGACCACTAGAGAGATGCAAAGAAAGTAATGAGGTACTTTCAAGGAACCAAAAATGACATGCTTATGTATAGACGGACGGACAATTTGGAAGTAATTGGCTACTCAGATTCTGACTTTGTTGGATGTGTTGATTCATGCAAATCAACATCAGGATACATTTTTATCATGGAGAAGTGCCCAACTAGACCTTGATTGCCACTTCCACTATGGAAGCCAAGTTCGTCTCCTATTTTGAGGCTACTTTACATGGTGTATGGCTTAAGAGTTTCATTTATGGGCTTAGAATTATGGATTCTATCTCTAAGCCATTGAGAATGTATTGCGACAATTCAACTGCTGTTTTTATGGCTAAAAACAACAAAAGTGCGAGTCGAAATAAACACATCGACATTAAGTATTTAGCTATAAGGGAACGTGTTAAAGAAAAGAAAGTGGTCATTGAGCACGTCAGCACTGAGTTGATGATCACTGATCCTTTGACTAAGGGCATGCCACCATTTAAATTCAAGGATCGTGTGATGAATATGGGACTTGGTTCCATTATGTAGTTTCTCATTGTATGGACAATGTTATTTTAATGAAATTCTTAATTATTGTGATGTTTCTTCATATTTATGTGCACCTTAATTTGATTTGAGTGAATTCATCTGTGTTGGACCAAGAATAAACATAAGGTTTATTCATTAAAATATTTTTGCCACATAAATTTTAATAGAAATAAATACATAGTAGTACATGGAAGATAATACTCGTCATTAGAGGACTTATCACCATGATTCATATATCTATTACTTAATACAGATTTTCAATGAGTTTTAAGATGAGACATTAAGATTGGAAGTATGGACCAAGTGGGAGAATTTTAGCTCCCACAACGGCCACCGATGATTCGGTCACCATCTGCCGCCGTTTCCCTTCAATTATGGAAACCAACTACAGTCATTTCCTTCAATTACGGAAACTATTTGAAGTTAAATTAATTTCTTGTTGGGAGCTCTTGGAGTGGTCCATTACTCCCTCTGCAGTTCTCTACCATGATCTGTGGAACACTTGACACATAGCCAACAAAATCTTGATGGAACCTTAGCTATAAATACTTCTGTTTGGTCCCCAAGCTCACTAACTCAATCCCCTTCAATTTTACACCATCAAGCTAGAGTGAGTAGAGCTTGGAAGTGCCAGATATATGTCATCACTGCATTGATCTCCACGAGGCATTTCTAATTACGGAGTTCATTAATCAAATATTGACATTGAAATTTAGAGTCTCGATTCGTGGGCAGTTTCCCTTCCAGATATATCTTTTTCCTGAATTCGCCATCCAGATCTGTGCTGCTTCGCATTATCCGATTTGCGTTTGGGTTGTTTTGGGTGGTGTTGTTCTTACGCTCAGAACCACACATTATTAGTTTCCCTGCACAAAATTTCATATGTTTTGAAATTTTCTTTTTGCACAGTTTTGCCGAGTCCATGTTTTCATGCATTGTTTTGTTTTGTCAACTCCCAAGCTAGCCAAGTTTCAAGTCCTGACGCATTATCAACAAGTCTCACAAAATTTACTCTCATAGTAAATTTTAGCCAAGAGATACATATACCGTGAGTATCTACCAATCTGTAGCTACTTCAGCTCAGCGCTGAATTGCTATGTGGAAGACAAAAGGGAAGTGGACTGCCTCAAGCGTAGCGGAAAGTCTGATATCAGAGTGTGAGTAGCATCAATGGCCGGAGGTATGATTTATCAGGAATTCAAGTTTTCGATTCTTTTAAGTGTTTATTCTGCATTATAGAATCGTTATTATGCTAACAATGCTTCCATGACTTCCAATTTGTCCTGAGTTGTATTGTGTGAATTCCTAGGTTAATAGGTGTACTAGCTATTTTTAGTAATCTAGATCCACCATTCTTCGATCTAGAAAGATCATGCATTCCTATATACGTAATGTCTGTGAAATCAATAAAATACATTGTGTTTGGTGTTGTGTTTAATGGATCTCTTTGCTTTCTCTCTATTTTCTAATATGGTAATAGCGCTGGAACTGGCTTAACTCCTTCACCAGAAGGAAAGATGTGTTGGAAATTTCTGGTGATTTCAAACACAAAAGAAATTGCACAGAGAACAACACTCTGTTTCAATACAGGATCTTAATCATAACAAAAAAAAAAACTGTTACAAAATAGTCTTCCTCTTCAGAGGGGTTACAACAGGAACGCTTCAGTTCCAGAAACCAATTTCATTATCTCAGCACTGCTGTGCGTTTTAGAAATTACAAAACTCACTCTCTTAATTCTCTACTGCTGTGTCTGCCCTTGCATTTTTATATATAATGAACAACACAAAAATATCTTACATACGTTTTGCTTGTGCCCATACTTCCGTAAAATAGAAAACAATAAAATTAAAAATTTCACCTACATTTACCAACCGCGGTAAATATCATTAATTACATGGCTGAAAATATCTTATCGGAATTTAATGCGTGGCCTATCACAATATCGCACCATCGCATCGGTGAAAGAGAAAATATGTGCCGCCGCTTCCATAACCGTTGAATCATGCGATTTGCGATATGCGATCAGATCGCATCGCGAAATCGCAATCGCAGACAATCGAAGGGACGCAGTGAAGGTTGACAAGGAAATGTGCGATATGCGATCTGCGACTTGATCGCATCGCAGGGAACTCAAATGGAGGTTTTCTGGAAATAGAACGCTGCGGTCGCTGTCGCTCCACGACAGTTTAAATTATCATTCCAACAAGATGTGAGAAAAATTTGAGTCCATTGTTATGTAAATAGATAGGGTAAGACAGTGTTTGAAATATTGTTTGTGCGAATGTTGGCCTATAAGTAATTTTATTTTTTGTGTTTAGATTTGTTAGCTGTGTGTTTTGAGTTGTTGGGCTACAAATTCTATTAAAGGAACCAAAAATGATCCGCAGAGAGGAAGACAGTCAGCTCAATTGGGATAACTTGGTGGCAGCGAACACATTATAGATTATGCATGGGTATTGTTTGCAATTCTAATAATATTGTTGATCTAATGAATGAATTAAATAATTCATTAGCGTATATTGTTTCTGGTTGACTATGCCTTGTGGGGCGAGCATTAGTGGACAAATGCAAAACATGGGCTCAAGATTTGGACAATACGAAATTGGTGGAAGCACTTTACATTGCCGGGAAATCAGGGATTGATCGAGGATATCAGGGAGGCTATGAAAGTACAAATCTGCAAAAATCTGGAATGCAATGACTTGCTAACAGATCAGTGTTCTCTGAAAGCAAACATCTGACTGCGAGAACGCCGGAGGTGAGAAATTTGTTGCTAGTACTTAATTGCTGCTGCGAGGTGGGAACGCATGGTAATGAGAGGAAGTGGCGTACTATTAAGGTTGTTGTTGATTATGAAATCCAGAAGCTCTTAAATAACGAGTTGTGGAGGCGGAGAATGTTGAGGCAATTATTTCCCAGAATCGAACACAAATCTCGCCAGATCTAGAAAATAGGATGGATTAGATCAGCATATGCATAACGCCTCGAAAAATAGTTGCGAAGGCAAAGGAAATGTTGACCGGATAAGAGAAGCTCAATCTGTGGGTGATTTCTCCTTCAAGATTTGTTTTTTTAAAGATGTGTGAAAAAAAAAGAGATGCAAAAGAAATGTTGACGAGATAAGAGAAGCTCAATCTGTGGGTGATTTCTCCTTCAAGATTTTTTTTTTTAAAGATGTGTGAAAAAAAAGAGATGGTGAAAAATTTTTAGAGTATAATTTTATTAAGTTGTAGTATGTTATTCAAAAATCAAATGATATAGAACCATAAAGAATAAGTCAATAATTAATAGACCAATGTGACTCGTTGTGCTCTGAGAGTATTGGTCCCGGGTAGTTCTTAATAAGGTTAATTTGGTGTGACCCGTCGTGCTCTGGGAGCGTCAATACAGATTATTTATACAAGGTCATGTTGTAGAATTGTCTGCTAAAGACATTTTGTACCTATAATGCTATCCTAGATAACTGATGAAGGCTGCTGAGGGTTGTGGATTAACAGATGGTGGCAATTCCATAGGATGGTTCAGTATCAAGACTGACCCATTGTGCTTTGGGAGGTTGAGAAGCGTCAAAGTAGGATGGTTCAGTATCAAGACTGACCCGTTGCGCTCTGGGAGGTTGAGAAGCACCAAAGTTTATCAATGATGGTCATAGGCGGTTACTTTTTAAATGGAAGTCAAATGACAAATTGAAGATGTGTTGGTGAAAGAGTAGTGTTTGCAAGATTCGAGAGTGGATGTGGGCTTTCAAGATGACCATATCAAACAATTCTGACAAAGATTTATTTATTGTTGTAATATGTGTTTTTATATTTTCTACATATAAGCAATAAGGGAGAGACTTGGAAGTAATGCTTCCATGACTTTCAATTTGTCGTAAGTTGTATTTTGTGAGTTCCTAGGTTAATAAGTGTACTAACTATTTTTAGTAATCTAGATCCACCATTTTCAAAGGTCATATATTCCTATATATATGTAAAATCCATGAAATCAATAAAATACAATGTGTTTAATGGATCTCTCAACGTTCTCTATTTTTTACTAGAAAAAGCCTTAAAAAAATTCAGCGAAGTGAATTAGAAAAACAACAAGAAGGTTACTTGCACGATCACATGGAAAAGAACCCTTATTTGTCTTAGCCGGTGGGGACCTATGGCCGAAGCTAGACAAAAGAAAACTGCCCAAACAAGACATTTATAGACAGTGAACCCCGCAGAACGGAAACCATTTGTGAAAAATAAGTACGCTGAGTTCATGCATTTACTTGAGAAGAGCTCGATGTTTAAAATGTCGAAGGAAAATGACACTGTTGTATTCCCTAATATTCCAGTCAGTCGAGACACCCAAATGAAAGGAAACTAAATTCGAAGTACGGTAATATATTTTGTGGTTGACACTCCCAAAAGGACAAAGAGGAAAACAATGGGAGATCTTGGATACAAGGTCAAATTGTTAGTGCGTTATAAATATATCTAAACAAAGAAAAAGAACAAATGAAAACCCACATAATTGTATAATTGTGATTTAGCAAAGAACTTTGTTGTGGACCGTGTTAAGATTTTACTGTGTAAATATGAAACATTGAAACATGTCCACACAACGAAAAGTAAAACAATAGTGAATTGAGCAAGGAGAACCAGGACAAAGGATAAAGTCTTAGTCCTTAGGAGAGTGGCCATGGCAAACAATAAAATGAACACGAGGCAAAGGTAGTCTACCTTAGCCTGCAATCTCAGTCATCCAAACTTAATGACCATATCATAGAGTATTTGTGGAACAACACGTAGTTGACCACCTCGGGGATTCACTCAATGAACCTTTAACATATCACATGCGTTCATGACATATTGACCAATACCCTTAATTTCAGTATGTATTGGAAAATATATCTAAAATTCACATTATTTAACCCCGTATCAATACAAACCCAATACATTTTCCCAATTTAAAACACCCCTACTTTCACTAGATATTGTAGGCATCCATCTTTTATTTAACATTTTTTATACTCCTTTATATTTTTCATTAATTTTGACTTCCAGTTTTTATACCCACTAATATAAAAACCCTTTATCCCCTATATATCCCCCAATATAATATGTTATTTTTTCCTCAATACAAATCTCCCAATATGAATGCACGTGGTATGATATTGCTTCCCCAAAAAAAATCCCGTGTTGACCATATAAACTAGCTTCAGGTTAGAACATACCAAAGTTTAAAAAGTTTAACTATGGAAACTTGAAATAATAAATAGATGAAAAACAAATAGAAGGATAAATTATCCAGCAAATCTCCAGGGGGCAAGATTATTATACAATTTATTTATTTTTTAAAACAAGTAAAAACAAGAATCAACATTTTTTTTGACATCTTATTTTCTCTGAACACTTTTATAGAATGTGCTGTGCCCTGTTGGCGAATTGTGACGTTATCAAATTTGATCCTGGTTTGAATTTTGATCCTTGTTTCTAACATGCTGAAACACTAAACCGTCGGAGCTCGAGGAAATCCCTGTCATCAATAGGGAAGGTAAAAAAAAAACAAATGAAAAAACAATTTTCAAATCAATGTACCTTCTTCGTTTACCGTCCACGCGTCTCCTCGTCATCTCTGGCCAGTGCAACTCTATGCAGTAAAACAACTGGATTTACCAGCCAAATAAATGAATTCATGCTTTTGTTTTGTTTAAAAACTATTTTATAGTTTTTAGTTATAGTGGTGCAGTGATGGTTATTCAATATTTTTTAAATTATTAATAATTGAATTTTTATTTTTTTGTTTGGTTAAATATTTTTAAGATTTAAGGAAACATGTTAACCACCCAAAATTTTTAAGATTTAAAGATATACCAAATAATTAGAAAAGAAAATGGAGTTTACTATCTTTTTTTATAGTTAGTGTGAAATGGTTATTATATTAATTGTTTTTTTTCTTTGTTGGTTGGAAAGTGAATTATTAAATTTATGGGTGGTTTGTCAACCATTTTTATTACATGGATGTTTTAATTCAATATTTTTTTGTTGAAATTTTGATCATATAATTTTGGGTAAAATTGTGATTTTTCATTATTTAAAATGCATTTTTGAATATATAATGAATTAACACCCTCAAAAACTTAAAAGCTTCAAACATCTCAATTATGTAGAATACGTTTGATTTTAACAAATTTATTTTAAATTTTAAACAAATTTCTTTTAAATTTTAAACAAAATTATTAAAAATATATAGAAAGAAAAGATAATGCAAAGAAATTAGGCCACTTGATTTAAATAGTTTTACTTCAATATTTATATTTTTTAAAATATAATTTATAAATTTAATTTAGTCATTATTTTTATAATTAATTATTTAAACACATTTAAAATTAATAACAATATAGATCTATTTTAATTTGGATTTATGAAGTATTGAGAGATCAAATCTGTTGAGGTGCAATATAGATTTATGAAATATTGAGAGATTACAATCTGTTGAAGTGTAAATTTTTCTAACTTTTATATATTAATTTAATTTAATTTTAAATATTTTTTTAATATAATTTGAGCAAATCATTTATATATAAATATAATTTAAATCAAAGTATTTAAATAATATAACCTCTAAAAATACATTACTCACTTCAACATTACATCTCTTCCGTTCCATAATAGAGTGCAATCAACTAAAATTTAAAGAGAAATTTCACGTCCTAAATAATTTATTTCAAGTGAATTTACCTTTCAAAAATGACAAGATTGATCGTTGTCCGTGAAGTGTTCAAACTTCCTCATTGTTTTATGGCTCTGTGCATCGCCAACTTTGAATGAAACTTTAAAACGACTTTCTGACGAAGAAGAGACTGCAATATTTCGGCAGACTCGCAATGGAGCGCGTTCCCACTTTGCCGCTGCGTATACATTTTACAGCTTCCACCTGCAGATTTCCGTCCTCTGCCCAGAAAAATAAGCAACACCTCCATCTGCAATTTTTACGCTGAAATGAACGCAGGGAACAGAAAAATGTTAACAGATATGAGTCCAAAATAATTCCACCGGTCGGCTATGAATTCCAATATCTGCCAACCGCATTTTGGGTCGGACCAAATCTGTCTGATAGTCATTAAAAACCATGATCAAATGCAATAGATTGGCCACATATGTCACAACACGACTCAACTCGGATCAAATGCAATAGGTTGGCCACATAAGTCAGAACACGATTTTTTTGGTTGGTAAAGGATAGATTTGTTTTTTAACAGTAAAGTTATTGGTGGTTTTTGAATTTCATAATATTGTTTATAGTATTCATGTGGAATATAACTTATTTAAAAATATAGTTTAAATAACCAAAATTATAATTTAACTAATCATTATATTATAATTTTTTAATAAAAATAATGAACAATAGAATATCATTCTTTAAATTTCCATAAACAAAGTTAACTTTAATTATAATATTATGATATCTCACATGTTTTCATGAATAGGTAGTTGACAAATCTTATATTTTTTGATAAATTACTTGAAAATATGATGAGGTCACATCTTTCACACTGGAATGAGTAGGAGGTATTTAACTTGTCCCTTACGTTATTTGTTAGATTTTTTGAAAAAAAAATACAATTTTTAGTCAAAATTGTCTAGAATGCGTTAAGGATTTGTTGAAATCTCATGTTTGAGTTATGAATTCTCCACAATCCTACTATCATAAATATTTTTAAAAATGTTGATTTCATGTATGCAATCAAAAATCCAATTTAAATAATAAAAATCTAGATTTAACTAAAAATCAAAAAATCACGTGTAAGAATAGTTGGTATTTATATTAGTGCTAAGTAACACCTTCTTTATGTTGATAGGTATATATAATTTAGAATGGAAAGGAAGTGTTTTTTTATTAATATTAAAGATATGGTATTGTTATATTTTCTTATTTATGTTGATGGGTGTGTATAATTTGAAATTGGAAATGTTTTTAAATTTAACTAGGTTAAAGTGTTAAACTAGTTCCAACCGATGGAGGAACTAGTAGGAGGTCTAACCGTGGGTTTACACTTCATGTGTTCAACCAATTAACTCATAATTCAGCCAAAAATAGTTCATGCATGTCAGATCTAAGAGTTACACAGTTGATATTGGAGTTCAAGGGAAATGCACAATTAGCTTTATAATCATCCAAATTGTATAGGTGGTGCATGCAGTCATATGAAGGCCTATGATGGATTACGTCTTTATGGATGAGGAATTTCCCTAATTTATAGGGGTTAATTCCAAGGAAACAATGCAAGGAAATAAGGCCTTGGGCAAGAAGAAAATTGGTTAAGTATTGGTCAAGGCTTGTCTAGGAAGCAATGAGACAGATAGAGATAGTGAAAAGGTTGCTTGGGCTTGAGAAAACCATTTTAATCTTCTCATATTTTTCTGACTAATGAAAGATAAAGATAACAAGGGCTTTCTTTGTGGATTTCCCCATGAAATCATTGTGTAATGTGTTGATTGAATTTTTTCTCTTGTATGTTTCGTGATTTCTCAATTGATTAATTGTTTTCATTGGTGAGTATAGTAGATTCAAGTCTTTTGTTTTAGAATATTACATAAATAGTTTGAATCTACAAGGAATTTCTATAACTATACCCAAAGGTTGTTCCTCTCCTTGGTTGCCAAAATTGCTGCACATTTTGTTGCTAAGATGTGAACATTTTTCTTCTATAGTTTGCTGTAACATGTCCATATTTGTGACAGATGTAACATTCAACATTTTCCATCAAGGGGGCAATGGTGTTTTGACTCCTCCTTTGAATTCTATTATATTCTTCTCTTGGAGCAACTAGTTTTTTTGACATGGGTGATCTTCTTGCTCCATTTCTTGGTTGTTGGTTATGTTGTTTCTTTCTTCCTTTATTTCTTGTGCTATTACCATTTCTTGTTATAGGATTGTTGGGTTCTGCATCATTTTTTTTACATGCCTATGAGCTATAATCTTCCCTGTGAAGGCCAAGACCAAATCTATTCATGGGAGATGTTTGGCTCTTAAGCATATTATCCAAGAGCCTCGTACTCTTCTCCTGCTTGATTTGATTATATTTCTATTTAATCTACTTCCTCATTGTGAAAATCTTAGCCTCAAGCTCATCAACACAACCCTATCTCTCTTTCAGTTGGATAATATTCACGTCTTCATCTCTCTTCACTTCCTCTAGCTAGATCTTTAGTCCAAATATTTCTTCTTGGAGCTCATTCTCCTTATCATCAAAGATATACAACAATTGTTCTTGATCTCTCATGTAGTTTTTCAACCTACTTACTTTAACAATTAGATTGTCTATTACAACCATGGATTATTCATATTCACCTTGAAGTAGCATCATTCTATCTCAATCACCATCAATATCCAACTCAACATGACTAACATCAAAACCATATAATACATAGTTAATAATTTACTCATGATCATTGTTACCTTCATATCTACTTCATTGGATCACACTAAGTTCTATTGAGCCTTCATTTTCTAATTTGTCTTCTTGATGACTAGTTGCACCATTCACACTAGGGGGATGAATTTCATTAGGCTAAGAATATTTCTTATGTGAGGCCTTCTTTGTAGAAATTCTCTACAAATCTCGCTCTGATGCCATGTAAAAAATCTGATGGTAGGATAACCCGATAATGCAATATAAATCAAAGAAGAATACTATAACCTACTTCTACTATCAATTTGGGGAAGCTTAAAGATCGAGCTAAACAATATAACCAGAAGAAGAAGAATCAAATTAAATTGGAATATTCTTGTTGCCATATTTTAACACTCACTTTCAACAAGAAAGGGATTATCTGCCACCCTGATCCTGTCTCTATGGAACTCGAATTTACACTTTGACAATGCCTTTGTCAAAATGTCAGCATCTTGCTCCTCTATCGAAATATATTGTAGCAACATGATCCTCCTCAATACATAGTATCTGAGATGATGATAACGGATGTCGATGTGCTTGGTCTTATCATGAAATAATGGATTCTCAAAGAGTTTGATACAACTCTGATTATCACAATAGATCACAGTTGGATCCATCCTTTGATCAAACAAACCAACTAGGATTTTCTGCATCCAGATGGCCTCACATGCTGCGTGACTTGCAGCCATGTATTTTGCCTCTGCCGAGATGAGTGCAACCAACCTCTGTTTCCTGTTGTACCAAGAAACTGCCGTTGACCCAAGGTTGAAAATACCTCCTAATGTGCTCTTCCGATCTGATGAACTCCCTGCCAATTTGCATTAGTGAAGCCCTATAGCTTCACTTCCTCTGTCCGTCTATACCATAATCCATATTGAGATGTGCCTCTGAGGTATCTCAATACATGCTTTGCCACCTGCCAAAACATCTTGGTAGGCTGAACCATCGCTTAACTCAGTTGGTTCAACACATAGCACAAATTTGGTCATGTGTTCACTAAGTACATCAGTGAAACCACAAGATGCCTGTAAACAATAGCCTCTACCACTTCTCTTGAAGTAGAAACCTCCTTCCTCTAGTTACCTGCTAGAGGAGTCTGCATGGGCTGGCACTTCTCCATGTGGAATCTCCTGAGTATCTCGTTGGCATACTTGCCCTGAGACACAAACAATTCACCATCCTTCTGCCACACTTCCATGCCAAGGAAGTAATGCATGAGACCCATGTCATTCATCTCTAATTCTCTTGCAAAGTCCTCCTTGCAAGACACGATCAACTGATCATCACCAATCAATATGAGATCATCAACATAAAGTACCATGATCAACAATGTACCTTTCACCACGATGTTGTACAGGTTCGCATTCGCTTCACTCTTTGTGAAGCCCAACCTAATGAAGTAGTTGTCTATCCTGGTGTACCAAGCATGAGGTGCTTGCTTCAGCTTGTACAATTCTCTCTTGAGTCGGCACACATGCGGCTCACGATCGAAGGTCTCAAAACCTTCTGGCTGCTCAATGTACACCTCTTCTTCAATCTTGCCATTGAGGAATGCAGTCTTCACATCCATCTGATGGATTTTCCAACCCATCTATGTTGATAATGGCAACATCGATCTGATAGATGAGTACTCTGCGACAGGATCAAAAGTCTCATCATAGTCAATCCCCTCGACTTGTGAAAAGCCACGGGCTACAAATCTTGCCTTATGCTTCTCCAAACTACCATTAACAGCTTGATTTACCTTGTAAAGCCAATAGGAACTCACAACTGACTTGTTCTCCGGTCTTGGAACCATGTCTTAAACACTGTTACAAACTATGGAGTCATACTCCTCCACCATAGCATCAACCCAAATTGGTTGCTGCACTGATTCCTCAAAGGAATATGGCTCGGTCTCAACACATTCCCCAGCAAGGGCCATGTATCCAGTGTACCTCTCAGGTGACCTCATCTGTTTGTGCTGAGAAGATGGTGCTCCCAAATTCTCTCTCACATCCTCCAACAATCTATCAGATTCTCTTGTGCGCTTCTGTCCATCTCTGGAAGACTCTACTTGAGTGGATGTCTTCACTCTTGAAACCTCTACATGCGGCTGTTCTGCATCAGTATGAGGCTCCTCCTCCTTAGGAACCAACAGTTCCTCCACAACCTGTAGTTGGAGGCATGGCCTTTTGCTCATCAAACTTGAGATCTTTGCGAACCATTGTCCTCCGACTAGTAGGCAAGTACACCCAATAGTTGTGAGGTGTATCAGTGTACCCCACAAGTATCCCCAACTCTTCTTTCGACTCAAGCTTCTTCCATACATCCTTTGTCACATGGCAATATACTGATGAGAAAAAGATCCTGAAGTGACCCTCATCTGGTCCCTTACAGGAGAAAGCTTCCTATGGTGTCTTCATCCCAAGTATGTGATGTCGGCTTGTATTATGCAAATAGACTGTTGTGTTGCATGCCTCAGTCCACAAGTGAAGTGGTAGGCCTTGGTCATGCAGCATTGCCCGTGTTGCCCCTAAAATAGTTCTTTTCTTCCTCTCGGCCACCCATTCTACTGTGGGTTATGAGATGCCATCAACTCTCGTTTAATTTCTTCCGCTGCACAGAAGTCCTCAAACTCTTGAGAAACATATTATCCACCATTGTCGCTTCTCAAGGACTTGATCTTCTTCCCTAACTCTTTCTCGACCAAAGCTTTGAACTCACAAAAATTTGTGAAAGTTTGGTCCTTCTTCTGCATGAAATAAATCCATCATTTATGAGAATAGCCATTAATGAAAATCACATAATACCTTTTCTTCGCTGTGGATGCCATCAAGAATGGTCCACACACATCAGTATGACCTCACTCTAAGATAGCCTTCACTCAATTGTCTTGATCGTGAAAGGAAGACTTGGTGTACTTTCCCAAGGTACAGTACAACCTTTGCATGTGTCAACTTTCTCAAGTTTACCTTTGGGAAGTCCTGTAGATATATATTGCATTATCTTCAAAGCCCCATGATGCAAATGGCCTAACTGCCTGTGCCACAACTCGCCAATGTCTTGGCTTTGCACCAATTCTGCTTTCATACTCAATTCTGCACAATCATCTACCTCTAGTTTACAGAGATTCTTCACTTGAATCCCTATCCTCTTGGTCTGACCCATGGCTATGTGTCTTAGGAACACCTTTCCTTTACTGAAGACAACATTGTAGCCTTTGTCCTCCAACATCACAACCGATACCAAGTTCTTCTCCAGTCTAGGCATATACTTCACATCTATCAAGGTGATAGGAGCTCCATGCTCCCTCTAAAAAGTAACTATGCCCACTCCTGAAACATTATACCTTCCATCATCACCCATCTCTATGCGCATCTTGAGTTCTTTCTCCTCCAAGGCACTGAATAAACTTTTATCACCGATCATGTGGAATGAGGCTCCACTGTCAAGATACCAAACACAACCCATCATTGGTGATGAGGGTAAAGTCCTTTTCGAACTGAGAGGCTAATGCCTCACATTCCGATCCTTTCGAGGATCCCATCTTGTGAAAATTAAAGCATCTTACTTTAGACATGTCACCCTTCTTCCATCCATGAGAAGAATTCAATTTGAAATGGGAAGCATTCCCCTTCCCTTTCCTTGCCTTACTTGCTAAGGCCAGATTTTCTTCATCATCATTCTTGGATGAAGAACCATCTCATGTGCTCCTCTTGATCTCCTCCTGCATAAGATCCGACCACAGTCGTTCCCAATCTGGTAGTTTCTCCCTTCCATTCACAGAGTCCTAGTAGCTATTCCAACTCTTTGGAAGGCCAAGAAGAGTGAGGCTCACCATATCATCGTCGGCAGTAGTTATTCCCACACTGCCAAGCTCATCTCTGCAAGTGGTGAGCTTGTTCAGATATGTGGAAATAGTATCGCCCTTCTCCATTTTGATTCTTCGAAGCTTATCCTTGAGCGCCAATTTCCTTTGGTCGCTACTGTTTTGGTAGAGGTCCTTCAATGTCTTCCACATTGAAAATGGAGTATCCTTCCCATGGATAATCGAGACAATAGGGTATCGAACTCCCTCAAGGATGATCTGTCTCGCCTTTGCCACACACGTCTTCCACTCAGATAACTCTTATGTATTAGTTGAAGCTAGCTTTGGGATTTCTTGATCAATGAATTCCTTCATGCCATTGTCTTCTAATATAGCCTCCATTCTATCTTTCCATGTTATGTAATTCGAGCTACCTTCCAAGGCATACTCGAGTCTCAAGCCATAGAATGCCATTGGCCAACCTTGAAGTATGATATGAATTCGATTTGCACCTGCAACCCCGAACTTCAAACTTCGAATTCTCTTCTCAGTATATTGTTCATAGCTCTGATACCATGTAGAAATTCTCTACAAATCTCGCTCTAATACCATGTAGAAAATATGATGGTAGGTTAACCCGATAATGCAATATAAATCAAAGAAGAATGTTATAACCTACTTCTACTATCAATTTGCGGAAGCTTAAAGATCGAGTTGAAAAATATAACCAGAAGAAGAAAAATCAATCGCACAATACACAAGAAAATACTTTGGGGAAAGCCTCAACTAAAAACCCCACTATCTGTATTATCATGCAAGGTGGAAATACATAGTAATTATACAAAACCTTAGCTCTCACAGCTAGCCAGCTCTCAGTACAATCCTCACAGATGCTCACAGACAATCTTGGCTGCTCTCTAGCCTTCCTCTCTGCCCTCCAAGCTCCTATTTCGTTGCGTTGTTCCTCTGGGATGATTCTCCTGTTACCAAGTGTAACACTCTCTCACACACTATCAAAACTGCAATCCTCAAGGAATGATTCCTTGACTACATGCATGAGTTTTCTTTATAAGAAAACACTTGCAACTGATAGTACATTGTCCTTGTCTTTAATTTCAACTGGGTATTTCTCAGAATAGACATGCATGATTTTTTGATGAGGGAATCTTCAGTTAACTGGAGTACACTAGTTGAGTGCATGCATGCATCAACTGACTGTTAACTCACCATTAGTTCCTCAAACAGTTTGGAACTAATTTAATTGGACTTAACTTAGTAAACTAAGTTAACTAATTACAACTCAAATATAACTCAATATTATCTCCTTAATTTAAGGGATAACTTTTGCATGACTTTAGAAAGACTGCTAACTTGAATTTATCCATTAATTAAGTCAAAATAAATTAATTAATTAATTCCAAGTAGCTTTTAAGACTAAATTCGATTTTAATTCACAATTTAATTCAAGGACAATTTAAATTGGAATATTCTTGTTGCCATATTTCAACATTCTTCTCCTTTTTACTTTTTCTCTTATTCTCTCCATTGTTGTTGTTAATTTTATCTCCTCCATACAACACCTACAATGCATCCCATATGACTTTAGTAGATGTCAGATCCACTATCGTATCTAGATCTACATTATGGAGATTTCCATAGTTAACACATTTGGATTGGGCATTATGCTGCATCAGTTTTGCTAGGATATGATCTTTTCCATGAACTTCACACAATAAATTCCAAAAGTTCATTTCCATAATCCATTAACTCATATTTAACCATTTCATTCGATACCTGGTAATTCGTAGCATTGAGTATGGTCTCATGTTGATGATTCATCAAGATTTTTTTTTTCCAAAATACACTTGGATTTTCCCTCCATTGCTCAAGTTGCACCTAAAAGTTCCTACTATGATACCAATTTTTTTGGAGCTTGAAAACGTTGAGAGGGGGGTGGAGGTGAATTAGTATTGTGCTGATGGATCAAAATTTTTATCTTTTACCCTTTCTTTACAAACGATGAATCATCAACTAATTAGAAGCAAATTTAAACCAATCTGAATATAACACATGAGATCATAAGAGCAATAATACATGCGCACAAGTAAACCATAAGAAACATATAAACATCAAGGAACATAAGACATCATCAAACACATAGGGCCACCATATGTTGACTAGAAACCCTTCTGGGAGAAAAACCACCCTACGCTTTTCTTCTTTCTTTTTCTTATTAGTAAAATATTATTTACATCATCATCCACTAGCCACCATTAGTGTGCAATCCCAAAATTTTGATGCATGCAATAAATCGCTTTCTCTAAGGCACTACTTGAAAGAAGCCACCACTCCCTCAACTATACGTAGGCCCCAACCTCCAATATTTTCTTTTGCCACCACCGGAGGGAAGCCACCACTCCCAATTTTTCAGGCCACAACATGAAGGAAGCCACTACTCCCTAGATTAGTAAGCCACTACTTGCCAGCAAGCCACCACTTTCCCACTAAAGGTAACAACCTTCAAAACCTTGTGGACCACATTTCATGCATTTCCAAATAGGGCCCACAAACTATGCACTCAAATAAATGTATGCGTCATTTCATCTATTTTCATATTAGACCCACATAATCTTCTCTGCAACAAAATAAACATCAAAATCTAACTCAATACTTTTCCCTTAATAACTCAATCATATACAAACTCAACCCCACACTTCTCATCAAACCCTAGAAACGTTCAAAAATCATCTCTCAAACTCTAATAATAAAAACTTAGCCGCATCATCTTAATATCAAACACTCTAGTCAATGGCCAAGAATCTCACTCAAGTGGACACACCTCACGTAGATCTGTGCAACGTGTAGACTTATCATATAAAGAACTAACAATAGTAATACATGAGGACCATGAAAATACAAGGCTTCATTACAACATACAAGCTCAAGCTCAACCACAAAATCAGTAGCAATTTCTCTCATAAAATTGGTTTATGTCTTTGGAGAAGACAAGTTCAAATTTTGAGGTCACACTTAGTATTTCCTAATTTGGTTATCCATCGAGGTCTTTGAAGAGTGCCTTGAAGTGTCTGACACCTTCCAATGCCTTGTCCCTAAAGGGGTGTGCTCTCAAGCTATTAAAAAAGGAAGAAATAGAATGGAGAGTACAAAGCCGAAGGGACAATGTGTTTTCATTAGTATGGAAATTCCTCTAAGTGGGGGGAAATATGAGGGATTCAACATTGATTAGGCGAAAACACTCAAACAAGGCATATACGTATCCGCTAAGAGGGTTAGGCTATGGGTTGGCCCCCCATACTTATTTAAGGGAAAGGGTAAAATTTAAGTCCACCACCTCGTCCCTCGCAAGGAGATGATGTTTTCAACCAAGAGAGCATCATAATCAACAATTCCTTCCTAGAAAGGGAGGTGGTATAAATAAGGCCCATATATTTTCAACATAGTGAAGGAAACTCCCAGCTCCCTTATTTCCAGATAGACATAGATGGTAGAATGTGAGGAGATATGTAAATCCCTAAGATTTGATCTACATGGCTAGGGTAATGAAGGACCAAAATTTAACATGCGGTGCTACAACCATCTGAGGTCTAGCCCCTTTAAATTATCTTTGCAATAGTATAAAGTTAGGGTTATGGGACATAATTGTCTTTTGATCGTATAGTATTTTTTGAGTACCCCTAACTCTTTGGAATTTTAGGAGAGAATAATCATGATTCAAGGATATAAATTTTTAACCCTACTAAATGGGCCTTGGGAATAATGGTTTGATTCCCCCTATTGATGTCTAAGATAGACTTTTGTTGTGCTTTTAGAAGGTGCAACTTGTGTCCAATAGGGTTAGAGAGAATATGATATAGAGATAAACCTCCCATGGAAGGAATAACGTCCTGTGGTTTGGTGTAGGGCTGCAACCCATAGGGGGTTTTGGAGGGAGGGGCCTTTATTATATGGAAAATTCACTTCTACAAAAAAAATGAAATCCCTATATCTAGTGGTCTGATCTAGAACAACAAAGGGAAAAAATATCTATGTTTTCCTTATAGATATTAGAATAAAGAAAAGATACCTATGTGGAATCTGTAGTAAGCCTTCTCCTCCTCCATGCTTGCAAGCTCCAAATGCTATAATTAGAACTTGCAACAATGACTAAAACAAGAAAAGGAACCACAATATCCAAATAGAATAATCCATTATCTCTATTCAATGAGTCAAGATGGTAACGAAAAACAAGATTATATGCATAACGCAAGTATAAGAAAACATGATGCTTTTTGTATTAATAAATAAAGCAGAGAGTTACAACCATATATAGAAGCTGACTTTATAGATGTCTCCCAATATTCTTGTCGTTCCTTGCCACAAAACAAACCTTCTCACTCAACCCTAATACACAAATGAATGATGACTCCTTAATCTCAAAGCAACAACACGAGGGTGCTAGCAATCTCCAAAATCCAACCTAATAATCTCCAAAAGCCAACCCAGACTCTATGGGAGGCAGTAAATTTATAGGGTAAACATGGTAGTTTTGGATTTACCAATCTAGACTTTAGATCCAGTTATGAGGGAGGATAAGATCAAGGGTTAAGAGATAAGGTCTCCAAGATAAGATCAGATGAGAATTCAACACCTCTATGCATGGTAAATGGTCTAAAACACCTTAGAAGCTTCTGGAAGAAGAAGTTTTGAAATTAATTTTAAATTTTCTCAAAATTCTAAAATTAGTGCACTCACAGAATGGAGTAAGTTGCACTTATCAATGTTGGTGCTTAGGCTTGCAACTTTCACCCAAAACAAGTGGACATGCACACAAAGTGCGTTGGGCCTAAAGACATGGTTATTGAGAAAACAAACCCAAAAACTCATTCTTTTTGGAGAAATGATGCTTAGGGATTTGCAAAGGGATTATGACAAAGTGTTCAAGGATGTTGATCCATCCGGTTTTCAAGCCTTTTGGGCTGATGTGACAAAATGACGTATAATAATATTGACTAGAGGTTTAGATTTATGTGGGATAGAGGAAAGGTCATTGGATGCTACCACATTAGAGAGGAAACATGAGGATTGGGAGGCCTTTGGATGGATAAATGGAGTGGATATGGTTTCAAGGAGATGGAGAGAGGAGTTGGGGGTTGGGGGTGTTTAGAGAGAAAAATTTTGAGGCGGAGGGAGGGGAAATATCGAATTCCAAGGAATCCATAGAGGTGGTTTGAGGGTCAAGTCCTAACTCAAATCCTTTGAGCTACATTTTCTTAGTGCTTTTTGAGAAGTTTCTTCGGGTAGATTTGGAGCTTGTATAAATCTCCCTAGCCTAGAGAATTTTTGTACAAACGGGTGCAATCTCTAAGGGATTAGATTTAGTCTTGGTTTCGTTTGAGCTCCTAAACTCCCATGTCTACACCCACCCATGGGTTTCTTTAGGTGGTCTATTTGACTATCTCCCCATCATCCTTAGTATGGTTTTGGATAAGGACAAGTTGCCATTTCCTTTAAGATATAGTCTTTAATGGTTTCAGTAATAGAGTCCTCTACTTCTATCTCTTACATGGTTCAATCTGCAAAGAAATTCTCTAAAATTAAGGTAGCCACAAAAAAATGGTCTCTCCAATTCATAGAAAAGAAGAAAGCAAAACTTAAATAAGTGATATAACGTATCAAACACCTATTCACATCAAAATCGAGTGGAGTTTTCTTAGAACAAAATTTGGCCCGAGTTTTCTCCCTCAAAATGCATAGGAAATCCTTATTAGAAAATGGGGAAACTGAGTGGAGGTTAAAAAGAACTGAATTTGGATCAAAGAGGGTAATAATAACACAAAAAGTTTCCATAATTTTTTCTCCTCTAGGAGGAATCTAAACTCTACCTAGAAAATTCAAAGAAATTATGGTTCGATGATGCATTCCTTCATAACCAAGGCATCAAAAGGTGTTAGACATATTGAATCTTTATTCTTGCCCCATTTAGGAAATATTAAAGGTTATTTCACTTTTTACCCTAGTTTTTACTAAGGAAACTAACCGAGATATATGATCCAAATTAGATCCTTGAAAATTATCAGAGTTTCTATGACTGTTTCAAACTATGTTAGACTCCAAAATCTTGTGAATAACGAGCTATCAGGAAGGACTTCTGGACAGTGGCAGTTGTAGCCAGCACAGAATAACGAGGACCCTCAGTCAAAGCGTGCTGACCGTTGGCCCATGGAGACTGCATAGTGGCGCAAACTAGCAAATGGGGAGTCCAGATTAGAAAACAGAGGCTGTTTCTGATACGCGATTATCCAATTAGTGAAAGCGCTAATCGCGTATCGCAGGATAAAAACCTTAGAGAAGGAAAAGCCCTGACACCTGGTCATGTGAAAAATAGGGAAAACCGTGGGAAAATCACTAAAACCAATAGGTGAGTCTCGCGCTCCAAAACCGGTTGAATATCGGAGGCATTTCGGGTGGTAAGTGGGTTTGACAGAAGGCCGAGCGATGCCATACATTTAATGACACATGTCCGGTGGATGAGAGAGAAAACCGCTCTCATCACAGGGTAATGGTCGAGCAACTCACCCATGCGATAAAAGCGATGACCATAGGATCTGGAGGCCCCAGATCAACGGCGAAGATTGCACCCAATGGAGGACCGGATTTGAGGGAAGAATAGGTTGAGGCATATGAAAGTTGGGGTCCGACGTGACCGATGAGCTGGTAGACGAATCATTTCAAGGAATAATCAAAATAATGAGTGTTGGAGGAAAAGCTAGCGCCCAGTTTGTAATGAGACAAGTGGCCACCTCTCTGTGAAACGTTACACAATGGCGATGACACAAAAGCAGGGAATTCCAGCAGATAGAGGCAGGCGATCCGAAGAGCCGGAAGAGGAAGCGAACAGTCAAGGGACAGATTGGCTTTAAGCCACGAACAGACAGAGAACAGAGAAGTCGAGCTGATCGGCAGAGCTAAGGCAACATCGAGCAGACAAAACTGAGAAGGCTTGAGAGGTTCAAGAAATCCTTGTGAGGATATCTGTCAGGAACTGAGTACCGAATTGGACTCATCCCATTAAGACCAGTTGAGGTCGAGACTTGGTAAGGGGGAGTCTGTGTACTTTAGTGGCTTGGGGAATCCAAGTGCCACCCTACTAAGCATCATCTGTTACAGGAGACTCAAATTGAGCTCATCATTGTAAAAACTCTACTTAAAGACACAATAGAAAATGCCACCACTGAAAGTTGGACCAGGAGACGTAGCCCAGGACGATAGGGTGAACTCCTTATTAATTTGTTGTGTTTCTCTCAGTGTTTTCCAATGCCTGTGTATTTCGCAATCTTATCGATCCATTGCTTAAAATAACATAGGCACACCAACACATGAGTCTGTAATACCTACGTTAATTAACTGAGATCATACATAAGTGATTTTCAGATCAATTAGTATCAGAGCTATAGGTTGTTAAGGTTAGACAAGCTTGTGCTAGATTTATTTGTTGAATGCTAACTAGATCAAAGCTCAAATTAGGAAAAGGTTAGACAAGCTTGTGCTGGATTTAGTTGTTGAATGCTAACTAGATCAAAGCTCAAATTAGGAAAAGGAGAGTTGGTAGAAACTAATCCTGAGATTGGAAGAGTCTATCCTCAAAAGACAATGTCGGAGGAAGGTTATGTGGGGCTAGACCCTCAATTTATAGATATTTTCCTGGCCATAAGGTCCATGGTAGAGGAAATGTACAAGGACTTTAGAAAACATAAAGATGAAGATTCATCGGGCTCCAAACAAGATAAAGGAGAAGAAGAGTTTGTCCTCCATGACCACTCAAAAGGCAAGGGGAAAGAAGAAAGCTTTCTCACACCTCATAATAACCCCGAACATAAAAATAAGACATCTTTGATTAAACTAGATTTTAAATTTGATTTACCAATATATGATGGAGAGTTGAATGTAGCAAATTTGGACAACCGGATCAGACAAATTGATGTTTATTGCAGAGTGCAAAGTATCCATTAAGGTAAGAGCAAGATTTAGCTGGCCAACCTATGCCTTGGAGGCACTGCCTTGGTTTGGTGGGAAGGCAGGACCCAAGCTCACATGAAGAGACATGGTAAGACTCTTTTTGTCTGGAGTGAATTTGTTTCTACAATAAAAAAGCAGTTCTATCCACTGGCCTCCATGCAGCAGGCCATGATGAGCTGGCAAACTCTTTGTCGGTTGAAAGGGAAAAGTGTACAAGGTTACACCCAAGAATTTAGGAAGAGAGCTTTGATTCTAGGAATCTCATTAGACTCACCTGAGACTCTGTTGAAGTACATCAGTGGTCTACACAACTACATGTGGCACACTATCCTCATCCTTAATCCCACTAGTATAGATGAGGTATCTGTTCAAGCTACGCATCTAGAAGCTAGAGGAAAGAATGGAAACCCAGAAGTTGGGGGATCATCCCAACCCACTGCAAGCAAGAATAAGGAGAAAAGAAAACAGAAATGGAAAGAAAGGAAGGCCAATACTGCACAGAAAAACAAGTCTTCATGCACTCACTGTAAGAAGGATGGACATGATGATGAGCACTATTGGATTCTGCATCCGAAACTGAGACCTAAGAAGTTCAAGGGAAAGAAGAAGAAGGCTGCTGCAACTATTCAGAAAGATTTGGGGTCAGAATTAGGAGATGAAACAACCATTGCAGCCACATGTATAAAAGGTAAGAATTCTGAAGCATCTACTAGTAAATTTTCACAATCTACTATTGATGAAGAAAATGAGAGAAAAAGTCATGAGCTTTTCCATATTCGAGTTATTTCAAAACATCAAAATATTGATACTTTGTTTGATAGTGGCTCACAAGTAAATTTAATTTCTGAAGCAATTGTAAAGAAGTTGGGATTATTGACTACACCTCGTAAGAAACCATACCTATTAGGATGGTTACGTGATAAAGCACAACTACAAGTGACTAGACAATGCAAACTCAAGTTTTCTTTTGGGTCAGCGTTTGTAGATGAGGTTGAGTTAGACATAACTCCTTTGGATATATATGGAATTGCTTTAGGAAGTCCTTACATGTATGACAGAAAAGCTATTTTATATAGAGCTGAGAACAAGTATCTACTCGTTAAAGATGGAATCAAATACTTTGTAAGAACTCATAAGCTCAAGAATAATTACACTCCCATAAACTCAGGTTAGATGAAACGAATGATAAACTCATGCAAACAATTTTTACTTATGGTTGTAAAGGAAAAGAAACCTAATAAAACCAATGTATTTAAGGGTTGTGATGCTAAAAAGCAAGCTGATTTAGATATAGTTGTTTCAGAGTATGATATCTTGTTTCAAGAACCTAAAGGTTTTCCACCCAAAAAGGAAATAATGCATGAAATTAATTTGCAGCAAGATGCTCCATTGCCTAACATTGGAATGTACAGGTTGTCCACTTTAGAGAATGCAGAAATCAAGAAGCAGCTGCAGGAGTTGCTTGAGAAGGGGTTCATCAAACCTAGCACATCACCATGTGCATCTCCAATCGTTTTAGTGAGAAAGAAAGATGGCTCATGGAGAATGTGCATTGATTACCGATCACTGATAAGATAACAATAAAAAATTGTTATCCCCTTCTCGCATAGATGATCTATTAGATCAATTCAAAGAAGCTATATTTTTCCAAGTTAGACTTGCATAGTGGATATCATCAGGTTAGAGTTGTAGAGCAAGATGCATGGAAGACTGCTTTGAAAACAAATCAAGGATTGTATGAGTGGCTGGTTATGCCTTTTGGCTTAACTAATGCTCCTACTACTTTCATGAGATTAATGAATGATGTACTTAGACCTTTTCTTGATGATTTTGTTATTGTATATCTGGATGACATTCTGATATTTAGCAAAACATGGGAAGAACATTTAAAGCATGTTAAGAAGACACTAGATGTTTTGAAAAGAGAAAAACTTTATGTTAAACTCTCAAAATGTGAATTTGGCAAAACATCTTTGAATTATTTGGGACATATAGTAGGGGGTGGTGAATCAAAGATAGATCCTTCTAAGGTGGTAGCCATTGTAAACTGGCCTAAACCCAAATCTGCGACAGAAGTTAGGAGCTTCTTAGGAGCAGCACAATATTGGAGAAAGTTCATTTCTAACTTTTCCTTAATTGCAGCTCCCTTACATGCTTTAACAAGATTGAAAAAGGTGTTTCAGTGGGGAGGCAAACAGCAGAAAGCCTTCAACACCTGTTACACAAAAATATCGTCATCATGATTATTTGCAGTCAGTATGGGTCTATCATTACTTGTATTGTCCTCCTAAGCAAGTCTCAGACCTCAGCTCTTCAAATCAAGCTTTGGAAATGAGAGAAAGACATTAAAAATCAATGTAACTCTGGTTCCGCACTTTCTCTCATGGTCACCTGCGGTCCCGCACCTTCTGTGTACAAAAGCTGCGTACCTACCTGCTCTGTCCCTAACGGTGTAGGTGCGGACCCCTGTGAAAGTCAAAAGGCGCAAGTTTTATCTTAAAAAACTCACTTTGGGTTAATTCTAGAGGTTTCTAGAAGGAATTTTGACGTGGATTGTTCGCTCTGAGGTGATTCATGCATCCCAAAAGAGAAGGAGCTAATCCCTTGATGAGAGGAGCTATCCCTTTGAAGGAGGGCTTTATCCCTTTGAAGGAGGACTTAGTAACCTCCCTCCATTGCACTATAAATACAAGCATTGGACTGGTTGCTGAGGAGGTTAGAAGCTGAACATTTGTGAGGGTAAATGCTGGTGAAATCAAGACTTCCTAGTTAAGCCTAAAGAGGAGAGATCAAATACCTTTTTGGTTTCATTGGGGAGTAAGTGAAACTTGTCAAAGTAGAGGAGACTTCTTGCTAGACCCTGGGAGGAGCTTGTACAACGTTAAGGCAAAGGTTGTAAGGTTCTTCTTCTTTTGAATTAATACAATCAAACTCATTTTTCTCAACAAGTATCTTATGTTATTTATTTCATGGACTCCTTGACTTTCATGTTAAATATGTTTTATGCAATTGGCTTTTCAAGTGCTATTTAATTTGTTTGCCTTGTTTGTGTTTGCAGATCCGCGAAAAGGAGCTCATTTGGATCGAAGGAGCGAGGGCATCCACAAGCTAGCATTGGACCTAAGGTAGGCCCTAAAAACACTTGTTTGCTATTGTTTATTAAAGCATATTTAGAGAAAGATAGTGTCTGGTTGGTTTGCTTGTCATTAGGTCTTCTTTAGATTCTAGGAAGGTCTATCTTGTCCGCAAGATCGACATATTCCGTGTGACAAAATGGCGACTCCGCTGGGGACTTGATTGTTTTCCTTCTTTATACTTTGACCTGAGAAAATGTATTTTTTGTTTCTGTTTTTGGCTTGATGATTGTGGGATTGGGTGATTTAGTTCATTTTGAGTTAGTTTTTATTTTTCATAGTTTTGGGAGAAGTACGCACCCTCTGAGTTAAGCACAGTGCGTACCTGTACATGCTTTTGCTTTGTGCACAGAGCGTGAATGCACCTGTGTAAACAGGCTGCCTGCGTACCCTGTCAAAATTTTGAGAAATTTTAAATTTTCCTCTTTTTTATCAGTTTAGAATTTGTTTATAGTTTTTAGCCATTGCCCAGACCTCCGTGTACTCTGTCGAAAACTTTCCTTGGATTGATTTCGTTAGTGTTAGGGTTTTAGGTGAATTTCCTAGGAGTTCTGCTTATTGGGTTTGTTTTTCATTTTGGTTGTGTAGTGGCTATGAGCTTAGAGGTTGTAGGGACTTTATATCACCTTAGTGTCTACCAGCTTTCTTATGAGTCTGACCATGTATGCAATCTCCCATTGTTGAGGAATTCACTTTGTATTTTCTCATTTCAAAACTTCGAAAAGCTTGTGTTTGAGAGTTTGGATTTTCATTTTCAAAAAGGAAACGAAATTGGTTGTTCTTGACTGATTTGTGATTCTGCATAAATTAGTCCTTAGCTTGCATCTAGCTGAGTAAAACATCCTTAAAAAAGACTTTTAGTAGGATTTGACTTCAAATAGGTTTTTATAATTTTTAGCTCTCAAAGTTAATCATTTTCATTAGTTTTGAGTGTTTTATTTACAAAATATAAAAAATCTCTTTTGAGAAAAAATTTGTTTTTTGTAGTGATTGAGTGCTTTGAAATGAAAAAGGGAAATTTTTGTGAAATAATTAGTTGTCTCGTTTTGAGTGCTTTGGAAAGGAAAAGCTCTTCTTTTAATTTGTTAAATTGAGAAAGATTTGTGTTTACAAATTATTTGCATTCTCAAACTCTTTCTTAGTTTTAGAAGTTCATCGAAGAGAAAAATATTGTTTAGATCATCTTAGGTGCATTTTTAGTGATTTTGAGTCGAGTCTTCATACCACGAGTTTCATCTCCGCAACTTTGGACTTAAACAAAAAACCACTAAAATTAATGCTTAAAGTAAAATTCACCTAGTAGCATTTTTATTTCTAGGGCTCTGATACACCAACTTAGCTTAGGCTAGTGTCTTGGAGTAGGAGAGTAATTAACTCTCCAAGACAGTAAAAACAAACAAGTCGCTGTATCTTGTGGTAGGGAAGAAATCCAATTGTTGCATTTATGCTCTGGGAAAGCTCCTCTTAAAGGAGAAGCACGAGATCGTGTCCGAACCAGTGTGGGAATCAATCCTTCCTCATTGGGAACGACACCAGATATTCACGTATTAAAAACGGTAAACCTCGGATTAACCATTGTCGAGGAGCCTGGGGTCACTTGTTGGTAAACCTTGGATTATGTCAAGGAGCCTTCAAGGGGATTGAGCTTGCTACTCTGCCGTTGCGTGCGTATCGGATCGTAGACTATTCCCCCAGGTGTATTTGTCTCAGTTGGTAACCTTAGTGGCCATATTCTTTAGGACTCTTCCTGAGGTGACAGTGGTGGGAAGATCCCACTGTACTTGGAGCAGACGTCGGCTAGACTCACTTGGATTTTCTGGGGGGTTCACTTCACTCGAGACGGTTAAGTGGAGGAACTTGTGCTAGTCTATTCATTAAGCAGGTTGCCGGGGTAACTGTTCCAACCACCATTTCTGTACTGAACTCTGCGACGTTGGATTTCATCACCAACTAGTGTTTTCGGTCCAGAAAGTTACTATTTGTGTGTGTTTGATCTCCTAGATTCTTTAGGCGTGTGATTCAAATTTGTTTGGTTCTTTAGAGACCTTAGGTGCTTTTCATTGAGATTTTACTTTGTTTGCGTGTGAAGTAGTTAAAAGTCTTTAACTGTGGCTGAATTACCAAGACAGTCCCGTAGACTTTGGGGCCAGTCTCCTGAGATTATAAACGTGGTTGAGTTACTAAGGAAGTCCCGTAGACTTCGGGGCCAACCTCCTGAGGAAGTACCGAGCCAACTTGAAGGCTTAAAAGTCCTCGTAACTCCTAGAGACAGTAGATTTGGGTCACCGGAAGAAGGAGAATCTTCTTTGATAGTACATCCTGATTTTCAAACGTCAGTAGCAGAATATAATCCACAATCAGTGTCTCTCTCCGAAATCGCTAGTAGTTTTTCATCTACTAGTGATATAGGTGAAGAACCCAAAATATCTGAGCCTGAAAGTGATTTTTTTGCTACTCCGACATCGGGGTTTGTTTCTCCAACTTTTAGTGGTCCTGTTTCACCTAGGGTAGAAAGAGTCATCAATCAAGATCTTCCTTTTGGACTTATTTCTATTGAAGAACTTGCTTCGGAAGAAGAAGAAGTAGGCATCCCTATCCCTGAAAATCAACCTGTCATTGAACTAAGGGAGCGTGAATCAATTTTTTACAGTCCACCTAGGAGTAATTCTTGGTATCTTTCTTTGACTAATTATTTAGAAAACTCAGGGTTAAGTTTTTCACCACCTCGTGATCCTTATCACTCAACACCTAGAGGTTTTTATACTCCCGTAAATATGTCAGGACAGTCGTCCATGTTTACTCAATCGCCCGAATCCTTTTTGTACGGCGGTCCATCTGTTCCCTCTGGGTATCAGTCTCTTTTTGTTACTTTTTTGGGAGCATCTCCTCAACCCATTGAGCAAGGGTTATTAACTGGAAGCAATGGTAATAAACCATTGAGCGTAGAAGACATTCTTATGATGTAAGGTTCTGTTCCCAATCCTCAACCTCAAGGTGGCCAGTTACCACCTGGGGGGCAGCCTCAATTAACGCCTGGGGGGCAACCTCAAGGTACACAATTTGCATCTGGGGGGCAACCTCAAGGACAGTACATACCTACGGGACAGTACGTTCCTTAAGGTCAACCCCAGACTCAATATGTACCCCAAGGTCAACCCCAGTATCAATTTATACCTCAAGGTCAACCCCAGTATCAGTATGTGCCTCAAGGGTATCAACCCCAAGGTCAATACTCGAACCAAGGTTTCCAACCACCCCAAGGTCAAACATTTGTTCAAGGAACGGGAAATGTACCTTTCAATTATCAATCCTACCCTCAACCCGGTTATGGTCCTCAATATTCTCAACCAATTATGGGTCAGTACCCTGGAATGAATATAGTGTGGGATCCATCGCAAACGCAAGAGGTGTTGCAGCCAAGTGTACAATTGTCATCTCAAACTGGACAACCCTTAGTTTCTGGTACATCCCAGCAACTGGTCCAGTCTAACATTCAAACTTCTGTACCTTCGGTAGTTTCTCAGCCTGGGCTTAGTACACCTCGTACTCCGCCTCAAACGACTGCTACAACTACCGCTACATCTGTTCAATCTACCCCACCTACTTATGGAGTATCGAAAGCTCTGGTTTCTACTGTTCCTGTATCTACTCCTCAAACATCTTTACCACCATCTGGATCTACGATTCAAACTTCGATTCAGATGCCTGTAGGACAACCTGGTTTAAGTACGATTGTCACAAGTCAACCACAATTCACCTATCAACCGTACCAGGGACAGTACCAATTCGGTCCTGCTGTCCAGCAGCCAGTTTATCAGTATCAACCGTATCCTGGGTACACTTATCAACAACCTCAACAACCCCAGTACGGTCTGGTTAATCCTAGTTTTCTGGGAGGATACAATATCCCGAACATGATTCCTATTCCTAGTTATCCTGGATATCCTCCTCCTGGGGTTGGTCTCATGACCCAGAGTTTTAGGGATCCTAATCGGCAGTTACCGTTTATCGCAACTTTGGACTTACCTGACTTGTCGCGCCTAACAAACAATCCCATTAATTATCTTCCGTTTTGGCCGCCAATGTCGAATAAGTTGCCCAGTGACATTCCCAAGTTCGAAGGTAAATCAGGAGAGGACCCGTCGAACCATGTGATGACTTACCACCTCTGGTGTGCATCTAACTCCATCACAGATGATTCGATCCGTCTTATACTTTTCTAGCGAACTCTAATTGGTCTCGCGGCCAAGTGGTACATTGAGTTACCACGAGGCACTTTTTATAATTTTAGTCAGTTAGCTACCTCGTTTTTAACTCATTTCCAGTTGCCAGTATGATATGACAATGGCACGGAATTGTTAACTTCGCTAAAACAATCGACATCCACATACATTTCAGATCATATTCATGAGTGGAGACGTTGACGTCGTATAGTGAAGGTATTTATTCCGGATCAGATCTTGGCTGAGTGGTTTGTAAAATCTTTGTTGCCAAAGATCACTGAAGATGTTGCTAAAGCTGGAGTGGTTACTGAGGAGCAAGTCATTGCTCAAGCACAGTACCTTGACTTGGTCTATACTCAGTCAGGTATGTTACACGAAAAAATCCCCGATCTTCCGAAGTCAAATCAAATCGCTGCAGCTCCTTCGGGATCTCATGCCGCTGACGGTATGATTGGTACGTTAACACTAAAAGTAAGAAGAAGTCTTCCAAGAATTCTTCTCCTATCATAACCTTGCCTGATTCCCCAATAGGAGATTCTTCTGCAGAGATTTCCGCCGATATTCATGTTGTAGAGTCATCTACAGCCAAATCAAAATCCGGTGGGAAGAAGAAAGGAAAGAAGAAGAATAAAACAGACAAAAGTTCAAAGGAGAAACCTGAAAAGGCGAAATCCAATGACGAAAAACACAAACCTCGTTATCCTTGTCTCATTTGTGACGATGAATATTTTACAAGAGACTGCCCTCATCGTGCAGAGGTTGCAAAAATTGTCAAGGGTTCCCAAATTCCTGTTGTTTTGAAGGATCCTTTTCCGGCTCAAGACAGTAAGATGATAGGTTCATCCTCGAGTGCCAATGAAGAACCCATACTGATGATGTCCCATGTTAGGATTGCGACTCGATCACAAGATTATGGTAGTAAGAGTCTTGTTGATGGTAAAGAAGCAAAATCTTCTCATTCTAATCCATCAACCTCAGCTCCCGGTTCTGATCCACTACAGATCGAGAAACCTAATCCAGACTTGGTAATCAAACCGCCCACCAAGGGTATACTTCGAAAGTCACCTTTCAATCCACATGCGAGAGCGGCTCAGAATTATAACATTGTTGAGGATTTAGTTGTTTCACTCTCAGCAATGTCAGCTTTGGAAGTGCTGCAATCATGCCCAACACAATGTAAATTACTTTTGTCGGCTATAGGAGCTGTTGATGTTCAGGACCCGAACCTAATAATTTTCGATCTAGAAAATAGTACACCACGTTTGCCTCATCAAATGGCTTTCCAGATTCCAGTGATAGTAAAAAACAGGCCTATTCATCGGACTGTAATTGATGAGGGAGCCTCAACCTATATTATGTCGATACAGTGTTGGAGATCGCTTGGTTCTCCTTCACTAAATCAATCCCCGACGATTCTAAAGGCCTTCGACGGCCGTGGGTTTCATCCTTTTGGCATTCTACAGGATTTGCCTATAGGGGTTGAAGGAAAAACCGTTAGTTTAGATGTGGAGGTGGTTGATGCCCCTCTAGACTACAACCTTCTCTTGGGTCGAAGTTGATCTTACGCTATGACAGCGGTCGTTTCATCGGTCTTTCAAGTAATAAAGTTTCCACATAATGGAAAGATCGTAACAATAGACCAGCTGGCTTACTTTTCATCCGACCCAACCTCTTCGGAGAGTGTTCAGCATGTTGCTAAAACGACTATCCTATATAAGGATGTTGGAGTAGGATTAGTTAAAGATGCCGGTTTACTGGGAAATTTTCCTTTTCCTCCAATCAACGCATCATCTTCATTGGCAACCATTCATATGATTACATCAGACACCATTATTTATGATGATCCTTGGATCGTCCCTTCTGAATCTGAGATAGACTCATTTGGTAATTCCATGCCTTTGAGTCCATATGAAATTGCCTATGAAGCCGTGCAGTCTTTTGCCGACTCGTGTTCAACCATAAATGACTTAATGAATGTGGTCTGTGAGGAATCACTTTTCACATCAACCTCGGATTTAACTACGTTTTCTGAACTTGTTCACTCTGATGAGCAAATTCGTGAAATCCTATGTGTAGATGATTTACCATGGGAAGATCTCCATCACAGATCTTCGTTTTTACCTGAGGATGATCGTTTTGAAAATGATTTCTCATCAATTTTTACAACTGAATATGTCAAGGAACCTCAGAATCAAATGAAACATCTTGATTCAGAGTTAAATTTGGGAAACATCTCTCGAACTATTCCTATTGACATTTCGGTTAAGCCTGGAATTGTTGAGAACATTCATATAGGTGTCTCGTGTTCAGATAACGAAATTCAATTATATAAGGCCCTATTTCAAGAATTCCGCGACGTGTTTGCCTGGTCCTATGAGGAAATGCCAGGAATTGATCCCGCGATTGTTGTTCATGAGATCAAGACTTACCCGGACGCTAAACCCGTCCAGAAACGTTTGCGTCTGATTCACCCACGAAAAGCTGTTGCAATTAAAGCAGAAGTTGAAAAACTATTGAAAGCAGGTTTCATTTATCCGATCCCGTTAACGGATTGGGTATCGAATATTGTTCCAGTTAATAAAAAGCAGGGAACAATAAGAATATGCATCAACTATAGGGACATTAATCGAGCCTGTCCAAAGGACAATTACCCAACCCCCTATATCGATCAAATCATTGATGATTGTGCCGGCAGCGAAATATTTTCCTTTATGGACGGTTTTTCCGGATACAATCAAATCAACATTCTACCTGACGATCAACCAAAAACGGTTTTCATTTGTCCATGGGGGACATTTGCTTATTGCAAATTACCTTTTGGGCTTAAGAATGCTAGAGAAACTTTTCAAAGGGCGATGTCTTATGCGTTTCATGACATCAAGCACATTGTGCAACCATATCTCGATGATTTTCCTGCTCATTCATTACATGAGCACCTCGTCCATTTACGAGAAATCTTTTTGAGGTGTAGGCATTATTGTATTCGGTTGAACCCACACAAATGTGTCTTCTATATAGAAACGGGTCGATTGCTGGGATTTTTAGTTTCGAAAGCCGGCATTCGCGTTGATCCCTCGAAGGTCGAAGCTATCATCAAATTGCCTCCTCCTTCGAGTCTACGCCAACTCCAAAGTTTGCAGGGGAAAGCAAAATTTTTACGACGATTCATTCCTAACTACGCCGAGGTTACAAAGGGTTTTACCCGGTTGTTGAAGCAAAACACTCAATTCCATTGGGATGAGATAGCTCAGAAATCTTTTGATGCACTCAAACACGCATTGACCCATGCATCGTTGTTGCATCCTCCCAACTACAACCAGGATTACTTCTTGTATCTCGTCGCTTCTCATTCCACCATTGGAATGGTCTTAGTTCAGGAAGACGAATTTGGAACGGAACATGTGATATATTACCTTAGTCGAACATTAAATCCAACTGAGCTAAAATACTCACATGTGGAGAAATTGGCATTGGCAGCCGTCCAAGCTGTCCAACGTTTTCGTCACTACATTCTACTACGTAAAACTACAGTGATTTCGGATCGCAACCCTATGATCTACATTTTGACCAAGCAATTTCTAGGGGGCAAGTACTCTAAATGGATCGTTATCCTGCAAGAGTTCGACTTGGAATTTGAGAAATCTAAGTCTAAGAAATCTTTAGTTTTTGCGGAGTTAATGTGTGACTTCCCGCGTGTTAACACAGAAACTGTGGCGGAGGAGCCCATTGCGGATGAGTCCTTGTTTCTAATCAGCACTTTAGTTCTATGGTATGGGGATATCATCATTTAACTCCAGACCCAATCCCTTCGGCCGGAAATTTCAAGGTCAGAACGTCGAAAAATTCGATTCCAGTCCCAACAATTCAGAATTATTGGAGATACTCTTTATCGCCGTGGGGCGGACTCTGTTTTTCGACGTTGCTTAACTCACGAGGAAGCTGAAAGTGTTCTAAATGACTACCACTCTGGAGCGTGTGGCGGTCATATGTCTGGGTATGCCACAACCCAAAAGATATTGCGCACTGGCTACTTCTGGCCGTCCTTATTTAAAGATTGTATTATGGCGGTCCGAAAATACCACAACTGCGAGATTTTTGATCGTAAGATGCGCGCTCCACCTGCTCCTCTCCACCTTATAATTGCCGTTGGTCCTTTTGCCAAATGGGGTATTGATTTTATTACATGTAACCCTCACTCGGCTGGGGGGCATGCGTATATCATCCTTGCGGTAGATTATTTTACTAAGTGGGCCGAGGCGATGCCTACATTCGAGGCAGACGGCAAAACAACTGCAATTTTCGTGTTCAATCATATAATTGCTAGGTTTGGTGTCCCGCAAGTGATAATCACTGATCATGGGCGTCATTTTCGAAATGTTATGATGACCGAACTTACAGGCCAGCTTGGTTTACGTCACGATAGTTCAACCCCTTATTATCCTCAAGCGAATGGTCTGGTTGAATCCATCAACAAAGTTTTAGTTATCATGATCCAACGAATCATTGGGATTCATCGGTCGAATTGGCACAACATGCTATTTTCAGCGCTTTGGGCGTACCGAAATTTAGTAAAAACATCAACAGGGTTCACTCCTTTCCAACTAGTCTATGGTTTGGAAGTCGTGTTACCCATTGAATGCAAAATCCCGTCACTGCAAATGGCCATCGAGTTACTTCCAGCCACTTTCGAAGAGGAAAACTGTTTTTATACTTGGCTCAATTAGATGAGAATCGACGTGATGCTGCATTGGCGATCGAGACTCACGCAAAACGGATAAAAGCTCAGTATGATCGAAATGTGACCCGTCGAAATTTTTCGGAAGGAGATCTAGTCTTAGTTTATGATCAAGCTAATGAGAAATTAGGCGCTGGAAAATTCGTTCCTATGTGGCATGGTCCCTATGTTGTCAAGCGAAAGCTAGCCAAAGGGGCTTATGAATTGGTAGACTTTGATGGGGACTCTTTGGGTAAACCCAGAAATGGCCTTTACTTGAAGAGGTATTATGCTTAAAAGAATGGGTATGGAGATTTTTTAGTTAGGATAGTTTTTTCTTTCTAGCTGGTGTGTTTTAGTTTAAACAGTGTGCTTAGCTTAGAGAGTGTTTTTCGTCATTATTCCTGCTTATCTTGGTTTTACTCTTGATATTGCAGATGTCGATGCCTCTCCAAACATACATTGGTTTCACTGATGGTGCTTGTCGTAATACATGGAACATCTCTTCCGCAGCTTGGGTTATCTATTCGCCCTCTGACGAGTTGGTATCTATGCATGGGGTAAGCCTCGGTCAAACAACGAACAACATTGCCGAGTACAGTGCAGTGATTGAGTTATTGTTTGAATCTATTTCATTTGGGATTCAGAGTTTGATAGTGAGGTTAGATTCTGAACTCGTTGTATTACAGCTTAATAGAGTGTATGACATTAGAAATCCAGTGTTATTAAGATTATTTTTGAGAGTGCGTCTCTTGGAACGTGAATTTGATTATATTCAATATCAGCATATTCCAAGGTCTTTAAATACATTAGCAGATGCAATTGCTTCTCGAATGTTAAATATACATTTGCAATAATCATACATGTGAATTTAAAATCATTCCATAACATGATTTACAGGATAAGTCGGTAATAGTGATATATATATATATATATATATATATATATATATATAGGAGTGTGTCAAAAAATACATCATCCTCGATCATAGGTTGAAAAGCACCTTATGATCGGCAAAAATGATAAGTACAAAAAACAAAAATGTCACATGTGCCCACAATAGGTGATCATCCTATCACTGGTGATGATCTCTATAAGAAACCACTGAACGGGCCACCTTGCAAAGGAACCTCCTAAAAGGTCCCCGGGACTCCAATCACATAGCGCTGAAGTCGACGAGGGATGTTGTCTATAGTGGTCTCAGGAATATCTCCTGTCAAGCGCTCGAGATGACCCTCCAACTCGGCCAAAACCTCTGCTGATTCGTCCTATGGGGCTGGCGCGAGTGCAACTGGTTGCCTCCTCTCGAAAGGCCGGAGAGCGGCTGGTCGCTGTGGACCCACATCTGCATTTTAAAATTTTTTACTATCAGTTTTGAGACGATGGAAAAATAACAAATTTTAAAATAGGAAAATTTGGAAAGGATTTTACCTTACTCGTCCCACTGCTCTCCTGGTGGAAGAACCATGTCTGGGTCACCATGAAAATCTATCCTAGCATAAGGGAAGTCCTGAATAGAAAAGACCTGGTTTTCCAGCCATTGGAAATACTCAGGTTTGAATCGAGCAACCTCTGTCCTCTCGTCCGAGTGACGGGCCATGACTGTGACCCATCGCATCAGTTTGGGCTCTCGAGGAAGCCCAACTCCAACAGTAAGGTGTTGTGGGATCAGCATAGGAACCCTCTCCAGGCCAAAACTCACGACCAAAGCCCCATAACAAAAGGTCTTTATTCGTCCGTTCTTGGCCCTGGTCAGTTGGCCTTTCACATTGGCCAACACGGCATCGCACCAGTTGAAGATGGTGCCTCGAAAGCAATCAACTGCCATACGCATCTGGGATCCGGTGGCAATATGTAATGCGGCAGCTCCGCAAAGTCTGGTGACAGTAAACGCAATCACCATGAGTTCAGGATGGGATATGGTCTTTATGTCTATCCCTTTGTCTCTAGCCTGGCTGTTATAGTACTCTAGCCGGAGGCTATCGACAGACTGGCCACCTGGCCTAGTCCCATGTAGAGTCAAGTCTTCACCTCTCTTAGGCAAACCAGTCAAGAAATATATGTCTGCCGGCTCGATTTCGAGCTGGTGACCACCAATGAAGAAGCACTGGTCCTGTATGCTCCATCTGTCAACCAGCCACTGTAAGAAATCCACCTAAGCCCTCATGCCAGGAATGAGAATTTGTACAATCCGCACGCCCTCAAAGCATCAAGTGAAGGCTGATGATTCCATGTGGCAGCATCCACGTCTATTTTTTTGTAATTCTTGAATATGGGCATCTCGAGCCTTTAATTGAAAGTCATACTGAACTTTAAGGGCGTTGAAATTGTTTTGAAACTCTATAGGTTATCCTTGGCATTGCTAAGCAATGTCATAACTTTGGCATATGTTCTTCGTTTGGCTATCATAATACCTCATTTCAAAGATCTTGAAGAGGAGGCTTAAAAAAAATGAAAACCTTTGCGAATCATCTCTAGTGTCTTCTTTTTCCCTAAAAATGTCGTTTAGGGTCTCAAAATAGCTCTGGAAGTTTAGGACCCAAAAAACTGGCAAAAATAGTAAATTGTGCTATAATTAAGGAAACTAAAAAACTGAAAGACATTGTGTTGGGGGTTCAATTGGAATAGGCGGGTGGCCACCAATATCCACATGGATCAGTGTTAGGTGTTAGATTCCTTGATCTCCTAAGGAATGTTATAGATCCAATATTGAATGTGAAAATGATTTCTAGTAGCGTCAATTAAATAGATTTGGACAAATTAGGGTTTATGATGTGCATGGCTAATTAGGAAATGTTGTGATTTAGCATTGAATTTCCGTGTCTTTCCTTGTACTTTCTTTCTTGCAATAGGTTAAGGTTCCATTTCGAACATTTCATTTTTTGCAAGTAGTTTAGGATTGGACTTCAGCACATCCACTCCATTACATCATGACAACAAAGGAAGGACACATTTTTTGCCGCACACATAGTGTCGACACCTCTTAAGTTTGTACGAACCCCGTGTTGATAATTAAAGTTGGTAGCTTTGAGAGTTGCAACATTCTTCTTGCAATACCAAGTCTCATCACTTTTTGGCGTCGTTTCTAGGGAGGTGTCAAAGTATGCATTGTTTAATTCCCTAGTTGATTCATTTATTTTTACTTTTTGAAAAAACAAAAAAAATATTTGCCTGAGGCATATTTAATTTATCAAGTAGAAAATTTCATTGCATTATAGTTTTCATTCAATCATAAAAACAGAAAAAAATCCAACACAAACCCACCCCCCCATTTGATCACATGGTGTAGTAAGAGCCATATCACCATTCACTTTTGCAAGTAGAAGAAGAAGGTGATGTAGAATGTAGAAGAAATTGATGGCGATGATGACAATGAGGAAGATCCTATCGGATTTCCCATTCAAGATACTGATGGAAGTGTGCACATGAAGAACATCCCTCCATCTTTTCTTCCAAAATTTCATGGTCTAAGGTGAGAGGATCCGGAAACTTTTCTCTTTGAATTTGATATTGTTTGTAGATCTTATGGTTACTTATTAAAAACTAAAAAATTGAGATTGTTTCCGACAAATTTGAAGGATAGAGCTCTTAAATGGTTCATGACTTTAGGGACTAATTCAATAAGATCATGGACTGAGATGCTAAAGATATTCCTAGAAAAATATAAAGATCACGATCTTAAAGAAGAAATCTTTAGAATGAATCAAAGAGAAGATGAGAGTCTAGAGGATCTAATAGAGAGGTTCATGTATAATCTTAAGAGGGAAAAACTACATCATTTAGGATCTAACATACTATAAACACTCTTACTTAGAACAATTAGGGATGAGGCGATTGATCTCCTTAATATCATAAGTAGAGGTAATGTATATCAATTATCATTTGAGGAAATTTGTAACATGCCAACACATATCAAGAGGAAAAGCAAGAGTAGGTAAATCAACATCAAGATTGGTAAGTCAAGCTAAACTTGGAAATTTGTTTGATGACTTTAAAATAGAAATTCTTAGCAATCTAACCAAACAAGTAGAAATGTTAAGAATACAAAATGAGCAAAAAGAAGATGTTTGTGTTGTCCATGCAGAATCACATGATGTTAAATGTTGCTCCTCATTACCAAGGTTGAAGGAAGTTCACCAAGAGGACAATGGAGCAAGTCAATTGCCAATGCAACAATGTTATGTAGCTCCAAGAGGACCATGGCAGCCTATTCAGCCTGATATGATGCAAGAGCCTAATTCACAATTTCAAGCTTATGCATATCCACCTCAAAGTAATTGGAACACACCCTTTCCTTGGCAACATTGGCCATCTCAACCCCAAAACTAATCTTTGTAACACAGTTGGCAAGGAACTTATGGGAACCATCCAAAATATCCTTAGTATTTTCCTCAATATCCTCCATATCAAACTCCATGTTATCCCTACCATTCACCTCCACCATAACCACAACCTCATCCACATCCACAACCTCATCCACATCCATCTCAAATATACACTCCCACTCAACTACCTGTACCACCATTTCCAAACCCACACAATGAAGTAGCTCAACCCACTTACAATGTTGAGGTACAAAACTTTCAAACGTCTCCTCTTGAGCTCAATGGTATTCAACATAGCTCAAGAAGAGTATTGCAAAAAAGTGATTATCTTGATATCATTGAAGGACCACAACCAGGAGAAGAAGATTCAAATAAGAAGACTACAGAACCATGGGTTGTGATTGATGACAAAATTAGAGATTGAGAGAACTCCCTCATTGTTACCATCAAATCCTCCATGTATTCAAGAGAACAATAAAAAAAAAGTGGAAGATTTGAAGGTCATGGTAGAAGAAGACATGAAGAATGATCTAGATCAAAAAAAAGGCAAAGGACATCACAACTATATTGAAATATGGTTCCATACAGTCACCAAGTTGCAATATCACTCTCTTCTTCAACTATGCTTGATCCTTTCAAAGTCAAAGAACTCGATCACTCAAATCTAGGTACATGTCAAAGCATACATTTAAAGCCTAACCTTCCTCCTTGCCTTTCTCTGCTTCACTATTTTTTGGACAGCCTCTAGCAAAATGGCCATAGAAATGGCACTTCCTACACTTGAACGGAAGCTACTCATAATCCAGCTTTTGAATATGCGTCCATCTTCCTACCCTAATCTTTATTGCCTCAGGTAGATCGACCTCGAGGTCAACTTCAACACATATTCTAGCATAATCGAATTGATCTTTACTGTTGACTCGATCAATGAATTTACCTACGGTATTTCCGTTGTGCTTGAGGGATTCCGAGTTCCAGCAATGCATTGGTAGGTTGGGCAAACGAACCCACACAGGGACAGCTGAGGGGACGTTAACTGCTGGATCAAAATCAAGCGTCGACTTGTTAAGATACAACCCCTGAGGGCCCATGAAATAGGGGCCATTGCGGAATACCAACAAATTATCTTCTTTTTCAGCAAATTCAAACAGGAAGAAACCCTTCCCCAGAAAATACGAAGTGACTCTGCTTTTAATGAGCGGCGCCCAGTTCCTTGCGACCCAGCTCTCCGTAGTTTTGGGGGAGGGCCAGAGCCCAGTGAACTGTCCAACCAAAGCACGCTCCGCTAAAGAAAGGGCGACCTGAATCGGTTTCTCGGGGGGAAGCGAGATCTCAGGGATGTCATCCAAGCGTTTTACAAATTTCGCAGCCTCGGTCGTTTTCTTTTTTGGAAGAGAGTTCAGCAGATTGACAAAAGCCTCGGCTTGAGAGAGGGGGGGCGAAGAAGACTCCATTGAAGCAGCCTTAGCTTGATCGAATCGAGCTCACCCAAGTCTAGCGGTCATAGCCCTCAGATCTGCTCAGAAGAAGCCCCAGGAAAACGGTCAGAAGAGCAAGGGCCGAACCACCACTAAGGAAGTCTAACACCTTGTAGGAAAAGCGCCTTGCAGAAGAAGGCTAAGCCCTCCGAAACGGCCTTGGATTAAGATGCTCTTTTGTGAACAACGGGTTATGTGGTTACCTTGATGTTTGGAGCTACACAAAGAGGAAAACATTTCAAGGACAGAGGAAGAAAAGGTCCTAAGTATAGCCCACTGATTAGACCTCCTTTAAGTGATGACGAAGGAACATCACAGATTTCTCCATTGAGCACTAGTCAGTTGATAAGACAAGGGTTCTTGCAAATACCTACACCACCTCCACCCTCATCACATCCATCCACACCACCTCCATCCTTGCCTCCATCGGTCACCCCATCACCCACACCACCTCCACCTCCACTATTCAATATGGTGAACTCCATAAAACTACCTATATTCAAGGGTGTAGGGAATGAGGACCTGGACCAATTTTGGTTTGTCATAAAGGTTGTATGGGAAGCTCAGGGCATCGTGGATGATCACATGAAGAAGGAAATGTTGTTTAGTGCCTTACAGGATACTGCGCTAACCTAGTACATCAAGTACTCTATGACAACCAGGCAGCTACGCTAGCAAAGATCCAGACCGCACTAAATAAAGAATTCAGTAGGCCTAAGTCTAAAGTGCAGTCAATTGTGGGATTCAAGGAAATCGCGATGACACCAGGTGAGACCCCTTGAGAGTTATATCAAAGATTGAAGTGTAAAATCCATGAAGATAATGTGAATTTGATGGATGGGCAACACAACGAATGGTTTGTGGCTTCACTCCTGCCTCACCTAAGGGTTTTGCTATCACAACATAAGATTACAACTTAGGCAGAAGCCTTAGAGATTGCAATGAGACTGCATGAAACACCGATGCAAGATCCAAATTCTTTTCCTTTTCTAAAGCATTATATGAATTAAGTTTCTCTTTATCACCTATCATGTGTTTGGAGCATACACTGTCGATGTACCACTGATTTTCTTGTTCTTTTGCATACAGAGTTATGCCACATCTTTCTGGTTGAGATTCCTTCCTTCTCCATATCTTGGGATTTAATGGTGTTTGCTCCTTTTGAAGTGTTGGCAAAAATTTCCTCCTGCATTGATATTCTTCATGACCAAAGTTGTTACAAATCGAGCATTCTATTTCATTTTCAAGAGGAGAAAACTTATTATGGGAACTTTTCTTGATTCCTATTACACTCCTTTGATTTCACGTTTCTCTAGTCATGATGTTTTTGTAGGCAACGCATTGAGCAGCCTTGTGCCCAAAGTTATAAAATGAAAAACATTTCCCATTAAAGAAATTTCTGCGATCGTAGAATCTTTTGGCATTGTTTACTTATTTATTATGGCTTTTACTGATAGTCATCCTTGGAGTATATTGAGTATGATTTACCTAATGGGTAATTTTAGGCCTTTGCTGACAATTGACATGTTGTTCATTGGTTTTTGCTGCATCAAGATAGCTTCTGGTGGAGGTTGACGGCTTCTATGATTGAGATGATTCTTCAATATATCCAAGACCTATCTGCGATGAACTTTAATGATTTCATTTAAAGTTTCTGATCCTTTAGAAAATCTAAGATTCAAAGATTTTTTCTTCTCAAGGTCTTTTCTTAGGCCCACAATTTCACATTCTATATTTTCATTGTGTTTTTCTCTTTCAGCGAGTTGGTGTGTCAAAGTATCTATGATCATATTCTTTTCTTCTAAAACGATTTTGAGTTTAGTGATTTCTTCAAGAAAGTCTTCTACTTCTAATACATCCAAAAAATCATCATTGTCATAAGCCATGAGTAGTCTATAATCTTGTTTAGGTTCATCTTCATCACTATTAGATAAACCATTACTATCTTCATGCGTATAGTAACTCCTTCTATTCACAACCTGTTTTCTATTGCCTTTTGCATATTCCTTTCTTTTTTCATATTTATCTTTATGAGGAAATTTGGAAGCACAGTGGTCGACTCTACCACAAGCAAAGCATTTGAAAGGTAGCTTACCACTGAATCTTTCAGAACCCCGTTGAATCTTCTTGACAACATTTACATCATCCTTTTCTTCTGAAATGTGTCCTGATTCGTTGTGATCTTCTTTTTCTTTTCCCCTTGTTGATGCTTTAAAGGCGGCTTCTCTCAAATCTGATGGACCTCCTTTTCTCATTTAAAATTTAGTTAGGATTCCATGGATTTGAGTCACATTAATATTTTGAAGATCCTATTTTTCTTCTATGTCAAACACTTTTGACTCAAATTTAGAAGACAAATATCTCAAAATTTTCTCAACTAATGTAGCTTCCTTTATCTCTTCACCCATATTCTTCATACAATTAACAATCTCATCTATACGTAAAAAGTAACTAGAAACATTCTCATCACTATGCATCTTAAGAGTTTCATACTGATTTCTGAGAGTTTGAAGCTTAGCATGTTTTACGTGAGAGTCTCCTTCGTAGCTTTGAATTATTTTGTCCCATATCTCTTTGGATGTCTTGAGCTGCATGACTTTGACAAATTGTAATTCTAACAGGCTTCCCAATAATGTATTGATAGCTTTGGTATTGGTTTCATATAAATTATTACCTACAGAGTCTATAGGAATTTCTGTTGGAAATTGATATCCTCCTTATAAAATTTTCCAAACATCTGCTCCAAGCGATTATAGATAGGCTCTGGTTCTTATTTTCCAATATACTAAGTTGCACCCATTGAAGATTGGTGGTCTGATGCATCCCATGCCTTCGTGATTATTCATCTTAAAAGATCTTCCTTCAAGCAATCAAGATTATTCTAAAGCACCTACTCCGATACCAATTGTTCGAAATAATACTGAGAGGGGGGTGAATCAATATCATCATATCAATAATTTTATTTCCCAAACAAATTTATATACACTACTTCTGTGAAGTGAACTAGCGTGTACATGCAATTGTTATTAGAGAAACTAACATACACACAGAGAACTTGTGATTTAGACAATTTATCATGTGTTGATCTTTAACGAGTGCATCCGTTAGTTATTAAGCAGTGAAGTAAAAACATAATAAACCATCACACGTAAGAAACACAAATGAACACCAAAATGTTAAGGTGGAAACCCAATGTGGGTGAAAACCACCTGCTGTTGGCATCTCTGTCTTCTTTTAATAATCAGAAATTTTGTTTACAATCTTGTAGTGGTGCAGACTCATTGTAGTACGCAGGTACCCACCTACAAAAGGCTACAACCTTCTCTCATTTCCCAGCTTCTACTGGAAGGGCACTCCAAACCCCTAGCTCTTGTACTAGCCAATGTGTTTACTAGTATGTAGGCACCAACGTAAAGAAGGCTGCGACCTTCTCTCTTCCTCCAGGGACCATGTTTCATCAATTTTTAGAATGGATTCTACTGGTACACATGAAGGCCTCATTTCATCAAATTTTCATACTAGACCTATACGAAATTTCAAGCTGCATCAACCAAGAATCAATCTGAATAATTAGATCACTATCACCATAACATTGTGTTAAACCCGTAAACCTGCATCATCAATCTAAGCTAGCTGCAACCTAAGAAATCATGTGTTAGAATGTATACGCTAGTTTCTTGAACCCAAATTGCGTGGATACACTACTACCCTTATCCAAACCCACATATACCTTCAAAACTACTGAAACATAAAACTTTTGAATCAAATCTATACCAACCAGAAATATATTGAACCTCTACTTTCAATTTATAGAGCTTTACATAGGCAGTGGCAGAGATCACCCTTCTCACTTATACAATCAATCACTTAGATACCAAACTCCTTATGCCTTCAGTGTTGCATTTAGATCTAAGAAGACTTCATTGACAAGAAACAGTAAAGCAACAAAACTAATCAGATAGATCAGTCAGATATGAAGAAAAGGCTTTTCTTTTGTATATGCTACTTGGAAGAGTAGAACCTTCTTGTACATGCACTTTTACTGAGATGAACCAGCGTATAGATCTTCATATATTAACTCATAACTTTGCAGCTATTCCAGACTTCAGACAAACCCAGATCATGACATTTAATGAATAAAACAGGTGTACACAATCAGATCTAGCTCATCTAATATCAGATCATTCAATGATAATTTATTTCAGGTCTCATGATCTAGATCCAACATTGAATTCAGGGTGCACAAAATATTTCAGATCAAATCACTAGCATATCCCCTGCAACATAAAATATACTTCAAATGGAAATATTGCTTAGAAACCCTTTCACTTTCACACTTGGCCTTATGATCTTCTCCTCCTTATATAGTTTTTTTCCTTTCTCAATGCCTCGGACCAAAACCACTTAGGACCATTACCTTGGACCAAATACCTCACACCAATACCTCAAACCAAATGCCTCAAACCAAATACCGTGGACCAAAACCTTGATTTTCCAACCTGTACAAACTTTTCCTCTTGTGAGAGTACGTGTATATGTATACACCCTTTTTGTTTTGTGGACCAAAGTGTATACATTGTTTTGACTAAGTGGACCTACGTATACTTCTTAAACTACTTTACATCAACCTTTTCATTTACCTTATTTATTCTGATTAGTAGACCTTAGTTCCATCTTCATGTTCTTTTGTACCACTGCCTTATTACCTCTGAATATACCTGTTATACTGTGAGTTATCTTCTATCAAAATTGAATTGACTTGTGAGTGAGTTGCCATCAAGGATAACACTCGTATCATAATGCCAACATTATTATGAATTTTTGGTTATGCCTTTTGGCCTTATCAATGCACCTTCCATATTTTAAGGTTTGATGAATTCCATTTTCAAACCCTTCCTTAGAAAACTTTTGTTAGTATTTTTTGATGATATACTAATCTCCAACAAGTCTTGAAAGGATCATGTTCAACATGTTAACATGGTGCTCAAACTATTGAAGGAGAAACAATTATATGGAAAAAGCTCCAAATATTTCTTTGGAGTACAAGAGGTGGAATATCTGGGTCATATTGTATCTCCTGAAGGTGTGAAAGTAGACCCTAGAAAAATTAAATCCATTAAGGAATGGAAGTCCCCACATCCATGAAGAATCTGCAAGGATTTCTCAGTTTGATAGGGTATTATCGCAATTTTGTTAAGAATTATGGGTGAATAGAAGCACCTCTAACAACAGTATGGAAGAAAGATACATTTTCATGGACTTGAGAAGAAATGAAGGCCTTTGAGCATCTTAAAGAGGCAATGTGCCAATCACCGATCTTAGCTATGCCAGACTTCACAAAAACCTTTATTGTGGAATGTGATTCCTCAGGAAATGGAATTGGTGATGTTTGAATGCAAGAAGAAAAACCAATTGCTTTCGAAATTCGTCCAATCAAAGGAAAGTATTTACACAAATTTATTTATGAGAAGGAAATGTTCACAAGACTACATGCACTTAAGAAATGGAAACCATACCTATTGGGAAGGCACTTTGTGATAAAAATGGATCATGATAGTCTTAAATACTTTTTAGAACAAATGTTATCTTTAGAGTAGTAGCAAAAATGGGTCACAAAGATGTTGGGTTATGGCTTTGAAATCATCTACAAAAAAGGGAAGAAAAATGTTGTGGCAGATGCACACTCAAGAAGGGATGAGGATGTGGAAGCATTGTTTTGCACCATTTCTATTATCTAACGAGATTGGATAAATGAACCAAGGGATGAATGGAAGAATGAAGAAGAAGTGTGGGCACTCATTGAAAAGTTACAACAAGGTCCTAGTACATCTGATACATTTAGTTGGAAAAATGATTCGTTATGTTACAAAGATCAGGTATACCTATGTAATAATTCCCAACTCAAACAAAATATTCTTATGGAATTGCACACCTCTCCCTTAGGGCACTCGAGATTTTTAAAAAATTACCATAGTGTTAAGAAGTAATTTTTTTGGGATGGCCTTATATCAAATATTAAAAAATTTCTAGCGGAATGTTTGGTTTTCCAACAAAATATAGTTGAAACAATTAAGACCTAGGTCTATTACAACCTTTATCCATTCCAAGCCAATGTTGGGATAATGTTTCAATGGATTTTATCACAGGCTTACCCAAGTCTGAAGGAAAGAGTGTCATGATGGTGGTAGTTGATAGACTTACCAAGTATGCACACTTTTGTCGATTATCGCATCCATTTAAATCCAGTATAGTTTCTACTTCATTTATGGAAACAATTCAAAAGCTACATGGAAACCCAAAGATTATTGTAAGTGACAAATATCCCATTTGCACTAGAAATTTTTGTATAGAATTATTTTCTTGTCTTGGTACACAGTTAGCTCATAGCTCATCTTATCATTGTCAATCGGATGGGAAAAATGAGATAGTAAACAAATGTTTGGAAGGATATATTTGTTGCTTTGTATATGATAAACACACATAATGGGTCAAATGGTTGCTTCTGGCTGAATGGTGGTATAACACTTCCTTCCATACTGTAGCGAAAATGACCCCATTTATGGTGCTTTATGGATATCATCCACCGTCCATCACATCATATTTAAGAGAAAATTCTAAGGTTCAGGAAGTGGAATATCACATCAAGCATTAACAACAAGTTCTTGAACTCTTAAAGGATAACCTCACTTTGGTGCAGAAGAGAATGAAACAACAGATATATCAACATCACAGGGAAATACGTTTTGATGTAGGTGATTGGGTATTCCTATGGCTACAACCATATAAAAAAATGCCCCTCAAGCACGCTAAGAAGGATAATAAATTATCACCAAAGTATTATGGTCTCTACAAGTTGTTGCAAAAGATTGGTACTATGGCATACAAATTGGAGCTTCTTGCAGCTTCCCAAGTGCACCCAGTTTCTCTTGTTTCATGCTTAATGAAGTTTATAGGTGACAAAGTCCTGGTTCAAACAATACTGCCAAAACTTGATGAGGAAACAAAAATCATATTGGAACCTGAAGCAGTCATAGAAACAAGAACTCGACAACTATGAAATTGATCAATTTCAGAGTATCTCATCAAGTGGAAAAACTTACCTGCTGAATATTCCATCCAGAACTACTCAAGCATTGAGGACAACACTTTTTTGAAGGAGAGGGGCATGTTAGGTCCCTATAATAATAGTGAATCCCCCGTTACTATTGTCATTGTAGCCATTTTTTTTATTTTTGTGCCCCTATTGTCCCCATATTGCTATTATTGTTCCCTATAGAAGCTCACTATTATTATTTTTGTGCCCTTATATTATTATTGTTATGTCTTCCTTGATTATATCGTGACCGCTTAGACTCCTATATATAGAAAGGAGGTTTTTTCATTTGTATCATCCAAGAATTATTCATTTGTGTAATGTAAAGGAGGTTGCCCCCCCCCGAAGAGGATGATTTTGAAGGTGTTGATATATCTTTTCTTCTATTTGGAGAGCTGGTTGCATAAAAGTTTTCATGGTCATTGACAAATTCTCTAAGATGGCCATCATGGAAACCTTCAAGAAGAGTATCACAACGGAGGCCACTCCTAATCTCTTCTTTGAGAGAGTATGGGTAAACTTTTGGATCCCACAGTCTATTGTCTTATATCGGGACAATAGATTCTGGAGTGCATTTTGGTCAAGTCCTTAGTCGATGTTTGATACAAAACTTACTAATTCCATAGATTTCCATCCCCAAATTGATGGCCAAATAGAGGTTCTCAATAGGATGATTGTACATATTCTACGCATATAAAAATCGAAGCATCCACGCACATGGGATGAAATCCTCCCCTATGTCCAGCACAGCTACAACAGATATCTCCACATCTCAATGGGCCACAACCCCTTTTAGGTAGGGCTGGGATTTTAGCTATTATGTCCCATTGATGTGGCCATACCATTTGCAACTACTCAGGTAGATTCTGCTCATGTCCAATCTGAAGCCGACAGGGCTAACGACTTCACTGCGCACATTCAATACATATGCCAGCAAGTCCATGATATATTGGAAAAAACCAATGCTAAGTACAAGTAGCGCCATGATCAGCATCGGGTGCCACACAACTTCCATGCGGGCAAAAAAGTTTGGCTGCATTTGCAGTAGGAGTGCCTCACTGGACCCCACCGCAAGCTTTTTCTGCTCCCATATGGGCTATACACCATCACCAAGGCTGTAGGGGCCAACGCCTTCATGCCTAACATTCCACCATTCCTTGGTTTGCACCTAATGTTTAATGTATGCTGCCTTCGACCATACTTTCTACCATTGCTGGACACATTCAACATTGCAGAACAACTCACACCAACCAAGCTAAACCTAGATTTCCTGGAATAGGCCACCACCAATCAGATCATGGACACACAGATCAAGAACACTCACCAGCAAAAGACCCAACTATATCGGGTTGTCAAAGTTGGCCAACTCCTTCACTAAGGAAAGCGGCTCAATAGGGACTAAGTTCAACAGAAGTTTCCACATCTCATGGAGGAACTCAACGCAATGGGGACGATTGCTTCCTAAGGGGGAGGAATGATCCAGGTGGATGTTGGTGGCCACCCAACTATTCACTTGGACCCCCAACACCATCTCTTTTAGTTTTTTGATTTCCTTAATTGTATCATAGTTTACTATTTTTGGCAGTTTTTCGAGTCCTGAACTTCTCGAGCCGTTTTGAAGCCCTAACTGAAGTTTTTAGGGAAAACAGAGAGACCTAAAAAATCCCAAACTAGCATGCCTAATTTTTTCGGCCTTCTCTTTTAGATCTTCAAAATGAGGTATTATGATAGCCAAATAGAGATCATATTCCAAATTTATGACCTCGGCAAGTTGATGTACCAATTTACCCAAACAGGGCCCGTAATTTTGGCGCTTCATCTCCTAGGGTTAGGTTTTTGGATGTTTAGGGTTTTCCATTGTTTCTCAATAATAAATATGTCTTTGATCCTCATGTAACATAGTTCAGAGGCATGTCGCTGCAACATCTCTTCTCAGAGATAACAAACCATCACCCGAGCTATCTTATTTTCATTATGTTTGTAAGTATATTTAAGTATTTTTCTATTAATGAAATGAAGTGTTTTTTTGTTGCATCTCTATATTTATGATTATATATATAGCTTGTTGCATTTCTATTTAACTTTGAATTAGCTCATCACAAAGATGTAAAAGAATTTCATTAGGAGAAATTGGTTAGCCCATCCATTGAAAACTATTTGAAATTCTTACATATTTTTTGGAATCCCTAAAAATATATGTTTAATGATATAACGATGAAGTATCTTATATGTATTTCTCTTATTTTCGAAGATCCCACAAAAATATTCTTCATGAAACTATTTAAAAAAATATAAAATGTCATCTATTATAAAATATTCTAATTATAAAATCTAGCCTTATGTAGATATCTCCTTTAGTCCATGAATATTTAACACTTTCATCCATTATAATTTTCTTTTCCTTTATTGTAAAATGTGGTGGTAATTTTCCTGAAGTTAAATTATTTGGTGCATCAGAAAGCCATTGAGTTTTAATGAATACAGAAAATAAATGTTCATCCTCAAAAATATCATAGATTGGAACAACCCCACCAAGATTATTAAGGCATGAAGGAAATCTTTCCACTTGATTTTCCCTTTGAGTTCAATATATGGTAGTAGTATTGAATTCCTACAAGAATAATATTTATCTTATTATTCTACCATTAGTATTATGTTTATTTATCTAATTTCTAATGGAAGAATGGTATGTAAGGAAAAAGACATTGTAGTAAGTAATATAATATCAAAATTTATTAGTGGCACGAATAAATGCCAACAAATGCTTTTAGTACTCATATAATTCAGCCCTGTAGGAGCTAAATTTTTACTAATGAGATAGATATCATAGTTTTGAATATTCTCTTTTTGACTTAATAATAGTCCAACTATTCTATCGAATGTATTTGTAGAGATATGCAATGTAAAATACCAATTAACCCCATTAGTACTGGCGTTGTAGAAAACTTTTCTTTATCTGCTTCAAAGGCATTTTGACAATTAACGTCCTATTAAAATTTTACAACTTTGGAAATTAACATAAACAATTGCAGATTTAATTTACTAAAGTTTTCTATAAATTCACATAATGGCTTATATCCTAAGAAAAATCTCACATCTCCCCGAGTTGATGGTACTAGAAATTTCTTATATCCTAAGAAAAATCTCACATCTCCCCGAGTTGATGGTACTAGAAATTTAACAATGATTTGAATTTGTGATTGATCCATTTTTATGAAGGAAAATGATACATGATTCCCCAACATAATCCCCTCCATTAGCAACATAAAGCATTTTTCATTGCTAAGTGTTATATATTTGTTTATATTTGTTTTCGCACATCTTATTAAAACATTTCCTAAGTTAATGAAAGCTTATTCAAAATACACTCAAAAATCATCCATTAAACTCCTGCACATTCATGTATTTAATATTAAAGAATATAGCTAATACTTTCATTTGAAATGTCGTTCGTGCATTACATAGGGAATAGGTTAATACTTTGTAATCGTATGTCCCCAAAGGACATTAAAAATTGTTTTATCTTGGTCTTCTTAACCTACCTTAATATGATTATAGCCACTAAGTCCATCTTGGAAAGAGAAATATTTATTTGTAGCTAATGTATCTAGGGTTTAGCTAATAAATGATAGGGAAAATTTCTTTTAAGATTTCTTTGCTTAATTCTCTATAGTAAGCATAGATTTATTGTTTTCCATTTTGTGTTAAGACTTCAACTAAAAGAGATACCAACGGGCTATAATTTAAAAAAAAAAATTAAGTTTTTCTTTTACAATCTCTTTAACATTGGATTCATTCTTCATTGTTGTTTTCTTATAGGTCTAGCACACATCCACACACATATATGTGATGTATGCATGTATTAAAATGGATACCTTGCATGTTTGTGTAATCCTAGGTGAATGCTTGACATTATTTCGATACAAATTAAATTAATTAATATTCTTGAGATGATTCTAAAATATATTTTATATTCAAATATTTCCATAGATTAATTTCAATCACTTTGCTATGATAATTTATCATTGAATTTAGATAAAAAGTAGTTTGAAATAAAAATTATAAAACTATCATTGTGCAACTTTCCTAAAAAATTGTTCTAAAAGAGGATTTTTATTAATATATTGAGTTGTCCTACAATATTTGGATTTGAAATGAACTGATTAAGTGAATTTTCATTTGTTTCTCCTCTAAAATTCATAGCATGAGTAATAGAGAAAATAAGCTAAATTTCTTCTTCTTGATCTATTTCTTCATGACAAGACATTTTATCCAATTCACTTAAGGATTTAGTAGGGTATAAATTGTAGTTTTTTTTTTCCTTTCACTACCTTTTGAAATAACCCTACCTCCTAATCTAAAATTAATAAATGCATTAGTTATAGCCAACTATGGTCTTCCATGAATTGAGGAATGTCCACCTAGATTGCATTTAGGTTGAAGAATTAAGAAATCTACTAGATATTCCCATCAATCGAAGGAGACAATATTGTCTTAAATTTCACCTTTTGGTTTCTCCCTTGACACATCTACTAATTCTAATGTTGTAGGCATTTCTCAAATATTGCATGAATTCAAACATTTCATTGTTTCCATTGTCATTACATTAATAGATGCTCCTAAGTCAATTAGAGTATTTGGAATTAAAATATTGTTGATAACGATTACTACTTTTGGTATATCTAGATCAACATATTTTTTAGTTCTGATTCTAGTTGACATTAAGCTAGCTAAGTTTCCAATAACATGAATGGTAAGCGGATCATTTCTTCTTCTACCAAATTTCTTTAAGCATATTTCCCTTATTATTTTGTATATATTGGTATATCTTTGATTCCTTGCAATAAATGAATTTAACAAAAATGTTTTTCAGTTCATTTAAGAAATCACACTCAAGGAAATTTATTGCATTTCCCATGCTCAACCTCTTTGGATAAGGAGGTGATTTGGTTGTTAGTGATTTATCCTATTGAGTTTTAGTGATTTTGTGTGAATGTATTGTAATAAATTGATTAGGAATTGCCTCTATTTAGTATTTTTCCTCTATAATTATAGAGGTTGATTTTGAATTTCTTTCACAGCATTAAGTGGATATATTGAACAAAAGTGATTGAATATGTAAAAATTGTTTCTTCTTTAGTATCATATATATAGATATTTTTACTTTATTATTTCTATTTTTAATTTGTTAGACTAGTAGCTGTGCAAGTCTTGTTGGTGGTTGGTTAGATGGAAATTGTAACTCTTGTGGTTGGGTTTTATATTGTGGAGGAAGTATAGGATATGATTGTTTGGTTGTCTAAGGATATTGTACAAATGATGCTTGTCTATATTATTGTTTATATGGTTGAAAAGGATAAAAAAATGTCGATATGACTATTGAGGGTATGATGATTGATAATGTTTCTAATGATTGTAGGGAGACAAATTTTCAGAAGTAGGACATTTCCAACCTTGTCTAGAGTGTTAGTTTTAAACCTAGTGAGGAGGCCATTCCTACAAAGGAATATGAGCATTCCAAGTGTTTGTTAAGGGATTTTATTATAAGATTGATGAAATTTTTTAGTACAGTCGTGAAACATACCTGTTGCTATTGGTTTCCAAGGTTCTCTCTATTGATACAAATTTTCCTTTGCACAATACTTTCAAGCTCGATAACACTAGATATTTTTTAGTTGCATAGCTTTCTAAAGAAATTCAACAAACTTGAATACTATCTAATGTGAATTCTCTTCGTGGATGATTCATTTTACACTTAGGACAAAATATAGAAAATATGTTGGGTGCAGCCCAACTTGGCCTAGATTTTGGAAAAGATTCCACATTTTGTGGGGCATATCATGTAGTGGAGGATGTAACAGAGCACAAAGTGGATCACACAGTAGAGTGCTATTTGAGGAATTGAATATATCGTGTTTGTAATGTCTTCAGGGTGGGTCGAAGCCCCTCCTTTTTGTGGAAGTGTGTGATTTTGTAAAGGATCAATGGGTTTTGGTGTCATAGTTGCTTGTTTTACAGAGTCCATGGTATCTGGAGCATGGTATTTTGATGATGTAACGCTTTGATGTAATAGTATATAGAGGAAAAAATTATAAGAAGAGAATCATCAATCGATCTAGATCAATGTTATCGGTAAATTATTGTGATTTGTAATTTGGTAGAGAAGGTGAGCCTCTGCAACTGAGGGCGCAGAGGCCTGACTCTATAGCTGAGTGTGTAGACAACCTACAACTTAGTGCACATGCCAAGAACTATTTGTTGGTCAAAGATTCATATATTAAGCAACAATTCCTATGGAAGTAGCCCTACACTAGGGTGAACCACGGTAAATTGGTGTTTTTATGTGAATATTTTCTTATTATCTATTGTAGAGTAGCAATTATTACAGTTGCATTTTAATTCAACGCAATTATGGTTTATGGTTTTATATGGAATAATTAATTTATTAATATAATTCGGTGAAGTTATTTATAAAAGATAAGAATAAGATAACATAATAATAGCACATCTCCTAATCCTTCCATGCTAGAGAAACCTAGTTATGCATCCCCCCATAGTCACTTCCGGTGAGACTATGATCTGCTTGCAGGTTGCTGCTGAAAGGGGCAGTGATTAAGGGTTTTTTTGGTGTGCAATATAGATTGAACATGGGTCAACCTAAACCAAGGCAAAAAATGGTTCAGGAACAATTAATCTCATATTATTTCCTTCAAATATCCATTAGAAGGAGTAAGATACAACTAGTCAAAGAAGAATATTATGGAGCTGACATAAACAATATCTATCAAATGACAATGAAGGAACATGATTTTGTTAACCCTACTGTATAAGGTAAGTTAAGATGGGATCTTGATAGTTATTGTACCTCAAAATTTGGGGAAGAGTTGGAGAATTGGCAGGATAGGCTACATGAAGTATCCATAAGGCGATGTGGAAGAAATACCAAATAAGTTTGTTGTATGATATCTGAGGTATGTAACCTGCCTTCTTATGATTGCTTAGGTGATGTAAATACTTTTATTAATGATTATGAAGAATAAGTTCCAAAAAATAAAAGGTTTTCAGCCTTGGATATAGACCTGAAAGCTACCCCTGCAAGATGGTGGAATGCATAGAAGAACAATACAGGAGGTTGGCAGGACTGTCGAATATTGATGGGGACAAGTTTTGGACAGACAGATATAGGGATGGAGATAAAATATGATGGTGGAAATAATCCTAGGAAGGATATCCAACTATGCACTACAACATTGAAGGAGATTCTAGAGTAATAATGGGTACACGGATTCGTTCATACATTAGAGACAATCCCTAAGAACTGTTACCTAGAAGCAAAGCTTTGACATAGTACCGTGAACTGAGAAGACATGGTTGATGGTTTCATATTAAAATTGAGATTTGGGGATGATTACCCATACATATATCTGGCCCTTTAGACAATCAAGAAAAGGATCCTTGAGAATGTAACCCTAGTGGCATGGCAACAGCCTGATTGGGCTACGCAGATAGAAAATGAACTAGAGTGTTATAACCTTAATGCATATGAATAAGAAGATCCTCGTAACATAGACATAGTAGAGTCAAAAGGATACCGCGAAATAACTGTACCTGAGACAGAAATACCTGACATAATTAAGGCACTGAAGACTAAGAAGGTGAACATAGGATTAGAGAAGGAACCCAAGTTTGTAACAATAGGATACTACTGGGATGACAAGACAATCAATAAGGTTACATAGTTACTTCATTAATATAAAGAATTGTTTCCCAAAAAGTTTTCCTAAATGAAGGGTATAATAAGAGATCTAGGAGTCATGAATATTCCCCTTAATCCTGATGCAAAGTGGGTCAAGAAAATACCTTATAGGCTAAACCCAAAATATAAGGAGAAATTGAAGGTAGAGCTTGATAATATGATAGAAGAAGGAATTATTGAACCTTTATAAGAGTCATAATGAGTGATTCCTATGGTGGTGCAAGAGAAGAAGACTCATGGAGAAATTAGAAAAAGTGTTGCTCTGAGAATGTTGAATGATGCATGTTTACATGATCCCTTCCTTACCCCTTTCACAGATGAAGTGCTAGATAATGTAGGAGGTCAAGAAGCTTACTTAATTACAGATGGATTCTCAGGCTATCATCAGATTATGATTTCACCTAAAGATCGGCATAAGACCACATTTACTACAGAATGGGGTTGATATGACTACATAGTAATGCCTTTTGGATTAAAAATGCCCCTACTATATTTTCTAGGGTGGTGATTGTAACTTTTAAGGAATACATCCACAAGTTATTAGAGGTATATTTTGACGATTGGATAGTATTTGGATTGTTGAGAAAACATGTTCGAAGTTTATGACTTATGCTCCACACGTGCAGACAATATGAGATCTCTTTGAACCTAAAGAAATGCATATTTTGCGTACGTTTTGACGTACTAATGGGATATGTTCTCTATAAGCAAGGACTAATGGTGGACCCATATAGGATTTCTATCGTTGTGAACTCGCCTCCACCTAAGATATTAAGATAGCTTCATACTACGTTGGGACATACTAGGTATTATAGGAAGTTCATAAAAGGGTATGCTCATGTCCATATGCCTATGGAGAAGTTGTTGAAGAAGGATGTAACTTTTCAGTGGAATGAATAATATCAAAAGATACTCGACATATTGAAAGAAAAAATGATAGCTACTCCTATACTAGTGTTCACTGATTGGAATAAGGAATTCCATGTCCATGTGGATGCCTCTTGTATAGCTTTGGGAGTGGTACTGGCATAACCTGGTGTAGGAGAGATTGATCATCCTATAAATTTTGCAAGTAGAAAGTTATCTAAAGAAGAAAAGAATTACACCACTATAGAAAAGATTTGGAGATGTTTACTATTATTCAAGGAATATAACTTTGAGATCATTGTTAAATGAGGGAGACTGAATGTAGGACCTGACCATTTGTCAGCACTAAAAAATGGGGAAGAACCAACTAGCATAGAGGATAATCTCCCTGATTCAAAGTTATTTTCAACTAGAGGTGAATATGACCATTTCATAGATATCATTCAATTTTTTACCACATGAACGGCTCCTTTAGAGTATGATATGCAGCAAAAGAAATAATTAGTTATTAAGGAAACTAAATTTTCATTAATAGCAGGATAGCTATATAAAATGTGACCAGATGAGATACTGTGCAGATATGTTCCTCAATATGAAATATATATTATTCTAGCATAGGCTCGCGGGGGCACAACTAGTGGACAATATGTAGGAAAAGCTACTGCACAAAATATTTTTAGGGTAGGATTTTAGTGGCCTATTGTTATGCAGCCAGCTCATAAAAGAAGAAAAGATAAATCAATGACTTCAAAATCAGCCTCTTTGAGCGGGAAACCTCCTTTATGTTACACAAATGCACAATTCCTAGATGATACAAATGACAATACCTCCTTTATATATATAGGAGTCTAAGGGGCCACAATATAATCATAGCCAACATAATAATAATAATGTAAGGGCACAATACTAAAAATAGTGAGCTTCTATGGAATACAGTAATAATAATATGGGGACAACATGGGCACACCAATAACAATTAGGGGATATAATGACAATAAATAATAAGGGAATACACTAGTATTATAGGGACCTAACATGCCCTTCTCCTTCAAAAAAGTGTTTTCCTAAATGCTTGAGTAGTTATGGATGTTTCTATATAAAATTACCATCTTCCCATGTTGAATCTTCAATGGGTAAGTTCTTCCACTTGAGATACTCTCAAATTAATCGATTTCATAGCTTTCGAGTTCTTGTTTCAGTGAATTCTTCAGGTTCCAATATGATTTTTCCTTCCTCACTAAGTTCTGGAAATATTGTTTAAACTGAGAGCTTTTCACCTATAACCTTCTTTAAGGATGAAATATAGAAAACTGGGTGCACTCAGGAAGATGCAGGAAGTTCCAATTTGTATGCCATAGTACCAATATTTTGCAACACCTTGTACGAACCATAATACTTTGGTGATAATTTATTATCCTTCTTAGCTTCCTTTAGGGACATTTGTGATCTTCCACTACTTGAACCTTACAATTTTCTCTTAAATATGATGTGATGTACAGTGGATGATATACATAAAGTGCCATAAGTGGGGTCATTTTTGCTAGAGCATGGAAGGAAGTGTCATACCATCATTTAGTCAGAGGCAACCATTCGACCCATTGTGTCTGTTTCTCAGATACAAAGGAATGAAGATATCCTTCTAAACATTTGTTCACTATCACAATTTTCCCATTAGATTTAGGATGATAAGATGAGATATGAGCTAATTGAGTATCGAGACAAGAAAATAATTTTGTCCAAATATTTCCAGTGAAAATAGTATCTATGTTGCTTACAATAATCTTTATGTTTCCATGTAGCTTTGGAATTGTTTCCATAAATGTAGTAGCAACTGTACTAGATTTAAAATAATGCACAAAAGTGTGCATACTTGGTAAGTCTATCAACTACCACCATGACAACACTCTTTCCTTCGGACTTGGGTAAAACTATGATAAAATCCATTGAAACCTCCTCCCAATGTTGATGTAGAATTGATCAATGTTGTAATACACCCGGGGTTTTAATTGTATCAAATTTATTTTTCTATCAAACCAAACATTCCGCCACAAACTTTTGAATATAATATTTAAGGCCATCCCAAAAAAAAATCCTTCTTAACCCTATGATAATTTTTTTAAATCCTCAATGCCCTCCTAAGGGATAGGTGTGAAATTCTAGAAGAATATTTTGTTTGAGGTGGAAATTATTACAGAGGTATAAGTGATCTTTGTACCACAATGAATCATTTTTCCAGCTAAATGTATCAGATGTACTGGGATCTTGCCATAACTTTTAAATGAGTTCCCACACTTTTTCATCATTCTTCCATTCATCCCTTGCTTCATTTATCCAATATGGTTGGATAATAGAAATGGCACAAAGCAATGCTTGCACACCCACATCCTTTCTTAAGAGTGCGTATACAACAACATTTTTCTTCTCTTTTTGTAGATGATTTCAAATTCATAACCCACCATATTTTTGACCAATTTTTGTTGCTCTTTTGAAGAGAATCTTTGTTCTAACAAGTATTTAAGACTATGATGATCCCTTTTTACCTTGAAGTATTTTCCCAATAGGCAAGGTTGCCATTTCTTAAGTGTATGTAGTATTTCCAACATTTCCTTCTCATAAAAAACTTTGTGTAAATACTTTCCTTTGATTGGATGACTTTCAAAAGAATTAGGTCTTTCTTATTGCATTAAAACAACACCAATTCCATTTCTTGAGGCAACACATTCAACAATAAAGGTTTTTGTCAAGTTTAGCGTTGCTAAAAGTGGTGCTTGGCACATTGCCTCTTTAAGATGTTCAAAGGCTTTTGTTGCTTTTGAAGTCCATGAAAATACATCTTTCTTCAGTAATGTTGTTAGAGTTTTTTCTATTCTCCCATAATTCTTAAAAAACTTGTGATAATACCCTCTCAACCCAAGAAATACTCATATATTCTTTATGGATGTGGGATTTTCCATTCCTTAAAGGATTTAGCTTTTCTATGGTATACCTTAACACCTTCATGAGATACAATATGACCCAAATATTCCACCTCTTGTACTCCAAAGAATGATTTCGATGTTTTTTCATCTAATTATTTCTCCTCCCATAATTTGAGGACGATATCAATATGTTGAACATGATCCCTCTAAGACATGTTGTAGATTATTATATCATCCAAAAATACTAACAAAATTTTTCTAAGGAAGGGTTTGAAAATGGAATTCATCAAACCTTGAAATGTAGAAGGTGCATTGTTAAGGCCAAAAGGCATGAAAAAAAAAAATCATAATGACCCCCATGAGTTCTAAATGTTGTTTGCAGAATGTCTCCAATCTTGATTCTGATTTGATGATATCTCGAATGAAGGTATAACTTGGTGAAGTAAATTTCTCCATGTAATTCATCCAATAAGTAATCAATGATATGAATGGGAAATTTATCTTGAATGGTGAGCTTGTTGAGATCCCTATAATCCAAATACAAATGCCATGATCCATCTTTCTTGTGCACCAATACTACTGGAGTAGAGAAAGAACTTTGACTAGGTTGAATTAACCTCTAGCATTTATGAAACCATACATTCAATTTCACTCTTTTGGGCATAAGGGTATCTGTAAGGCCTCATGTTTGGAGGAACACTTCCTGGAATCAAATGAATAGCATGATAATGATCACGATTAGGTGGGAGGATTTTGGGAGTCTCAAATACCTTGAAATGATTGTCCAACACTTTTTGGAGATCTAGAGAAATACATGATTTCAATGTGGGTACCTATAGCGAACATAATTGTCCAATTACGCCAAGTTGTTCTTTATTTAGAATATTTTTAATGCCATTAGAGATGATTATGTTTCCTGGTTTCCATGCAATACCCCTTAACTCAACTTCCTTTCCTTCTGAAAAATGTTCAAGAATGGTTCTTGAAAATTAAAAGCTATTATACCCAAATATTGTAGCCATTGGATTCGTAGTACAACATCAACACCACCCACTAGAATGGAAAGAATTAGACAATTAAACATATATTCTCCCATGGATAGCTTTATATTATGGAAATTTCCAGAGAAATTTATTATTCCTCCATTTGTAACCATCACTTGGCACTATGGTGCTGGATATAGGAAGAAATTCAATTCCTTCACTATCTTACAATGAATAAAATTATGGGTACTTCCCGAATCAATCAATGCTATTACCTTTTTCTTTTTTATATTTCCTTCTATCTTGATAGTTTGAGGTGTGGTAATTCTGACCAATGCATTACAAGTTATGGTAAGATTCATTTCTTCTTTCTCTAGGGTTTGTTCCTGGTGTGTATCCTCTTATTTTGATGTTTCTTGTTTCTTTTCTTCTTGCTCTTCACAATCTATGTAAAATAATTTCTTCTCAGCACACTTATGACCTTTAGTCTATTTTCTATCACAACTGTAACAAATCCCTTCTTCTCTTTTTCCTTCCAATTGTTGTGGTGTTAACCTTGTAGGTTGTGGAAGGCTACGCACAAGAACACTTCAATCTTTATAGTTTTGATTTGTAGGCTTCATTGTTGCCATGCTTTTTCTTTTAATTTTTCTTCCCGACCTAAATGCCTTCTCTAATGAATCAGGGTCCCAAAGGCGAACCTTATGTTGGATGTTGTCCTTTAATGTCCCTATGAACATATCAATCCTATGCTCCTCTAGAATATATTTTACCCTTATACTCAATTTTTGGAAGTCGTCAATGTGCTCCACCATTCAGCCCTTTTGTTTGAGATTTATCAATTGGCAAAGAAAGGTGTTTCTTTTTTAATCCTCATAATGTGTTATCATTTCTTCCAAAAAAAAATTCCAAGTGACAATTTGTTTACTAGAGAAAAGCCATCGATACCTTAAAACCTGATTGGGTTCCAAATATAAAGTTGCAATGCGTACCTTTTGTTTGTCTTTCACATTATGGAGATCGAAATGTTGCTCCATCTGTAGTATCCATGTTATGGGATCCTTTCCATAAAACTTCCTCATATCAATCTTTGGAACATGGTGGGTCTTCAATCCAACACTAGAGTCTATTAAATCATGACTAACATTTATTTTGCTCTCATTATGAGTTTCCTCTGCTACATTTTCGCCATTAGGAAGCATTTCTTGTAGCAATTTTTCCAAACCTCCTTTCAAACCTTCCATGTATTTCTTCAAATCTTCAATGTTTAATTCTAAACCATCCATATTAGCTTGCACACCATCCATATTAGCTTCCATGCCATTCTTCTTAGCTTCCATGCCTTTCTTTAAACCATCCATCTTATATTCTGTTATTTTTTGTGAGAGTGAAATTCGTTGCATTTGGTCTCGTAATTTTCATATATCATGTTGTATTTCTTCCTCTTCTTCATGTGTCATGCTAGAGATTTTAGGTTGCTTACTAAGTGTTTCCATTTTCTTTCTTTGGGGCATCAATTAATGATAATTATTCTTCACTATGCCCTTTGAATTCCTTCAAACTAATTTTTCAAACAAAACTTATGGAAAGTTTTAAAAATACTACACACCTTTTTTCTCTTTGTAGGAGCTCGATATTGAATTTGTTTTATCATTGTAATTTAGGATCTCTGAGGTCTGAAATTTTGTCTTGAGGTATCCCTCTAAGTCCTCTTTCCAACCCCACAAGTCTGATCAAGATTGGATTCTCCAAGGAAGCGTTATTCCAAATCTCCCACGATGACCTCATTATATCCTAGTTCAATAGAGCGAACTTGTACGACGTGCCACATGTCATTGTTGTGACCTTTGGATCTGGAAACATTACATAGAAAACTATAGTTCATCTTTTTTTTGCATGCTTTTACGAAATTTCAATCCAATGCTTACATACAAAGTTATGACGATTTTCCCCAGGTCACCTGTTTGAGATATAATTCAAGAGCCTACAAAAAAACTAACTTCCTTGGATCATATCTCCAAAAATATATAGCGAGACAATATCTGAAATTCATATCTCAGTTCATCAAGATTTTGGCTCAAATGGGTTTTAATTTCAGCTTCTGAAACTTTGTAGAAAAAAATATATAGCGTAAATTCCACAGTGACCTATTTGAAGCAGCGAAACCCTAAAATCCAAAGCTTTGACACCAACTCACAAAATAGAAGAAAAGATAGATCAATGACTTCAAAATCAGCCTCTTAGAGGGGGGAAACCTCCCTTACACCACAAAAATGAACAATTCTTGGATGATACGAAGGACAAGACCTCTTTTCTATATATAGGAGTCTAAGGGGTCACAATATAATTAGAGCTGACATAACAATAATAATGTAAGGGTACAACAATAACAATAGTGGTCTTCTATGGGGAAAAATAACAACATTATGGGGACAAAATGGGCACAAAAATAACAATAAGGGGCTACAATGATAATAATAAGGGAATACACTAGTATTATAGGGACCTAACACCTATGCTAGATAAATATGCGGAGTTGTATTGTCAAGCATGTGATGTGTGTCAAAGAATAGGGAAGCCTTAGAGAAGAGATGAGATGCCATTGGTACCACAAGTTACATTGGAGGCCTTTGATAAGTGGGCCATTGATTTTGTTAGACCCATCAACCCACCTAGAAAGAGGACTGCTACAAGGTACATAATTATAGCAATTGATTACTTGAAAAGATGAGCCGAAGTGTAACCAGTAAGGGACTATAGTGCAAGGACTACTGTGAATTTTATTTTTGAGTACATATTATCTAGATTTGGATGTCCAAATATTTTTATGAGTGACCAAGGTTCACACTTCCTAAATAAGACTGTTGAAGCATTGACTAAGGAGTTCCAAGTTTATCATTATAAGAGTATCCCTCATCATCCTCAAGCCAATGGAACAATAGAAGCATTTAATAAGATTTTGGAGAATGCACTTACGAAGGTATGCTTGATATCAATAGAGATGATTGGGTCCTTAGAATTCTAGCAATATTATGGGCTTATATGACCACATGTAAAAATTTGACACGTCAGACACCCTTCAGGTTAGTTTATGGGCAATAAGTTGTGATGCCCATGGAGTACATCATGCCTAGCTTAGAGGATTGCAACTTTTACAGATATGGCAGACGTTGATATGATGGAGGAAAAAATGTCACATTTTCTTTCTTTGGAGGAAGATAGATTTATAGTGGGATTCCATCAGTAGGTACACAAAGCAAGAGAAAAGGCTTGGTATGACAAACATAATAAGTAAAAGAAGTTCTAGGTAGGAGACCATGTTCTCCTTTATGACAGTAAGTTTGTAAAATTTCTAGGAAAAGTCAAGATGCATTATTTGAACCCATAGATTATCAAGCATATTACTGATGGAGGCGTGGTTCAATTAGAAAATTTAAATGGAGAATTGGTTCAGGGAAGAGTATATGGAATAAGGTTGAAGTTGTACAGGGACAACCCTACTCTTATAGCTTCGCTTTGAAGAAAGAAGAAAACGCTTAGTTTCAACTGCAGTTGAAAGTGGGAACTGGACTATAAACTATTTTGCAAAAAGATCTTCAACGTAGAAAGTTACTTTGCTACAATCTGGATTATGTCGAAGTTCATAGGAGCCTCAATGTAAGAAGGGTTTCTCACTATAATACTGGATGCGTTGAAGTTTGGTAGGGAAATATGACTGTTAAAAAGTAAACTTTCCATTAAAGCACACAAAGAGATGCATTTATGACGAAAATTGACCGATATATATGAAATTAATAAACAAAATATGAGCTAATGTTGGGGTTAGAAACTCATATTTGTTATAAAAAGTCATGTCGCACCCAAGTTTGGTACTTTGCTATCCTAAGAGTTCGAGTATTGCTATTGCGAAGAAGTTGAAAACAAAATCACTGCCATATGAATCCTGATGATTTTATTCATATATTTAAAGAGGAGGGCTTAGCCATAATCATGGAAGCAGCATCTGATACTCCTGCCACATCATATAATATGCCCGCAACAACATCACCGCTCGCAACAACATCATTATGCACATAGCAGAAATTCCCACGAAAGAAAATGACTAAAGAGAAGAGAATGAAGAAGAAATAGGATAAGAGACCTATCAAGCCTCAGAAAGAGCCCAAACAAGTGAGAGATGGTGAAGAAGAAGTAGAGCAAGTGAAAATGGAAATGGGTAGTGTAGTATGTCCATCACCTCTCCCACTATATATTCCACCAAGAAAACTAGATGCAAAACTAGTGAAAGAGTTGAAGGATGCGAAGTATGGCACATTCACACCTTTATTGTCTAATTCAGTGTGATTTACTAAAGAAACCCTAGGGAATATTTCATAGCTAAAGTTCATAGACTATGATTTCAATGACAAGAATAAATATCTAAAGTTCACACCATACAAATACTCAAAAAAAGTACACTACCCTTAGAGTGGTGTGAGAAGGTTAGGACCACAACAGTGGGTGACTAGATTAGTGCAGTTAGGCTTAATGAATGTGTTGAATGTGTCACACTTCGGAAGAAGTCTAGGAAACACAACTCATGTGGGACAACTGATCATGTTGGTACTCAACGGATGCATGTGGATGGGGAAGAGGATCCCTATCAAGTCAAGTACAATATGGAGAATCATGTGACTATCTTATCAAGGGTTGAACCCCACAAAGGATTTTGTTGGGAAAGATCAAGACATATCCATAGTAGAAAACATGAAGAAGTTGTTTGGACTAACAAAATGGAAGTGAGTTTATGATATCAACTTGATAAATGACCAGGGAGTTTGCTTCACAACACATATATTAGCTAAAAAGATCATGAGTAATTATTAGTTTAATGAAGTCCATGCACTGGTAGTTTCATTAACTATGTAGTGCGCTAATGGGGTTTAGTACAACTTGTTTGCATATCTTAGCCAATAATTTTTGGACGATTGCTATGAGGCCCAAGAGAAAGGTACTTGGTTTCATTATGCATGGTTAATTTTTATAATTGCAATGTTGGCATAGAGAGCCGAAAGATTCGTAGTTCCCTTCGCTACCCTCAAATGTTTGTGAAACCGTGTGATATGCCTCGCTGTGGTATACAACTACACCAGTGCAAGCACATGACAACATAATTTTTTTTGTATTATACCATATGGAATTACACATGTTGGTGAACCATCACCCTTCCCTTTCACCAAGCCTATACAAGTAGTATATCAATGTCACAAAGTTTAAGGCTCACTTCCACATAATTCACATACAAGCTCTTAGGGACATAAGGAATAAATGGCATCCCCTTCCATATTTACTGACAAAATACAATCTCCTAGCACATATACAATAGTGGTCTACACAGTGGATGACTGCACTAGAGACATAGAAAGAGGATAGTCCAACAGAGGAGGACATGACACAACATAGGGAAGTTAGTGGGAAGGATAATAATGAGCAAGAATCAGAACAAGACAAGCAATATGACAAGGGGCACCAGGATCTTCCTAAAGGTGATGAGAAAAACAAAGAGTTCAAAAAGACAGAGATAGACCAATTTGTCACGGAAAAGAGGAAGGTAGGTGTTGAAGATACCACATGAAGAAAAAAAAATAAGAAGCTAGACAAGACAAAGGACCTAAAACCATTGGTCCCCACTAATGGGGACTTGGATTAGTTTGAGGATAAAATTCAGGAAGCAATGGTGGAATCATGGAATAAATTAGAAGATATATATGCCACACTTCTAACAGGTGTCAAGGAGCTCATTGGAGAACTAAAGATATTGGCACAAATAGTTAGACATCTAGTATGGGCAGAGGAAAAGCTTGGAGAGGAAAGACCAATACAACCTACACTTGCAGCGTGGATAGCACCAATACCTACTAGAGCCCTGTAGTTTGACTGCACCAAGGTAAAGTAGAAGGAAAAAGAGTGGAGGTATGTGAACATGAATATGATAGCAATACCAATTCAAAGATTACACAAGCTACATCTAGAGATCATAGATGCGCTGAAGTGACGCGAACAACACACTTCATGGTTAAACATTCAGGTAGAGAGCGAGCAATATTTGCTACAGAAAAAGCTCGAACATGAAATCCAAGAGAGGGATTATGAAGTACAAAAAGAACATAATCTGAAGTAGGTGGTGGAAGCAACATGATATGAGATTTTGGACATTGATATCCGCTAAGAGGAACTAGTGGAGGGAAAGGTCGAGAATCTCGGCCTTGTAGTAAAAGGATACAAGGATTATATTGTAGAAGTGTAAGTTACATATGAGATGAATATCAGTGAGATACAAATGAAGCCACATACAACCACACCACAAGAAGTGTGAGAGTAGAGGGAGGGTGACCTAGAGGCTGCAGTGGTCGACACCTACGCAACAGTGGAAGATTGTGGGAAGATTTTGGATGAGAGCTTACAGATTTGGACTTCACTGCAAGAATATCCTAATGTGCAAAAACTACAAGAGGATATTCAGTAGAATCAGTAGCAGCTGGAGGATATTCAAATAGCTATGACGAATTTACCAATCTCATAGAAGATCGGAAAGATTAATGAGGGAAATGCCCTCCAAAAGAAGATAGAGGAGTTGAGGAAGGAAGATCCGATTTTAATGGAGAGAACTCAGCCATGGCAAGATGAGGCTCTCCAACTATCCCAAGCAGTAGATGAGAAGCTTCAAGAGATTTGACAAAGAGAGACAACAATGATGCAAAAGCATACAGAACCTATCGCAAAAGCATTGCTGCAGGAAGTGCGTAGCGAAGAGAAGCAGGTCATAGACATTCTGCATCAGTTCAACAGTGCCTACAACAACATTGTAGCGAATATTAGAGGAAAATCGACTAAGTGACTCGAGACGAGTCACATGTGAGTGTTGGGGACTTGTTGTGTGCAACCCAACTTGGCCTAGATTTTGGAAAAGATTCTGCATTTTGTGGGGCCGCGCGTGCAGTGGAGCGCGAAGTCGACCGCACATTGGAGAAATGAAGCACAATTTGAGGAATTAAATATACCTCACGGTGTAAGGGCTTTGGGGTGGGTTGAAGCCCCTCCTTTTTTTAGAAGTGCACAATTTTGTAAAGGACCAATGGGTTTTGGGGTCATAGTTTTGCGTTTTAGGGATTCCATGGTATTTAGAATATGGTATGTTGATGATGTAACTCTTTGATGTAATAATATATATAGGGTAAGATATTAAGAGGAGAATCATCAATTGATCTAGATTAGTTTTATGGGTAGATTATTGTGATCTATAATTTGGTAGAGAAGGTAAGGCTCTACAGATGAGTGTGCAGAGGCCTGAGTTGTAGCTGAGTGCGCGGACAACCTACAACTCCGTGCAGAAGCCAAGAACTGTTTGTTATTCAAAGATTCATTATATAAGCCACAATTCTTGTGGGCATAGCCCTATGTTGGGTTGAACCATGGTGAATTGGTGTTTTGATGTGAATATTTTTTTATTATATGTTGTATAGTAGCAATTATTACAACTTCATTTTACTTCAGCACAGTGATGGTTTATGGTTTTATATGGCATGTTTAAGTGATTAACCTAATGTAGTGAAGTGATTTATAAATTCTAAGAATAAGATAAAATAATAATACCACATCTCCTAATCCTTCAAGGCTACAGAAACCTAGTTCTGCATCCTCGCATAGTCATTCTGGGTGAAACTACGTTATGCTTGCAAGTCATTGCTGAAAGGGCCACTGATTGAGGGTTTTTTTGTTGTGCAGTATAGATTGAACCTGGTTCAGCCCAAACCAAGCCAAAAAGATAGTTCACTATTCTCTTGTTGCCTCTTCCTATACTTTAATGTATCTTTTTGTGATCCAAGTGTACTCAAGAGATTAGTTTTAAAAATTTCTAATATATTCTCTAATTCTACCCTTGTACCACTTCCTACAACTAATTTATTGATCTTTACTAGATTTTTCTCTTCCTCAGGAATACTTTATGGATAAGCCTCATATTTGATCATAAGGTAAATAATATATTTTGCATAGTCCTATAATATTTAGATCAATATTTTCATCCCAAATTCCTTTTAAGAAAATATTGTGAATGGTAACTAGGTTTAGTACATTATGTTTAGATTTTTGGAGATTATAGGGAAATCCTTCCAAATAATCTTATAAACTTCCATTTTCTTGTTGGTAAATCCTAAATATATCATCCTTAGAGTCTCTCAATATATAATGTTGTTCATACTTATTATGAAAAAACATTATCATATCATTGCAATGCATAGTAGTATGTTCTCCACACGTTATCCAAAACCCATAAACCATTTTAAGGAAAGTCATTTTAAAGTAGTTAGAAACAAATGATTTTTTTGTCATTATTTGTATATTCATAGGTATGGTACAAAATGTAAAATTCAAAAGATGAAAGCATCAGGATATTCAGTTGACGTACCATAAAAAAATATAGAAGTACATATGGAGGAATATTTTCCATTTATTCTCAGTAATAAGGGGCATTGGTACATCTACGATGGTAATATTAAAGTTGAATTCACTCTCTATTTCTTGTGCTCCATATCCTTCTCCTATTTCAATTATTCTTCCGAATTCAGTGACATATCCTCTTTCATATTGTTCCACCTTATCTTTTCTTTATCTTTCTCCTCTTTATCTTTATGTTTATTATGTTGTTTCTCATGTTACTTTCTCTCTTTATTATACTATTTTAGCATCCATGTTATTTTCCTGTTCCTTAAGTTGTACTATATCTACTTCCTAAAAGGACAAAAATTATTTGTTCCAATCCCAATGGTTTAGTTACGATGTCTCACTAAATGAGTTTGTTTAAACTTGTCCTTCCCTTGATGTTCCTACAACCAATGATGATTTTTGAATGGATGATATTTGTTGTAATTGTATTTCTCCTTAATTTTCCATGATAGTCATTTTTTACTTCACTTCTCGAGTACTTTAAGCTATATGAGTAGTGGGAATATTTTTTTCTTCAACTCCAACATTTTTCATAACATTAATTAATCAACTTTTATTATACCTAATCTTAACTAATCTATTCATATAAACATGAAAAGGGTTATGAAAATTCATCAAAGGGAATGCACATGTTCTTACCCTCTCATCTTACAACTTTCACTCCTATTTTTCGTAAATGTTTACGTTGAAAATTGAATTAAAAACTTAAAAAAATAACGTCTACATATAATTATAACTCGTATTATGCTTCTTCAACATTGATGCCAAAATGTTGGACTAGTTTATTTGAGTAAATCAAGACATAAATCTTATCAGCCTAGGATTCCGTAAACTTAGAAGTACACATTCATATGTCAAGAATTAGCCTTAAACTTTCATTAATATCACTCGAGGTTAAAGAATGAAATTACATAACAAATTCTAAATGAAATCCAAAGTTATGGATATCATTAATTAGGTAAAATTGAAATTTGAAAATGGAATTTAAACTAATATAAACTGAAAATGTCAATATTGACTAAGTCACTTGGAAATAATGAAAAACCAAAATTCCAAAGAAATAGAAGATTATAGCTTATCAATTCAATAGAAAAGGAATTAATCTTCTTTGTTCTAGGGTACACAAGTTTACACAAGCAAACAATTAGTTTGTGGGATTTTATGCCTTGAGAGAGGCTCGCACAATAATGCTCTTTTCACTTATGTATATTGTTGATTAAACAAGAAATTTTAGTCACACGTGCTTGAATGAAAAAAAATTCTAAATCAACTAATTCAAGTCTAATTATTTGATCAAGCATACATTAGGGGTCCCTACCTGTAGAAAATCCCATAGTGGTTTCTTTATCCTACTCCTTCAGGTGGATGAAAGACTTGCGAAAATACTCCATTGAATCATCAATATTTTACTCAATCAAGCAAGGTTAAACTTGTTTTCAAAACAATATATATTATTCAAAGAAAAATCATGTTTCTTATCAATAATAAGAAATTTGTACATATATATAGTAGGGAATTGAAAAGAAATTAAAGAGTTGTTTAACAGTAAATGGGAGGTAGAAAAAAACACAACATGCACTTGGATGAAATGGTGTATATTTCAAGAGATTGGGGGTCCCCTAATCCTCAACTTTCACACTAAAATCTCTACCTATTGTCGAAATTCAACTATGCTAAATACATTAATTAAAACAAGGAAAGTATAGTGCATTGTAATCAAAATTTCAGTTGTAAATGGAAATATCTCACACACGACGCATGCCTTCACCTCTAAAGTTATTTTAATTGAAAAAAGGGAAACAAAAGTGTTGATAATCATTAACTATCCAACTATTATCTTGATTTAATAGTCATATAGATATAATTTGACCTCAACAGTGGTAAGAAATTGTGCCCAAATTGCAATTGTGGGTAATTGTAACAATTTGTTTCCTAAATCTAAGATTTTCCATGTTGAGTGGTTGTCTTGATAGGGTGTTTACTGGACCACTACAGCTGGAATTATTTTGATACAAGAGAACATGATCCATCATGCGAAACTTGGCATCAAAACCCATGAATTTATTTTCACCTAGATCATCTATATCTTACTAAACGAAGGAAAAATTACTAGAACCCGTTATTTCTGCTGAAGTCTGGAAAACACTTTTTTTCATTGCACAAAAAACATTAAAAATAAAAAACTAAAATTAAATGATAAAATTACTTTTATAATCGTTTTATTTGTCAAAATGAAGATAAAATGTGACAAAAGTGATAGGTAGTAGGATTATTATGATCAAAATAAGTTTATTAAGATGGTTGTTTTTCATAAAAGAAGGGAGAAATAAATATATCCTAAATATAATTGATTACTCCCTCTTATCTATCATTCATCTCAAATAGACCATATGATAAACTGCTACAAAATACATCTATATCTAATGCAACCAATCCAATATATGCTAAGAGAAGAGAGGTTATGGAACATACATTTTTTCTTATGGTTTTTCTCATGTGATTTAATTGATGCTACAAATGATATCTAATGCTCTAGTTATGAACACTTACCTCTTGAAACCAAGGGAAATATATATATAAACCTATTGTAGTAGCTAAAAACACCCTAAAATTTTGTCCTAGCTTCGTTTTGGAGCCTCACTACCAACCTTTCATAGAAACATGTCTTGCTTCCTCAAGTACAAAAGCTTCAGTGATTCTCTTGCAGAAATACAACCTCTCCATCAAAGCTTTGTTGCACTCCCCTCACAAGATGTTCGCCCGGACTTGGTCCAGCTATAGACTAAGTACCTCCCTCAAGAATTTGTGCAATTCTGGAGGGTAACCATCCTTCCCTCCAAAAATTATGCAATTCTTTTTGGCAGTCTATTGGGCTCTAGAATGGCGCAAATCTTCCAGTCAAGCTTCATCCAGAAAATTGTGCAATTCCTCCCAGCAAGACTGCTTAGCCAAAAATTTACGTAATCCTGGACAGCAGCCAGTTGCTCTGCCGAGAAATTGCACAAATATTCTGGGTAGCTAGCTTAGCTCCCTTCTAGAAATGCGCATTTTTTCCTGGCAGTTGAGCACTCTCTTGCATGTGTAGTTGGGTCGACCAATTCCACTAGGGACCAAGGAAACTTGACTTGCATGCATGACTTGATTTTTCCTAGAATAGCAAAAGGAAACATGCAAAAAGAATCCCTTGATTCAGGGAGCTATTTTTAGTAGCTAGAGGTTACATACAAAGACCGTTTTCGAATCTTTCCTGCAAGTGTCACTTTTTACTAGATTTGTGGCATGCACGTCATGAGTCTCAACCTTATTTATTTGATGCTTCAGATCTCACTCATTCACATCAATCTTGGAGCTCTAACATCCCAAGCACATCCAAGACTCTTAGACACATCGGGCTCAACTATTTAAGGGTAAGTGGCCTCAACTTGCCTTTTTCATCATTTCTATCACCTTTTGGGGTTTTGCTTGTGTGAGTATTGTTTTCTTGATTTCTTTGAATGCTTTGTTGTCGCTTACACGCATACGAACTTGTACTAGCACCATTTTAGTTTTCGTTAGCATCTCACTACTATCGCATGCATGAAACTATTTTGCATGAACGGTCGCTGATTTGGCGACTCACTTCACCCACATGCATGTTGTTTTGTTCTCTAAATATTTCATTCAATGTTTGCATGCATGATCAATCACTTCTACTTATAGTTAGTATTGCCATGCATTCACTTCACATTTTCTTTTAGTTTCCCGTTAGCGGGTCTAGGCAGCCTTGGCCTGGACTCTGCCTCTCCAAGACAACATTGCGCAATCTGGAGAGGGAAAGCTCTGACTTCCTCTCAGGAAATCCACATTTATGTCTAGTGACTATCCTCCAGACTTCCATTGCACAATTCTGAGGAACAGTGATTGCTGGCCTAGAGAATTGCACAATGTAGTCACTGAGCCTACAACCATTGCCAGTTGAAATTGCGCATTGCGCAATTCCAATAGTCAGCAGTCAGCCTAGATTGCATATTGCTCAATTACAACAGCCTATCATGTCTCTCGGATAGCCCAAACTTCCTTTTGTGAAATTCTGGTAGCCAGTCACCTACCCTCCCAGAAAAAAATTTGTAATCTTTTCCAGTCAATCCCCAGGTATGTGTTATGTTATTCCTCAAGTTTGCTTTAGTTTCCGCTGGCAAATTTCTTGCCATGCATGTCACTTTTTCTCCATATATGCAGGTGTCCATCTACCTCTTAGAAGTATAGGATCAATGGTGTCCAAGAGAGAAGGATCAAATGACACTGAGGGGAGTGCAACTGGAGTAGTAGCTGAGCAAGTGTTCGTAAGTCTACCGATCTATGAGGATACCGAGTTGATTCTAGACAAGGACATCAAGCTAAAATGGCAACAGGCCAATGATGCCTTTGTAGGCACATTTGGGGAAGACCTTGAAGACCTCTAGGTTTATGTGAACTTTCAGAAGTATGGCTTGTACCAGATTGCATGTAGATACCCCATGTTCCCATGCACAAACATGATACACTAGATTGTCTCGCACACTGATCCTAAGACAATGACATTGAGCAGTGTCGGCGAGATGAAGATTGCAACCATCAGGTAACAGAATTATGGTGAGATGAATAAGATGTCAGAGCCTGTCATCATCATGGAGACTCCCTTCAGCATACCCAGTAACAATGCCAACTCCAGAGACATTTTGAAGAACTGGGTGAAAGAGCCGGCTAGATTCAGGATGACACCCAAACAGGTTTATAAGACAAAGATACTGCGGAAAGAGTATCAATACTTGGTCATATTTACATGTCGACTGTATGGCCAAGAAAGCACAGAAACCTTCCCATAGAGTTGGGTGACTGCATTGGACCAACTAGCCAGAGAAGGTAAAGCATGTAACTAGTTCACATGTTGACTCATTAGTTGAAGGAACAGGTAACAAAGGCTCGAAAGTTGCCCGAAGGTATGAAAGTAGAAATCTACATCTTCGCTTACATATTGGATGCAATCTATGCCGAATAGGACTTCCCGGGCTTGAAGTCGGCATGGAAAATGGCGGAGATTGCTGTGAAAACTTATTGTAAGATGTTGTCTAAATAGCTTTAGAGGAGTTGTCACATGACTGTCTAATCATTTTGTCACCCTAATTTACAAGATGATATTTGAACAAGATCCACTCTGCACATCAACAAGCATTCAAGTAGTCCTGATGATGGATCACAGTTGGGATTTGAAACGTTGACAGAAAAATGGTTTTTACTGTGGATTCTCTGGTAATTTCAAAATAATGGAGGCACTATTCGAAATAGCCAATTGGTATGCCTCATTGTTTAGCACCTTCATATGAGTGTAAAACATAGAGAAGCTTCTACATGTTGTACTGAAGTTTTCCTTCGACATACTCATCATGCAGGAAGTAGAATATCACACCTCGGTAGTATTGATAGTTAGGTTGCATCGGAGGAAGAAGGCACCTTGGCCCGACCTTCCACTACGCATTGGGTTATACGAGATATGAATTTTCAAGCATGTGGATGTTGAAGCAAAGAAAATGAAGAAATATCCATTTGACCTCCGAAGTTACAATCCATATGACCCGCATTGTCTTGTGAAAGATCATTACGTGAGAGTACAGTTCAATTGGATCCACAGGGCATGTTATTGGGTGGAGGAAGAGCCATGGAGATATCACTATAATTTCTCCAGACCTAATGAACATGTTGGCTTCATTGTGAAATGGTTAGCAAAGCAACGTGAAGCAACATCCAGTAGAGCACCAGAACAATCAACAACAATAGAAGTGAACATACTAGTGTGTGACAAGGGCAAGAGGAAGATTTTCGATCGCATGGAGGAAGAGAAAAGCTGCAAGTTCCGAGAAGATCCACTTGCAGAGAAAGTAGCTATGGCAATACAGGAAAAGAGCCAACATCACGACAAGAGAACTGTGCAAGGGAAGATAGAGAAGTAGAGAATGGAGGTTACAGAGGAGTTGGATGAGTTGAAGGAGAAACTACAGAAGGAACAGGAGTTGTGCAAACAAGAGAGGGAAGAGTAACACAAACAACTACAACAGCGGGTGCAACATGTGCGGATAGATGAAACTGTGCCCGTACAGGTAGTATCCTCATCAGAATAGTTGGCATCAGGTAGACAGGTTGAACCATCCTAAGAGCAGGACTTCGCTCGGGAGATAGAGAAATCACTTGAACAGATGGATACGGATCTGGAGCAACAAGAGTTAGAGCAAGACATCGACCTCATGCCTCATCACCAAGAGGTTGACCTACTAGATTCACCGCATCCAGGAGAGGATCAAGTCCCAAGCGACCTAGGAGGCACTGAGATCCATGGAGGTCTACCAGAAGGAGAGATTCACACCATCTCATTCAACAAATCTCAACATAGAGTTGTGCAATCTCATAGAGAGTCAATTCCAGATGATCATACATCTCCCACACAAGTTGAAGAATGAGTGATCATATTTTACATGCGTAAACATCCAGCAGCCTTGGCCGATGCTACCATATCATATGATGAAGACATAGCTCAAGTGTTCACTTTCTGATAGCTGAGAATGAGCAAATGGCTAAGGAGCTTCAGATGGCCAAGAAAGGAGGAGAATTGGTTACAACATCTACCCAAGTAGAATTGAAGAAGGCAATATTGGAGGAAGTATTGTCCCTTGACACAATTATGTGGCTATTGTATTCCAAGTTTGGTACCGTGCATAAGTTGATCATCCATATCAATGGATGGCAGCAACGATGTGCTAGAAGAGAATGTATCTTGTTGAATGTGCATGTTGTTATTGATTACATGCAAACATGGATGATGAGGTACAAGGGAGCCCTGCTTCACTTGCCTAAGATGATGAATCCGAGATCGGTCGATTTGCAGGAACGTATTTGGTGTCAGATCCAGAACTATGAAGAGCTCCCACAGCTCATCACTAGTATACAAGCTTCCCATGCACATATGTTCAAGAGTATTGATGTTGTGGTGTGTGCACATGCGATCCCATCTATTTGGACTCTCACCTAGGCAAAGACAAAGGCATAGGTCTGACTAGAGCTTGACTCATACTTTAACAAGTTGATGTGCATAACCACTAGCCTAGACTTGTCAATCAGTGTAGACACCATGCACAAGTATGTTGCTGGTCTGGAAACTCTTAAGGAAATATGTGCATGCTTTCAGAAGAGTTGGTCAGAGGAGCCCGAGAAGTGTACCCAAATTCTATGGAGGCAAGATTCAGGTTCCAGAAATATGTCACCTTGTAGCACATGGACACCATCGGGGACTACTGATCTTGGCATTAGTTCACAACTATTGATCATCATGAAGATGTTGAAGATTTGGTATTCCAACAATTTTCCAAGTCATAGTGATGTCTTGCATGGCTTTCTCAAGACATTTTGTCTCACATGGGTACATGTGCATTGTAATGTAACATTATATCAAGTGTAAGTCAAGTGTCAATAATTGGATGTAATAGTCATAAAGTAGATGAAGATTCCTGAGGGTAGATGAACTGCCACAAAGGGGAATGCCAATGGTTACCCCACCCTTTGATATAAATAGTCCCTCATAACTCATCGTAAAGGCTTTTGGTCAGCCAAGCTTCTGATAGGAGTATCTTAGAGAAAGGTTGGATAGTATTGTAACGAGCCTTGGTTTCTCCACTGCACAAAGCTAGTATATATCTTTGGAGGAGCATGTGGTTGTGGCTGTAACGTTCCACTACTAGGGCTAGAGGGGGTACATGGATGTATTGCATAACTGGAAATTACACTTCTTAATATAACAAAGCCAACACGTTTTCATGCATATGTTCGTATTGTAGTTGGACTATTTTGGTTTCTATAGCAATGTATGTTATTTAACTTACGCATTTGTGTATGAACTATTTTTTATGGAATTGTATGAATCTTGTTGCAGATGTGTTGTTGGTTTGAACATCACTTTGGATTTCTCGTTATCTTTCTTTCTAGTCGGTGATGCATCTTTGCTCATGTGTTCCCTTCAAAGCCAAGCACTATTACAGGTTTCTAACGGGTACACTCACGTCACCCTTTTTGTGTTATAACCTCTCATGCACCTTCATTGACTCGTTGTAGTTGTCACACCCTTGTTACCAACAGGAACATCTAACTTTCCTCTGTGAAAAATCATGGTCAAGGCATTACCGTACAACCCACTTGCTGGGACTCCTATACCAAATGGTCAGACGTCTAATTGGGAATTCTTAGCGGGGAGATCCCCTGAAATGTTACCTAGTCTAGGACCATCAACATTTCTGGCACTAGAAGGAAGGCCAGATGACAGGTTGTTTCCTCTCATCCTGTTTTGAAACTTTTCATATCTATCATGGACTCTTGCACTCTTGTCCCTCCACGATGTTTTTTGCATGCCGAATCTATTACTATCATGAGGGAGTTTTTCAATCACTTGTCCACATACACATATGATGGTGAAGGCAAAGTGGCCTGGCCTGAGTTCTTACATGACTTTCATTCCATGCTTCATGAGGAAGATTGGTGTTCTAATGAATAATCTAGTTTGTTGCTTGCATACACACTTCGCAAATCTCCACATCAGTGGCTGTGCAACCTACTGGATGACACCGTGTACTCACTTGATCACTCCTGTGATCTCATTGAAGAAAATTTCTATCATTTTGATCCAAATCATCTTGACCAAAAACTGTTACAACAACGGAAGGCTCCACATGAATCACCTATGGATTTTTGGTAGTGCTTCCATGATTTTTAGTTTCAATCTCTGAACAGGGAGATGAAATTTTTCTATATTTGGGACTGATTCAAGTATGGGCTTAAGAATTCTCCTCATCCCAAGAAGAAGTTTGAAATCAAGCCTCGCTTAGTATTCTTCACTGATGGAGTTGCGCAATCTTAGAAGGAGACGGTCACTGTCACAAGTGACAGTCCATTGTTCCCTCATTAAACATCTCCAGCATTGTAGGGTGATGCAGGAGATCATGCTCACACACCTGTTCAACTGTCACATACTCCCAACATCACTTCACTTACTTTTTGACAGATTTGGTTGTAATTCCATTGAGTTGTCATATGCATTTCCTACCACAACCTCTGTCTTCATACTCAGTTGTTCCTCTAGATGATACTGTCTTGTGTTCTTCCATTCCGGACTCTAAAGTTGTTGTGAACAAAGATAAAGCCACTGATAGAGTTGGTGTTGCACAACCAACATGCAATGTCATTCATGAAGAGTATGACTAGAAGCTTAAGCATCCACCTCGGTGAAGGATGACTCCCTTCCATCCGAGCCTCCTCCGTTCTTTCTAGACATCTTTGGTGAACCTACCATACATGATTTCGCATGTGTATCTTCATCTACAAATGCACCTATTGTTGATCACTTGCAGGACACGCCGAATTTCTTTCCATCATTCGACAACGGAGAGGATAAGTTATTCATTGAAAATCCACTTGATATTTCATCTTCTTTTTCTGAAAACACGGAGGATGAATTTGTCTACTTTTCATTTACCCCTCTGTTTGATTCATCAGATCATGAGGATGTTGATGAAATCGTTGATTTTTCTAATTGTGGCTATCGTGATCCATTTACTCCCATATTCAATCATGGTCATGATTCTATTGCAGTTGTTTTTCGAAGCCACTGGTCTATGATGATCTATCTGAAGATGAAGTTTAATCACCCGAGACTATCGAGGCACTTCAGCCCAAGCTAATGGTTATGTCAAGCCCTCGCTGTACGAAGGTTGGTTTCACTTCCGATCAGGAAATTGTTCATCACCCAAGGCTCCTCATCATTCATTTGTATGCATTGAATATCAACGTCACACACAGATCATGCTTCCTCCACTCGAACTACATGATCCTAGCGCTCATGCATTGCAGGAATCTTACATCGCAAGCACACATACACAATGCAAGTTGGCTTTGTTTCTTTCATTTTCTTCCATGTCTCAATCAAGAATGTGTGCATGCTTCACAGCTCCACACAGTGTTGCACAACACCATGATATGTCCATAGGCTGATTTTCATGCACGTGCACTCACTTATGTCATGTGGGAACTTTTAAATAGGAAGCTTGTTTGTTTTCATTGTTATATCTTTCTTGTTTGGTGGTTCACATAAGTAGGTTTCTCATGGACCAAGCCTTCACCCACATGGGTCAACCAATGCGCCAATGGCTGAATTGGAAATATCACTTCACATGATTAGACCCATGCACCGTTAGCTTAGGAGTAGGAGTAGCATTTGCTTTCAGTTGTTTGCATGCATGCTTGTTTGCTTACTTTCTTTGTTTGTTTGTTTTTCTGCTTGCTTGTTTCCTTACTCACCTTGGTTTCTCTTTTGCTTCAGCTTCAACATTTCTTTCTTGTTTTCTATTTGCTTTTTTTGTTCATTGGTTATTTTTGCATGAAACTATGTATGACTCTTTAAAAAGGCTAGGTAAAGCAAAAGAGGCCTTGTACATCTATCACTACTTGGTCATCTGTCATATTGCCTCTGAATGAACAACTTGTTTATTTTATTCAATGATACGTCGATGGAAAATACGTATTGTTCAAAGTGAACATTAGTGAAAACACAATGCTTGCATGCTAACTAGTGTCACCTACTCTAGTCGGTTGTTTTTGGGTTAACCCTTGTCAACACAGTCAAGTAGAGTAAGGTGACGGGGAAAACCTTAACAGGAACATCAGAGGTATAATAAACTACTTCTCTACAGGAATAACCTCTTCTGCTCTTAATAATCCAGGATCCCTCTTCCACCTCTGAAATGAATAAGTTCTATGCATAGTTATGAAAAAATAAAACAAAAGTGAAAAATTCAAAAAATGAAAAATGAATAACGAGAAAGAAGAGAAAGGCTTCCCACACAGAGAGGTGATGCAAGTAACCTTTCGAGGCATTGACAAGCCTCGCTGGCAACAGAGCCATGCTTGTGTACCTGTGTGACTCCACTGGGGTATTGTCTAGGCCTACTGGCAGCACACCAGAGACGAAACTAAGACTCTAATGACTATACTGCTTGTGCATCAATGTACCCCTCAACCCTAATCAAAGCAATTGTGTTCCCTGTTAGCCTCCTGCTGCAACAGGTTAATCATCTTTCATGATCGAGATTTTTACATGCCAAATATGTCTTACTATGCATGCTGCAATGCTCCATATTTGCTACAGATGACCAGAGAAGTATCCATGAAGGTGTGTCAGTTTTAATGCTACTGCTTTGTTCCAGTTTTGATAAGTAATCCATTTTGATCAGTTTTCAGTTAAGGGTAGGCCAAACAGTTTAATCTTGGCCTCCCGAGGTTTCAGTTTCATGTTGTAGAATATAGAGAATGAACATCTGTTCAAACAGCTTAATCTTGGCAGATTTGTAGTTAGGTAGAGAAACAAGGGTGCTCAACAACTTAATCTGAGCCCCTGGCTGAAATAAGTGTAGAAGTAGATAGGAGCACAAGCAACAAGAAAGAATGAAAAGCTGGGTATGCTAGTTCAAGTGCACCCAAACCAAAAAGAAGAGAAAATGCTAGGTGAGTAGGTCGGGTAGGTAGCTTTGTGGTTGCAGAATTATGGCTTGTGATCCATTTCATATTGTCAAGTGTTATATCTATCATATCACAAGTTGAAGGCAGTTGTTCAGTTGGAGGACTTCAAGCGAGGCATGTCTAACTTCCCCTTCTTCCTCTTTCCCCAAATCACTCATTAACTTCCCCTAAAAGAGGTCAAGATCTGCTTGATACCTCTTAATTTCATCATTCTCCATATCATCTACCTTGGTGAAGATCTGCTTCACTAAAGGAATGTTCACACTTCTTCTATCAGTCATTTTCCCCCATTGATAGCCTAAGACATCATTCTTAGCGCTTTTTCTCATCATTATCATATTAACTACTAACTTTATTATGTAACTCCCTATCTATTTCCCCTTCCCCTACTAAAACTATGTATATAACTCCCCTATATATTTATCCCTCCCCCTGGTTGAAAATAACCATATACATCCTTGGAAATTGCTAAGTTTATCTGAAACTCAGCAAGAATCCTCACTTCTCCCCTCAAACCATCTTCTCATGCATTTTGGACCCTTTCCGATGCATAGAACCCTTCATCACCCCCCTAACTATCTTCCAAATGCATAAGGACTCATTCCTTTGCATAATTCTCCTTCACATGTTTAAAAAATCACCCCTTTTACCTTGGTTTTCCTTTAGAAGGCATGAAACCCCTTTTGCCCACTAAACCCCTCTCAAAACCACATCACTTTCCTCCTAAGTGCCTTTGGACTCCTTCCAAGGCATAAGAATACCCAAACCATGTAAAAACCTTCAAAAATTTGAAAAATCCTCCTTTTCGGGCCATCGGACCCCTTCCGATGCCCTAGAGATCCATTCAAAGCACTTTCATCACCCCTCCAAATTCATTTACCTTTGCATTTTAATAAAATGCATGCTCCGATGAGAAAAGGCTCTATTTTTTCCCCCTCCGATGTGATTTCGTTATCGAGAGGGGAAAGTGGCATGTAACAAATATATTTGGCATTTCTCCGAAGGCAGGTGCCCTCCCTCCGACGCGATATCGTTGTCGGAGGTCGGGCGATAAAATGTGTTAACTCTATGGTGCATTGCCGAAAGCCTGGGCCGGACCCGATTTCAAATAATAAAGGGCTTGCAAAGGCATTTCGGGTCCGATGGGTTTCGGCGTTTCTATGTGGCAGCCCCATGACCCCGCCGATAGCGAAATGCCGACGTAATCTCTGTCGTCCATCGCCTTCACCAAATCAACGGCCCATGTTTGATCGGCGGTCACCCCTTGTGTTTGGCTCCGACCAGCGGAGCCGAAATATTATAAGGGCGAGTTTATAAGGTTTTCGGGTCTGTAAGGGCCCCGTGCGCAGCGAAAAGGGTGGCTCCGATATTCCGGAGTCGATAATTTATAAGGGGCAGTTTTTAAAGGGATTTCAGGTTCGTTGGACCCGTTTCAAATGCAAATCCACCAATATGATGGGTTCCGATGGTTCGGACCCGATCTCCATAAAAAATGGGCCTATAGCATTTCGGGGCCGCAGCTATTTCGGCGATCGCACAATGTTCCCCCCCCGGTCCCTCCGACTACCGACATGCGACTTAGTGCCAGCTGTCAGATCGGACCCCCGGATGAATGGTCCTGACTCGATCGCGGCACTCCCCATGAATCGCTCCGACTAGCGGAGCTGAAATAACATAAAGGCGCATCACAAAAGGATTTCGGGTCCGAAAGGAGCCCGTTGCGCAATGAAGGGGACTGCTCCGATATGGCAGAGCCGAAAAGGTTACCAAATGCAGTGTGAAGGGATTTCGGGTCCGCAGCATTTCGGAGGCACTATGTTTTGGGACCAATGGTTCGCCCCGATGTGATATTGCGATGAGATCTGGGCCGTTGGATCAGCCCGCGCCGGATCCAACGACCAGGATTTAATGATTTCTACAGTGTCCACTTAAGCGCCAAATTTTCACAATTTCACAGTGTTTTGAGAGCATTTTCATATTATCATAAAATGGCCATTGTCTAAGGTTTGTGTGCAGTGCTCCCGCCCGCCACAACCAATAAGGGAAATCATACATCCTTAAGCCATTTAGGATTGCTCCAAGCCTGGTTTGCTCCCGGGGGGCCAGTATCGGCCTCGGCACAGTCGGCAACACTTTTTCCTCCTGTTTGCACCATTTTTCAAAGTTTAAAGCTAGTTTTGATCGGCCATAGTGCCGATAGCATTCCAAAGGCCATGGGAACCTTTGCAGCAGTTAATTTTGCATTAAAGGGCAGAAAAGGGGCGATTTGACAGCGTAAAGTGTATCAGAGGAAAGAGAAGGCTCAAGTTCATGTCAAAGGGTATCGGGAAAGCGACAGGCAGTATCAGTATTGCGGTTCAAAGTAGATGAAGGCATAAAGGCCCTAGTAGTTATAGCAAAGCGTCATTGAGCTATAATGGCTCACTAACTTGCAGTTTTTGCCGTTTAAGGCAACAGGACCACTTGAAAGCAGATTAAAGGATTTCAATGCAGATTTATGAGAAGTGCAATGGTCCCAGTCACATTTTGGAGCAGCGCTGCTTCCTTAATTGCGCAGTTATCACGCAGAGGACAGCACGTGGCTCAAGGCACTCTTTCAGTCCATTTTTGAAGTTGCAGGACCATGTGCAGCCCTAAAGAACCATTTTGATAAGGCTGCTCCGTCATGCGCAGCCGTTTTAAGTTATTTCATGCATTTATTTCCAGCATAGATTAGGATCATTGATATTGACTACACAAATCTCTTTTTATCTGTTTTCAGAGATATTTTTGAGATATTTTTTCCCCTTGACATCTGTTCAAGGGAAGTCTGTAGCTATTTTTCTTTATATACCACCCTCTGCACAGGTTTAAGGATTGGTTGGTTGTATGACTCCTCTAGAGACTTGCTCTGTATCTGATATAATTTCTTTAATCAAAGACTGCTAAAAGCTTGGAGGATGGACTGTTTGATGTGTTGTTAATGGTTGAAGAGTGGATGATGGAATTCATGTGCTGCTATATGGATCAATAAGTGTCTCTCACCTCTGTTATCTCAATTTCATACATGCTTAAGTCATAGAACAAAAGATTGGCTTAGAATTTGCTTGACTGCACTCTATGCTTAGTTTCTGTGGCTTCTTAATGTTTACTTCTTGATTTAGGTATAAATATGAATTCCTTTCAGGCTCATGTTGGACCTTTTTCACATATGAATGACTGTTGTCTAAGAATTCTTAGCTGCTCCTAGATAGAGTTCATTCATCTCCCCTCTGCTAACCTGATTGAGAGACTCTTTGTTGCCTCTCATTCCTTAGCCTCCAAACCATATCTTTTATGTTGAATATTGTTTCATAAGCAACTACCTTGCTCCTCATTCCTCTTGTGACCCAGAAAATGCACCAGCAGTCTCACTCCATAACTCCATGCCCAATGGTTTGAACTTATCATACTATGCATTGCCTCTCTACTTGAAAGCATCCTCCTTCCCACCAAACATAAACAAAACCCCCTTGAACTCATTAGCTAGCCTAATATCATCTTCAACAAAGCTAAATCATAAAGAGAGAGCCCTCTCTGACTGCAGGTAGGCTAGGACTTGCAGTCCAAAGATTGGTTTGTGGTTACCTCGGCCGTATCCCTTTAAGGAGCTTTAGGGACAACCTGAGTGATAACATAATGGCGACTCCACTGGGGACATCCTCAGATAATTTCACAAATCAAGGTGGAAAGCTCCAATGGGATAAAATCAGACCTGCAAAGGTTTCATTTAGCCCAAATTTTGCTTAAGAAAATTCCCCTGAAATATTATTAGAACTGGCTCCAAAGACAAAGAAACGTTGTACAAGGTCAAATCCAGACCCAAATCCCACAGCTGCTTTTGAAAATCCGAATTTGATCCAAAGAAACCGCAGGAAATTAGAGCTAAAAGAGGATTTTGCTGATTCTACTCCTGTAATAGTTCAGCCAAGCTGTGGCCCAACCCCCGTCAAAGTTCTATTTCGTTCAACCCCTAGTTCCCCTTGTTCATCATCCACGTCTCAAAGCACTCCTTCCACACCTCCATTCACTGCACATACTACCACTACTACTCCTGTAATCCCTGTTATCCCTGTTGTTCCACTTATCCCTGCCAACATGGCTAATAGATATGCACCCCTGCAGCTACCTGCTAATGCTGCGGCTTTGCCTCAAGATTACCAATCTAAAATCACATTTTTTGACAGTACTGGTTCTTCTACAGCCATCCAGCATACCAAGAAGATGCAAGACTATTTTGAGAGCTACGAAATAGACGATGATAGCATAAGAATGAGAATTTTTGTTCAAAGTTTAACAGGTGATGTAAGAACCTGGTTCAGATCACTTGGTGCAAATTCCATAACCACTCCTGATGAGCTTTACCTAGCCTTCACCAATAGATGGGAGAAAAAGAAGGACCCATTGCACATACTAGGAGAATATGATTCAATTAAAAGAGGCCCTCAAGAGACTGTTTTGGAGTACTGTGCAAGGTTCAATAATGTATATAATGCCATACCACAGAACTTGAGGCCTCCCCCTGATCTTGCCTTGTACAAATTTCCTGATGGTTTCGACCCTGATATGGCATATCAGTTAAAAGAAAGGGCTCCACGAACCCTTGCAGAGGCACAAAATGTTGCTGTGACCGTAGAAGCCAATTTAATTGCCAAGAGAAACAGAGCTAGAGCCGAAAGAAGAACTACCTTTAAGGAAGAACCTTCACCCTTTGATCAAAAGCTTGATGCTATTATCAGTAGCATGAAAAGGCTGGGAGAAAGAGTAGAAAGTGTTGAGAGGAAATCATCATGGGAAGGACAACAGTCCAACACCGTAAGACACCCAAACTTCAGAAGGAATCAAAGCCCAAACGCTGGAAGAACGAGCCCAGACCGTGAAATAAGACCTCCTTTTCAGGAAAATTACACAGAGGCTTCCACTTCAAATGATCCTTTGGAAGACTCTCACATAAATCTTATGGGATTAAAGAATGATCAGCATGTCTTCTTATCCAAAGAAGACCAAGGCGGTGATGATTTTCATCAGATGCAAGTCCGAACGCAAGAGTCTTTCGAGTCTCAACAAGCCTATGACCCAGCTGTCTATGAGCTAAACAAGCAATATAAACTCAGAACCAGAACAGTTGATGTGCCCGTGCCCATCAAACCAAAAGAAAAACAACAACCTAACAAAATTAGAGGTAAGGCTCCCGTCGAAGAAAATGCTGACAAAGCTGTTCCAAATACGCAGCAAGCACAAATAGAGGATATAACAGAGAAACAACATTCTAATAATCAGCCCCCGCCATGTTCTCCTTCAAAGGAAAATGCGCACAGTATTCCAAAAAGCCTTCCCATCACTGAAAAAACGCAAGCAATCACTCTCCCTAACGATGGCAAAGAAGAGCAAAACGCTCAAAATTCAATTGAAAAAGAGAAATCTGCCATTTTTAACGCAAAGACTCCATTGGATAAGCCATTTAATTTAGAGGCAGAAATAGGAAAATTAAAGGTATCCATCCCCCTCTCTGAACTTGCCAAGCATGATGTTTATAGGCAGCAAATTCAAAAATCGCTGCAAATACCAGAGGTTAAGGATGATGTTAATATTCTAGATGATGCCCCGGAACTGCTGTTTGGTCCAGAAGTTAATGAAAAATCAACATATGGATCTGTTCTACCATTTTATGTCAGCCTACATATACATGACAAGATCTTGCACAATGCAATGTTTGACTCAGGGGCATCGCACAATCTTATGCCCAAAGCAGTTATGGAAAAACTGAATCTTGATGTTACAAGACCTTACAAAGATTTATACTCATTTGACTCAAGTCAAGTGAAATGTCTAGGCCTCATCAAAGACTTGTGTGTCTCCTTAGTCCAATATCCCAACAAGACCATCCTCATGGATGTTGTAGTTGCTGACATCCCTCCAAAGTATGGGATGCTCCTATCAAGATCTTGGGGAGCAAAGCTCCAAGGATCCCTTCAATTAGACCTCTCTTACGCCACTATATCAGTCTTTGGGCAACCAAAAAGACTATATAGAGAAACTCTCATGAAATACATGGTAAGTAGTAAGGACAAGCCCCAAAATTTCCCCATCTACTCAGTCCATACTGATATGGATTCTTTTATTTTGTTTAATGATGATAGCTGCCCTCTAATTGGTGACAAGCCTTTGGCTTTAGAACAACAAGCACATATCAATCAAGAATCAGTAGCACATACTCAACAAATTGTCACAACAGCCAAGGCAACCAGCACATTACAAGAGCCTCCCCAAACAGAATTTTCAAATCTGCCCAATCCTAAAATAACTCAAACTCTTGAGACTAGCCACAAGCAAGAAATCACATGGTATTTAGAGTTTGATGGATCTGTTAATAAGTTAGGAGCAGGGGCAGGTGTATGGATTCATGATTCTCATAACAATCATGCACAAGGTCATGCATATAGACTGAATTTCAAATGCACCAACAACATGGCAGAGTATGAGGCTCTCCTTTTAGGCCTTAAATTGCTAAAAGCTTTGGGAGCTGCAAAAGTGTCTATTCTAGGTGACTCCGACCTAGTAATCCAACAAATGAAAGGTAACTTTGTTACCAATGACAATAGAATGAGGGCCTATAGGACAGCTGCCACTAATATACTCAATGCATTCTCTGAATCCAAGCTTGCCAAGATTTCAAGGAATCATAACATTCATGCTCACAGCCTAGCCACTTTCGCTAGTACATGCAAGCTTCCCTTTGAGCCAAATCACCATTTCACTGCTGAAGTAAAACATAGGCCTGCTGTCCCGAATAACATTAAAGACTGGCAAGTGTTCGAGGATGATGCTCAAATAAACAATTTTCTTACCTTACAACATGAATTTGCAGGCCTAAACATTGATGAGGATACCATGGAGGACCCACAACAACAAGCATTAAACGAAAATCAGCAGGCTGTAACAGCCAAACAGATCCTGAGACCAACTGTTTTTGACAATGCTAACATTGAAGAGCTGAAACAAATGCACTTGGAGGAAATAGATAAAACAGAGGCCGAAGTCATGGATCTGAAAGATAATTTTCTGCCTGCTGGCCTCACCCCGCTAGAAGACATGTTTGACGCCAATGATGTCCCCAGAAAACCAAAATTGCAACCCATAAACACTGAGATAGAAGAACATAACATTGGGACAGCAGAGAACCCGAAAATGATCAAACTGTCCAAAAATTTACCAGCTGATCAAAAGCCCAAGTACGTGGATTTGTTCAAAGAATTCCAAGATGTCTTTGCTTGGAGCTATGAGGATTTAAAATCCTATGATACCTCTGTAATACAACACACAATTCCCTTGAAACCGAATCAGAAACCATTTAAACAAAAGATGAGAAGAATAAACCCTGTCCTTCTCCCACTGATTGAGAAAGAAGTAAAGAGGATGTATGAAGCAGGCATCATAGCACCTATCAGATTTTCTGAGTGGGTGTCCAACCTGGTTCCTACAAGAAAAAAGACAGGTGAAATCAGACTTTGTGTAGATCTCAGAAATTTAAACCAAGTCTCCTTGAAAGACCACTATCCTTTGCCCAAAATGGACCACATATTGCAGAGAGTAGTGGGAGCTTCTAGAATCTCTTTGCTAGATGGATTTTCAGGTTTCAACCAAATACTTCTTCACCCAGACGACCAAGACAAAACGGCTTTTACCACACCGTGGGGAACATTTAAATATGTAAAGATGCCATTTGGACTTAAAAACGCTGGTGCTACATTTCAACGGGCAATGGATATCGCATTTGCAAAAGAAATACATGACTTCCTAGTTGTTTACTTGGATGACTTAACCCCATTTTCCAAATCTGATGAAGAACACCTCGAACATCTTAGGCAAATTTTCATGACATGCAGGAAATATGGCATTTCCTTGAATCCAAAGAAATCCTTATTTGGCCTTGAAGAAGGCAAATTACTTGGCCACATCATATCAAAGGATGGGATCAGAATTGATCCTGAAAGAATACAGGCCATCCTCCAAATTCCATACCCCAGAAACATAAAAGAGCTACAAGCATTCCTTGGGAAAATCAACTTTTTGAGAAGATTTATTCCAAATCTAGCCGAATTAATAAGAATGCTAAGCAACATGCTCAAGAAGGATGCCAAGGTAAAGTGGTCTCTAGAGGCCAAGCAAGCATTTAACAGTATCAAAACAGCCTTAACCCAAACCCCTGTTCTAACAAGCCCACAGTTTGACAAAGATTTTATCATTTTCTCATTTGCATCTGATCACACAATAGCCGCTGTCCTGTTGCAAAAGGATGAGCAGGGAGCTGAAAAGCCAATCGCCTTTTTCAGTCGAGCCTTAAGAGATGCCCCTTTAAAGTACCCAATAATGGAAAAACAGGCCTACGCACTTGTCAAGGCCATCAAGGATTTTAGAGTGTACATACTGTATTCACACGTGACTGCCTATGTCCCACATGCTGCTGTTAAAGACATACTGACTCAAGACGGATTAGAAGGCAAAAGAGGCAAGTGGATTGCAAGCATTCTCGAATATGACATTGAAATAAAACCAACCAAACTGATAAAGGGACAAGGTTTAGCTAAACTGATGTCCGAAACAAACTTTCAGGCCTTAAACATTAATCAGCTGGACAATGAACCGGAGCTGGCGACTCCACAGATCAGTGACACCTTTTTGCAATCCCCATGGTATGCTGATATTTGCTTTGTATTGTTAAACCTGTGTGCTCCCCCAGGATTGTCCAGAACCAAGAAGAGATTTTTAAAAATGAAGGCTTCAAAATTTTGTGTCCTAGATGGTGCATTATTTTGGAAAAATCATGAAGGTATATTGCTGAACTGCTTGATTGAGGATGAAACCAACAATGTCATGAAAGAATTCCATGCAGGGGACTGTGGAGGACATCTATATTGGAAGTCCACTGCTGATAAAATTTTAAGGGCTGGTTTCTATTGGCCCACTTTGTTTGCAGATATAAAGAAGTTTGCCACCTCATGCCACAATTGCCAAATCTTTGAAGGCAAGAGAAAGCTGCTCCCCTTGCCTCTGAAACCCATCTCAACCGAGAAGCCTTTTCAACAATGGGGTCTTGACTTCATTGGAGAAATCCATCCCTCTTCCTCAGGCCAGCATAAGTGGATCTTAACAGCCACTGATTATTTCACTAAGTGGATTGAGGCCATCCCATGTAGGCAAGCCAATGACACCATCATTATCCAATTCCTCGAGTGAAATATCCTTTCTAGATTTGGTTGCCCTGAGAAGATCATCACTGACAATGCCGCTGCTTTCAAATCCAAAAAGATGATCAATTTTTGCCATAAATTCCATATCACCTTGGGCCATTCCACAGCCTATTACCCTCAAGGTAATGGCTTAGCCGAGTCATCTAACAAGAGCTTGATCAGTATTATCAAGAAGACTTTAGAAGAAAACAAGAAGAACTGGCACAAAAATCTCACCAATGCCCTATGGGCAGACAAAATTTGAACAAAGAGATCCATTGGGATGAGCCCTTATGAGATAGTATATGGCATGGAGGCCAGATTTCCATCTTCTTTAGGCATTCCTATTATCAAGTTGTTGCAGGAGGTTCAAGCTGAACCAAATGATATTCAACGAAGGATCAATTAGACCATTCATCTTCAGCAAACCAGAGAGTAGGTGTATGACATAGCTCAGATGTTACAAGAAAGGTTGAAGAAGGCATTTGACAAGAGGACTAAGGCTGAGGATTTCTTTATTGGCGATAAAGTGTTAAGGTGGGACTCACGACGAGAAGACAAGGGAAAGCATGCCAAGTTTGACTTTCTGTGGAAAGGCCCATTTGTCATCAGCGCTATTCAAGGCAATAATAAATATTTTCTCAAGCCTCTAGATGCCTGCGCAGTTAAAGAGGGCCCTGTGAATGGCCGCATGCTGAAGCATTACCTTGATCCAGTGATCTAAGGGATACAGGGTTTTGACGTATATATTTGTATATTAATGCATGTACATATAAGCGTTTTTCTTTTATGTTTTTATAAGCAATCTGATTGCTTGGAACCAAGCAGCGAAGTTATGGAGGCAGAGCAGCACAAGTCCCCCATTTCAAAGCTCTGTCTTTGCATTGATTTTGAGAAAAGAGCGCAGTCCCGAAGAAAAGACCCAAAGGAACGTGACATTCGAAGCCTCTGTTCTTTTGAAATGAAGTTCAAAGAGAAGCACATCAATTTTTCCCCTGGCTATGAACTTACTTCAAAGGGTGCACAAGGCAGGTTTTGATATACTTTAAATGCTCTCAATGGTAAAGGGGCAGCGCTGTCATTTATAACAGCGGGTTCAAATAAAAATGCTGCATTAATGCTTCTAGCTCTTCAGTCAGTAGTATCAAAACAGGGAAATGTTTGCTTTTAGTGTTACATCTGTAGCCTATTCAAAGACAAAATTAAGAGGAGTTGCTCCAGTTAGTTCCTTTTTTTTGTGTACTTCAAAAATGTAGTTTTCAAACAGAAGTTGATGCAATATCAAGCACGCAGAAGAAAGCAGGCGATGCTTTATTTTTCACAATATTTCAGTTGAAGGAGAGTGTTGTTCAGATCTCAACGTTCCAGTCATTTAGCAGTTAGCACAGAAGAAGTTTTCAATGCACAACAACTACAGAAGATCAAGGCAGTCTGACCTGCTGTTCTTGGCTTTTCACAAGGAAAAGCCATCCCCAAGTGGAGCCACTGTTAGCCTCCTGCTGCAGCAGGTTAATCATCTTTCATGATCGACATTTTTACATGCCAAATATGTCGTACTATGCATGCTGCAATGCTCCATATTTGCTACAGATGACCAGAGAAGTATCCATGAAGGTGTGCTAGTTTTAATGCTACTGCTTTGTTCCAGTTTTGATAAGTAATCCATTTTGATTAGTTTTCAGTTAAGGGTAGGCCAAATAGCTTAATCTTGGCCTCCCTAGGTTTCAATTTCATGTTGTAGAATATAGAGAATGAACATCTGTCCAAACAGCTTAATCTTGGTAGATTTGTAGTTAGGTAGAGAAACAAGGGTGCTCGACAGCTTAATCTAAGCCCCTGGCTGAAATAAGTGTAGAAGTAGATAGGAGCACAAGAAAAAGAAAGAATGAAAAGCTGGGTATGCTAGTTCAAGTGCACCCAAACCAAAAAGAAGAGAAAATGCTAGGTGAGTAGGTCGGGTAGGTAGCTTTGTGGTTGCAGAATTATGGTAGCTTTGTGGTTGCAGAATTATGGCTTGTGATCCATTTCATATTGTCAAGTGTTATATCTATCATATCACAAGTTGAAGGCAGTTGTTCAGTTGGAGGACTTCAAGCGAGGCATGTCTAATTTCCCCTTCTTCCTCTTTCCCCAAATCACTCATTAACTTCCCCTAAAAGAGGTCAAGATCTGCTTGATACCTCTTAATTTCATAATTCTCCATATCATCTGCCTTGGTGAAGATATGCTTCACTAAAGGAATGTTCACACTTCTTCTATCATTCATTTTCCCCCATTGATAACCTAAGACATCTTTCTTAGCGCTTTTTCTCATCATTATCATATTAACTACTAACTTTATTATGTAACTCCCTATCTATTTTCCCTTTCCCTACTAAAATTATGTATATAATTCCCCTATATATTTATCCCTCCCCTTGGTTGAAAATAACCATATACATCCTTGGAAATTGCTAAGTTTATCTGAAACTCAGCAAGAATCCAAAGTTCTCCCCTCAAATCATCTTCTCATGCATTTTGGACCCTTTCTGATGCATAGAACCCTTCATCACCCCCCTAACTATCTTCCAAATGCATAAGGACTCATTCCTTTGCATAATTCTCCTTCACATGTTTAAAAATCACCCCTTTTACCTTGGTTTGCCTTTAGAAGGCATGAAACCCCTTTTGCCCACTAAACCCCTCTCAAAACCACATCACTTTCCTCCTAAGTGCCTTTGGACTCCTTCCAAGGCATAAGAATACCCAAACCATGTAAAAACCTTCAAAAAATTGAAAAATCCTCCTTTTCGGGCCATCGGACCCCTTCCGATGCCCTAGAGATCCATTCAAAGCACTTTCATCACCCCTCAGAATTCATTTACCTTTGCATTTTAATAAAATGCATGTTCCGATGAGAAAAGGTTCTATTTGTTCACCCTTCGATGCGATTTCAGTATCGGGAGGGGAAAGTAGCATGTAACAAACATATTTGGCATTTCTCCGAAGGCAGGTGCCCTCCCTCCGACGCGATATCACTGTCGAAGGTCGGGCAATAAAATGTGTTAACTCTATGGTGCATTGCCGAAAGCCTGCGCTGGACTGATTTCAAATAATAAAGGGCTTGCAAAGGCATTTCGGGTCCGATGGGTTTCAGCATTTCTATGTGGCAGCCCCATGACCCCGCCGATAGCAAAATGCCGACGTAATCTCTGTCGTCCATCGCCTTCACCAAATCAATGGCCCATGTTTGATCAGTGGTCACCCCTTGTGTTTGGCTCCGACCAGCGGAGCCGAAATATTATAAGGGCGAGTTTATAAGGTTTTCGGGTCCGTAAGGGCCCCGTGCGCAGTGAAAAGGGTGGCTTCGATATTCCGGAGCCAATAATTTATAAAGGGCAGTTTTGAAAGGGATTTCGGGTCCGTTGGACCCGTTTCAAATGCAAATCCGCCGATATGATGGGTTCCGATGGTTCAGACACGATCTCCATAAAAAATGGGCCTATAACATTTCGGGTCCGCAGCGATTTCGACGATCGCACAAATGTTTCCCCCCTGGTCCCTCCGACTACCGACATGCGACTTAGCGCCAGCCGTCGGATCAGACCCCCGGATCAATGGTCCTAATTTGATCGCGACACTCCCCATGAATCGCTCCGACTAGCGGAGCCGAAATAACATAAAGGCACAACACAGAAGGATTTCGGGTCCGAAAGGAGCCCATTGCGCAGTGAAGGGGACTGCTCCGATATGGTGGAGACAAAAAGGTTACCAAATGCAGTGTTAAGGGATTTCGGGTCCGCAACATTTCGGAGGCACTATGTTTTGGGACCAATGGTCCGCCCCGATGCGATATTGCGATGAGATCTGGGCCGTTGGATCGGCCCGCGCCGGATCCAACGACCAAGATTTAATGATTGCTATAGTGTCCACTTAAGCGCCAAATTTTCACAATTTCGTAGTGTTTTGAGAGCATTTTCATATTATGATAAAATGGCCATTGTCTAAGGTTTGTGTGCAGCGCTCCCGCCTGCCACAACTAATAAGGGAAATCATACATCCTTAAGCCATTTAGGATCGCTCCAAGCCCGGTTTGCTCCCGGGGGGCCAGTATCGGCCTCGCCACAGTCGGCAACACTTTTCCCTCCTGTTTGCACCATTTTTCAAAGTTTAAAGCTAGTTTTGATCGGCCAGAGCGCCGATAGCATTCCAAAGGCCATGGGAACCTTTGCAGCAGTTAATTTTGCATTAAAGGGCATAAAAGGGATGATTTGACAGCGTAAAGTGTATCAGAGGAAAGAGAAGGCTCAAGTGCATGTCAAAGGGTATCGGGAAAGCGAAAAACAGTATCAGTATTGCAGTTCAAAGTAGATGAAGGAAAAAAGGCCCCAGTAGTTATAGCAAAGCGTCATTGAGCTGTAATGGCTCACCAACTTGCAATTTTTACCGTTTAAGGCAACAGGACCACTTGAAAGCAGATTAAAGGATTTCAATGCAGATTTATGAGAAGTGCAATGGTCCCAGTCACATTTTGGAGCAGCGTTGCTTCCTTAATTGTGCAGTTATCACACAGAGCATAGCACGTGGTTCAAGGCACTCTTTCAGTCCATTTTTGAAGCTGTAGTACCATGTGTAGCCCTAAAGAACCATTTTGATAAGGCTACTCCCTCATGCGCAGCCGTTTTAAGTTATTTCATGCATTTATTACCAGCATAGATTAGGATCAATGACATTGACTACACAGATCTCTTTTGATCTATTTTCAGAGATATTTTTGAGATATTTTTTCCCCTTGACAGCTGTTCAAGGGAAGTCTGTAGCTATTTTTCTTTATATACCACCCTCTGCACAGTTTTAAGGGTTGGTTGGTTGTATGACTCCTCTAGAGACTCGCTCTGTATCTGATATAATTTCTTTAATCAAAGACTGCTAAAAGCTTGGAGGATGGACTGTTTGATGTGTTGTTAATGGTTGAAGAGTGTATGATGGAATTCATGTGCTGCTATATGGATCAATAAGTGTCTCTCACCTCTGTTATCTCAATTTCATACATGCTTAAGTCACAGAACAAAAGATTGGCTTATAATTTGCTTGACTGCACTCTATGCTTAGTTTCTGTGGCTTCTTAATGTTTTCTTCTTGATTTAGGTATAAATATGAATTCCTTTCAGGCTCATGTTGGACCTATTTCACATATGAATGACTGTTGTCTAAGAATTCTTAGCTGCTCCTAGATAGAGTTCATTCATCTCCCCTCTGCTAACCTGATTGAGAGACTCTTTTTTGCATCTCGTTCCTTAGCCACCAAACCATCTCTTTTAGCTTGAATATTGTTTCATTAGCAGCTACCTTGCTCCTCATTCCTCTTGTGACCCAGAAAATGCACCAGCAGTCTCACTCCATAACTCCATGCCCAATGGTTTGAACTTATCATACTATGCATTTCCTCTCTACTTGAAAGCATCCTCCTTCCCACCAAACATAAACAAAACCCCCTTGAACTCATTAGCTAGCCTAATATCATCTTCAACAAAGCTAAATCATAAAGAGAGAGCCCTCTCTGATTGCAGGTATGCTAGGACTTACAGTCCAAAGATTGGTTTGTGGTTACCTCGGCTGTATCCCTTTAAGGAGCTTTAGGGACAACCTGAGTGATAACATTCCCTTGGGCTAGAATGCGTGTCAATTTTCCAAGATCTTGGCAGATGCTACATCTTACAATCAAACTAGTGTGGAAACCAAGACGAGCTGAGAACTGAACAATACTTCTGGAGGTGTTACACTTGCTTTTCACGAACAAGGTCCATTCATAGAGCTATAGTTAAACCAATGTGTCTCTAAGTGTTGTAGTGGTTACAATCACCCTCTAGAATTTTTCCTTAACTTTGTTTTGGAGCCTCCCTACCAACCTTTCACAGTAGCATATCTTGCTTCATCAAGTACACAAGCTTCAGTGTTTCTCTTGTAGAAAGACAACTTGTCCATCAGATCTTGTTTCACTCCCTTCATAGGCTATTCTCCCGTACTTGGTTTAGTTGAAAGCTGAGAAAATCCCTCAAGAATTTGCACAATTCTGGAGGGAAACCAACCTTCCCTCCATAAATTATGCAATTCTTTTTTGCAACCTGTTGGGCTGCAGAATTGCACAAATATGCTAGTCAGGCTTCATTCAGAAAATTGCCCAATTCCTCCCAGCAGGACCACCCAGCCTAGAATTTGTGCAATCCTGAGCAGCAGTCAGCTACTCTACCCAGAAATTGTGCAAATCTTCTAGACATCTCACCCAACTCCCTTCCAGAAATGTGCATTTTTTCCCACCAGTTGAGCAGACTCTTGCATGTGCAGTTGGGTTGACCAATTCCACCCGGGACCAAGGAAACTTGACTTGATTTTTCTCGAAATAGAAAAAGGAAACATGTAAAAAGAATCCCTTGATTTAGTGAGCTATTTTTAGCAGCTAGAGGTTACAAGAAAAGATCATTTTATAATATTTTCTCCATGCGTCTCTTTTTCCTAGTTTTGTGGCATGTGTGTCATGAGCTTCAAAATTATTTATTCGATGCTTCAAAGCTCACTCATTCACATCAATCTTGGAGCTCCGACATCCCATACCACATCCAAGACTCTTAGACACATTCGACTCAGCTATTTACGGGTAAGTGGCCTCAACTTTTCTTTTCCAATACTTATGTCGCTTTTTGTGTTTTCACTTGTGCGAGTGTTGCTTGCTTGATTTATTTGAATGCTTGTTGTCATTTACATGGATACTAGCTTGTACTAGCACCATTTCAATTTTAGTTAGCATCTCACTGTTGTTGCATGCATGAAAGTGTTTTTCATGAACGGTCGTCGAATCGACGACTCACCTCACACACATGCATGTTGTTATGTTTTCTGAATCTTTCATTAAATCTTTTCATGCACGATTAATCACTTCTGGTTACACTTAGTATCGCCATGCATTCACTTTCACATTTTCCTTCAGTTTCCCATTTTATGCATTCACTTTGTATGTTCAGAGGGTCATTTTACATGTGTATGTGTAAGTATGTTAATGTGGAGTTTACAAGATTTTTTAAAATAAAATAAAATTTAAATAGAAAAATAATGTTTTTTTGTTATATAAAAAATGAATATGTTATGAGTAGAGTAATTGAAAGTAAAAAAAGTTTGAATAAGATGTTTGAATCTTAAATTCCTCAAAAATATTTTGATATTAGATTTAAATAAATTATTTGAAAATTTATGTTAATTAATTTACTGGATATCAAATTTATATGTAAAATAAATTGTTTAAAGAAAATAGTTTGATGTTGTATATAATAAAATATTAAATGTGGGTTATAAATATAATATTTTAATACCAGTTATAATTAAAAATATATTAATAATTAAAAAATTATTTTAATTTGTGCTATAAAATGTCTTCATATACATGTTATGTAAAATATTTTAATGTTAGCTATATATGTATTATATATTGTTTTAAAAAAAGTTATATGTATGATGAAAAAATAAGTTTTTATAGTTAAAACTTTTGAATCTCAATATTTTATAGTTGGAAACAATAAAAAATTACACATTGTATTTTGCACTCTAAAAAAGTTTGCACATGAAGAAATTCTATCCCTCTAGACTCATGTTAGATCCATACTTAAAATCGATCTACACGAATTAAAATCTGGTTTGTACCTTCTACTGGATTGTACTTTCTATACACTTCTTATAGTTAAATCAATGTTACTTTCCAAATTTTTTTTTCCAAAAAAACTCTGATAACATCTGTGTGTTAGCAAAAAAACACGTGGATGTTTGAAATGCAACGAGAGGGTAGTTTCTGAACTCATATGTAGAATTTATCCAAAAGCAACTGGTTATACTCTCATGTTTAGTATATGTGGCATATTTTTTTTGAAATTGAATAAAATTTGTTAAAATTGTAGAATTTATCCAAAAGCAACTGGTTATACTCTCATGTTTAGTATATGTGGCATATTTTTCTAAATTAATAAAATTTGTTAAAATTATAAAATTTGCATAATTTAAATGTTAAAAAAATTTTAATATACAAAATTTATTTATATTTAAGAAAAACATTAAATAAAGAAAAAACTTTTTTGAAATATCAACCTAAATAAATAAATAAGAAAGAAAAAAAAACAAACCTTCTTAAAAATATTCATATAAAAAAATAAATTATAAAAAATCCAGATACACAAACTTAATCTTGGATCTACCTCTCACACACAAATTATGTATCTCAATTCATTGCAATCATTGAAAGCAATCCATCATTTAAAACCAAAATGTAATTGTTTTGTCATAATGTCATACATAAAGTCTACCTATTGGATAGGTGACATCTAATTAATAAATTTGACAGCTTACTGAGTTTTGTATTAACCTTGCCTCTTGGTTTTATTCGTTCATAAATTGAATAAGCAATCAAATTAAATAAATTATTTGGATCATGAAGGATGATTGATGTTCGGATATAAGATTTTCCGATTACTAAACATTTTAAATGAGGCTAAAAAAAATTAAACGTGTCAGTGCGAATCATAATATGGTACTAATAATATTATTAATACAGAAATTTCAATTAATACGGAGCAAGTCGCAACCTATATGAAAGTGGCCAGAGTTATCTTCTGGCCTTCTTGTGCCGCTGCCTCCATTTCTCAATGCTACGCCAACTTCCTTTCTTTCTGAGGGACATATTCCAGTAAATGGTATGTTTCTCTATTGCCTATCTATATCTAATATAGATTCATGTTGCGGGAGCTTTGAATTTCCTTTGTCTAAGGCACATGCACGTCTCTCTATTTCGATAGATTGAATTTAAAGCCAGAGTAGTTTAAATATATTTTCGGTATTTTCACTAGATTAATTATATCATTTGTTATATTGTAGAATTTTGATTTTAAAAAATTGATTAATAATTATAAAATATTAGAAGGGTTAGAATCTTTGTAAAAGAATTCAAAAAATTTGCATAGCCAGTGTTTGAATCATGTTATTGATAGTGGAAATGGATTCAACACTATCAAAAACTTTTGGGGCACTTAAAACCTAGAAACTTAACCGCTATAATTGATGCTTAATAAATCATCTTCTATATACAATATTTTATATTAATATCATTATTGATGTTAGCATTTAGGTTTTCACAGAAATAGTTATGTTAATTAGATATCATTTTTTGGGATTCAACTGTGTAAAGTAAGTTATTCATTTATGATAATTTGGAAGGTCACAAAGTGCGCCTAACAGTGGAGTTTTTCCAACAATCAAGTCCACTTAACTTGCTATCCCATTTGCAAAACCTTAGCAAGTATTGTGCCTCATGAACCATTCAAGTAGAGTTCCCTTCACTCTTTTGAATTAAGTATTGGGGGGTTTCCGCGGTGCATTATATTAGATATCATTTTTTGGCATTCAATGCTTTTTGGTAATGTGAGTTTTTTTGGTAATATTATTGAGGGGTTAGATATTTTGGTTGAACATTTCACCAAATACCAACAATGCTAGAATAACTTTATGTCTCTGAAAATGAGTAAAATATTCATGCAAAACATCCAACACCTCAATAATACTACACATCTTTTTAATATAAAATCATGGCAAATACAAGAATATAATTAAATATGAGAGATCATGTTTGAATTATTTCATTTACTATAGAAAGACAATGATAAAACTTGTGTTTGTAATCTTCTTCCCCTCAATAACACTACACATCTTTTTAATATAAAGTCAAGGCAAATACAAGAATATAATTAAATATGAGAGATCATGTTTGAATTATTTCATTTACTATGGAAAGACAATGACAATACTTGTGTTTGTAATCTTCTTCACCTCAATAATACTACACATCTTTTTAATATAAAATCATGGCAAATACAAGAATGTAATTAAATATGAGAGATCATGTTTGAATTATTTCATTTACTATAGAAAGACAATGACAATATTTGTATTTGTAATCTTCTTCAGTAAGGAAAGAACAAAATGCAATGACAATACTTGTGTTTGTATCTTGTTCAGTAAGGAAAGAACAAAATGCAGGAAAACTCATCACTTGTCTTCCCCGAAACATCCCACCATTGAAGCCGACCGCCCTGTTATCCTTCTATCGCTCCCAAGATCCATCCGACATTCTTTTCAAAGCCGATCGACCTGTTATCTTATCCTTCTATCGCTCCCAAGATCCATCCGACATTCTTTTCAAAGCCTTTCTCCATGAATCACAGAAGCAAAGTAAAGGGGATTACATACTAGTGAACACGCTTGAGGAACTCGAAGGGAAGGACGCAGTAACAACACTCTCTTTGAATGGTTCTCCTTCTCTGGCCATAGGACCTCTTTTTCTTCCCAATTATTTAGAAGGAAGGGCATCGGGATGCAGTCTGTGGGAGGAGGAGGAGGGCTGCGTCACCTGGCTGGATATGCAACTGTTGGGAATTTATAAAAATTCCATAATAGACAGACAAAAAAAATGCTCTGTTTTTATACTCTGTTTTAACACAGAAAACCCAGAAAATCACTTGCTGGAAACGGTGTTTCAGCAACATAGTTTTTTTTTTTTTTCAGTTGCTGTAACTGGTGTTGCAGCAACGCTGTTCGTGGTGTTGCAGCAACGTAAATTTTTGACGTCAAGTATTTTTTGAGTTACGGTGTAACAACAACAGGAAAAAAATTAACTTGCGTTTGTTAAAAGTAAACTAACTGTTACAGGAATTTCATAAAAGATTGTTCTTGAAAAAAAACACTTTCCTCTTGACAGAGGTATTCAACAGGGCTACTTTAGAGACACTTCAAAACTTAAAAAGACTTCAAGCTGTAAACAGAAAATACATTACTGTGTCTGCACTGCTGTACATTACAGAAAACAAAATACTCTGTCTCCTCTGAAAAATCAACAGGTTGTTTTTCACTGCTGTGTCTGCACTCCTCTGCATTTACAAAACATTCTGTTTCTGTTCAGAACTAATGTTGCTGTAACACTCTGTTTCAGCTCAGAACGCTGCTGTAACACGCTGCTGTAACACTCTGTTTCTTCCTTGAAACATTTTACACTGTTGCGTGTAAATTACATTCATACATTCACGCTGCTGGATACAAAAAAAACTTCTGCACTGCTGTGCATTACAAAGAGAGCTCTGTCTCTGTTCCAAAAAAAAACTAACTAACTAACACACTGCTGTGTCTACATTACATTTTTCAGATTCAACAGAAAACTGAACTTCACATTTTTTTTACTTGCCGTAAAAGCAAAACTATACCTGTGAATTAAAATAAAATAAAATTAAAAATCCTACCTACATTTACCAACTACAGCAATAAATTACCATCATTCCGTGAGTGACCACCATTCCGTAATAAATTGTTGTGTAATGGCTGATTCAGGAAAAGACTGGAGCTGCGGCTGTTTAATGGAAGTTTAATCAATGTAGAGGTATGGCTGTTGATTCATCAGTACAGGAGTATGGAAAAGGACAAGCCCTGCAGTTGAAAATAATATTTCAACACTCCCCTTTAGTTTCAACTGCTGGGTTATCAGTCATACCCAGACATTTCCTCAAAAATTCAAAACTTTTCTGTCCCAAAGGCTTGGTTAGAATGTCTGCAACCTGCTCCTGAGTTTTGTAATGTACTAAGACAATTTCTCCATTATTTACCAACTTTCTGATATAATGAAACCTTGTGTCAATGTGTTTCGTTCTCTTATGAAACACATAATTTTTGGATAATGCAATAGCAGAACTGTTGTCACAATAAATCACAGTTCCTTTTACCTGCTCTTGGCCTAAGCTCCTTAACATCCTTCTCATCCAAACTGCTTGACATGCTGCTGCTATAGCTGCCACATACTCTGCTTCTACTGTAGAAAATGCCACAATTGGCTGTTTCTTGGAAGCCCATGAAATGGCTCCTGAACCCATATGAAAAACATAACCGGAAGTGCTTTTCCGATCATCTACATTTCCAGCCCAATCACTATCAGTGTATCCAACTAAATTTGAACATTCTGAAGTAGTATATAAAATTCCAAACCTTTTGGTACCTTTGACATACCTCAAAATTCTTTTTGCTGCCTACCAATGTGCTTCCTTTGGCCTCTCCATGAATCTGGAAATTAAACTAACAGCAAACATAATTTCAGGCCTAGTAGCTGTTAAATACATAAGGCTGCCAACAATACTCTTGTACAAACTAGGATCAAAATCTTTGCTGCTGTCCTCTCTGCTGAGTTTTAATCCCATTACTGTGGGAGTGATCGCTGCTTTGCATTCTTGCATGTTAAATCTGCCCAACACTTGATTTACATATCTAGCTTGTGAGATAAAAATTCCTTTTTCATTTTGATCTACTTCTATGCCTAAGAAGTATCTCAAGAAACCCATGTCAGTCATTTCAAATTCCTCTTTCATGACTGATTTAAAATTCTCAATGAGCTGATCATCATTACCTGTGAAAATAACATCATCAACATATAAGACAACAATTAAAATTTTACCATCTTTTTCTTTGATATAGACGGTGGGTTCTCCTTCACACTTGTCAAATTCATTATCCAATAGATAGGAATCTATCCTGCTGTACCATGCTCTTAGCGCTTGCTTCAGCCCATAAAGAGCTTTCTTCAATCTGCACACTTTGTGCTCTTCACCTTTCTTCTCATAGCCTAGAGGTTGTTCAATGTAAACCTCTTCCTTTAACACTCCATTTAGAAATGCTGACTTCACGTCCATTTGGTAAACTTTCCACTTGTTTTGAGCTGCTATGGACAACACTGCTCTCACGGTTTCCATTCTTGCAACCGGTGCGAAAGTCTCCTCATAATCTCTCCCATATTGCTGCTTGTACCCTTTGACAACCAGCCTTGCCTTGTGTCTTTCTATTTTACCTTCAGCATTGCTCTTGGTCTTGTAAACCCATTTCACTCCAATGACTTCTTTGTCTTTTGGTAGCTCAACCAAATCCCATGTTTTGTTTCTCTCTATGGCATTCATCTCCTCATCCATAGCTTCTATCCATTTCTTATCTTTAATTTCATCTTCGAAATGAATAGGGTCTTCAACACGACAATATAAAGCAAATAAAGAATTCATACCTTCATTTGCTGCTTCTTGTTTATAAATTTCATTTAAATTTCTGAACTTCTTACCTCTTTCATTTGGTGTATAAGTGCTTGAAGAAGCACTTGAATTTCCTCCTTGTGGTGTGCTTGAAGAATCACTTTCATTTCTTCTCAAGGGTGTCTCTTGCTGTCCTTGTGTTGGCGCTGTTGTTTGGGGTGTTTCAGCCACCTCCTCATCATCTTCATCATGAGACAAACAATTTTTAACATTCACTGTTTTCTCTATGCTTCCATCCCAAGCTTCCTCCTCAATGAATTGAACATCTCTGCTGACAAAAAATTTCTTGGTAGATGGGATATACAACCTGTAAGCTTTGGATTCCTCACTGTATCCAATGAAGATACATTTCTCCCCTTTGCTGTCCAACTTCCTCCTTAGCTGATCTGGTATGTGTGCATAGGCCACACATCCAAAAACTTTCAAGTGGGTGACACCTTGCTTTCTCCCACTCCATGCTTCTTCTGGCACTTTGTTCAACACTGCTTTTGTAGGACACCTGTTCAAAATATACACTGCACAATTTACAGCTTCAGCCCAATAATCATTTGGCAAATGCTTTGCCTTCAGCATGCTCCTTGCCATATCCATGATGGTCCTATTCTTCCTTTCAGCAACTCCATTTTGCTGTGGGGTGTACCTAGCTGTAAACTGTTTGTGAATTCCATTTTCTCTACAAAATCGTAGGAATTCCTTGGAGATATACTCACCTCCTCTGTCAGTTCTCAAAACTTTTATATGCAGCCCACTTTGGTTCTCAACAAGTGCTTTGAAATTTCGAAATTTCTCAAACACTTCACGTTTGTTCTTAAGGAAATATACCCAAGTTTTTCTTGTGAAGTCATCAATGAATGTTAGGAAATATTGGCTGCCTGCTAATGATGGAGCTTGCATCGGTCCACATAAATCTGAGTGGATGATCTCTAAGGGTGCCTTTGCCCTTATGCTTTTACCTGATGGAAAACTTTCTCTATGTTGTTTCCCCAAAATGCAACCTTCACAAAGGCTGTCCGGTTTCTCTATCAGTGGTAATCCTCTTACCATTCCTTTTCTGCTTAACAAGTTTAGACCTCCAAAATTGAGATGTCCAAATCTCAAGTGCCAAAACCAATTTTCATCCTTTGGCACGCTTTGGAAAGCCTCTTGTGTCACTGCTGCAATTTCTTCTTTATTTTTCAAATCTGCTCTTATTCTAAGAGGCAACATTCTGTTCCTTGTCATCTTCACTTCAGCAATGCAACGCTTGCTGGGTGCTCTGTCCATGATGGTGCATACATCATTCTTAAAGAAAACATTGTACCCCTTATGGACAAGCTGTCCAATACTCAAGAGGTTACACCTCATTCCAGGGACATAGTAGACATCTGCTATGGTTTTCTTTTCTCCTTGCTTTGTAAATATTTTTACCTCTCCTTTTCCCATAACAGAAATTTTGCTATCAGTTCCTAGTGTGACTTCTGATTTCACATTTTTATCTAGGGCAGAAAAGAAGGCTATGTTTCCTGTCATATGGTTGCTGCAACCTAAGTCTAAAAACCATATGTCTTCACTATTTGTTACAGCCATATTACAAGCTAACAACACATTATTTTGGCTGATATTTTCACTAGTAATGTTTGCATTAGATCTATTGCTCATATCATGCTGCTTCTTTTTACATTCACTAGCATAATGCCCATATTTTTTACAATAATAGCATTGGACATTGGATTTTTCATACCTTTGTCCTTGAGCATGATGTTGTCCTCTTTGCTGGTTGTTGCCTTGGCCTTGGTTCTGATTTGGATTACTGCCTCTTCCTTGAGCATTTGCTGGGCTGTTCCTTCCACCTCTGTTCTGGCTTCTGCCTCTTCCTCCCTTGTTTCCTCTACCTTGACCTCTTCCTCTTCCAAAAGACATCTGGGTCTTAAAGGCTTTCTCTAGAGATGAGTTTTCATTCCTACTCAACCTCTGCTCATGTGTTATCAGTGATGCATGTAGTTCATCAACTGAAAAGTTTGAGAGATCCTTTGTCTCTTCAATGGTGGTGACAATCGCATCAAACTTTGAGGGTAAGACCCTCAATATTTTCTCCACAATCCTCCTTTCTTCAATGGTTTCTCCATGAGTCCTCATCTGTGTGATCAGACCAATCACATGTGTGAAGAATGAGTCAATGTTGTCTGACTCCTTCATGTTCAGATTCTCAAAATCCTTCCTCAGCAATTGTAGTTTTGCTGTCTTCACTCTCTCCATGCCTTGATAGGTTGTCTTGAGAGTTTGCCATGCTTCATTGGATGTCTTAGCTGCTGCTATTCTTGGAAATACACTCTGTTCCACTGCCTGATACAACAATACAATGGCTTTTGCATCCTTCTTCCTATTGCTCTTTAGCAGATCTTTCTCTCCCTGAGTTAATGCATTGAACTCATTTTCATCTGCTGGTTCTGCAAACCCAGATTCATCTAATTCCCATAAATATTGAGAGATAAACACGGCTCTCATGGTTATGGCCCAATAGTCATAGTTTTTCCCATTAAATTGTGGGAGCTAGGTGTTAAACATACCCATACTAGTGCTGGTGCTAGTCATTCTTTCAATACTTGACTGTGTAAAAAAAATTACTGATTGTCTTCACTCTGCTGGTGAAGTTGCTACAGCAATAAACCCTTCCTTCAGCTTCTTTGACACTTCAAAGAGCCTGGACTAGATCTGAAACTATGTTGGGAATTTATAAAAATTCCATAATAGACAGACAAAAAAAATGCTCTGTTTTTATACTCTGTTTTAACACAGAAAACCCAGAAAATCACTTGCTGGAAACGGTGTTTCAGCAACACAGTTTTTTTTCAGTTGCTGTAACTGGTGTTGCAGCAACGCTGTTTGTGGTGTTGCAGCAACGTAAATTTTTGGCGTCAAGTATTTTTTGAGTTACAGTGTAACAACAACAGGAAAAAAATTAACTTGCGTTTGTTAAAAGTAAACTAACTGTTACAGGAATTTCATAAAAGATTGTTCTTGAAAAAAAACACTTTCCTCTTGACAGAGGGATTCAACAGGGCTACTTTAGAGACACTTCAAAACTTAAAAAGACTTCAAGCTGTAAACAGAAAATACATTACTGTGTCTGCACTGCTGTACATTACAGAAAACAAAATACTCTGTCTCCTCTGAAAAATCAACAGGTTGTTTTTCACTGCTGTGTCTGCACTCCTGTGCATTTACAAAACATTATGTTTTTGTTCAGAACTAATGTTGCTGTAACACTCTGTTTCAGCTCAGAACGCTGTTGTAACGCTTTATTTCTTCCTTGAAACATTTTACACTGCTGCGTGTAAATTACATTCATACATTCACGCTGCTGGATACAAAAAAAACTTTTGCACTGTTGTGCATTACAAAGAGAGCTCTGTCTCTGTTCCAAAAAAAAACTAACTAACTAACACACTGCTATGTCTACATTACATTTTTCAGATTCAACAGAAAACTGAACTTCACATTTTTTTTACTTGCCGTAAAAGCAAAACTATACATGTGAATTAACATAAAATAAAATTAAAAATCCTACCTACATTTACCAACTACAGCAATAAATTACCATCATTCCGTGAGTGACCACCATTCCGTAATAAATTGCTGTGTAATGGCTGATTCAGGAAAAGACTGGAGTTGCGGCTGTTTAATGGCAGTTTCATCAATGTAGAGGTATGGCTGTTGATTCATCAGTACAAGAGTATGGCAAAGGACAAGCCCTGCAGTTGAAAATAATATTTCAACAGCAACGGCCGGGATCAGTGATATATATTTCTTTTGGGAGCATTGCTGTCAAATCAAAACAACAGCTGGAGCAGCTGGCATTAGGGGTAGAGAACAACAGACAACCTTTCTTGTGGGTTCTGAGATTAGATATCGCAGATGGTCAGGCTGTAATTTTGCCTAAGGGCTTTGAAGAACGAACAAAGAAACGGGCATTGTTTGCATGATTGACAACCAATCTTTCTTAGTATGTGAAAATCTGTGTCTAATCCATAAAATTCGAAGTGAATTCCAATTTAGATATTAAGTTTATTAAAATGTTTAAGGAATATCACTCAGTCAATAACACGTTAATGAGTGACAAATAACTTTTTAGGAGGATTTTGTATTTTTTAATTAATTATTAAAATAATTTATATATAAAGGGAATCAATTTAAGTTTTTTATTAAAATATTTGGCTATTTGAATTTTTGATAAAACAATTTGCATAATATTTCTCAATAAATCAATTGCCAATTAAACTAGTATTATAAATTTATGTTATAAATTTTATTTTAAAAATTTAATTATAGAAAATTATATATATTTTTTGAATTATATTTATAATTTTTTTATTAAAAAATATATATATATATATATATATATATATATATAGTTAGAAAAATAGAAAAGTGATTTCCTAACTATTATATAAACAACATTTTAATCATCATCAACATTTTAATCATCATTTTTATTCATATTGTTTATTTTTATTTTATTGTTATTTTTATTTTATAATTTATAATTTTTATGATTTTTGTTTAAATTAAAAAATTTAGTTTAGAATTAACAACATATATATATATTCAAAATTTTGAAAATACACTGATTTCATATATATTTATAAAACATATCTTAATTGATATTTTAAATAAAAATATTTATAAAATATTTCATACTAGTATCAATAGTAAAAGTATCTAACTTATTGAGTTGATGTCTTTTTAGTCAATTATATGGATTAGAATTTTGAAAAATAATTATCTATATCATATTTCATTCTTAAATCACTTAGAAAATGTTAAATATAGATTGAAAAAAGACAATAAATTAAAGTTCATTTCATAATTAACCATGTATCAAAAATATGTAACAACAAAATTTACATAATTGCATCATATTCTAGTACACATCCGGAATTAAAAATTTGATAGAGAGAATATGTTTGAGCATTAAATTCCCTATACAAATGAGAGAAAGGTATGTCAATAAAATACTTAGAAATGCTCATTAAGTTTTCCACGTGAGAAAATAAACTTGTGTTGTAAATATATAATGTTTTGTTCATCCGTCTTATAACCAAAGATGAGTCCCTAGGAATTTGGAGATTCATAAGATCATTGTTCAAATAAGTTTTAGGAGACATTAAATGGCTTTGAGTTCATTGGAGTATTTGTTCCTACCTTTGTGTCCACCTTTTCATAGAAAAAGTGAGTGTCTCTCTCATATAAAACAAACCTCAATACACAAACCTAACTTGTGCCATGGCATGCACTTTCAAATAAGATTTAGGAATATTTCTTGTTTATCCACAAGTCATTGATGATTTATGGCCCTTTAGGAAAGCTCATAAACTTAAAGGAAGAAAATAAAGCCAAAAAATGAGATGTAACCCGAAAGGATGAAGGGAAGAGTTCGAGGGAAGGAAAATACCTTAAAAAAAAGTGGCAATCCTCAAGATGCTAGCATCTTGACCAAGCTATATCCCCCATACTACTAAATATGGAAGTGACCTATATGCCTTCAAGTGCCTTGATATAAACTAGTCCTTGAAATTATGGTCCACCATCATCCTTTTCCACAAATTAAGGAGGCCTAAGTGGTATTCCACCTCCCTCTAAATTTTCATTGAGGAGGGGCCACCCATAAATTGATGAGAGGTAGTTCCACCATATTACTTACATAATGAGCACTTACCTAGACTTTGGGATTTTCTCCTTTCGAGTCGCTTCATGTCAAAATTCAATTGCAAAAAACAAGCCACGTGAAGGAGATACATTTGGAAAGTATTGTCACCTTCCATAGCATAGTCCATCTTTAATCTCCCTCAACCACAACATGAGGATACCAATTGTGTACTCACTTCTAACTGAGTTTGTTTCCCATTTGAGTTCATCCATTGCATACTTCAAACGTATGTGGGATTTTCAAAGTTCCACCTAAAATTCCTCAAACGAACATCTCATCTTAGCATCCATCCCTAGTTCTCATGTCAAACACTAACCTTGAGCGCAAAGAGTTGTAGCTTAAGGCCTCCCAAATTTGATAGAGTATGTTGGCCCCTTCCAATGTTCTTCTTTTGAAATAAAACTCCTATTCTTTAGAAAGAACCTCCTCTTTTATAGTCATGTCACTCTTGTTATTTTATATGGATGTGAGGTTTGAGGTTGTAGTATATCCAAACAGTCGTGCAAAAATATTGAACAACTCCAAAAGCAAATTTTAACCTGTCATCTCAAAATTAAAGAAAATACTCCCTACCCTATCCTCTTTATTGAAAAATTATTTCCCACATTGAAAGCATGGCATTAATAGGTATGTTATGTATAAGAATAAGTTATACAACATGGATGCCAAGAGATTTCCTAAAATTACTTCTATCTATAGAAAAAACCCCAAAATTCGACTCAAGCAAGGGTGGGATAAGGATGTCTAGTCATGGCTAGACCATTGAGAAATAAATGAGGAGATCATCTATCCAAATTCCAAATTTAAGGATAAATTGGGGGGAAATAAAGAGCTAGAGGGAAAAATGAAACTACTACATTATTAGGAGGTGATCAACCCCAAACTTGAACACAAAAATTATCTCTCTTTCTTGACTAGTGCTAAGAATAAAATGAACATTTCCAAGATTAGAACTAATAAGCTCCATAGTGAAACTAGGTGTTGGTCAATAAAAAAACACCGTGGGATGAAAATGTTTGTCAAATATGTGATCCTAGGAGGGTTGAGAATGAAAAAAACTCTCTCTTAGATTTCCATTCTTATACTCACATTCAATCTAATTTTCAAATTATTTTTCACTTTACCAACCTTCTTGACCTTTTAACTCATCAAAACTATGGTGATCTAGGAGGCTTCTCTCACTTCTTTTTTAGCACAGAAATAAGAAGTTAAGAAATTTTAATTAATCTCTTACCTTCTTAAGGTATGGTAGACCATATACGTCTTAGTGGATATTATTTTTCATTATTATGATCATATTTTTTTTATGCATAATATAAATTATTTTTTTAATATTTTAATTACGTTTAATTTTTTTATAATTATAAAATAAAAAATTCAAATTTAGATAAATTATAATAAAAATTAAAAATTATATAATTATAAAATAAAAATAAATATATATTTATAAAATAATTAATTATTTGTTTCTAAATAAATATAAATTTTTATCTTCCAATTACATGATTTCAAAATTTCATAAAATCTTTTTTTTTTTTTTAATTTAAAATATATATAGAGAGAGAGAGTGTATGCTATTAATGAGATTATTGATGAGAGTATTTTATTGATAATATTATGATGAGGAAAAATGTTGAATATTGTTGGATATTTCATGGTGTATGTGGGAGTGGGGAAATACAAGTGCATTGGGCATTTTCTATCCCTCTCCATGCAACCGACACACAAATATGTTTGAGACACATGTGATATGTAGATCTAGTGCTGATATTTTGGAGACCTCTGATCGTTATATGTTTTTTCTCAAAACACGTGGCCTTGAGGCTGGTAATATCAAGGTGAATGTGGAGAACAACATTCTTCACATTGTCGGTAAAATTAAGAAGAAGAACATGCAATTAAGTTTGGAGGTAAAGGTGATAGGAATGGAGAGGGAAACTACAAGGTGTATTCAAAAATTTAGCCTATCAGGAGACTCCAATGTAGAGAACATAAAGGCTACTTACAAGGTTGGCATCCTGAGTGTGACCATGGCCAAGCGTTAGCCCTCTGACTTTGAGAAGCCAAATCATAAGGTTGTCAGCAAAGTGTTTTTTGAAAGTCTTTATCCAAAGTTGGATCCGACAATGGAAGGTGTTGGGGAGTTGGATCATAAAAAAATTATGATCTTTGTTTGGACCATGTCATGTCCCTTTGCTTTTTAGTCACAGAATCAAAAGAAGTGGGAGTGTTGAGTGTCAAGATTCAACAACGTACAGGTATTCCTATGGGTGAAATGAGGCTCCTCTATGGAGGGAGGAAACTGAAGATGGAAAAATGCCTCAGAGGCTATGGAATTAAGAGGGATGCCACAATCACTATAGTGACATGCTTGTTTGGAGGTGCCCAAGGGGGTGGGGCATCTTCAAATTAAAATAATCTATCCTTCAAGGAGGTCCTCAAAATAGGACCCTGGTCTCAGCAACCCCAGACAGCTCGTAGGGCATTCTAGGTGGATAAATTTTAGGAGGTGCACTTTATTTAAATTTCACACCAAAATCTGGAGGACTACCTTCAACTCTACACGGAATCAAGCCATATCTGTCATTTAAGTATGGGGGATTTACGCAGTGCATTATATTAGATATCATTTTTGGGATTCAACTGCGTTAAGTAAGTCATTCAAACGTATGACCATTTCCATGAGAGGTAGTCGTAACTGACTAATTTCTCATGATTTTTGAATAGTTCACTTAGCACTCATTGCATCGGGTGATGCTCACAGGGGTGAAGAAGTGGGATTGAAACTAGTGAAATGTGGAGAACGAATCACATAGCATCAATCATCACTTCTGGGGCTTGCACTCGGTAACCAGGACTTCCCAGGAGGTCACCCATCCCAGAACTCCTCTGGCTCAAGCGCGCTTAACTGTGGAGTTTTTCCCCACAATCAAGCCCACTTAGCTTGCTACCCCATTTGCAAAACCTTAGCAAGTATTGTGCCTCATGAACCATTCAAGTAGAGATCCCTTGACTCTTTTTGAATTTAAGTATGGGGGATTTACGCAGTGCATTATATTAGATATCATTTTTGGGATTCAACTGCGTTAAGTAAGTCATTCAAACGTATGACCATTTCCATGAGAGGTAGTCGTAACTGACTAATTTCTCATGATTTTTGAATAGTTCACTTAGCACTCATTGAGCATCACCCGATGTAATGAGTGCTAAGTGAACTATTCAAAAATCATGAGAAATTAGTCAGTTACGACTACCTCTCATGGAAATGGTCATACGTTTGAATGACTTACTTAACGCAGTTGAATCCCAAAAATGATATCTAATATAATGCACTGCGTAAATCCCCCATACTTAAATTCAAAAAGAGTCAAGGGATCTCTACTTGAATGGTTCATGAGGCACAATACTTGCTAAGGTTTTGCAAATGGGGTAGCAAGCTAAGTGGGCTTGATTGTGGGGAAAAACTCCACAGTTTAGCGCGCTTGAGCCAGAGGAGTTCTGGGATGGGTGACCTCCTGGGAAGTCCTGGTTACCGGGTGCAAGCCCCGGAAGTGATGATTGATGCTATGTGATTCGTTCTCCACATTTCACTAGTTTCAATCCCACTTCTTCACCCCTGTGAGCATCACCCGATGCAATGAGTGCTAAGTGAACTATTCAAAAATCATGGGAAATTAGTCAGTTACGACTACCTCTCATGGAAATGGTCATACGTTTGAATGACTTAATTAACGCAGTTGAATCCCAAAAATCATATCTGTCATTTCAATGGCTTATGGCCACATTTAGATGATCTATACAAATGGATTCATATGGTTTGGACTGAAGAGTGCAAGGTCATCTTGTACTCTAAAGGCTTTTTTATAGTGTTTTTTGATGAACTAGAAGAGTACCAGAAGGCCCTAAATTATGGGCCTTGGTTATGGGGTAAAGTTGGTTTGTTCATAACTTCCTAGTTTTTAGAGTTCGATCCTTCTACAATAGTATCACCAAATTTCCAATTTGGGTTCGAATTCTAAATTTTCCCACCCATATTTGGCACCTTTAAGTTTTTTAGGGCATACGAAATTTTTTCGGTCATTTTCTTACCACATATCCCTCTTGAGGGAAGTGTGACCTATACACCTACCAAAAAATATGTGTGGAAATTGACATTAGTAAAGGGATGTTAGATTAAAACAATTTAAAAATTAGTGGTTTTCATTGAACCCAACCTCTGGATTACGAGAATATTGTGTTTTAGTGTTGAATTTGTCTACAAACTAGCCATATATATAATTCCTACCCTCTATTAAATTACATCAAGAGACAACACTTTAGATCTTCAAAATCTAAAAGTTGGAAACTTGTTAACCCGTCCTCTATGGAGGGTGAGACTTCTTCCATTTCAAATCAAGAGGAGAATGGTGTTAACGATGGTATGACTCCAGAGAAGTAAGATCAGATTGTCACTCATCAAACTTATGGTGTTTCAATAGGGATCTCAGTACAACATTAATTTCTCAATAGAGTAAAATACATTTAAATATGAATTCTTTTTGTTTGTTATTTATTATAAAGAGAAATTTACAACACAAAAGTTATTCATCTTAGGCCACACCAACCTTTAACATGGGTGGAAATTTGCAATGTCTCCTACCAAATACCACAAATTTCACATCAAAAATCACTACTCACTATGTCTATGTTGTAAAAATACCTAATCTAGGCCACACAAACAATTAACATGGGTGGATTTCCTTGGGCGTCTCCTCCCAAATACGGTGAGTTTCAAACCTTAGCCACCTTAAAGAATGAAACCTTCAAATGTAATTATGACAGAAGAATTTTGAATTCATTTTAAAAGAAGGATATAGAGGTGAACTTTTATCCACTTATGTATGGTGAATAACTCCTTACTTTTCACCATTAAATCCTACTTCTTTGGACAAAAATTTGACGAAATAAGTATGGCTAAACTTTGATACTCTTTGTATACACATATCACAAGATCATTAATATAACCTCCCTAAATACAATATCAAATTAAATCACTAACTCTACCTCAAAATATTTCTTTAAAATTGATCTTGATTTAATAGTAAAGAACTCCTCACCATTAAATTCAAATCCTCTCTTTTCAGTAATAAATCCAATTCTTTTAAATATAATTTAAAAACAAAAACAAATAAATCTAATTTTTAAATAATTAAATAATAAAAAAAATTAAAGGAAAAATTGATAATGTTTACCTACTATATATTTTATAAAACTTAAAACATATTAACTTAAATCACATATCATTTATAAAATAATATTGTAATAAAAAAAACTAAACCAAGAATAATCTCTGTACGTACATATATTTTTAATGATAATAAAAAATTATAAAACCATTATAATTTTAACTTATGAAACATCTGCCATTCTCATTAATTTCGTAATGCTTAACTAATACATTTTAATAAAGTAATTATGTACATTGGAATTTACTTGGAATTTTGTGGATTAAACTACGATTCGGAAGAACTGGGCGAAATGGAGTGTCAACCACGTAGAGGAGAGAGTCACGTGTAAGGATCATCTTGTTATAGACAATTTTGTGCCTTACAGCAACAGGTATGAATTGTCAATAATCCAAGGGATCCAAAGTTCCCTAAACATGATGTTCCTACCCCTAGAGGAACAAGGTCAGCAAACCAACAGCTCTCAGATCAGTTCTCCACCTGAAAACACTCAAAAACAAGCAATCCTGAAATCAAAGCAGGTGCTCCACTAGGCTTCTGCGCTGAAACACAACTCCTCCATGGTGTACCTGCGTTGCAAAGCAGGTAGAACAAAGGCCACCTGCGTTGAGCGAGATTGGACAAGTGGCACACTGAGTCATTGCTCCAAAAATGACACTTGGATCAGGGATTTCGCCTTGTGATGAGTCAGAGGCTCTGTTTCTCCAAGTGGAAGCAAAGTTCTCCAAGTGGACTCAAGAACTGAAGATCAACTGAAGAGAGAGAGGACACAAGGCAGCTACACATCAGTTGCAAGCTGACTCATCCTTTCTCAATTCATCTATATATTGAGCTCTCTCCTATGAGCTCAGGAGGCTGGAATTTTGTGCAAAGTAATTATATGCTGTTGGTTTCACTATAGAGCTATTGGGTGATTGCTTGAAGGAGGTGAAGAGGAGAAATTCTTTCTGCTGGGAGGTGTTGCTGGATTGGAGCCTTCAATGGTTGTAACACTCTCAGAACCTTTACTTCTTCATTAATAAAAGCTATTGAGGTTCTTCTATATGCTCTTGTTTCAATGATATATTGTGATAATTGTATATTTGATTTACACTAATCCTTGAATCAATTATGATTGCATGTTGCTTGTAGTTTCCTTCTTTGCTATTTTGCAGGATCTCATTATAGCTGGGCCAGCAATAGAGCAAGGAGTTGGGAGCAAGCAGCCATAGAGAAGAGTTTGGATTCGACATTAAGCGCAAGGCAACGGTTAGTGCATTCTTTCATTCTCTTTTGCTTTCATAAAGAAGTAAACCTTCAGTATTTTCCTTTACAGTTGTTGCTGAGGTACTATCACCCTTAGAGTGGGATAGGGTCATCCGAATCGGATACTTTTCCCTACAACAAACTGGCGACTCCGCTGGGGATCGTATCTGTTTGATTGTTTGTAGTATTTTGCTATTCATTTCCTGAACAAAAGAGTACCAAATCGAAAAGCTTTTGACTATATCAAAAGCGAAGTAGAGGGCAGCTACTCTAGCTCATTTCTGAGCATGTTCATGATTTGAAGAGCGAATCTACAAGGATCCTTGTAAGCTCTTAGTGATAGCTTTTCATCCTCCTAATCATCCCTTTGTGTGTGCTTGACTGATTGCTTCTGATTTGAGCAAAAACTGTGCATTTTTGAGAAAATTGTGACCCGGAAACTGTGAAAACGTAACTTTCGTTTTCCAAAGAAGGTAGTATACAGGCTACCTGCTTTGCAACTCAGGTCCCGAAGGGGCTACCTGCGCTGAGAGCCAGACTGGCTGAGCAGCACCTGCGTTGGCACAATTTTGCCTAGTGCAGTTGGGGTTTCCTCCCTTTTTCTTGCCTGTTTTCACTATAGTTTTTGCAGCAAGTTGTCTTTCTTGTACCTATTCTGAAACCAACTTTACTTTCCATTACTCCACCTCGGTTATATAAAGAAACTATACTTGTTCTTTTTTATTTCTTACATCATTTACGGTTTCCCATAACGAAAGGTGAACTAGTCTTGCTGTGGCCTCTTAGATCTAAACCTGTGATAGGTGTCTTGCTGATCTTAAGAGTTAGTTTGTTTGCTGTTCATAGCTGATTGGTCTTTTGCTTTCATCATATGGTTTGATTTCATATATTTCTAGTGTCGAAACAAGTGAATCTTAAGGTGTCTTTTGATTTTGGACAAGCTTGTTTGTTTTCACTCGAAATTGAACTCAAAGTTATATAACAGCTTTCTTTCTGTAATACATCAACATTAAGAAAGAGAAAAGAAATACTTGCATTGTGCATTTTGCATCTGAAAAGTTTGCATGTTGATTTAGGAGAAAGTGCATTAGTTTGTGCTGTATGATCTGTGTGAAAAGATTTGCCTTTCTTCTCCCTCAGTAGTTAAGATTTTCATCAGTAAAAAAGATTTGAAAAAGCTTGCTTCTCATCTTAGGCTGCATTTAGGAATTTGTCACATACATCTCGTGGTGAAACTTGAAAGGCAAACTTTAAAAAGATCAACTTAAAATATACTAAATGAACCTAACAACGCTTTGAAACATAACGCAAACACATAGAGGTCTAAGCTAGAGACGTGTTCCGGCGTCGTTAAACGTAGTGACTGTCGATCTCGAAGAAGGTGGGTGATTCCTCCTGAGAGTCAGTGGCACTAATACGGACTTGTGCTCCCACGTACCATCGAGTATATATTGGGAGACCCCTATAGGCATATATCCTTTATCCTTAGGAAGCCGTGTCGACCGCCCTACTAATCGCAATGCAGTGAACACAACATTCACGAAGATTGACCACACGTACCGTAAAACGTATTCCGTGGTTTTGCGAAAAGTTTGGCACACCCTCTGCCTAGATCTCCAGAGCAGTTTCTTTTGGCCTTTTTCAAACTCTATAACTGAAAAAGTCCATTCGAGCATTTGTCACTTCGGGCTCGTTAAAACATCGAAGGAGACTAGAGTCATCTTTAGCTTTTTCTCGACTCTTTAAAACTGAAAAAGCAAGTTGCGTCTAAAGCGTCGTTATAAAATTTATTTTAAGCGGAATAATCATCACCCTTCCCTCGTTGATCTTCGAAGTTAGTCCACCACAAGTGGAAGTTCCTGTAGAATCGCTAAGAAATCTTTTGGATAGACTAGATATGTCTGAACAACCGTCGACATCTAGGACTGTGTCGTCCGACACAGCAGCAACAGAACCTCCTGCTGCTACTCCAACGATGTTCGCTGGTATACCATCTGTCCCGGCGAATTGTCAACAACAAGCCGGAGTCCAATCAGGGACAACGACATGGTTAGTTCCTATTTCTTCATCCGGATTATCATCTGGTACTTCTTATGTTGAAACTCAACAAATTGATCCAATGTGTCTTCAAAGGCCAATTTACCCTTTAAGTACTGGATTTCCACCATGTGGAGGGCAGTACGCTCTTTCATTGTTCCCTCCCGGAGAACAACCATGTGGGAGTTTACAACAAAGTTCAGGTCAAACTGGAATCACATCTAGCGGTTGGGTACCAATACTCCCTCAACAATCAGAAGTTGCATATTCAATGCAACCAGTACACCCTGCGTCGAATATTCCCACCGCACCTGCTATGGCGAATGCGTCGCAAGTACAAGCGCTACCTGTTGTAATACAACAACCTTTTGTCTCAGCGGCTCAATCACAATCTCAGGGTAGTGCCTCCTTATCTGGAGCGACTCAGGCTCGAACAAGTACTGTGACTCCTCATCTTGGTCAATCATCCAGTATTGGTCAACAACAAATGGTCCAACAACCAGAGCTGGTTCAATTTCAACAACCGCCATTCCAGCAATCATATCAAGGACCTGAGCAACAAGTCTTTGTAAGTAATGGGCAACCATGCTATAACGGTTATGCCCATCAACTTTGTCAAAGTTGTCAGCACTATGCTGGTCTGCAAAGACCCATTGCTCAAGCGATAACATCTTATCCTGGATATGCTTCGCCTAACCTGAACCAGCAGTTGCCCTTTGTAGCAACTCTAGAATTGCCAGATCTAAACCGACTGACGAATGATCCAATTGCTTATGCCCCTTGGTGGCCAGCGATTCCGCATAAACTTCCATCGGACATTCCTAAATTCAATGGAAATCCAGGTGAAGACCCATCGAATCACGTCATGACTTTTCATCTGTGGTGTTCATCGAACACTCTAAACGATGATTCGATAAGACTTCGCCTCTTCCAGAGGACATTGACAAGTCTAGCGGCTAAATGGTACATTGAATTGCCAAGAGCCTCTTTCGACAATTTCAGCTCCTTAGCCACGACTTTCTTAACCCATTTTCAATTACCGATAAGGTATGAAACAGGAACAGAACTCCTTACCAACTTCAAACAGACAACGGCCACTCACATATCTGATCATATAAATGAGTGGCGACGTCGTCGTAGGATGGTGAAAACTTACGTTCCTGATCAGCTGTTAGCTGAATGGTTTATAAAGTCGTTACTTCCGGCTATAACGGAAGATGTGGCCAAGGGAGGAGTCGTAACAGAGGAGCAAGTCATTGCTCGTGCTCAATACTTAGACTTAGTATATACTCAGTCGGGCACGCTCTACGACAAAATACCTGACGCCCCTAGACCTGAATTTTCGATTCCTCCCCCTCCTGAATCGAATACTAACTCTCACGCCAGTAATGGCGTGACTGGCAAACGCAAAATTTCTAGTCAAAATGCAAATGAGGAACTTCTTGCCTCAGAAGTAAATGCCATGTCGACCGACAAGGGCAAACAACTGAAGCAACCAGGGGGCAAGAAGAAAAAGAAAAGGAAAGGGATACCCCCGACAGGGTGTCATATATGCGATGAGGATCATTGGACAAAAGATTGTCCACATATACCTGAAGTTAAGAAACTCTTCAAGAGTTCAAAAACCCCGACAGTATTGACTGATCCGTTTCCTAATCCAAGACAAAATCTGGTTGCGAATCAAAATGCTTCCCGATCCCAAGTGCTTATGTTGTCCACCTCAAAGCAGCAGAATAACGCTTTGACAAGGAATAAAGGTTACCGGAATCCACAGCGGTCGGATAACAAGGCTGATAAACAACCTAGTAGTTCGACAACAACTTTGAACGAAGTTGTGCCACCCATCGTTCCTAAGCCAATAATAAACTCGCCAAAGGGAGTAGTACACAACTCGACATTTAATCCTCGTGCAAAAGTAGCACAGAATTATAATATAATAGAGGACCTGACCCAATCGTCGTCCGCTATGTCGACACTTGAGGTAGCGCAAAATTGCACCTCCCAAGAGCAAGCTTTATTATCAGCCATAGGTGGGATTGGCCCAATGGATTCCAACCTTGTGGCCTTTAATCATAAAGGATATGACCCTCAGATACCAGCTCAACTAGCTTTCCTTATTCAAGTGAAAGCCCTCAACAAAACTGTTCATCGAACAATTATTGATGAGGGGGCATCTACATGTCTTATGTCGATGAGTTGCTGGAAAAATTTAGGCTCACCACCCTTGTCGAAATCGTCAACGACCTTAAAAGCATTTGATGGACGATCATACACTCCATACGGGATTTTAAGTAACTTGCAAGTTGAACTGGGGGGAAAAACAGTAGAAGTTGATGTTGAAGTAATCGACAGGAATCTCGATTACAACATCCTACTGGGAAGGCCTTGGATATATGCCATGGCTGCAGTTGTGTCGACCTACTTCAGGAGGATTGTATTTCCTTTCCAAGGAAAAATTACAATCGTCGACCAACAAACATTTCTCCCCAACAGTTCTCAAGTTACGGGAAGCAACACAATGATCCATGAAAGTAATCAATCGCTCCAAAATATTGGAGTAGGTCTCCTAAAAGACCCTGCCTTAATGGGTACTTTTGCCCTACCGCCGGCAGGTAATCTGGCAGAAGTAGCCACAGTGGAAACCTACAATATGAAGTCTTCTATATCCAACGGATTCAGAAGATTCCTAAATATTTTGTCAGCATGGATCGTCGCCCTAATGGAAATACTGTAAATACAGTGGGCTCCGAGGACGGTTCTTATCTCGTGTCAACCTCGTTAAAAAATGAAACAAGGAGTCATGAGGATAGTTCTTTTACTATGTCAACCTCAATAAAAAATGAAACAAATCCCCTTTTCAAAATTCAAAGGTAAACCTTCATTCCAACCACCAAGTTGAATGCAATGAAGCTTGGGGGGCACCCTCCTTTGACATGCGTCATTATGATGCTGGGGGCATGCATAAAATCGAGCAGTTTTAGCACACAGTTCATGCTCGTTAAAAAATAAACGCAAGATCTGAGCAGTTTTAGCACATAGTTCATGCTCGTTAAAAAATAAACATAAGTTGTGAGCAATCTTCCTCTAGAGTTCAAGCTCACCCAGAAAAAATGAACCGGTAAATAACCTTGGTAAATGTAACCTTTGACAGCCATATTAAAGCCCTTGGTCGTGTTCTTGCAGTCTCACCTCCATCCGTTCATTTGGCCAATCGTTCATCTCCATATGTTTGTTTACCCATTTTGAGGAACAGCTGCGAAGAGTGATTTCACTTAGCCATCCTTGTGACACTGCCGTGATTGGAATATTCCAACCTGTACCTGGAATCTGTTGCTGCCCTGTTCACCACTCGTTCCTCAAAAGACGAGTCTTCTTTGAGCTCTTTTCACTGACTCGTAAAATATGAAAAGTTTGCCGAGTTTTGGCCTTCCAGCTCGTTAAAGCGACCGGAAAGCTATCCCTCCTCTAGATTTTAATCTTTTTTGACCTGAGGGATTATTGCACAAAACGATCGAGCGCTTGTTTTGTTCGGCTCGTTAAAGCAATCGAAAATTCATCCCTTCTGTATTGTTTTATACTTTTTCGGACTTAAGGGATTAGATGACGAAAAAGGAATTCTGGAATTGACTTTATGTACCTTTTCAGACTCTCTAAAAATGAAAAGGACCGAGTTATCCTTGTCGTTAGACTCGTTAAATTCATTAAATAGCGACAAACTTGTCTTTAGACGAGAACGAGTTTCCCTATCGCTAGGCTCGTTAAAACATAGCGATGGGCTTGCCCGAAGGGCAGGTTATAGAACAAGCATATGTTATCCTCCTCAAGCTTGATAAAAATAAAGAGGTACTGGTCAGCAATGACTGGGGAAAAATTGGGAGAACCTCACAGCTTTAATGGTAGCAAGTCGCTCTTGAACATGACACTTTGTCCTCCGTATCACATCGGGTTGGGTTGTTTCATTCACCGGTCTCATCGCCATGGTCCTCGCCACACCATCCACATTTGGGGTAATGCTACCAATCCATCACATCAGTGTCGTTATATGTTCAAGAGATGTTTTTCTACAGAGAGTCAACCGTGTCCCATCCACTGCCATACATTGTCCTTCATCCATTTCATGACCGCCACCCTGAATCATACATCACAGTTTGTTTTCACCTCATCACAATCACTAGCTCCGTTCTGTGTCACTGATGTGGGATTCATTAAGGCCCTCCTTTGACGGATCGCTCCTTGTCGACATCAGCTCATTATCCAAGGAGTTGATCTAGGAACACCCCCTTCAGTACTTTGAAGCTTGCATGCCTCAATGGCAAGTTTCTCACTTCCGGCGACAGGTATACATCAATGACCTTCGACCAGAAGATTTTGCATGGTGGTCGACGCCAAGTCCTTTATTCCCACCATGTGAATTGTACTGCCGTACCTTGAGGGTCATCATCCTTATCGGTGATTCCTCTCGCGCTTGTTAACGGTTTACATCATTGACCGGTAATCAAGCAATGTCTTTCCATGTTCGACTTCAAGAAATTCTCACATGGATCGACTTGTACATCGAGTGAAGATCGGAAGAGATTGAAGACCCCGGATCTAGTTTCATCCATCCGGGCTGCGATATATATTCAGGATATAAAGACATTTGATATGTACATCATTGCGGCAGATGATCATCCTTCTCAAAGGATGATAATTTCAGCAGAGAATTATCAGTCTATCATCAGACGATCGTCTGTTCTATGTACCAAAATGAATTTATAAAGATGAGCATGGGAATGCCCGCCTCAGTTAGATCATGAAAAAGTATGAAAAATAATGTATTGTATTGTATCTTATTACAGGACACTTCTCAGCAGATTGAATGAACTTCGGATCCTCCTAATAAAGCATTTCACCCGATAAACGACCTCATACTTTAGGGGGCATCTGTTATAGACAATTTTGTGCCTTATAGCAACAGGTATGAATTGTCAATAATCCAAGGGATCCAAAGTTCCCTAAACATGATGTTCCTACCCCTAGAGGAACAAGGTCAGCAAACCAACAGCTCTCAGATTAGTTCTCCACCTGAAAACACTCAAAAACAAGCAATCCTGAAATCAAAGCAGGTGCTCCACTAGGCTTCTGCGCTGAAACACAACTCCTCCATGGTGTACCTGCATTGCAAAGCAGGTAGAACAAAGGCCACCTGCGTTGAGCGAGATTGGACAAGTGGCACACTGAGTCATTGCTCCAAAAATGACACTTGGATCAGGGATTTCGCCTTGTGATGAGTCAGAGGCTCTGTTTCTCCAAGTGGAAGCAAAGTTCTCCAAGTGGACTCAAGAACTGAAGATCAACTGAAGAGAGAGAGGACACAAGGCAGCTACACATCAGTTGCAAGCTGACTCATCCTTTCTCAATTCATCTATATATTGAGCTCTCTCCTATGAGCTCAGGAGGCTGGAATTTTGTGCAAAGTAATTATATGCTGTTGGTTTCACTATAGAGCTATTGGGTGATTGCTTGAAGGAGGTGAAGAGGAGAAATTCTTTCTGCTGGGAGGTGTTGCTGGATTGGAGCCTTCAATGGTTGTAACACTCTCAGAACCTTTACTTCTTCATTAATAAAAGCTATTGAGGTTCTTCTATATGCTCTTGTTTCAATGATATATTGTGAGAATTGTATATTTGATTTACACTAATCCTTGAATCAGTTATGATTGCATGTTGCTTGTAGTTTCCTTCTTTGCTATTTTGCAGGATCTCATTATAGCTGGGCCAGCAATAGAGCAAGGAGCTGGGAGCAAGCAGCCATAGAGAAGAGTTTGGATTCGACATTAAGCGCAAGGCAACGGTTAGTGCATTCTTTCATTCTCTTTTGCTTTCATAAAGAAGTAAACCTTCAGTAGTTTCCTTTACAGTTGTTGCTGAGGTACTATCACCCTTAGAGTGGGATAGGGTCATCCGAATCGGATACTTTTCCCTACAACAATCTAGGTGTAATTAGGTTGTGTGTTTTTGACAATTTCACTTTCTTACGTGCGGTTACACGTGTGAGGGGCGTGCCACAACGTCATCGATAGATGCCTCAAGCACTATGAGATGCCATGTAAGCTGGGCATAAATATTCTGTGGTGTTCGGATCATTTAACCGCCACAATCAAAATATCTAGAAACAGAGTAGAGTCCAGTGAAAGAAGATACTTAAAAAGGAACATTACTGGTGGTCATATTAAATTGCGGTCAAGAATCTGATTTCAATTACTTTAAAACATTTGAAGGAAAAGGATGACAATTATGAACCATTACAGTCTAGGTGGTATATGATCACATAATCTGTACCAGATGAAGCCATTGAAGCCATGAAATGGAGTAACGGTTGGGGATTTTTTCTGGTAAAATCCCAAAAACAAACAATTTAAACACACAGAGGCAATGTTCTGTTTCCTTCTTTCCACGGGATCTTTTGCACAGGGAAGCTTTTTAAAAAAAATAATTGAGAACAGAGTATTACACCACCATAAAAAGATTTCTATTCATTAAAATATAATGCCTGATACATATTTCTTCCTCTTTTACTAAGAGGCATTCACCCAAAAATACATTCAACAGAACTCTGTCTCCACATGAGAATTTACACTGTTGGGTAAAATTCTCTTTTTCTTTTACTGATGTAAAACCCCTTTTACATTTACTGGTGTAAAACTATTTTTACACATAGTGCTGTAAATTTTCATTACATTCCAATTTCAAAAAAAAATACATGTGCGTTCTTCTCTTTTGCATTTCAATGCATATCCAATACATTCATAAAAAAAACAACACTGCATGCACTGCTGTGCATCTCCCTTGGTTTTTCCACTGCTACGAGCTTCAGGTTCATTGCATGAGCAAAGCTGGATATTGAGGCACACTACACATGCGAGCCCATTTTTTTTTGTTTCATATATATTAAACCCAAAACAATTACATAATATACGAGCTCCCTTGTTTTTTTTGGATATTACATTGCGTAAAATATTAACAAACTGACCATGCCTTTTTTTAAATGCACCATTCCTTTGTGCATAAAAAAAACTTACGTGCTTTTCCTACCCATACCTCCGTAAGCAATAAAAATATTAAAATTAAAACTTATACCTAACATCTACGATTAGCATTAACTTTCCATTAAATATTTTCTGAAATGCTGGTCAAACAAAAACGTTTACTCCACGTAATATTCATTTGATGCAGGCTCGAATGCAAGTTGGATTGATGGACGGCGGAGAATGACGAAGGCGATCGAACGGTGGACAAGAATATCGGGAGGCTCCTTTGTGGTGAACATTAGCGTCCGAAAAGTCAGTTCTGATGACGTATGTAGAGAACCATGTGGCTGCATTACATTGTATCGGAGTCGATTATATGGAAACCACTCCACACCAAAAGGCGGTCCGAAATCTGACAGGGGTAGTTTCTGGTTTCGCTGCGGCGGTTTGGGCATTGTACGTATGCGCAGTTGAAATTAGATTTCAACTCTCCCCTTTAATTTCAACTGCTGGGCATTCAGTCATACCCAGACACTTCCTCAAAAATTCAAAGCTTTTCTGATCCAATGGCTTTGTCAAGATGTCAGCTACTTGTTCTTGAGTCCTGCAATGTTCTAGGACAATTTCTCCATTGTTCACCAATTCTCTGATGTAGTGAAACCTTGTATCAATGTGTTTCGTTCTCTTATGAAACACTGAATTCTTTGACAATGCAATAGCTGAGCTATTGTCACAAAAAATCACTATCGCTTTTGCCTGCTCTTGGCCTAAGCTCCTCAACATTCTTCTCATCCAAACTGCTTGACATGCTGCTGCTGTAGCTGCGACATCTTCAGCCTCTGCTGTAGACAATGCTACAATGGACTGCTTCTTAGAAGCCCATGAAATGGCTCCTGAACCCATATGAAAAACATAACCGGAAGTCATTTTCTGATCATCTACACTTCCAACCCAATCACTATCACTGTATCCAATTAAATTTGAATGTTCTGAGACATTATATAAAATTCCAAACCTTTGGTACCTTTGACATACCTCAGAATTCTTTTTGCTGCCTGCCAATGTGCTTCCTTTGGCCTCTCCATGAATCTGGAAATTAAACTAACAGCAAACATAATGTCAGGCCTAGTAGTTGTTAAATACATAAGGCTATCAACTATACTCTTGTATAAACTAGGATCAAAATCCTTGCTGCTGTCCTCTCTGCTGAGTTTTAATCCCATTACTGTGGGAGTGATCGTTGCCTTGCATTCTTGCATGTTAAATCTGCCCAACACTTGATTTACATATCTAGCTTGTGAGATAAAAATTCCTTTTTCATTTTGATCTACTTCTATGCCTAAGAAGTATCTCAAGAAACCCACGTCTGTCACTTCAAATTCCTCTTTCATGACTGATTTAAAATTATCAATGAGCTGATCATCATTACCTGTGAAAATAACATCATCAACATATAAGACAACAATCAAAATTTTACCATCCTTTTCTTTGATGTAGACGGTGGGTTCTCCTTCACACTTGTCAAATTCATTATCCAATAGATAGGAATCTATCATGCTGTACCATGCTCTTGGCGCTTGCTTCAGCCCATAAAGAGCCTTCTTCAATTTGCACACTTTGTGCTCTTCACCCTTCTTCTCATAGCCTAGAGGTCATTCAATGTAAACCTCTTCCATTAACACTCCATTTAGGAATGCTGACTTCACATCCATTTGTTAAACTTTCCACTTGTTTTGTGCTGCTATGGACAGCACTGCTCTCACGGTTTCCATTCTTGCAACCGGTGCGAAAGTCTCCTCATAATCTCTCCCATACTGCTGCTTGTATCCTTTGACAACCAGCCTTGCCTTGTGTCTTTCTATCTTACCTTTAGCATTGCTCTTGGTCTTGTAGACCCATTTCACTCCAATGACTTCTTTGCCTTTTGGTAGCTCAACCAAATCCCATGTTTTGTTTCTCTCTATGGCATTCATCTCCTCATCCATAGCTTCTATCCATTTCTTATCTTTAATTGCATCTTCGAAATGAATAGGATCATCAACATGACAATACAAGGCAAATAAGGAATTCATTCCTTCATCATAAATGTCACTTAAGTTTCTGAACTTCTTACCTCTTTCATTTGGTGTGCAAGTGCTTGAAGATGCACTTGAATTTCCTCCTTCTCGTGTGCTTGATGAAGCACTTTCATTTATCCTCAATGGTGTCCCTTGCTGTCCTTGTGTTGGCGCTGTTGTTTGGGGATGCATTTCAGCCACCTCCTCATCATCTTCATCATGAGAAAAACAGTTTTTAACATTCACTGTTTTCTCTATGCTTCCATCCCAAGCTTCCTCTTCAATGAATTGAACATCTCTGCTGACAAAAAACTTCTTGGTGGATGGGATATACAACCTGTAGGCTTTGGATTCCTCACTGTATCCAATGAAAAGACATTTCTCCCCTTTGCTGTCAAACTTTCTCCTTAGCTGATCTGGTGTGTGTGCATAGGCCACACATCCAAAAACTCCCATGTGGGTGACTCCTTGCTTTCTCCCACTCCATGCTTCTTCCGGCACTTTGTTCAACACTGCTTTTGTAGGACACCTGTTCAAAATATACACTGCACAATTTACAGCTTCAGCCCAATAATCATTTTGCAAATGCTTTGCGTTCAACATGCTCCTCGCCATGTCCATGATGGTCCTATTCTTCCTTTCAACAGCTCCATTTTGCTGTGGGGTGTACCTAGCTGTAAACTGTTTGTGAATTCCATTTTCTCTACAAAATCGTAGGAATTCCTTGGAGATATACTCACCTCCTCTGTCAGTTCTCAAAACCTTTATATGCAACCCGCTTTGGTTCTCCACAAGTGCTTTGAAATTTCGGAATTTTTCAAACACTTCACTCTTGTTTTTAAGGAAATAAGCCCAAGTCTTTCTTGTAAAGTCATCAATGAATGTTAGGAAATATTGGCTGGCTGCTAATGATAGAGCTTGCATCGGTCCACATAAATATGATTGGATGATCTCTAAGGGTGCTTTGCCCTTATGCTTTTACCTGATGGAAAACTTTCTCTATGTTGTTTCCCCAAAATGCAACCTTCACAAAGGTTGTCCAGTTTCTCTATCAATGATAATCCTCTTACCATTCCTTTTCTGCTTAACAAGTTTAGACCTCCAAAATTGAGATGTCCAAATCTCAAGTGCCACAACCAATTTTCATCCTTTGGCATGCTTTGGAAAGCCTCTTGGGTAACTGCTGCAATTTTTCCTTTGTTTTTCAAATCTGCCCTTATTCTAAGAGGGAACATCCTGTTCCTTGTCATCTTCACTTCAGCAATGCATCTTTTGCTCGGTGCTATATCCATGATGGTGCATACATCATTTTTAAAGAAAACATTGTACCCCTTATGGACAAGTTGTCCAATACTCAAGAGGTTACATCTCATTCCAGGGACATAGTAGACATCTGCGATGGTTTTCTTTTCTCCTTGCTTTGTAAATATTTTTACCTCTCCTTTTCCCATAACAGAAATTTTGCTATCAGTTCCTAGTGTGACTTCTGATTTCACATTTTTATCTAGGGCAGAAAAGAAGGCTATGTTTCCTGTCATATGGTTGCTGCAACCTGAGTCTAAAAACCATATGTCTTCATTGTTTGTTTCAGCCATGGTACAAGCTAACAACAAATTTTCTTGACTGATGTTTTCTCTAGTGACATTTGCATTTTGTCTATTACTCATATCATGTTGCTTCTTCCTACATTCACTGGCATAATGCCCATATATTTTACAATAATAGCTTTGGACATTGGATTTTTCATACCTTTGTCCTTGAGCATGATGTTGTCCTCTTTGATGGTTGTTGCCTTGGCCTTGGTTCTGAATTGGATTGCTGCCTCTTCCTTGAGCATTTGCTGGACTGTTCCTTCCACCTCTGTTTTGGCTTCTGCCTCTTCCTCTCCTTTTTCCTCTGCCTTGACCTCTTCCTCTTCCAAAGGACATCTAGGTCTTAAAGGCTTGCTCTAGAGATGAGTTTTCATTTCTACTCAACCTCTGTTCATGTGTTATCAGTGATGCATGAAGCTCATCAACTAAAAAGTTTGAGAGATCCTTTGTCTCTTCTATGGTGGTGACAATCACATCAAACTTTGAGGGTAGGACCCTCAATAGCTTCTCCACAATCCTCCTTTCTTCAAGGGTTTCTCCATGAGTCCTTATCTGTGTGACCAGACCAATTATATGTGTGCAAAATGAGTCAATGGTGTCTGACTCCTTTATGCTCAGATTTTCAAAATCTCTCCTCAACAACTGTAGTTTTGTTGTCTTTACTTTCTCCATGCCTTGATAGGCTATTTTGAGGGTTTTCCATGCTTCATTGCATGTCTTAGCTGCTGCTATCCTTGGAAACACACTCTGGTCCACTGCTTGATACAACAATACAATGGCTTTTGCATCCTTCTTCCTATTGCTCTTCAGCAGATCTCTCTCTACCTGAGTTAAGTTGTTAAATTGATTTTCATCTGCTGGTTCTTCAAACCCATTTTCAACAAGTTCCCATAGATCTTGTGAGACAAACAGGGCTCTCATGGTTATGGCCCAGTAGTCATAGTTTTTCCCATTAAACTGTGGGAGCTGGGTATTAAACATACCCATACTAATGCTGGTGCTAGCCATTCCTTGCATCCTCAACTATGCTTCAATTTCTTGACTGTGTATTTTAAAACACTGACTGTTTCAGCAATAACAAAAAGAAAACTTTGAGGAATACCTGAATATTTTGCCTGAGACTTCACTTTGCAGGAGAAGATTTACTGCTGCAACAAAAGACTCCTCCCTTCAGCTTCTTGAACACCTTCAAAGAGCCTAAGCCTGCTCTGATACCACTATTGGGGATTTTTTCTGGTAAAATCCCAAAAACAAACAATTCAAACACACGGAGGCAATGCTCTGTTTCCTTCTCTCCACAGGATCTTTTGCACAGGGAAGCTTTAAAAAAAAAAATAACTGAGAACAGAGTATTACACCACCATAAAAAGATTTATATTCATTAAAATATCATGCCTGATACATATTTCTTCCTCTTTCACTGAGAGGGATTCACCCAAAAATACATTCAACAGAACTCTGTCTCCACCTGAGAATTTACACTGCTGGGTAAAATTCTCTTTTTTCTTTTACTGCTGTAAAACCCCTTTTACATTTACTGGTGTAAAACTATTTTGACACATAGTGCTGTAAAACTATTTTTACACATAGTGCTGTAAAACTATTTTTACATATGCAGTAAAATTTCCATTACATTCCAATTTAGAAAAAAAATACATGTGCATTCTTTTCTTTTGCATTTCAATGCATATCCAATACATTCATAAAAAAAAAAACACTAATCTATGCACTGCTGTGCATCTCCCTTGGTTTTTCCACTGCTGCGAGCTTCAGGTTCATCGCATGAGCAAAGCTGGATATTCAGGCACACTACACACGCGAGCCCATTTTTTTTTGTTTCATATATATTAAACCCAAAACAATTACATAATATACGAGCTCCATTGTTTTTTTGGATATTACATTGCGTAAAAATATTAACAAACTGACCATGCCTTTCTTTAAATGCGCCATACCTTCGTGCATAAAAAAATTATGTGCTTTTCCTACCCATACCTCCGTAAGCAATAAAAATATTAAAATTAAAACTTATACCTAACATCTACGACTAGCATTAACTTTCCATTAAATATTTTCTGAAATGCTGGTCAAACAAAAACGTTTACTCCACGTAATATTCATTTGATGCAGGCTCGAATGCAAATTGGATTGATGAACGACGGAGAATGATGAAGGCGATCGGACGGTGGACAAGAATATCGGGAGGCTCCTTTGTGCTGAACATTAGCGTCCTAAAAGTCAGTTCTGCTGACGTATGTAGAGAACCACGTGGCTGCATTACATTGTATCGGATTCGATTATACGGAAACCACTCCACACCAAAAGGCGGTCTGAAATCTGACAGGGTTAGTTTCTGGTTTCGCTGCGGCGGTTTGGGTGTTGTACGTATGCGCAGTTGAAATTAGATTTCAACACTCCCCTTTAATTTCAACTGCTGGGCATTCAGTGATACCCAGACACTTCCTCAAAAATCTAAAGCTTTTCTGATCCAATGGCTTTGTCAAGATGTCTGCTACCTGTTCTTGAGTCCTGCAATGTTCTAGGACAATTTCTCCATTGTTCGCCAATTCTCTGATGTAGTGAAACCTTGTATCAATGTGTTTCGTTCTCTTATGAAACACCGAATTCTTTGACAATGCAATAGCTGAGCTATTGTCACAAAAAATAACTGTCACCTTTGCCTGCTCTTGGCCTAAGCTCCTCAACATTCTTCTCATCCAAACTGCTTGACATGCTGTTGCCGTAGCTGCCACATATTCAGCCTCTGCTGTAGACAATTCTACAATGGACTGATTCTTAGAAGCCCATGAAATGGCTCCTGAACCCATATGAAAAACATAACCGGAAGTGCTTTTCCGATCATCTACACTTCCAACCCAATCACTATCAGTGTATCCAATTAAATTTGAATGTTCTCAGACATTATATAAAATTCCAAACCTTTTGGTACATTTGACATACCTCAGAATTCTTTTTGCTGCCTGCCAATGTGCTTCCTTTGGCCTCTCCATGAATATGGAAATTAAACTAACAGCGAACATAATGTCAGGCCTAGTAGCTGTTAAATACATAAGGCTGCCAACTATACTCTTCTACAAACTAGGATCAAAATCCTTGCTGCTTTCCTCTCTGCTGAGTTTTAATCCCATTACTGTGGGAGTGATCGCTGCCTTGCATTCTTGCATGTTAAATCTGCCCAACACTTGATTTACATATCTAGCTTGTGAGATAAAAATTCCTTTTTCATTTTGATCTACTTCTATGCGTAAGAAGTATCTCAAGAAACCCATGTCTGTCATTTCAAATTCCTCTTTCATGACTGATTTAAAATTATCAATGAGCTGATCATCATTACCTGTGAAAATAACATCATCAACATATAAGACAACAATCAAAATTTTACCATCCTTTTCTTTGATGTAGACGGTGGGTTCTCCTTCACACTTGTCAAATTCATTATCCAATAGATAGGAATCTATCCTGCTGTACCATGCTCTTGGCGCTTGCTTCAGCCCATAAAGAGCCTTCTTCAATTTGCACACTTTGTGCTCTTCACCTTTCTTCTCATAGCCTAGAGGTTGTTCAATGTAAACCTCTTCCATTAACACTCCATTTAGGAATGCTGACTTCACATCCATTTGGTAAACTTTCCACTTGTTTTGTGCTGTTATGGACAGCACTGCTCTCACGGTTTCCATTCTTGTAACCGGTGCGAAAGTCTCCTCATAATCTCTCCCATACTGCTGCTTGTATCCTTTGACAACCAACCTTGCCTTGTGTCTTTCTATTTTACCTTCAGCATTGCTCTTGGTCTTGTAGACCCATTTCACTCCAATGACTTCTTTGCCTTTTGGTAGCTCAACCAAATCCCATGTTTTGTTTCTCTCTATGGCATTCATCTCCTCATCCATAGCTTCTATCCATTTCTTATCTTTAATTGCATCTTCGAAATGAATAGGATCATCAACATGACAATACAAGGCAAATAAGGAATTCATTCCTTCATCATAAATGTCACTTAAGTTTCTGAACTTCTTACCTCTTTCATTTGGTGTGCAAGTGCTTGAAGATGCACTTGAATTTCCTCCTTCTCGTGTGCTTGATGAAGCACTTTCATTTATCCTCAATGGTGTCCCTTGCTATCCTTGTGTTGGCGCTGCTGTTTGGGGATGCATTTCAGCCACCTCCTCATCATCTTCATCATGAGACAAACAGTTTTTAACATTCACTGTTTTCTCTATGCTTCCATCCCAAGCTTCCTCTTCAATGAATTGAACATCTCTGCTGACAAAAAACTTCTTGGTGGATGGGATATACAACCTGTAGGCTTTGGATTCCTCACTGTATCCAATGAAAAGACATTTCTCCCCTTTGCTGTCCAACTTCTTCCTTAGCTGATCTGGTATGTGTGCATAGGTCACACATCCAAAAAATCTCATGTGGGTGACTCCTTGCTTTCTCCCACTCCATGCTTCTTCCGGCACTTTGTTCAACACTGCTTTTGTAGGACACCTGTTCAAAACATACACTGCACAATTTACAGCTTCAGCCCAATAATCATTTGGCAAATGCTTTGCCTTCAACATGTTCCTCGCCATGTCCATGATGGTCCTATTCTTCCTTTCAACAACTCCATTTTGCTGTGGGGTGTACCTAGCTGTAAACTATTTGTGAATTCCATTTTCTCTACAAAATCGTAGGAATTCCTTGGAGATATACTCACCTCCTCTGTCAGTTCTCAAAACCTTTATATGCAGCCCACTTTGGTTCTCCACAAGTGCTTTGAAATTTCGGAATTTTTCAAACACTTCACTCTTGTTTTTAAGGAAATAAGCCCAAGTCTTTCTTGTAAAGTCATCAATGAATGTTAGGAAATATTGGTTGCCTGCTAATGATGGAGCTTGCATTGGTCCACATAAATCTGATTGGATGATCTGTAAGGGTGTCTTTGCCCTTATGCTTTTACCTAATGGAAAATTTTCTCTATGTTGTTTCCCCAAAATGCAACCTTCACAAAGGCTGTCCGGTTTCTCTATCAATGGTAATCCTCTTACCATTCCTTTTCTGCTTAACAAGTTTAGACCTCCAAAATTGAGATGTCCAAATATCAAGTGCCACAACCAATTTTCATCCTTTGGCACGCTTTGGAAAGCCTCTTGGGTAACTGCTGCAATTTCTCCTTTGTTTTTCAAATTTGCCCTTATTCTAAGAGGGAACATCCCGTTCCTTGTCATCTTCACTTCAGCAATGCATCTTTTGCTGGGTGCTATATCCATGATGGTGCATACATCATTTTTAAAGAAAACATTGTACCCCTTATGGACAAGCTGTCCAATACTCAAGAGGTTACATCTCATTCCAGGGACATAGTAGACATCTGCTATGGTTTTCTTTTCTCCTTGCTTTGTAAATATTTTTACCTCTCCTTTTCCCATAACAGAAATTTTGCTATCAGTTCCTAGTGTGACTTCTGATTTCACATTTTTATCTAGGGCAGAAAAGAAGGCTATGTTTCCTGTCATATGGTTGCTGCAACCTGAGTCTAAAAACCATATGTCTTCACTATTTGTTTCAGCTATGTTACAAGCTAACAACACATTATCTTGACTGATGTTTTCTCTAGTGACATTTGCATTTTGTCTATTACTCATATCATGTTGCTTCTTCCTACATTCACTGGCATAATGCCCATATTTTTTACAATAATAGCATTGGACATTGGATTTTTCATACCTTTGTCCTTGAGCATGATGTTGTCCTCTTTGTTGGCTGCTGCCTTGGCCTTGGTTCTGATTTGGATTGCTACCTCTTCCTTGAGAATTTGTTGGACTGTTCCTTCCACCTCTGTTCTGGCTTCTGCCTCTTCCTCTCTTGTTTCCTCTGCCTTGACCTCTTCCTCTTCCAAAGGACATCTGGGTCTTAAAGGCTTGCTCTAGAGATGAGTTTTCATTTCTACTCAACCTCTGTTCATGTGTTATCAGTGATGCATGAAGCTCATCAACTGAAAAGTTTGAGAGATCCTTTGTCTCTTCTATGGTGGTGACAATCACATCAAACTTTGAGGGTAGGACCCTCAATAGTTTCTCCACAATCCTCCTTTCTTCAAGGGTTTCTCCATGAGTCCTTATCTGTGTGACCAGACCAATTACATGTGTGAAAAATGAGTCAATGGTGCCTGACTCCTTCATGCTCAAATTTTCAAAATCTCTCCTCAGCAACTGTAGTTTTGCTGTCTTTACTTACTCCATGCCTTGATAGGCTATTTTGAGGGTTTTCCATGCTTCATTGCATGTCTTAGCTGCTGCTATCCTTGGAAACACACTCTGATCCACTGCTTGATACAACAATACAATGGCTTTTGCATCCTTCTTCCTATTGCTCTTCAGCAGATCTCTCTCTGCCTGAGTTAAGTTGTTAAATTGATTTTCATCTGCTGGTTCTTCAAACCCATTTTCAACAAGTTCCCATAGATCTTGTGAGGAAAACAAGGCTCTCATGGTTATGGCCCAGTAGTCATAGTTTTTCCCATTAAACTGTGGGAGCTGGGTATTAAACATACCCATACTAATGCTGGTACTAGCCATTCCTTGCATCCTCCACTATGCTTCAATTTCTTGACTGTGTATTTTAAAACACTGACTGTTTCAGCAGTAACAAAAAGAAAACTTTGAGGAATACCTGAATCTTTTGCCTGAGACTTCACTTTGCAGGAGAAGATTTACTGCTGCAACAAAAGACTCCTCCCTTCAGCTTCTTGAACACCTTCAAAGAGCCTAAGCCTGCTCTGATACCACTGTTGGGGATTTTTTCTGGTAAAATCCCAAAAACAAACAATTCAAACACACAGAGGCAATGCTCTGTTTCCTTCTCTCCACAGGATCTTTTGCACAGGGAAGCTTTTTAAAAAAAAATAACTGAGAACAGAGTATTACACCACCATAAAAAGATTTCTATTCATTAAAATATAATGCCTGATACATATTTCTTCCTCTTTTACTGAGAGGGATTCACCCAAAAATACATTCAACAGAACTCTGTCTCCACCTGAGAATTTACACTGCTGGGTAAAATTCTCTTTTTCTTTTACTGCTGTAAAACCCCTTTTACATTTACTGGTGTAAAACTATTTTTACACATAGTGCTGTAAAACTATTTTTACATATGCAGTAAAATTTCCATTACATTCCAATTTAAAAAAAAAATACATGTGCATTCTTTTCTTTTGCATTTCAATGCATATCCAATACATTCATAAAAAAAACAACACTGATCTATGCACTGCTGTGCATCTCCCTTGGTTTTTCCACTGCTGCGAGCTTCAGGTTCATCGCATGAGCAAATCTGGATATTCAGGCACACTACACACGCGAGCCCATTTTTTTTTGTTTCATATATATTAAACCCAAAACAATTACATAATATACGAGCTCCCTTGTTTTTTTTGGATATTACATTGCGTAAAAATATTAACAAACTGACCATGCCTTTATTTAAATGCACCATACCTTCGTGCATAAAAAAAAACTTACGTGCTTTTCCTACCCATACCTCCGTAAGCAATAAAAATATTAAGATTAAAACTTATACCTAACATCTACGACTAGCATTAACTTTCCATTAAATATTTTCTGAAATGTTGGTCAAACAAAAACATTTACTCCACCTAATATTCATTTGATGCAGGCTCGAATGCAAGTTGGATTGATGGACGGCGGAGAGTGACGAAGGTGATCGGATGGTGGACAAGAATATTGGGAGGCTCCTTTGTGCTGCACATTAGCGTCCGAAAAGTCAGTTTTGCTGACTTATGTAGAGAACCACGTGGTTGCATTACATTGTATCAGAGTTGATTATACGGAAACCACTCCACACCAAAAGGCGGTCTGAAATCTGACAGGGGTAGTTTCTGGTTTCGCTGCGGCGGTTTGGGCGTTGTACGTATGCACAGTTGAAATTAGATTTCAACAAGCTTGATGACAATATTTAATATTTTCAACATCTAAAATATTTTCTTGTTTAAGAATGATACTGGTTTTGCATATGTGGTAAACCGACTTATGAGTAAAACCTGAAAGGCTTGAAAGCCAAGCTTTCTCTTGACATCTTCTGGACTTCAAGTCAAATGGCTTCATGTTTTGGATTGGTGCACTTTACTCATCGTCATGGCATTAACGAAAGTGTTTAGGTTCAGAAAAGAAGATCCTCCATGAAGGACTGCCTTTGTTGCTGACTCTTTGAGTTTGAGAACGTTGTCTCTCATCTTCTTTCCTTCCGCTGTTCTCATCATTCTCCTCACAACATCCTCAACCTCTTCTTTCGTGACCACCTTGTGGTCATCCACATCCACGTCTTCAAAATCGAGGCCGATCTTCCACACCTCCTTAGCGAATCTGCAGTTGAGAAACTGATCGGCAAAATATGGGAATCCCACTAAGGGAACTCCCATGCTCATGCTCTCCAACATAGAGTTCCAACCACAGTGTGTGAGGAATAATCCCACCGAAGCGTGGGCAAGTACTTTCACCTGTGGCGCCCACCTCACAAACATTGCCCGTTTCTTTGTTCGTTCTTCAAAGCCCTCAGGCAAAATTGCAGCCTGACCATCTGCGATATCTAACCTGAGAACCCACAAGAAAGGTTGTCCGCTGTTTTCTAGCCCTAATGCCAGCTGCTCCAGCTGTTGTTTTGATTTGACAGCGATGCTCCCAAACGAAATATATATAACTGATCCCGGCCGTTGCATATCCAGCCAGGTGAGGCAGCCCTCCTCCTCCTCCCACAGACTGCATCCCGATGCCCTTCCTTGTAAAAAATTGGGAAGAAAAAGAGGTCCAATGGCCAAAGCAGGACAGCCATTCAAAGAGAGTGCCGTTATTGCATCCCTCCCTTCGAGCTCCTCGAACGTGTTCACTAATACATAGTCGCCTTTGCTTTGCTTCTGTGATTCATGGAGAAAGGCTTTGAAAAGAATGTCGGATGGATCTTGGGAGCGATAGAAGGATAACAGGTCGGTCGGCTTCAGTGGTGGGATGTTTCCGGGAAGACAGGTGATGAAATTTTCTGGATTATTCGCCTCCGTTACTGAAGAAGGTACCAACATAGTTATAGTTATTGTCTTTGCAGAGCAAATGAAAATAGTTGAATGAAACAAACCAGGATTTATAAGCATAATGTAAAAAATTATAACTATGAATGAATGTTTCATCTTTCATATTCGATTGCATCGAGACTCACCAAGACCATTTATATTTAGATGCATCGATAGCGATCATGAGTTTTTATTGTGTAGTTAGGTCTCGTAAATGTAATCGTGAGAATTAGTTAAGAGAAGAGGCTAATTTTGTAACCTCGCTGTATGTGTAAGTATGTTAATATGGAGTTGACAAGTGTTTTTAAAATAAAAATAAAAATAAAATTTAAATAGAATAATAATGTTTTTTATAATGAAAAAATAAAAAAATAAATATGTTAGGAATAAAGTAATTAAAAGTAAAAAAAAGTGTTAAATCTTAAATTTTTTAAAAATATTTTAACATTAAATTTAAATAAATTATTTGAAAATTTATGTTAACTAATTTATGTGGATATCAAATTTATATATATGTAAAATAGTTAAATGAAAATATTTTGATGTTGTATATAATAAAATATTCAATGTGAGTTATCATTATAATATATTAATACTAGCTATACTTAAAAATATATTAATAATAAAAAAACCATTTTAATTTGTATTGTAAAATGTCTTGATGTATATGTTATGTAAAATATTTTAATGTCAGCTATGTATGTATTATATATTTAAAAAAAAATTATATATGTATCACGAAAAAATAAGTTTTTATGGTTAAAACCTTTGAAACTTAAAATTTTACAGTTTGGTAACAATAAATGATTACACATTGCATTTTGCACTCTAAAAAAGTTTGAACATAAAGAAATTCAATCCCTTTAAGCTCATGTTAAATCCATGCTTAAGATGGATCTATAATGGTTAAAATCCTCCTTATACTTCCTATAGACTTCTTGTAGTTAAATCAATGTTACTTTTAAAACCTTTAAATCTTAATATTTTACAGTTTGGTAACGATAAAAAATTACACATTGTATTTTGGAAATTCAATCCCTTAAGCTTATGTTAAATCCATGCTTAAGATGAATCTGTATTGATTAAAATCCTCTTTATACTTTCTATAGACTTTTTGTAGTTAAGTCAATGTTACTTTCCAATTTTTATTTAAAAAAGAAAAGAAAAAGCTTTTATAAAATCCATGTCAGTTCACAAAAGACACTTTATGTTTGAAATCCAACATAAACGTAGTTTCTGAACTCATATGTAAAATTTATCGAAAAAAGCTGGCTATATTCTCAGGTTAAAACACTTCTATAAAATTATAAAACCTATATAATTTAAATGTTAAAAATATCTAATATACAAAATTTATTTATATATTTTAAATATCAAAAAATTATAATTTACAATTTTTTATCTTACTCACAAAAAAAACATAAAATACCAAAAAAAAACACTTCTTAAAAATATTCACATAAACAAATAAATTATGAAAAATCCAGATACACAAACTTAATCTTGCTTCTACCTCTCACAGACAAATTATGTATCTCAATTGATTGCAATCATTGAAAACAATCCATCATTTAAAACGGGCATATAGAACATTTTGCGTACACTGAAAACCAAAAAGTAATTGTTTTGTCATAATGTCATACATAAAGTCTACCTATTGGTTACATGGCATCTAAATAATAAATTTGACAGTTTACTAAGTTTTGTGTTAACCTTGGTTCTTGGTTTTATTCGTACATAAATTGAAGAAGCAATCAAATTAAATAATTTATTTGGATCATGAAGGATGATTGAAGTTGGCATATAATATGAAGCGAAAAAATTATTAATCATGTCAGTGCGAATCATAATATGGTATTAATAATATTATTAATACAGAAATTTCAATTAATAGAAATTAAAGGATAATTTATAAAATATGATTTGATCAACAATCAGAAAATGTGAACTCTCTTGTAATTACTGGAAATGGAGAACATACCATTTACTGGAATATGTCCCTCAGAAAGAAGGAAATTGGCGTAGCATTGAGAAATGGAGGCGGCAGCACATATAGGCCAGAAGATAACCCTCGGCACTTTCATATTGCTTGCGACTTGCTCCGTACAAGACATGAAGGCGTCTGTGACGATGAACGTGATGGGTGGACATGCTGCTGATTTCTCTTCAGTGCTTCGAAGGAGCTCCTCCAAGGCGGGCCCTAACTTTTGCAGGGCAACAAGTAACTCGCCAAGGTTGGAAGTGCGACCATGGTTGGGTGGTAAACCATCTGGAATAGACAGAAATCGAATTCTTTGTCCTTGCTGGTCCAGTTCGGGATCGTTTCTGGAGAGAAGAGATTTAGGGTCTTTTGAAGCTTCCACCATGCGTTTGTGTATCCACTCAGTATTAACGAAAGTGACAAAAACATCCCTCATAGCCAGCAACTGGGCCAAATTGATGAGAACATTTACATGTCCCTGTGCAGGAAATTGTTGAAATTATAATTTCAACTGCAGCGATAGTTGAACAGCAACAGCGTCTGCAAAACAGTCAGTTTTCCACTTGCGATGCGATCCATCGCAGATCGCAAAGATCGTAGATCGCTGCCCCCTCCGCTCCTTGTCCCATGCGCTATGACGATGACGATGGGATGCGATCGCAGATCGCAAATTCAAACCAATATGCGTTAAGTCCTCCGCAATGATGCGATGCGATCTGAACAGCATCGCAGATTGCACCTTCACCTATAAAAGATCCCAGCCGTCCATTTGTTTAATCCAACGGCTCGTGTTCAAGTTTGCCCGATTTTTTGGGCACGCGAAGAAGCAAGTTGCGATCCAGCGCTTGCACATTGAATGCTCAGCTACCACAGTGAAAGAGAAACTCAGCCAAGGATGAGAAGGACAACCTCGAGCAGTTCACAGCATGGGACTCCATTTTTGTTCATTAAATCATTCGGATTGAATCAGAAAACTGCCAGTTTGCCAGTGAAGTAATTTAATGGAATTTACTACATTTGTAGAATGTTGGTAAAAGGTCTTCAATTTTATTTTTTTTTATCCATGGGAGCATGGGACAAGAAAACGTATGCAAGTGTTTTTGTAAATATATATGTAATATTTTTGTGTTGGTTGTGGATGTATGGTAACCCACGCAGCAGCGTGAAGAAAATTTTTCCATTGTGAAAATGGAAAGCACGCATCAGTGCATTCGTAAAAAATTCTCACACAGCAATGTGAATGCAAGTTTTGTTGTCTTTTGAGAAAACAGGAAGGGAATGCGCAGCAGCGCAAGTGAATTGTAATGAAATGCACAAGCAGTGCACAACAGTGTAGACACAGCAGCGTAGCAGAGAGCAGAAAAGAGATGCACAACAGTGCATAAGAAATGTGTTGTTCATTGTAATCATGTTGCACAGTGTGAGTGGTTTTTTTAATTGCAATGTAAATCTGAAACTCACCGCAGTGAGAATGAAGAAATGTGTTTTTACACAGCAGTGAAAAGGGCAATCATGAAGAGCAAGAGAGGTGCAGCAGCGCGACAGTGAAGGAGATTTTTTTTTGTAATGAAATGTAAGGAATTACAGCAGTAAATGTAAGTAATTTTTTTTATTACAGCAGTATATGTAAAACTCTGTTTTTACAACAGTAAATGTAAATGAGATTTTTACACACAGAAGTGTAAAATCTCAGGACGAGACAGAGTAAATTCTTGTTGATTGAAATGTATTTTTGGTGAATCCCTCTGTCAAGAGGAAGGTGCTTTTCAGCACAGTCATTTGGTAAAACCCTCTGTTAAAGAGGAAGGTGCTTTTCAGCACAGTGTCATGGTGAATCCCTCTGTCAAGAGGAAGATGCTTTTCAACATAGTATGGTGAATCCCTCTGTCAAGAGGAAGTTGTTTTTCAGCACAGTCTTAGGTGAATCCCTCTGTCAAGAGGAAGGTGCTCTTCAGCACAGTCTCAGGTGAATCCCTCTGTTAAGAAGATGACTCATTTGATTGTTTATGGAACTGCATCTGAAGCAGTGTTGGTGAATCCCTCTATGGGAGGAAGATGTTCTTGTAACAACAGTTGGTGAATCCCTCTATGTGAGGAAGACTCTTTTTGTAATAGCAGTTTTGTAATCCCTCTATTAAGAGGAAGACCTTTTTTTTGTAACATGCAGTCATATTGATGTATGTAAAGTTTTTTTTTTGGGTGTAGAAACTCTGTTTCTCTGAGTCAAAAATAGCTTCCCTGTGCAAAAGATCCAGTGGCAAAAAAAGCAGAGCATTGTCTCTGTGTGTGTTCAGTTTGTTTTTTTTTGGAAATTTTCCAGAAAAATTCCCAACAGTGGTATCAGAGCATTGTTCTTCTCTCCACTGTATTGTGTTTGAAATTACCAGAAATTTCCGACATGGTATCAAAGCTAGTCCAGGCTCTTTGAAACTGAAGGAAAGTTCCTTTTGCTACAGCAGCTTCTCCAGCAGAGTGAAGACTCAGCCAAGAAAGGATCCAGGTATTTCTTAATTTTTCTGTGTTATTGTTTCAGACAGTGAGTTATTTTAATACACAGTCAAGCATTTTAAAGCATAGTTAAGAAGTGCAAGAAATTGCCACCACCAGCACTAGCATGGGTATTTTTAATACTCATCTTCCACTACTTAATCGGAAAAACTATGACTATTGGGCAATAGTTATGAGAGCTTTTCTTTTCTCAGAAGATTTATGGGAATTTGTTGAAAATGGTTTTGAAAACCTAGCAAATGATGATGAGTTTAATAGCTTAACCCAGGCAGAGAAAGAGCTGTTGAAGAACTATAAGAAGGAGGATGCTAAGGCCCTCTACTTCTTGTATCGAGCAGTGGATGAGAGTGTGTTTCCAAGGATAGCAGCAGCTAAGACATCCAAAGAAGCATGGGAAACTCTCAAGACAGCCTATCAAGGCATGGAGAAAGTGAAGACAACAAAACCTCAGTTCATTGAGGAGAAAGCTTGTGATGAAAGCTTAGAGAAAACAGTAAATGTTAAAAACTGTTTGTCTCATAATGAAGATGATGAGGAGATGGCTGAAGTACATCCCCAAACAGCAGTGCCAACTCAAGGGCAGCAAGGGACACCCTTGAGGAGAAATGAACAAGAGGCAACAAATGAAGGTATGAATTCTTTGTTTGCTTTATCCAGTCATGTTGATGACCCTGTTCATTTAGAAGATGGAGTTAAAAATAAGAAATGGACAGAACCCATGAATGGGAGAAAGGAATTAAAGTTCCTTGAAGATCTGTTTAAAGAATATGGAGTTCGATATGTAACTCTTGCCAAGATGGTTGAGATGGGCTTCACTGCCAACACCCTTATCAATATGACAGAAGAAGAGATTGAAGATTTGATGAAGACCCTGGTAGAACTCTATCATATGGATCTTCTTATAGGGGAGAGATATGAAATTAAAACTCCCATGAGAGCAGAGAAGGAGCAGGTAGCAGATATACTGACCAAACCATTGGATCAGAAAAGTTTTGAATTTTTGATGAAGTGTCTGGGTATGACTGATAACCCAGCAGTTGAAATTAAAGGGGAGTGTTGAAATTATAATTTCAACTGCAACGATAGTTGAACAACAACAACGTCTGCAAAACAGTCAGTTTTCCACTTGCGATGCGATCCATCACAGATCACACAGATCGTAGATCGCTGCCCCCTCCGCTCCTTGTCCCATGCGTTGCGACGATGACGATGCGATGCGATCGCAGATCTCAGATCAAAAATTCAAACCTCTATGCGTTAAGTCCTCCGCAATGATGCGATGCGATCTGAACAGCATCGCAGATCGCACCTTCACTTGTAAAAGATCCCAACCGTCCATTTGTTTAATCCAACGGCCTGTGTTCAAGTTTTCCCGATTTTTTGGGCACGCGAAGAAGCAAGTTGCGGTCCAGCTCTTGCACATTGAATGCTCAGCTACCGCAGTTAAAGAGAAACTCAGCCAAGGATGAGAAGGACAGCCTCAAGCAGTTGACATCATGGGACTCCATTTTTTTTCATTAAATCATTCGGATTGAATCAGAAGATTGCCAATTTGCCAGTGAAGTAATTTAATGGAATTTACTGCATTTGTAGAATGTTGGTAAAAGGTCTTCAATTTTATTGTTTTTTATCCATGGGAGTATGGGACAAGAAAACGTATGCAAGTATTTTTGTAAATACATATGTAATGTTTTTGTGTTGGTTGTGGATGTATGGTAACCCACGCAGCAGCGTGAAGAAATTTTTTCCATTGTGAAAATGGAAAGCACGCATCAGTGCATTCATAAAAAATTCTCACACAGCAATGTGAATGTAAGTTTTGTTGTCTGTTGAGAAAACAGGAAGGGAATGCGCAACAGCTCAAGTGAATTGTAATGAAATGCACAAGTAGTGCATAGCAGTGTAGACACAGCAGCATATCAAAGAGCAGAGAAGAGATGCACAACAGTGCATAAGAAATTTGTTGTTCATTGTAATCATGTTGCACAGCGTGAGTGGTTTTTTTTATTGCAATGTAAATCTGAAGCTCACCGCAGTGAGAATGAAGAAATGTGTTTTTACACAGCAGTGAAAAGGGAAATCATGAAGAGCAAGACAGGTGCAGCAGTGCGACAGTGAAGGAGATTTTTTTTTGTAATGAAATGTAAGGAATTACATTTATAGTAGTAAATGTAAGTAATTTTTTTTTATTACAGCAGCATATGTAAAACTCTGTTTTTACAGCAGTAAATGTAAATGAGATTTTTACACACAGAAGTGTAAAATCTCAGGAGGAGACAGAGTAAATTCTTGTTGATTGAAATGTATTTTTGGTGAATCCCTTTGTCAAGAGGAAGGTGCTTTTCAGCACAGTCATTTGGTAAAACCCTCTGTTAAAGAGGAAGGTGCTTTTAGCATAGTGTCATGGTGAATCCCTCTGTCAAGAGGAAGATGCTTTTGAGCATAGTGTGGTGAATCCCTCTGTCAAGAGGAAGGTGTTTTTCAGCACAGTCTCAGGTGAATCCCTCTGTCAAGAGGAAGGTGCTCTTTAGCACAGTCTCAGGTGAATCCCTCTGTTAAGAGGATGACTCTTTTGATTGTTTATGGAACTGCATCTGAAGCAGTGTTGGTGAATCCCTCTATGTGAGGAAGATGTTCTTATAATAGCAGTTGGTGAATCCCTCTATGTGAGGAAGACTCTTTTTGTAATAGCAGTTTGTAATCCCTCTGTTAAGAGGAAGACCTTTCTTTTTGTAACAGGCAGTCATATTGATGTATGTGAAGTTTGTTTTTTGGGGTGTAGAAACTCTGTTTCGCTGAGTCAAAAATAGCTTCCCTGTGCGAAAGATCATGTGGCAAAAAAAGCAGAGCATTGTCTCTGTGTGTGTTCAGTTTGTTTTTTTTTGGAATTTTTCCAGAAAAATTCCCAACAGTGGTATCGGAGCATTGTTCTGCTCTCCACTGTATTGTGTTTGAAATTACCAGAAATTTCCGACAGAAATGGCACAATTACTGCATGGGGAGCAAGTTTCCCCTTTTGCTCCAACATATTCATGTCATTATTGCTCGACATTATTCGTTTCTCTTCCGTTAATCCACTAAGGAGTTGAGCTACGACTCATACAGCTTCTCCAAGGGATTGAATACAATTATCATGGTGATTATGTTTGGTTCTTATAATGGTTAAAAAATCATGGGCATTGCACAAAGCATGCTAATTTAGTTGATTTGGTAGGCTTACGTTTCCGTCATTGACTACAACTTGTTATTTGTCTCCAATTGAATGATTACCTGCGAGGAGACGTAATGCTGCTGGACCTCAATAGTCAATGTCATGAATCTATCCAATAATTAATGAATTATTGGATAATCTCATGAATCTATCCAATAATTAATGAATTATTGTATAGATTCATGACATTGACTCTTGAGGTCCAACAACATTACGTCTCCACACAACAAACTTAAAGTTAGGCGGTAATTCTTCACTTGTTGAAGTTAACCATGCCCACTACCGAGCTCAGTAGTGTCAGCTAACGAGAGTTCGGGCTGTCGGGGGTGTTACGATGAGAAAAGAAGAAAGACAATGCTGTCTACTACTTTTTCCCCAGTGGCAAGGGTTTTAGAATGACACGCTATGCCTTTCATTTATTGGTAGAGTTTTAGTGACAAGCTTGTAGAGGAACACGCTATGCTTTTCGTTTATCGATGGAGTTTGAGAGTTGTGTTTATATATATATATATATATATATATATATTGTAGAGTTTGTTCGGAAGAGCATAGATGAATGTCATTGCATAAGATTATGTGGAAAGAGAATATATGAAGATGTAATTGCGTATGATGTCTGCTACAGGTTAATTTCTCTTCTATGCAATATTAAAGACTATCCGCATTGTGCACGTTTCTTCACTAAGAACACTTATCTGCATTTTGCACGTTTCTTTGATAAGAACACTTCCCCTGTAGGGTTAAAAACTCACATTTCTTTATACATTTATTTTATTATAATAATTAATTTGAATTATTTATATATAATGGGTGTTATATAAAATATAAATAAATTGTTTATTATAATAATAATGTCTAGATATTTTTAGAAGAGAGAAAAGGTTTTTGATTGGTCAACCCATCCCATGCAACACACATGGAATAACTATTGCTACCTTTCATCTTTATGGCAAATTACTCTATACTCAAGCACTCTAAGATGAGAGACTTTGCTTTTTGGCTTTTCTACTATGCATGGGATTTACCTCTGCCACATGTGGGGAAATTCCTTTAGTCGTTAGCGAGTGAGGGGATTGAATTGGGTGGCAAAGATACAAGCATGTGGCATAAATTGTGGGCTTCCTTTCTGGTTCGGGAAATGGCTTTTTTTCATGCCATGGATTGGCATGCACAAAAATTATAGGAGACCTAGCTTCAGAGATTGGCGTTCTTCAGCTCATGCACTAAACGTTGACTAATGGTGGGGGGAAATCCTAGGGATAACATTGGACACGTCCCCTGGACCACTCACAGTAACCACGACAATACGTGTTGTAGGAGCAAGAGGCATCAACCATCAAGTAGCTCTCATGAATATGCAATTGCAAGTCTCGTGGGTCAGTTAGCATTGCATAATTCTCTACATGTCTAATTCCTTTGGTTTTGTCAATACCTTCACTATTTTTTCTTTTATTTGGTGGGTGTTGGCCTATAATTCTCTAAGCTAAGCGAGGGGTGAGTTGTGGATTTTATATAACACCCATTATATATAAATAAAATCCACAACTCACCCCTTTGTGGATTTTGTAGTTGAGGCAATGGACTTTTTCCATGCCATGGATTGGCACACATAGGAAATATGGGAGACCTAGCTTCAGAGATTGGCGTTCTTCAGCTCATGCACTAGACGTTGAGCAACGGTGAGGGGAAAATCCTAGGGAAAGCATTGGACACATCTCCTGGGTAGCTGACGGTAACCACACCAACAAATGTTGTAGGAGTGGGAGGCATCAACCATAATGTAGCTCTCATGACTATGCAGTTGCACGTCTAGTGGGTCAGTCAACATTGTGTAATTCTATATATGTTCAATTCCTTCATTGTTTTTTCTTTTATTTGGTGGATATTGGCCTGCAATTCTCTAAGCTAAGCAGGGGTGAGTTGTGGATCGAATGATGTTCACTCCTGGTGGTTGTTGGACCCTCCAAAAGTATTTTATCTACCCTCCCTCATGAATGGTATTCCATTAGAAACTATCATACCTCTCTCGCAATATGAACCTCCCTGGATTTTACATTTATTTAGCATTCTCATTTCTAATCCCTCGGGTTTCTGGGTGTTTTGGGAGAAAATTCTATCGTGGCCATCATTTATCCAGTGCAGTATGTCCCGAGATTGAATGCATTGTCGCCATGGGTCTAGGGGAAAGGGTCCTCAATGTTGACCATGAGCTCAAGCCCAAGCCCAAGGCGTCACAACAATTTTCCAGTCTGCCACTCTTCTAGAGATTCAAGAGGAAATCTGCCAACTTGAAGCTTAGATCACTAGTCACGAGCAAGCCTACTCTAACTCAGAAATTCATGTAGAGGTAACCAATTGGGTTCATAACCCGAGACATGCCAGGGGAAGATGGAGCCAATACCTAAACTCCATCACCCTTCATTGGTTGATGAAGACACTCCTAGGTAGATGAAGGAGAAACATGAATATCGTAATGATACAATCTCTTCTCTAAACGAAATCAAGCATGTACAATGTTACTAGTGCTCATCTCTTTGCTAGGTTATATGCTTGGTTTGCTCACCTTGAAATCCATATACAATGTGAATTGAAACCCCCTGCACAAGCTAGAACAAGCACTTCATTTGACTCTTCATATTATGTTTCACCACTTGGTAGTTGTCTTTTACTTTTTGTAGTTCAATCTATATTAGTTGTCATAAATTTCTTAGTGCTAATTGCTATCAATTCATATTATGTGAAATCTTTTCCATGATCAAGAGATTTGGTTTCCCTTGAATTAAATTGTGACCATATAACATAAACAATACTATCTTTTAATATTTTATAATTTTATAGACATATTCTGAAAAAAAAAAAAAAAAAAAAAAAAAAAAAAAAAAAAAAAAAAAAAACATTCTCTATATAAAAATTGATATACTATTTATAAATTTAATTTAAACTCTTAAATAATTTAAATGAACATATTTCCTTAATCATTACATTTTTACAAACCATTTTTAAATAAATTCTATTTGACTAATTAATAATAATATATAGATATTTTATAAAGCATTCATTATTATTATTAAGTAATGATGTCTGACCAAGAATCGAATAACTTGAAAATGAGGTAAAATTTAAGTACTAAATTAGTCTAATTAATATAACAAATCGAATGAAACGTTTTTTATATAAATATGGAAAGGAAATTGGAAAAGGGAAGAAAATAATTAACAAGAAGCGAATCGCATTAAATTATTTTAAAACAAACCCATTAAATTATTTTAAAACTTATAATTAATCTATTTAAGTTGATTAAATGAAATTGCAATAAAGCTAAATTATTTAGTTTAAAATTTATAATTAATATATTTAAGTTTATAAAATGAAATTGCAATAAAAATAAAATTAAAAAAAAAATATTAATTTATTATTTTTTTGGTTATTTGAATTAATTGATATAAAAAATGTATATAATTAAAAATAAATAAATATATCACATTATAAACAAGTGCTATATGGTAGCGATTTTTTGTTGGTTAATTTAAATATAGGTAAATTAAAGTGAAGAACAATAAAACAACTATGTTACATTGGCAATGAGAACTGTGAAGCAAATTATTGGTTATAGTAGAATTAACATTTTCTTCCAACATTTAATGTAAACCCTAGAGTTTTTCTTCCAACATTAGTTACTAAATTAATTTCATCTTTGGATTCATTATTATGAAGTAGAATGTGGCCCAACTGCCACCTCATGTTCTAATGAATGTCTATTATGTATATGTATTCATTTTAAGGGCCACAAATGGGCCTTGAGTCGAACAACCAACCGATCCATTCTTACCTTTTTCTTATTGGATAACTTTAAATTCCGATATCAAAATTCTTATAATGAGAATTTGATCTACCTTTAACTAATCCTATAACTAAACTTAGATAGTCAAGTAGCACATATAAATAGAGAGAGAGAGAGAGAGTAGAAAATGTGTAAATGGAAATAAAGAAATAGATTGTTGGGAATAAATTAGTCATAATGGTATAAACAACAATTACATCCTGTTGATGCCCCGAAATTCGTTGCAACAACATCGGGGAAACCACCCGGTCCGGAACTTAGTGCAGCTCCTTTTCCGTTTGGAATAGTGGCTCCGACTGTGGATAATGGGACCAGTTTCCCAAAGATTTATAAGTAAACGGGATGGATGGATGATTTTAGGATATGAAGTGATAATAAACAAATAACTAAACTATGAAAGAAATATAATAACTATAAGCTAATCCCGGGACTTATCGATTCAGACAATACAGCGTTTGATAACCTATGCTTAATGGCAGGCATATAGATGTCACTAACAGTAAGCATAAATGTTTAAACCATTTAAGATTGCTCTGCATAAATAGTTATGCAGAGCGATAATAGCGAATTACTGCACTCAGTCATTTATATCATTGTTACATACATGAGTGAAAGAGATAACAAATCACAAAACATTCAATAGTGATATGAAATGTAAATTTGTTGTTATATCGCATACATGTAATCAATAATAGCAGAGTAATAACACAGCAATTTATATAACAGAAAAGAGAACAGATACAGATAATAGTACCATGCAAGCTGTTTGATCAATCCAATATATTAATCGCTATGTCGCGGTCCTTCCTTCCAACCAGAAAATATTCCAAGCAAACGACAATAGTGCACAATTTACTTAAAACAGCATTCCAAGTAAAATTAAGGACCAGTGGTCGAGTTTCAAAAAGAATATAGACTGAAGCACAATAGTGCAAACTTCAGCCTTTTAGTCTTTTACAAAATTTTACGACCCTTTCCAAAACAATGAAAGGGTCTATAAATACTATACTAATCTAAAAATATCTAAATATCTAAAACTGAAAAACAACTAAATCGACATTAACAAATATCATTGTCCATCTGGATGATTCGGCAGTCGGCGATGATGCTTTAGGCAGAGGTCTCTTTGCCTTTACTCCTTCGCTGACATATCGCCAGCATTGGCTCTACTTCTGGTGGAGTATTGAGGCGCGAAGTCAGCTGTGCATCGTATGTGGCATCGTGGAAATCGGCAATCAGGTATCGGAGAGCGTCGGTTAGGCAGTTAAGAGCCGACCTTTGAGAATGCGGTTTAATCAGGAAAAGCCAGTGTGCGTCGGCGGTCAAGGTATTCACTCCAGCAATTAACCGCCCTTGTTCTTCAAGCTGAGGATAATTCTTGTGCTCTAGCATATTCGCGGTTGTTATGTTTCCAGGTGTGCATTGTGAAATCATGTTAGCCAGATACAATGTATCATTGACTAGATTGATCATGTTTTTGGAAATTGTTTTGCACCTGGATGCTGCCCTTTCCGCCTTCATTACCTGTGTGTTCCATTCCATAAAAAGTATGTCTTTATATGTTACACAGATTCGGGAAAAATTTGACGCTTTACCTTCTGGAGTGTCTTGCCATTCAATATAATCTGTTATATCTTCCTCGGCCTGATCCAAGTTACTCTTGGCTTTCTCGATTTGATCACATACTGCTGTAGATGTGTCACAGAGTATCTCAGCTTCGACTAGTTGTTGACACAAGAGTCTGGTCTGAGATATCAATGCGCCGTTTATTAGAATTGCTTCTGTTTTGAAATCATCAATACTCTTGGCACTTTTGATACTTTCAAGCTGTGCTGACAGCTGAATTATCTGCTCCTCTTTAGATTTCAATAACAGCTCATTCGCTGCCTCCAACTGAGATAGTGCTTCTGACAATTCTTGTGCCTTTTGAATGTCACTCTGATCTATCTTCAGTTTTTCAATTTGCTGGGTTAACAAATGATTTTCTTGTTGTTGGACCAGCAATTGTTCTTCTGCCTGTGCTGCCTTATTCCTTGCTTCAATCACTTCCGCTTGCAATGCGTAGACCTCATGCTCTTTAGTCTTCAAAAGAAGACTCACTTCGGATGCTTTGTCAATGGTTGCCGCTGAATAAGCTCCCGCAAATTGCGACAGCTTTGTCAGATCCTCAGAGGGACTTAATTCTCCCTTCCAGACGACATTGCCCGTGACTGTTTGCTCATTTGAAACAGAAGGTTGATCAATCCTTCGTCTCTTCCTTGAGCGTCTTACAACGGCTCTATGCTTAGGGCTGTAGAAAATGTCTAGGGGAGGAATTTCCTCTACCTGAAGATCAATTTGATCAGCTGGGCTTTGAGTAATTTCCTCAACACTTTGTACCATGGGTGGGCCGCTGGTTCCTTCAAGAACCGGAGAAAGAGTAGTATCGGGAGTCTTTAAGGCATCTGAGTCTTTGGAGGCTTCTTTACCACTTATAATGGAATCAAATTGATTCCATTCTTTAATCAATTCAGTATCAACAGAGATTTGCTTACTCTGTTCTTTCTCTTTTTCTATCCTCTGCTGTTCTTCGAATGCCTCCCGCTGTTGCTCCTCTTGTGCTCTTCGTTGCTGTTCCTCCAATTCCTTTTTCTGCCTATCTTCCAGTTCTTTCTTTACTTTTTCTTCTTCCTCTCTTTTCCTCTGTTCTTCTATCTCCCTTTGTCTTCTTTGCTCTTCTTGCTCCCTTTGCCTTCTTTGCTCTTGTTCAATTTGTGCTTTTTGCTGCCTTTCTATTTGTTCTCTTCTGTGCCTTTCTGCCTGCAGCTTTCTTTGACTTTCCTCCTGTTCTCTAATTGTAACGGGAGGTGAATTTATTTCTGGCTGATCAGGCTCGCTTGAGGATGAAGTTGGGGTTGTGGATAATAACTTTAGAGGCAAAGTTTGCAACCTTTGCTTTCTAAGTTTATTAAATTCAGTTAATTCAACATCTCCATATCTCATCGCAGCAAGTTGTCTGACTTGGCTTATTGAATCAGCACCCATGAACAGGTCGTCAAACTGGTCTTCTTGATGAACAACTTTTGTCAGCTTAGCCTGTTCCAAGGCAATGAAAGCAGTCTTTTTCGGGTCATAGAGTCTGTTGGGAATAGAAACTAGAGATAGCATTTGGAGTTTTGCTGCTTCCTTTTCTGCATGCTTATAATTTAGCAGCGTATAAACTCCAATTCTTAAAGGAAAAGATGGCCATCCTCTCTTCTTCTCCTCTTTGAGAGTTTGGGTGACACCTTCAGACATGATCTGATAGGAGATTTCTCGGGCTAACAATTTGTCTGACATGTATAAGGGGAGAACGTGTGGCCTGGCCTTGCTTCCAAAAACTCTGATATAAGAAAAACATTCTTCACCGAACCAATGGGCTACGGCTGGTAGGTCAAAAGAGGCTTCATAGGAAATCCTAGGGATAGGTCTGTCAAAAATAGAATAGTGAACGGGAACCATAAAACCATTGCAGATTTGGTACAAATGGTCTTTGTGGGAGGGTTTCCACAATTTAGGATGATACAAATGAATAGGTGTTGGGTCATGGGTTGTCCATCTCCAACCAAGGACAGGAAACTCAGAATTAAAACAAAGGGCATCCATAATATAGGCAGAATAATAGAAAGGTGGGATTTTTCTCTCAGTGACTCTGGTTTTGGCCCTAAACTCACGAATAGCTAAGACCAACTTATCAGACAAGATAGTGGCCCAATCCATAATTATACTATTGACGGCCGCTTCCATTAGGGGAACCATATCAACATGGATATTTGCAGAATCATGAAATCCCCACAATTTACACATCATAATTCCAGCATAGCAGTAAGGTGAAGCCAAAGAAGCATTGGAGTACTTACCCGACATATCCTGCTTGTGTTTTGCTGGATTTTGCCTCCAATCTCGGAGAGGTTCGGCTGGTGATTCATTCTCTCTGGCGAATTTCTCCACAAATGCTCTGTTATAGACTTGCTCGGGATTGGGTAAATGATACATTCGTCTCAAGTCGTCAGGCTTGAAGGAGCCGAAAATCCTTCCATCCTTAGTAATGAAGGTTCTATTAGTGAGAGGAATTTCTTCAATTGCCCAACGTACCACATCAGTATAAGGCAAGACTTGTTCCCTGGCTGCTATTCTGTGCAGAAAAGAGTCAGCCAAATCTTTAAGAGTTGCCTCAGACTTTCTTAGTTCATCCACACTTGCCTCCGTTACTGTCGCTTCTGGTTGCTCTCCTTCTAGCAAATTGTATGTCCCTTGCCATGTAGTACCAGTAAGACCAGTGCATGTAGTATCTGAGATTAAGCCTTTCCTTGAAGCTGTAGTAGCTTGGCCTGAGGCAGGTGTCGCAGTAGAACCTGCCACCTTCTTGAACTTCTTTCCCATCATATTCAGACTTCTCTCGGTAGTCGAATTCTACACAAGTGCAAGAGAAATCGTAACAAAGAAATAACAATGACAATCCATAACGGGATAAATATATGATTTGAAGCGTGGCGAGATTATTCCTAAAAGAGGCTGCGGATCTAATGATTTGAGAAGGCATCGTAGATGTAATGATGGTGATTTTACGGCCTGCAGCTTCATAAATGACCATTACTTAAGTTATTAAACCGAATGACCCCTTAAAGCGTGTAATAGATTTTTTCAAAGGTCTAATCATAATTGCTTCGTTAATTCGAAGGGGCAAAGCTTTAAATACGCATGCATTACCTTATCCCTTTACTTAACGGTATCTTGAGATCTGTGTTGTTGTCAAATCGGATTAAATATAACTTTAATGTTTGAAATAATCACCTTTTAGAAACTGAGGTCATCATTAAGCGTCATCAAATCGCATCGGGAGTGTAAATGACATTATCATTTGGGAAGGATCTTTAGCGAACGCCGATTGCGACATTGTATCGGCGCGCGAAAACAATTCCCAATTGATTTACCGAATGCCGATAGCGATATCGCATCGGGGAAAAGATATGAACGTCTTATGAAACTGCGTAGGATTCTACCGACTTCCGATAGCGATATCACATCGGGTCGGAGTGTTAAAACACTTTTCACAAGACATAGTGCCGCGCCGATAGCCGATCGCCGATATCGTGTCGCATCGGGAAAAATGTATGTGCTTTCTCTTTATGTGCATTGGTTATTGCCGATGACCGATAGCGATATCGCATCGGGAAAAACCAAGATGGCAACCAATCTTGCGATTGCTTTTTTCGGACTTAACCTCAAAAATTGCTCATTATTTGTTCAACAAGGGTTTTATGCACAAATTCATTTGATTATAATACCTTAACTGAACAAGTTTATTAATGCCAATTAAAAATTTTAAAAGGGACCCATTTCATATGTAAATTGTTTGTGATAAAAATGTTATGAAATGGGGGGTTGTTGTAGGGCACAACAATTGGCGATTCGCTGGCAGAACCAGTTATCTCTGGACTAATAAATATACTTACATCTTTTCAAATAGAATCTCTATAAAGGAAAGGAAATTTCTAATATAACTAGATATCAATCGATTCTGAATAAAACAGTTTTCTTCATTTGACTTCCTCTCTTTATAAATGCACTTCGAGTATCAAACTAAGTCCTTATTGGTTTGTAAAAGTAAAAATAAAAAACTTTTCCATATCAGCTTTTAAAATAAACTCCTCTGTCACAGGTAGAGCCTCTGCTGCCAGCAAACATTCATAGTCTCGGCAGGGTTACCTTTTAACCATGTTGTTGTCCATTGTTCCATTCACCTTTGAGTGTGACTAAACAGAATGAATTCAAAAAATAATTTTGTATTTATTTATTTATTTATTTTTTTTGAATTTCATTTTCTTTTTTTACTTAAGATAAAAGCCATTGTCCTGGTTTGGTGGCCAGATAAATGACAATGCCATTCACGGGTAGTAATTTAAACTGAACAAGCTGGCTCGTGATGAGACCCCTTGTCTTGAACTTACAAGCCATTACCCTGTTTGATATGCAGTTTTGGTAATGTCAGTTAAATTATTTTCCTATGAACATGGTAAGCAGGCTTGTAATAAGACCTCTTATCTTTAATCTTTTATATTTTAGAATTACACTCTGAGTAATCATAAACTTTTGGTGAATGGGATGAACAACTATCTTCTTGAGAATAAATGGATGACAGGTTTAAGAGTTAAAGATGCTGAAAATGAATTAGCTCCTATTTTCATATGGATAACCTTTGGGGACTAATTTCGAACACTCAAGATGACTCACAGAACTTTGTTCAGAGTGAAGTTTTACAAAGGTTAGACTGTGATGTTCAGAATAAAAAGATATCTAATTTCCTAGAAATGATCTCTCTTGGTTTAAGACGCTATTATCCAACAGTAAATACTAATATTTTCATGGCGAGACAGCTTTTAATTATAGCGAAAGGTCAATGGAAAATGTCCCACATTCTTATTTCTACAAATCCTACAAACTATATAAAAAATATCAAGCTACAAAGAGAGGGGTTACCTGCTCAATTAAAGAATTTCTTCAAGATTAGACCATTGACAGGGAGAGAATCTCTCACCCCTGATAGATTTTGAAGTATGAATGTGGAATGGCCTACCTTTTCACAGATCTGAAATGGTCCTAGCCACAGTGTTTGGAATTTGGAATGTTTACCTTTGTCTTCATGGGCTTTGTCCCATTTCAGGACTAGATCTCCGACTTGAAATTGTCTAGGGCTGGATGAGGCTAGATCGAAAGCTGCTTTAATGACTTGTTGATGTTTCGCATGTGTAACCTTGGCTTTATCCCTTTCTTCTTCAAGTTTGAGAATTTGATCATGTCTAAATTGTATAGAGGAAGAAGGAGTTTCATCGATAAATTGCACTAAGGCTAGAGATGGAAGAAGAAGGTTGGTTGGTACGACTGCTTCTTTTCCGTATACAAGATTAAACGGAGAGGTCGCTATGGAAGCTTTCTGTGTTATCCTGTCGGCCCATAATGCAAATACCAAGGATTTATGCCAGTTCTTATGATTCTCTTCAATTGTCCGCTTAATGATTTTGATTAGATTTTTATTAGTTGATTCTGCTAGGTCGTTGCCCTGGGGGTAGTAGTTAGCAGAATACTTTAATTTAAATCCTCTTTTGATAGCGAAATCAATCATTGCATTGCCTGAGAAATAAGAAGCATTATCAAAGACAAGAGCGTTTGGAACACCAAACCTGGTAATGATGAACTGATCTATAAATTCAATGATTGCCTCAGAGTTTGTTGTCTTTAACGGAATTGCTTCTACCCACTTTGTAAAGTAATCAGTAGCTGTAAGGATATACTTGTGTTGCTTGGAAGAAGAAGGATTTATTTCCCCAATGATGTCCAATCCCCATTGTTCAAAAGGTTGTTCAATGTTGATTGGTTGCAAAGGGAAAGCTGGCTTTTGTTGTCTTCCATTGGCAGTTTGGCATTTGATGCACTTCCTAACATATTCATGAGCGTCTTTAAACAAAGTAGGACAATAATATCCAGCATGGATGACTTTATGAGCTGTTGTATCAGCTCCAAAATGTCCTCCTGCCGGTCCATCGTGTAGCTCCTGCAAAACTTTTTGAGCTTCAGGTTTCTCAAGGCATCTTAATAGGACAGAATCATAGTTTCTCCTGAAGAGCACATCATTAATAAGGGAAAAATTCTTAGCTTTCAATCTAATGGCCCTTTTGTTCTTGTAGGACAAATTGGTGGGTGCATAACCATTCTTTAAATAAAAGATCAGATCTGAATATTGAGATTCGGAATCCGATATACTTAGCTGATTAACTTCTTGGGTTGGCTCCGTATCACTTGATTCAGGAATGTTTGATGCTCCTGCTAATGTCCTGCAAAAACCTTGACCTTTAACAAAATTTGCTGGCTTTATTTCTAGGTCATATTCTTGGAGGGCTGCGACCCAGTTTGCCCTCTTTTCTCCCAATTCTTTTTGGATTAATAATTGCCTAACTGCTGAGAAAGGAACTATTACTTTAGTATGGGTTTTCAGAAGAAAGGGTCGATAATGTTTGATTGCTTTAAAAACAGCAAAAGCTTGTTTCTCAATTTCGGAATAATTCAATTCGGCGCCTTGAAAGTTTGAACTGAAGAACGAAATGGGCGCTTCCAAATTGTCATCATTCAACTGAGTTAGTACTGCTGCGTAAGATAAGTCGGATGCAATAGTATATAATGTAAAATGATTAGAAAGATTTGGAGTATTCAGAGCTGGGACATTGATTATGGATTGCTTAATATCATGAAAAGCTTGCTTTTCTTCTAGTCCCCATCTGAAGGTTGAATTCTTTTTAATCATCGTTTGCAGTGGTAGTACAATCTGTGAAAAATCTGGAACAAATCGTTTAACGAAATTAATTTGTCCTAAAAACGACTGCATCGATTTTTTGTTATGTGGAAAAGGAATCTCAGAAATTTCTTTAATTCGATCAGGATCTACATAAATGCCATATTTAGAAACAATAAACCCTAAGATCTTACCTTGATTAAGGGCGAAGAAAGACTTTTTCGGGTTAAGAGAGATACCATATGTTTTACATCGTTGAAAAATCTGATTTAAATCATGCAAGTGGTTATATCTCTTTTTAGAATACACAGTAATATCATCAAGGTAGACGACTACTGTCCGGTTAATTAACCCTCTAAAGGCTGTATCCATAGCTCTTTGGAATGTCGCTCCTGCATTTATGAGTCCAAAAGGCATCTTTTGGTATGCGTAAGTTCCCCATTTTGTTCTGAATGTGGTTTTTAATTGGTCATCAGGATGAACCAAAACTTGATTATATCCTGAGAAACCATCAAGAAAAGACATTAATTCAGATCCTGCTACCGATTGAAGGATTTGCTCCATGGTAGGCAGAGGGAAGTTATCTTTTAAACTTGCCTTATTCAAGTTTCTGAAATCAATACAGATTCGAATGTCGCCGTTTTTTTTCCTGACTGGTACCATATTGGAGACCCAGTTTGAGTGTCGGACAGGGAAGATAATCTTAGCTTTTAAGAGCTTATTAAGTTCCGACTTTATCTGGCTCTCCAAATTTGGATGTATTTTTCTTAACTTCTGCTGGATCGGTTTTTGATCGGGAAGCATTGGAATAGTGTGTTGTATGATAGATGTATCATATGTCTTAAGGTCGTCATACTTCCAAGAAAAAACTTGTTTGTTTTTTCTTAAAAGTTTGATGAATGCTTCCTTTTCTTCTATAGAAAGTCCTAGTCCTAAATTAATATTTTGAGGAGCTTGATCTGTTCCCAAATTGATCAATTCAAACCTAAGAGTAGAGCTTTGGAGTTTTGCATTAATTACAGGCTTAAACCTATCTTTAATGTCATAAAGGTCTTCAAGCTTTACTACAGGCTTAGGAATTGCGTTATCTTGAGATGTTTCTTTCATTTGAGAATCATGGTCATGTTCTTCAATGATTTGATTGTCATAGGACTTTTCAGAGGTTAAGAATTGCAAGATGTCCTCGTCATGGTTGAAAACCCTCCAGTTAGTGATGTTATCAGGAACTGAAGGTCTAAAAATTAATTCTATAGAAAATCTATCAAGACTATAGTCTTCGGAAGGGAGGAGCTTTGAAGCTACGTTGGCTAGTAAATCAGCCGCTGAATTTTGTGATCTTGGGATTGAAGAAATGTTGAATGCTGAGAAATGCGAAGTAAGATCTTGCACTAGCGTTTGATAATGCTTAAGGTGACTTGACAGGCAATGAATTGTATTCCTTACCTGTTTAACAATGATCTCACTATCGCCGAATACCTTTATATATTGGACTTTAAGGTCAATTTCCTTATATAGTCCCTGCACTAAAGCTTCGTATTCGGCTGTGTTATTGGTGCATTCAAATTCTAATCGACAGGATAGCATTGTTCTTTCGCCTTGCGGACTAACCAAAATGCAACCTGCTCCTGAGCCCTCACCGGACTTAGAGCCATCAAAATATAAAGACCAAAATAAAGGAGAATCAACAAAAATATTTACATCCTTCTGATTTACATTGAAGCATTTGGATAAATTTGATTGTGAAAAATTTTCTACTTGAGATGTACAATGGTTTACTGAAAAAGGGGAAGATTGGGCAACAAAGTTGCCAAAAAATGATTCTGAGGAATAATTTCCCAAAATGTTGTTGTTGAAGGCCACAGGCTGGTTTTCTTGTTCGAAATCGGTTACTGTGTGAGTCATGTGTTTTTCACGGTCGATCCTTATTTGATTTGGCTTACCCTTGTAGGGGAGCCACATATGTGACCAATCCGTGGAAATATATCCATGCAGTTTCTCAGACCAATCCCTGCTCAAAATTAAACCGTAGAATTCAGGTATGTCAGCTATCAAAATATCTATTCTTTGAACTATTCTGGGATCTGCAGACAACCTGATAGTCACGGAATTAATTTCTCCTATAACCTGTACTTTGGTTCTGTCTAACTGTACAATATGAATTGCAAACTTCTGAGGTTCTATGTTCAGTTTGGAACAAACTGAAGCTGGCATAATATTAGATGAAGCCCCTGAATCAATTAAACAGTTATGCAGATTTCGATTATAGATTTCATAGGTGAGCAAGAAAGGTGGAGTATGTGAATTGGATCTATCTCCGATCAGAACAGAATCGGTAGCTTCGACCATAACTGGAGGGGGTTGTCCTGAATCATTAGCAACTTTTGAACTAGGAAGAGGGGAAGAGGGGACAGCGTTATATTCTCTTAGGAGCAATTTCTGTTGATGTTTTAACTTACTTAGTTCAAGCATGGTTATGTTTGCCTTAGTCTTTTTCATATCATCGACAATATTGTACTCCATGGAGTCAGATAATACTAATGTCTTGGACGTTGAAGGAGAGTTAGAAATGGGAGGCTGGTTTTGAGGGGCTGCTACCGGAGATTTCTTTGGAAGAACTTTTTCTTTTGGTGTGGAAGCACCTGCACTCCTCTTTTTTGTAGTTGTTTGAGTGGGTTCAGAAGCGATTTTGCTCCTTGTAGTAACAGGAAATGCTTCTTCTTGATTCTCGGTGTCAGAGTTTGGGAGTATGAAATCCCACATACCGTGACACTCAACTACTTCTTCTTCTTCATCTTCTTGAGAGGTTGATTCTTCTTCTTCATCTTCTTGTTCAGAGTCTGCATTAGATATAACATTGGGTGGCTTTGTTTCAATTTTCTTGAAAGTTCTGAATGGTCTCTTGTTCGAAGTTTCAGCCACCTGTTTTTTTATCTCAACCATTTCATTAGACAATGTTTTAAGGACCTTTTGTAAACCTTCCATGTCATATGGATCTTTTGGGGTCTTTTTCTTAGAATCTTCTTTAAATGAAACTTTTTTGGATTTTCTATCTTCTAAGGCTGCTTTTTCCTCTAAAGCATTAACACGCTTTTCAACGGCAAGTGCTTCCTTCATGTTCTCGGCTAAGGTAGGTTTGCCAGCCCTGTCAACAAAAATGGCTATGTTGGAAGGGAGGGCAGTAATATACCATTCGCTCCTGATTTGTTCACTTGGCTTCGAAGCGGTAGGGATTTTATTTAGGAGTTTATTAAATCGAGCATTAAACTCCTTTATTGGTTCCCTATGTTCTATTCTCAAATTGGAGAGGTCATTTATTAAAGTCGCCAGAGACCTGTCATCTCCATATTTGGTAAGGAACTGCTCTTGGCATGTAGTCCAGCTGGTAATAGAACCAGAGGGTAAAGAGAAGTACCAGGATCCTGCCGATCCTTGCAGAGTATAAGGAAAAAGTCTTACAACAACATCTTGTTCTGTCACTCCTTTCAAGTTAATTGCTAACATGAAATTGTTAATATGTTCTTCAGCTTGTGTTCCGTTATCTGGATTAAATTTAGGCAACCATTTTTCGGGAGCATCAGGTAGATCATGTAATGGTCCGGGCATATTGACTGCGCCTGGCTGAGTCCATGGGTCTGCCATTATGCTGGTGATATTAGTTGTTACTACTATTGGTATTCCAGATGACTGAGCAGAAGAAGTTGTTGGAGAGAGAGTAACTTGAGATGCTGTAGTACTTATTCCCTGATGGACAACAATGTGTAATGGAGGAGTGGATGGTTGACTTCGCAGAGGAGGAGTTGAGATGGAAGATATGGAAGAAAGATCTTCACTATCAGATACTTCAGTGATCTTCTTAGCCCTTTTCTTTTTGGGTAAAGGGAACTCAGTAGGTTCAATACCAAGTTTTTCGCTCTGAAGTCTGGTAAGTGGATGAGATAAGTTTAACTGCGAGGTCACACTGCTTTGTGATACTTCAGATTTCTGAGGTGAAATCGAGAAGCTCTGAAGTTTATGGATAAGAGACTGAACTTCAGGGGATTCAAGACTTAAATGTTCTGAAATATTATGGGCGTGAGCAGTGGTGGTTGATTCTTCTTTTTCTTGATCATGTGCTGGAGAACCAGCATGTGATTGAGAAGGAGAAGAGGGTTTGGAGGGGGAATTACTCTTAGAATGGTTTGTGGACTTGGACCTACTTGCCATTCACAGTTGATGGCCCTCCTTCTAGCGCCAAAAATGTTGATGCCCCGAAATTCGTTGCAACAACATCGGGGAAACCACCCGGTCCGGAACTTAGTGCAGCTCCTTTTCCGTTTGGAATAGTGGCTCCGACTGGGGATAATGGGACCAGTTTCCCAAAGATTTATAAGTAAACGGGATGGATGGATGATTTTAGGATATGAAGTGATAATAAACAAATAACTAAACTATGAAAGAAATATAATAACTATAAGCTAATCCCGGGACTTATCGATTCAGACAATGCAGCGTTTGATAACCTATGCTTAATGGCAGGCATATAGATGTCACTAACAGTAAGCATAAATGTTTAAACCATTTAAGATTGCTCTGCATAAATAGTTATGCAGAGCGATAATAGCGAATTACTGCACTCAGTCATTTATATCATTGTTACATACATGAGTGAAAGAGATAACAAATCACAAAACATTCAATAGTGATATGAAATGTAAATTTGTTGTTATATCGCATACATGTAATCAATAATAGCAGAGTAATAACACAGCAATTTATATAACAGAAAAGAGAACAGATACAGATAATAGTACCATGCAAGCTATTTGATCAATCCAATATATTAATCGCTATGTCGCGGTCCTTCCTTCCAACCAGAAAATATTCCAAGCAAACGACAATAGTGCACAATTTACTTAAAACAACATTCCAAGTAAAATTAAGGACCAGTGGTCGAGTTTCAAAAAGAATATAGACTGAAGCACAATAGTGAAAACTTCAGCCTTTTAGTCTTTTACAAAATTTTACGACCCTTTCCAAAACAATGAAAGGGTCTATAAATACTATACTAATCTAAAAATATCTAAATATCTAAAACTGAAAAACAACTAAATCGGCATTAACAAATATCATTGTCCATCTGGATGATTCGGCAGTCGGCGATGATGCTTTAGGCAGAGGTCTCTTTGCCTTTACTCCTTCGCTGACATATCGCCAGCATTGGCTCTACTTCTGGTGGAGTATTGAGGCGCGAAGTCAGCTGTGCATCGTATGTGGCATCTTGGAAATCGGCAATCAGGTATCGAAGAGCGTCGGTTAGGCAGTTAAGAGCCGACCTTTGAGAATGCTGTTTAATCAGGAAAAGGCAGTATGCGTCGGCGGTCAAGGTATTCACTCCAGCAATTAACCGCCCTTGTTCTTCAAGCTGAGGATAATTCTTGTGCTCTAGCATATTCGCGGTTGTTATGTTTCCAGGTGTGCATTGTGAAATCATGTTAGCCAGATACAATGTATCATTGACTAGATTGATCATGTTTTTGGAAATTGTTTTGCACCTGGATGCTGCCCTTTCCGCCTTCATTACCTGTGTGTTCCATTCCATAAAAAGTATGTCTTTATATGTTACACAGATTCGGGAAAAATTTGACGCTTTACCTTTTGGAGTGTCTTGCCATTCAATATAATCTGTTATATCTTCCTCGGCCTGATCCAAGTTACTCTTGGCTTTCTCGATTTGATCACATACTGCTGTAGATGTGTCACAGAGTATCTCAGCTTTGACTAGTTGTTGACACAAGAGTCTGGTCTGAGATATCAATGCGCCGTTTATTAGAATTGCTTCTGTTTTGAAATCATCAATACTCTTGGCACTTTTGATACTTTCAAGCTGTGCTGACAGCTGAATTATCTGCTCCTCTTTAGATTTCAATAACAGCTCATTCACTGCCTCCAACTGAGATAGTGCTTCTGACAATTCTTGTGCCTTTTGAATGTCACTCTGATCTATCTTCAGTTTTTCAATTTGCTGGGTTAACAAATGATTTTCTTGTTGTTGGACCAGCAATTGTTCTTCTGCCTGTGCTGCCTTATTCCTTGCTTCAATCACTTCCGCTTGCAATACGTAGACCCCATGCTCTTTAGTCTTCAAAAGAAGACTCACTTCGGATGCTTTGTCAATGGTTGCCGCTGAATAAGCTCCCGCAAATTGCGACAGCTTTGTCAGATCCTCAGAGGGACTTAATTCTCCCTTCCAGACGACATTGCCCGTGACTGTTTGCTCATTTGAAACAGAAGGTTGATCAATCCTTCGTCTCTTCCTTGAGCGTCTTACAACGGCTCTATGCTTAGGGCTGTAGAAAATGTCTAGGGGAGGAATTTCCTCTACCTGAAGATCAATTTGATCGGCTGGGCTTTGAGTAATTTCCTCAACACTTTGTACCAAGGGTGGGCCGCTGGTTCCTTCAAGAACCGGAGAAAGAGTAGTATCGGGAATCTTTAAGGCATCTGAGTCTTTGGAGGCTTCTTTACCACTTATAATGGAATCAAATTGATTCCATTCTTTAATCAATTCAGTATCAACAGAGATTTGCTTACTCTGTTCTTTCTCTTTTTCTATCCTCTGATGTTCTTCGAATGCCTCCCGCTGTTGCTCCTCTTGTGCTCTTCGTTGCTGTTCCTCCAATTCCTTTTTCTGCCTATCTTCCAGTTCTTTCTTTACTTTTTCTTCTTCCTCTCTTTTCCTCTGTTCTTCTATCTCCCTTTGTTTCCTTTGCTCTTCTTGCTCCCTTTGCCTTCTTTGCTCTTGTTCAATTTGTGCTTTTTGCTGCCTTTCTATTTGTTCTCTTCTGTGCCTTTCTGCCTGCAGCTTTCTTTGACTTTCCTCCTGTTCTCTAATTGTAACGGGAGGTGAATTTATTTCTGGCTGATCAGGCTCGCTTGAGGATGAAGTTGGGGTTGTGGATAATAACTTTAGAGGCAAAGTTTGCAACCTTTGCTTTCTAAGTTTACTAAATTCAGTTAATTCAACATCTCCATATCTCATCGCAGCAAGTTGTCTGACTTGGCTTATTGAATCAGCACCCATGAACAGGTCGTCAAACTGGTCTTCTTGATGAACAACTTTTGTCAGCTTAGCCTGTTCCAAGGCAATGAAAGAGTCTTTTTCGGGTCATAGAGTCTGTTGGGAATAGAAACTAGAGATAGCATTTGGAGTTTTGCTGCTTCCTTTTCTGCATGCTTATAATTTAGCAGCGTATAAACTCCAATTCTTAAAGGAAAAGATGGCCATCCTCTCTTCTTCTCCTCTTTGAGAGTTTGGGTGACACCTTCAGACATGATCTGATAGGAGATTTCTCGGGCTAACAATTTGTCTGACATGTATAAGGGGAGAACGTGTGGCCTGGCCTTGCTTCCAAAAACTCTGATATAAGAAAAACATTCTTCGTCGAACCAATGGGCTACGGCTGGTAGGTCAAAAGAGGCTTCATAGGAAATCCTAGGGATAGGTCTGTCAAAAATAGAATAGTGAACGGGAACCATAAAACCATTGCAGATTTGGTACAAATGGTCTTTGTGGGAGGGTTTCCACAATTTACGATGATACAAATGAATAGGTGTTGGGTCATGGGTTGTCCATCTCCAACCAAGGATAGGAAACTCAGAATTAAAACAAAGGGCATCCATAATATAGGCAGAATAATAGAAAGGTGGGATTTTTCTCTCAGTGACTCTGGTTTTGGCCCTAAACTCACGAATAGCTAAGACCAACTTATCAGACAAGATAGTGGCCCAATCCATAATTATACTATTGACGGCCGCTTCCATTAGGGGAACCATATCAACATGGATATTTGCAGAATCATGAAATCCCCACAATCTACACATCATAATTCCAGCATAGCAGTAAGGTGAAGCGAAAGAAGCATTGGAGTACTTACCCGACATATCCTGCTTGTGTTTTGCTGGATTTTGCCTCCAATCTCGGAGAGGTTCGGCTGGTGATTCATTCTCTCTGGCGAATTTCTCCACAAATGCTCTGTTATAGACTTGCTCGGGATTGGGTAAATGATACATTCTTCTCAAGTCGTCAGGCTTGAAGGAGCCGAAAATCCTTCCATCCTTAGTAATGAAGGTTCTATTAGTGAGAGGAATTTCTTCAATTGCCCAACGTACCACATCAGTATAAGGCAAGACTTGTTCCCTGGCTGCTATTCTGTGCAGAAAAGAGTCAGCCAAATCTTTAAGAGTTGCCTCAGACTTTCTTAGTTCATCCACACTTGCCTCCGTTACTGTCGCTTCTGGTTTCTCTCCTTCTAGCAAATTGTATGTCCCTTGCCATGTAGTACCAGTAAGACCAGTGCATGTAGTATCTGAGATTAAGCCTTTCCTTGAAGCTGTAGCAGCTTGGCCTGAGGCAGGTGTCGCAGTAGAACCTGCCACCTTCTTGAACTTCTTTCCCATCATATTCAGACTTCTCTCGGTAGTCGAATTCTACACAAGTGCAAGAGAAATCGTAACAAAGAAATAACAATGACAATCCATAATGGGATAAATATATGATTTGAAGCGTGGCGAGATTATTCCTAAAAGAGGCTGCGGATCTAATGATTTGAGAAGGCATCGTAGATGTAATGATAGTGATTTTACGGCCTGCAGCTTCATAAATGACCATTACTTAAGTTATTAAACCGAATGACCCCTTAAAGCGTGTAATAGATTTTTTCAAAGGTCTAATCGTAATTGCTTCGTTAATTCGAAGGGGCAAAGCTTTAAATACGCATGCATTACCTTATCCCTTTACTTAACGGTATCTTGAGATCTGTGTTGTTGTCAAATCGGATTAAATATAACTTTAATGTTTGAAATAATCACCTTTTAGAAACTAAGGTCATCATTAAGCGTCATCAAATCGCATCGGGAGTGTAAATGACATTATCATTTGGGAAGGATCTTTAGCGAACGCCGATTGCGACATTGTATCGGCACGCGAAAACAATTCCTAATTGATTTACCGAATGCCGATAGCGATATCGCATTGGGGAAAAGATATGAATGTCTTATGAAACTGCGTAGGATTCTACCAACTGCCGATAGCGATATCGCATCGGGTCGGAGCGTTAAAACACTTTTCACAAGACATAGTGCCGCGCCGATAGCCGATCGCCGATATCGTGTCGCATCGGGAAAAATGTATGTGCTTTCTCTTTATGTGCATTGGTTATTGCCGATGACCGATAGCGATATCGCATCGGGAAAAACCAAGATGGCAACCAATCTTGCGATTGCTTTTTTCGGACTTAACCTCAAAAATTGCTCATTATTTGTTCAACAAGGGTTTTATGCACAAATTCATTTGATTATAATACCTTAACTGAACAAGTTTATTAATGCCAATTAAAATTTTAAAAGGGACCCATTTCATATGTAAATTGTTTGTGATAAAAATGTTATGAAATGGGGGGTTGTTGTAGGGCACAACACATCCATACGATTCAATTCCAACAATTTCCACAATACAATGGTTTTCAAATTCCGCAAAAGCGGTGTTTTCAAATTTCACAAAACTAAGGTCTTGAAATTTCACTTCAATATACATCTACATACGTCGCCAATTTGTGATGCATAGTCTAGTGTGTTTACTCACATTTTCTAATTATGCACTCAAATTTGAACTCACTATGTTGGAGTTTCCACATTCCACATTGCTATGGTTTTCAAATTCCACGAAGCAAGGGTTTTCATAGTGCATAAAACTAAGGTTTTCAAATTGCATAATTATATTTCCTAATAATGCACACACACTTTTGAGCCATGCTAAGCAGGTAGCCTCGCTGGGGTCCTAGTTGGTAACTTGGGCATTACGGAGCCTAAACAACTAGGAACACATGTGAATTCCTAAGAAGAAGCACACATTCTTGTGGGCATGTGTTCCTCATGATAGCCTCATTTCCACTTTTGGGGTCATCATTCTTCCGCAAGTGCCCTTAGTTGATTCTCACTAGTTTTTTCAATTATGCATAATCCTTCTCAAGCTCTCATTATAGAAGTTCTCACAAAATTCCTTCATACACTTCATGCTAGGTGTTTTCTTATTAGTCTACATAGTTTCTTTCTTTTACCACATATGAAATCATTTCCAGACATATGTGATTCCACAACCAGTTGCCACATGCTTATTTACAATATAACAAGCCTATCCCTAATTTAAAAAGCCTCCATCATGTTCTAGTTGATTTCTTACACTTTTTTGAGAAACTTCCACATATTTAACTTTATGTATCTATATATTACTCTTTTATGTTTATCTCATCATTATAGATTGGTCATGGTTATGAGCAATGCAATAGGTTATCATCATTCATTTCTTAAAACCCCCATTTCTTTATACTTATTTTTCTATCTTCTCATAGGTTTGTATTGTTTGAGGGGTGAGTTTCTTCCAATTTTGACTTCATTCATATGTAATTTACGAAATTGTGATACTATTTACCATTTATAATTTATCTTATTTCAGATTGAATTATTATAGTGTTCTTCATCTATCTCAATGTTTTCATAGTGGAAGAATTAAATGAATCAACTTGTACAGTCTTTTTTATGAATGGGTCCTAATTTGGGTATGAATTCTTCCAAAGCCATTTTGAGGCATTAAATGTTTTTTTCTGGGGTAAAAAAATTCTTCTTTGTGCGAGATCATCTGGTACTCGAACTTTGTATGCAAAATTTATGCATCTCGCAAGTTTATCTACCATACTAACCACCATGCTACAAGTCGATGTCACATTAATCCCCGCTACTCATGCATATGTGGCTAGCCATGTGTGTAATTTAAAAAAGACTCGAGAATGTCCAAAATCATAACTCTAGTTGATGGTTGAGGGAGTCAAACTTTTCATATAGTTAGCTATTGTGTTATGTTAAATACTAGGACACTAGGAGGAGTAGGGGTTACATTTCATATTATTACATTCTCTTCCATATTTGAGCAAAGAAATTGGGAGTGGGATGTTAGAGGGAAAAATAAGGGCTTAAGATTTTGTAGCAACTTTATAAGCCATAGGTCTTAGGTAAATCTATAGAGAGTACCTCTTTCTTTGTATCTACACTTTTTCCATACTAGAGAATAGAGATCAAAGCAACCTCACCTTCTAGCTAGGTTTCTCCCATAAGGGTTTTCCAAGGGAAAAATTGTGCTTACTTTGATTAGTGTGTGTATTTATTTTCACTCTATATTGTTTGCATTTCAACTAATTTATATTTAAGCATACAAACAATAAATAAAGAATCTGAGTTCTAAAATAATTAATATTCACAGTGAAAAATTCAATATTTATCAGATCTATTATGATGGATTGTTCCAATGGAATATCCATGATAATTCACTGGTCATCTCCACATCTTTCCTAAATGAATAGTGTCTTCTTTACTACCACATGTTACGTCGATCAGTTGAACATATTATGTGATTGTATGTTACTTCATTTTTGATGTTGTTTTCTTAATGTCCATGGTTAGGCTTTTATCTCCATTCTTCCCATCTTCAAAATGCAATATCCTCAAAGAAAAAAAAAACAGTAACCATTAATTAGTAGTTATGCTCAATAATCATCTTGAATCCATTTTATATTTGAACCCATCATTCTGTTGAGGGCCCTGAAATCGGGTCAACAACAAGGGGGATACCCACCCGGTCGGGAACCTGGTTGGCGGCTCCGTGCCCGTTTGGTGTAGTGGGTCCGACTGGGGATAATGGGACCAGCTTCCCAATCTAAGGGGTGTGTGTGTGTAGAGTTTGATGTGTGTGTGTCTGTAGAGTTTGATGATGCTAAATCTAGAAATAATTCTAAGCTAATTTAATTCTAACCTCTAAACTGACTGTATGCTACTGTAATCTAACAAAAACAGCACATCTAATCTATGCTAACCTGGGGTAGAACTTTTCCATTATGCGATCTAAAAAGATTTCATACAATAACTGGTAATAAAGATCATTCAGCTATCATAAGAATATAAATCAATTAAGATAAACCATTTTGCATAAGAAGTTAAGCAAAACAGTTGTGAACAACATATCACATAATAAGTTTTTCATATGTCAAGCACAAATAAATGACTCCACCATACAAAAGTGCCAAATGGTAACCCACACATTCATACATTAACATATAAACAACATCAACTGTATATCACTCTAAGAATATAAGCAGAAATTTGTCAAGAGATAAAAGTACCATTTATGACTAATTTTTACTCACAAACTTCAAGCAATAACGATTTATCTCTACTTACTTCTAACGTCTACTAAGAGTACAGAAGGGCACCATCAGTAGTAGACATTAAAATGCAAACATAAATAAATCTCGATCCATCCATTCATCAAAAACCCCCTCCGAGGGTGCAAAAGTGCATGTTTTGAGGACAAGTTTTTTGACAAATTTCTGGACCCTTCTCCAAATGCCATGAGAAGGGTTAAATACTACTAACTGAATAATCTTAATTACACAAATTTAGGAAACGGCTTCAAATGACCGCCCTTTTACTAAAACAAATTTATTTCTAAAAAATTGAATCTAATTTCTAACCGTTTCTGTGTCTGCTCCTTAGTGCTGTAAGCAATGCGCTGTTCGCCTGGAAAGAGTCGGCTGATCGTTCTTTCCTTTTGTTCGAGCGATAAAAGTAGAAATAACAAGAGTTGGCACCTCTTTCTGACAAAGTAGAAGATATTTTTGAAAATCTTCTTCTGGATGAGTATCTTCGCTGCGTGTATACTTAGTATAACCCAGATTTCTTTCAAACTGATTCTGCTGTTGCTATTTCGGTTTCCGGCAATTCGAATGACTCAATGAGTTAGGGATTTCGTTGCCTGGACAATCTTCTGAATTGAAACTTGCTTCCGTTCTTTGTTCCATGCTTTTCTGGGACGTCTTCCCTCTTTAGCGTTTTTCTTTTTGCTTTACCCAGTCTGAGCTTCAGGATCTTTTGTAAACATGCTGCTTTTGTACGCCTTTGACTTTGAGTCCTGGATAATCTATTTCCATCAGTATCTGTTGAGTGATACTCTGGAATCCGCGGTCCTGCTGCATGCGGCATCCATTTGCAAAGTCATCTCCTCTCTGTTCTTCTAGTATTGGCGATTTCCCCTTTTCCTTAGATGTTTCCTGCATATAGATTTATATTAGTTGCTGCCTTACAGTTCACGTAAAAGAAAAGAGACACGACGAAAAGATTGACATGAAAGCTTTAATTTATAATGAATGCATAATCATGACACTCATAATGACTTGACTCTTCGAAAAACGCAACACAATCATCTTTGGATACTCAGGCATACAATCATTAATTTCCCTTAAGGTGCGCGCTAAATTTTGGGCTTACGGATCATGCCGAGGAAATTCTCCGATGAGTGGTTTCTGCGATTCGCATCGCAGTATCGAGGATTGCGATGTCAAGAAGTGTCATCGCAGCAATTGATAGTCTCATTCGTCGCAGATCGCAAATCGCAAAATCGCAGTTTGTATGATCGCAGATCGCAGATCACAAATTTTCATTTGATCACTGTGTGCTGCTTATGCGACGTTGCGATATGCGACGTCGCATATCGGCCGTCGGAGATTCTTTGGGTTTTCCTTTTAAGAGCACTCTTAATGCATGCGATGCGATGGATTTCGCGTTGCTTCTTTGCAGCGTATTTATGCGCTTAGGAAAATGCTTCACTCTACCTTTGCAATGCGATATAGCTCTTAGGGAGTTAAATACAAAATTTTGGTAAAAATATTTTTTTTGATTTTTGTTAAGGGTCCCCCTTTGCTTGATGTTATTGCTAATATCAAACAAAGAGGGGGGTTGTTGGTGACCACAACAATGGCGATTCACTGTGAAGAACCAGTTATCTCTGCTTTTCTATTGAGCTTTCACTTCCGAAACAACAAAATTTTCATATATCTAAATTTTGTTATGGACAGATAGAGTAGATTATCCCTCATCCTTGTTATAGACATTTTTGTGCCTCGCAGCATGGAGCATGAAATGTCAATAATTACAGGGATCCTCAGTCCCTAAACATGTTGTTCTTACCCCTAGAAGAACAAGGTCAGCAAACCACAGCACTTCCCATCAGTTCTCCACCTGAAAACACTCAAAAACAGGTTATTTTTGGATCATGTCAGCTGCTCCACTGAGCAACTGCGCTGAATGTCAACTGCTCCTCCTTGTACCTGCGCTGAAAGTCAACTCCAATGAAGGCTACCTGTGCTAGGCGAGATTGGGCAAGTGGCACAGTCATTCTGCAAGGTGTCAACTGCCCAGGAAGCTTCCAAACTGACACTTGGTTCAAAGGATTCGCCCTGTGATGAGTAAGAAGGTCTTGATCTCCAAGTGGAAGCAAGATTCTCCAAGTGGACTCAAGAACTGAAGTTTAACTGAAGAGGGAGAGGACACAAGGCAGCTTTAGGTCAGTCTCAAGCTGACTCATCCTTTCTCCAAATCTCCTATATATAGAGCTCTTCTATGAGGTCTAAGGAGGCGGGGAATTTTGTGCAAAGCAAGGAAGTGCTGTTGGTTTACAGTTAGAGCTATTGGGTGATTGCTTTTATAGAGGTGAAGAGGAGATTTCTTGCTGCTGGGGAGGTGCTGCTGGATTGGAGCCATTGATGGTTGTAACCTTCTCAGAACCTTTTACTTCTATCAATAAAGCTTTGAATGTTCTCCTATATACTTGTATTGCATTGATGTATTGTATTTACTTGTATATCTGATTCACTCTAATCCATGCATCAGTTATGAGTACATGTTTCTTGTAGTTTCCCTCTCTTGTTTGTGCAGGATCTTTGCGTAGCTGGGCCGGCAAGAGAACAAGGAGCTGGAAGCAAGGGACGAAGAGAGAAGACAAGATCGACAAAAGCGAATGATATCGGTTGGTCAATCTTTTCTTCCTTCTCTGTACTTTCATAAAGGAATGGACAATATTCGCATGAAAATGAGTTTATAACCCTAATATTTAACTTTAAACTGTGTAAAAAGTCATAAAAAGGTGTTTTTACCTCTCATTTACCATTTCATTTGCATTTTGCTTATTGGAGCTCTGGAGGTGCCTCTTCTTCCTTGATTTTCACCAGCTGATTCCGGGAGATTCTGTGGACGATTTTCGGCGCCGTTTGGACCAGGTAGGAGCTAAATCTTAGCCCTTCACTTTCATGGTTTCCTTTTTCAGTTTCATGCACATTTTTCAGGGTTTCTGAGCCTCAGGGGTTTCATTAAGGCGCCCTGGCATCAGCGCAGGTTCTCCTTTCGAAACCTGCGCTGTATGTCAGGTTGTCTTAAGGCAGACTGTGCCTCAGCGCAAGGGAGAGACTCTCTGCCTGCACTGGCCCTAGAAAAACTGATCCCGCATGTGATTTTTGATGATTTTTCGCCAGTTTATCATCAAAATTGGGAACTTACTCCTTCTCTTGTTTGCTTGCAGGGAACTTTTGAACAAAATGTCCCTTACATGGCGAGAACGAGAACATGAAGCAGAGGACATGGCTGCACTCCATGACCCGGTCACGGTGAACGCGCTTCGGAACTGTGGCCTACTGAAGTTCTTCCGTATCTCTAGCATGAGAGCACAGATTTCTTTACTGCAGTATATGCTTGATGCTTGGGATCCTGTTAACCAAGTATTCCAGATTAGGGGAAAAACCATCCCCTTGACCATAGAAGACATGTACTTCTTGACTGGGTTGTCAAGGCGGGGTGTCCCCATTTCTTTGTCAGGTACGGCTCGAGGGACTAATTCCACCAGAGACTATATTCGTCAGTATTGCCGAGAAGGTTCACAGCCGAGCAAAGATGGCAAGATCAATATCCGTGACATCACTGACAGGTCTCTTAGGTCCATTCTGTTTACCATTGGTAGGATGGTCGGTAGCGCAGCTTTACATGTTGCCAACAGATCTTATATGCAGCACGCCTTGGAGTGTCTCCAACCGAAAGTGTTTAACTGGTGTGATGCAGTACTTGTTTAGATGAAAAGTCAATTGACTAAGGTAAAGGACGGGAGGCTGAAGAACTTTGGATTTGGTTCTATTCTGACTGCCTTTGCCTTGGAGAAAATCCCATTGATGCAGCCTCAGTACATCATACTTGACTTGCCTTCTCCGACCGAGCCACGCATGCAGAGGTGGGTTGACCACATGTCCCGACATGCTGGTCAACCTCAGATTACTTTCACTGAGGTCTTCTTTAGGTGGTTCGAGTGCCAGGAGATGGCGTTTTCTGAGTATCCATATGTGGGTATGGACTACCGAGGTGATCTGGACTTGGTGCTACCAGATGGCGAGCAATGGGGTGCTATTGGTAAAATCTCTGACCATATCACTGTTTATTGTTTTTACTCATGATGTTACTGTGCAAAACTGATCAAACTTTTGGGTGCATGCAGATGTTGGTCCTGTTCGTCCAGCAGCCCGTCCACGATCGCCAGTTGCTGCCCCAACAGCAGAGCCTGCTAGGAGAGTTGTTATTCACGACCTTGGTGATACTGAGATACTTGCAGCTGTGCAGGAGCAGGTTGAGAGCCTTACTCGTGGTCTTCCGGATGTACAGATTGACGAGTTACCTTTACAGTTGCAGCGGCACACTATTGGCGTGCCTAGACGATGGACTCGTCTCTTGCGCATGATTGCACACACCGTGACATACTATCATGAGCACCACTAGGCTAGGGTGCCCCCTAGCATCTTTTTGAGTTCTAGGTCATACGACCAATTTTGTTTTGATTACAACACATCATGTACAAACTATAAACAACTTTATATATTTTGATTTTCGGGGTTTATTCTGGTTTATTTGCGATCCACTTGCATAGCACCGATGCATCTCTTTTTATATATGTCGTAAATGTCTATCTAATACATAGTTTGCTAATGAATCTGTTAATGTGTTCAAGTTTCTGGAAATATGTTGGTATTGAATTGACTCAAACTCTCTCTCCAAAATCTTAACCCTTAGAAACATTCGATAAATAGCTAGATTGCGGACCGAATATATACCAGTGAGTTGTAGTATCACAAGCTGTGAGTCTAGCCTAACAATTAGTCGGCGTACACCATGAGCGATGGTATCAGAGAGGAGTTCAATCAACGCGCTATACTCAGCGATGTTGTTCGTTGACTGCCCAATACACACACCTCTGAAACTCACTAACTCGCCGCTTGGATCGAAAATGGCCCAAGCTGCGGAGGACAAATTCCACGTACTACGACTCGCTCCGTCGGCATATCCTACATATGTCTCAGAAAGATTCGACATCTGCAACAAACGAGAAGGGTGGATTACTAAACCGAAACAAACACTTTAGCGAAAACAAAATACAACAAAAGCACTCAGGTTACTATTCAGGCATAGTAACGCTTGAGGTACAACCCGTTGCGGGGTTGCGCCAGTGGTATCCCGTCATAATCCATTAACTCGTAGGCTCCTTTTGCTAACACCCTTTTAACAATATAGGGACCCATCCATAAGGACTTAAATTTTCCTGCTCCTAATTTGTCGGATTCTTGGTCGTAAAGCAAAACCAAGTCACCCTCAGAGAAGATACGGGGTTTGACATTCTTGTCGAACTGTGCCTTGACTCGTTTCTTATGGGCTTCGTTTGCCAAAGTGGCGTCACGACGGTTTTCATCCAATTGGATCAATTCCAAGAAACGAGCCTCTTCTCCTGAGGTTCCGGGGAGGAGGTCAATTGCGAGTTTAAGAGACGAAATTTCGCACTGGATCGGTAAGACTGCCTCCAGGCCATACACCAATTGGAATGGTGTGAACCCAGTGGCGTTCTTTACCGAGGTTTGGTAAGCCCACAATGCTGAGTACAGGAGTAGGTGGCATCTTCTTTTGTGAACCCCGATCATCCTTTGCAACATACGCTTCAGGACCTTGTTGATTGCCTCAACTTGTCCGTTGGCTTGTGGATAATATGGGGTAGAGCTGTCGTGCGATAGCCCTAGTTTGGCAGCTAACTCAACCATCATGTGATTGCGAAAATGCGATCCATGATCTGTCACTATAGCCTGCGGAATGCCGAACCTGGCGACTACATGATTAAAAAAGAAAAGGGCAGCTGTTTCACCAGTGTTATCCAATGTAGGCATCGCCTCGGCCCATTTTGTAAAATAGTCAACAGCGACTATAATATACCCATGCCCCCCCGGTCAAGGTGGGGTTACATTGCATGAAATCGATGTCCCACTTGGCGAAAGGCCCAACAGCAACTATAGGCTGCAAAGGTGCGGGCGGTCTCCTGGTTTTGCTATCAAAGATCTGACACGCATGGCAACTTCTGACAGCTATTATGCAATCTTTAAACATAGTTGGCCAGAAATATCCTGCTCGTAAGATTCTTTGTGCTGTTGCATATCCAGATTGATGCCCCCCGCACGTGCTTGAATGACAATCATTCAGGGCTTTCTCGGCCTGCTCATGGGTAAGGCACCTCCTCAGAACCGTATCGACACCTCGACGGTAAAGTGTATCACCGACGATCATGTAGTCTTTAGATTGGTATCGTATACGCTTCTGTTCCGAGTGTGAGGTATTAGGCCTAAATTTTTGGGTTTGGAGATAAACAATGATGTCTCCATACCACTCATCGCTTACTGATATCAGAAACAAATTTTCATCCACGATTGAATCTTCTGATGTTTCATCGTTGGACGACGATGGGAGATCGCATAATAATTCCGCGAAAACTAGAGCTTTCTTCGATTTGGATTTTACAAAATCCAAATCAAACTCTTGAAGGATCGCTATCCATTTTGAATATTTGCCCCCAAGCAACTGTCGCGACAGTATATACGTCATGGGGTTGCAATCTGACAGAATGGTAGTTTTCCTAAAGAGGACATAATGTCGAAACCTTTGAATCGCTTGAACAGCAGCAAGCGCTAGTTTTTCAACATAGGAATATTTACTTTCTGTGTCATTTAAGTTTTTACTTAAATAATAAATAGGATGTTTGATTCCATCGACTTCTTGCACTAAGACCATCGCAATGGTCGTATCTGCTGCAGCTAGATACAGGTTAAAATCTCTTTGATAGTCCGGGGCGTACATTAATGACGCTCTTATTAGAGAATCTTTCAGAGCGTCAAAGGAAGCTTGTGCAACCTGGTCCCAGACAAAAGGTACATCTTTTTTCAAAAGACGAGTATAACCTTTGGCAAGTTCTGCGTAATTTGGAATGAACCTCCTCAGAAAGTTTGCTTTCCCTTGGAGTTTCTGAATCTGAAGCAAATTTGAAGGTGGAGGCAAATTAATGATTGCCTGAACCTTACAGGGGTCGAGACGAATCCCATCCTTAGAGACTACAAATCCAAGTAAACGACCAGAACCGACGCGAAACACACACTTGTGCGGATTGAGTCTTATCTTGTAGTGTCGGCAACGTAGAAATATTGCTCTCAAATGCCGCAGATGATTAGTCCGCTTCCGCGAATGAGCCGGAAGATCGTCGAGGTAAGGTTGAACGATGTTCTTGATGTCATGGAAGGCATAATTCATTGCCCTCTGAAACGTCGCCCCTGCGTTCTTTAAACCAAAGGGTAATTTTTGATAAGCGAATGTGCCCCATGGACAAATAAATGCAGTCTTAGACTGGTCCTGTGGGCGGATATTTATTTGATTATAACCGGAAAATCCATCCATAAAGGAAAATATTTCACATCCGGCGCATTCATCAATTATCTGGTCGATGAAGGGTGTAGGGTAGTTGTCCTTTGGACAAGCTTGGTTTACATCCCTATAGTCGACGCACACTCTTATCGTCCCTTGTTTTTTCATAACAGGGACAATATTCGATACCCAATCGGTTAGAGGAACCGGGTAGATGAATCCAGCATGGAGGAGTTTTTCAACTTCTGCCTTAATGGAAGCGGCTTTCTTGGGGTACACCTGCCGAAGCCGTTGTCTTACTGGTTTGACATCAGGATACATTTTAATCTCATGTTCAACTATGCTCGAGTCAATGCCTGGCATTTCATCATATGACCATGCAAAGACATCTCTAAATTCGCGAAAGAGAGCACCATATATTTCCAGTTCTGAAGGGGAACAACTTTTGCCGACATGAATATTCTCTACAACATCAGGTTTTGTCGAGATGTTTATGGCTATGGTCTCTTCAATATTGGATAGGTTTCGCTCTGAATCCACCGTATTTACAGTATTTGTTAGGAATTCAAACACCGAAGGGTGATATAGGTCGTGTTGAGTTTCTTCTTCACACTCTGGAAGAAGGGAACGATGGTGGTGATCATTCCATGGTGCCCCCTCATATGTGTGTTTACCCATTTTGAGGGACATCTGTGAAGAGTGATTTCACCTAGCCATCCTTGTGACACTACCGTGATTGGAAAATTCCAATTTGTACCTGGAATCAGTTGCTATCCCTGTTTATCACTCGTTCCTCAAAAGACGAGTCTTCTTTGAGCTCTTTTCACTGACTCGTAAAATATGAAAAGTTTGCCGAGTTTTGGCCTTCCAGCTCGTTAAACGACCGGAAGAGCTATCCCTCCTCTAAATTTTAATCTTTTTTGGACCGGAGGGATTATTGCACAAAAAGATCGAGCGCTTGTCTTGTTCGGCTCGTTAAAAGTACCGAACACCCATCCCTTCTGTATTGTTTTATACTTTTTCGGACTTAAGGGATTAGATGACGAAAAAGGAATTATGGAGTTAACTTTCTGTACCTTTTCAGACTCTCTAAAAATGAAAAGGACCGAGTTTTCCTTGTCGTTAGACTCGTTAAAATGATTAAATAGCGACAAACTTGTCTTTAGACGAGAACGAGTTTCCCTATCGCTAAGCTCGTTAAATCATAGCGATGGGCTTGCCGAAGGGCAGGTTATAGAACAAGCATATGTTATCCTCCTCAAGCTTGACAAAAATAAAGAGGTACTGGTCAGAAATGACTGGGGAAAAATTGGGAGAACATCAAAGTTTAATGGTAGCAAGTCACTCTTGAACATGACACTTTTCCTCCGTTCCACATCGGGTTGGGTTGTTTCATTCACCGGTCTCATCACCATGGTCTTCGCCAAACCATCCACATTTGGGGTAATGCTATCGATCCACCGCATCAGTGCCGTTATATGTTCAAGAGAGGTCATTCTGAAAGTGTCAACCGTGTCCCATCCACTGCCATACATTATCCTTCATCCATTCATGATCGCCACCCTGAATCATATGTCACAGTTTGTTTTCACCTCCACTAAAATCATTAGCTCCGTTCCGTGTCATTGATGTGGGATCCATTAAGGCCCTCCTTTGACGGATCGCTTCTTGTCGACTTCAGCTCATTATCCAAGAAGTTGATCTAAGAACACCCCCATCAGTACTTTGAAGCTTGCATGCCTCAATGGCAAGTTTCTCACTTCCGGCGACAGGTATACGTCAATGACCTTCGACCAGAAGATTTTGCGTGGCGTTCGACGCCAAGTCCTTTATTCATGCCACGTGAATTGTACTGCAGTACCTTGAGGGTCATTATCATTATCGGTGATTCCTCTCGCGCTTGTTAACGGTTTTCATCATTGACCGGTAATCAAGCGATGTCTTTCCATGTTCGACTTCAGCGCAATTCTCACATGGATCGACTTGTACTTAGAGTGAAGATCGAACGAGTTTGAAGACCTCGGATCTAATTTCATCCATCCGGGCTGCGATATATATTCAGGAAATATAAAAGCATTTGTCATGTACATCATTGCAGCAGATGATCATCCTATTCAAAGGATGATAATTTCAGCAGAGAATTATCAGTCTACCATCAGACGATCGTCTGTTCTATGTACCAAAATGTATTTATAAAGCTGAGCATGGGAATTCCCGCCTCAGCTAGATCATGAAAACAAAATGAAAAATAATGTGTTGTATTGTATTGTATTACAGGGCGCCTCCTCAGCACTGGAATGAACTTCGGACCCTCTAGATAAAGCATTCCACCCGATAAACGGCCTCACACTTTAGGGGGCAACTGTTATAGACATTTTTGTGCCTCGCAGCATGGAGCATGAAATGTCAATAATTACAGGGATCCTCAGTCCCTAAACATGTTGTTCTTACCCCTAGAAGAACAAGGTCAGCAAACCACAGCACTTCCCATCAGTTCTCCACCTGAAAACACTCAAAAACAGGCTATTTTTGGATCATGTCAGCTGCTCCACTGAGCAACTGCGCTGAATGTCAACTGCTCCTCCTTGTACCTACGCTGAAAGTAAACTCCAATGAAGGCTACCTGCGCTGGGCGAGATTGGCCAAGTGGCACAGTCATTCTGCAAGGTGTCAACTGCCCAGGAAGCTTCCAAACTGACACTTGGTTCAAAGGATTCGCCCTGTGATGAGTAAGAAGGTCTTGATCTCCAAGTGGAAGCAAGATTCTCCAAGTGGACTCAAGAACTGAAGTTTAACTGAAGAGGGAGAGGACACAAGGCAGCTTTAGGTCAGTCTCAAGCTGACTCATCCTTTCTCCAAATCTCCTATATATAGAGCTCTTCTATGAGGTCTAAGGAGGCGGGGAATTTTGTGCAAAGCAAGGAAGTGCTGTTGGTTTACAGTTAGAGCTATTGGGTGATTGCTTTTATAGAGGTGAAGAGGAGATTTCTTGCTGCTGGGGAGGTGCTGCTGGATTGGAGCCATTGATGGTTGTAACCTTCTCAGAACCTTTTACTTCTATCAATAAAGCTTTGAATGTTCTCCTATATACTTGTATTGCATTGATGTATTGTATTTACTTGTATATCTGATTCACTCTAATCCATGCATCAGTTATGAGTACATGTTTCTTGTAGTTTCCCTCTCTTGTTTGTGCAGGATCTTTGCGTAGCTGGGCCGACAAGAGAACAAGGAGCTGGAAGCAAGGGACGAAGAGAGAAGACAAGATCGACAAAAGCGAAGGATATCGGTTGGTCAATCTTTTCTTCCTTCTCTGTACTTTCATAAAGGAAAATATCAAAGCTTTACTTTCAGTTGTTGCTAAGGAACTATCACCCTTAGAGTAGGGATAGGGTCATTCCGAGTCGGATACTTTTCCCCACAACAATCCTGTCAACGATACATTGTCTCAACCCCTTTTATATTCCAATTGTCTGCTTCCTCAGGCTTATTTCTTGCATTCACACTAGACATTACGCGGTCTTTATTAAAGATAAAATAAGGTCTTCTCTGCGTACTGGCTTTAAAGTATGCTCATTTGTTGTAGGTAGAGCCTCTGCTGCCCGCAAGCGTCCATAGCCTCGACAGGGTTACCATGTTATCCAACAATGATCCTTTTTCCTGCTTGAGGTTATTTACAACATTCCAGAGAAAAATCCCTTTTGACACTTTTTCCTTTTTTATTCTCTAAAGAACAATGTCTTGGTTTGGTGGCCAAATTATGACACAGTAATTCACTTGATTTACACTTTTGCTGAACAAGCCAGCTCGTGATGAGACCTCTTGTCTTTTGATTACAACAATCTTAAGTCGTTGCCCTGTTTTGATAGACAGTATTGGCAAAGTCAGCAAGTTATAATATCTGTGATCATGATAAGCCGGCTCGTGATGAGAACTCTTATTCTTTGAGATATAGTGTTTTCTTGAATTGTTTATCTGAACGCTGCGATTTCCTTTTAGCAGGGAGGAAGTCATTTTTTTTCCTTAAGAAATCTCTGGACGACAATAATAGAGTTTTTTGAAAACAACAGTTTTGCAGAGAATATTTATTTTATTATTGATGATACCTTTCATTGTGCTGATATAAAACAATTTTTTACCAAAGGTTGCTTTCATCAAAGTTTTTTTAGGTTGAAACTAACATCGTATTCAGGCTAAAGTTAACTCTATTTGTCAATAATACAAGTCAGATTTTTCGAAAAATTTTGCTACTTGTACAAGCGAAATCAAAATCTGATAGAGAATTGGCGTGATATTTCATGAATCCTTTTAAATGATCATTTACAACTGGTTTTATTTCTAAGAAAGAGAAAGACTAAAATAAAAACTAAAACTAACCTACAAAAATAGAAGAATGCTCTTCTATGGAAAATACATTTTAAGAATCTGTCCATTGACAGGCAAAGAATCTCTTCTACCTGCCAAATCCTGCAACACAAACGTCGATGGGCCTATGACTTCTACAATCTGAAAAGGACCAAGCCACAGCTTCTGAAATTTCGTATGTTTGCCCTTTTCTTCATGAGACTTATCCCATTTCAAAACTAAATCTCCCATCTGAAAGTTTTTTCTGGTTATGATGTTTGAGTCAAAAGAGGATTTTATTAGCGCTTGGTGATGAGCATGGGTTTTATTAGCTTGTTCTCGTTGTTCTTCTAGTTTGATTATTTCCATTTGTATCAATTGTAAAGAGGAAGTAGATACTTCATCGATGTATTGCACTAAAGACAAAGAGGGAATGACTAGGTGAGTCAGAAGAACCACTTCTTTCCCATAAACTAAATTAAAGGGAGAAGTGTTGATTGAAGCTTTCTTCGTGATTCTATCAGCCCATAAAGCATTTACCAGTGCTTTGTGCCAATTCTTTTGGTTTTGGTCAACTGTTCTTTTAATAATCCTGATTAGGTTCTTGTTTGTTGATTCGGCCAATCCATTACCTTGCGGATAGTAGTTGGCAGAATACTTCAGTTTGAACCCTCTTTTAAGCGCAAACTCAGTCATGGTATTTCCAGAAAAGTATGAGGCATTATCAAACATTAAGGCCGTTGGCAATCCAAACCTAGTAATGATAAATTGATCTATGAATTCAATAATGTTTTCAGAATTAATTGTCTTGAGAGGAACTGCTTCTACCCATTTAGTAAAATAATCTGTTGCCGTGAGGATATACCTATGCTGCTTAGAAGAGTGAGGAACGATCTCACCTATTATGTCCAAGCCCCATTGGCTGAATGGTTGCTCGATGTTGACCGGTTGTAGTGGCATGGACGATTTCCTTTGTTTTCCTGCAGCAGTCTGGTAGACTTGGCATTTCCTTACGTGATTGTATGAGTCTTTGAACAGTGTGGGCCAATAATATCCTGCACGTAAGAATTTATGTGCAGTAGCATCTCCAACATAGTGTCCACCTGCTGGTCCATCATGGAGTTCCTGCAAAACCTTTTCGGCTTCAATTTTCTCAAGACACCTAAGAAGCACATAATCGTAATTCCTTTTAAATAGAACATCATTTATGAGCTGGTATTGTTTAGCTTTCAATCTCAGAGCTCTTTTCTCGGTGTGATCCAGACGTAATGGAGCATACCCGTTCTTAAGATAATAAATGGTGTCAGCATATAATGATTCTGCGTCGTTTAGGCTTACCTCATACGTATGTACCTCTTCAGATGAGTTCTCAGTAATTTGCGATGCTCCAGCTAACATTTTGCAGAAGCCTTGACCTCTTATGATGTTTGCTGGTTTGATCTCAAGATCGTATTCTTGTAAAGCGGTAATCCAATTTTCTCTTTTTTCGCCCACGTCCTTCTGTACCAGAAGGTTTCTTACCGCTGGAAACGGTACTACGACTTTGGTGTGGGCTTTAAGTAAGAAAGGTCTGAAATATTTGATCGCTTTGAGAACAACATATGCCTGTTTCTCCACGTCTGAAAAATTAAGTTCAGCACCTTGTAAGTTCGAGCTAAAGAATGCAATTGGAGCTTCCGCCTTCTCTTGATTTGCTTGGGTCAAAATCGTGGCATAAGATTTCTCTGAGGCAAATGTGTATAAGATGAAAGATTCTGAAAAATTTGGGGTGGCCAAAGATGGAGCATTAATGATAGCTTGTTTGATCAAGTTGAATGCTTTGTGCTCATCTTGACCCCATTTGAAATTTGAATTCTTTTTTATCATGTTTTGTAAGGGAGAAATAATACGTGAAAAATCCGGGACAAACCTTTTCACAAAATTGATTTGTCCAAGGAAAGATTGCATGGCTTTCTTGTTGTGGGGTATGGATATTTCGGAAATTTCTTTGATTCTGTCAGGTTCAATGTGAATACCAGATTTCGACACTATGAATCCTAGCAATTTCCCTTCACTTAATGCGAAAAAATATTTCTTTGGGTTAAGTGAAATCCCATACCTTAAACATCTTTGAAATATTTGTTTCAAGTCCTTGAGATGGTCGCTTCGCTTCTTGGAGTACACTGTTATATCATCCAGGTAAATCACTACGGATTTATTGACTAAACCTTTAAATGCGATGTCCATGGCTCTCTGAAAGGTAGCGCCGGCATTGATCAGACCAAATGGCATCTTCCGATATGCATATGTGCCCCATTTGGTTCGGAATGTAGTCTTCAACTGATCATCGGGATGCACCAGGAATGACATTAATTCTGAGCCTGCTACTGCCTGTAATATTTGCTCCATAGGTGGGAGGGGAAAATTGTCTTTCTGACAGGCTTTGTTGAGATTCCGGAAATCAATACAGATTCTAATATCTCCGTTTTTCTTTCTAACGAGCACCATATTGTATACCCATTTGGAATGCCTGACGGGGAAAATTATTCTGGCTCTCAGCAACTTATTTAGCTCAGTCTTTATCTGATTTTCTAAGTTGGGGTGGATTTTTCTGAGCTTCTACTGGACAGGTTTTTCATTGTCAATCGTAGGGATAACGTGTTGAATGATAGAGGTGTTGTATGTCTTCAGTTCATCGTAATTCCAGGCAAAAACGTTTTTGTATTATCTCAGAAGACGGATATATGATGATTTTTCTTCAGGGGCTAGGCCGTGGCCTAGATTAACGTTTTGTGGCTTCTGATCGGTCCCTAGGTTCACTAATTCATAGTTCAGAGTAGAACTGTAGAGTTTAGCATTGGCGGACCTTTTAAACTGACTTTTCAAATCATATAAGTCTTGTAACTTGACCACGGATTTCGGTATGGCATTATCAGTGCTATTTTGTTGTATTTGGTGATCATGATGGTCTTCGTCAATTATTTGATTTGAGTAGGATCCTTCAGAAGTGAGGAAATTTACGATGTCAGGATCGTCATTGAATACTCTCCAGTTGGTGATGTTGTCAAGGATGGATGGTCTAAAGATTAATTCTATTGAGAACCTATCTGGACTAAAATATTTGGAGGGAATAAGTCTGGAGGCTATGTTAGCTAACAAGTCTGCGCTCACATTTTGAATTCTTGGGATTGACGAAATATTGAATGCTATGAAATGTGCAGTGAGATCTTGTACTAAAGATTGATAGTGCTTTAAATGACTTGACAGGCAATGTATGGTGTTACGTACCTATTTGACAACAATCTCAGAATCTCCAAAGACTTGAAGATACTTAACATTCAATCCGATTGCTTTGTATAGGCCTTGGACCAAGGATTCGTACTCCGCTGTATTGTTTGTGCAATCGAACTCAAGTCTGCATGTAAGCATGATCTTGTTTCCATCTGGGCTAATCAGAACGCATCCTGCTCCTACTCCCTCGTTAGATTTAGAGCCGTCAAAATATAATTTCCAAAACAAAGATGTATTTACAGAATTATCTAAAAAATTAAAACACTTTGAATCATCAGTTTGGGAAAAGTTTTCAACTTGGGACAAAACTGAATTTTCTAAATAAGGTGAGGTATGAGCATTGAAATTGGCGAGGAAAGAATCTACTGAGTAATTGCCTATGATGCTGCTATTGTATGTTATTGCTTCATTTTCTCCTTCCAATTCTGTCATTATGTACTTTTGGTGCAACTCTCGCTCAACCTTTATCTGATTTGGTTTACCGTTGTAGGGTAACCACATGTGTGACCAGTCGGTTGAGAAATATCCGTGGAGTTTCTCAGACCAATCCCTGCTAAGAATCAAACCATAGAATTCAGGGATATCAGCTACTAGAATGTCGATAACCTGACACACCTTCGGGTTAGATGACAATCTTATGGTCACTTGATTAAGTTCACCAATCACTTCGACTTGGGATCGATCAAGTTGAACTATACGCGCTGCGGATTTTTGAGGTTGAACATTCAATTTGGCACATATTGATCTGGGTAAAATATTCGTTGAAGCACCAGAATCGACCAAGCAATTGTGCACGTTTTTATTGAAGATTTCATAAGTGAGAAGAAAAGGAGGAGTATGAGATCTTGATCTCCCTCCAATCAAGGCGATGTCATTTGGATCAATCTTATTGATCGCGTTGGTTGGAGGTCTTCCCATGTTGTGGGAAGCTACAACTGTAGGTAAAGATGTAGTAGGCACAGCATGTAATTCTTTCATCATTATTTTCTGTTGATCTTTCAATTTGCTCAACTCATAAAGAGTAATATTAGCCCTAGTCTTTTTCTTGTCATCGATAATGTTATACTCCATTTCATCCGACACTATCAGTGTTCTTGATGGAGGTGCTTGATCTGATTGGACTGGGCTAAACTGGGTCGCTTTAGCAGTTGTTTTCTTTGTTGCGACCTTATCTTTTGTTGTAGGGCTTGCGCCCTTCTGTTTAGGGGTAGTTTGGGGAGGATCAAGTTTATTTTTGCTTCGTGTGCTAACCGGAAATGCTTCTTGATCTTCTTCTTGTGGGAGGATGAAGTCCCACATTCCTTGTAGTTCCACAACTTCTTCGTCATCAGTCTGCCCTTCAGTGGTATTCTCTTCTTCTTCTTCTTCTTCAGATTCGACGTTTGAGACAACATTGGGTGGTTTCACCTCCATGGGAGGATTTCTTTTAAAAGCTCTGTAGGGATTTTTCGAAGAAGTCTCTGCTACTTGTTTTTTTATGTCAATCATCTCATTGGACATGGCCTTTAACACTTTTTGTAATCCTTCCAAATTGAAAGGATCTTTCGTTTGCTTCTTCTTGGTGTCTTCTTTGAAAGAGATTTTCTTAGATTTGCGTTCTTCTATAGCAGATCTCTTTTCTAGGGCTACTACGCGTTTTTCCACTGCTCATGCCTCTGTCAAGATGTCAACTAAGGTCGTTTTGTTTGCCCTATCTACGAACATAGCCAAGTTTGATGGTAAGGCCGTGATATACCATTCACATCTTACTTCCTCGCTGGGTTGTGAAGCAATAGGGATTTTGTTGAGGATTTTATTGAACCGTAAGTTGAAATCTTAATGGGTTCTCTAGCCTCAGCTTTAAGATTAGATAGGTCATTGATCAACATCGCGGTAGATCTATCATCACCGAACTTGGTAAGGAATTGACTTTGAAAAATGTCCCAACTTGTGATGGATCCGGAAGGCAACGAAAAGTACCATGACCCGGTTGTTCCTTGCATTGTATAGGGAAAAAGTCGGACAACAACATCTTCATTGGTAACTCAATTGAGATTAACAGAAAGCATGAAATTATTGATATGCTCTTCAGCTAGCATGCCTGTTTCTGGATTGAATTTAGGTAGCCATTTCTCAGGATGGGCCGGTATTGGGCTCAGGGGTGGAGGCATTAAAACCGCTCCAGGATTGTTCCATGGAGACTGGGCCATCGTTGAACTGCTAGTTAATGAAAGTGCAGAAGATGATCCCTTATGCTGAGAAGATGAAGATATTAAGATATTTGATGATTGAAGAGGAAGGGTTGTGGAAGATGGATGAGTGATTTGGAATTAAGATGTGGGTGGTTGACTTCGCGGTGAGGGAGTTGAGATGGACAAAGTAGATGAAAGAGTCTCACTGTCAGACTCTGGTGGTGTTTTCCTTGCTCTTTTCCTGGTGGGGAGAGGGAGTTCACTTGGTTGTATGCCAAATTTTTCACTCTTCAATCTGGTAAGGGGATGAGCAGGGTTGTACTGCGAAGTCACGCTGCTTTGAGATTTATCAGACCTCTGAGTAAAAATGGAGAATCCCTGGAGTTTACGAATCAAAGTTTGAATTTCCGGGGGTTCAATGATAAGTTGGTCTGATATATTAGGGTATGTAGCAGCGGTGGATACTCGAGCGACTTCTAACTCCGGGTTTAACCGTACTGGAGAAGTCGAGGGAGTTGATGAGGGTGTTTTACTCTCAGAATGGTATTTAGATTTTGATTTAGGTGCCATTCATAGTTCGTGCCCTCCTTCTAGTGCCAAATATGTTGAGGGCCCTGAAATCAGGTCAAAAACAAGGGGGATACCCACCCGGTCGGGAACCTGGTTGGTGGCTCCATGCCCGTTTGGTGTAGTGGGTCCGACTGGGGATAATGGGACCAACTTCCCAATCTAAGGGGTGTGTGTGTGTAGAGTTTGATGTGTGTGTGTGTGTGTAGAGTTTGATGATGCTAAATCTAGAAATAATTCTAAGCTAATTTAATTCTAACCTCTAAACTGACTCTATGCTACTGTAATCTAACAAAAACAACACATCTAATCTATGCTAACCCGGGGTAGAACTTTTCCATTATGCGTTCTAAAAAGATTTCATACAATAACTGGTAATAAAGATCATTCAACTATCATAAGAATATAAATCAATTAAGATAAACCATTTTGCATAAGAAGTTAAGCAAAACAGTTGTGAACGGCATATCGCATAATAAGTTATTCATATGTCAAGCACAAATAAATGACTCCACCGTACAAAAGTGCCAAATGGTAACCCACACATTCATACATTAACATATAAACAACATCAGCTGTATATCACTCTAAGAATATAAGCAGAAATTCGTCAAGAGATAAAAGTACCATTTATGACTGATTTTTACTCACAAACTTCAAGCAATAACGATTTATCTCTACTTACTTCTAACGTCTACTAAGAGTACAGAAGTGCAACATCAGTAGCAGACATTAAAATGCAAACATAAATAAATCTCGATCCATCCATTCATCAAAAACCCCCTCCGAGGGTGCAAAAGTGCATGTTCTGAGGACAAGTTTTTTGACAAATTTCCAGGCCCTTCTCCAAATGCCATGAGAAGGGTTAAATACTACTAACTGACTAATCTTAATTACACAAATTTAGGAAACGGCTTCAAATGACCGCCCTTTTACTAAAACAAATTTATTTCTAAAAAATTGAATCTAATTTCTAACCGTTTCTGTATCTGCTCCTTAGTGCTGTAAGCAATGCGTTGTTCGCCTGGAAAGAGTCGGCTGATTGTTCTTTCCTTTTTTTCGAGCGATAAAAGTAGAAATAACGAGAGCTGGCACCTCTTTCTGACAAACTAGAAGATATTTTTGAAAATCTTCTTTTGGATGAGGGTCTTCGCTGCGTGTATACTTAGTATAACCCAGATTTCTTTCAAACTTATTATGCTGTTGCTATTTCGGTTTCCGGCCGTGAAAATGACTCAATGAGTTAGGGATTTCCTTGCCTGAACAATCTTCTGAATTGAAACTTGCTTCCGTTCTTTGTTCCAGGCTTTTCTTGGACGTCTTCCCTCTTTAGCATTTTTCTTTTTGCTTTACCAAGTCCGAGCTTCAGGATCTTTTGTAAACATGCTGCTTTTGTGCACCTTTGACTCTGAGTCCTGGATAATCTATTTCCATCAGTATCTATTGAGTGATACTCTGGAATCCGCGGTCCTGCTGCATGCGGCATCCATTTGCGAAGTCATCTCCTCTCTGTTCTTCTAGTATTGGTGCTTTCCCCTTTTCCTTAGATGTTTCCTGCATATAGATTTATATTAGTTGCTGCCTTACAGTTCACGTAAAAGAAAAGAGACACGATGAAAATATTGACATGAAAGCTTTAATTTCTAATGAATGCATAATCATGACAGTCATAATGACTTGACTCTTCGAAAAACGCAACACAATCATCTTTGGATACTCAGGCGTACAATCATTAATTTCCCTTAAGGTGCGCGTTAAATTTTGGGCTTACAGATCATGCCGAGGAAATTCTGCGATGAGTGGTTTCTGCGATTCGCATCGCAGTATCGAGGATTGCGATGTCAAGAAGTGTCATCGCAGCAATTGAGATTCTCATTCGTCGCAAATCGCAAATCGCAAAATTGCAGTTTGTATGATCGCAGATCGCAAATTTTCATTTGATCACTGTGTGCTGATTATGCGACGTTGTGATATGCGACGTCGCATATCGGCCGTCGGCGATTCTTTGGGTTTTCCTTTTAAGAGCGTTCTTAATGCATGCGATGCGATGGATTTTGCGTCGCTTCTTTGCAGCGTATTTATGCGCTTAGGAAAACGCTTCACTCTACCTTTGTGATGCGATATAGCTCTTAGGGAGTTAAATACAAAAATTTTGATAAAAATATTTTTTTGGATTTTTGTTAAGGGTCCCCCTTTGCTTGATGTTATTGCTAATATCAAACAAAGAGGGGGGTTGTTGGTGACCACAACACATTCATATCAACTGGAATTTCATTTTCAAACTCTGCCATGATCATGAAATGTTAGAAAACTTTCTGTAAAAATCACATCATCAGAGTTTTGTTGATGCATTTCGAACCATCCAGTGTGGTTCATCACTAGAACTGATGAAGAACCTGATATTGGCATCAAGTTAAATAGATGGAGAGAAAAATTTTAGTCGTTATAATATAACAGTTAGATATGACTAAATAAATAATATTTTAATATAAGGAAATAATTGTTAGAATATAGTTGTTAATATTGGCCATGATTGCCAAGTTGTTACTCTCATTAATCGTATCAGAAGATTCTATTATGAGGACAAGTATAAAAGACAAATAATACTAAAATAATTACCAAAATTTATTTCCCACACATTACAACTATTTATTGGTCGTATCTATATTTCATTGCCCCTGTAGCACTAAAAAGGTTCCAAATTCCTTTATCCTCCCTTAATTAACTATATAAACCTCATTGTGTCTAAAATGTAACAATAAACCTTTATATTCACATAAAGTTACTCATATTCATGAAGTCATATAATTTAAATTTACTTTTATTTTTTGAATGGTTGTACATATTTATCAATATTAACCAAATTATCCCCATCATAACTTAGTCCACAACAGTAAAATTAATATTTATACAAAAATATAAATCACAATAAACATTAATGTAAAAGTGTTTCCCAAAAATTTCATATGAAAACATTAACTTCTTACATATTAACTTGTTGCATGTCTTACTTTTTTGAACTTGTTATAGAATATTTGAATTCATTTCAATCATTCTTCTGAATTGTGGAATATGCAATTCTCTAACTTTAAAATGTTGTTAAAACAATTACACTAAATTATATCTTAATAAATATCATATAAAGACATTACCAATTAAATAAAAATAGAAATAAAATAAATCTCATTTAAAAATATTATTAGTTAAATGAAAATAAAAATAAAACACAAAAACATTACCAATTATACTTTACCAAATGTATCATGAAAACATATAAATCATAATCATTAGAAAATATTAAAAGAACATTACCAAGTGAAAAGGTATCACAAGAGATCAATAAAAAGGTATGGGTTCACCTTATAAATAATTTATTTTCCTCTTTTAATTTTGTTTCAATATTTTATTTAATCACTACGTATCTTATATATAAGAAGAAGTTATACAATATGGATGCAAATGGGTTTCCAAAAATTGCTTCTACCTTTAGCCAAAACCTCCACCATCGATTGAAGTGAGGATGGCATAAGGATGTCCAGTGTTTGCTAGACCATTGGGGAATAAGGAGGAGATAATATTACATAATTAAGATAATATAAAAAATAATATCGCTTCCAAATTTAAAGAGAAATTGTAGGAAAATAAAGAGTTGGAGGGAAAAAAGGAAAGTGCAATATTATAAGGAGGTGATCACCCCAATCTGGAAAACCAAAATTATCTCTCTGTCTTGACTAGTGTTAAGCTGAAAATGAACATTTCCAATATTAGAACCAATTCCAATGAGTTTCATAAAGAAATTAAGCATTGGTGAATTCTCAAAACACTGTGGGATGAAAGGGTTTTTCACTTATGTAGGCATTGGTGAATTCTCAAAACACCTTGGGATGAAAGATTTTGTCACCAATAATAGGAGGGTTGAAGATAAAAAACATTTTCTCTTAGATTGTCCATCTTATATTCACATGAAATAGTTTGCCACCAAGCCTAGGAGGGTTGAATCTTGTACTCACATTAAAAAATTTTCTCTTAGATTTTCTATCTTATAGTAAAGTTCACCTTCTCCTAGATTGTCCATCTTATAATCACATTAAAGCACTTTCTCTTAGATTTTCCACCTTATACTCATGTTTAATCCCATTCAAGCTTATAGGAATTACTAGTCAGGCATTCAACTTGTTCAAAATTTTCCACACAGTCTAACATGTCTTCAAATACTAGAACTCATGTGGAGGGGGAATTAAACCTGCTAGCTACCACTAGAGCTATTGTCCTTTAGCAACCTTATTAACATTTTAAGTCATAAAAGATATGGTGATTTGGAAACCTTCTCCCAGTTCTTTTTTCCCATATAAATAAGATGTTAAAGAACCCTATTTAATCTATTACCTTCTTAAGGTCTCATAGACTATATAAGCCTTAGTGGGCATTAATCATCATACTCATCATCACTATACATCCAAATTATCATTTCACTCCTCTGAATATTATTATAATAATACCATAAATTTTTATTTCTATTTTTATATATAATAATTCAAGCACTGTATAATTAATCTTTTATTTTTAAAAATTTTATATTACTTTTAATTTATCTCCAGATTATTACTTTAATAATAGTTATCATTAAATTATAACAAATTTAACTAATTTTTAAATCCTAAACTTTCAAGAAATTAAAAACATATAATTTAATTATGAACGAGAAATAATTACATTAATATATATATAATTTTTTATACGATTTTTAATTTTTTTTAAATAAGACAATAGTTATAATGAAAATATTTAATGTCATTGTCATGAATTTTACAACATCTTAATCACATATTGGAAGTCAATATTTTCATACTCCCCAACTTATAACTTCTTTAATCCACTTTGTGTGTGTGTGTGTATGTATATCTATATATATATATATTATATATATATAATATATATATATATAAATTATTTTTTAATTTAGATGACTTTCCTTCACACTGTTAAGATTATATATATATATATATATATATATATATATATATATATATATATATATATATATATGGTAATTTTTCTAACTGGAAAATATCATATACACTGAGATCCAGAAATAACTTTCTCAAACCTAACTTACTCCATCCTCAATTTATGTGTTAGCATAGGATGCACAGATAGTCCAAATTCCATGTCTTGAACTCTGCATTAAATGGAGTCAGGAGAAAGGAGAAATATGAAATGTCACAATCTATTGGGTATAGAATAAGTTATGTTGTAAAATTTTTTCGACAATCAACAATTCTCGTAATAACTCCAATGTTTGTCTATTAAAAGAGTGACAGAAATGGTGGGCCCAAGAATCAATGTATGCAAGTTAAGAGAACCCTCAATCGAGATAAGGTTTGCCCTTTTATACAAATACAACCAACTATAATAAAATTGGAATAGGATTAACTATTAAAAAATGGCAAAGAAATATATGGTTCCTTTTCGCTTTAACACACTCTAGTGGGATGTATTCTCAACTCTGGACAATTTTCTGTATGTTAAAGGGAACACAGAACAATTTGATTTAAGTCAGTAGCATATTTATGTTTTACAACTATATATTTTAATTCCTCAGTCTCTTGGAATCCCTAGTTGTCCCAATCTGGGATCACATCCCTAACTGCCTCTATCATTGGTTTGTTGTGCATAAATCTCTCAGGACCCTTCCATTTTTTCTCTTATGGGGAGTCTGGAGAGCACCTAATGCACTGATCTTTGATTCCTCCCAGTCTCCTGTCTACAGAACTAACTCTTCAATCGTGGCCCTCTTTAAAGAATTTTCTCCTAAGCCCTTCCCTTCTCCTCACCCCTCTCGCCCCTCCTTTGATCTTTGGTCTTCCTTTCTAGTTGGCTTCTTTGATGGAGCCAGTTCCTTTGGGTCATGTGGTTATAGAATGATCATTTATTTGGAACCTCATCACCTCTTCAGATTCCTTTGGTTTGGTGGACAGGGTTCAAATAATAGGGCTGAGCTTTTGGCCATATGGGGCACTCTCTATTGTGCTTCCTGGATTAGATTGACAAGAATTTCCATCTTTGGGGACTGTAAAGTTATTATCGATTAGGCCAACAACCGATGTAAACTTCAGAATCTGAATCTTCTCTCCTGGCAACAACAGATCAAAAGTATATCTCAATCATTCATTCAGATTTCCTTCTCTCAAATCTATCATGAGCACAATAAGGAAGCTGAAATTGTGTCCAAAATCAGATGTTCTACCTCGTTGGGCTCAATCCACTTCCAGGAATTCATCTCAGACTCTCTTTTTTGCTTGGGAAAAATCACCTACTAACTCTTCTCCTATTCCATTTTTTAGCTAGGCCTCCTACTTTTTGGCCCTTAGCATTTTTTATTATTGGTGCTTTCTCTTGATGTTGCTTTCTAGTACATGTTCACTACAATATTATTTCCTTTTTGTCTAGACATTGGATGTGGAGTTGATTATTTCATTGTATCAATAACTTTGTTGTTATGGATAATCTTCATGTCTTTGTTTCTACTTTTTGCTATTGTTGTTATTTTAGGAGGATACATATATGTTGCTTAGGCTGCACCCGAGGAATTTCACAAAAGAGCATCTATTATCCAATGGGAAGGATGACTCTTGCAATTTGTTTTTCTTATTTTAGATGCATAATTAATTAGCTACAATCTAGAGAAATTCATAATCTTTTAAGAAGGACCTAGTCTATTAGGTGATGCCTTGAATTTCTAGACATATAGTGACAGATGGCAAGCCAATGGTCAAATCAAATTTAAGGTTCCTCAGATTTTATGTGGATAAACTTTTGAAAATCTAGGAACCCATTCAAATTTAATGATAGAAGGAATATCTCTTATAATAAACACTTTTTAATTGAAAAATATACAAAAGGACTAATTTTTCGTTGTGATTTCAAAAAATCTCATCAAATTTAAGTAATCTTCTTAAATTTGAAGAAGGTTTATGTAGTATACCTAAGGTATATTATAAGAAATATTATCATAATGCAGTAAATAAATATCATGTAACAATTGTTCTATAACTAATCAATATTACATATTAATGATTATATTACCTAATAACTGTCATATGACTTTTGTTACATAATACTTATTTATTACATTACAATCATAAATTTAATAACATATCTAAGGTATATTACATTTTTTGAAATAATTAAACTGTAGCTAATGGTTAAGGACATGTGTTTTTTTAGGGTAGTCAAATATTCAAATCTAAAAGGGGTTTCCCATATTCACATTTATTTTATAGTAGAGCCAAATTGATTGAAATATTTTATTTATAATCCAACTATTTATTTATTTATTATTAATATTTTTTAAATGCCACATATTAATTTTATAGTAAGAATCGAAAGAATTGCACACCTCTCAAATGTTCAAATCTAAAAGAGGTTTTCCCATATTCACATTTATTTTATAGTAGAACCAAAATGATTGAAATATTTTATTTATAATCCATTTTATTATTTTATTATTAATATTTTTTAAATGCCACATATTAGTTTTATATTAAGAATTGAAAGAATTGCACACCTCCCTTTTATTTTTTTCATTAGGAATTCTTGTTAAGAAACTATTTTTTTTCACTTTCAATATATATAATTATTTTCTTTTATATATTTTCAGGAATGAAAAAGCATAATTTTCCTTTTAAAAATAATTAACCTATAATTTTTAACTATTTATTAATAAACTATTATCACTAATTTAAATGATTTATTGGTCTCCTATATAACTTATCTCCCTTTTTTTTTCTTTTTTTTTCAAATGTTTTGATCCCGGTCCATTAGTCAATATTTATGGTTGGTCAAACTAGTCGTTGGAGGCTCTGCTCGGTCTATTTAACATGCTAAGCTGGATCTGTATCTTCAACTTGTCCTGACGATGAACCACACTGGTTGGTTTGAAACGCGTCGACAAATGAGATTCCATGTGATTTTCGCCGAAATCTTTCTCTAACTTGATATGGATCACTGAAGCCTAAACTCGATTATAGCATAATTATATTATATAAGGTATATAATGAGCAGATCATACATTGACAGGTAGAACTTCATAAGGGAAAAACGGAAGCATGAACATCCGTTTCAGAAATATCTGAAAGGAGATGGGAAGCATAATCCCAAACAAAAAACATAGATGTTCATCCAGATAGAAAACCTTTTGAGCTGTAATAAAGTTTACAAAAGAAAATTTTGTGAAAACAAAATTTGGAAAATAAGATCCTCTATGGAGTAACAACATTTTTCAGAATTCCAAATTATATTTTGACCATACATAAGTCAGAAGGAAACAAATGAAAAAACATACCTGGAACCCGCAAGATTTGAAATTATGTATCAGGGAGAGGAAATTCTTTGATAGAGAAAATTTCCTCATCAGAAATTACCTTCATGTTCTAGATACCTGAGTCCGATAAAAGGCCTTCTTTTGATAAGATGTCTGCTTTCTGGTTCTGTAATCTGTAAATGTGTTGTATGGAACATCCTTCCATCCTCCTCCAAAAGAACAGGATTCTGTTCATCCAGCCTGGAAGGTGAGGAATGCTGATATGGATTTTTCCCAAACATGATCAACCATGACTTTAGAATCTTCGAATATTGAAACGAACTGTATGTTAAAGAAAATACAAAAATAAAGAAGACCCGTGAGAGCCATCGCCTCCGCTTTGCAATTGGATCCTTTACCCACATTCCAGGAAATGAGATATTGTGTATTTTCATCCATGATGATGTAAACCCCACAACCACAGGAGCAGTTTTGTGCAGCTGTTATGAAACCAACTCAAGCAAAGATAGAAAGGATAGATCAATGCCTTAGAATTCAGCCTCTTCGAGGGGGCAACCTCCTTTATATTACATAAATGAACAATTCTTGGATGATTCAAATGACAAAACCTCCTTTCTATATATAGGAGTCTAAGGAGTCATTATATAACCCAGCCAACCTAACAATAATAATATAAAGCCACAAAAATAACAATAGAGGGATTCTATGGGGCACAGTAATAACAATATGGGGGAAATAGGGGCACAACAATATTAATAAGGGGTATAACTACAATAGTAATGGGGTAATCACTAGTATTATAGGGACCCAACATGCCCCTCTCCTTCAAAAAAGTTTTGTCCTCAATGCTTGAGTAGTTCTGGATACTTCTGTATAAAATTCTCATCCTCCCATGTGGAATCTTCAACAGATAAGTCCTTCCACTTGATAAGATACTTTGAAATTGATCGATTTCATAGCTATCGAGTTCTTGTTTCTATGACTGCTTTTGGTTCCAATATAATTTTTCCTTCCTCGTCAAGTTTTGGCAATATTGTTTGAACTGGGAGCTTGTCACCTATAACCTTATTTAAACATGAAACATGGAAAACTGGGTGCAATCGAGAAGCTGCAAGAAGCTCCGATTTGTATGCCATAGTACCAATCTTTTGCAACACCTTGTACGGACCATAATACTTTGGTGATAATTTATTATCCTTCTTAGCTTGCTTGAGGGACATTTTCTTATATAGTGGTAGCCATAGGAATACCCAATCACCTACATCAAAACTTCTTTCACTGCGATGTTGATCTGCCTGTTGTTTCATTCTATTTTGTGCCAACACGAGGTTATCCTTTAAGAGATGGAGGACTTGTTGTTGATGTTCGATGTGATGTTCCATTGCCTAAACCTTAGAATTTTCTCTTAGATATGATGTGATGGATGGTGGTTGATACCCATAAAGTGCCATAAATGGGGTCATTTTTGTTGCTATATGGAAGGAAGTGTTATACCACCATTCAGCTAGAGGCAACCATTTGACCCATTTTGTCTATTTATCAGATACAAAGCAATGAAGATATCCTTCCAAACATTTGTTTACTATCTTAGTTTTCCCATCAGATTGAGGATGATAAGATGAGCTATGAGCTAATTGAGTACCAAGACAAGAAAATAATTCTGTCAAAATATTTCCAGTGAAAATGGGATCTCTGTCACTTACAATAATCTTTGGGTTTCCATGTAGCTTTTGAATTGTTTCCATAAATGCAGTAGAAACTGTACTGGCTTTAAATGGATGTGATAATGCACAAAAGTGTGCATACTTGGTAAGTCTGTCAACTACCACCATGATGACACTCTTTCCCTCAGACTTGGGTAAAACTATGATAAAATCCATTGAAACCTCCTCCCAACGTTGGCTTGGAATGGATAAAGGTTGTAATAGACCCGGTGTCTTAATTGTTTCAACTTGATTTTGTTGGTAAACCAAACATTCCGCCACAAACTTTTGAATATCTGATTTAAGGCCATCCCAAAAAAATTCCTTCTTAACCCTGTGGTAAGTTTTTAAAAATCCTGAGTGCCCTTCTAAGGGAGAAGTGTGCAATTTCTTAAGAATCTTTTGTTTTATCTGGGAATTCTTACAGAGGTATAAGCGATCTTTGTACCATAACGAATCATTTTGCCAGCTAAATGTATCATACGTACTGGAATCTTGTTGTAACTTTTGAATAAGTGCCCACACTTCTTCGTCATTCTTCCATTCCTCCCTTGCTTCGTTTATCCAATCTGGTTGGATAATAGAAATGGCGCACAACAATGCTTCCACATCCTCATCCTTTCTTAAGAGTGCATCTGCCACCACATTTTGCTTCCCTTTTTTGTAGATGATTTCAAAGTCATAACCCAAAATCTTTGTGACCCACTTTTGTTGCTCTTCAGAGGATAACCTTTGTTCTAAAAAGTATTTAAGGCTATCATGATCCGTTTTTACCTTGAAGTGTCTTCCCATTAGGTAGGGTCGCCATTTCTTAAGTGCATGGAGTATTGCCAACATTTCCTTCTCATAAATAGATTTTCTTAAAAACTTTCCCTTGATTGGATGACTTTCAAAAGCAATGGGGCTTTCATCTTGCATTAGAACAACACCAATTTCATTTCCTAAAGCATCACATTCCACAATAAAGGCTTTTGTGAAGTCCGGTGTAGCTAAGACCGGTGCTTGGCACATTGCCTATTTAAGATGTTCAAAGGCCTTTGTTGCTTTCGGAGTCCATGAAAATGCATCTTTCTTCAATAATGTTGTTAGAGGTGCTGTTATTCTCCCATAATTCTTAACAAACTTGTGATAATACCCTGTCAACCCGAGAAATCCTCGCAGATGCTTTATGGATGTGGGGATTTTCCATTCCTTAATGGCTTTAATTTTGCTAGGGTCTACCTTAACTCCTGCATGAGATACAATATGACCAGATATTCCACCTCCTGGACTCCAAAGAAACATTTGGATCTTTTTGCATATAATTGTTTCTCCTCCAATAGTTGTAGCACCCTGCCAACATGTTCAACATGATCCTTCCAAGACTTGTTGTAGATTAGTATATCATCAAAAAATACTAACACCAATTTTCTAAGGAATGGTTTGAAAATTCAATTCATCAAACCTTGAAATGTTGAAGGTGCATTGGTAAGGCCAAAAGGCATGACCAAAAATTCATAATGGCCCTCATGAGTTCTAAATTCTGTTTTCGGAATGTCTTCAGTCTTCATTCTGATTTGATGATATCCTGAACGAAGATCCAACTTGGTGAAGTAAATTGATCCATGAAATTCATCTAGTAATTCATCAATGACAGGAATGGGGAACTTATCTTTAATAGTGATCTTGTTGAGCTCCCTATAATCCGAACACATGCGCCATGATCCATCCTTCTTGTGCACCAATACTCCTAGAGCAGAGAAAGAACTTTGACTCGGTTGAATTATACCAGCCTCAAGCATTTCTACAACCATACGTTCAATTTCACTCTTTTGGAGATAGGGATATCTGTACGGCCTGATGTTTGGAGGAACACTTCCTGGAATTAGATGAATAGCATGATCATGATCATGCATAGGTGGGAGACCTTTGGGAGTCTCAAATACCTTGGAATGATTGTCCAAGAACTTTTTGGAGATCTGGAGAAATAAATGATTCTGATGTGGAAACATCTAGTGAACATAATTGTGCAATTACACCTCTTTGTCCCCTTTTTAGAAGCTTTGTCATACCATTAGAGCTAATTATCTTTCCTGGTTTCCCTGCAATACCCCATAATTCAACTTCACTTCCTTCCATACAAAATTTGATGAAAAGTTCTTGAAAATTAAAAGCTATTGTACCCAAGGATTGTAGCCATTGGACTCCTAGTACAACATCAGCACCTCCCATTGGAATGGAAAGCATTGGGCTAGTCAATACATATTCTCTCATAGATAGCTTGATATTATGGCACTTTCCAAAGCAATTTATTGTTCCTTCATTTGCAATCATCACTTGACACTCTGGTGTTGGATATAGGAAGCAATTCAATTCTTTTGCTACCTTACAATGAATAAAATTGTGGGTGCTTCCTGAATCAATCAACACTATTACCTTTTTCTTCTTGATTTGTCCTTCTATCTTGATGGTTTGAGGAGCAGTAATTCCTGCCAATTCATTACAAGATATGGTCGGATTTATTTGTTCTTCATCTAGGCTTTGTTCCTGGAGTATATCCTCTTCGTTTGACCTTTCTTGCTCCTTTTCTTCTTCCTCTTCACAATCTATGTAGAATAATTTCTTCTCAGCACACTTATAACCTATAGTGTATTTGCTATCACAACTGTAACAAAGCCCTTTTGCTCTTTTTTCTTCCAATTTTTGTGGTATCAACCTTATAGGTTGTGGAAGACTAGGGGCAACAACACTTTCGTCTTTATAGTTGTGAGTGGTATGATTCCTGGTTGCCATAATTTCCTTTCCATTTTTCTTGCTAATTTGTTCTCATCATGAGTTTCCTTTAGTACAATTTCACCATTAGTGACCATTTCTTGTAGCAACTTATTCATATTTATCTTCAATTCTTCCGTCTTATCATCCATGCCATCAATTTTAGTGTCCATGCCATTCACCTTAGCTTCCATGCCATCCATCTTAGCTTCTACACCTTTCTTTAAAAAATACATCTTAGCTTCTACACCTTTCTTTAAACCATCCATCTTAGCTTCTACATGTTTCCTTAAAACATCCATCTTAGATTATGTTGCCTTTTGTGCAAGTGACACTTGTTGCACTTGTTCTTGTAATTTTGATATATCATATAACATCTCTTCTTCTTCTTCATGAGTCATGCTAGAGCTTTCAGGTTCCTTACTAGGTGTTTGCATTTTCTTTCCTCAGGGCATCAGTTACCGATAATAATGCTCTACTAGCCCTTTGAATTCCTTCAAAATAAATTTTCAAACCACTCTTAAGCAAAAATTTAAAAGAATCTACACACCTTTTTTTAACTTTGTAGGAGCTCAATATTGCCTCTAATGTATCTCTGTACTTTTAGATCATCCAGTTCTGAAATTTCATCCTGTGGTAGCCCTCTGTGTCCTCTTTCCAATGCCACTAGTCTGATCCAATTTGGATTCTCCAAGGAAAATTTATGTGAAATCTCCCACAGTGACCTAATTATAGGTTAGTTCCATAGAGCGAAATTGTATGACGTGCCATGAGTCACTGTTTCATCCTTTGGCTCTGAAAACTATATACAAGAAACTACAGTCCATCCTCTTTCTGCACCTTCTAATGAAATTTCAATCCAATGCTCAGGGAAAAATTTATGATGATTTTCCCCAGGTCACCTATTTGGAATGTAATTCGGGAGTTTGCAAAAAGACCAACTTCCTCAGATCATATCTCCGCAAATATAGCGCAAAAATCTTTGAAGTTTGGACCCGAGATTCAGCGCAATGTTTTCTCAAATGGGTTTTCTTTTTAGCTTCTGAAACATCGCAGAAAAAAGGTTATAGCGAAAATGCCACCATGACTTGTTTGGAGCAGCGAAACCCTAGAATCCAAAGCGCTGATACCAAATGTTATGAAACCAGCTCAAGAAAAGATAGAAAGGATAGATCAACGCCTTAAAATTCAGCCTCTTCGAGGGGGAAACCTCCTTTACATTACATAAATGAACAATTCTTGGATGATTCAAATGACAAAACCTCCTTTCTATATATAGGAGTCTAAGGAGTCACTATATAACCTAGCTGACCTAACAATAATAATATAAAGCCACAAAAATAACAATAGAGTGATTCTATGGGGCACAGTAATAACAATATGGGGGAAATAGGGGCACAATAGTATTAATAAGGGGTATAACTACAATAGTAATGGGGTAATCTCTAGTATTATAGGAACCCTACAACAGCTCCGTCAAAATACGCTCTTGGGAGCATGTTGTGATCATGAGCTTGCATGTTGGGATTTGACCTCTTTTCCTTATGTGGCTTTTCAGGTAAGGAGTCATAAAAGGATGCTATGCTTTAAAGAATTCCCATGAAAGGCACTTTACTTTCCTTGAAGATTTCATTGTTCCTCCATCGTACCATATGCACCATAGTGTAATAATAAAACTAGGCCTCCAGGATCCCTTCTACCCACTCCACTAAAAGAATGCCTCTTTTATAGATGAATGAGAAATATGAGGGAAACCATATAGATTTTCCAGAGCATGCCATAGTTGTTGTATTTTTTGATAGAATAAGAACATGTGGCAGTTTGTTACCTCATCAGACTTGCATATTGAATAGAGCCCCAGCCCTTGCCAGCTCCTCTTTTTTAAATTATCCCAAGATAAGTTTTTGTTGTGGAATAACAGCCACGAGAAATAAATAGATTTGGAAGGGCAACCAAATTTCCAAAAAATTGATGGGAATGTATGGCTAGAAATGGAAATATTAGAGGCTATCAGATTTGAGTAAATGTCCTTTACTTGTACCAAGGAGATTCCTTTTGTATCTTTCCATATAAGAACATTGTTTCTAAGGAGCGATATATACCACAGTTTCTCAAATAGTCTTTTATTTTCTTCCATTGTCTTGCTACATTGTCAGTCATCCCCATAATGTCATCTTCTTTCCAAAGAGGGAAAGGTCCATGCCATTCTGCAATAAGTTTGTCCCAAGTAAAGAAACCTTTCCTATGTAAAAAATTAAGGAGAGTCCCAATCAAGATGATTTCCTCCTGTCCGCTCAAGAAAGAATCAATTCCTATGAGAATCTTGGTACCAAACTGGAAGCTCCATACCAAATTCCTTAAGAAGAGACCTTCTATATTACGAAAACTTAGCCATATTGTTGATCCATAAGTGGAGCCAATCCTTCCCAATCTGAACCAATATGAGATATCCTTACTTCCCATATATTTCTTTTTTACTGTGTTGCTCCAGGGACCCTCTTCCAAAACCCCTCTCCATAGTGATTTGCATAGAAGTGCCTTTCCAAAGCTCCGCAGGTCCATAAGGCCCCATCCACCAAGATTTTTTGGCAAAGAGATATCATATAATTTAGACAGGTGAAATTTCCTTTTCTCAGCTTGGCCACCCCATATAAAATTAGCAGTTATCTTATTCATCTTCTGAATAATACTTGCAGGAAGAAAAAATAAGTGAGCCCAGTATACCGCAAGTTGTGTTAGAACTGATTGAGCTAGAATAACTCTTCTAGCCATTAAAAGGAATTTGTATTCCCACACTGATATCTTTTTGTAGTATCTATCTATTATCCATTGCTAGTCCATTTTAGAGTACCCTTTTGCTTTTAACTGGAATCCTAAATATTTCATTCCATGTTTAATGGACCACGCCTCGATCCCAAAGAGTGAGGATATCCACTCTATTAATTCCAAAAATGACATCATTATGAAAGAGAGCTGATTTGGACTCATTTATTTGTAATCCTGTGGCCTTTTGGAACTTTTTTAGGATGTCATATAAGCATAACCAAGTGAGCCTGCAAAGCATTCCAAAAATAAGTATATCATCTACGAATAGATTATGCGAGATATAGTTTTTCATGTAAATCCTCAATGGGTGACACCTATTTTCACTAACTACCTTGTTGATGTGCAGGCTTAGAGAGTTCATTGCCAAGAAAAGAAATAAGGGGGATAGACGGCATCCTTGGCGCAATCCTCTGGCAGCTAGAAAAAAAGGAGATGGAATCCCATTTATAATGATGGCATAGTTCACCTTCTCCACACATGCCATCATCCAATTTATCATATTAGCTTTCAGTCCAATCTTTGCAAGTAGGCATCTGATGAAACCCCAATCAAGGCAATCATATGCCTTTCAGAGATCAATTTTGAATATGACTGCTTCAATTTTTTTAGAATGCATGGAGAACAAACTCTCTTATGTGTTAGCAACAATGTCCAAAATATTTCTTCCTTTTAAAAAACCATGTTGATCCTTTGTTAAATACTTTGATAAAGTTACTTTAATCCTTTCAGCAATAATTCTTGAAATGATTTTGTATGAAATGTTATAGAGAGATATCGGTCTGAAATATTGAAAGGATTATGCCTCGCTTTTCTTGGGGATGAGGGCTATATGAGTGGATGAGGTTATCTGGTGAATGCTGCCTAATATTTGAGAGCCTTTGACCATCCTTAACAAATCTTGTTTGATAAGATCGAAGAAATGTATGAAGAATTCAATCGTCCAGTCGTCTGGGCCAGGACACTTATCCTTTTTGAAGGATTTCATGGTTCCTAGTAGTTCTTCATCAGTTATTGGCTAGAAAAGGCATTCATTTTGTTCATCGTCAAACATTTGAGGAAATAGGTCAATACCCCATAGGATGTCCTGTATCCTGCATTCACTAGATCTCTTGTATTGGTTTCCAAAATATCTCATGACTTCATTTAAGATGTCTTTTTGAGAGTATAGAAAGTCCCCCTTACCGTCCTTTATTTTCGATATAGAGTTCTTTTCTCTTCTTGAGATTGCAAACCTATGAAATTTTTTTGTGTTTCTGTCTCCTTCCTTTAGCCAAATAGCCCTACTCTTTAATCTCCATGATGCTTCTTCCTGTTCCAGGATTTTATGTTTTTTCCTTTGCAACTCCTTTATACGACATCTCATGTTGAAGGGGAGAAGGTTTGTCCAGTTCCATTTGAACTTCTTGAAGGGCTGTTATGTTTTGTTGCCTTTTGTTATACTACCATTCTTTTACAAACTTTATAATGGAGGAAATCTTATCTCTAAAAGTTAAGAAAGGGGGCATATTCTCTTTTGATGATAATTCCTTCCACGTTCTTATTATGGCTTCATTGAACTTTGGTTCTTCCAACCATAGGCTATTAAATTTAAATGGATACCATTTTTTGAAACCCTTTTCTCTCCATCCTAAAAATATCGGCCTATGGTCTGATATGAAGTCATTACCAGTTGATGAAAAAGGCATGCCCAGTCTATCAATTATACTTGCATGTAAAATAAATCGATCAAGTCTTTTTGCTATATATGCTCCTTCAGTCCTTCCATTGTCCCATCTTGACAGCATTTTAGGCGAGCTAATGTCAACAAGATTCCTGTGTAACAACTCATATCTAATGTGACTAGAAAGAGGATATTTTTTCTGACTATTCCCCCATGTTTCATCAGAGCTTAATGTGACATTTAGATCTCCTGCAATCATCAAGGACTCAATATCAAAAATCTCTGATGCAAATAATTTCTCCCAGTATGTTAACCTATTTTTGTAAGGAGCATAAATGTTTAAAATGTTAATGGGACAGTCTTTCCCCCTAATAGAAGCCAATATAAGAATTCTCGCAAAACATTTATATGCTTTTGCTCTAATCCAATCAGGGTCCCATAAAACTGCTAGGCCCCCTGAAAGACCATTTGCCTCTGAAGCAATGGTATGCCAAGTGGGGAACATTTTCTTGAAATAAGAAATAGATACAGGTGTGTTGTGCATGGTTTCTTGGATTAAGATGATTTTGGGCTATTTTGAAATGAAAAGATTCTTAAGGGCTAAATTTTTTTTATCAGCCCCCAGCCCCCTTATGTTCATAGATATAATGAGTGCCATTGAGGAGGCTTTTCGGCCATACTTGCTCTAAGAGGCCCTTCTTCCGACATATCAAAGATAGGTACATCTACTAAGGAAAGATTTCGAACTCCTCTGCCTGCACCATCAACCCTTTCTCTAAAATGCCTGCTACCCCTATTATTTTTCCTTCTCACCGTAATATTTTTTGCAGAGTTTGGGCTAATTTGAGGAGGGGATGGCATTCCAACTTTATGAATGGTTAGGGGTCTGAGTTGAAGTGATTTATTGCTAAAGAGGTAGTCCAGGTCACTACGAATCAAATTTGAAGGGGAAGACATGGGGGAGTTAAGAGGGGTAGTCGAAGCCATAGGTTCTTTTCCTTTCTAAGATTGAGTCATTCCCATTTTTGGTGATGGAGAGGAAGATGAAATTAAAGTGATATGTGAATCCACTTTAAAGTTTTTGATTGGCTGGGAAACTGGGAGAGGAAGTTGGATTTCTTTATCAGCAATAGGTTCTTGGGGGGGGGGGGTGAGCAAAAAAGATTGGAAGGCCTTTTATCAGATGGGGTGATTGATCTTCTCAAGCTTTCAGGCAGGACGCACTGACTCCAGGGATATGTTGATGGAGAAATCTTGTACTGAGGATTTGAGTTCTGACCGGGGGGTGAGAATTTATGATAATCATCTTCAGGAATTAAAACCCCTTGTAGTTTTCCAGATTCTGATGGAGATGAGCTAATAGTAGAGGATACCTTCGCCATTCCAGAGTATAGAGACTTTATCCTCTATTTATTTTTTGTTGACTGATATTTTCCTTGATATATTCGGTTCTTTAAAACAGGTTGTCGAGGGCAGTTCTTAATAAAGTGTCATGTCTTGTGGCATACTGAGCACCTGAAGGGGACTTCCCAAAAGTTAAATCTTTGATTTATTTTTGAATCCCTCCAGGATATCTCTATGTAGTCAGGGAAACCTCCCCTATAAACTTTCTCTATGAGAACCCATGCTACTCGTTTGTCTTTTTCCCCCAGACATCTTGGATCTACATATATAGATCTTCCTATGGCATTGCCTATCTCAGTTAAAGTTTCCTTTGACCACAATTCCAGGGGAAGGCCGGGGAGCTTGACCCAAATTAAATTATTTGTAGGAGTATTCTTCAACGGGTTATAGCCAATGTACCACTTGTATAGCACTAGGAAGCTCCTTCCCTACACCCATGGACAAGTCTAAATGGCTTGCAGATCGCTAGCACTTAGAAAATGAAAACAATACCATTCCTTCATCAGCTTAGCTACAATGGGGATGTAGCCGATCAAAGGTTTCCATTGAAGCTCTAGCCACTTTCATATCATGGCATCATCCATCTCTGGAAAGTGCCATCGGCCAACAAGGGCATACTCCTGTAAACTTTCAATGTGGTCAGTTAGATAAATACTATCTAACTTAATCGTCGCCAGTGGCGGGATGGTTTTTATAGGTTTTACGTTCTTTTTGTAATGGTTTGAAAGCTCACAGTCTACATATTCTCTCTGCAGGTGTTCACTTTGGTTGCCTTCCCAAGTCATTTGAGTTTATTGATGGCTATCGCTGTCCAAGTCATCAGATTGCAGCAAATGTTGGACAGTTACGTCAGCTAGCGTGGACTGCCAGTTATTTGACAACATGGCAGTACCCTTACAAGTTTCGACCTAAATAGTTTCTTTCATCATGGCCTCCATGGCCAATGCGTCCGAAACAAAGTCCATAAAAGTCCACCCCCTGTGTACTGAGAAATCCTAAAAAGGATTTTCCAGATCTGGCAGAAAATCATGCAATAAATATGACCTGACCACTTCTGAATATATTACCCAGAGAAAATATGACTCGGAAGGGAAAAGTAGATCTAGCCTGACATAAGTACTGACAGAAAGAAGCCTTGGGAATAAGCAGCTCCCCTTCCAAAGAGGGGACCTGATTCCAAAGAAGCCAACTTGTCTTCAGGAGTTATGAGGGGGTGACGTATACATGAGTCAACATAGGATAGAAATAAAGAGAGTTCAAAAAATGGCGGCTTTTATTGTCCTACAAGTTTTGATTTCATGCCTTTAAGTACCATTTGTTTTCCCTATAAGCTTTGAAATTCAAATATCTGCAGTACCTGACCCAAAAGAGTGGAAAAATGTGAACCGGAAAATGGATTCTGATCCCAGGGAGGGGGGTATCCGTCCCGGAAAGACCAGGAAGTAGAAGGCTCCAGAGGAAGCTGCAGGTCTCAGCAAAAAAAACTATCAATTTTCCAGAATGTAATCATGGGATAATTATAAGGAGATGGAAGAGGAAACGCGTCATAAGAGAGTTGATTCCCTCGCTCTTCCCAGTATCAGACAAAAATAGAGACTAAATTGGCTTTTTGAAAATGTTTTAGGATGAAACATCAGGGCATACAATACAACAGTAGCAAAACTTGTATACACACCACCAGGAACCTATCTTGAAGCGTATATCTGAACAAGGTTTGGATATAACAAAGTAATTCTTCAATTTGAAGAAAGATACCCACGACCAAACAGGATTAACAGACCCTGACATATGGTATTGAGGGAAAAAGCTAAAGCAATCCTCTGCGAAAGAGTTTAGACTTTTAACTGAGGTCCATTATTCAGACTACAACCTAAATACAAAAGCCAAAAGTTCCGACTTTTCAAAGGAAAATGCTGAAAATTTCACCTTAGAAAAGGCTAAAACAAGAAAAATATATTCCATATCACAACTTAAATCTTTAAATTTTTCCCAGATTCCATGAAGAAGAAAACTATCCTTTGATGAGATGTTAAAGTATTCAGAGACTAAGAACTGACCTGTTTAAACGAGCATTTTCCCGAGCAGAGAGCACCGTGAAGCCTAACACCACAAAGCCGAATAGTGAAACACTTCCCCTCAAAAGCAAATAACCTCAAAAGTGGGCTGCAAAAGAAACGCAGAGATAATTACGGAGTCCTCACACAGAAAATTTAACACAAAAGAAGAATCCCCAACAATGAATGAAAGAGGTAATACTGGAAAATTAGAAAAAAGTTTGAATTGTGGAGGAGTTAGCAGCTTAAACAAAAAGTGTTCAGATGAAACCTCCAACACCCTAGGTCAAAACAATCTCCCTATTAATGAAAAGTTGGCGAGAGCTAGTATGAGCCAAAATCGGAAATACTCGTAGGGTCAGAGTAAAAAGGGAATTTCTGGCGTTTATGGAGAGAAAAGCTAATGAGAGTTGTTATGAGCCAAAACCTGGAAACACTCTTAGGGTCAGAGTAAAAAGAATTGATGGCGTTTATGGAGATGACATGTATCCTTCATGCACTAATTCGCTCTCGAGAAGATTATTAGGTTCCTGTGATGGCTCCAAGCTGTGTTATTGGTCATTTACAGATAGTCGCATACCTGATTCGTCGTTCATCGGTGCTCTCCACTCGGCGCTCTCCACAGGTGATAATAGTGTACATGTTTTATTCTTTCATATATATAATAGTATAGATATTTAAATAGTTTATCTAAATCTTGTATTGAAACATTTTTAATAAGTATAAAAATTATACACCTTCTACACTTAAAACTGGAAATATTCTCTCTCTCTCTCTATATATATATATATATGTTTTACATTGATATAAAATTTTGTTATTTCACATTAACATCTAAATATTTTACTTGTAGTTGTGTGTGAGTCTAAAATACTTTTACATCTTCTAAGTTGTAATGTAATTTAATTCATTTTTGTTTTTAATTATAGTTGACATTATTTTTTTATTTAGAAAATAGTTCATTTTCCTTTTTGTTTTATTTTTTTTCACTTTTAATTATTTCTATCATTTTTTTTTAAGTTGACAAAAAATTATGTTATTCACAGGAACATCCAAATATTTTATTTATGGTGAAATATTCTTACCACACTTTCTAAGTTATAATATTGACACAAACTGAGCAAGTACAATGAGAGTGAGATTGTTGATATAGTAGAATGCTTCATAAATATAACCAAAAGAACGCTTCATAAATATAACAAAAAAAACTAATGCACACATTTACTTGATTAAGCATGTATAAAAAGGTTATGGGTCAACTTTAACTTAAGAAAAAAAGGAATTATAAATGAATGTTATAAATATTAATGAGGAACTTACATGGTGGAAATGATAAGAATTGGAATAATCTCAAATCCCTAGGAAATTGGTGGGTTGGGAACCACTTGGCACGAATATAATTTTTTAAATTTATTAAAAGTAATGGACTATTTTGCTAAATAAAATTTGCTATATAAATGATTGTTATAAATAATAATGAGAAACTTATTATGGAATAACTTATTAGAATTGGAATAATCTCAAATCCCTAGGAAATTGGTGGGCGGGGAGCCACGTGGCAAGAATATAATCTTTTAAATTTTTAAAAAGTGAATGCAACCTAAGGAACTTTTTAATACACTATAACCAATTATAAACATTAAGTCTAAGCCTATGCTGAGCATATTCCCTTGAGAATCAATCTAGGCCCTCAATTAAAAAAATCAACAAATCGTCATCCTCCTTAAATTGAAATAAGAAGCCTTCAACAATAAACCAAATAAATATCTTTATTTTTGTTTTTAATTATAGTTGGTAATGTTTTTTATTTAGAATTTTTTTTTTTTTAATTTTAGAAAGAAAAAGAATTACACATTTCCTTAAATATAAAATTTTTTGCAACACTAATTTAGAGAAAATTGAGAAAAAAAGCATACAAATTTTTATAAAAAATAATATTACTTTTTTAAATTGATAATTTTTAATAAATTTTAAAAATATAAAACTATTTAAATAAAATTTCTAAAATAAACGTAATATTAATAACAATTAAATCTTAATAACAACCCATTAGTAAATAATACTAATATTTATAATTTTATTTTTAGTTACCACTTTTCCATAAATCAATATTTGATATTAATGGTTATCTAAATTTTAATAATAAAAAACAAATTAATTTATTCTACCGCTGAGTATTGTGAATGAGCGAACAACTTAATCGTGTGTGATTAATATATATTTTTAAAGTAATTTCAATGCGTTAACCATTTTGCTGTGCATTTATTCCATTGCACAAGCTGGCATCTGCCTTGTCACGTCCCTAATTATTTTTTCGTTAAATTGGCCAGGTGCGGCACCGCGTAAGTAATTAACATTCACCATTGTTATCTTACTTTACGAACTACACCTTAACATTCATCATTATACATGAATAACATATTAATGTGCGGAATCCATTAATATCAAACATCAGTAATGTATAACGACAAGAGAACAACATCACATGTAAAATCAATCTTTTATTATATGAGAGAATTTTACAATGACCGGGAGTATAACTCAACCGACGTTATACCCGAGTTGGGCGCCCACCCATGCAAGACCGCATGGTGGTCTCATCACAACCCAGCAATAATACACAAGTTCGTTTTCCAAGATGGGCGGGCACACGTGTGCATGGCCCTCACCCAAAATACAACCCAAAACTTGTTAACAACCTTTGGCGGGTGGGCACCCTCACATGCCCACCACCCGCACCTTCAACCGTTCAAAACTCTGTGCAAGATTTGGTGGACTTTGCCCGGCGAGCGGGCGCATATGCTGCACCTCGCTGCAGCTCCTCCTTCCTACTTCACACCTCTTGTTCGATTGAAGACCAAACATTCGATGATCAAATTCCAAGTTCCATCGCATATTTTATATGCTACCTTCATGTGTAGGTCACGCCCTCAGCTGACCCTTCCACCTATTCATCCAACCGCGCGCTCCTCAAACATTACTACACCTTTGTTGGTCGGACTGCCCATGGTGCGAGATCGCCCACCAATTCGTCCGTCGTTTGCTATTTGTCCACGGTCGCTTGTGGTATGGTGAGCTTCCCCAACTCGCCTTATAAGTTTGGAACGCTAACTCGTCCACACAATAATGTGTCATGCCCTTGGTCTCTCCTTGCGGTTTCATGACTTAGTCACTTCGCATGGCGGGTGGAGGGCGTGCCCAGTCACCTGTCAACCGCAGGGCATTACATCCTCCCCCACTCGAAATCATTGTCACCCTTGACAATCCCGATTGCCTCAGTATCTTCCATTCATACTTCGCAATATTCTTCTTCCATCTCCAAAGTGAGTCCTCTGATTCCCAGCTTTCTTCCTCCGGTGCATTCTTCCATTTGACAAGATACTCCCGTTTCATGTGACAACCAATCCCTGTAGTTCTGTAGCTCAAAATCTTATCCAACTCCAGTCCTGGCTTGTCCACAATCTCGGCTGGTCCTCTCGGCGGTTCAGCTCTCTCTAGATGATCAATATGAAGTTTTCATTTCTTCAACTGACTCATGTGAAAAACTGGATGCTTCATGTGCATATGGTGTGGAAGCTCCAGCTCGTAAGCAACTTCCCCCACTCTCTTCTTCACTCGGAATGGTCCCTCATACTTAGGTGTCAGTTTGATCGTAGTCCCCTTCGGTACCTGAAACTGCTCTCCAGTTATCCTGAGAAACACCATATCTCCCACACTGAAGTGTACATCCCCTCTTCCTTTATCTGCCCATTTCTTCATTCTCCTTGCAGCTTCATGCAAGTGCAACCGTGCCAGCTCCAAGGTCTCATCCCAAGCCTTCATGAATATCTTTGCATTAGGGCTCCTCAAGGAACCTCCTATCACTACGGTATGTGGTGCAACTAGCATCTGCCCATTCACCAACTCAAATGGATTGTACCCCATCGCAGAACTCTTTTGAACGTTGTAGCTAAACTGAACAACATCCAAGAGTTCAGGCCAATTCTTGTGATCAGCCATCACATAATGTCTCAAGTAGTCCTCCAGCAACGCGTTGATCCTCTTGGTCTGCCCATCTGTCTGCAGATGGTAACTTGAACTCATCAACAACTCTATCCCAACTAACTTGAACAATGTGGTCCAAAATTTGCCTGTAAATCACAGATCTCGGTCCGACACGATGCTTAATGGCATCCCCCAATACTTCACTATGTTCTTAAGAACAACTCCGCAATCCGCTCGGCTCCACAAGGTATCTTTGTTGGAACAAAGACAACATACATGGAAAAATGATCAACCACGACCATGATCTGATTATACCCCTGAACCTGTGGCAACTGAGTGATGAAGTCCATCGAGACACTCATCCATGGTTTCTTAGGAATCGGCAAAGGCTACAACAGACCTCCTTGCCTCTGAGTATCTGATTTGTCCTGTTGACAAATGATGCACGTATGTACATACTCCTCTACATCCTCTCGCACCTACATCAGCTAACTCCTTTAGCTGTCGTTTCAATTCCTCCAACTCAGGTCTTGACAACCGATAAGGTGCTTTAGCCGGGGTTGCTTTCCTGGCTCAAGTTCAATGCTATGGTCCACTGCACGCCTTGGTGGAAGCTTCTTTGGTAGCTCATCAAGCATCAAATCTACATGTTTGGTTAGCTCCTCAGAAATCTCGGCTGGAACAGGCATCCCCACTCCATCACCTTCAACATCCTTGAACATCACCGCATATGTCTCCATATCTGACTCCTTCATAGCCTTCTCCAAACTCAATGCCGAAACATGCTGCACCTTAACTTCCCTCCTTTGCCTATGAGTGGGCAAAGTCCAAGTTTGTGACTGTCCAACCAGCACCACCTCATCACAGAAGGAGACAACAATTGGTTTGTTGCCCTTCAAGAAATCTTGCCCCAATATCATATCGAAGTCGTTCATCTCTATTACTGTGAAGTCCAACTGACCTTTCCAGTGTTTTACCTGCACAGGCACTTCGTGTGCCAATCCCGCCACTTTAGCTCTAGAGTTCACCGCCTTGACTTCCACATTTGATGGGAAGATCATCAGTCCAACCTCTTTTGCTAACCATGTCATCATGAAGTTATGAGTGGCCCCCGTGTCCACCAGAGCTTGAATGGTCTTGCCATGAACCATCAAGTCCATGAAACCTCGACTAGTAATCCACGATTTCTCCATAACTTTTGCCTGCATACATGTCTGTTCCCTGTGTCCGTCATTATACACTGGCTTCACTACCTGTGAACCTCCTCTGATACCACTTGTCATGCCCCCAATTCTTTTTTTGTTAAATTGGCGAGGTACGACACCGCCTAAGTAATTAACATTCACCATTGTTATCTTACTTTACGAACTATTCCTTAACATTTATCATTATATATAAATAACATATTAATGTGCAGAATCCATTAATATCAAACATCAATGTAGAACGACAAGAGAACAACATGACATGTAAAATCAACCTTTTATTATATGAGAGAATTTTACAATGACCGGGAGTATAACTCAAGCAGCGTTATACCCAAGTTGGGAGCCCACCCGTGCAAGTGGTCTCACCACAACCCAACAATAATACACAAGTTCGTTTGCCAAGATAGGCGAATGCATGCGTGCACGACCCTCACCCAAAATACAACCCAAAACTTGTCAACAACCTTTGGTGGGCGAGCGCCCTCACAAGCCCACCACCCGCACCTTCAACTGTTCAAAACTCCGTGCAAGACTTGGTAGACTTCCCCCGGCGAGCGGGCACATATGCTGCACCTCGCTGCGGCTCCTCCTTCCTACTTCGCACCTCTTGTTCGATTGAAGACCAAACGTTCGATGATCAAATGCCAAGTTCCATCGCATATTTTATATGCTGCCTTCATGTGGAGATCGTGCCCTCGGCCGACCCTTCCACCTATTCATCCAACCGCGCGCTCCTCAAACTTTACTACGCCTTTGTTGGTCTGGGGGACCGCCCACCAATTCGTCCATCATTTGCTGTTTGTCCACGGCCGGCTTGTGGTGTCGCGAGCTTCCCCAACTCGCCTTATAAGTTTGGAACGCCAACTCATCCACACAATAATGTGTCGCGCCCTTGGTCGCTCCTTGCGGTTTCATGACTTAGTCGCTTCGCATGGCAGGTGGAGGGCGTGCCCCCTTGCCTCTCAACCGCAGGGCGTTACATGGCCGATGTTGTAGCTGTGTACGTTGAATTTAATTCCAATCCTCGAGCTGTTGGCTAGACGGCGCTGAGACAACGAGGGATGTCAGATGTAACACAAGCTTCTGGTTGCAAAAATTTCCAGAGATAAATAATTCCGCTAATGAATATCAACATCTATATAGAGACAGAAAAGGGATTTTTTTTTTGGGGGGCAATTTTCTATACGTAAGGTTGGACCAATGAACATAAGACTCTATGTACGACATGAAATATAGCTTTTCAAGCTATATTTTCTCTACAACCATACCTTTTTTTGGCAATTTTCTCTAAAACATTGTCAGGAGGCTTACTTGATAAATTTACAGTGACTCGAGAGGTCGAGAAGAATCACATCTCCTCGCCACCAACCAACCAAGCTCGCCGCCAACCATTCAATGGATGACAAACAACAAGTTGAAGTAGATGACGATAACGAAACCTTACCAATCAATCATTTAAAACCTGGTTTGCAATTTTCTTTACAATGCTTTCTCCAGTGCCCATACAAGAAGTGAGCGTATTGCTCTAATTGTATAATCCACTATAGAAGGTGCATGAGTAACAGTTCAAATCCACAGTCGTAAACTCTGGTAGTGGATTAAGGGAAGACAAACTGATAATGTCTGCCAATATTGACATGGATACGTTGGACCAAAAGGGGAAGCATGATCTGCACGCAGTAATTGTGCCATTTCCTGCACAAGGTCATATAAATGTTTTCATGAATTTGGCCCAGCTTCTCGTTATTAGGGGAGTGTTCGTCACTTTCGTCAATACTGAGTGGATACACAAACGCATGATGGAAGCTTCAAAAGATGCTAATTCTCTTGTTTCCAGAGACCACCCTGAGTTGGAGCAGCGAGGACGGAGACTTCAATTTTTTGTTGGGTATTTTTAATGGAGAAATACCAAAAACCAAATAAAATTCACCACAGAGACAATACTCTGTTTCTTCTGTCCAAGATCTTTTGCAGAGAACATCTTTAAAATCAAAAATGACTCAGAAGACACCATTACACAGTCACAAAGCATTTCTATTAATTAAAAACAAACTGAAACTCTGTTACATATTTCTTCCTCTGTTCAAAGAGGGAATCACAAAAAACAACTCTGCTGCTCTCATAGATTTTCTACTGCTGTAGAAATTACATACACTTCAGTTTTACAATGGGGAACAAAAAACATTACATCCCCTGTGGTATTCCAAATTATCGCACTGCTGTGCACCCAAAAAAAAACATCACAAAACTCTACGCAGCCACCACTCTATTACAAAAAAAAACACTACAGCACGTAGCCATGTTTTAACATATGAACGTATATAAAAAAAATATAAAAAAACGTATTTCATATGGGACAATGCCCATAACCAAAATTAAAAGACATACCCATAACATATTAAAACCTCACCAAAGAAAATACGACCATCATTAAATTCCATAAATTCCTCCTACGGTGGTCAACGCAAGAGACTTTCACTCCACGCAAAGATCTGACTTGTCGCGGGCGGTTATGCATCTTCGGGAAGTCAACGGCGGAGATTATGCGTCCAGATCGCTGAGCTGATCCGACGTGGTTCGCACACCATCCACCAGCAAAACAAACGGACTTTAGCGTCCGGGGAAAGCAGTTTTCGGTTGCTCGTACATGGGACGCGTGGCGGAGTGTGAAGGTGTTCGGAGCCTCCCCTTCGGATACCGCCTTCTGCGAATGGTGGTGCGGGGAGACCGGGCTGGTTTTCGAAAACCTCCACCGCGCTGTTCAAATTAACATTTTAACACTCCCCTTTAATTTTAACAGCCGCGCGTTCAGTCATTCCCAAGCACTTTCTCAAAAATTCGAAACTCTTCTGAACCAGTGGCTTTGTCAAAATGTCTGCAACCTGTTCCTGGGTCCTGCAATGTTCTAGGACAATTTCTCCATTGTTCACTAACTCTCTGATGTAGTGAAACCTTGTGTCGATGTGTTTCGTTCTCTTATGAAACACTGAATTCTTTGACAAGGCAATAGCTGAGCTATTGTCACAAAAGACCACTGTTGCTTTTGCCTACTCTTGGCCTAAGCTTCTCAACATCCTTCTCATCCATACTGCCTGACATGCTGCTGCTGTCGCTGCCACATACTCTGCCTCTGCTGTAGACAATGCTACTATGGATTGCTTCTTAGAAGCCCATGAAATGGCTCCTGAACCCATGTTAAAAACATAACCGGAAGTGCTCTTCCGATCATCTACACTTCCAGCCCAATCGCTATCTGTGTACCCAACCAAATCTGAATGTTCTGAGGCATGATATAGAATTCCAAACATTTTAGTGCCTTTGACATACCTCAAAATTCTCTTTGCTGCCTGCCAATGTGCCTCCTTTGGCCTCTCCATGAACCTGGAAATCAAACTAACAGCATACATAATATCAGGCCTAGTTGCTGTTAAATACATAAGGCTGCCCACAATGCTTTTGTATAGGCTAGGATCAAAATCCTTGCTGCTGTCCTCTCTGCTGAGCTTTAATCCCATCACTGTGGGAGTGATTGCTGCCTTGCATTTTTCCATCTTAAATCTGCCCAAAACTTGATTTACATATCTTGCTTGAGATATAAAAATTCCTTTTTCATTTTGATCTACTTCTATGCCTAAGAAGTATCTCAACAAACCCATGTCAGTCATTTCAAATTCATTCTTCATGACTGATTTAAAATTCTCAATAAGATAAATATCATTTCCAGTGAAAATAACATCATCTACATACAAGACAACAATTAAAATTTTACCATCCTTTTCCTTGATGTAGACTGAGGGTTCTCCTTCACATTTGTCAAATTCATTCTCCAATAGATATGAATCTATCCTGCTGTACCATGCTCTTGGCGCTTGCTTCAGCCCATAAAGAGCTTTCTTCAATTTGCACACTTTGTGCTCTTCTCCTTTCTTCTCATATCCGAGAGGCTGTTCCACATAGACCTCTTCCATTAACACTCCATTTAGGAATGCTGATTTCACATCCATTTGGTAGACTTTCCATTTGTTTTGAGCTGCTATGGACAGCACTGCTCTCACGGTTTCCATTCTTGCAACCGGGGCGAAAGTCTCCTCATAATCTCTCCCATACTGCTGCTTGTAGCCTTTGACAACCAGCCTTGCTTTATGCCTTTCAATCTTGCCTTCAGCATTGCTCTTGGTCTTGTAGACCCATTTCACACCAATGACTTCTTTGCCTTTTGGTAACTCAACCAAATCCCATGTTTTGTTTCTCTCTATGGCATTGATTTCCTCATCCATAGCTTCTATCCATTTCCTATCTTTAATAGCTTCTTCAAAATGAATAGGATCATCAACATGACAAAACAAGGCAAATAAGGAATTCATTCCTTCTTCATAAATCTCACTTAAATTTCTAAACTTCTTACCTCTTTCACTTGGTGTGCAAGTGCTTGAAGATGCACTTGAATTTCCTCCTTGTGGTGTGCTTGGAGAAGCACTCTCATTGATCCTCAATGGTGTCCCTTGCTGTCCTTGTGTTGGTGCTGCTGTTTGGGGATTCATTTCAGCCACCTCCTCTTCATCTTCATCATGAGGCAAACAGCTTTTAATGTTCACTGTTTTCTCTATGCTTCCATCCCAAGCTTCCTCTTCAATGAATTGAACATCCCTGCTGACAAAGAACTTCTTGGTAGATGGAATGTACAGCCTGTAGGCTTTGGATTCATCACTGTATCCAATGAAGATGCATTTCTCCCCTTTGCTGTCCAACTTCCTCCTTAGTTTATCTGGAATGTGTGCATAGGCCACACACCCAAAAACTCTCATGTGGGTGACTCCTTGCTTTCTCCCACTCCATGCCTCTTCTGGCACTTTGTTCATGACTGCCTTTGTAGGACACCTGTTCAAAATATAAACTGCACAATGTACAGCTTCAGCCCAATACTCATTTGGCAAATGCTTTGCCTTCAACATGCTCCTTGCCATCTCCATGATGGTTCTGTTCTTCCTTTCAGCAACTCCATTTTGCTGTGGGGTGTACCGAGTTGTGAACTGTTTATGTATTCCATTTTCTCTACAAAACTTTAGGAATTCATTTGAGATATACTCACCTCCTCTATCAGTTCTCAATACTTTTATGTGCAGCCCGCTTTGGTTCTCCACAAGTGCTTTGAAGTTTTGGAATTTCTCAAAGACTTCACTTTTGTTCTTGAGGAAATATATCCAAGTCTTTCTTGTAAAATCATCAATGAATGTCAAGAAATATAGGCTGCCAGCTAATGATGGAGCTTGCATTGGTCCACACAAATCTGAGTGGATAATCTCTAAGGGTGCCTTTGCCCTTATGCTTTTCCCTGATGGAAAACTCTCTCTATGTTGTTTGCCCAATATACAGCCTTCACAAAGGCTATCCGGCTTCTCTATCAATGGTAATCCCTTTACCATTCCTTTTCTGCTCAACAAATTTAGACCTCCAAAATTTAGATGCCCGAATCTCAAGTGCCATAACCAGTTCTCATCCTTTGGCACGCATTGGAAGGCCTCTTGGGTGACTGCTGCCATTTCCCTTTTGTTCTTCAAGTCTGCCCTGATCCGGAGAGGGAACATCCTGTTCCTTGTCATTTTTACCTCAGCAATGCATCTTTTGCTGGGTGGTATATCCATGATGGTGCACACATCATTTACAAAATAAACATTGTAACCCTTTTGGATAAGCTGTCCAACACTCAAGAGGTTACATCTCATTCCGGGGACATAGTATACATCTGCTATGGTTTTCCTTTCTCCTTGTTTTGAAAATATTTTTACCTCCCCTTTTCCCATAACAGACACTTTACTATCAGTTCCTAGTGTGACCTCTGATTTCAAATTCTGATTTAACGCTGAGAAGAGGGCTACATTCCCTGTCATATGGTTGCTGCAACCTGAGTCTAAAAACCATATGTCCTCACTATGTGTTTCAGCCATGTTACAAGCTAACAGGACATTTTCTTGACTGCTGTTTTCTCTTGTAACATTTACATTTTGTCTGCTGTTCATATCATGTTGTTTCTTTCTACAATCACTAGCATAATGTCCATACTTTTTGCAATAATAGCATTGAACATTAGATTTATCAAACCTTTGTCCTTGAGCCTGATACTGATCTCTTTGTTGGTTGCTGCCTTGACCTTGGTTCTGATTTGTATTGTTGCCTCTTCCTTGTGCATTTGCTGGGCTGTTCCTTCCTCCTCTGTTCTGGCTTCTGCCTCTTCCTCTTCGGTTTCCTCTTCCTTGACCTCTTCCTCTTCCAAAGGACATCTGGGTCTTGAAGGCTTGCTCAAGGGATGAGTTTTCATTCCTACTCAACCTCTGCTCATGAGTCATCAGTGATGCATGTAGCTCATCAACTGAATATCTTGAGAGATCCTTTGTCTCTTCAATGGTGGTGACTATGGCATCAAACCTTGAGGGTAAGACCCTCAATATTTTCTCCACTATTCTTCTATCTTCAATTGTTTCTCCATGAGTTCTCATTTGTGTGATTACACCAATCACATGAGTGAAGAATGAGTCAATGTTATCTGACTCCTTCATGTTCAAGTTTTCAAAATCCTTTCTCAGCATTTGCAATTTTGCTGTCTTCACTCTCTCCATGCCTTGATAGGCTGTCTTGAGAGTTTGCCATGCTTCATGTGATGTTGTAGCTGCTGCTATCCTTGGGAATATACTCTGGTCCACTGCTTGATACAACAAGACAATGGCCTTTGCATCCTTCTTCCTATTGAGTTTCAGTTGATCCTTCTCTCCCTGAGTTAATGCATTGAACTCAGTTTCATCTGCTGGTTCCTCAAACCCATATTCTACTAGTTCCCATATATCTTGAGAGATGAACAAAGCTCTCATGGTTATAGACCAGTAGTCATAGTTCTTCCCATTAAAGTGTGGGAGCTGGGTGTTGAACATACCCATGCTTGTGCTTGCCATTCCTTGCATCTTGAACTATGGTTTTAAATCCTTGACTGTGGTTTTTTTTAAAAAAAAACTGACAGTCTTCAGCAATAACAAGAGAAATGCTTTTGGGGAATACCTGAATCCTTCGCTGTCTGTGTCTTCTGTCTGCCTGAGAGATCTTGCTGCAGCAACAACCTTCTCCCTTCAGCTTCTTTGTCTCCTACAAAGAGCCTGAGCCAGCTCTGATACCACTGTTGGGTATTTTTAATGGAGAAATACCAAAAACCAAATAAAATTCACCACAGAGACAATACTCTGTTTCTTCTGTCCAAGATCTTTTGCAGAGAACATCTTTAAAATCAAAAATGACTCAGAAGACACCATTACACAGTCACAAAGCATTTCTATTAATTAAAAACAAACTGAAACTCTGTTACAGATTTCTTCCTCTGTTCAAAGAGGGAATCACAAAAAACAACTCTGCTGCTCTCATAGATTTTCTACTGCTGTAGAAATTACATACACTTCAGTTTTACAATGGGGAACAAAAAACATTACATCCCCTGTGGTATTCCAAATTATCGCACTGCTGTGCACCCAAAAAAAAACATTACAAAACTCTACGCAGCCACCACTCTATTACAAAAAAAAACACTACAGCACGTAGCCATGTTTTAACATATGAACGTATATATAAAAAAAATATAAAAAAACGTATTTCATATGGGACAATGCCCATAACCAAAATTAAAAGACATACCCATAACATATTAAAACCTCACCAAAGAAAATACGACCATCATTAAATTCCATAAATTCCTCCTACGGTGGTCAACGCAAGAGACTTTCACTCCACGCAAAGATCTGACTTGTCGCGGGCGGTTATGCATCTTCGGGAAGTCAACGGCGGAGATTATGCGTCCAGATCGCTGAGCTGATCCGACGTGGTTCGCACACCATCCACCAGCAAAACAAACGGACTTTAGCGTCCGGGGAAAGCAGTTTTCGGTTGCTCGTACATGGGACGCGTGGCGGAGTGTGAAGGTGTTCGGAGCCTCCCCTTCGGATACCGCCTTCTGCGAATGGTGGTGCGGGGAGACCGGGCTGGTTTTCGAAAACCTCCACCGCGCTGTTCAAATTAACATTTTAACATTTTTGTCTATTCCTGATGGCTTACCGCCTGACAATGGCCGCACTTCCAACTTGGGCGAATTATTTGTTGCACTGCAAAAGTTAGGCCCCGCGTTGGAGGACATCCTTAGAGGCGCTGAAGAGAAATCACCATCATATCCACCAATCACATTCATCGTCACAGACGCCTTCATGTCTTGCACGGAACAGGTCGCAAGCAATATGAAAGTGCCGAGGGTTATCTTCTGGCCTATATGTGCTGCTTGCTCCGTTTCTCAATGCTACGTCAACTTACTTCTTTCCGAGGGACATATTCCAGTAAATGGTATGTTTCTCTATTTGCTATCTGTATGCTATATAGATTCTCTCAATGCTATGCGAACTTCCTTTTGCCTCTGGGACATTTACTGTCTATGTGAGGCATTTGGATAGATTCATCCCCAAATTAAATAGATATAAAAATACTTTTATTTTACTATTATTTTTTAATGTTTCGAAATTTATTAAGAGATATAATTAGAATTTTATATATTCTTCAATAAATTTTCACTAACAAAATATATAATTATTAATTAATTTCTAAGTAAATTTTACATTTTGTTTTAATTTTTAAAATTTGTATATTAATAATATTATTAATTTCTGAATTCAGACTTATGTGATCTACAATGAATTAAGAAAAAACTTTAGTTAAAAATCACAAAAGAAATATTTTGAACCAACAAATGTGATTCACGCACAGAACATGACAATGTAGAAATTCTCTTATATAATTTGTACAGAAATTTGTTTCTTAATACATTACTAATTTTTTATATATTATTATTTTGATATTAATATAAATATTTAAACATTTTTAATATAAATATAATTTTTATTTTAATATAATTTTTTAATGTTTTGAAATGGTTTGAAAAATGTAAAATATTTATGAAACTAATTTAAAATTTTACATATCTTTGAATAAATCTTCACTAACAAAATATATAATCATTAATTAATCTCTAAATAAATTTTATATTTAATTTTACCTTTAAAATTTCTATATCAATAACATTATTAACATTTTATACATTATTATTTTAATACTAATATAAATATTTAAACATTTTTGATAATATATTTATGGAAAGTTCCAAAATTAAATTTAAAAATTAATACTCATTTTATATCACATAAATATTTTAATTTAATAATTTTTTAACTTTTGCTAAAAAATAATTTAATATTAATAATATTGATCTTTTATATAATATTTTTAATATTAATATAAAAAATTAAATATATATTATATCATTTTATATCAATTAGAAAATTTTAAATACAAATACCAATGGTTCTTTCCATATTAGATGAATATTTTATTTTAATATTTTTTCAATTTTTATTCTGATGAAACAAAAATTAGCATAAAACTTTCTTAAGTTATCATATGGATGGTTTAAATGTGATAATCAATAGGTGGATGTTGGGTTTTATCTTTGTGTAAAACTTTTATAAGTTATCGTATTGATTGTTTAAATGTGATAATGAAGAGGTGGCATTGGGATTTATGTTTGTTTTGATGATTAAAAGATCAACCATTTTATTTTTCATATTTTTGAAAGAACATCCACATTCTTAATCCCAAAAATGTCCACATGTTTTTTGTTTTCTTTCCAATAAAGACAAACATGTTTTCTTTCCAATAAAGGCATCCACATGTTTCTGGTTTTCTATGTTAAAAGGACAAATTAGCTTGCTTTATAGAAATAAATAATTGGTTTACTATGTTCATTGCTATGTCTATCTATATATAAAAATTTAATTTTAGTTTATATAATTATATTACTAAAAATATTAATATATAAATTTTATAAAAATAAAAATAAAATCTAAATGTTTCTGAGACAAATTATCTTTTTTTATACAAATAAATAATTGGTTTACTATGTTGACTTATATATATACACACATATATATAATATCTTAATTTACATAATTATATTATTAAAAATATTAATATATAAATTTTATAAAAATAAAAATATAATTAATATATATAAATTATTTTTAAAAATATAATTTTATTAATTATTATTTAATTTACTCTATTTTTTAACAGTTCTGTTTTAGCAAAAATACACGCTCTTAATCATTAAACCTACTCAAACTGTATATAAATTATACAATTTTACATTTTCAAAAAAACAGAAATAAAAACCAAAACTTACACTTACGTTACTTTATTCCTCATTTCTTAATGCAACGAGACTATGAAAACTTTTTTAAGCAATAGTCTCCATGACCTGATGCCTGAGAGAGGCTGCTAAACAAGAAGCCTTAGAAACTCACAATGTCTATGGAACGTACGCACTGAACAAATTAAACCTTAGAAGGTCGCAATTTGCTGTGTTAGGGCACAAGAATTAAACATTAGTATCTTCTATGATTAAGAATGAATAGTATTTTACCTTTGAGTTTATTAAATTTTAAGAGGAATGAAAGAGAAATGCAAAGAATATTTATTATATTATTAATTAATATTAGGTTTAACCGGTAAATATTCTTGATTACTATAGGTGGAATTCTTTGAAGTTACAGTCGGATATATCTTATAATACCTACACAGTAAAAGCTCTCGATTACTCTAGATGCAACGAAGTATTAGAGTTTGTTAGAGTTTGAAAATGAAAGTTAAAAGCGCATTCATATATATATTTTTAAATTCTTCCTATATATCCAGAATTATATCAGTCCATTGCTTTCATTTGTTCTGCAAATGTGTATTCCAACTAAACTTTTGTTTGTAACTTTTCAGTAAGCGAAGCGAAAAATCCGAGAAAGCTCGTCACTTGCCTTCCTAGAAACATCCCACCATTGAAGCCAACTGACCTGCTATCCTTCTATCGTGCTCAGGATCATCGGTGTCACGCTGCTACACCTGTGGTAGTCTTCCAACCACTTGTAGCAAGGTGTGGCACCACCGAACACTTTCTTTTCACGAATACTAACATTCATGGACTACACCTACTTCCACATTAACATTACTTAGCTTGTGTTTCGCAACCAAGTAAACATGCAATTATCATTTATACTTAATGAAGCCCATACTCATTCATTATCATCATGAAATTATAACAAGAACATCCACAATTGCAACAAATATAAAGGGGAGGGGCAACTCCCCATAATGTGAGTCTGCCCGAGAATATATATTAAGAATATCAGTTTACAATACAAGTGTGTCTTGGACGAACCAAGTCTCACACTTAGCCAAATATTACAAAGAGAGGCAACCCTATCTTTACAACCGTGTGCACCTCTTGCACAAAGGGTAGTGCTCACTCGAGCCACTAAATCCCCTTACCAAGTCCTGCACAATTTTTGCACATCCACCGAAATGCCGGCACACCTTGCCCACACCTCTACCGGTACAAGACAACCTCAAATCGCACCTTTAAGTAGTGCGCATGAGCTATGCGTAGCTCTACCTAAACTTGCGCAGCTTTTGTTTTACCCCTCTACCTTATGCGTAGATGTGTTGGAGAGAATTTGATGTTTGAATGAGCTCTCAACTCATATGTTTATACCCTTTTCTGCTTGGGTTTACTTGTGGGTGGTAGCCCCTTGGCTGATGTCACGCCCCTACACCTGAGGTAGTCTTCCAACCGCTTGTAGCAAGGTGCGGCACCACCGAACGCTTTCTTTTCACCAATACTAACATTCACGGACTACGCTTACTTTCACATTAACATTACTTAGCTTGTGTTTCGCAACCAAGTAAAAATGCAATTATCCTTTATACTTAATGAAGCCCATACTCATTCATTATCATCATGCAATTATAACAAGAACATCAACAATTGCAACAAGTATGAAGGGGAGGGGCAACTCCCTGTAATGTGAGTCTGCCCAACAATTTATTAAGAATATCAGGTTGCAACATACAAGTGTGTCTTGGCTAAACCAAGTCTCACACTTAACCAAATTTACAAAGGGAGGCAAACTTGCCTTTTACAATAGTCTTGTGCACCTCTTGCACAAAGGATGGTGCTCACCCGAGCCACCTAAAATCCTATGCCAAGTCTTACACCAAAACCGTACCTTAGAATTCACCCGGGCACACCTTGCCCTACCTTCGACTCACCTAAGACTACAACCAAGTGTGCAATCCTCTTAAGGGTAGAGTGCATAAGTTATGCGCATATCCCTACCTTTTATGTGCACTTATTCTTGTCCCTTGCAAAGATATGCGAGTGAATGCGTTGATGCTTAATGAGCTTCCATGCTCATACATTTATATGCGTTCTAGTGTGGGTTACATGTGGGTGGTAGCTCCTTGGCCGACCCCCAAACCACTCATAACACACCCCTAAAATGCCCTCCATGTGTCGGCCTTGTTCTCACGCAACCCCTCTTTCAAGTCGTTATATAAACTGCCCAACACTTAGTTGCATTTCAAAGTGTCGCACATCGTTTCTGCTTTCGTCGCATTGAACTCGTGTGATCGTTGCATTTGTCGTTCAGTCTGCACCCGCGCGCCCGCCCGCGCCCTCGTGCACAACTTCGCCCGACGCCCGTCGCGCTTGCCTCCGAAGGTCCTTACATCCTCCTCCACCTGAAATCGTTGTCGTCCTCGACAACATACAATCCCGGTAGGCATCCACCAAGATCATCACCCATCTGTGATGTTAACTCCTCTACGCAAGGCAAACATCCTTGCAACATATGTAGAGACTCATCTCCACCATGTCCCCAGCTTAGTGACCATCTACCACCAAGCTCACCATACCAAGGTAAGCACCTCAACGGTATGCTCTCCATCAGATGTCTTCTTGATCCATGATTACTGACTGCATGTCACAATCTCCATTGCAACATCTATTGCAACATCTCATGTTGTCTTCATCATGTGTCCCCATGTGAACCTTCGTCATGATACTCCAACATAATGCCAACACATCTATGTACACTTCGCGACACCATGTTTGAACTAGTCAGATGGCCAGTCCAACTGTCATGCTCAAACCCTCAGAGTGAACATCCTCATGCCACCATCAGTCGTTTCTCAAAACATCCTGTCACATCCTTGACTCATCAAGAATCTATCTTCATAATCCATGCTCAGGTCCATGGAACTCCATCCATCTCATCTGCAACATGCCATGATGCTTGATGCCAAGTCATCCCTGCATCATCATCCATATGTGTGTGCCTCTTCAAAGTGAAGAGATCATCTCATCAAACCGGCTCTCGATGTGCCACATCTAGGTCCATGAAGCAACCTCCATCATATCTACAATGTGCCATCCCTCAAGCCTGCCATAGAAACAAGTATATACCTGCCTCATCTCTCCATGTGCTGCCCATGATCATAGGTCAATCAGCTCCCATGTGTCAAACGTAGTTGAGTCTCGGCTCAACCCATGCTCAAGTCAAGGTATCACCATCATCGTAACTCCATCACTCCAAAGTGTCTCATATCGATCCTCTACATCAAGTCACTCTTCCAAGCCATGCCCATACATGTACTTTGAAAGCATGCATCCCATACTGCATCAAAGTTTCTTGACCTCAGCTCCTCAATGCATCAGATCCTCTAAGTCCACCATGTATGAAGTCCCTAAAAGTCACAACAATCTAACGTCATTATGAGCTCCATAATCTACTCACAACTCCATCCAAGTCTATGGCCTTGTTGTACAAGAGTGCACAACCTCTCCATTGACTCATAAGTAATAAGTATCCATGTCACATCAGCAAATCCATCTGCACAATCATCCCTGCTTTGGCACTCATTGGATGTCCATGACACCTCTAGAAGTTCTCCCACACAATGTCCTTGCATAAGATTTACATGCTCCATGTCTCCAACCTGATGTCCATGACTAAGTTGTCCATGTTGTCCAACCAAGTAGACCCATCACAACAATCGATCATCCTCATCCAAGCTGCAATCTTCGGTCTAGTGAACTTGGTCACCCAACCATCTCAACATCATCACGAGTCCCTTCCATCATAGCTCCTCCACCTAAAGGTCCCACCAAGACTATCTCTTGGTCTTGGCCATGAGAAGTCCACCCAAGCAACTCAAGTGTGTGCCCTCCTCAACTTGTCCATGAGTCATGTCGGGCGCTTAGCCAATTCTCCATGTGGCTAAAACATGACCCAATCCTCCACAATGATCATCATGTGCCTCCCTTGTCACGGGCCTTTGTACCTTCTACCATAAGGCCACAAACAACTCCAACAAGTCTTGCAACAATCAACAATCCTTGCTCCTCCATACAAGTTATCATCATAGTCATCCATGGTAAGATCTTCCCTAGCATTGACAAATCGGCTTTGCCCTTCCCTGCATACGGTCCATCCACCAAATGCTCAGATGAAACACAAGTATCAATACTTACTTCATTATCATGAGGCTCCTCCAAGTGAGTATCCTCATCCATCCATGGTTGCAAACTGCATGATCCTGGTCCAACTTGATCAATCCCAAGTTCATCCTCCATCGTAGCCATGTCTGCAACATTTTCAACTATCACGGCTTCCTCTTCCTTGTTGGCACAATCTGCAACTTCATCTTGCTCCATTGTCCAACCAAGTTGAAGAAGCTCTTCTTCAACATTCTTTTCCAAGGCTTCAAGTTCCTTTCAGATTCTGGGCTTCTCTTCCTTCAACCTCTTCAACCTGTATAAGGTAAGCAATAGCTTCCCTTCACCTTCTCCCAAGCTTGCCATGCCTTGTCATTCAGCTTGGTCCAAGCATTAAGCTTCACCTCTGCTAAACCTACCTCCACTGTCATGAGAAATCCCGCTCAAAACCGAGTCTTGAAACCACCTTCAAATGCTTCAACACTTGAACCTTATTCAAGCCTCAGTATCACCTGTCATGAGCAAACTTTCTCATCAGCTCCAAGTGTCCTCACACCTGTACTTCGTCACGAGCAACCTTGCTCTGATACCACCTGTCACACCCCTACACCTGCGGTAGTCTTCGAACCACTTGTAGCAAGGTGCGACACCACCGAACGCTTTCTTTTCACCAATACTAACATTCATGGACTACGCCTACATTCACATTAACATTACTTAGCTTGTGTTTTGCAACCAAGTAAAGATTCAATTATCCTTTATACTTAATGAAGCCCATACTCATTCATAATCATCATGCAATTATAACAAGAACATCAACAATTGCAACAAGTATAAAGGGGAGGGGAAACTCCCCATAATGTGAGTCTGCCCAACAATTTATTAGGAATATCAGGTTACAACATACAAGCGTGTCTTGGCCGAACCATGTCTCAAACTTAACCAAATTTACAAAGAGAGGCAAACTTTCCTTTTACAACAGTCTTGTGCACCTCTTGCACAAAGGGCGGTGCTCACCAGAGCCACCTAAAATCCTATGCCAAGTCTTACACCAAAACTGCACCTTAGAATTCACCCGGGCACACCTTGCCCTACCTTCGACTCAACCAAGACTACAACCAAGTGTGCAATCCTCTTAAGGGTAGATCACATGAGTTATGCGCATCTCCCTACCTTTTCTGCGCACTTATTCTTGTCCCTTGCGAAGATATGTGAGTGAATGCGTTGATGTTTAATGAGATTCCATGCTCACACATTTATATGCGTTCTAGTGTGGGTTACATGTGGGTGGTAGCCCCTTGGCCGACCGCCAAACCAGTCATAACACACCCCTAAAATGCCCTCCATGTGTCAGCCTTGTTCTCACGCAAGCCCTCTTCCAAGTCATTATATAAACTGCCCAACACTTAGTCGCATTTCAAAGTGTCGCACATCGTTTCTACTTTCGTCGCATTGAACTCATGTGATCGTCGCATTTGTCATTCAGTCTACGTCCGCGCGCCCGCCCGTGCCCTCGTGCATGACTTCGCCCGGCGCCCGTCGCACTTGCCTCCGGAGGTCCTTACAGCCGACCCCCAAACCATACAATATGTGCCCACAAAGCCTTCTTCCAGGTCGGCTTGCAAGCTCCCTTAACCATCATATATATATTGTCCAACACTTAGTCGCATTTCCCAAGTGTCACATATCGTTCCAGCTTTCGTTGCATAAAACTCCTGTGTTCGTCACTTTGGCGTTCAGCTGGCGCCCGTGCACCCGCCCGCGCGCCATTTTGCATGACTTCACTTGTCACACCCCTACACTTGCGGTAGTCTTCCAACCGCTTGTAGCAAGGTGCGGCATGACCAAACACTTTCTTTTCACCAATACTTATGTTCGTGGACTACACCTACATTCACTTTTTCCTACTTAGTTTGTGTTTTGCAACCAAGTATTATTATGTTTATCCTTTATAGCAATGAACATCCATACTCATTCATTATCCATAGCAATTATAAACAAGAACAACAATTGCATAGTATAAAGGGGAGGGGCAACTCCATGCAATATGAGTCTGCCCGAATCAATATATTATATAATCATCACTTTTACAATGTATAGGCTTCACAAGTATTCTTGGAAAAAATCCAAGTCTATCCCTAGCCAAATTTACAACTTCGGCAAACTCGGTTGCCCAGCTCGTCGGCACCTCCGCACGGTCACCGCACGACTCTCCAACTCGTCATTCACCTCGTCGCACGTCTTAGTTGGTTCGCTCTTCGTTTGGTCGCAAACTCCCAAACTGTGTATCCCTGCCCACACACAGTCCCACTTGCCAACTCTTGACAAACACCCAAATCATGTGCACAACACGTAGTACCGCCTGCCCAACTCTACGACCTTTAGTTCCAACCTCCGTCTCACCTTCGTGCACACTTGCATGGTGGGCAGGTGCTCACCTGAGTCACCAAGACACCCATGCTAAGTCGTTGCACAAACACCTCCACACGATCACCTCGGGCATGCCTTGCCCAATGCATCCACCTCTTCACCAAGAGTTCTTCACCAAGTGCGACTTACCATAGGAGCACATGAGCTATGTGCTCATCCTCCTCTTAAATCTGTGCACAAGCGAATCTACTCCAAGACTGAAGTAAGAAGTGCGAAGTTGGATGATGATTTTGAACGCTCTACGCTCAAGCATATATATGAACCTTAGTGCGTGGGTGGGCTGCCCATCCGAATGCCCATACACCCCAACGCACACCCCTTTGCAATGTTCAGTGCCCACTTCTAAGTCGGCCTGCCTACCATCGCAAGTCGGCTTTAAGCCAAGCGCTCCATGCTCCAATCGCCATATAAGTGCTATCGCACTTCTATTATTGTCGCATGTTCGTTGCAAGGTTTCGTCGCATTTCCTCCGCACACCCGGTTCGTCGCACCCGCCCGTCGCACCATCGCACGCCCGTCGCGCGCGTGTGCACGGTCACCCGGCGCCCAACCGCACCACATATCCGAGGACCTTACATCCTCCTCCACCTGAAATCGTTGTCGTCCTTGACAACATACCATCTCGGTAGCCATCCACCAAGATCATCAATATCCATGATGTCAACTCCTCCACATACTGCAACCATCTCTGCATCATATGTAGAACCACCGTCTCCATCATGTCTCGCCCTAGCAACCATCTGTCACCAAGATCACCATACCAAGGTATACACCTCATTGGTATGTCATCCATTAGAGATCATCTCAATCCATGATCATCGATCACCCTGTCACAATCTCCACATGCTGCTCCACCATGGAAGGTTGGTCCCTCCATCAAGCTACATGCCCACTGCAACATCCCCTGTCGACCTCATCATGTGTCATCATGTGAACTGCTGCCATGATACTCCAACATAATTCTAACACATCTCTGCACACTGTTAACCCCCATGTTTGAACTAGTCAGATGGTCGGTCCAACTGTCATGCTCAAACCATGAGAATGCACATCCTCATGCTACCATCAATTGTTTCTCAAAACATCCCGTCACATCCTCAACTCGATGAAGAATCCATCTCCATATAAGTAAGCCATGCTCAGGTCCATGAAGTAGTCCCCATCTCATCTGCAACATGTTGTCCAAAGTAGTTGAGTCTAGACTCAACCCATGCCCAAGTGTAGTCACCAAAGCATCCTCATCATCGTAACTCCATCACTCCAAAGTGTCTCATATCGATCATCCACATCAGGTCACTCTTCCAAGTCATGCCCATACATGTACTTTGAAAGTATGCATCCCATACTGCATCAAAGTCTCTTGACCTCAGCTCCTCAATGCATCAGATGCTCTAAGTCCACCATATATGAAGTCCCTAAAAGTCACAACAATCTCATGTCATCATGAGCTCCATAATCAGCTCACAAATCCAACCAAGTCCATGGCCTTGTTGTACAAGAGTGCACAACCTCTCCATCAACTCATAAGTAGCAAATCTCCATGTCACACTAGCGAATCCATCTGCACAACATCCCTGTCTTGGCACTCCTCATTGGATGTCCATGACACCTCTACAAGTGCTCTCGCATAATGTCCCTACATAATACTGCCATGCTTCATGCCTCTAACCTGATGTGCATGACTAAGTTGCCCATGTAGTCCACCCAAGTAGACCCACCACAACAATCAGTCATCCTCATCCAAGTCTTCAATCTTCGGTTCAGTGAACTCAATCACCCAACCATCATGATCATTATGAGTCCCTTCCATCATAGCACCTCCACCTAAAGGTTCCACCAAGAGTATGTCTTGGTCTTGGCCATGAGAAGTCCACCCAAACATCACAAGTGTGTGCCCTCCTCAACCTGTCCATGAGTCATGCCGGGCACTTAGCCAATTCTCCATGTGGCTAAAGCATGACCCAATCCTCCACAACGATCATCATGTTCCTCCCTTGTCACGAGCTTTTGTACCTTCTACCATAAGGTCACAAACATCCCCAACAAGTCCTGCAACAATCAACAATCCTTGCTTCTCCATACAAGGTCTCATCATAGACATCCATGGTAAGATCCTCCCCAACATTGGAAAACTATCTTTTCCCCTGCACACGGTCCATCCACCAAACGCTTAGATAAAACACAAGTATCAATACTTACTTCATCATCATGAGGCTCCTCCATGTGAGTGTCCTCATCCATCCATGTTTGCAAACTGCACGATCTTGGTCCAACTTGATCAATCTCAAGTTCATCCTCCATCATAGCCATGTCTGCAACATCTTCAATCATCATCACTTCCTCTTCCTTGGTAGCACAATCTACAACTTCTCCTTGCTCCATTGTCCAACCAAGTTGAAGAAGCTCTTCTTCAACATTCTTCTCCAAGACTTCAAGTTCCTTTCGGATCTAGGGCTTCTCTTCCTTCAACCTCTTCAACCTGTATAAGGTAAGAAAGAGCTTCCCTTCACCTTCTCCCAAACTTGCCATGTCTTGTCATTCAGCTTGGTCCAAGCACTAAGCTTCACCTCTGCTAAACCTGCTTCCACTGTCACGAGCAACCCTGCTCAAACCAAGTCTTGAAACTACCTTCAAATGCTTCAACACCTGAACCTTGTTCAAGTCTCAATATAACCTGTCATCAACTTCCGAGTGTATGCACACTTGCTTCACCCAGCTTCCTGCAAGACTTCTCCAAGTCTTCAGACCTGCTCTGATACCAATTGTCACGCCCCTACACCTGCGGTAGTCTTCCAATCGCTTGTAGCAAGGTGCGACACCACCGAACACTTTCTTTTCACCAATACTTATGTTCGTGGACTACGCCTACATTCACTTTTTCCTACTTAGTTTTTGTTTCGCAACCAAGTATTATTATGTTTATCCTTTATACCAATGAAAACCCATACTCATTCATTATCCACAACAATTATAAACAAGAACAACAATTGCACAGTATAAAGGGGAGGGGAAACTCCCTGCAATATGAGTCTGCCCGAATCAATATATTATATAATCATCACTTTTACAATGTACATGCTTCACAAGTATTCTTGGCAAAAATCCAAGTCTATACTTAGCCAAATTTACAACTTCGGCAAACTCGGTTTCCCAGCTCATCGGCACCTCCGCACAGTCGCCGCGCATCTCTTTAACCCGTCGCTCACCTTGTTGCACATCTTCGCTAGTTCACTCTTTGTTTGGTCGCAAATGCCCAAACCGTGTATCCCTACCCACACGCAGTCCCGCTTGCCAACTCTTGACAAACGCCCAAATCGTGTGCACAACACGTAGTACCGCCTGCCCAACTCTACGACCTCCGGTTCCAACCTCCGTCTCACTTTCGTGCACACTTGCACGGTGGGCGGGCACTCACCCGAGTCGCCAAGACACCCATGCCAAGTCGTTGCACAAACACCTTCGCACGATCACCTCGGGCACGCCTTGCCCAACGCATCCACCTCTTCACCAAGAGTTCTTCACTGTTGGTGTACATGCACTAGCTGTAGACTAGCCGTAGACTTAGACTAGCTGTAGACTAGTTGTGTTAGTGTACATGCACCTAGATTAGCTCTAGTTAACTTATTGCTTGCATGCATGCGGCACAACACACTTAGCTTTAGTTAGCTTTAGTTATTGCATGCACAACTAAGCTTAACTTAGTTGCCTTTTGTGTATTTATTCTAAACCTCATAATGTAGAATTTACTTTCATTCTTTCTCAATTCTTGCTCGCTTTCTTCCTTGCCTTGCAAGCTTGTTATTGTTTTGCAGATCTAGGTCTATCTGTGTTTCTCAAAATCTTACATGGTATCAGAGCACAGGGATTTGTAAATCAGTGCACAAGCAATTTATTTGCAGGTTCAAAAGATTGAAGCAACAACAAAGAATGGAGTCTAAAATGGAGTTTCCACAATCGGCAATTCTCACTCCATATAATTATTTCGAATGGAAGCCAAAGATTCAACTTCATCTCAGAAGTAGAGGCTTATTTCGAATAACCATGGAAACGGAAGTTGAACCAACATCGGCAGTGGAGAAATCAAGATATTTCAATCGCATGGACGAGGCCTTCGGCACCCTATGTTTATCTATTTCTCCGGAACTGCTATTTCATGTTGAATCATGTTCAACTCCAAATGAAGTATGGAAAATTTTGGAAGAATTGTTTGGAAAACAAGATGAAATGCAAGGTCACATTCTCGAAAATGAGTTAAACTCATTAGATCCGAGAAACTTTGAGAACATTCAAGATTTTTTCACAAGGTATAAAGCTTTGTTGGTGCAGCTGAAAGGTTGCGGGATCGAAAAATCCAAGCAAGAAAGGCAGTTGATTCTTTCCATTTTATCAAAACTTGGTCCAGAGTATGCAGTATTCGTTTCTACATTCCACACAGTCAGATCTGCAACTGGTGCAGATTGGAAGCCTCCCTCACTGGATACTTTTATTCAGTCTTTGATGCATGAGCAAGATAAGCTCATCAAAATGGGCACACTTAAAAATTCCAAAGCGCATGCACTTACTGTGCATGCAAAAGGAAAGGAAAATCCTAGATCCCCCGATGGATCATCTGGCTCAAAGGAAAAGAAAGGAACGAAAGGAAAATCAATGTGCAATTATTGCCACCGTGGTTTTCATCCTGAATCTGCATGCATGAAGAAGACTATAGATCTTATGGTGCAGACACTCCAGCAATACAATCTTGGAGACCACATTCCTGAGAATGCTAAGAAGAAGTCTGGAGAAAAAGTACCCGATCCAAGAGAAAAAGCACCTCATCCAAGAGGTAATGGGCATGCTTTGATTGCTCTTCATTCTGCACCACAAGAATGGATCATCGATTCAGGAGCTTCACATCATATGGCTTCTTCAAAGGAATCCTTTTCTTTTTTGCATGCATACTCAGGTCCTCCCACCCTCATGGGGGATAATTCTGCAGTTGCAGCAACTGGGCAAGGAAGAGTGCAATTCGAAGATGGAAGGTTTGAAAATGTCTTGCATACTCCAAGGCTTGCTGTGAATCTTCTCTCAGTGTATCAGATGATACACACAGGCAGCGGAAGGAAAGTGGAATTTACCCCAGATTTCGTGAGCATTTATGACATGCAAACCAATTTGAAGATTGCATCTGGCAAGGTAAATGATCAATCTTGTCTGTATACATTTTCTGATTTTGTTCCTCAAACCCTTGTTAGACCACCAGTTGTTGAACATCGAGATCAGACTTCCGCACAAAAATGGCGCAGCATGAGTGATATCTTTGATGATCCTGCCTCTATCCATCGATTTGAGAAAGATCCACAAGCACTCTTAACTATGGAGCCATCCATGCCCATGCATGCTTATATAATGCATGGATCTGATCCACAAAATTATGCGGAAGCAAATGGCCATCCTGAATGGGAAGCCGCCATGCATGCGGAATATAGCTCTCTCATTGAGAACGAGACTTTGGATTTGGTTTCGTTTGACGAGGAAGAAGGGGCGGCCAAGGCCTATGACCGAGAGGCCCCTCCCAAGAGAGTATTGACCCCGGCTGAGCCCAAGAAGATCCTGAGTTCAGAAGGAGGGTCTTATTATGCATGGGCAAGTTCAGATCTCTGCATGTTAGCAGAAGCCAAAGTTGGAGCCGCCAAGCTGCTTCTCAATCATCGTGGCCTGGCTTTGCCAAAGTATTCCGACTCTTCAAAAGTTGGCTATGTGCTTCAAGGATCTGGAGTTGCAGGGATACTTATTCCGGAGGCAGAGTCAGAACGAGTGGTGAAAATCCGCAAAGGGGATGCCATTGCAGTACCCATGGGAGTGATCAGTTGGTGGTTCAATGACAATCCATCTGACGTTTTGGAAATCCTCTTCCTCGGAGATACATCTAAGGCCCACCGATCGGGAGAGTTCACTGATTTCTACCTGATGGGTGGCTCGAATGGGTTGTTCAATGGGTTTAGCAAGGAATTAATTACTCAGCGGATGCAAGCTGGGGCCGCTGGCCATTCTTGGCAAGTTTTGTTAGCCACCATAGAGCGCGAGGGCATCCGGGGTTTGTATGCCGAGTATTCCGCGACCATTTTGAGAAACCTGCCCACCGGCGTGCTCAGCTTTTCCTCTTTTGAGTATCTTAAGGCTGCCATGCTGAGCAAAACGAAGAAAACGAATTCCATGGTATCGATTCCTTGGAAGTCACCTTTCTGGAGATCTAAATCCAAGACCACCGGCCAAGAACCTGATAACAAAAACCAAGCCAGAGCCCCATTATTAACGAACTCAGAGGAACCGAATGCTGGAGAAAACACCGAAATATCCGTGCATGAACCGAACGACGCAGGCCTTGTTACAGAATCACAAACTTGGAGTCCGCAAAGCGAAAGCAATGAGGAGGAGATTGTCCACGAGCCTCGCATAGGGGAGGACCACACTATATTACAGGCGATGTGAAAGTTCGACTTCTGGTTGTTCTTCTTCGCGTTTCTCTGCGGTGTGGGGACCAGAATGGTAGTGATAAATAATATGGGGCAGATTGGTATTGCCAATGTTTCAATCTTTGTTTCCCTCATCAGTATTTGGGGATTCTTTGGAAGAATTGGGGCAGATTCCATCTCTGAGCATTTCTTAAGGAAGGCTGGTGTTCCGAGAACTGTATGGATGGCAGGGTCACATCTGCTGATGATCGTAGGATACATTCTGATGGCTATAGGTATGACGGGATTGATGTATATTGGGTCCATTGTGGTAGGCGTATGCTACGACGTCCGTCTGGCTATTTCAGTTTTCTGCCTCTACCCGTTGGGGTGGGCGCCCTGGAGCCCCCGCATAGTGGAATCCGTGGCCCTGGGCTGCGTCCCCGTCATCATCGCGGACTACGTTGCCCTGCCATACCCAGACGTGGTTCCATGGGCGAACATCTCGCTGTCAGTGCCTGAGCGTGACGTGGCGAAGCTGGGCAAGGCGCTGGAACGAGTCACGACCACGAACCTCACCGCCATACAGAGCAATCTCTAGATTGACAGGCTTCTCATCCCAGCCTAGAGACTTTTCAGATTTTTCAGTCGGGGTGAAGGACACTTTTCTCTATTTTTGCATTATATTTTGAGGGGGGGTTTTCTTCCCACTGGGTTTTCCTTCTTTCCTCTTTTTATGCATTGTATATGGGTACCTAAAATGGCGTGTTGCCGGGATCCATTCATTTTTGCATCACACTCATCTAAGTTATGCTTAAGGGGGGGTGTTGGTGTACATGCACTAGCTGTAGACTAGCCGTAGACTTAGACTAGCTGTAGACTAGTTGTGTTAGTGTACATGCACCTAGATTAGCTCTAGTTAACTTATTGCTTGCATGCATGCGGCACAACACACTTAGCTTTAGTTAGCTTTTGTTATTGCATGCACAACTAAGCTTAACTTAGTTGCCTTTTGTGTATTTATTCTAAACCTCATAATGTAGAATTTACTTTCATTCTTTCTCAATTCTTGCTCGCTTTCTTCCTTGCCTTGCAAGCTTGTTATTGTTTTGCAGATCTAGGTCTATCTGTGTTTCTCAAAATCTTACATTCACCAAGTGCGACTTACCATAGGAGTGCATGAGCTATGCGCTCATCCTCCTCTTAAATCTGCGCACAAGCGAATCTACTCCAAGACCGAAGTAAGAAGTGCGAAGTTGGATGATGATTTTGAACGCTCTACGCTCAAGCATATATATGAACCTTAGTGCTTGGGTGGGCTGCCCAGCCAACCGCCCATACACCCCTACGCACACCCCTTCACAACGTTGAGTGCCCACTTCTAAGTCGGCCTGCCCGCCATCGCAAGTTGGCTTTAAGCCAAGCACTCCACACTCCAATCGCCATATAAGTGCTATTGCACTCCTATTATTGTCGCATGTTCGTCGCAAGGTTTCGTCGCATTTCCTCCGCACGACCAGTTCGTCGCACCCGCCCATCGCGCATGCATGCAAGGTCACCTGGCGCCCAATCGCACTGCAGATCCGAGGACCTTACATCACTGGCGCCCAACGCACCCGCAACCGGAGGTCCTTACATCCTCCTCCACCTGAAATCGTTGTCATCCTCGACAACATACCATCCCGGTAGCCATCCACTAAGATCATCACTCATCCGTGATGTTAACTCCTCTTCGCAAGGCAAACATCCTTGCAACATATGTAGAGACTCATCTCCACTATGTCCCGGCTTAGTGACCAACTGCCACCAAGCTCACCATACCAAGGTATGCACCTCCACGGTATGTTCTCCATCAGATTTCTTCTTGATCCATGATTACTGACTCCATGTCACAATCTCCATTGTAACATCTCATGTATTCTTCATCATGTGTCCTTCCTCCATGTAGTCTCCCTATCAGATGCCAACACACATGTGTTGCCATGTCTCGACTAATGCCAACATATCTCTGCACATTGTTACCCCTTATGACTCGAACTAGTCAGGTGATCAGTCCAACCATATGCCCAAACCATAAGAATGCACATCCTTATGCCATCACAGGTCTCCTCCTGACTTCTGCTACATCTCGGACTCATTCAAGAATCTATCAACCCATGCTCAGGTCCATGGAAGCTCCATCCATCTCATCTGCAACATGTCAAGCCATGGTCTTGCTGCACAAGAGTGTACAACCTCTCCACTAGCTCATATAATCTCCAACCTGATGTCCATGACTCTAGCTGTTCATGATGTCTAACCCATGTAGACTCCATCTCAACCTTGGCCATCTGCATCCAAGTCTATACTCCATCATGAAGAAGCCTCCTTCAAGGCTCCTTGTGAAGTTGGTGTGGTTCCTCCCTACTAAGGCCTCCACACCAACCTTCCTCCAAGGTTGTCTATAGAGAAAAGAGGGCCAGGAAGTTCCCTCCCTGACTCTCATCCACCCATGTGTCAGATTGATGTTGTGTCTTGAAGTATCTATGCACAGCCTCAATCTCTTCACATGTACATCCAAGCTCACCAAGCTTGTACTTTGTCAGCTGGAAGTCATATATGCCCATGGCATACCTGCAAAAGTCCACTATCCCAGCAGGATCTCTACCCTCATAACCTTCATCAACCATTGCCTTTGAAGTAGCACTCGAGCTTCCTTCATTTGCAACTCCATTGTGAAGATCGTTAGTAGAAGATGCTCCCATCAAGTGTCTCCAAGTTCATGAGGTCTTCTTCTCACTTCCTTCATTCTTCCTTCCAGCCTTTGCTATGAAGTCCACCAACTTCTTATCCTTTGTTTGTACAATACTCCCAAGTCCTCTTTGCTCCACATCCTCATGCTTCACATTAGGATCTTTGGGATACAAGATCATAGAATTCATCCTTGGTCTATACCCCAAGCAACTCCTTCTATTCATAGGCACCATCATGGTCTTTCCTTCAGCTGTGATCAAGAGAATGTCCCGGTCCACCATTGGCATGGCTTGTGCAAGCTCCATGAAGTCTAGCCCCAACACCATAGAATGATCATCCATGTCCACAACTCTCAAGTCCAACTTTCCAAACCACGATCCTACTTTTACCTAAGTGTCCTTCAACATCCCATCAACAACTCTAATGGTAGAGTTGATTTCTTTGAAAGCACTCCACTCCTTCTCCATCTTTGCTTTCTTTCCAAAAGACTTTGCTGCTTTCCTACTCAAGAATCTATGAGTAGCTCCCATATCAACCAAAGCTGCAAACTTCTTCCCTTTCACGGTCACCTACAAAAAACTTAGCTTCAAGAAATCACCTCCTTCTGTTGGCTTTGTCTTGTGCCTAACCTCAGCAACCTTCTTTAAGAATTCAGCCTCAGAAGTGTCAATAGGTCCATGCTCCTTCTTGACATTCCTCCTGAGGTAATTCACCTCCTTGCTTGGTCCTTCTGGGCAACTCAGTCCTGGACTAGCTTGACTTGCTTCAAGCTTTCCTTCCACCGCATTTTGCTCAAGTGCACCAACCAAGTGTCCATTGACCAAGTTCATGGAACTTAGCTTCCGAATGTCCTATGGATTCTCTCAGTAGTGAGTTCCCAACCTGTCAATGTAGTCGAGCTCCTCTTGCTCAATCACAACAACCTTCTTACCAAGAAGCTTCTTCCTTATCTCTTCCTCAACTCGCTTGATTTCAGCTTCCACCTTGGCACTTTCCTTCCTCAACCGGGCTCTTTCATCAAAGAGCTCTTGAAGATCAAGTCCACCTCGTTGGATCCCCTCATCAAGTTCCTTGAGTTCCATCTCTGCGGTACTTTCACATTGGCTTTTCAGTTCTTTGAGTTCCCTCCTTAATTCCGAATAGCTTTCACGAATCTTCATGCTCTCAGCCTTCATCGAAATCCAGGTAGAACTCCATTGACCCATTTGTTCCAACATCTCGTACCGAAGGTCTTGAATTGCATTATGGCTAGACTCACCTGTCATAGGCTCATCCACCATCTCTACCTTCCCTGCCTTCTCCATGTCATGAGCAACCCTGCTCATCAGCTTCAAACCGAATCTCTGATACCACCTATCACGCCCCTACACCTGCGGTAGTCTTCCAACCGCTTGTAGCAAGGTGCGGCACCACCGAACGCTTTCTTTTCACCAATACTAACATTCATGGACTACGCTTACTTCCACATTAACATTACTTAGCTTGTGTTTCGCAACCAAGTAAACATGCAATTATCCTTTATACTTAATGAAGCCCATACTCATTCATTATCATCATGCAATTATAACAAGAACATCAACAATTGCAACAAGTATAAAGGGGAGGGGAAACTCCCCGTAATGTGAGTCTACCCGAGAATATATATTAAGAATATCAGTTTACAATAAACAAGCGTGTCTTGGCCGAACCAAGTCTCACACTTAACCAAATAATACAAAGAGAGGCAACCCTGCCTTTACAACCGTGTGCACCTCTTGCACAAAGGGGCTCACCCGAGCCACTAAATCCCCTTACCAAGTCCTGCACAATTTCTACACATCCACCGAACTCCCGGCACACCTTGCCCACACCTCTACTGGTACAAGACAACCTCAAACCGCACCTTTAAGTAGTGCGCATGAGCTATGTGCAACGCTACCTAAACCTGCACAACTTTTGTTTTACACTTCTACCTTAAGCGTAGATGTGTTGGAGAGAATTCGATGTTTGAATGAGATCTCAACTGATATGTTTATACCCTTTTCTGTGTGGGTTTACTTGTGGGTGGCAGCCCCTTGGCCGACCCCCAAACCATACAATATGCGCCCACAAAGCCTTCTTCCAAGTCGGCTTGCAAGCTCCCTTAACCATCGTATATATATCGTCCAACACTTAGTCGCATTTCCCAAGTGTCTCATATCGTTCCAGCTTTCGTCGCATAAAACTCGTGTGTTCGTCGCTTTGTTGTTCAGCCGGTGCCCGCGTGCCCTCGCGCCTGCTCGCGCGCCCTCGTGCATGACTTCACCGGCGCCCGTCGCACCGACAACCAGAGGTCCTTACAATTGGGATATTATTTTCAATGTGCTCCTGTATGAATCGCAGAAGAAAAGTAAAGGCGACTACGTATTGGTGAATACTTTGAAGGAGCTCGATGAAAAGGATGTAGTGTCCTGCTCTTGCCGTGGGACCTCTTTTCCTTCCCAATTTTTTGGAGGGAAGGGATTCGTGCAGCAGTTTGTGGGAGGAGGAGGACAGCTGCCTGATATGGCTGGATATGCAACAGCCGGGATCAGTTATATATGTTTCATTTGGGAGCATCGCTGTAAAATCAGAACAACAGCTGGAGCAGCTGGCGCTAGGGCTAGAGGGCAGCGGGCAACCTTTCTTGTGGGTTCTCAGGTTGGATATCGCAGAAGGCCAGGCTGCGATTTTACCTGAGGGTTTTGAAGAACGAACAAAGGAACGGGCAATGTTTGTGAGGTGGGCTCCGCAGGTGAAAGTCCTTGCCCATGCTTCAGTGGGATTATTCCTTACACACTGTGGATGGAACTCTATGTTGGAGAGTATGGGCATGGGAGTTCCTGTGGTGGGATTCCCATATTTTGGCGATCAGTTTCTCAACTGCAGATTCGCAAAGGATGTGTGGAAGATCGGCCTGGATTTTGAAGATGTAGATATGGATCACCAAAAGGTTGTCATGAAAGAGGAGATTGAGGATGTTGTGAGGAGAATGATGAAAACAGCGGAAGGAGAAAAGATGAGAGACAGCGTTCTCAGACTCAAGGAGTGCGCAACAAAGGCTGTCCTCCCCGGAGGGTCTTCTTTCCTGAATTTAAACACTTTCGTTAAAGACATGATGATGAGTAAAAGACTCCCATCCGAAAACAAAAGGATGTGATTTGGATTCTAGAATAGGTAAGGAAATGATTGGGAGATGGAGAATACGCTATTTAGCACCATCAATTTTTTTTTTTAAATCTTTTCATATTTTGAGACTAAATTTTTATAGTGTATTTTAGAGTTTGTTAGTTTGTATTGATTTTTAATAAATTTTAAAAATTATGTTTTTGTCACTTACTCTCTGCCTACTAATTTCTTAAAATTATTTCAATTTTAATATGTTTATATTCTAATTATATTGGGAAATTAATATATAAGATTTTTTTTTTTAACAAAATAATGTGTGTAATTTTTTTTTGTCAAGTTAAATTAGATTTTTGCCCACCAATTTCTTAGGGATTTGTGATTATTCCAATTCTAAAAGTTCATATTATAAATAGATAGGGAAATTAATATATAATTAGTAAAATAGTCCATTTTACAATAAAATGTGTAATTTTTTTTTTGAAGTGGACCCATAATCTTTTTATACATGGTTAATTAAGTAAATGTGTGCATTAGTAAGATATTTTTAGTGTTGCAATAGTTTGTTTTGTTATATTTATGAAGCCTTAGGCTATATCAATCATAATAATATCTTTAATGTGATTGTACTAATAAACATAATCACCTTAAATATATTTATTAGCTTAAACTAATTATCTGGTTTACAATTTAAACTAAAAAGAATAAAAACAAAAAAGATTTTATAGGTTGGAGATATGAAGTATTATAATCATTATTTCTATGTTTAAATTATTAGAAATAACCATAGGATTTAATGTTCCAAAGAATTCTTTGAAAACTGGTTGTTTCATTAACTGTAAGTTGTAATTTAAGTGGATGATCATATCTTTCCTTTGGTTATAACTCATAAGTATAGAATAAGAAGTATAAAATCGTTTTTGATAGTTCAATCTCCGATATGGTATCAGAGTGAGGTTCTGTATCATTTCAGAGTCGTGGAGTGTGTGTAAAGAGCGAAGCAGCATTGAGCTTGTGGAAGTGGAAGCTGTGAAGGTATGTGCTTGTAATGGCTGTCAACAGCAGAAATTGGAATCCAAATAAATTCAGCGGAAATCTGCGCCTATTGTTAAATCGGTAATTGAAGGAACAACAGGTGCGAGTGGGCTCGTGTTAAATGAAGTGCGTGTGGATTGAAACTGCGTGGGGATGACCTCATTACATTGGGAAAAATAGTTGTTAATAAGCCGTCGCTTCAATTATCATGTCAAAGCCATGGAATTGCTGAGCGTGATCTGACGAGAGATTTGATTCTTTTCGCTGGTGGAAGTGTTTGTTCGCATTGAATGTTTAGAATACATTCCAGACGTTCTGATAAAGGTGGATTTGGAGCAAACGTTTTCCTGCAAAATTCTCTCTATGAAAGCTAAGGAGGCCAGTGGACATAGGATTAGGGACATATGGCTTTTTCCAATAGAAAAAGGAAGTAGCTGTAGCAGGGCATCAACAAGAAGCGATACTAAGCAAGGTTTCAAATTACTGTTGTGAATAAAGTTTGTGTTTATATGGTGCTATGTGTCTTGCTCATCTTGTGATCTGAGTTTGAGTTAGCAGCCATCGTTTTTGGCATTGTGTCGAATCTGCAAATATAGCCATGTTGTCCAATGATAAATGAGTTGTGAAGTGTAGTAAAATAAGATTATATTATAAATGAGATGTGAAACTTAGTAAAATATGATTATAGGTTGCTGATTGGCATTTGAGAGTTTATATTTGTCTTATTTTATAAGTTCAAGTTTTATGCAAAATGTATAAGTGGAGAATTATTTATTAAATGAGAAAATTATGTAAATTAGAATATTAAATTGTAGATTTTGATGGAAGGCTACAATATTTGAAGACAAGTGAAAGCACCCTCAAGCTACATTTGTTGCAATTCAAGATTGGGAGCGGTGACAAAACAACTACATTATCCCACATATTCCAGATTGCAGAGCATCAAAGGAGACATGGGACACTCTCAAAGGTTTGTATGTCATGAAAACCACACAAACAGAATAGTATATCTAAAAAGTAAGCTTCCTTAGATTAAAATGGAAGAAAATGAAAACATTAGTAATTTTGATGCACGAGCATCCAATTAGCAAGGCAGCTGGAGATGTTGTTTTAAGATTTTTTTTAAAATTTACTTTTCAGTTTACTTTTATTGTTATTTCTTTTCAAGAAGGCTGTGACAACCAATGTTGTTACTTTTTATTTTTTGAAAGTAAATAGATTAGGGAATAGACTTAAATAAATTAATACTTGAATAAAAACAAAAGGGAATGTAATTGCAAATTGGAATTGTAGGTAGTTCCTAAACTGAATGAGGCTACCAGCAGCTTAAATACACAATCAGAAGATGAACAAAAGGTTGTTGCCAACAAAAGAGAATAGAAAACCAGAGGATGTAAACTCTGATAAAATATTTTAAAATAGTAAAGAGAAGCATTCAAGGTATCAAACTGTTGTTATTGTGAATGACAATAATTTGGTAATGTGCACGAAATTAACTACATGATTGAGACATTGTTAACGAAATTGTGCATCACATTGAGGCAACTAAACACTACAAGAGAATTCATTCAGGTACTTCACGAAAGCAAATCATTGAAATTCTTACAAGTAGAAGATTTATCATTTCCTTAAATATATGTACATACATTGCATAAATATTTGTTATAATTCAGAGACAACATCCTATAACCCAACACAGGTTCAGAGCATAAGGCATAGTGCCTTCAAAAAAGAAATATACAATTGCCAAATCATCCTTAGATATGTTCATTATAGACCAACAAGGGCTTCTGTGACCCATGACCAACTAAACAAATATAGATGTGACCACGCTCAACAACAAGAGCCAAACTGTACAAAAAAATTGTGTCCCAAAAATTTCGACAGATAGACAGAACTGAGGACCAACAAAAACGAGACTTTGTTTCTACAAAAACAACCTACAGGACTGTATAAGATAAACATGAAGGACCCTACCCAGTTCAAGTGGAGATTGGAATGGAAGAGTGAAGAAAAACTAACCATCAAGGACCAAACCCTTGCTGCCACCACATAGGAGCGAATTACCTGCATAGTCAAGAGACAATGATTAGAGAGGCAACATAACTATTTATATGGATAATAAACCGAGAGAAGGGTAAAGATGAGTACCCTAAAGGTTACCTGAAGTGGACAGTAGGTTCCATAGTCAAACCCAAGACCGACAACATTCGAGCCATGACCATAGAGCCACAAAACCCCAGCTGCTCACAAGGAGCAGAATTGTTATTAGAAGAAAAGCAAAGCGGGAGCCTGAATTTGGAGCAGAAAGGTTACCTTGTGTTAGAGCCGAACTGTCGCCATGGAAGTCGGGTTGAGGACCTGACAAGAATGCACACCATAAACACAATCAAACATAGCAGAGACAAACAAGAAGTGCAACAAACAAATTAAAATTACAGAGAAATCATCGCATACCCAGGATAGCCAGAAAGCCCAACTTTGTTTCGAAAAATCACACAAGAAGCAACCACCAAACTCGTCGATACAACATCTTAACATTACCTAGTAACATAGAACTGGAGCCAAGGCCAGAAGCAACAGACAGTGGGAGGCAAAGAGTCATTACCATTGGGCAGAAGGAACCAGGTAAGGGCACAGAGGAGCAGAGCAAAACTAGCAGGAAAAATAACCCAAGCTATAACCAAAACTCATGCCATAGAATGATAACACAATGACCAAGACAACCTCGAGAAGGTGGCGGAGTTAATGCTCCATTAAAACATCACCAAAGACCCCAGTTTCATACAATCGTGGGAAGGGATCACATGGGCCGGTTGCCACGAAGGCACCCACCTCAGCTTTTGGGGTGAGTCATCAAATTTTGGTATTAGAGTAGTTCTTTCCTTAGGGAAGAAAAAATTATGGATGTAGGAAGAAGGGGTAGAGGTAGAGGAGCTATTCGGAGGGTAGCCGATGAAGGACTGCGTGAGGAAATCAAGATCGTCAGTGCCAGATTAACATCAGTAGAAGCAGGGAGGCATAGGAATCCAGAAGGTGGTGACGATAGTGAAGAAGAAGCTACAACTACCACAGATGGGTTGATGAGGAAGGGCCAGAGGTAAGATTGTTGAAATCTGTTCTGTTAGCAAGCAACAAACCGAAGCCTGAACTATTAACCTATGATGGCAGTTTATCCACTGAAGTATTATTGTACTGGATTAGCGAGTTGGATAAATACTTCGAATGTGAGGAAATCAGTGAGGATAGGAGGGTCATATTTGCAGCTACAAAACTGAAGGGGCATGCAGCACTGTGGTGGGACAGTGTGCGGGGAGAGCGAAAGAGATCAAATAAGCCACCAATTAAAAAGTGGACCAGAATGATCGCCTAGATGAAAGGTAAGTTCTTACCAAAAGACTATCATATTGCTATATATAGACAGGTAGAAAACCTAAAACAAAGAGCAATGACTATGAAATAATATAAAAAGGAATTTTATAGAGTGAATCTCCAAGCGAGTTATGTCGAAGATACCCCAGAAAATACAACAAGGTATGTGAATGGATTACGGATGGAGATACTAAATGAGATCAATATTCTCTCTCCAAAATCTATAGAAGAAGCATATCAAAGTGCTTTAAAAGTAGAGGAGAAGATCACGAGGAAACAAAATGCCAGCAGCGGACGTGGATCCGGCTGAGGAAGGGGACAATCCTTTAGCAGAGGCAGAATTGCCAGCAGCAGTGAGGAAGGTAGCAGTTCAAAAACTGCAAGGTCATCTGATAAATAAGGTAACACTAGAGGAGGAAAGCCTTACCAACGAGGGAGAGGTAATGGCAGAGGCAAAGGGAATGCCTATCAGTGTTACAAGTGTCACAAATGGGGACACCGGTCTTTTGAATGTCCTGAAAGTGATCAAGTAGGACAAAGAGGAGCATATGTTGCTCAACCAGAGGAAGCTGAGGCCGCACCTCAGGAGGTAGAGAACATGCCTAAAATAGGAGAGGCCTTGGTGTTGAATAAAGTCTTGTTGAATCCAGCTAAAGAGTTAGTTGATCAGACATAGCGGAAAGCTTTGTTCTGGACTGTCTGTAAGTCACACGGGAAGTGATGTAAACTGATTATTGACAGTGGAAGCACTGATAACCAGGTAGCCATAGATATGGTAGAGAAAATGGGTTTAAAAAGACTAAAACACCCAACCCCATACCGGGTTTCTTGGTTACAAAAAGGGCATCAACTGCTTGTTGATGAGTAGTGTGAAGTGGAATTTCATATTGGCAGGTGTAAGGATAAGGTGACATGTGACATTATGCCAATGGATGTGTGCCATATACTATTAGGTAGACCATGGCAGTATGACAGGAAGGTAGTGCACGATGGGAAGATAAACTGTTATAAGTTTGCGAAAGATGGGATCAAGCATATGTTGGTACCCACGAAGGAAGAGGACACAACAGAGAGCAATGGGATAAAGGCATTATTATTAGGGGAAAAGATTTCATACAATAGATTGGAGATAATGAAATAAAATTTACGACTGTGCGGAGGCCGCAGACAGTGTTAATTCATACTGAAATTAAGGATTCGCTGGAGGAAATTCAAGATATGTTATAGGAATTCAACGATATAGTAGTAGATGATTTCCCAGATAAGTTACCCCCAAAACGGAGTATCAGCCACCATATTGATTTCATCCCAGGAGCTAGTTTACCCAACAAAGTCGCTTACTGAGTGAGTGCCAATGGACAACGAGGAGATTAGGAAATAGGTACAGGAGTTGTTGGACAGAGGGCTGATTTGGGAAAGTTTAAGTCCATGTGTAGTTCCAACAGTCTTAGCTCCCAAGAAAGGAGGACAGTGGCGGTTGTGTACCGACTCTCGAGAAATCAATAAGATTACCATTGGATACAGGTTCCCTTTACCACAAATGGATGATATGATGGATTGCTTAAGTGGAGCAGTGCATTTTTCAAAGATTGATTTAAAAATCAGTGATCATCAGATACGGATTCGAGAAGGAGACGAGTGGAAGACTGCTTTCAAAACCAATGAGGGCCTATATGAATGGCTGGTCATGCCATTTGGATTGAGTAATGCACCCAGCACATTCACGCACTTAATGAATGAGATGTTGAAAGAATATATCAAGAAGTTTGTTATTGTGTTTTTGGATGATATCCTTATTTTCAGTAAGACTAGGGAAGAACATTTTCGACACATCAGGTGTGTCTTGGAAAAATTACAGCAGAATAAATTGCTGTTGAATTTGAAGAAATGTACGTTTTTTAAGAAGGAGTTGATTTATTTGGGATTCGTGATTTCAGAGAATGAGTTAAAGATGGATCTGGAAAAGGTTGTAGCCATAGTTAGCTAGCTGTCCCCAAAAGATTATTTTAAGTACAGAGTTTTCATGGGCTAGCAAGTTTTTTACCGAAAGTTTATAAAATATTTTAGTGCGATTTGTGCACCCATGGTGGACAACTTCAAAAAAGAAAATCAACCTTTCCATTGGACTGAGTTGGCTGAAAAGAGCTTTCAGTTGCTGAAAAAGAAGATCACCGAAAGACCCATTTTGAGGTTACCAGATTTCAACAAACCTTTTCAAGTTCATTGCGATGCTAGTGGGATAGCCATTGGAGCAGTACTAAGTCAAGAGGATAAACTGGTGGCCTATTTCAGTGAGAAATTAAATGATAGTAAACAAAAATATGCGCCCTATGACAAGGAATTCTATGCAGTGTTGCAAGTGCTGAAACATTGGAGACACTACTTGCTGGGAAATGAATTTGTTCTATTTTCAGACAATTTTGCTTTACAATATGTCATGCAACAGCATAAGCTGAATCATAAACATGCGAAGTGGGTGGAATATCTCTAGAGTTTCACATTTGTGTTGAAACACGTTAGTGGACAAGCCAACAAAGTGGTAGATACGTTAAGCAGAACAAGTTTGATTTTACAGGAAAGCAGAGTGCAGGTTTTGGGCTTTGAACATCTCAAAGATCTGTATGAGACAAATGAAGATTTTCGGGAAGCATATGAAGCTTTCCAGAATCCGCTGTTGAGAGACAATAGTTTGTGGTTAGATTATAGCATACAAGAGGGATTGCTATTCAAGGGAGGACAATTGTGTATTCCAGAATTTTCGATGAGGGGGAACTTAATTCAGGGGAAACATAGTGGTGGTCTAGTTAGACATTTTGGCATAGACAAGACTTTGGACCAGGTAAGTGATTTCTATTATTGGCCAAAGATGAGGTGAGATGTACAATGGTATGTGGCTAGATGTAAGATGTGTTAGCTGGCAAAGGGACGCAGTTAAAATACGGGATTGTATACGCCAATACCTGTTCTCGATAGGCCATGGGACTCAGTCAGTTTAGACTTTGTCTTGGGTTTGCCGAGGACACAGAAAGGATATGATTCAATCATGGTAGTAATGGATCACTTTACTAATATGGTACATTTTATTCCTTGTAAAAAGACCAGCGATGCCATGCATGTAGCCCATTTATTCTTTATAGAAATTGTCAGACTACATGGCTCACCAAAGTCTATTATTTCGGATAGGGACGTGAAGTTTATGGGCCATTTCTGGCAGACTTTGTGGAAGAAATTAGATACTAAACTGAACTTCAGCTCAGCTTATCATCCACAGACTGGCAAGAAAACTGAGGTAGTAAACCAAAGTCTAGGAAGTTTGTTACGTAGTCTTGTTGGATAGAATTCACGACAGTGGGATTGCATACTCACACAAGCAGAGTTCGCTTATAAAAATTCATAGAATAGGAGTACAAGCAGAAGCCCTTTCCAGGTCCTATACGTCATGCACCCCTATGGAGTGCACGAGTTATGAGATTTAGGTCGATTAGAACAGAAGAGTGCTGATGGAGAAGATTTCACCAAAATGATTAATGATCTTCATGAATATGTGAAAGCTAAGTTGCATAACAACAACCAAAGATATAAGCAGAAGGCGGATTTAAAATGACGGGAAGTGCAATTTAATGTAAGAGACTTGGTACTGGCACACCTATGAAAGGAGAGGTTTCCTAAAGGAGAATATAACAAGCTCAAATTGAAAAAGATAGGGCCTTGCCGATAGTGCAGAAACTCTCTCCCAACGCATATGAACTGCAATTACCCCCGGGTATTAGGATCTCGCCCACTTTCAATGTAGCAGACCTATACCCTTATATTTATGCTAATACGGAGGATATTTCAATAGGAGACACAAGGGACACCCAGGGAGACGAAGAGGCAGGGACATGGATCAGACGGATTCCCCCACCCAAGCCTTTGGAGATTGACCGAATATTGGATACTCAGGTAGCTAGGCAGACACGCCGAAAGGAGTACTTGCAGTACCTAGTTAAGTGGAAGGACCATCCAATTGAGGACAGTTCTTGGTCGGATGCCAGAAAGATTAAACGCGGCGGGTATTCGACTGAAGAGCTCATGGATAGAGCCATGAGTTTCATTCACCCCGGGAGCCTGATGCAGGAGCATCCAATTAGGGAGGCGATAGTTGGACATGCTATTTTAATATTTTTTTTTTTAAATTTACTTTTCAGTTTACTTTTACTGTTATTTCTTTTCAAGAAGGTTGTCACAACCAATGTCGTTACTTTTTATGTTTTGAAAGTAAATAGAATAGGGAATAGTCTTAAATAAATTAATAATTGAATAACAACAAAAGGGAATGTAACTGCAAATTGCAACTACAGGTAGTTCCTCAACTGAATGAGGCTACCAGTAGCTTAAATATACAATCAAAACATGAACAAAAGGTTGCTGCCAACAAAGGAGAATAGAAAATGAAACGATGTAAACTCTAACAGAATATTTTAAAATAGTAAAGAGAAGCATTGCATGTATCAAACAGTTGTTATTATGAATGACTATAATTTGGTACTGTGCATGAAATTAACTACATGATTGATGGTATGTTAACGAGGCTGTGCATCACATCGAAGCAATTAAACACTGCAAGAGAATTCATTTAGGTACTTCACAAAAGCAAATCATTGAAATTCTTACAATTAGAAGATTTATGATTTCTATAAATATATATACATACATTGCATAAATATTTGTTATAGTTCAGAGACAACATCCTATAACCCAACATAAGTTCAAAGCATAAGGCATAGTGCCTTCCAACAAAAATATACAATTGCCAAACAGTTCTTAGATATTTTCATTATAGACCAAGAAGGGTTCCTGTGACTTAGGACCAACTAAACAAATAGAGATGGGACCACGCTCAACAACCAGAGCTGAACTGTACAAAAAAATTGCGTCCCAGAACTTTCGACGGACAAATAGAACTGAGGACCAACAAAATCGAGACTTCGTTTCTACAAAAACAACCTACAGGACTATATAAGATAAACAAGAAGCATCCTACCCGGTTCAAGTGGAGACTGGAACGGAAGAGTGAAGAAATAGTAACCTTCAAGGACCAAACCCGTGCCACCACCACAAAGGAGCAAATTATCTGCACAGTCAAGAGACAACGATTAGAGAGGCAGCATAACTAGTTATATGGAGAATAAACCAAGAGATGTGTAAAGATGAGTACCCTGAAGGTTACCTAAAGTAGAGAGTAGTTTCCATAGTCGAACCCAAGACCAACAACGTTCAAGGCACAGACCCAGAGCCACGAAACCCCAGCTTCTCACAAGGAGCAGAATTGTTAGCAAAAGAAAAGAAAAGTGGGAGCCTGAAATCAGAGTAGAGCGGTCACCTTATGTTAGAGCCGAACTGTCGTCAGGGAAGTTAGGCTGAGGACCTGACAAGAATGCGCACCATAAACACAGTCAAACGCAACAGAGACAAACCAGAAGTGCAAAAAAACAATTAAAATTACAGAGAAATCACCGCATACCCAGCACGGCCACAAAGCCCAACATTTTTTCGAAAAACCACGTAAGACGTAGCCACCAAACTCGTCGACACACCATCTTAACATTACCTAGTAACATAGAACTGGAGCCTAGGTCGGAGCCAGCAGACAATGGGAGGTAGAGAGTCATTACCATCAGGCAGAAGGAACCAGGTAAGGGCATAGAGGAGCAGAGTGAGACCAACAACAACAATAACCCAAGCTACAACCAAAACCCGTGCCATAGAACCATAATGTAGTGACCAAGACAACCTCAAGAAGGTGGAAGAGTTAATGCTCCATTAAAACCTCACCAAAAACCCCAGTTGCATACAAGTATGGGAAGGAATCACGTGGACCAGTTGCCACGAAGGCACCCACCTCAGCTTTTGGGGTGACTCATCAAATTTTATTTCTAGAATTAAGGAGTTTAAAGACAAATTTAGTGACATTTGTGAGATAATATCTAGTGCAGATTTGGTTATTTTCACATTAAATGGTATGCATATCAAATGCTTATTAATATTCTTATAGCGAGAGAGAAGGCTCCTACTTTTGATGAGTTGGAAGGTATACTTATGCAATAAGAAAAATGGAGAAGAATTCTTAATAAGAGATCTCCCAATTCATATATAGCATTGGTAGCTAAAGGGAAGCAGTCTTTCAAAGGAAAACATTGGGTGAAAAATAAAGGAAAAAATCCATAGGTAAAATCATTTCAAGGTGACACCATCACCAAGGTGAAATTCCGATTTAAGTAGACATGATGCGTGATATTTATGTGGAAAACATGGTCATTTTGCTAAGAATTGTATGAAAATAAAGTATGATTAATTTAGACAAATAAGGCATACATGAAATTATGTTAACAAAGATGATTCAATGAACCATGAAATCATGAATCTTAGATTGTTTGTCTCCAATGTTGCTTTATCAACAAAAACTGATGATGACCATGCTTGGTTCATTCATTTTGGTGCTTCAATTTACATGTTATGTAAAAGAGATTGGTTTGATAAATACCACAGAGACAATAATGGTGCTCATATCTATTAAGAGACAATAAATCACATGAAATTAAATGGCATGGAGATATAAGTGTTACTATTCCTAATGGACAAGAAAAACAAATTCATAATGTAATATATGTTTGAGGATTAAAGAAGAAGTTATAGTTTTTACTATTACAAATCAACACTTAAAAGTCGAATTTGTTAAATCACAATATATGGTAAAGGATATGCAGGAAAACTACAAGGTTGTTGCAATAGGATTTAGAGTAGGATGATTATACAAGTTGGATGTAACAAAGAAAGGTCATCAAGCATTTTCATCAACAAACATGTTAAATGAAGAACTTTGGCATCAAAGGTATGCACATTTGAATATTAATGACCTAATTTTACTACAAAAGAAAATGATGATAGAAGGTCTTCCAAATATTAAAAGTCAACACATCAAATGTGAAGGATGTGTACTAGAAAAACAACATATGGAAGAATTTCCCATGCATACTAATAGAAGAAAACCTGAAATTATTAAACTAGTGCATATTGATATATGTGGCTCTATGCAAACAAGGTCACTTGGTGGAGCTTCTTACTTTATTCTATTTATTGATGATAGCACTAGATATACATGGGTATACATTATAAGAAATAAAAGTGATGTGCTTGAATACTTTAAATAATTCAAGAATATAGTTGAGAAACAAACAAGAAGAAGCATTAAAATTCTTCGATCAGATAAAGTAGGTGAGTACACTTCAGGAGATTTCATCAAATATTGCAAGGATTTTAGAGTTCTACAACAATTTATAGTACCACATACATATAAGAAAAATGGAGTATCGGAGAGGAAGAATATAACATTAGTTGAATGTGCTCATAGCATGTCGAAAGGTAAAGGAATTTTTAATAGCTTTTGGGTTGAAGCCAACAATATATCTCAAGAGTAGAAAGCCCACAAAATTTCTTGAGCACAAAACACCATTTAAAGAATTTTATGGTTTTCAACCTAAATTTAGTCATTTGAGAATATTTGTACGTAAGGAATTTTCTCATATTCATAAGGAAGATATGAGAAAATTTGATGTCAAAGTTATCAAAGGCATTTTCATTGGTTATTGTACAGAACAAAGAACATACAAAATGTATGATCCATGTACTCACACGCTTTTTTCAAGCAGAGATGTTATATTTCATGAGCATGTAGATGAAAAAATAAAAGAGGATGAACATAGTGTGTGGCATCATTCTCATGAAAACTTCAAAGAAGAAGAAGAAGTTGTTGACTCATCTAAAAATAAAGGCAACATGGATATCCAAAAAGGCATTTCAAGAAGTCAACACAAACAAAGAAGTGATGAAGGTACTCCAAAAAGAAGAAGGAAATGAGAAGGAACTCCATAGCAACATGAGCCCTTAAGAAGATAAACACGACAAATTCAGATGCCTATCTAGTATAAATATTATGCTTTAACGACTCAAGTGATGATTGTTGTTGAGCCTTTGAATTTTGAACAAGTTAAAAATCATAAAGAATGGATGGATGATATGAAAGAACAATATGACTCTATACTGAAAAATGAAACTTGGGAATTAAAAAAATTACTTGAAAGAAAAATTCCTATAGGATCAATGTAATAGGCCCTGGTTGATTTCCTATGTAAATAAATAAAAAATAATAACCAAGGTCACAAGACACGTATTCCAAGTTGAATGTTGGGCAAAACATAGTGACTGCGATCACTTGTGATTAATAAATGGCTATGGAAATTGGAAAAGGCATTAGCAAAGGAAAAGTGGCATTAATTGATATTTTATTTATGAAAATAATGGAAAATAGGAGAAAATGGAGATGAAAGGTCACATGATTGCATGAGGAGGACATTGAAGGAAAATTAAGGAAAAATGAAGAAAATAGAGGCCTCAATAATAAAAATGCTTATGAGGATCAATTCACAACTTTTGTCAGTTGAAGCTTTTGTTAGTTTTAGCTTGGAGCTCTCTCTCATACTCTTGCACACTTAGAGAAATCTTGGAGCATTGTTGGAGAACTATAATTTTCATTGGATTTGGAGAAAGAAGGCAAAGGAAAGTGGGAAAGCGCAAGGAAACAGGTGGATCAGTAGCTATAGTTGGATTTATTTGCAGGTAACAGGTTTCATGTGTGATTGTCCTTGTTGTTCATGGATGCATGGTATATGCATGTTATTATCTGGTTATGATCTGTCATTGGGATGGATGATTCCCTAGATTGACAATGGTTTTTCCTAGATAGCCATGGTGTTGTGGTTTTTCCACTTGTTGTTTTTGATTGGTGCTCACGTTCCTTATGGTTATTGGTTGACTTACTAGTTCTTGGAGCCGTTGGTTGGAACAAACACTTTGGAGGCCTGGAACAACTTGGGTTGAGTTACTAGTCCTCAAGCCTAGGTTGGAAACACACTCTGGAGCCCTTAGTGGGTTGAGTTAATAGTCCTGGAGCTAGGTTGGAAAAAGGCTCTAGAGCCCTCAAAGGCTATGGGTTGAGTTATTAGTTCTTGGAGTTGTGGTTGGTACAAATGCTTTAGAGCCTTGGACAACTTGGGTAGATATCGATCTAGTTGGTGTTAGTGATATCTGATCATGAGGTGGAATCATAGGTTGAGGGTTGAGGTGGTTAGGACTCTGGAAGCGTTGGTTTGGTTTTTCTTTGTTTATTCCATGAGATCCCACATTCAGGCTTGGAATATGGTGCATGTGTGATTGGTTGAAAGAGAGATTTGGTTTAGCAAAGTCTATGGCTGGGTGGTATGTGGAAGTCCCTGACATGGATGGATTTTGCATATGTTAAGAAGAGCTCTTTTCCTCTTGTATTTTCATGAGTAATTTTACTTGTTATTATGTGGCTTTGATGGTCGTTCTATCATGGTTACTATTCTGGTTATATGTTGATTATAAGTATGGTTTCATAATAGGTTCTAGTTATGGTTCTTGATATGTTTTACTTGTTGATGAATGGTTAATGAATGCATGGGCTAATAGATGTTATTGCAACTATTATGAGAGGACATTATACCTTCTTGAAGATTCTCATATAAGTATGAGGCCCCTATGTTTAAATGTGCATTCATGACCTGTACACTAGTAAAAAAAGATGAAATTAGTGAGTAGGTGACTAAAAAAGTTAGTCACCACAACTTTTCCACGTGAAATACTACAAAACATGAGAATTGTTAAGTGACGAACTAAAACCAACTAACATAAACAACTAATTTAGTCTCAGGTTAAAATATATGACTACCTCATAAGTAGTACAACTAAAAATGACTAACATGAATGACTAATTTAGTCTAGTGACAAAAATACTATTACCTAACAAGTACTACAATAATACAAATCAATTGTTTATGTTAGTCATTTTAATTGTGTCACTTAAACAATCTAAACTTTCAAGTGACATGGGATTCAAAGGATGTTATAGATTGGATGAAAGGTTATACTTCCTTAAACACTTCTTTATTGGACCAATCAACTATTAGAGTTATGGAGATTATTAGAATTTGTAAGGTTATATCCTTTGATCACATTCACAGGGAATTAAATTCAAAGGATGACATATTATCCAAAATGAGAGTGGGATTACAACTGGTTCAAATACAATATGAAGAATACCTGTAAAGAGAAGTGTTTATTAATTAGTAGAGGACACATTTCCTTTAGTTGAAGACTTAACTTTTCATCCATATCTACATTTTTTATTATCAGGTTCATATCTATTGAACTTAGGATACTGGTTTTTAACTTGGACATCAATTTGTTTATCTAGTTTGAACACCCACTATAAACATTGAAGTACTAGACTTTTATGAAATTGTTTTGAATACTATGGGGATTTTGATATTTCTCGAACATTAGATGTTGCACACATTACAATATCATGTCATGCATGTGAAACCAATTTAATATATGTTACATGATCTAAATTACATCTTTGCATTAATATTAATACAAAAGTGATGTTTTTTTCTTAATAGAATTTTTTTTATGGCATTTCCCACCACCTTAGCTATTAGAAAAAATTTATATAGGAATACATGTCACTACAATAATATTTAATTAGTTGCTAAATATGGTTTGACTTCATAACCGTGATTATCATTGTTTGTATTCTTGGTACCATATGTCAATGTTGGGCTTCCATGATGGCGTTGTCATATTGGTTGGCATTCCTCATAATAAACATGTTAAATCCTAGGTGTGCACACAACTTGTTGAATGTGAATATGGGCTTTGAAACTTGGTAGACACAATGTTGTATGTGTTGTATGAAAGGTTGTTGAGGTTTCAAGACACTACTTTAAATCTTATAAGAACATTGTGCTGCCCCTTAAACCCTATGCTAAACACTCCATGCTTTGGTATTGATCTGCAAAAATAAATTTCATGAAAAATACATGTTTATAATTTATGAAACACTATACATCAAATACATGTAATTATGCTAAAATCATATGAAATATCCAAATATGATTTTCCTCATAAAAAATTCAAATACATATTATAATACTAAAATTACACCCAATATCCATTTTCATAGTGATTCCTCTTATAAAAAAATAATACCATAAACAATTATCGTCAAATTTGATCTCTAAATTCTATAGTAAGTCCCAATTCTCTAATGGAAGCTTTGTAGACAAGTCCAAATTATGTGATAGAACCTCTTTGGAATGGTGACTTCAAAGGAAAACCAATGAAAAAATTGAAGGTGGGCGAATTGACTTTCCAACCATAGCCATCAATTTTGAATACTAACCACATAACAATTAAAATTATCTTTCCAATAAAAAAATGGCATCCAATTGACATTCCATTCATAAACATCAATTTCGAATATAAACGACATAACAATTAAAATTAGTTCGCTAATAAAAAATAAAAAAATGGCATCCTCTCTAAAAAATGGCGGCATTTTTTTTTAAGCTATTGTAGTAGGAATGTTTGAATAGTTTTTTATGGTGGAAATGGATACATAATGGAAAACCCTAGGCACCTAGATCCTTGAAACGCTCAACCCATATTGTTAAAACTTTACAACTATAACCTGACAAAAATTTGTATTTATTTTTTTCTGTAGGAATTTCAATGTTTTTTTAGATGAATTTGAACCCTCGTTAGGGCATAAAAAAATTTGAACGTTGACAGATCACCCTCCACATGGGTGGCTCCCCTAGGAAACAAAAGATCATTGCTGGGATCCAGAAACAACCACAGTAGGTGTATATTATTCATACAAGTGAATAATTTAAAAAATCACTTTACCTTTTTAGCTACCAAAAATATATAAATCGTTACAGAAGAGTTGAGCATGCATGAAAAAATAATTTCTCTACTGGAACACATAATAGTTTGATCTACTAGAACACATAGTAGTATGATCTTTGCGCTTTGAGCACTATGAGAGTTTCTTCATCATTACCTTCAACATCCACCAATGGTTACCGGGGATTTTACTAACAAGAATGTTGTATTCATAAAGCTCCAGGAAACACATGAAAACAAGGATCTATACATCTTTCCCATAGTTTTTCTTTTCAAATTATTTATGGGTAACTTATTTCTTTTCTGGGCACAAAATATTTATTGCTAGTGCTAAAAAAAATTCATTGTGGTTGCATTTCTTTTATCATTTAAAGAAAAATTTAATGTGATTTGGGTAAATTGAGACCAGTTCTGTATAGGTATGTGTGATTTCTTGTAGATCTCATCTATTCTGATGTTATTTTTATTCATGGTAGATGTGCTTTGACTGTAATACAATGAATACCACATGGGCATCACTCACTGATGGGATTTTCATCTGCCTGGATTGTTCTGCTTCTCATTGTAGTCTTGGTGTTCACATTAGCTTTCTCAAGGATGTATTTTAATCTTTACTACTCATATTGCAATGTGTATTTATTCATTTAGGCACTAAAATTTCTTAAGGGTGCTTGGCCACTTTGTGGTTCCTTCTTGTCTTTGTGATGTTTGTAAGCTAATTAATTGAAATAAAAGTAGCATATTCCTTTTTGAGGGTTTTTTTGTCATTGTGATCTCTTTTTCATAGAAATACTCCGTTTTGAGGATTTTTTTTAGCATGAGTGCCACTATCTCCTTGTAATGTGCATTGAATGGTACATTGAAAATTACTCTATTAAAAATGCATATCAAATATTTTGCACATCGACAAGATATTTCCTTATCACCACTCTCAACATATTCATTCAAAGAGTCTCTTATCTCCTTTTTACTTCTTCTACGGTGATGTAATTACTGCCACCCCATCAATGTTCAATAATATATGCATGAAGAGGAATTGATAAATAGATTTTCTTTGCCTTCTGAATTAATTCAACTCCCTTTGAATCCTCTGATAGATATTTCAAGGTTTTGGTCAGAAAAGCTGGAGGAATTATATCATCAACTACTTCATGAGCAACAAATAATGCTAAAATATCTATTTCTTCAAGGATATCCAAGGGAAAGTCATCAACTGTGTCCAACAATTTTCTAAAACCTCTGCTAACCTACTAAGGTTCAAGACCACCGCATTGCATCCACCTCCTTTTCCCACTCATACCTATCCATTTCCAAGGAGACAATATTTTCAACAAAATAATGGTGATAGTAGAGACAACCAAAGATCAGTAGCTATTGCAGCGACATCATCAGTAGCAAAATATTCCCCTATTATTGATCCAACTTTTCCCTTGTATTCCTCGAAAGAATGAGATACAGTTGTACCCATCAATTGACAAGGTTCCTACTAGAGGCACAAATGATATTCCACTGTCAAGATATTCCAGTCCACATAGGATTGACTCGATTGTCAAGATATTCCACTCCACTATGGGTTAATGGGGTAGTTGACATGTCGATTCAAATCTTATTTCCATGATTTAGATATTGGTTCTGATTTTGGACAATATAATATTGAGGAGAAATTATTGAAAGTATTTATAGTGACATCAATCATAGGTCAGTGAAACATTTGCGTTTGAAGGAATTATGATAGTCAATCTTGGGCAATAAGCTTGAAACTTGTGGAAGTGAATATAAATTCTTCTCTCAGAACTTCACTCAATGTTGTTGGAATGTGATTGATGGGCTTTCACATTGAAAGATTTTAGTTGGTTTGTGTGATTTATTTTAAGACTTCATCTAACCTGCTTGAATTGACCTTGTTATGGTTGTAATTCATTGAACCAGAAATTTGTCACTATCATATTAGTCAGAATATTTCAAATACAACCCTATGAAGATGTATCTCCAAGCCTACTTTATGAATGTTTGATTCATGTATGACCTGCTGCTAACCATCTGTCATATTAATAGGAGGAAAATAAGAAAAATGCAACATATGTTGAGGGGATATGATATCTATATTGATCGGGCTGGTTGGGCATGAGATCAGGAAACTTAAGCATGTTCCCATTCCAATTCAATTATCCAGGTACAACTTATGCTTACTTTCGGACAAACATATGCTTACTTAGCTCGTGTTAGGGATCAAGCTATTATTAATAAAGAAACACGTAATTACAACTTTGCATTCAAGGAACTCTCACTGAATGACATTTATAGAGGACAATACTTGTTTGGAGAATTTTTATAAAATCGGTTCGATGGCATCAACAAAAGCCTAATGACAAAGGAGACTGGATCAATCCATATCAGATAATTATTTTTGTATAAAATATTGTTTTTCCAAAAAGTATCACCTAAAAAGTAATCATAAACATGAGTAACACTGACAACAAAGTGGTCCCTTCGAGCATGCTCATTGCACTAAGAGGCACACTCTACAACTCAATGAGGGAGATGTTAATTCCTTCTGTGCTCAAACTTACATTGACACATGTAGTTTATAAAATGTAAGGCCTAAGCAAATTTTCAAGGCATTGAATCCATATATTGGTTCTTCTGAACCATGAATTTATCCAGCATCGATAATAACCAAATATCTTGAGGCAAAAAAAAATTCCAAGTTTTTCAATCTAAAAGAAGTTTGCACCTCAAGATATTTGATTCCTTTCTGCACTTGCTAAATCCATGGTTAAGATGGATCTATACCAGTGTTTATAAAATCAATGTCTCTCATCCTAATATCTGTGTCCAACAATCATAGCATCATACTTCAATTCTAGCATATCTCTATGCAATAGTTCCACACACAACAAAATATATCATGCAATTCTTCCACAACAGTTGGCATACACAAACAATTTATACCAGTCCTATGAGTTTTTACCTCAATGAATAGACAGAGAAAAAACTAGATTAAAAATGATTCAACATTTGTGGAAAGAAACTAGGGCTGACAAGTTCTGCTTCGTTTCTAGTTTATGCATCATGTGGACAGTTACAAATGAGCATTAGTTTTCACAGGTAACAATAACCTTCACGAGCTCGTAACTGAAGTGCAACCTTGCAAACCTTTTTGGCAACATTGCTCAACAATTCAATTTGGAGCCACACTATATAATGATAGAGGTTGAGTATCTTGACAATAACTCTCTATTTGCAAGTCCATTTTCTAGTTCTTTACAACACTACCAAACTGAGTGAGAATTCTAAAAAACTGTGTTAAGTTTGATTTTCATTTCCTTATGCTTTTTCCCCAAGTTAGTGTAAAACCTAATTTAGAAAAATGTTTATAGCTTTCCTTTTTCTCACACAGGTGTAATGTTTGTGCATGATTTTTCTCAAACTATGGCACTCACACCCATTTAAAATGAACATTACATTTCCTAAAAATCCCAATTAATTTATGTAGTCAACAAGGTAGTGCCCATCATCAACATTACAAGTAAATCACATAATAGAACACAAACCTACATATCATTGACACAAAAGGAAAAGATGCACAAAACCAGTATTCAGTGACTTAGTACTTGAAAGCAGAGTGATTTACCTTTTTAGTATACAAGTCTTGTGATTTTTGGTCTCAGGTTAAAGGGCATATGTTCGGTATAAAGAAGAAACTAGATAAATGTGACTTAACAAGGAAACAAACCCATCATCAGCATTACATGTGAGGATTCTAAATCATATCAAAGAATCATGGAAAAAGGAAATAACAAACACAGAATAAAACCCAGACATGCATATCATTGACATAGATAGTAATGATGTAGAAAATCCTGCACAAATCTAGCTAGTGAGTCAATGAGATAATGCATACTTTAAAGCATAATATTTTACCTCCTCGCTATCATAGTTTGGGTCATTGAGATCAATGTGTAAATCCCCATTAGTGTCTAGTAATCCTCCCCAAGTGCCTTTGCCACCACATCCACTTGCAAACATGATCCAAATTCTAATGAGCCCAACACCAATGAGACAACAATCTCCAACCTACCATAACAAATTTATTCATTTTTTTCATGATGGTTAATTTCCTCCCATTCTATTTATTCTCCTCATGACACCCGTTTAACATCATCTCAAAGCTTTTATGTCTTTGATAACGGGTGGAATGTCCACCTGAAACATTGGACAAACTAAATTCAAAAACATAGTTCTCTTCCAAAAATTCATCTAGCTACCTACCATAACAACATTTAGTGAGAAATTGAATTTTATATTAATGTCCATCAAATATAAAACTAGGTTAAACATACTAGAATCTACATCCTTCAAGAGAATCCCATACTTTTAGAATCATAGATATTGAAAAGATGAAGTCAAGGTTAAAGTACAACTAACACCAAGAGGGTAGGTAAGTAGCCCTACTCATATTCTGAATCTAAATCAATAGTGCAGACATCCATGCCCAATGCCTACAATAGAATATCCTCGATACTGTGACTCATATCAGTAGGTTATGGGGTAGTAATCCTCAGTGGAATAAGCATATTCACCTTGGAAAATAGGGAAGGAAGTACCAACTCTTAACATCCATCACTACGGAACTCTTCAGAAAAGAAAAAACCCCAGTAATGTGTTTCCAAGAAGATCAATGACTCTCTAAAGATCTTATGAACCTCCAAGAAGCCCACAACCCAATGTGTAAAGTTTCCAAGGTGGTGCATGGTAGAGATAAGATCCAAATAATCCAAGTGGTAATTGAATGTAGACAAGACACTTCACTCTCAAATTACAGAAAATGTAGGAAAGAAATAATGTTTATGTGCAAAATACAAGCTCTAAAGTAAACATCGTTTGCAAGGACTAACCTCTGTAATGTGCAGGGAAAGATGGTTATTTTTTTCCTTTGATCCATAGTATACAATTAAATGAAATATAAAATGATCCTTGACCTCAACCTTTACATAAAAAATAATGTCTACAAATCCATTCTTCTCTCAAATGTTGGTGATCTATCTCAAACATCAACTATGCATTGAAGATCCATCTCACACACAGATCACACTTCCTCCACTGGAACTGTACAATCCCATTACTCATGGATTGGACGAGTCTTACATTGCAAGCACTCATGTGCGACACAAGGTATCTTTATTTCTTTTGTTTTCTTTCATGTCTCAGTCAAGAGTGTGCTTTTGCTTCAAAGTTTCACGTAGTGTCACAAAACACCATGATAAGTCCACAGACTATCTGTCATGCTCATGCACTCACTTATGTTCCGTGGGAAATTTGAAACATAAAGTGTGGCTATCTTCACTGTCATATCTATCTTGTATATTGGTCCACACAACTGGCTTACTCGCAGAGCAAGCCTTCACTCACACGGGTCTACCAATGTGCCGGTGGCTGCATTGGAAGTATCACTTCACGTGAGTAGAAGTAGCTTTCAGTTGTTTTCTTGCATGCTTGTTTACTTTCATGCCTTGTTTGCATGTTTTGTTTTCTTGCTTTTCTTTCGCTTTTACTTCTGCTTTGCTCTGCTTTGTTGTTTCTTTCGTTCATTTGTAGGTTAGTTCTCATAAAACCCTGTGTGACTCATGAAACAAGATGGGTAAATTATAAGAGGGTTTGTAGAGCTATCGCTACTTGGTTATCTATTATCTTTCCTCCGTATGATGAACTTGTTACTCTTAGTCCATGATACATTGAAGGAAAATATGTACTCTTCAAAGTGAACCTTGTTGTAAACACAACGCTTGCGCACTAACTAGTGTCACCTTCTCTAGCCGATTGTTTTTGGGTTAACCCTTGTCAGCTCAGTCAAATAGAGTAAGGTGAGGGGGAAAACCTTAAGAGGCACGTCAGAGATATAATAAACTACTTCTCTACTGGAAAAACCTCCTCTGCTCTCAATAAGTCGGGATCCCTCTTCTGCCTCTTAAATGAATAAGTGTTATGCACAGTAAAAATGAAAAAAATGAAAGTAAAAAAAAAATTCATAATGAAAAATGAATAAGGGGAAAGAAGAGAAAGGCTTCCTGCGTAGGGAGGCGATGTAAGTAACTTTGCCGGGGTACTGACCAGGCTCGCTGGTAGAGGAGCCATGCTTTTGTTCCTATGTGACTCCATCGAGGTACTATCTAGGCTTGCTCGCAGTGGAGCAACACCAGAGATGAAACTAAGACTTTGATGACTGCAATGCTTGTGCACCTATATACCGCTCAACCCCAATTGAAATAACTATGTTTCCTTGGCTTGGAATGTCTGTCAATCGACCAAGATTCTGGCAGATGCTACATCTTACATCAAGTTAGTGTGAAACCAAGATGAGCTAAGAAATGAACAATACTTTCGGTGGTGTTAGACTTGCTTTTCATGAAAAAGGTCCATTCAGAGAGCTAGAGTTCTACCAGTGTGTCACCAAGTGTTGTAGTGGCTACAACCACCCTCCAAAATTTTTCCATAGCCTGTTTTGGTTCTTCCCTACCAACCTTCACAGCAGCTTGCCTTACTTCGTCAAGTCCTCAAGCTTCAATGTCTTTCTTGCCCAAAGGAAGCTTGTCAATCACAGTTTGATCTTTTCCTTTCACAGGCTGACCATACAAACTTGGTCAAGCTGCAGGTTGAGAAACTTCCCAGTGAAATTTGCACATTTCTAGAGGGCAACCAGCAATTCCCTCTTACAACCTTTTCGTCTCCTGGATTGCGCAATCCTACTAGCCAACCCTCCCAGTAGGAATTGCACAATTTTTCCCATCAGCAGGCAGTTCAACCCAAGATTTTTGCAAATATGGGTAGCAATCCACTACTGGGCCCATAAATTGCGCAATCCCCTTGGGCAGTCAGCCCAACTGATAGTAAAAAATTTGCTTTTTTATCTAGTAGTTGAGCAGTCGTTTGCATGTGCAGCTGAGTTGACCAGTTCCCTCTGAGACCGAGAAAAGTTGACTTGCATGCATAGGCTACTTCTGCCAAGGTAGAATGCAAAGGAATCCCTTGTTTTAGGGATTTATGTTTAGTAGTTGGAGGTTACATGCAAGGAGAAATTCAGAAACCTCCCTCCAAGTGTCGCTTCCCCTAGATTTGTGGCATGCACGTCATAACCTCGATGTTATCAAAACTTATCAATTGGATGTTACAGAGCTCATTCCTCACATCAACCTTCTAGCTTTGACATCCCACATCACATCTAGGAGTAGTTGGCACTTTCAACTCAGCTATTTTGGGGTAAGCTCACTTCCCATGCCTTGTGCTGCATTTATTTAGTTTTTTTGGTTTTCACTTGTATGAGTACTATTTTCTTGATGTATTTGAATGATTTTTGTCATTTACATATATTCTAGCTTCTCCTAGCTCTGTTTCAATTCTTGTTGCTATCTCACTATTTTCACATGCATGAAACTGCTTTGCATAGACGTTCGCCCAACTGGTGAACCACCTCACCCACATGCATGTTGATCTATTTGCTAAATATTCCATTCATGTTTTCCATTCATTATTTATCACTTCTACTATCACTTAGTGTCGCCATGCATTTCATCGACTTAACTTGCTTTCAGTTGCCCATCGGCAAGTTGGGCCAACCTTGGCCCGGTCTTTGCCTTCACCAAGGCTGCATTGCGTAATCTAGAGAAGGAAGGCTCGCCTTCCTCTCTAGATTTTCACATTATGTCCCAGCACTAACCTCCTGGACTAAATTGCACATTTCTAGAGGTCAGTGGCTTCTTGGCCCAAAAATTTGTGCAAATCTGTCCCTAGGCCAGAAGTCTTTCCAAGCTAGAATTACGCATTCTGCAATCCCAACAGCCAACTTCCCAACTTGATTGCGCATTTTTCAATTCCAGTAGCCACTTACTCTCCCAGTAGCCTAGACTATGCCTTGTGTAGTCTTCGCAGTGGGTCTCCCGACCTCCTTGCCGAAATTGCGCAATCTTCATGATCATTCACCTAGGTATGTTACAGGTCAGTTCTCATGTTCATTTTGGTTTTTGGCTGATAGATTGCTTGCTATGAGTGTTTCCATTTCTCTGGGTATTACAAGTGTTCATATGCCTCTTAGAAATATAGGTACAATGGTTTCCAAGAAAAAAGAGACAAAGACAACGTTCAAAGCACACTTGGGGATGCAGTCGATCAAGTGTCCATGGGCTTACCTACTCACAAATACATTAAGTTGTTCATGGACAAGGACATCAAGTAGCAACATGCAACATCATTAACAACAACTGAAAGCAGCATACCGAATGCAAAAAACATAGCAAATGCAATGAACGCAGTGGATGAAAGAGGAAGGTTATTGACAACATAGAGGTGAAGTAAAGTTGGAAGATCAAGCAGATCCACTAATATTGAAAGCAGCTTTGAAGACTCACACTATGAAGTGACGATGCAACATGAAGATCGCATGAAGGTAGAATATGGAACAAAGAAGGAGTTACATGTTTCGAAGCAACAACTTAGTAAGAACATGAAGCTTCATATATAGACCAATGAATTGCAGCAGGAACATGAACAGTAGTGGTTGAAACATGCATTCACGGATGAAACTGCACCAGTACAAGTTAAGGATCCATCCCAACAATGGACACATAGAAACACATGGTGAGGAGTAATGTTGATTGCATGCAAATGATCCAGCATCATGTATGTCGTTGAGCGTACACATGCAATCCACCCATTCAACACACTCACCAAGGCGAAGACACGAAACAAGTCCAATTGGGGTTGAACATGCACTTCGGCAGGTTGATGCACATGACCACCAACACACACTTGACGATCAGCACGGACACTATGCATCAATCTGTTGCCAGTTCAATCGTACCCAAGAAGACCATGCATGTGTTAGCAGACGAGTTGGATGAAGGGGCTGAACCAATGCACTAGTTGCAACTGGGACAAGAGTTCGCTTTAGTAAGATGTCACCATGAGGTGCGTGCACACCATCACAGATGACCAAGCTTGGCATCATCTCACCAACTTCACCATCGCAAGCATGTCAAAGAGTTGGTTTCACCACAATGGACCAAGTGGCAGTGATGTCCTGCAAGGCTTGCTCATGCCATCATGTCTCACATGAGTACATGTGCATTGTAATGTTGAGTCATGTCAAGTTTAAGTCGAGTGTCAACAGTTGGATGTAACAGTCATAGAGTAGGTGAAGAGTCTTGAGGGTAGTTTAACTCTCACAAAGTGGAATGTCAAGGGTCACCCACCCTTTGCTATAAATAGTCCCTCATAACTCATTGTAGAGGCTTTTGTTTAGCCAACCTTCTACTAAGACTATCTTGAAGAAGGATTGGAAAATATTGTAACTCTCCTTGGCTTCTCCACTGCATGGAGCTAGTACATCTATTTGGAGGAGCAGGTTGATGTGGCTATAACATTATACTGATAGGGCTAGTAGGTTTGCATGGTGTATTGTATGATTGTGACTTACACTTCTTTATATAATAAAAGCCATCACATTTTCATGCATATGTTGTTATTGAAGTTGGACTGCTTCGGTTGCCTTAATGATATATGTTGTTTAGCTTGCGTACTTGTGTATCAACTAATTCACATGCAATTATATGAATATTTTTGTTAATGTGTTTCATATGTTGTTAATGTTGTCACTATTCATGTTGACTACTCTGCCAGACACCAAACAAAACTTTCTCTGAAGCTTATTATATCAATTGTCACACTCATCTCGGACTGATCCATGAGTGTTGTTCAGGTTATGTTACCTTGTATGTTGGGACTACCGCATCTGTGTTGACTACTCTGTTGGAAGCTATGCATGTCCTTTGTGTGGTGTCTTCCTAGAAGAGTTGGGACTGATCCCTCTCAACCTGGAACTCACCTTCACCTTCCTCTCCCCTTTGAAGTGTTGGAACGTCTCATACTCATTCCTTGACTCACTACATCAGTTACACACTTGCTACTAATAGAGTATCTTACATGCCTCCGTGTGACATTGCAGTCAAGGCATTACCTGACAACCCACTAATAGGACTCCGAGACCAAACATTCTGAGGTCTAATTTCAACTTCTTATTGGGGAGATCCCCTTGACATGTTGGTGGGTCCAACACCATGAACAAGTTATAAACATTGTAGTACATTTAGTTCTCTTAAAACAAATGCTACAAGTAATATTGTTGTATCTTTGCTCTATACTGATGGCACAAGTGGCCATTCACTAGAAGTTGTGATGCATACAGAGCTCCTTCCTATGAGGAGATGCAATTCTAGAGAGAAAATGGCCTCTAGTAACTTAGGATAAGCTTTATAAGCCAAAGTCAAATAGAGGAATTGGCCTCAGAGACCCCCCCACAATGGCTATGATGTTGGGAGCTAAAATTTGGTGGGAGTGGATTCAAAGAGGGTTGGATCTATTTAAAGCCATATGGATTCACAAATACACCCCTTCAACAATTGATATGATTGAATTCTTCTAGCCCTAGATAATTGATTTAGATCTTCGCCAAGAAAGGTAGAGAACCAATCCAGAAACAATGCTTTTGGGAAGTGAAAAATGGGAGAACATCCCTATTTTGGGAAGAGTCATGGTAATAGAAGAAAAATTGGAGGACTAGAGGGAGCTAGAAAAAAAGTGAATGCAAATGATGGCCCAAGGCAGAGTTACAATAGAGGATTGTTGGGAAAAGGAATATAACGATCATAGATGGATGAAATGGATCTCCCCAGAAAATTGGCATCCCAAACCACATATAAGAATATGGTGAAAGTTCTAGAATAGCTTACAAATATAAAAAATGCCAATCTCACCCCAAGAGGACAAGATAAGGTGGGGGTACAGTTCCAAGGGCATATTCTTAGTCAATGAAGCATATTAGCTAGAAGTAGGATATCAGGAGAAACCTACCGAGGAAGATTGGATAAAAATATAGAAATAATACTTCTGGCCCAAAGTATCAATATTCTTGTGGAATATACTCTAGAATAAACAACTAACATGGGATAATATCCAGAAAAGGAACTTCTAGAGGCCGTCTAATTTTGTGTTGTGTTTATTGAGTGTGGAGACCTTAGACCATTTGTTCAGTCTATGCTTGTGCACTGGTGGTCTATGGAATAAAATTAATTATTGATTTTCTAAATAAGATTAGATTCCTAATAGAACTTAGAATGTGATAATCAGTTGAAGGAAGAGAGCTTATGATAACCCCATTCTCAATTGTATTTGGAAATTTTCTCCTGAATTTATTTTGTGGGGTATATGGAAAGAAAGGAACATGAGGATTTTTAAAGGTAGATTAATTCCATTAGAAGATAGTTGTAACACCTTTTCAAAGAATGTGAGTGAAAATACACAAACCTTAAGTTAAGAAGTCCAAGACTAGAAGGTGTTTGGTTTTAAGGGAATGTTTCCACTCCCGACCCAGTAATCATGTCACGGTGAACTTCCCTCTCGGTTCTTGCTCTAGTCAATCTAGTTGGGAGCCCCCTCATGAAATTGAATTTTGACAGGGTGGAAAAAAACAATCCTATTCCCACAAGGTATGGAGGTATCACTCGAGATCACACAAGAATGATGGTATTCATATATTCAGGGATTATAGGGATAAACTATAACTATGCACCAGAATTAATGATTTTGAGGATGGGTTTCCAGTATTCTCAACACCAAGGTTATAATCAACTATAGGTAGAAGGGGATTAGCATCACATTATAAATATTTTACAAAAAATACAAATTGGATCTCATATCGATGAGGTAGCCAACAATTCAATATTGGAAGCACTAGTAGAGAATGTTTTATTCATAATCATGAACATTCTAGCTCTTATTCCATCACACGTAAGGCTTACTAGGAATAAAGTGGTAGATATATTGGCTAATTATGGTTGCTTACAACCCTCCTATCCTATGACATCAACATGGAAAATCTTACCTGTTTCTCTAATGAATAATGCATGCTAGAAGATAGTCCAGGGAGAATTTCCAACCTCGGATGAGGTGACTAGTGGTGAAAAGGAGGGGAGGGAGTATGCCATTGTTCCACCTAACTAAAAGGTCGAGGGATATGGAAACATGTCCATGGAAAATTTAAATACATGTGAACCATCATTAAACATCGAGTGTTGGGACATATGATGGTATGTTGAGTTATGAAGGAAGGTGACAAAGCATGTGTGAAGGGGAAGGATTCATTGCAGATTCTATGGATATCCTTTCATATGGGGGATTTCACAAATGAGAGAAAAATAGAGATACTACTACTAGGAGGCAAGAATGAAGTTTACAAGGAGGAGACAAATCGGAGAGGGAGGAGCAAAATTCTGAAAAATTTCATAGGGTAGAGACAATTTGGGACTAAGCCTATTGTGCTATGGAAGAAAGGCATCTACAATAGGCAAGGAGGCTCAGGTTGTTGGAAATACTACAAGGGGGGGTGAATTGGTATTTCATTTATTTAAATAATTATTACAAATGTATATTTTAATTAAATTTAACATTCACTATTAAGCATCATTCAAGAACATATAGTCAAGTTCAACAAAAATATATGAACACATATATTTTTTAAGGTGGAAACCCATAAAGAGAGAAAACCACTATTATTCTTCTTCTCTTCTTTAATATTTACATCAGTTCACTAGCACCAACTAGTAGGAAGCACCCGCTACCTTTATAGTTTTTTTGGCACCCACTAGTAGGAAGCACCCACTACATTCATAGCTTCACAACACCCACTAGTAGGAAGCACCAACTCCCTTCTCAATTTCGTTAGCACCACCAATAGGAAGCACCAACTCCTTCAAATCAATTTGTTGGCACCAACCAACTAGAGGCACCAACCCCCAAAAATAGCATGTACCTCACTTTCATCCATTTTCCAACTAGATCCACTCCCTTCAAAAATAATACAAAACCTTTTTCTAAGTCAATTGACAATTCCTTCAACAAATATCTTGACTATTCAACAATTTTATTGTTAACAACACATCATTAGTAAACATTCTTCGGTCATCACCATGTATGCATTTCTTGAACGCTGCCCCTATCCAAAACCTCAATATCAAGAAACAACCTCATTACATCAACAACCTCAAGCCTCTATCATCTACAACATATTATCATTCATCATCATACTCTACAAACCTTTTGTATATCACTAGTGTACTCTAGTAACCACATAAACTTTTCATTACTATTTGTAACATCACCACCCCACATTTACCCATTTTTGCAAGACCTCCAAGTAAATTTGAAGCGGAGTGCCACTATGACATGACCCAACCTCCAAATTCCAGTTAAGGAAGCAAGGCCTACAAACTTAAACCTTCCCCTCAAGGGCTACAAACCACCCAGGAGCTAAACAACAACTCCAGGTGCCCAATCCCTGAGATGGATTGTTTTTCACTAACTTGGGCCCACAACCACATGAATGACAAGGCTAGGGTGTAGTTATATCCCTCTAGCTACATGCACAAGCCTCCTTCCCTATGTTATAGCCCAAAATCTCTAGTTCAGAGGGTGTAGTCCCGGGATCTAAGCCACCTTTCCAGGCCAACCTCTAGACCACTACCCAGAACTAACTTTAACTTCTTAGAATGATAAATGAAATAATGACAAAGCTATTCATACGAAACTTGAACAAGAATTTGACATAACCAGGCCTAACCATGGCAATCATTGCATCAAACATACGGTGAACATGTGAGTTACATGTCATGAATGCATATCTAATCATATTAGTTTGAGATTCATCTGAGAATCATGAAGAAGGCCCTATGCCCTCTCGGCGTAGTTGAAATAATACTTATTAGTCCATACATTCTTCACCTAATCACTAACTAAATAATTCATGACAAGAGGCATAAATGGTACACATAAAAAATCATGCTTATAACCATCATACAACTAGAATAATAACCATGAGAGAAAAACCATCAAAGAAACATAACAACAAGTACAATTACTCATTAATTACAATAGAAAAATAGTTTTTATTAACCTATGTAGAAACCAACCAAGTCAGGGACTTCCATGTACCACCCAACCATAGATTGGGCTGAACCAAATATTTCTTCTAGCCAATCACCCCCATGCCATATTCCAAGCATGAATATGGGATCTCATGGGATAAACCAAGACATAAACAACTAAGGGAATCCATAGGTTAAAGAACCTCCACCCTCAAACTACCGTGATCTCACCAAAACCGGTAAAGAGATCACAAAACTAAAACAAGCTTGGATGCATTAGAATTCCCTCACCATCCCTTGAGGAATTTTCCTGTCTCCACCCACCTGTCAAGGGCTTTCTGGAGAAAACTATCTACACCACCAACCCTTGGGAATTTTCCTAAGAACACCTCACCAGGTTCCAAAACCTTATGGAAATCCAAATTCAACCAAGAAATAAATCCCATCACACCATGGCTACCAAGGAAATGCCAATGAAAGGTTGAAACCACTATCAAAGCTGGAAAAATTCATGCCATTGATAAAAAATGAACTAAATAAACAATTGTATGTACCATGCATTCACACCTCAGCTAGGAAATCACACGTACAATCTATTACCTGCAAAATCCTCTCTTTCAAGTTGCTTGATCCAATCGTACTTTCTTTTCCTTCTTCTTTCTTTTCTTCCTTATCCTTCCTTTGCCTTACTTTCTCCAATGCTAGAGTGATCCAATAATTCCCTAAGTGTGCAATAATGAATGAGAAATGAAACTAGAGCTAACAAAAGATATGAATTGGTCCTCATAAGAATTTTTATCATTGAGGCTTCTATTTTCTTCATTTTCCCTTCATTTTCTTTCAATTTCCCCCCTCATGCAAATATGTGACCTTTCATTTCCCATTTCTCCTATTTTCCTTTATTTTCATAAATAAATTCCAATTAATGCCTCTTTTCATTACCAATTTCCTTAGCCATAATGACCAAGTGATGCCAACTATAGTGCTTGCCCAAAATTTAGCTTGGAATACATGTCCCGTGACCTTGGTCTTATTTTGCCTTTATTATCCTTTATTACATTAACTTTTAACCTCACGCTATTACAAACCCCTCCTCCTTGGGGAAACACCATCCTCGGTGTTCAATGACACCTATGACCAACAAAACAGCTGAAAAACAAATCATACGACCTTTGGAGATTTATAAAGTAACTTGATGTAGTATTTACAATGACATCCTATTGAAAGAAAAACAAACATATCGCTTATTGCAGCTTTATAACACAACTCATTGTGGTATTTACAATAAAAACCATACATGGATATGTACATATACCAAAACTCATTTCCTTGAACCATAAAATAATGAAGGATACATAGCCCCATTTGATCAGTCATCTCCCATGTAGCTTCTTCAAGCCCACAGTGCTTCCACTACACTTTAACTTGATCGATTACTCTTTTCTGAAGCATGAGTTGTTTCCATTACAATATGCACTGAGGTTTCGACTAGAATTCTCTTTTTGGATCCACCTGCAATACAAACTAGTTAATCATGTGATCAAAATCCTTCACATATCTTTTAAGCAATGAAACATGGAAAACATCATGAAATTTCACTATTTGTGGCATTACAAGTATGTAGACCACTGGTCCAATTCTCTCGAGGATCTCAAAAGGCCCACAATATGAAGGTACCAACTTGGCACATAATCCAATCCTCAACGAGTTCCTCTTAGGCTTAATGTGCAAGTACACATTCTCCCCAACTTGAAACTCCTTTAGTACCCTATGTTGATCTGCGTAACTCTTCTACTTGTCTTGTGTTCACTTTAGAATCTTCTTGATAACCTAGATTTCTTGCTCCATCTCTACCAACATGTCCAGTCCAATCAGTACCATGTGCACTCGATCACTCTAGATGATGGGAGTTTTACAACTTTTCCCATAAAGAACCTCAAATGGACTCATCCTCAAGGATTCTTGATATCCATTGTTATAAGAAAACTCTACTGGTGGAAGATACTCCTCCCATTTTCTTTGTTGATGCATGACATACATCATCAACATGTCCTCAAGAATCTTGTTGACCCTCTTTATCTGTCCATATGTCTACGGATGATAAGTTGTATTGAAATCTAACTCTATCCCTAAAATTGCAAACGACTCTTTCCAAAACCTGGAAATGGACTTGGCATCTCTATTGGATACAATCTTCCTGGGAACACCCTGCAATCTCACTATCTCCCTGATGAAAACCTGAGCTACCTCACTAGCTATATTAGTACACGTCACTTGAATGAAGTAAGCTACCTTGGTCAACCTATCAACACAAACCATGATGGAATCATGTTGTTTAGATGTCTTTGGCAAACTTGTAATGAAGTCCATGGAAGTGATCTCCCATTTCCACTCTGGAATCGGAATCAGCTGTAATAAACCACCTGGATGTTTACACTCTACCTTCACCTGCTAATAGTCCAAACACCTTGCGAGGAGCTCGACCACCTTTTTCTTTAGATTTGGACAATAGTAGAACTTATTCACAACTATTAGAGACTTTTGATATCATGGGTGACCTGAATATGTCTTAACGTGAAATTCCCTCAATATAATCTTCTTGATCTCACTGTTGTTCGACACATAGATCCTATCCCTAAATCTCACCAAGCCATCTAGTATGAGATGATAATCCACATCTTGTTCACCTATACCCCGCTGCTGTAACATGTAATTACAATGTTGGTAATTGTAATCCTACTACCCCTCATGTAAGATCTGCTCTTGTAAATCTGTCCCATATGAGCTCGTAGCTGATATGTTATTCTCCTATGCTCTCCTGCTAAGGGCATCTGCAAGCCATTTCTCCTTACCCTTAATGTACCTGATTTCGAAGTCAAACTCATTGAGAGTAGCCAACCATATAGATTTCCAGGCATGCATATTAGGTTGGTCAAACATGTACCTCATCTCATTGTGATCACTGATCAGAATAAATCCCCTGCAAAGAAGATAATGTTGTCACATCTTTAAGGCATGAATAATCGCTGCCAACTCAAGGTTGTGAGTAACATAGTTTTGTTCATGTTAATTCAACTTCCTTGACTCATAACATACCACTTGTCCTTCATGCATCAAGACTCCACCAAGTCCTCTCTTGCAAGCATTTGTGAAGCAACTTCTTCAACTGCTCAAAAATACTTGCAGTCCATCCAAATTTTTTCCCTTTTCTCTGCAATGATTAAATAAGATAGGTAATCTGTGTGAAGTTTCTTATGAACCTCCTGAACATAGTTACCGATCAAACAAGAAAATTACCGATTACCTGTTGTTTTAAGGTAGCAAAAAAATCATCTAATTTTGAAAAATGGTTATTTAGAATACACCTTTCTTTTAGAGCATATTTTGGGAACTTAAAATTTTCTTATGTATCAAGTATGAGCCTTTTTTTTTTTTTAATGTTAGTGATTTTCATGTTGATTTTGAAAAGTGTTGATACAACATCAACCCCCTTTTTTTTACGAGGTTTATTTTTCACATTTTAAATTTTCTAACGTATTAAGTGAATAAATTTTTCTTAAATGTTGATTATTTTATCATTTTTCAAGTTGTCTTATACAACTTCTTGTTTTTCGTCCTAAGATGTTTATTTTTAAAGGGTTTTTAAAACATGCGTTTTTTGTTTTTCTTTGCAATGTTTTTTTATAATGAATTTTATAATTTGTTTTTCAAAGTTTGAAAAAAATAATAACATTAATATTTTGAGGTTGAGTTTTTAAAGTATTTATATATCGTTAATTAATACTTCGATACACATAAAGTAATTGTCACTAAAAAATAACAATTTTAAACACTCGACAAAAACACACATTTTGCATATAGATATAAATAGATATAAATATGTATTTCAAGACTTTTTTTTTGGCCAAAAATGACATGTTAAATAGAAGATTTTTATGATAATATTGAATAAAAAAATTCAAAAAATAACAATTTTAATAATTTTTTTTCAAAACAATGATTCAAATAACATTTAAAGTAAAAGTAACCAAAAATAATTAGAACATACAATTTTAGAAAACCAAAAAATTATATATATAGAGTTAAAAAAATAAAAAGAATACAAAAAATAAAAAATAACAAAAACTAAAAGAAAAAAAAAACATCAAAACGATTTTTTTTAAATTAAACCAACAAAAATATTAAAAATAAATAAATCATAGATATAAACAAATTAAAAACTAAAAAACCAAAAATATAAATAATAATAATAATAATTAAAAAAACATTTAATTTAATTTGATTTTCATTATTTTTTTAACTATTCTTCAATATATGTATGTGTCAAATTGTTTTTTAAATGCTTTTTTGGTTTAATTTTAAAAAATAAAAATTGTTTTAATGGTTTTTCTTAAGTTTTTCTATTCTTTTGTTTTGTTTTGTTTAGGTTTTTTTTGTTAAATATTTTTTTTTTTTCAAGTTTTTATGTTTCTAATTTTTTTTTAAGGTTATTTATTTATTTATTTATTTATTGGTTTTTAAAATTGTATGTCCTATTTTTCTTTGTTAATTTTATCTGAAATCTTATCTGCTTTCTTTTTTTGAAAAATAAAAAAAACAATGTCATCCTTTTTTAATATAAAATACATAAAAAATACTCTCTTTTTTTTTAACTTTTTTATTCAAATTTTTAATAAAAATATTTTCTATAAATTGTGTTTTTTTTAGCTCTCCACCCGCTAAGGCCGAAGATTTTGATTTTTCCTTTAGAATTTTTTTTTTTGTTTTTTGTTTTTGTTTTTCTAAAATGATTTTTTGATTTTTTTTAAATAAAATTTTTAATTATTATTTATAATTTTTTAATAATTTTAATATTTTCTTTTAATGCTATTTATTTCTTTATTTTTATTTTACTCTTTTTCTTTTATTTTTTTTTAATGTATTTTTGCCTAAGTTTAATTTTTTTTTTAATATTTTTTCTTTTTTAATTATTTCTTTTAAAGTTTTTTTAATTGGTTTTTTTTTTTTTTAATGTTTTTGTTTGTTTGGTTGGTTGTTTTAACTCATCAACATTATTTAGTTATTTATTATGTTTTTATTTTTTGTTGTCAAATTTTTAAATTCTTTTCTTAAATTATGTCTTTTTGAAATATTTTCCTTTTCGTAATTTATATTTTTGTATTGTAATTTACTTTTTGGTTTTTTTTACACTTATATGTTTGATTTGTTTTTGTCATATATATATATATATATATGTATGTTTTAATTTTTTTTTTTTAATATATACTTTTTATTTATTATTATTTTTTAAAATGTTGTGTTTTTTTCTTGGTTTTGTTTTTATTTCTTCAATGTTTTAACACTCTCAATATATTTGATTGGATATATATGTCAAAATAAAAAGTATGTAGAAGTAATATGTCTAGGAGAACAATTTTTTGTTGATGGTATATTTCTTTTGCGATCGATAGGTTTCTGGAAACGACAATTTTTTATTTTTTTGCGTAATCTTCAATGCATTTATTGGTTTCAATTTATTAAGTTCAAAAGAAATATAATTTTAATATTAAATTATTGTTATATATAAAAATAAAAATAAAAAATATATATTTCTAAATAATGAAATATAGTTTTTTAAAAAACAATTTGCAAGTTTGAAAATCTTAAAATTATTTAAAAATAAAATATTTACACAAATTTCCAAAAAAAAAATTGTTTTAATGCAAAGTGTATAAAAAACTCCAAAATCACATATAAATTCATTTGTTCATTCATCATAACTAAGTGTTTCCTATCGAGTGTCTTCAATACATTATATATAATAAATTATTATTAATATGATAAACTTAAAATAAAAATAAAATAATATAAATTAAATGGTAATAATTTTTTAAAAGGATATTAACACCATGGTTGAAAATTGTTGGAATATAAGGTTTTTCCTAGAGGTGATATTTTATCTTTAATGCCATGCCTGAAAATCCTTGGAATTTTAAGGCTTTTCACAGACATGATATTTTATCTTTAATACCATGCTTGAAAATCATTCGAATTTTAAGACTTTTTAGAAACGGGATATTTTATCTTTGATGTCGTGCGTATCATTGGAATTTTAAGTTTTTCAGATTCATGATATTTTATTTTTAACATCATTATTAAAAGATGTTGACAATTTACCAAAAAAAAAAGGTGTGTTTTTCCAACATCAACACTTTTCGTTTTCAGGTTGTTTTTTGTACAAAAAGAATGACTTTTACTTCCGTTTTTAAAAAATGTTGAAAATCAACCCTTAAAAAAATATTATTCTAGTATCAACACTTTTCGTTTTTAGGTTGTTTTTTCATGTTTTCCTGGGGCTTTTTTGGCTAGAGTTCTTGTTTTGAAGTAATAGTTCTCATTTGATCGGTAACTTTGTTCCTGTAATAACCTCCTAGTCCCATGGATGATCTGACCTCATGCACATTACTAGGATTTGCCCACTCCATGATAGCTCTGATATTTTTTGGGTCTACCATATTACCTTGTATGGAAACAACATGTCCCAAGTAATGAACTTCAGTCTGAAAGAAAATACACTTGCTAAAATTTTCATACAATTGATGCTCTCTCAACAATCTCAATACTGTTACCAAAGGTTTTGCATGCTCTTCCTCATTCTTAGAATATATCAATGTATTATCAATGAACACTATCACAAACTTGTCCAAGTAAGAACGTAACACACTATTCATCAAACACATGAAATTAGCCACAGAATTAGTCAAACCAAAAGGAACCATAATAAACTCATAATGCCTATACCTGGTATGAAATTTGGTTTTGTAGATTCCCTCTTCTTTGATAAATACTTGATGATCTCCTAATCTCAAGTCAATTTTTGAGAACATTGTTGTTCCCTTTAACTGATCGAACAAGTTATCAACCCGCAGCAAAGGGTACCTATTCTTGATCACCACCTTTTTCAACAGCCTATAATAAATGCATAACCTAAGAGTGTCTGCCTTCTTCTTCATAAAAAACACTGGTGCACCCCAAGGTGACACAGTTGGCCTTATGTATCCCTTATCAAGCATTTCCATAAGCTATAATTATAGTTCCACAAACTCTGGAGTGCTCATCTTATAAGGTGCATTTGATGCTGGTGTTGCTCCTTGTACTAACTTAATAGAAAAATCCACTTCCCTGTGAGACAATAACTTTGAAAGCTCTACTGGAAATACATCCTGAAACTAATACAAAATTGAATACCTCTTCAATATTTCAACATCATTCCCTTTTTCACTGGAAACATGAACTACAAATAATACACACCATGTCCTACAGTTGTGCTTAGTCTGCATAGATGTAACCATTCTCATCGATGTAGGCTTTTACTTACCTGTAATATTCTCTTCTCTCCATCATCATCCAGGCACTCAATAGCCTTCTTGTAGTAGTCAACCTTAGTCCTGTGAATGTACAACCAATCCATATCCCAAATCATATTGTATAATCCCAATGGAAGAACCTTTAGATGTGTTCATGTATGCATACCATTCAACACAAATGCACAATCCCCCACCTAATGATGAACTATTTTCTTGGTCTTTGTAGACAACTGCACCAATCAAGACTCTAAATGCAATTATTTATTCAAGCCACACTTATCCACCAAGTCAGGATTAATATAACTATAATTAAATCCATGATCAATCAAAATGGAAAAAACTCATTTACAGAGGTTACCTTCCATCTCAATAATGGATGTCTAGTGATCCATTGCTTGTTATCAAATGTTTTATAAATCTGAGGAATGCTCTAACCAACATCCCCAACTATTTGCATGTCCTCGACACTGTAAATATGAGGTCTTTCACCATGATACAATGGAAAATCCTTCTTGTGATGATCTTTGCCACAAAATCCAACACTGCAATGGCTCCCTGCCACTCCCTTTATTTTTCTTCTCGCCAATTTGAGATCCATGTCCCTTTTCTGCTACATAGACTTATAAGGAGCAACATTTTATTTCTCACCTTCTTCTGGAGGTATTTCCTACTTCAGAGGTCATTTTCCTTTGGTCTTGTCATTACCTTTCTAGTCACGCTTAGGCTCAGTCTTCCACTTCAACTAATCATGACAGTTCTTCAATTTCGCGATGACTTCCTGCAATGACCAAGGTTAATTATACTCAATTTGATACTTGAATGCTAATGGAAATCCACTGATAAACCTTTCAACCTTCATCTTATCATCCTTAATGTAAGGCATATACCTCAACAACTCTAGAAATTTAGTGGTATACTCTTCATCTATCATAGACCCCATATTTAATTCGTATAACTCCTTGGACTTATCATCATAGTATCTCTCTAACAAGTACTTCTTCCTGAAGAGTCTTTTGAAATCACACCAATTCAACTCATATTTCCTTATGCCTCTAACACACTTCACATATTCCCACCAGATGTCTTCCCTTCCTTTGAGACTAAAAATAGTTATCATGGCTTTCATGTTCTCTATATAGTCATGCATCTCAAAGAACTTCTTCATCCCAAGCAACCATACTTCTTCATCTTCCAGTTTCTTCAACTCTCCATTGAATGTAGAAGGTTTTTCTTTCTTGAACTCATCTGAAAGCTATCCCCTCTCACTCCACCTGTAAGAATGATAACAATGATGATCGTGATGTTTATCTGAACCAAAACTAGAATATAACCCATAACCAATACCTATCCTGTCAGGTGTATCCATCCATCTGCCACCTATGACTGTATCATCCTTATCCGACTTATGCCCTAGTCGAGGTTTGCAACCATATGCCCCATACGTCTTTTCCTCCTGTCCATAACTAATCTGTAGCTACCCATATCTTTGCAAATCTAACAAACTTTGAAGAACCATTGAATTGACCAGTGGTTTCTTTTCATGTTCCTTAGAAATTATTTCATGTGATTAAATTATCCTATCATTATCTACCTTGAAAATTTTGATTTATGTCTGCAAACTTCTCAAAGTATCTACTATGTTAAGAGAGTACTCATATCTTGGCTGCTCATCTGATCTATAAGGAGAGTCATGTGAACTGTAAGCCACCATTACATTAGTCATATTTGATCTTCTTCCTACAAACATACCATGTCAGCTAAAATAAATATAAACATAATCAAACATAACCTAATGAATTTCAGGGGAGGTTATCTCATCTGCAAAATCAATCTAGATTAACACAATATGTGTATATATATATATATATACATACATACATGATCATATCAATATAGACATCATGCATGATAATACTAACTACATACAATGAACTCATTCATGATAACCATAACCATGACAATGCATGCATAACAATATGCATCTATCCCATCTAGTCCAAGCAATTGATCCATGCTCTGATACCAATCTGTAACACCACCACCCCACATTTAACCACTTTTGTAAGCCCTCTGGGTAAATGTGAAGCAACGACACAATGACATGACCTGACCTCCAAATTCTAGTGAATGAACCAAGGCCTTCAAACTGAAAACTTCCTCACCTTCCTCAGGGGCTACAGACCACCCAGGAGCTAAACAACCATTCTAGGATCCCAATCCCTAAGCTAGATTTCTTTTTCACTGGCCTGAGCCCACAACCGCATGCATGACAAGGATATGGTGCTGTTATAGCCCTCCAACTACATGCACATGCCTCTTTCCCTACGGTTATAGCCCAAAATATCTAGTTCAAGGGGTATGGTCTTGAGATCTGAGCCACCTTTCCAAGCCAGCCTCCAGACTACTGCCTAGCACTACTTGTAACTTCTCAAAATAATAAATAACATAATGAAAAGGTTATTCATACAAAACTTGAACAAGAACTTGACCTAACCAGACCTAACCATGACATTCATTTCGTCAAACATATGGTGAACATGTGAGTTACAAGTCATGAATGTGTATATGATCATACTAGTCTAGGATTCATCTGTGAAACACCAAGAAGTCTCTATGCCCTCTATGCATAGCTACAAAAACACTTATTAGTCCATCCATTCATCAACCAATCACTAACTAAATAATTAATGACAAGAGCCATAGATGGTACACATCATAAATCATGCTTATAACCAACATATAACCTGAATATTAATCATGACAGAAAAACCATCAAAACAACATAACAAGAAGTAAAAGTACTCATGAATCACAATGGAAAAAAAATCTTAATAACTTATGCAAAAGGAAACCAAGTCAGGCACTTCCACGTACCACCTAACCATATATTGGGTTGTACCAAATCTTTCTTCTAGCTAATCACCCTCATGCCATGCTTCAGACATGAATATGGGATCTCATGGGATAAAACAAGACACAAAAAATCAAGGGAATCCATAGGTTGAACCACCACCACCCTCAAATTACCACAATCTTGCTAAAATTTGTCAAAAGATCACAAAGTCAAAAAAAGCTTAGATTCCTCAAAATTCCTTCACCATCCCTTAAGGATTTTTCCTATCTCCACCCATATGTTAAGGGATTTCTAGAGAAAACTATCTCCACCCCCAACCCTTGGGAATTTTCTTGAGACAACCTCACCTGGTTACAAAACCTTCTGGAAATCCAATGCTCAACCAAGAAATAAATCCCATCACACCATGGCTATCCAAAAAATGGTAAGGCAAGGTTGAAACCACTGTCAAACCTGACAAAACCCATGCTAATGACAAAAAATGAACCTGTTGTTTTTGGGATTGTATTGGTAATTGCCAATATCCCAAGAAGACATTCACAGAGGAATCCAAGAGTCCTCCCACTTTAGGTGACAAGGGATTACCTCCCTTTTGACCTCAAGGAGTATCCCCTCGTAGTAATATTAGTTAAATAAATGTTTCTTTAAAGAAAAATTATTAGGCTAGATTAATGATAATGAGTGTTTTAGAAATAAAATAAGATTTTTTGGGGAGGATAGGCAGTAGGCATATAACACATGAAGCTTATAAACTCAAAATATTATTTATGACAAATATAAGGTTTCTAATTCATACATCATAACTCACACACAACATTAGGGTTAATAGTTAAAATAAAAGGAAAAAGAAAGAGATTAAAGTAAACTGGCTTAAATGTATCTAATTGAAATATGAGGTTAAAATAATAAAACATCAAGTATTGCTATTAGTTTACCCTGCACAAACAATTAGAAAATTTGAATTAATTATTTCTAATAATAAATATTTGAGAAAATATTAAATCAAATTAATGTGTAAAATATTTTAGAATTTGATCAAGTCTAAGTATTCTCAAACATTCACATATGCGAGTGTAGTAAATAATGAAGAAAAATAATAAAATAAAAAGGGAATAAATTAAAAGGATTGGATTTTTATGATATCTAGGTTTACTGTAGAAATAAACCCTAGATAGCATGTATCATTAGAGTTCCATTTTGCAACAAATAAACACTAATATGATTTAAATAATCCTTAAATATCAAGTATTCAAGTATTTAAATAATTACTTCATGCAATATTACTAAATAATCATGTTATATCAGTAACTTGCACAACGAACTAGTGAATAAAACCTCACATAAATAAAACACATAAAACGAGAATGACAAAATAAATCAAATATTTTATTACTAAAATAAAATCCTCATAGTCACCATGAGAAATACCACTGCAACAAGTACATTATGGTCGCAAAATATGATAAGTCCTCATCTCCAATGCACCACCTTTAATCTGTCCCTATCCAAACCCCCCAAATGAGCATTTGGATCCTCTTTTCTATGGTTGAGAGTTACTTTCCCATTTCATTCTCGTAACTTCCAAACTAAAATTACATTAATAATAATAAATTCATCTAAATGAAATATATATTTCATGGTTTAAATGGACTTTTGCTCAAATCTCTCATACAATGAGCCTTTTTAGTAGTTTTCTTGTATTAAAAAAGAAAATACATGAATTAGTTCTCAAATGTAAAATAAATAATAAATAAAATTTAAATATAAACTCAACCTTCTCCCCAAAAAATCATTTCATGTATCTTTATTAAATGAATCTAATTTTTATCTCAATAGAATCTAGTAAAATTTGTTCTAACTATAAAGAAACATTAGGTTAAAAGTATATTGAATACATAAATTGAATGTTCTAACTATAAAGAAACATTAGGTTAAAAGTATATTAAATACATAAATTGACTTTCTAAAACATTCAATGTGAAAACAATTTCAAATTTCCATTAGATGCTCCTCTCATGCTGCAAACGAATTTCAACCTACACAATCTCCATCCAACCATTAAAAATAGTTTAAATGAATAAAACCTAAAATGTATACATATATTTACGCCGTAAGGCGTTTCCCTCTGAGATCCATCCCCCATTTTGCCTACGTTTCCTCCTCTGACGCCGTACGATGAGATGTTAGACGATTACAAACACCAGAACCGTCGATCAAAAATGTCACTGAGATGGTCCGGGTAATGAAGAGCGCGGAGTGCCAATCGCCATTCCACATACCGATATTTCTTCCTCTGTTACCCCGGTTTATTGTGTAAATAATATATTCTTCCACATTCTGCGCTGAAAATGGTGTCAAACGACAAGGCCTCCGTCACGAAGGAGCTCAACGATAAGCACAGAAAGGTAAAGCTTCAAGGTCTCATGTTTTTTCTTTGAATAGTTCTGAAAATGTAGTGTGGATTTTGATTTATCTGTAAATGGGCCGAAAGCCCTGGAATCTGCCATCTTATGAAGGATTAATCGGCTGGGTTTCTTAGAAATCAAGTATTTTATTGTCGCCGACCGTAATTTTGAACGGTCTTTGTCGAATTTCGATAATTTAGGCCATAGATCTTCTCTTAGATTCCCGGTCTCGACGATCCTGGGCTCGAATTCTTCTTTTTTGGGAGGATTTCTGTTATCTAGGGCCTGAAATTGTGTTGTTAGGGTTTCTTCTCATTTAGGTTTGTTTCTGTCGATACGCGCACTTCCACGGAGATTGCTTTTGTGCCAAAGTAATCCGAATAATATTTCATTGGAATATTAGGTGGTCGTCGTCATCTTTTTAATTGTTGGTTTTGGGGTATGCATTTCCGCCATGAGTTGTCCCTTTGATCACCCGCGTGATCCGTCTCTCTTATGACTTTCTTCTTGGTTAGTTGGACGAGGATCAATTTAAGTCATAAACTTAATTGCAAGTGCAAGCGTGGTTGGGAAATTGGCAACTTTTGACTGGAAAATTTGTTGGTCAAAATGTTGAGTTAATCGGAACGATTTCATGGAAAAAAATGTCGCTGGAGAGCGGGTTAAGTATACATCTCAGAAGCTGTGCCCTGACAGGATTTTTACACATTTTTGAATCTGATTCCTTTGGACAAAGCATGAAGAATTGTAAAGTTCCATTTTAAAGAAATGCTTCAGGTCATTCTTTTTTCTTTCAATGGAATCAATCAATTTTTATTTGCTAAGCGAAACAATTTTGTTCTGTTTTCATACGATTTTAAGGCAATTTCAATTCTTGTTCTTGGCAACTGTTTTAAGGCAATTTCAATTCTTGTTCTTGGCTCTTGACTCTGGATTTTGAGTAGACCATACTCTTCAGATCATAAAAAAAATACTTTTAACAAATACTTATGCTTCTGGATCTGGAGTGACTTATGTATTTAGAAAAATAAACTCTTAACTCATATTAACCAATCAGAAGCAAAATCAAAACCTATTCTGGGCGTACTCGAGTTTAGGGAATTCGTGGAATAACATTTATGTGTTTATTTTTGAAATTTTAGAAACACATACTTCAGCCATTTTTGGCTTGTGGCATACCATACAACATCCATTTTTCTTTACAGTATGCAGGTCATTTCAAAAGCGTCTATTGCAAGAGTTGTTATTAAATCTATTGTGTTTCCTTGCAGATTTTATTTGGTGACAGTCACTGGAATATAGCCACAGGAAAGCGTGTAGGCCTACAAACTGTATTGGTAAGACTATATCTTTCTAAATGGGATATGAGGCTTTTGTAAGATCGTTTAATTGGTCCAATCTTCTCCAAATTCAATATTGGTGTTCACTGTCATCATCAGGTGTGAACTTCAGTCCGAACAAAGGAATCATGTTTTCCCATTGAAAGTATTCACAACAACATTAGAGAAGCCCTGCCTGAGATATGGGAAGAAAAAGATGTAGAGAGCACCAAAAACGTTGTGCGTTCAAGACTAGCAAGTGCAACTATTGAAACTGTTGTCACTGCATAATCCATACCCTCATTGAATAAGGGAATGGTGGACTCGACTAATCCCTTTGGAGCGTTTGTCTCTGGTTAGAGGAAACTCCAATTATCGGTAGTCTTTAAGTTTAAGATTTAAGTTTAAGCTAAACAGTTTTTGATAAAAGAAAAATTACAATAAATTCCATTGATTTGACTTGCATTGTTTACGTTGTTTGGAATACCATATATTGCTTTTGGTAAAAAACAGTGTCTTTCTTCACCCACTGAAATCAAATTTTTCTTATACAATTTTTTTCATGGAGGATTTCCATATGAGAATCTTAAACCAGACCCTGTGCTGAAGAACTTGTTATTAAGCATGCCTGAGAAGAAAATTGTAAGATCATATGGATCCCTTCAAATTTTTTATATGATGATAGCACATGATGAAGTCCTAGGTTTTATTTGGAAATATATAAACATACTTCTCAACCTTTTGTAACTTTGTTGTGTAAAACATATATTTACAAACAATGAAAAAGTTTATGTTAAAGGTCCTTAACAAGCTAGGGTTGGATGATTACTTTGAAGGCATAATATGCTTTGAGACACTTAACCCTCTTTCAGAAATTACTGAAAGCAATAATGACTTGGATATGCCCACTGATAACTCTACAACCCTGAAGGCACCCATAATTTTTAAGCCCTCAAAAGAGGCCATGAAGCAGGCTCTTCACCTTGCAAATGTTGATCCACAAAGAACGGTATGGGACTAAATATTTTGATGGCCATTTTCTTTCAGCTATCCCTCTTTTCATGAAAATGAATTATATAATCCATTAGCAATCAATATAGGTCTACATTAAGATTGACTCATCTAGGTAAAATAGAAATCTTATACCAAATCTCCCTTGGTACACAAATAAGGATAGCTAGCATCTGTGCTTTGGCCCAGTGTGAGGGCCCAGGGGTATCTATACGTTTTCTAAAAATGGCCATCTTGGCTAAGATCTGCTTTCAACAATACCCACAGAGAGTGGATACACCATCGCTTATGCTAAAGACAAATGGATTGAAATGAAATACAAAACAAGGAAGCTTGATCGCCCTTCTCATAGCATAAACATCCATACATCATACTTCAGAAATCAGAAAGATTTATTTTTTGGAAATATGAATAATATTAGTTATCACTTGTGTTATTTGGGAATGTAGGTGAAATTATCACTATATACCAAGAAAACCATACCATTTTGAATTATCTACTGTGATAAATGGTTGATAATGGTGTGTAAGAAGCTGAGTTTTAACTCTGCTGATGATTTACAGTAAGGAGTTAGGCTTTAACTCTTGACAAATACTTATACCTCTGGATGTTGAGTAGACCATACTCTTCAGATCATAAAAAAAAAATACTTTTAACAAATACTTATGCTTCTGGATCTGGAGTGACTTACGTATTTAGAAAAATAAACTCTTAACTCATATTAACCAATCAGAAGCAAAATCAAAACCTATTATGGGCGTACTCGAGTTTAGGGAAATCGTGGAATAACATTTATATGTGTTTATTTTTGAAATTTTAGAAACACATACTTCAGCCATTTCTGGCTTGTGGCATACCATACAACATCCATTTTTCTTTACAGTATGCAGGTCATTTCAAAAGTGTCTATTGCAGGAGTTGCTATTAAATCTATTGTGTTTCCTTGCAGATTTTATTCGATGACAGTCACTGGAATATAGCCACAGGAAAGCATGTAGGCCTGCAAACTGTATTGGTAAGAGTATATATTTCTAAATGGGATATGAGGCTTTTGTAAGCTCATTTAATTGGTCCAATCTTCTCCAAATTCAATATTGGTGTTCACTGTCATCATCGGGTGTGAACTTCAGTCCGAAAAAAGGAATCATGTTTTTCCCTTGAAAGTATTCACAACAACATTAGAGAAGCCCTGCCTGAGATATGGGAAGAAAAAGATGTAGAGAGCACCAAAAATGTTATGCGTTCAAGACTAGCAAGTGCAACTATTGAAACTGTTGTCACTGCATAATCCATATCCTCATTGAATAAGGGAATGGTGGACTCGACTAATCCCTTTGGAGCGTTTGTCTCTGGTTAGAGGAAACTCCAATTATTGGTAGTCTTTAAGTTTAAGATTTAAGTTTAAGCTAAACAGTTTTTGATAAAAGAAAAATTACAATAAATTCCATTGATTTGACTTGCATTGTTTACGTTGTTTGGAATACCATATATTGCTTTTGGTAAAAAACAGTGTCTTTCTTCACCCACTAGAATCAAATATTTCTTATACAACTTTTTTCATGGAGGATTTCGATATGAGAATCTTAAACCAGACCCTGTGATGAAGAACTTGTTATTAAGCATGCCTGAGAGGAAAATTGTAAGATCATATGGATCCCTTCAAATTCTTTATATGATGATAACACATGATGAAGTCGTAGTTTTATTTGGAAATATATAAACATACTTCTCAACCTTTTGTAACTTTGTTGTGTAAAACAAATATTTACAAACAATGAAAAAGTTCATGTTAAAGGTCCTTAACAAGCTAGGGTTGGATGATTACTTTGAAGGCATAATATGCTTTGAGACACTTAAATTACTGAAAGCAATAACGACTTGGATATGCCCACTCATAACTCTACAACCCAGAAGGCACCCATAATTTGTAAGCCCTCAAAAGAGGCCATGAAGCAGGCTCTTCACCTTGCAAATGTTGATCCACAAAGAACGGTATGGGACTAAATATTTTGATGGCCATTTTCTTTCAGCTATCCCTCTTTTCATGAAAATGAATTATATAATCCATTAGCAATCAATATAGGTCTAAATTAAGATTGACTCATCTAGGTAAAATAGAAATTTTATACCAAATCTCCCTTGGTACACAAATAAGGATAGCTAGCATCTGTGCTTTGGCCCAGTGTGAGGGCCCAGGGGTATCTATACGTTTTCTAAAAATGGCCATCTTGGCTAAGATCTGCTTTCAACAATACCCACAGAGAGTGGATACACCATCGTTTATGCTAAAGACAAATGGATTGAAATGAAATACAAAACAAGGAAGCTTGATCGCCCTTCTCATAGCATAAACATCCATACATCATACTTCAGAAATCAGAAAGATTTATTTTTTGGAAATATGAATAATATTAGTTATCACTTGTGTTATTTGGGAATGTAGGTGAAATTATCACTATATACCAAGAAAACCATACCATTTTGAATTATCTACTGTGATAAATGGTTGATAATGGTGTGTAAGAAGCTGAGTTTTAACTCTGCTGATGATTTACAGTAAGGAGTTAGGCTTTAACTCTTGACAAATACTTATACCTCTGGATGTTGAGTAGACCATACTCTTCAGATCATAAAACAAATACTTTTAACAAATACTTATGCTTCTGGATCTGGAGTGACTTACGTATTTAGAAAAATAAACTCTTAACTCATATTAACCAATCAGAAGCAAAATCAAAACCTATTCTGGGCATACTCGAGTTTAGGGAATTCGTGGAATAACATTTATATGTGTTTATTTTTGAAATTTTAGAAACACATACTTCAGCCATTTCTGGCTTGTGGCATACCATACAACATCCATTTTTCTTTACAGTATGAAGCTTGATCGCCCTTCTCATAACATAAACATCCATACATCATACTTCAAAAATCAGAAATATTTATTTTTTGGAAATATGAATAATATTAGTTATCACTTGTGTTATTTGGGAATGTAGGTGAAATTATCACTATATACCAAGAAAACCATACCATTTTGAATTATCTGGTGTGATAAATGGTTGATAATGGTGTGTAAGAAGCTGAGTTTTAACTCTGCTGATGATTTACAGTAAGGAGTTAGGCTTTAACTCTTGACAAATACTTATACCTCTGGATGTTGAGTAGACCATACTCTTCAGATCATAAAAAAAAAATACTTTTAACAAATACTTATGCTTCTGGATTTGGAGTGACTTACGTATTTCGAAAAATAAACTCCTAACTCATATTAACCAATTAGAAGCAAAATCAAAACCTATTCTGGGCGTACTCAAGTTTAGGGAATTCGTGGAATAACATTTATATGTGTTTATTTTTGAAATTTTAGAAACACATACTTCAGCCATTTTTGGCTTGTGGCATACCATACAACATCCATTTTTCTTTACAGTATGCAGGTCATTTCAAAAGCGTCTATTGCAGGAGTTGCTATTAAATCTATTGTGTTTCCTTGCAGATTTTATTTGATGACAGTCACTGGAATATAGCCACAGGAAAGCGTGTAGGCCTGCAAACTGTATTGGTAAGACTATATCTTTCTAAATGGGATATGAGGCTTTTGTAAGATCGTTTAATTGGTCCAATCTTCTCCAAATTCAATATTGGTGTTCACTGTCATCATCAGGTGTGAACTTCAGTCCGAACAAAGGAATCATGTTTTCCCCTTGAAAGTATTCACAACAACATTAGAGAAGCCCTGCCTGAGATATGGGAAGAAAAAGATGTAGAGAGCACCAAAAATGTTGTGCGTTCAAGACTAGCAAGTGCAACTATTGAAACTGTTGTCACTGCATAATCCATACCCTCATTGAATAAGGGAATGGTGGACTCGACTAATCCCTTTGGAGCGTTTGTCTCTGGTTAGAGGAAACTCCAATTATCGGTAGTCTTTAAGTTTAAGATTTAAGTTTAAGCTAAACAGTTTTTGATAAAAGAAAAATTACAATAAATTCCATTGATTTGACTTGCATGGTTTACGTTGTTTGGAATACCATATATTGCTTTTGGTAAAAAACAGTGTCTTTCTTCAACCACTGGAATCAAATATTTCTTATACAACTTTTTTCATGGAGGATTTCGATATGAGAATCTTAAACCAGACCCTGTGCTGAAGAACTTGTTATTAAGCATGCCTGAGAGGAAAATTGTAAGATCATATGGATCCCTTCAAATTCTTTATATGATGATAACACATGATGAAGTCGTAGTTTTATTTGGAAATATATAAACATACTTCTCAACCTTTTGTAACTTTGTTGTGTAAAACAGATATTTACAAACAATGAAAAAGTTCATGTTAAAGGTCCTTAACAAGCTAGGGTTGGATGATTACTTTGAAGGCATAATATGCTTTGAGACACTTAACCCTCCTTCAGAAATTACTAAAAGCAATAACGACTTGGATATGCCCACTCATAACTCTACAACCCGGAAGGCACCCATAATTTGTAAACCCTCAAAAGAGGCCATGAAGCAGGCTCTTCACCTTGCAAATGTTGATCCACAAAGAACGGTATGGGACTAAATATTTTGATGGCCATTTTCTTTCAGCTATCCCTCTTTTCATGAAAATGAATTATATAATCCATTAGCAATCAATATAGGTCTAAATTAAGATGGACTCATCTAGGTAAAATAGAAATTTTATACCAAATCTCCCTTGGTACACAATTAAGGATAGCTAGCATCTGTGCTTTGGCCCAGTGTGAGGGCCCAGGGGTATCTATACATTTTTTAAAATGGCCATCTTGGCTAAGATCTGCTTTCAACAATTACCACAGAGAGTGGATGCACCATCGCTTATGTTAAAGACAAATGGATTGAAATGAAATACAAAACAAGGAAGCTTGATCGCCCTTCTCATAGCTTAAACATCCATACATCATACTTCAGAAATCAGAAAGATTTATTTTTTGGAAATATGAATAATATTAGTTATCACTTGTGTTATTTGGGAATGTAGGTGAAATTATCACTATATACCAAGAAAACCATACCATTTTGAATTATCTTCTGTGATAAATGGTTGATAATGGTGTGTAAGAAGCTGAGTTTTAACTCTGCCGATGATTTACAGTAAGGCGTTAGGCTTTAAATCTTGACAAATACTTATACCTCTGGATGTTGAGTAGACCATACTCTTCATATCATTTAAAAAAATACTTTTAACAAATACTTATGCTTCTGGATCTGGAGTGACTTACGTATTTAGAAAAATAAACTCTTAACTCATATTAACCAATCAGAAGCAAAATCAAAACCTATTCAGGGCGTACTCGAGTTTAGGGAATTCGTGGAATAACATTTATATGTGTTTATTTTTGAAATTTTAGAAACACATACTTCAGCCATTTCTGGCTTGTGGCATACCATACAACATCCATTTTTCTTTACAGTATGCAGGTCATTTCAAAAGTGTCTATTGCAGGAGTTGCTATTAAATCTATTGTGTTTCCTTGCAGATTTTATTCGATGACAGTCACTGGAATATAGCCACAGGAAAGCGTGTAAGCCTGCAAACTGTATTGGTAAGACTATATCTTTCTAAATGGGATATGACGCTTTTGTAAGATCGTTTAATTGGTCCAATCTTCTCCAAATTCAATATTGGTGTTCACTGTCATCATCGGGTGTGAACTTCAATCCGAACAAAGGAATCATTTTTTTCCCTTGAAAGTATTCACAACAACATTAGAGAAGCCCTGCCTGAGATATGGGAAGAAAAAGATGTAGAGAGCACCAAAAATGTTGTGCGTTCAAGACTAGCAAGTGCAACTATTGAAATTGTTGTCACTGCATAATCCATACCCTCATTGAATAAGGGAATGGTGGACTCGACTAATCCCTTTGGAGCGTTTGTCTCTGGGTAGAGGAAACTCCAATTATCGGTAGTCTTTAAGTTTAAGATTTAAGTTTAAGCTCAACAGTTTTTGATAAAAGAAAAATTACAATAAATTCCATTGATTTGACTTGCATTTTTTACGTTGTTTGGAATACCATATATTGCTTTTGGTAAAAAACAGTGTCTTTCTTCACCCACTGAAATCAAATTTTTCTTATACAACTTTTTTCATGGAGGATTTCCATATGAGAATCTTAAACCAGACCCTGTGCTGAAGAACTTGTTATTAAGCATGCCTGAGAGGAAAATTGTAAGATCATATGGATCCCTTCAAATTCTTTATATGATGATAACACATGATGAAGTTGTAGTTTTATTTGGAAATATATAAACATACTTCTCAACCTTTTGTAACTTTGTTGTGTAAAACATATATTTACAAACAATGAAAAAGTTCATGTTAAAGGTCCTTAACAAGCTAGGGTTGGATGATTACTTTGAAGGCATAATATGCTTTGAGACACTTAACCCTCCTTCAGAAATTACTGAAAGCAATAACGACTTGGATATGCCCACTCATAACTCTACAACCCGGAAGGCACCCATAATTTGTAAGCCCTCAAAAGAGGCCATGAAGCAGGCTCTTCACCTTGCAAATGTTGATCCACAAAGAACGGTATGGGACTAACTATTTTGATGGCCATTTTCTTTCAGCTATCCCTCTTTTCATGAAAATGAATTATATAATCCATTAGCAATCAATATAGGTCTAAATTAAGATTGACTCATCTAGGTAAAATAGAAATTTTATACCAAATCTCCCTTGGTACACAAATAAGGATAGCTAGCATTTGTTCTTTGGCCCAGTGTGAGGGCCCAGGGGTATCTATACGTTTTTTAAAATGGCCATCTTGGCTAAGATCTGCTTTCAACAATTACCATAGAGAGTGGATACACCATCGCTTATGTTAAAGACAAATGGATTGAAATGAAATACAAAACAAGGAAGCTTGATCGCCCTTCTCATAGCTTAAACATCCATACATCATACTTCAGAAATCAGAAAGATTTATTTTTTGGAAATATGAATAATATTAGTTATCACTTGTGTTATTTGGGAATGTAGGTGAAATTATCACTATATACCAAGAAAACCATACCATTTTGAATTATCTGCTGTGATACATGGTTGATAATGGTGTGTAAGAAGCTGAGTTTTAACTCTGCTGATGATTTATAGTAAGGAGTTAGGCTTTAACTCTTGACAAATACTTATACCTCTAGATTTTGAGTAGACCATACTCTTCAGATCATAAAAAAAAATACTTTTAACAAATACTTATGCTTCTGGATCTGGAGTGACTTACGTATTTAGAAAAATAAACTCTTAACTCATATTAACCAATCAGAAGCAAAATCAAAACCTATAATGGGCGTACTCGAGTTTAGGGAATTCGTGGAATAACATTTATATGTGTTTATTTTTGAAATTTTAGAAACACATACTTCAGCCATTTCTGGCTTGTGGCATACCATACAACATCCATTTTTCTTTACAGTATGCAGGTCATTTCAAAAGCGTCTATTGCAGGAGTTGCTATTAAATCTATTGTGTTTCCTTGCAGATTTTATTTAATGACAGTCACTGGAATATAGCCACAGGAAAGCGTGTAGGCTTGCAAACTGTATTGGTAAGACTATATCTTTCTAAATGGCATATGAGGCTTTTGTAAGATCGTTTAATTGGTCCAATCTTCTCCAAATTCAATATTGGTGTTCACTGTCATCATCAGGTGTGAACTTCAGTCCGAACAAAGGAATCATGTTTTCCCCTTGAAAGTATTCACAACAACATTAGAGAAGCCCTGCCTGAGATATGGGAAGAAAAAGATGTAGAGAGCACCAAAAATGTTGTGCGTTCAAGACTAGCAAGTGCAACTATTGAAACTGTTGTCACTGCATAATACATATGCTCATTGAATAGGGGAATGGTGGACTCGACTAATCCCTTTGGAGCGCTTGTCTCTGGTTAGAGGAAACTCCAATTATCGGTAGTCTTTAAGTTTAAGATTTAAGTTTAAGCTAAACAGTTTTTGATAAAAGAAAAATTACAATAAATTCCATTGATTTGACTTGCATTGTTTACGTTGTTTAGAATACCATATATTGCTTTTGGTAAAAAACACTATCTTTCTTCACTCGCTGGAATCAAATATATCTTATACAATTTTTTTCATGGAGGATTTCCATATGAGAATCTTAAACCAGACCCTGTGCTAAAGAACTTGTTATTAAGCATGCATGAGAGGAAAATTGTAAGATCATATGGATCCCTTCAAATTCTTTATATGATGATAACACATGATGAAGTCGTAGTTTTATTTGGAAATATATAAACATACTTCTCAACCTTTTGTAACTTTGTTGTGTAAAACAGATATTTACAAACAATGAAAAAGTTCATGTTAAAGGTCCTTAACAAGCTAGGTTTGGATGATTACTTTGAAGGCATAATATGCTTTGAGACACTGAACCCTCCTTCAGAAATTACTGAAAGCAATAACGACTTGGATATGCCCACTCATAACTCTACAACCCGGAAGGCACCCATAATTTGTAAGCCCTCAAAAGAGGCCATGAAGCAGGCTCTTCACCTTGCAAATGTTGATCCACAAAGAACGGTATGGGACTAAATATTTTGATGGCCATTTTCTTTCAGCTATCCCTCTTTTCATGAAAATGAATTATATAATCCATTAGCAATCAATATAGGTCTAAATTAAGATTGACTCATCTAGGTAAAATAGAAATTTTATACCAAATCTCCCTTGATACACAAATAAGGATAGCTAGCATCTGTGCTTTGGCCCAGTGTGAGGGCCCAGAGGTATCTATACGTTTTTTAAAATGGCCATCTTGGCTAAGATCTGCTTTCAACAATTACCACAGAGAGTGGATACACCATCGCTTATGTTAAAGACAAATGGATTGAAATGAAATACAAAACAAGGAAGCTTGATCGCCCTTCTCATAGCTTAAACATCCATACATCATACTTCAGAAATCAGAAAGATTTATTTTTTGGAAATATGAATAATATTAGTTATCACTTGTGTTATTTCAATTTGGGAATGTAGGTGAAATTATCACTATATACCAAGAAAACCATACCATTTTGAATTATTTGCTGTGATAAATGGTTGATAATGGTGTGTAAGAAGCTGAGTTTTAACTCTGCTGATGATTTATAGTAAGGTGTTAGGCTTTAACTCTTGACAAATACTTATACCTCTAGATTTTGAGTAGACCATACTCTTCAGATCATAAAAAAAAAACTTTTAACAAATACTTATGCTTCTGGATCTGGAGTGACTTACGTATTTGGAAAAATAAACTCTTAACTCATATTAACCAATCAGAAGCAAAATCAAAACCTATTCTGGGCGTACTCGAGTTTAGGGAATTCGTGGAATAACATTTATATGTGTTTATTTTTGAAATTTTAGAAACACATACTTCAACCATTTCTGGCTTGTGGCATACCATACAACATCAATTTTTCTTTACAGTATGCAGGTCATTTCAAAAGCGTCTATTGCAGGAGTTGCTATTAAATCTATTGTGTTTCCTTGCAGATTTTATTTGATGACAGTCACTGGAATATAGCCACAGGAAAGCGTGTAGGCCTGCAAACTGTATTGGTAAGACTATATCTTTCTAAATGGGATATGAGGCTTTTGTAAGATCGTTTAATTGGTCCAATCTTCTCCAAATTCAATATTGGTGTTCACTGTCATCATCAGGTGTGAACTTCAGTCCGAACAAAGGAATCGTGTTTTCCCCTTGAAAGTATTCACAACAACATTAGAGAAGCCCTACCTGAGATATGGGAAGAAAAAGATGTAGAGAGCACCAAAAATGTTGTGCGTTCAAGACTAGCAAGTGCAACTATTGAAACTGTTGTCACTGCATAATACATACCCTCATTGAATAAGGGAATGGTGGACTCGACTAATCCCTTTGGAGCGTTTGTCTATGGTTAGAGGAAACTTCAATTATCGATAGTCTTTAAGTTTAAGATTTAAGTTTAAGCTAAACAGTTTTTGATAAAAGAAAAATTACAATAAATTCCATTGATTTGACTTGCATTGTTTGGAATACCATATATTGCTTTTGGTAAAAAACACTATCTTTCTTCACTCGCTGGAATCAAATATTTCTTATACAATTTTTTTCATGCAGGATTTCCATATGAGAATCTGAAACCAGACCCTGTGCTGAAGAACTTGTTATTAAGCATGCCTGAGAGGAAAATTGTAAGATCATATGGATCCCTTCAAATTCTTTATATGATGATAACACATGATGAAGTCGTAGTTTTATTTGGAAATATATAAACATACTTCTCAACCTTTTGTAACTTTGTTGTGTAAAACAGATATTTACAAACAATGAAAAAGTTCATGTTGCAAAGGTCCTTAACAAGCTAGGGTTGGATGATTACTTTGAAGGCATAATATGCTTTGAGACACTTAACCCTCCTTCAGAAATTACTGAAAGCAATAATGACTTGGATATACCCACTGATAACTCTACAACCCGGAAGGCACCCATAATTTGTAAGCCCTCAAAAGAGGCCATGGAGCGGGCTCTTCACCCTTTTTCATGAAAATGAATTACATAATCCATTAGCAATCAATATACGTCTACATTAAGATTGACTCATCTAGGTAAAATAGAAATTTTATACCTAATCTCCCTTGGTACACACTAGCATCTGTGCTTTGGCCCAGTGTCAGGGCCTAGGGGTATCTATACATTTTCTAAAAATGGCCATCTTGGCTAAAATCTGGAGAGTTAATTCTCATTTTAATGTAAAAACTTGCCCCAGGGTGAATGCCTTATTGTCTTTTGAAAAGTTGTGCTACAGTGGTATTTTGACAAGAAAGAGATGCATGTTACTCTGATCATGTCACATATACTTCGCAATTACCCACCTTTCTCTGTACACAATCCTTCAACAAAGAGGATCTAGAAAGAGAATATTGTGTTCAGCAATAATTTCGTCCCAAAACATAAAGCTTAAGGTGTGTGCCAGATATGTTTAAACAAGGCATGCTTGTTAGTTTGATCACATCCCACATAATGCTCAATTATAGTTCTATTCCCAAATTATAGCCCCATTTCAGTAGAGACGAGCTACAAAGGGACTGTTGTACTGAATCATAATCTAGCCTTAAAACAATCTGGCAACCTGCAATTAGACATCACATACTTCAGCCATTTCTGGCTTGTGGCATACCATACAACATCCATTTTTCTTTACCGTATGCAAGTCATTTCAAAAGTGTTTATTGCAGGAATATAGCCACAGAAAAGCGTGTAGGCCTGCAAATTGTAGTGGTAAGACTATATCTTTCTAAATGGGATATGAGGCTTTTGTAAGCTCGTTTAATTGGTCCAATCTTTTCTTAATTTAATATTGGTGTTCACTGTCATCATCAGGTGTGAACTTCAGTCCGAACAAAGGAATCATATTTTTCCCTTGAAAGTATTCACAACATTAGAGAAGCCCTGCCTGAGATATGGGAAGAAAAAGATGTAGAGAGCACCAAAAATGTTGTGCGTTCAAGACTAGCAAGTGCAACTATTGAAACTGTTGTCACTGCATAATACATACCCTCATTGAATAAGGGAATGGTGGGCTCGACTAATCCCTTTGGAGCATTTGTCTCTGGTTAGAGGAAAATCCAATTATCTGTAATCTTTAAGTTTAAGATTTAAGTTTTAGCTAAACAGTTTTTGATAAAAGCAAAATTACAATAAATTCCTTTGATTTGACTTGCATTGTTTACGTTGTTTGGAATATACCATATATTGCTTTTGGTAAAAAACAGTGTCTTTCTTCACTCACTGGAATCAAATATTTCTTATACAATTTTTTTCATGGAGGATTTCCATATGAGAATCTTAAACCAGACCCTGTGCTGAAGAACTTGTTATTAGGCATGCCTGAGAGGAAAATTGTAAGATCATATGGATCCCTTCAAATTCTTTATATGATGATAGCACATGATGAAGTCCTAGGTTTTTTTGGAAATATATAAACATACTTCTAAACCTTTTGTAACTTTGTTGTGTAAAACAGATGTTTACAAACAATGAAAAAGTTCATGTTGCAAAGGTCCTTAACAAGCTAGGGTTGGACGATTACGGCCGAGGGGTATCTATACGTTTTGTAAAAATGGCCATCTTGGCTAAAATCTGGAGATTTAATTCTCATTTTAATGTAAAAACTTGCCCCACGGTGAATGCCTTATTGTCTTTAGAAAAGTTGTGCTACAGTGGTATTTTGACAAGAAAGAGATGCATGTTACTCCGATCATGTCACATATACTTCGCAATTACCCACTTCTCTCTGTACACAATCCTTCAACAAAGAGGATCTAGAAAGAGAATTTTGTGTTCAACAATAATTTCGTCCCAGAACATAAAGCTTAAGGTGTGTGCCAGATATGTTTAAACAAGGCATGCTTGTTAGTTTGATCACATCCCACATAATGCTCAATTATAGTTATGTTCCCAAATTATAGCCCCTTTTCAGTAGAGAGGAGCTACAAAGGGATTGTTTGTACTGAATCATAATCTAGCCTCAAAACAGTCTGGCAACCTGCAATTAGACATCACATACTTTAGCCATTTCTGGCTTGTGGCATACCATACAACATCCATTTTTCTTTACCGTACGCAGGTCATTTCTAAAGCGTCTATTGCAGGAGTTGCTATTAAATCTATTGTTTTTCCCTGCAGATTTTATTTGATGACAGTCACCGGAATATAGCCACAGGAAAGCGTGTAGGCCTGCAAACTGTATTGGTAAGACTATATCTTTCTAAATGGGATATGAGGCTTTTGTAAACTCATTTAATTGGTCCAATCTTTTCTTAATTTAATATTGTCATCATCAGGTGTGAACTTCAGTCCGAAAAAAGGAATCATATTTTTCCGTTGAAAGTATTCACAACATTAGAGAAGCCCTGCCTGAGATATGGGAAGAAAAAGATGTAGAGAGCACCAAAAATGTTGTGTGTTCAAGACTAGCAAGAGCAACTATTGAAACTGTTGTCACTGCATAATCCATACCCTCATTGAATAAGGGAATGGTGGACTTGACTAATCCCTTTGGAGCGTTTATCTCTGGTTAGAGGAAACTCCAATTATATGTAATCTTTAAGTTTAAGAGTTAAGTTTTAATTAAACGGTTTTTGATTTGACTTGCATTGTTTACGTTGTTTGGAATACCATATATTGCTTTTGGTAAAAAACAGTGTCTTTCTTCACTCACTGGAATCAAATATTTCTTATACAAATCTAACAATGGACATAGAGCATGTATATTTATACCTGTGTGTTGGAAATACCATTTTATACTTTAATGTTTATTATTTTTGTTTTATTATTATTACTTGAATTTCTTTTTAACAAGTGGTTGTGTTTCTTTTGGTTTCAGTGAAAGTATGGGCTCCAATGTTGGCTCTCTTATCATGGAGTATAATTCATCTTTGATAATTTTTCAATTATTAAATTAGGTTAGTCAATTGTTTAAACTATTAAATTTATTTCAAAAAAAAATTGTTACTTTATAGGTTAGACACTGGCTTGAAATATTAAACTTATTTCAAAATGTTTTTGTTACTTTATAGATAAGGCGTAGATTTCTTGGCTCTATGATGAAAATAATGAAGGGAAAATACATGTTAATCTGTTGCTTGTGCTTTTTGATGGAAGTTTGGTAATGCATGACTGAAAAATACATGGTGAGAGAAAAATACATATTATGCTAATTGAGGAATGTTTTTCGCTTGTCAAACTTATAGTATTGAATTTAACACACTAACACTTTACAACTATGAACTAACAATATTCATGATGAAAATAGCAATATGGAAGATTTATCTGCATAATGAAAAAGACAATATGGGAGATTCCAATCACGTTCCAAGACATTTTTTAAAATGTGGATGTGACAAAAAGTTGTTGTGGAAGGTGTTGTTTGTATATGGGAAATTTCTTGATCATTGTGTATAATCCTAATGTTGATAGATGTGTCTACTCACTGGTTCCAGTTAATGGGGCATTGATTTGAGCGTTCAATATATTTTTATTCTTTATCAAAGTATCCTTTTGTTGTATTTGTGTTCTTCAATTTATGCCTTACGGCGTTTCCTTTGCAACATTTGGTGCAAATGCTAGTTTAATTTTTAATTATAAATTCAAAATTTCTATTTAGTCATACGATTTCAATAATATATATAATATATAAATTTAAGTTATATATATATATATATATATATATATATATATATATATATATAAACATAGTTAATTGCCCATTTGAGTCTCTTTGAGATAAAAGTATTGGTCATCGGGCCTGATGAGGAATAAGCCATCGGGTCCAAAGTTTGTTGGCAATCGCTATTTTTAATTGGACCCGATTAGTTATGATTCAAACCCTTTTCGTTATATTAAGCTTGGGGGTAGTAAAAGACACATCAATCCTATAGTGACATTGACAAAGTTAAACTCCTCTTTATAAATGTGCACTCTTGGGAGAGTATGAAGAGAGGTGAGGGTTGATTAATAAAATATTTTTTTATTCTTATTTTTATTAAATTTTCTAACATTTGTTTTATTATATTCATTCATATTTAATCTCATATTTATTTTATGAATTTCATATTTTTATTAATTTTATTTTAATTATTAGTCAATTTTATTTTTAATTTATTAGATATTATTTAATTTTAATATTAAATTTTTAAAATTTAATTTATTATAATAATAATAATTGTAATTATCAATTTAAAATTAAGATTTTAATTTTGTATTTAATATAATAGTGATTTTCTTACCAGTTACAATGATTATTATAATAATATACTTTATGCAAGATAAATTTGAACATTTTGTTAATAAGATTCAAGCATACATTCTTTTTTGTAGAACATAAAAAGAAGTCATATGGTGAGGGAGGCACAAGGCGAAACCAATGGACATGGATAGTTTTTAAAATAGGGCTAAATCAAGCACCAATAGAACCAAATAAACAAATGCGTGTACCATGCATTTACACTTCATCTATGGAATCACACATGCAACCTGTTACCTGTAAAATCCTCCTGTTGAAGCTACTTTAAATAAACCTTCCTCATGTGTACTTCTCCTTTCTATATTTCCGTGTACTTCCTTTTCCTTTTGTTAAACACACATGGGCAACAAAGGAATCTAAAGGATAAAACATGAGAGTACAATTTTTATTAACAAGAGATATACATTTATAGTACCTTATGTGACCGTTGGGTTCGACATCCTAAGGTCTCTTGGACTACTTTGTCTATTCGGCTTCCACACTAACCCATTGAGGATTAGGTGTCCAAGATTCCCCCCTTAATCCAAAGGGTTATGTATGAGTCCAAGAAGAGAGATGTAATACAAAATGTGCAAAAATGCATGGTAGCGCTAGGCTGAATGTGCTCTCTGAAATGTTGGTATAAAGGGCTGTGGTTTAAGGATGACCATCAAAACTGGAACGCTTAGTGCAGTTCCTGGAACTCTTCCAAAACTGGCAAGAAGCTGAAGTCTTTTGCTAGAGGAAGTGCTCCTATTGTTTTGAAGAGGGAAACCTTCAAACATGAAAGGGAGGTCTAACCCCGCATAAAAGGGAGAACTTCAACCTGAGAAGGGAAGTCTCAACCTGTGATGGTTTAAGGATGACCAAAAACTTTGGAATGCTTAATGCAATTCTTGGAACTCTTCCAAAATTGGCAAAAGATGAATTCTTCTACTAGAGGAAGTGTTCTCAATTTCGTTCCTTGAATTCTTCCGAAACTAGCAAGAAGCTGAAGTCTTCTGCTAGAGGAAGTGTCCCAGATTACCAACTGAAGGCATGTTCATGGGCATCTTTGTCTCTGGCTACACCTCTGAAATTGGTGTGGTAGGTTGTGGCTCAGGCTCGCTTGATGTGACTTTGAGGCTTGTAGATGACCATCATTTCCCCCCATGTCAAATACAAGGTGAGATGTTGGAGAAAACTCAATTGCAAGACTGTTCAATACTCTGGAACAAGTTCTGACATGTGTTTGGAATATCTTCTTGGGTATTGATGCCCATTGCCAAGAAGTGATCCATCCAAGATGAATATTTGTTCTTGCAGGACGTTTTTTTCTGAAGCATCTATGTGAAGAATGGGTGGTTTTATGATAGTGCTTACATGGATGAAGATCAAAACAGTGATCTTTCAAATGGCCAACTCGGTCACATCATTGGAATTTTACAATCTGTTGTTGTTGCTGTTGCTGTGGAAGAGGGGCAAAATCTGGAACAACTGGATGTGAACTGTCATGAAGGAATCCAACACTCTGAAATTGAATGGCCTTTGAGTAGTCTGCAATATGAAAGGACAAGTCCTTTTCATATCGAAGACCAGTTATGTGATTGTTGTGGACAAGTTGTTCCCAAGGTCTGATGATGGGCTTCATAAGTGCAGATTGAGTTTCTGCATCTGCATGTACAACTGCTACTTTATTGGAGTCTATTTCAATCTTCTGAATAGAAATAGGTTCAGAATGATTCCTCTGTTTTAATTCGTCTTGCTGTAGCTGAGATTCGAGCTGCAAAAAATCAATTTTCTCTTGTGCATTTTGTAGACAGAGCTGAATGTTTGTGAGAGAAACTTTGCTGATTTTAATTTATCATGATTAGTAGACAATATCAGAGTTTTGAGGAACTCTAATGCTTCACTAATTTTGGCCATTTTTTCTTTACTGTCAGAATTACAGTTTAAAAGAACTGATCACAACTACTACTCAATGCAGAAAAGTAATACCCCCTCATAGTACACAACAATATCCTCTATAAATGTGCAGCATATGACCAGTGTGCAACCAGCAAGCACCAAAATAAGAGTTCACTCATGATTAGTACTATGTTTTGACAATACAACTAACTAATCTTTTCTCCACAAAAGATTATTTTTATTTGTCAAAACAATCACAGCCTTTATACAACCCACCAAACTCTTATGTAGCAGTCGAATCAAGGAATCAATGCACTATAATGAGTTTTAAATACAATGCCACACTGGGCAGGAACAACTGCAAACTTGCTTGGATCCTTCAAAGAGGCTAGAGCCCATCACATATTCATTCAATTGCTAAATCTGTTATGACCATATAGCCATGAAAAAATACCACTCGTTTTTTTTTTCAATACACATACCAATTCAACATTGTGTATTAAACATATACTAACATGTATTAAGTGCAATAGAATCCTCAAATATGAACCAATGTATAGGGATCTTACTGCTTCAACAAATTTGAATGGGGCATTTTGAATGGAGCCACATGAAGACTAGACTTATGCAGAGCATAAACCAACTCGCACAACCTTCAAAAACAACATTGTTACTTGGCCAACGAACTGTATTAGTTCACCAACGATTTGCATGTCATTTGGACCGAGCATATATGGTCATGAACTTCAAAAAGACTCAACACACAAAATTGTACCATACAGTTTTCAGTTTATCCCAATTGTATGCAACGCTAAAACTAATAGTTGTTGAGTCACGCCTTCTGAGCAATATCATCCATGTTGGGTTGCTTCAATGTTTCATTTGAGTTTTTCATGCACAGGTGGCAAGTGATATCATGAATAATCGTTGTTGTTTTGGCTCGGAAACTCAAAGAAATCTGATGTGGCATGTTAGACACACATGGAGAACACTGAAGATGAAGGGCCAACAAACATCAAACTTGTCTCTGCTACACACACAGAGATTTGACGGGCTCGTGAATCTCTCCAGCAAAATGTTGGATATAAATCAGATTAATCTGCAGCAAAACTTTGATTTAAAATGAACACTTGAGTGAAGTGCCTTCTATGAGTCTGTTGCGCTGAGTGTGGAGCTGAATTCAGTGTCTAATGAAGGAGATTTATAGAACAAAGAAGCAAAGAAGAGAAATCTTTCCAAGAAATGGTCTGTGGCCTTCGGAGCTATCGCCTTAACTGTACATCACATCTGGTCATGGCTATTGGATAGTATTTCGATGGCCTAGTGTCATTCTCACTCAGCCCAATGGTCCAAGGTTCGAACCAAAGAGAGGCACACTGCAACACAGTTCTTCTACACCTTACAGCATAAAATCTAAGAAAACTCCAAAAGCTTCTTTCAATACACTGCTATACATAAATCACTGACTCAACCCAAACCCATAACGAGTAATACATCAGCACATATATCATTTATTACAAGTGCACACAGGGATGGAGGCACAGGATATACGATAGAGGCCACAAATCAAACTCAACAGCTCTCATGTAACAGAAATTTTAACAACCCAGAAGTTACCAACGACTGCGCTTCCCATTTAAGTTGTTCGATCAATACCCAAGACTGTATAGGAGTAATGTAAATATACGGTAGTGTAAAGGAATAGGGGCAGCGTTCAAAACTTCCACTGCACCACTCTATTGTGAAGTTAGATTGAAAATCTCCTTATCTCTTTCTCTTAAAGGAAGTCGAAGAGTTTGCAGAACGGTTGGAGACCACGTCGCTATGACACCTTCAACACAGTTTAGTTCTCCTCTCCAGATGTTGATCTCTGTTCGTAAATGGCTCCACATAGCAGGATAGCAATGAATGGTTCAGTTTTATGTTGTTGTACCTCCAAACGCATCAGCAATCGTAAGGAATGGCTCGCGGAATTCAACGCATTTCATATTTCTTCTTAATATATTATATACCCATCTTATATGTGTTTAGTCAATGCCAAAACAGAAATATGACCATGGACTCGTGGATTGAGCACGCGGCTTCAGATTTTGATAGTAGCATTCAGGAAATTATTAAAAAACAGCCTTGTTCCTTGTTCCTGTGTGGAGGCACCAGATACGAATCCCAAATCGGTGACCAGAATCCTTGAACCAGACTTGGCTGCCGCTGGACTCTGAGGTCGAAGGCAGTAAAACTATAACCCGTTACACTTCTAAGCGCAAAGGCGGAATTTTAAATAGAGTGGTTCATCAGGAAGCTCAGAGGTCTTAGTGGGTACTAAGCCCGCCACCCATTAAGGTGAAACCCTTAAGAAAGAAAGGAATTCTCTTATTTAACAAATATAACCTTCAAAACAAATGGTGATAGCATGCCTTTAAAGATAAACAAAGAGTCCAAAATGGGCCGAGGCCATATAATAGACAGGACTGTAATCTTCTCCAACCAGAAGATTGCTTACCCGACTGCTGCCGTAGCGTAGCTATGGAGGATCGCCTTCTTCTCTGTAGCAGGTGCTAAATTAAGCGTTTGCTATTCAAGCTAACAACTTCTTTTTTCAGGTCTAGCAGAAGTCAGAAAATTAGTCCGGTGGATCAATTTAATTATGGATTTGACACCGAGATTATCATGCAGAGAGAAACAACGTAAAAATAATTCAACCGAGTTTATGAAACAACGTTGTCAGTCAGAGATAGCATTACCAGCAAAAACGTACACAGTGACAGAGATGTCAGTCAGTGGAGGCAATAGATTTCTGGTAGACAATGAATTAATGGACATTACAGGTAATGGGCAGAAATGGCAGGTATGAGTACGGAGCGTTTTTAATGCACACAGTAAAATGCTTTATAAGGTGGCAATTCTGATCAACTCTAATTAGGAGAAAGGAAAAACTGACATATATATAGAGACCACAAAACAAGTGGCTCAAATTGGAGCAGGACCAGCAATCACCCGCTCTGATCCCATGTTAAACACACGTGGGCAACAAAGGAATCTAAAGGATAAAACATGAGAGTACAATTTTTATTAACAAGAGATATACATTTAGAGTACATTATGTGACCGTTGGGTTCCACATCCCAAGGTCTCTTGGACTGCTTTGTCTATTCGGCTTCCACACTAACCCATTGAGGATTAGGTGTCCAACACCTTCCTTTCTCCTATGCGAGAGTGCTCCAAGAATGCTCTAAGTGTGCAATAGTGAATAAGAGTTGAAACTAGAACTGACAAAAATTGTGGACTGATCCTCATAAGCCTTTCTATAATTGAGGCCTCTATTTTCTTCATTTTTCATTCAATTTCCCTCCTCATGCAAATTTGTAACCCTTCATCTCTCTTTTCTCATATTTTCCTTTATTTTCATAAATAAATGCCAGTTAATGCCCTTGCCTTTATCAATTTCCTTAACCATAATCACCAAGGGATGCCCATTATAGTGCTTGCCCACCATTCAGTTTGGAATACGTGTCTCTTGACCTTGGTCTTATTTTTCCTATATTATCCTTTATTGCATGAAATTTTAACCTGAGATTGTTATACTATTCAACAAGTATATTTCTACATCAGTAAATAACCCTACAATACTTGATAGCCAAAATCAAATCCTTTCATTAAAACATTTTTGCAACACTAGTATTGTCATTAAATCAATAAAATTGGCTTCCTCACAATACTAAGTTGTGAACTCAGCAGTTTATTGAATCTCAATATTAATATCAAACCCTATCAAGTAAATAGCTCATAAAGAAAAGAAACAGAAACATTAGATTCCTTGGTCTTCTAGTAAATATATTACCAATCTATTTTTAACTGAAAAAACTCTAAACACATCCTCAGGAAGCCCTGTCAAACTCATTACAACCCTCAAATTAAATCACAAACCCTAATTTCATTATGAATATAAAAACAAACAAGCTTGGCAATCTTGTATCAGTAGTGCAAATTCAGATAACAAAATATATAGATATCTCACTTAGCAATAGAAATATTATCATCAACATAACCTAATCACTCTTTATCTTGACCCTTTTGTCATTAGCCACATAATCAATCATCATAGCACATATTGCTTAACATACCCTCCATCATCAATATTGATGCATCCCTTGGAAACAAATTTTTCATCCTTGTGTATACTAGCTCCATACACTCCATCCTTGTGTATTCATCATAGCACATATCGCTTAACATACATTAAATCATCAATATTCATGCAGCCCTTGGAAACGATTTTTTCATCCTTGCATATACTAGCTCCACAAACTCCATCTTTAAACCATCAACCTTATTATGAAATTAGTATACTTGAAAACAAAATTAATAAACCACTCTATCATGATTAGCAGCATAGCAGCTAAATCAAGCAGTAGTTAGAAACTTATGGTGTAATTTTGCTCAATTGTTAATCAAATTTTCATTCCACCCAACCACACTAATCTCAACACAAATACATGAAACTCTTCTCTAAATGATAATCGACCCTACAATAAAGGCAGTTAGTGATTTGTGTGAAAATCTTCAACCCTGCCACCAATGGCTACGTTCTCTCATTTTAATTTTCTATGTTGCAGCAAATCTGGCACTTAAGTCATTAGTGAGAATCTTCAAGTTATGGAAATCAATCATCCATACAGTGAACAAAATGCAATGATCATTTTAAGAAATATTTAGGCCTAGAAATATTCTCCAACCCTTTAATGGTCTTCTAAATACTTACCATATTAAACTATTCTAATTGCCATTCTTAGACCATCACATTTACCAAGTCAATTGCATTTCATTGTATTGGAAACATGCCCACATCGCACTGTGATATTTGATCGATCAACAAGTTCGAAAAAATATTTTAACATTCCAAAGGAGAGTCAACATGCAAGGTCACACAAACTTAGAACTACTCATTGTATGATTGATTGATCATAGGATAGATCAATTCATGATCTCTCCTCATAGCACATGGTCTTACCCACAGAATGCAATTTACCTTGATTGCAGATTCGTTCTCTAAGTCACACACTGACGCTAATAATAATCACATATCAGAACATAACTTTGTTACTTTGGGTTAACCCTATACTAGATAACATTGTACTAGAGTTAAATCATATCATTAGTATACTCGACATGCAACGAAAAAATCAACACCTGAATAACCAATCAATTTACTGCATACTAGTCAGACCATCGCAAACATGATTACATAGACCCTTTCTCATGATCAAAAGAGTAGATAATTCCAAGACTAGATCATATAATAAAACTCTTTACTTTGATCGAACAATACAATAAGTACTCATGCGATCATACTCTAGTAATTGTTAAACCCCCATATCAAAATGAAAGCAGACTCATCGACCCACATATGTACCAAAACAAGAGTACAAAAAGAAGAAAATGGAAAGAGATCTACCTAGATCGCTCCATCGATTCACTCCATTGCACCAAATCGAAACATTGGTCACCAACAATACACTCTCCTCACTAGATCATCTATACCATATTCTAGAACACACCTTTGGTAAAAAATACAACGATGTGACCACTTCAAAACAGAGGAAACGAATTAATTACACCAGATAAGTGATTAAACGATTATAAGAGACCAAGCATCAGAGTACAATATAAGAAAACATGTTAATAATCTAATTTCCCTTAGAACTGAGTGCCCTTCAATGCCAGAATAGAAATACACTCAAATATGTCTTCATCGCACTAGAGCTACACAACTACCATTAGATTTAGTCTTGCTACCATATACCTTATGACTTTCTAACTAGCACAATTGACCATTACAACTTTTAGATCCACACCATTAAACAATGTACTTAGTAGCCTCCATCGCTCCTCATCGCATTTCCACACAAGATCATAAATCACGCTAATTGGAAGCTTCACACATATAGATCAATCATAGTCATGAGTTGTGTCCACGAGTGATGATAAGTGGCAAATTTGGCATTTCTATTTATAGGATTTAAGCCTTAGACCAACTTAAGGCTGACCCAAAATACAATGACCATTTACAATCGAGAAGTTCAATGGTATTTGAAAGCCCATAGGGTCAACAAAGAGTTTTTTTTTTTTTTTATCAATAAAGACTAAATCTATTAAGTAAAATATAGTACAATCAGGAGAAACAAGACACCGGCAGACCGGAAATGATGGATCCATCAACCTCGGTCCCGGAGGAAAGATTCAATTTCAGAGCTACATCAAATAATTAGAGAGCAAAGACTGACTAACAGACTTTTACCCCAGAGGGTCAGAAACTACAACACAATGTTTTTTCCCTTTCTTTTTGTTGACTTTTGTCCAGCCATCATGGGGAGAATGAGCTAGAACAACTTGAAGATTGGAATTCTCTATCTCCGAGAGCTCCCTTTCCGATTCAGAGGAGGAAGTCTCATGGGCGCGTTTCTGGGAGATTGCTGTGACATGGGTGTGCTCCATAGTATCCGTGGGCGGAACCATCGGCTGAGGCGCTTGGTCCGGTTCTGAATCGCTTTCCTCATCCTCCATACTTGGCGAGCTAGAGCTCCCAGCTGGCGGTGGTGGACAGGGAGCCCAACGCTTGGGTTTGGATTTTGCGAATATGCCCTTTTTCGTTCTTGCTGTCAGCGATGGGCAGGAGTTCTGCAGGTGCCCTGTTAGGTGGCAATGTCGGCATCGGAAGGCAGTGTTTTCGTAATCTAGAAACTGGGTCCAAATAGAGTCATTGATCTTGAGATTGATTTGCTCTGGCAATCCCTTGCTTAAATCTAGCTCCACACATACTCTAGCATATGTATAGAGACCTTGATGTTCCCTCTTGTAATCTCCCATTAAAAAGCCACCCAAGGTGTTGCCTGTTTGCCTGTATACTTCTGTACGCCACAGGTGTATTGGGAGATTTGGAAGTCTGATCCATACAGGGGCTTTAGTGATGACTGCAGAAGCTGGGTCAAAGTCTGGGAACCATGGAGTTAGGAAGAGGCCTGCTGAACCCATGAACCAAGGGCCTTCTTCTAAGGCGTTTTCGTAGTGCTCGAGGTTATCGAACAACACTATAAAATATCCCTTTGCACAGAAATAAACCTTGCAACAGTCAGTCCAGTTGTCATTGATCCAGTCATAAAGATCCTTTGAGCGTGGCCAGAGCCCATTGAATCTGCAGATGATGGCCCTTTCAGCAAATTTTTGGGTGTCGTCTGCAAGGTCAGAGTAGGAGATCTCAACAGAGGGAACCTCCTCCAATTTGTCAACCAAAAAAGGCTTGGGTTTGGGAGGTTCTGGGGTTGCGGGTATCTCAGAGCGGACTGCAGCTTTGTAGGAGTATGGAGGAGCAGAAGAGGATTGCCCTGCAGCTCCACCTCTCAAGCGAAAGGAAAACACTAAAGAACTGTTGCTTTTTATGCTGTAAAAAGAGAGAGGAAGAGGATCTTCGAGCTATTTACCTTGGAAAAAAAGTCTCTGTAGGGCTAAGGGGATCCCAAGTCTGTGCTCCAGATTTGCTTTGAGGTTCTGCACCAGATCTGTAGGGTTTACCCATTGCAGAATGGTCTTGCCAAAGATCTGTGCTATTTGAACCTGAAAGGGGGCAGAGGAATTTTCAAAAGATTTCTGGAGCAGCACGGGGCCAGAATCTTTTGAGTCTCCCATCTCTTGATGCAAAGGAGGCAGCAGGAGAGAAGAGATCTTCTGCCTGAGGTATCTTTTGCTCCAACTCGGATCTGCTGCAAAGGGAAGGGCGACCAATCTGTGGAGAGGCCCCTGATCAATGGAGGGGCCAGAGCTGCCATGGCTATGTGCTCCTGAGCTCAACGCATGGACATTCGCCTTTTCCTTTGGCTCAACCTCAGCATGGAGCTTCAACTCGAGTTCACGCCTCCAATAAATCCTGATTCGATCCCTCCTTTCAGCATCAGGTCCACGCAGAGGCCAAGCGGCGGCCGAGGACAGGGAGGCGACAGCGGCAGCATCTTCCCAGTTGGGTTTCGGCTCCGTAACTCTGCTCAATGCCTGATTCGTCTCCGGCCTTCTTATCTGGAATGGATCTGCCCCTTCAACGGCCATGAGTCGAGGCCAAACGGAGGCCGAGGGTGTTGCGGCGGCGGCGGCTGTAGGGTTCATCTTTCGCAGCTCCCGGGTTTTTACTTCGCCTTCAGGGTCAACAAAGAGTTACCATGGGTAACTCCATAGAATTCCAAACCAACACGGAAACTATGAAAAACAACTAGCCAACTGACCATTAGAGTTACCCTTGGTTGTCGCAGCACTTGATTGAGTGATTAGACCAAAAATACTTCACAGGAGCACATACACATATCACAAATATAAAATCTGAATTGTGGACATGGATTGAAAACATGCAATATGTGTTGCAAACGCAAAATAGCTATGGTTAATAGTCTATTGTCTAACTTCAAAACTTTCGTCAAAAAATAAAAGCCAAGATATGCGAATGTAGATCCATGTTGACATCAATGCCAACATAAAGAGGGAAATAACTATGCCTGAATAGGAGGCAAGATTGGGAATCTTCAACGAAATATACCTAGAATAAACACCACCTAGAATTGGTAATTACTATTATTGAATTTAGCATCTTTGTGTTGTGTTTATTTACTGGTCATTTCCCCTCAAATCAACCCGAGAAACCTGCTCTCTCCTCGTAGAATGTTTGGGGAAGGTTGGTAATTTCCTTATAATTGTATCTCCTCTTTTAATCTATGAGTGGGGATGGGTTTGGAGAATGAAGGAAATTTAGTCTTATTTTCTTTGGGCAAGATATTTATGCTTTGTGGTTCGTATATGTAATTTTTTTGTTGTACCTCCTTTTTCTGAAACTAGTCTTAGATTTGAGTGTGATCTATCTGGTGAGTACATACATGATGAGATTTGGTAGATGCAGGTCTGGTTTGTACATCTGTTAAACGAGATACATAGTGCATTTCCATGAGACTCTCACGGTTGTGTTGGTGTTTTAAACACCATCCTTTGACATGTGTTGAAAGAAGCCTCGGTCTTTTCCTTTTTAGTTTCTGGTGGAGAAGGCGAGAGCTCTACGTTCTTACCCTGGGTAGATGTTAGGATTGAGGAGGGAATAAATAGTGTCTAAAGGAATTTAAAGTTAATTGGGGTTTGAATGCTAGCAAACGCCATATTTTGGATGTTGAGTGAGTCGATGGTTCTTATATTGAACAAGATGCCCCACTAGTGAAGTTATGAGCCATGTATCAAGCAGGGTTTAGCCACTAGAAGGGTAGGTGGAAGTGGAGGAGAAAATATTTGTATGCATAGAACAACACATATTATAAAATCCAGAGGCTAGAGGTTGTATTCATAATGTCGAGGGAGAGAGGTCGAGTGAGAATATGGGTAGCCTACTATGAGAAGTGTGCCTACATAGGGAACTCTCATTTACATAACATAGTAGTGGGATTTGCTGTAATATACGAAGATCGGATGCCTATGAATGTGTAGGAAGAAGTTTCCATGCGTGAGGGGAAAGCCTCCTCTCAATGAACTTCCCTTTAAGATTCCAAGGTGTTGGTGGAGTGGAAAGGATGAATTCCTGACACATGACATACACATGGAAAATTTATTCAGTATCTTGAGACGGTAATGCTATACTGGCAAATGAAGTTCATTTTGGGACACACAGTGCCAGACAGTCAAGAGTTTAGGAGGGACTTGCTATAATCATTGGACCATATACATGGAGAAATGAAACACTATGATTGCAGGTTGGAAATGATAGATCAAAGGATGACAAGGATTGAACAACACCTCACTATCCCTCCAACAATATCTAGACCCAAAGTTCACCCAATAGCCCCTATACTAGTTGCACAATTTGACTCTTAACTACTTCATTGCGTATATGATGGAATGGACTTTATGGTTTTCTTTTTATATCTGATGAGGTATCTACCCAGATATGTCAATATTCTACATAACCTTGTTTGAGTTTACTTATGTAGATATATGTTTGTCTCTTATGTCCCTTCGAAGGGTACAATTTTGGCTATTGTCCAGTCTCCCCTGCAAGAGACCGATATGGACTACGATAAGCTCTAATGTAATTTCTCGTTTTTAAAGTCATAGAATAAATTAACTTCCATAAATAATAATAATAAAGTTATAATTTAGTTTTGTTTTGTTTGTTAGGTATGTGAGTCTTCAAATGATTAGCACACTTAACCTATGGCTTGAATTTGTACGACCTAGGGGCATCTAAGCCATCGAAATCACTTAGGGATCGAACTCGGATTGTGCTACACCAACCCTTAGCGTAGTTAGGATTTTTCCCATGGAGTTTCAAATCAGTGACCTTCACATCATGAAGTGACTTAACATAACACCCTGTCACTATATAAATATATATTCTACGTCCATAAACAAATTAATAATTTTAATATTTTCTTTTAAATGTTAACCATGTAATATTTAATATAAAATAAATATATTGATATCTATCGAGTTGTAATTAACCTTCAAATGCAACCCATATAAGGAAATTTCATTTTAACGACGCAAGGACGATTTTTTCATTATTTGAAAAATTGCTGGCTCGAACCCGGAGCATGAGATCTCCTTCCGAATAATACAAAACTTTTCACTGCATTATTGAAAGTTTATGAGATGACGACAAATAACAAGTGGAAGTTGAGTAGGATCCCATAACCTTCCCACACATATCATGAATAAAGTTTTACAGATGGCGACAAAATATAAAAAGTGGAAAGCCACGAGGATCCCCATAACCTTACTGTTAGGCACGACTCTAGTAGATTCATTGTATTTAAATGCTTCAAAATTCAAGCAATTTAATCCATACAAATCAATCTTCATGTGATGACTTAGATAAGTGATGTGATGATGGAAGCGTAGGTAAGCGTTATAAATTTAAACCTCGTTGTGGTAGGTGCATACTTCGCAACCCAAGCTCAGAGGAGTAACGTGTTAAAGAGGAAGAGAAAACAAAAGGAGAAACTCTGCCGATATTAATTTGAATATGATGAATAAAAACGAGCAACCTGCCCCTCATGCAGTGATTGTGCCATTTCCTGCGCAGGGTCATGTTAATGCTATCGTGAATTTGGCCCAACTGCTGGCAATTCGGGGATTTTTTATCACTTTCGTTAATACCGAGTGGATACAGAAACGCACGGTGGAAGCTTCGAGAGACGCTAAATCTATTGTCTGCGGGGATGATCCGGAGTCGGAACAGCGACGAAGTAGGGTTCGAATTCTGTCTATGCCTGACGGTTTACCGCCCGACCATGGTCGCACATCCAACATGGGCGACTTATTTGTTGCCCTGCAAAAGTTAGGCCCCGCTTTGGAGGACCTCCTTAGAAGCGCTGAAGAGAAATCACCATCATTTCCACCCATCACGTTCATCGTCACAGACCCCTCCATGTCTTGCACTCTTGCACGGAGGATGTGGCAACCAGTATCAAAGTGCCCAGGGTTATCTTCTGGCCAGTGTGCGCTGCTATCTCGATTTCTCAATGCTACGCCAACTTGCTTATGTCGGAGGGATATATTCCAGTAAATGGTATGTTTCTTCACTCCTATATCAGATCTCTTCATTTCGATAGTTTCATTCCATTAATAACAGTTTTATTGGAAAACTCTATTTCCATTTCAGTTTGGTTATGAATTTTTTATTATTATTGGTGTAGATTTATCTGAATTTAAAATTTGTTTTGAAATATGGATTTAGTTTGATTTTGGCTTTTAATTTTTTATCGTTTTTTGGTAAATTTGGAATTAAGATAGATCTAGCCTGATTTAATTATTAATTTTTAAACAAATTATATTAAAAAAAAATTCCATGAGAATATCATAAATTAAGAATACCACTGGAAAAATAAACTATATCAAAAATATTATAACAAAAACCATGAATTAAAAATACAATAAGAAAAACCATTTTATTTTTATTTTTATTTAATTAAAATATTAAACATTATAATAACTCTATCCCACTTGATTTATCAATTATATTTATTTATTTGTAAATTTATTTTACTTTATAAATAGTTATTTTCCTTTATAAAAATAAAAATAAAATAAAATATATAATTGCACAATTTCTTAAAAACTTATCCCAACCCATTTTTTTTATTACTTTAAAATTATATGATTATTAATAATAAGTCATTTTTTATTAAATTGAAACTAACTTACTATTTATTAAATTTTTAATAAATATGTTATCTAATAATATAAAATCAATTATAAAACATATAATAAACTAAATAGTTTTTTTTTTCTTTAATGATATCATACATTGTCTGGATATCTTCGGCAAAATCACATAATCAATCTTTTGTCGACGCGTTTCGAACCAACCAGTGTGGTTCATCGTCAGGACAAGTTGAAGAACTGATCAGGCTAAGCTTGATTAAATAGAGTGTGCAGAGACTCCAACGGCTATATTGCAACGGCTAATTTTGACCTGAGGATCAAAGTCAAACCCTTGATTTCTATTAATAGAAGCATATAATTAATTATTATTAGTTAATTGAGTAATAAATATAATGGTCATTATATCATCATATTTATTAAATAACCTATATTTAATATTATCCCCAAATTATTTAAATATAATTAAATCGTATTAAATTACTATTATTCCTAGAAATTAGTTACAATCGGTAAGTGTGTATTAATTTAATAATAACTATTTAAACCCAAGGGGTCCAAAGGTGAACTAGAATTATTGGTCATTAATAAATAAGGTAAATTAAATATAAAGGTCATTAATAAATTAAATCTTCAAATAACCTAAATTTATTATTATTTAGATATAATAAATAGTATTAAATTACAAATATTCTTATAATATAGTTACAATAGGTAACTGTGTAATAATTATTAAAATTCAGGGTCCAAAGGTGAACTAGATCTCCTCTAAATTTAAAACTTCTATATTTACTTAATAATTTTTATCTTATAAATAGTATTCTAGTTAAGTAAATACCATAATTAAAGTACATGTTAATCTAACCTAGTAATTTATATCCATTAAACAATCAATATTTATTACTAAAATTATTTACTTACAAGGTTTAAAAGGTTTATTTTAATTAAATACATATGAATTCAGTTAAAGGAAATAACTAGGTTAAAAAACAAAGCAAGGAATCTGATCAAATTTTAAACTACCCCCTCGGATAGGATAAAAGCCATAATTGGCCCGAAACTACTAAAACCAAATTACTACCTCCTGCAATCCAAGACACACCCGCCAAGAACAGAAATTGATATCATACAATTTGATATTTAATAATATTATTATTTTAATTTATTTATAACATTAGGAGAACTATATTATTATCAATTTAATTATTATGATTATATTTTAATATTGTAAATTGATATGTTTATGTTTTAGAACAGACTAACTATGGTGGGTTGGGTTTTTAAGTGTGTTTATATTAAAGGCTAGTTTGGTACTAACAATTTTTCTTTTGTTTTGATAATCCCTATTATCTAATATTTTAGTCAAATGAAATTATTTACCCTAATATCTAATATTTTAGTCAAATGAAATTATTTCACATAGATGTTGTCATTCACACAGATATTCAAATATGAGCTACTGACGTGATGAAATATAATGTCATGATTCCAAAAAATAGACTCACTCCCAAAATAAATCAAAAGTTGAAATCCATGAACTGTTCATCAAATTTAATGTTTAATTTATTTTATAGACTTTCTGGCTTTTCCAAAAATATATACAAAGCTAAGTATATAACTTCCATTAAAACAAGAAAAACGCCTCCTATGTGAATTAGTTAAAACTAAACTTCATTGTGATAAACAGAAAGCCAATCAAATTAGTAAATAGATGTAAAAAAAAAAAAACTTTTTGCTTTATTAATATTAAAAGAATTAATAACTCACTGGTTTTATGATATGACACTGGGTCGATTCCAACCACTATCACTATAATTTCATCTAAATATAATCTCATCTAAATATGTATATAAATCTTTTCCGCACTCTTAAATAAATCTAAAAATTGAAACACTGAACGTTCCATTGAACTGCCACTCAGATCTAACAGAATAGATCTACTTTACCTTTGGTTAAAAATTGAACCATCCTTCGTCTTTCCCATCGTTTTTCCCTGCTGTAATTTTGTGAAGAGGCACTGGCTAGCTGTGATGCCCTTCGTGAGGAGTAATGTTGGAAAATTAGTAAATTTTACTGTGAGATAAACTCTATTTGATGAAATATATAAACTCTGTTGTTAAGTATTGTTAACCATTATGATAATTAATTGTGTTATCATTATTCAATGTGAGTATATGATTAACTGTGGCTAACCACTGTGAAGGTGGTTAAATAAAAGAAACCCTAACTGCCTTGAGGAGGCAGTTGAGTCCCCAAGAGGAAAAAGGGGAAAATGCCAAGTCTGGTTGGGATCAGATGGCAGAAGGAAGAAAGAAAAGTGCTATGTCTGGTTGGGACCAGATGGCATGTTTATGAGGAAGAGAATTCCTGAATCCGCTATGTCTGGTTAGGATCAGATAGCGAGAACTGGCATAGCCAGTGAGATTGCATACGAGATCTGCAGATGTGCTTGGGGGTGGAAGATCGAGGAGGATCTTCCTACGGACGGGTGGTAGACAAGCATTACATACAGGTTTGCGCCTAAGCAGGTATGGCTTATTAAACTTATAAACTCAGAAATGACTTTATCTTTCTGTGGTAAGCCTAGTAACTGCGCAATGATTTTGTCTTTCTGTGGTAAGCCTATTAACTGCGCAATGACCTTATCTATCTGTGGTCAGACTATTAACTGAGAAATGACTTTGTCTTTCTGTGGTGAACCAAATAAATTAGAGGGAAATAAACTGTTTATTACCTAGAAAAGAAAACCCTCTATGCGCTCGGTAGAGTCGGTAACTGCATTTCCATTTAAGAATGTAAACATTGAAAATATATTGAACCGAGAACTTGTAATACAGACAGTAAACCAAATATTAAAATAGATAGGAACTATTTAACCCAAATCTGTACCCTGGAGTGAGTAATGTTTAAAGAAATAAAATGAACCATAAAACAAAACAGCTACGTTCTTATAACAACTCAAAATAGCAACAAACAGTGGCGAGATCGAACCATTATCAAGGCAAGAGTGAGCCGAACATTTGTCGACAGCCTAAATACAAACTCTGATGTGAAAAAGAACAATATCTCTGCTATTACATAAGTAAAACGACAAATCTGAAATTATGTACATGCATATTATAGACATAATCTACAGGCGAAGATATTCCTGTTCAAGTAACAAATGAAAAGGTCAATACATTATGCATGCGTATAGTTATATGCAATGAATGCTGGTTCTAAGGTGCCACCGCTACGGCGTAAGCGTGTGCTTAACTGGCAGGGCACCTTGCCGAACTAAGAACCAAGATATAGCCACTACAGGATAACACATACATTGAAAAGAAATCATACGGCGACTCGTATATCAAACGACTTCAAAGTAACAGTTGTGGAAACAGCCAATCCATACCGAGAACATAATATAGCCATTTCAAAATACCAGAACTCGCACGACAAACTTGTAACTGAATAACAAAGGATTAACATTATAAACTGTAACAATATTTGTTATGAAGTAACGTCCGTGAGTCGGGAAAAACCCTGAAACAGAACAGTACATTTACATGCAACTCAAGCCGGCGTATCGTGCCTAGGCGGAGTTCCGCCTGAGGTTGGTAAATAAAAGAAAAACAACCAGATATAAATGACTATACAAACTAGAAAATGAGTCATATAGCTTCGCAGTAAAGGAACCCCGGATGCATGGCGGGGAAATTGATTACAATAGCAAAAACCACGGCCACCCTGTTCAGTGGAACAGAGGTTCAGATAATACTCTGAGAAAAGAATACGAAAGCAGGACCTTCGGAAAGCAACCAGCTCTTACCCGTAGTGGAACGGATGAGGAAGGGAAAAGCCAGACTCCTTCCCAACGCCGACCGGTCGCCGAAGCACCTCCTGAATACATTGAAACAATTAAACTTAGAGCCCCTTTGGAATCACTGTGAACAATGACAAACAATCTAACAGCGGGAAAGGTTAAATCCGGCATCATGAGAAAAACTCCAGAAGTTAAGCAAAGAACGAGCACGTCCATACCTGTGTCAAAAGGAGAAGCCGCGGCATGACACCGTGCTCTGGGTTTGAGAATGAAACCCCGGTATGGCAGAGAGCCACCAAAGTCCTCGGCTGCACACAGTCGCTCTGAAGTGAAAACAAGAATAAGCCGAGAGGAAACAACACTTAAATATTTCACCGTGAAACCCTGCTTCGTGGCGTAATTCGCAACCTTCGATCTGACTGACCATCTTTCAACCGTTCGATCGACAAGGAGGAACCAGGAAAGATTATGGGCGCGAAATGGTAAGATCGAGGACCTGTCCTCATAACACTTGTAGCCTGAAACACGCCACCGCACATGGTCGTTTGAAGACTGACCACTGATCGAGCCAGGTGGACGGCATACAATAAGCGGAAGCCGTAAGCGGCAGAACTTCACCACATCAGTATCTCGGGGAGGCAAGCCAGTACAATACATAGTAAATGCCATAAAGGTTTTAATTAAGAAGGCAAACCGTCCACTGTACCCGGGACTTGTCGTGGAACCAAAACCATAATCGCCACATACCAAAGATAACATATATAAACATATTAAATAAACGGGTATGGGAAGACCATTAACCCATGCATGCATGTCTTACAAAAATGTAACCATTACAATATGTCAAGTGGGATTTAGTTGTGCTGCATATGATGTGCATGTCGAACTATATATATATATATATATATATATATATATATATATATATATATATATATATATATATATATATATATTTGTTATTGGTACGAGGAATATCCATACAAGGTTATGTGCAAGCTTACTATAAGTTGGTAAGTAAAAAAAAATTAAAAAAAACTTTACCCCTGTGATAGAGTGTGACAAATTGGTATCAGAGCCCAGGTTACAACTCTGTGGCCTTGGGTAAACTTTAATAAGGCAGTAATGCTTAAATAATACAATGACAACCATATTAAGAGTATACTGAATTATATAATCACAGCTGTTGAACTAGTCAATCTTGTACAGGTAACAACAGAATGAGAAGAACAAGTAGCGCTCCTCATAGGAACTTGGAACAAACTGATAATGCAGCTCATCCTCAAGGGAATCCTGAGCTATGGGTACAACTGGGAGCAGAAGGCCGCAATACTGATTCGGCTATATTGAGGACAGTTCAGGAGCTGAAGGACGAAATGGTCCGTTTGCGAGAGGACAATGCGAGATTAAACATGGAACAGGAGAGGATTCTGAAAAGCTTATCCGACAAACAGCATCATCAACAGTCCCCTCCTAGACCTGAACAAACATGAGTAACAGATGAACATAGCTATCATACGGAACAGGAGGAAGTGGAGGACAGGGCAGAAACGCGAGGCGAGAAGTCTGTTAACGCCTCCGAATATCAAACTCCAAAAAGACCGCGAATAGAGTAACAAGGTGAGTTTCGGAAAATTAAGCCACCTCAATTCGATGGGGAATCAGAAGAAGCCGCGGAAGCATGGCTAATTAATATGAATAAGTATTTCCAAGTGTACGAGTATGATCACCATCTTAAGGCCCGACTAGCTATATTCCAGCTGCAGGCCAAGGCCACATTATGGTGGGAAGAGGTCAAGATGGTGTGGGGAGTGAGTGAGCACGATGTGACTTGGGAGGCTTTTCAAAGATATTTTAAGGAAAAATACATGACAGAACGCTTTTATGATGAAAAAGCACGAGAATTCCATAATAAGCTTCTTGGACAACAAACCATAGATGAATTCATAATCAAATTTACATCACTGCTTCGTTATGTACCGTATATTCGAGAGGAGAGGGCTAAGGTGCAGTGGTTTGTTAGTAGTCTACCCCTGACAATGCGAGAAAGGATCGAGTTTGACAATCCGAAGACGATGGATGAAGCAATTCGAAAGGCTAGACTCTGTTACCATCAGAGTAAACAAAAAGGAGAAGGTTTTGGGAAGTGCTGGGCTGACAAGAAGAGCAGCAGAATGGCTGTGGGAAATAAGGGAACTCGCAGCAGCTTCCACAAAGGATTCTCGAAAGGGGCCAACACTAAAAACCCATCGAGAAGTCAAAGCAGATTTAAGCCACCTGCTGAATCAAAATATAGCGAACAACAGGTTAGAATGGATAATGAAGGTGCAACAAGGCCACAAGTTCAGTGCTGGGGCTGTGGTGGACCCCATTATATTAGAAATTGTCCTCATCGGAAGGAAAGCGATAAGCTGTCCCAGATCTATGAAGCTTCTATAGTGGGAGACGTGGCCAGATCCATACCCAGAATAAATGCAGCACTTGAGGATCGACAAGCTGACTACCAGGCAACCATGATCGAGTTTGAAGGTAAGATCTTTGATCGAACTGTTTCTGTTTTAGTAGATCCAGGAGCTACTTTAAGCTATGTAAGTCCCAAAGTTGTGGAAAGCTGCAGTTTGCAAACTATTAAGTTTAAAAATCCCTGGTTAGTACAGTTGGCCACGGGGACCAAAAGACGAGTACTGACTAAGGTCAGCAGCTGTCCACTAAGGTTAGCTGGTCAGACAATAACAACAGAACTAAACGTACTCCCTCTTGGATCTTATGATGTGCTGATAGGAATGGACTGGTTGGAAAAGCGATGGTCTGTAATTAACTGTAAGATAAAAACAATTTCTTACCGAGATGAACAGGGAGTGGAAAAAGAGATTCAAGGCATCCAAAAATCGGTGCAGATCCGGCCAATTACGGCCTCACAGCTAGTTAGAAGTGTGCGGAAGAAATGCCAAATATATGCAATACAGGTGGGGTACGCTGGGTCTGGGGATTAAATTACGACTGTGGAAAATATACCGGTGGTGCAAGATTTTGCTGATGTATTCCCAGAGGAAATCCTAGGGCTGCCGCCCAAGCCGGATTTGGACTTCACCACCGAATTGGTACCCGATGCAGCCCCAGTATCCCGTGCACCCTACCGGATGAGTGTGCCGGAATTAACTGAGTTAAAGATGCAATTGCAAGAGTTGTTGGATATGAAGTACATTCGCCCTAGTGTATCCCCTTGGGGGGCTCCCGTGTTGTTTGTTAGGAAAAAGGATGGAACTCTACGGATGTGCATAGATTATAGACAGTTGAACAAATTGACAGTTAAAAACAAATATCCACTACCTCGCATTGATGAGCTATTCGATCAGGTGAAGGGGGCGACAATCTTTTCAAAGATCGACCTGAGGTCGGGCTATCATCAAATCAGAATGAAGGATGAGGACATAGCCAAAACCGCATTTCGTACTCGTTATGGACATTACGAGTTTGTGGTACTGCCTTTTGGGTTGACTAATGCACCTGCGACATTCATGTGCTCGATGAACAATGTATTTCACCAATACTTAGACAAATTTGTGTTAGTCTTTATTGATGACATACTTATATACTCCCGAAATATGAAGGAGCATGAGGAGCATCTTAGAATAGTGTTACAGACGCTACGGGAGCATCAGTTATATGGCAAATTTAGCAAATGTGATTTTTATAAAGAACAGATCCAGTATTTGGGACACATCATCACCAAAGAAGGTATAGTTGTGGATCCTGAAAAGATCAAAACCATAATGGAATGGACAACACCCAAAGATGTAGCAGATGTTCGATCCTTTATGGGGTTGGCTGGTTACTACCGACGGTTCGTAGAAGGTTTCTCCCGGATTGCATACCCCATCACTTCTTTGCAAAAGAAGGGGAAAGTGTTTAAGTGGACAGCAGAATGTCAGCGGAGCTTTGAGTAGCTCAAATACCTGCTCACCACCGCACCTGTGCTGAGTGTTGCAGACCCAGAGAAAGAATATGTAGTTTACACAGATGCAAGTAAGGAGGGCGTAGGTGGGGTGTTAATGCAGGAAGGAAAGGTGATCGCATATGAATCCCGGAAGTTAAAAGAGCACGAGCAGAAGTATTCTGCTTATGATATGGAATTAACCGTGGTGGTTCATGCGTTGAAGATGTGGTGCCATTATTTAGTGGGAAGGAAGTTCTTGCTGATGACTGATCACCATAGTTTGACTAGCTATTTTAGTCAACCAACCTTGAACGCGAGACAAGCAAGATGGGTGGACTTTTTGGGAGGTTTTGATTTTGAAATTAAACATTTGAAAGGAAAAGAAAACCGGGTAGTTGATGCATTCAGTCGAAAAGTGCACTGCCTTTATGAAATCGGTATTAGTAAGGGACAGTTCACCCTTGATAAGGAAATTGAAGAGGCTGCTGCTCAAGATCAGATTTATCTACAAAAGAAACAACTGGTGCAGGATTTAAATACCCACATAATGCAACAAGGGTACACTTTGAATGCAACTAGAATTTTGTGCTACAAAAAGAAGGTTTATGTACCCAATCAAAGCAGTATTAAAGAAAAGATTCTGGATAAATATCATAGAAGTCCTTATGCGGGACATCCGGGCTATCAAAAATTGATCACCTCGCTTCGGAAAGAGTACCACTGACTAGGCATGAAGAGGGATGCGGATGGAATATCTGGCGCGTTGTTTAGAGTGCCAGCAAGTTAAGGCTGAACATCAGCACCCTGCGGGTTTACTGCAGCCATTACCTATACCAAAATGGAAATGGGAGACCATTACCATGGACTTTATTACGGGACTGCCAAAATCTAAAAAGAATAATGATTCTATAATGGTTGTAGTAGACAAACTCAGTAAGTCAGCTCACTTCATACCGGTTCAATCCACCTACCGTGCGGCTCAAGTCGCAAATATTTTTATGCAGAATATATTCAAACTCCATGGGCTGCCAAAAACAATAATATCCGATCGTGATGTGAAATTTACATCAGTCTTTTGGAGGACCTTGTTTGAAGGGCTGGGAACTCAATTGAACTTTAGCACCGCTTATCATCCGCAAACCGACGGGCAGACTGAGCGGGTGAATCAGGTGGTGGAAGACATGTTGAGGTCGTACGTGATGCAACAACCTACTCGACGGGAGGAGTATTTGCATCTGGTTGAATTTGCTTATAACAATGGTTACCATGCGTCTTTGAAGATGAGTCCATTCGAAGTGCTTTACGGCCGGAAATGCCGTACACCATCCAGTTGGGGTGGACCAGAGGACAAACTCTTGTTGGGTCCCGAGATGTTGGAGGAGATGGAGGTCATGGTCAAAAAGGTCCGGGCTAATTTAAAGATAGCTCAGGACAGACAAAAAAACTTTGCAGATCGGAAGAGGACATTTAAAGAATATCAGGTTGGTGAACATGTGTACGTCAGAATCCGAGCTAGGAAAAGTACTCTTCAATGGAATGCTTGCACCAAACTGGCACCTCGTTTCTGTGGGCCTTTCCAGATTTTGGCGCGAGTGGGGCCAGTAGCTTATCAGCTAGCCCTACCCAGCCATATTCGAGTTCATAATGTTTTCCATGTATCAGTTTTAAAGAAATATGTCTATGACCCTAGGCACATAATAAGTTGGCAGGATATTCAGGTAAGAAAAGGGATGTTAATAAACGTAAAACTAAAATAGAATTCTCGTAAGTAGCTGACTGAATACTGTGTGTTTCAGGTGGAACCGGAAGGAGAGTTCATGGTCGAGCCACTGAACATATTAGATCAGAGAAGAGTCGAGCTGCGGAAAAGGATCATCCACCAGGTTAAAGTGCAATGGTAGCACTTTGGGCCTGACGAGGCCACCTGGGAGGATGAACAGAGTATGAGGGAAACTTATCCCAAACTATTTTTGGCTGAACAGCAACATCGGGACGATGTAGAACTTCAGGAGGGGGAGATGTGATGCCCTTCGTGAGGAGTAATGTTGGTAAATTAGTAAATTTTACTGTGAGATAAACTCTGTTGTTAAGTATTGTTAACCATTATGATAATTAATTGTGTTATCATTATTCAATGTGAGTATATGATTAACTGTGGCTAACCACTGTGAAGGTGGTTAAATAAAAGAAACCCTAACTGCCTTGAGGAGGCAGTTGAGTCCCCAAGAGGAAAAAGGGGAAAATGCCAAGTCTGGTTGGGATCAGATGGCAGAAGGAAGAAAGAAAAGTGCTATGTCTGGTTGGGACCAGATGGCATGTTTATGAGGAAGAGAATTCATGAATCCGCTATGTCTGGTTAGGATCAGATAGCGAGAACTGGCATAGCCAGTGAGATTGCAGATGAGATCTGCAGATGTGCTTGGGGGTGGAAGATCGAGGAGGATCTTCCTACGGACGGGTGGTAGACAAGCATTACATACAGGTTTGCGGCTAAGCAGGTATGGCTTATTAAACTTATAAACTGAGAAATGACTTTATCTTTCTGTGGTAAGCCTAGTAACTGCGCAATGATTTTGTCTTTCTATGGTAAGCCTATTAACTGCGCAATGACCTTATCTATCTGTGGTCATACTATTAACTGAGAAATGACTTTGTCTTTCTGTGGTGAACCAAATAAATTAGAGGGAAATAAATTGTTTATTCCCTAGAAAAGAAAACCCTTTATGTGCTCGGCAGAGTCGGTAACTGCATTTCCATTTAAGAATGTAAAAATTGAGAATATATTGAACCGAGAACTTGTAATAAAGACAGTAAACCAAATATTAAAACAGATAGGAGCTATTTAACCCAAATCTGTACCCTGGAGCGAGTAATGTTTAAAGAAATAAAATGAACCATAAAACAGAACAGCTATGTTCTTATAACAACTCAAAATAGCAACAAACAGTGGCGAGATCGAACCATTATCAAGGCAAGAGTGAGCCGAACATTCGTCGGCAGCCTAAATACAAACTCTGATGTGAAAAAGAACAATATCTCTGCTATTACATAAGTAAAATGACAAAACTGAAATTATGTACATGCATATTATAGACATAATCTACAGGCGAAGATATTCCTGTTCAAGTAACAAATGAAAAGGTCAATACATTATGCATGCGTATAGTTATATGCAATGAATGCTAGTTCTAAGGTGCCACCGCTGCGGCGTAAGCGTGTGCTTAACTGGCAGGGCACCTTTGCCGAACTAAGAACCAAGATATAGCCACTACAGGATAACACATACATTGAAAAGAAATCATACGACGACTCGTATATCAAACGAGTTCAAAGTAACAGTTGTGGAAATAGCCAATCCATACCGAGAACATAATATAGCCATTTCAAAATACCAGAACTCGCACGACAAACTTGTAACTGAATAACAAAGGATTAACATTATAAACTGTAACAATATTTGTTATGAAGTAACGTCCGTGAGTCGGGCAAAACCTTGAAACAGAACAGTACATTTACATGCAACTCAAGCCAGCGTACCGTGCCTAGGCGGAGTTCCGCCTGAGGTTGGTAAATAAAAGAAAAACAACTAGATATAAATGACTATACAAACTAGAAAATGAGTCATATAGCTTCGCAGTAAAGGAACCCCGGATGCATGGCGGGGAAATTGATTACAATAGCAAAAACCACAGCCACCCTCTTCAGTGGAACAGAGGTTCAGATAATACTCTGAGAAAAGAATACGAAAGAAGGACCTTCGGAAAGCAACCAGCTCTTACCCGTAGTGGAACGGATGAGGAAGGGAAAAGCCAGACTCCTTCCCAACGCCGACCGGTCACCGAAGCACTCCTAAATACATTGAAACAATTAAACTTAGAGCGCCTTTGGAATCACTGTGAACAATGACAAACAATCTAACAGCGGGAAAGGTTAAATCCGGCATCATGAGAAAAACTCCAGAAGTTAAGCAAAGAACGAGCACGTCCATACCTGTGTCAAAAGGAGAAGCCGCGGCATGACACCATGCTCTGGGTTTGAGAATGAAACCCCGGTATGGCAGAGAGCCACCAAAGTCCTCGGCTGCACACAGTCGCTCTAAAGTGAAAACAAGAATAAGCCGAGAGGAAACAACACTTAAATATTTCACCGTGAAACCCTGCTTCGTGGCGTAATTCGCAACCTTCGATCTGACTGACCATCTTTCAACCATTCGATCGACAAGGAGGAACCAGGAAAGATTATGGGCGCGAAATGGTAAGATCGAGGACCTGTCCTCATAACACTTGGAGCTTGAGACACGCCACCGCACATGGTCGTTTGAAGGCTGACCACTGATCGAGCCAGGTGGACGGCATACAATAAGCGGAAGCCGTAAGCGGCAGAACTTCACTACATCAGCATCTCGAGGAGGCAAGCCAGTACAATACATAGTAAATGCCATAAAGGTTTTAATTAAGAAGGCGAACAGTCCATTGTACCCGGGACTTGCCGTGAAACCAAAACCATAATCTCCACATACCAAGGATAACATATATAAACATATTAAATAAACGGGTATGGGAAGACCATTAACCCATGCATGCATGTATTACAAAAATGTAACCATTACAATATGTCAAGTGGGATTTAGTTGTGCTGCATATGATGTGCGTGTCGAACTATATATATATTTGTTATTGTTACGAGGAATATCCATACAAGGTTATGTGCAAGTTTATTATAAGTTGGTAAGTAAAAAAAAAATAAAAAAAAACTTTACCCCTGTGATAGAGTGTGACACTAGCCGCGACGGATAAGGGAGGCCGGACAAGGTGGGTCAGACGAGCTTGGTGAATCCCGCCATTCCACGCCATCCGGGCCCAATTGGAAGTGAGGCAGTGGATAAGGGAGGCTCGACAAGGTGGGTCAGACGAGCTTCGTGAATTCCGCCATTCCACGCCATCCAGGCCCAACGGGAAGTTGCACGCCACTATCTTCCACTCCAAACGAAGACAACATATTTGGTAGCTGCCACGATTTTACGATTGCAGTAACATTTTATGTTATCAGAACCCAATTCTCATTCACAATTACTTACCAAAATCGCCAAAGAAAATTACTGAATTCATAATTTTCTGATAAATACACAGTTCTATCAAGTTTTGTCACAAGTGATGGATAACTTTTAACTAATTGCAGTTAGTCTTGGAATGCATATTCAGCAACCTCTATACTTGTTTCACTGGATATTTCTATTTCCTTCCCAAAAAAGCCGTAACAATTTTGATAATTTATGATCTCCATTGGATGCTTCATTTTATTTCTATATATATATTAAATACAATTAAAGTGGCAGTAGGTATTTAGTAGGTATTTTTGTTGTTAGGTGAAATTTTTGTTATGGTGAAAATAAATTCAACACTAATAAAAAAATTATTTGCATGACCAAAATTTTAAAATTTGACTATAATTGATAATTATAATTTTAATTTAAAAAAAATAGTTAAAATGTTATCAAAATCACATCAAAATTTTTATTATTTAAAAAAAAATAATTACCTCTTCAAAATTCTTTATCAAAAATCATAAAAAATTATCCAACTAATCAAAAGCTTAGAATTAAAATCCAAATGTCCAGAAAGATTTTAGACGCAAGTCAACCCTTACATTCAAGTTGATCACATCTGGGGAATCCCAAAGGGAAAAATTCCCTCGATGCTTTATAAAAAATTTCATAAAGGTTTATAGCAAAAATTGATGAATACCAAACGAATAACAACCACTGATTAACCAATTGAAATGATTAACCACTTCCAGTGAATAACCAACTGATTAACGACTTGAACGGATTAACAACCTACCTCCGCAATGACTCGTGCTACCGTGGTAAGAGTTTGGGGCTTGCTTCCTTTGTTAAGGGGTTGGCCTATGTATAATGAAATAAAGAACCAAGTAAAAATATACATGAAAATTGAAACAAATGAAAAATATGAGAGGTCAAGGTTTTTATATATATATATATATGTGTGGGTAATTTCACTAATTTCACACATAATTATATGTTTTCATTAATTATTGCATATAAAACATCAACCACAATATAATTACTACAATAGTTCTATAATATAATTAATAATGGATGTATAATGGTCCAAATAAAATTTAGAAGTTATTTTTTTGAGTTGTGTTACAATAGTTCTATAATATAATTAATAATGGTCCAAATAAAATTTAGAAGTTATTTTTTGAGTTGTGTTTTTAGAATAAGTATGATATTTTTTATTTGAATTTTTATATAGTTGTGTAATAATTCTTGTATGTGAAATGTTAATTTTATTTTGAGTGTTTTAATAGTGAGAATTAAAAATGATAATGAGAAAATATTATATATAAATTATTAATTTTTTTTTTCTTGATTAATTCACTATTAAGGAAAAGATAAATGTTATTATTGCTTCTCATGGCTATCACATATCATTTTCTTGTTTTTTAGAGTTTCAGTTACTTTTTATACACTGATAAGAGACCATGCACTACTTAACAATCAATAAAAACCACCCAAGCAGCCATAGAGGCCTTCTTTAAGCATTTTGAGGACATATTAATAGAAACCACTCAACAAACCATACAATCATTCTCTAAGCATTTTGGGGACATACACTTATAATGCTAAAGTAGGTCAATTCCTCCATGGGATCACTCTTCCTATACTATCATGTGAGTATTGGAGTTTGTTGTTTGTCTTTAGTGGAGGATTCATAATTATGCTACTAACCTAGTGGTTGAATTATTAAAACATTTTTTTAATGGATGTCTTAATAAAGCATTCGCTACAACATTGAATAACTTGGATTATAAGCATGGTTGTATAATTTAGACTATAAGAATGGTTATGTTGAGCGATTTACACATTGTTTCATATGCTAATAATGTTCAAATAGTGTTATATTGAATAATGACCAACTCATTCACACATTAATAAATAAAGTTTAATGGTATTGGAGCTTTATTTGACATGACAGAGTTTGGTTTATTGATTGAAGTTGTGTTGTCCCTTGCACTTGTTTGAGTAAATGATATCACCAACTATGCTATTTTTTTCCAATCATAAATAAGTGAATTGGTACCATGAGTCCAAATCTACAAAATATTTTCCAATTCTAAACAAAGGTCGACATGTTGGTTTACATATTTGAAGAGAAAAGTTTAGATTAAAGGTTGCATTGTAATAGAAATGGTATTGCTATGATAGAGTGATTTGCATAGAGCTCTGAAAATAGTTTTTTTAATCTATTTTGGACAAGGGTTTTCTATTACATGTAGGTATATAGTTGGCCATGCTAAATGTTTTATTCCTGCATTCTCATCTATATTTTAATTTTTTGTTGTTGCGCTAAAAATATATTGTATACATAAAGTAATTCCTTTGGAAAAGTACAAATAGAACTTAATACATATAGAACTAATACAATAGATCAATGTGATCACATTGATAAATTCTATTTTAGTTGGGATATCAACATGTAAAGGAGTTTCACCAAAGACATAGTTCTTAGTAATATGGTATTTGCAAAGTAATGGTTTTTATTGGCATAATTATTGTTATGTTGCTAGTTGATTATTGTGTGCAAGTTACAAAAAACAGAAAGCCATGACTTTAAGCTTGAACAATAATTTCAATCACAAATGAACATTATATTAGGTCAAAGAGGTGTAGAAGATTACCTGTCAACATCTTATACAATATAGAATAAGTTGTTTCCATCATCATTATGTTATTGATCAAGGCTCACAAGTATACTAATTCCATTACACTTCATCATTTTAAATTTATAAAGTGAAATCATTGTCTATGTTCATTATGAAATAATAATACTATAATTTAAGTGAATGACCTTCATGCCAAGTAAGTAATACATTAATCCCAGATACTACATTTTAAACTTGGTTTTCATTGTAACTCTAAACTCATTTGTCAACAAGTTACTATTTCCAATATAAATTAAGTCATGTGCATGTAAGCATGAAATCAATAATGGATTCTTATGCATGGACTTCACATAGAAGTGATTTTTAAGAGGTTGGTCATCCATTATCCCATATAAACCCCTTGGATATTTTTTAGAACCATATGCAACCTTCTTCATCTTTTTATAAAATGTTTTTTTTGACCTACAATTTCATAACCTTAGGGATACTCCAGAAACACCTGCTCATCCAAGACACCATTCGAAAGATTTCATTAGGCATATAAATGGAAAAGTAACTCAATTTAGAATATGGATGCTAAAACAATTCATTTAGTGTCTAGCGTTATTGGAGGAGAAAATGATTTATGTAATCTATATTAGTTATTGCGAGTAACCTTTTTCTACGGATGTTGTCTTAAACCTTTCTAAAATCCATTCGCATGATGTTCATTTTGGTATTACTTTGAAATCCTTCGGTAGAGAGAGATCAACCCATGCCCATGATTCATTTCTATATTCATTATTTCACACCATATTATGATATTCACTTCATTTTCATTAAAACTTTGTTCAACTTGAACCTAAGAAATTAGAAAATATTAACAATGTCATTTATGGTTAGCTTCTTGATGTTTGAATTACATTTGAAATTGATGAAATATTCTTGATCTTCAAACTTGATTACCATTATAACTTGCTTGTTTAAGAGTTTGTGGGTAAAGGAGAGATGCCATCCTTTAATAATTCTACATATATAATAACTAGTTTTTCTTTCATTACATCTTCTTTCCACCAACACTTCCCCTTTACATAAAACTTTATATTATGATTAGATATCACTTACTATGTTACAATATTATTCAATTCTAACATTTCACCTTAGAAGTGTAACCAAAAGAAAATACTTCTCACTTTAACCAAAAGAAAATACTTCTCACTTTTAACATCAAGCTTTTGTTCCTACTCCTTAGAAACATAAGAGTAAAAAATGTAGCTACACAACTTACCACAATTTTCTTTCCTCTTACTTTAGAGTTACAATGAAAACCAAGTTTAAAATGTAGTATTTGGGGTTAATGTATTATTTATATAACAATTATCTCATACACTTTAGATTATTTATATAACATATATTCAACAACTAAATAGAAATAGCTATAGTCTTGTTTGATTGTGCAGAGAGGCACATTCTACAGTCTAGTATGAGGGAGATCTGTGATTTTGTCCATGCTCAATCTCAAGTACACATTTCCACTTTAAAATAAAATCAAAGTATTCTCTAAATAAATAAAATTTAATTTGGGCTATGATTAAAAAATAAAAATAAACATACATATTTAGTTACTTTTAATTAAAAGTATTATAAAACATCAATAATCCCACCCTCACTGTGCTTGCTCCATTGTTGATATTATAACCCTATCTAAATATGTGGTAAAAATATTTCACTTTCAATTTCATCCATAAATAAAATATTTCAATGTCTATGTAATGTAACACAATTTTATATCAACTTCAAAAAAGATAAAGTAATTTTTTACACTAAAAAAAATGATAAAGTAATTAAAAGTAAAGGAAATATACTATTTTCAATTTTGACCATTTATATTTTTAATTTTAAAAAATATTTTAATATATGACTTAAATAAATTATTTCAATACCAACTTTAAAATATGTATATATATTTTTTTGAGGAAGCGCTCTGCAACCAAAAACCTAATGGTGGCAAGGCAGTAAAACCCTCGGGAGGAGAGAAGGTTTGGCTAGGGTGCAGAAACCAGAGAGATTTAGCGGAAGAAAAGGCTGACATCTGAGAGACAAAAGGCACGATAGAAGACGTCAGGAGGGGAGAGATCCCCTCCTATAGGGATACTATGACAGGAGACGGTAGATGCCTGCCATGTTCAGAGGAGAGACCCAGGTTCGTAATTCCGTCAAATAAACTGGAAGGGTACAAAAGTTACATGAAGGATCATGCTTTTATCTGCAAGTTCGTGGGATTCTAGTCATCAGAGAAAGAACTTACCAAGTGGGTTCAACAAAAATGGCAGCCCTAAGGCCACATTGAGCTCAAGCTAGGAACGAAGGGCTTTTTGACGGTAATCTTCTCAAACCTAAAATATAAGGAAAAAGTTTTTGAAAATGGCCCCTATTTCTATAATAATGCTGGTCTATTTTTGCGTTATTGGGAGGAATGCTACAACCCTGATAGGGAAAAATTTCTAGCAGCGCCAGTCTGGGTTCAATTATTTGGGCTTCCTATAGATTTCTGGGATCCAGAAATATTGGAGGGGATAGGAAACTCAATAGGATTTTTTTGTGAAAATAGCAGAATCCATGAAGAAGGGAAGGTACACCTCATTCGCTACGATATGTGTCTATATGAACTTAGCAAATCCCATCCCAAACTCTGTGGAAATAGAGTATCATGAAGAAGTTTGGCAGAAAAACCTAGACTACGAGAACATACCATTTGGATGCCGAAGGTACCATGAACACAGCCATTTGGCTAAGGAATGTCTGATTACACGGGATGAAGAAGAAAGGAAAAGTAACCTGCAAAAGAAAGGGCCAGTTGACCAAGAAGGATTCCAACAGGTGAAAACTAAATGGAAAATGAACAAAGAAATCCCCAGGGAAGATAGGAAGGAAAAACAATCAACCCAAGAGAAATCAAACAGCTTTGAAATATTACAGGAGGAGGGAGGAGCGGAGGACAAAATGATGGAAAATCAAGAGGATAATGAGTCAGACAATAGTGCAAGTAGTGAAAGAATCCACACAAAAAGGAAAGCCCCAAGCAAGACCATGGACAAAGGTAAGGAACAAGAAGAACCAACAGAACAGATGGAGATGGACTTGGAAACAAATAGGGAAGATTTAAGCCAAGAGGAAGAAGTCCTAAGAAAACTACTAAATGAGTGGAGGAACTTGGATGAGAGGTTTATCCTAGAAGATCAGAAGAGGCTGTACGTGGAAACCTTTCAACAGTATAAGGCTAAACTGGAAAAAGGTAAAGCTACGCCAGAAGAATATCAAGAGAGCCAGAAGGAAAGTAGAATAGATCAGCCAAGCCAAGGAAAGGGGGGAAAAAAGAGGAAGGAAAAATCTTAAGGACTCCATCCAATTAATGGGAGAAATGCTGGTGAATACAGGGAGAGTGGTACCACTGTCAGCGGTGTTCCAAAACCTATCCCAAATTAATCAATGATTTTGACATCATGGAATATTAGAGGCCTAAACAGCAGAGGGAAACAGAGACATTTAGCGGCAAGACTGAGGAAGGACAAACCCCAAATCATGCTTATTCAAGAAACTAAAATTTCAGGTCAGAAGATGGAGGAAATTCTTAACAAAATAACTCCAGGATATGAACAAGTTACCATTGATTCCAAAGGAAGGGCAGGAGGGATAGCAGTTATCTGGAATCCAGCAGAAGTCCTATCAGATTGGTGGATAGGAATGCCAAGAATCCTGACTCGAAGATTTAGACTTATTGGGCAAAGTGAATGGGTGGCGGTGTCGGCTGTCTATGGGCCCCATACCCAGGCTGATAGAGGCCTATTCCTAACCCATTTAGAAAAAATTAAAAACATGCACCAGGAACAGAGATGGATTATCGCAGGGGACTTTAACCTGATAACGTCAAGAGAAGAGAAAAAAGGAGGAATAAGTAGAGAAGATCTGGAGATGGAAAGATTCAGAGATGTCCAAATAGAATTAAGGTTGGTAGATATCCCCACTATAAATGGGAAATTCACCTGGAACAATAGAAGAGGGGGGGCCAAACAAATCGCGTCAAGACTAGATAGATTCCTAGTCTCGGAGTACATAATAGGGCTGGATATCTTCTATGAAGCCTCTATCCTACCCTCTATAGGGTCTGATCACTGGCCAATCAAGCTGGAAATAGCTTTGAATGATCAAAATAAAAAGAGACCCTTTCGTTTTGAATCCTTTTGGCTCAGAGCCCCAGATTTCTTGGACAAAGTAAAGAACTGGTGGAAGGAGAGTAAGAAGGGAACGGAAGGCCGGAACAAAATGAATTCGTTCCAGCTCATACTTAAGGAAATAAAGAGAAAAATCAAGAAATGGAATAGGGAAGAATTCAGCAATATACAGCAAGAGAAAGGTAAACTCCAGACTAGACTGGAAGAAATTAAACAACAAATCATTACAGAGGGAAGGAATGAGGAAGTATTTGAGGAGGAAAGCAGGGTAATCAATCAACTGGAGGAAAGACGAAAACAGGAAGAAATTTTGTGGAAACAGAAATCCCATGTCCAATGGCTAGGAGAGGGAGAAAAGAATTCCAAATTCTTCCACAAAATGATGCTGAACCATCGGCATCACAATAGAATCTTTTACTTGAAAGACAGTCAGGGAAACAGAGTGATGAAATAGAAAGATATGGAACGGCTCCTGGTGGAGCATTTCAAAGGAGTCCTAACAGAACCAAACATTAACAGAACAGAGGACATAGAAAGGGTCTGCCAACATATCCCTAAGAAAGTTACCAGAGAACAAAACATGGCTCTGCTCAGGGTAATCTCCAAGGAGGAATTAGAGGAAGTGGTTAACAAAATGGCAAAGAATAAGGCGTCGGGCCCTGATGGCTTTACCAAAGAGTTTTATCAAGCAGCTTGGAGTTTTATGGGAAACGACTTGCTGGACTTGGTGGAGGAATCAAGGCGTTCTAAAAGAATGCACCAGGGACTGAATGCCACTCTCTTGGCGTTGATCCCTAAGAATGGTAGTTCAGACGAACCGCATGGATTTAGGCCCATATCCCTATGTAACGTGGTTTATAAAATCTTAGCTTCAATTATGGTAAATAGAGTCAAGCCGATTCTGCCAGAGCTCATAGCGCAAGAACAAACAAGTTTCGTCAAAGGGAGGCAAATAACGGATGGAATCATAGTGGTGCAGGAAGTGATTCACTCCCTGAAAAACTATAGAAACCCAGGTATGCTCATCAAATTAGACTTGGTGAAGGCGTTCGACCGCATTAGCTGGGGATTCTTGGAAAGCATTCTTAAGGCCCACGGATTTGATCAAAGATGGGTAAATTGGATCCTGTCAATGATAAGCACCCCCGTAATGTCAGTCTTGCTGAATGGAACTCCCTTCGATGCCTTCAACTCATCGCACGGATTAACGTAGGGAGATCCCATGTCTCCTTTCCTTCTTATCTTAGCCGTGGAAGGTCTGGCTAGGCTGGTCAAAGCCAAAGTTGCTAGGGATCAAATGAAAGGGCTAAGAATATGTGGGAATGATCTCCCTGTCTCGCACAAAAAATTCGTGGACGATGTCATGTTATATGGCCAGGTCACGCTCAAGGAGGCCTAGAAGATCGTTCAAACATCATTTGAATTTAATCAAGCTTCCGGGACAGAGATTAATAAGGAGAAAATGGAGGTTTTCTTCTTTAACACCCTGCTTGCGATCCAAAGATTCTTGGCGCGTACCATGGGGTTCAGAATCGGAACCTTCCCGATAAAATACTTGGGCATTATTTTGAATGAGCACCAATACAGGGCTGTTAACTGGGAACCCTTAATTAAAAAAATCAGGGACAAGATGGAAAATTGGACCGTCCGCTTGTTGAATGCCCCCAGCCGGCTAATTCTATTAAAAGTTGTTCTGCAGGCTATCCCAATCTACCAGATTTCATGTCAAGCTATCCCTAATTCCATTAGTCAAAAGATGGTTGCCATGTTCAAGAAATTTCTTTGGTAGGGAACCAACAAGACTAGGAAATGGGCCCCAATTTCGTGGGCATGGCTTAGCAGGCTAACCAAAGATAGAGGTTTAGGATTGAGGGACCCCTTCATTCTTAACCAAGTGATGGGGGCGAAGCTTTGGTGGAGGTGGGCCTAGGGCGGCCAAGATCTGTGGAAAGTGATATGGGAAAGGAAATATGAGGAAACAGGGGAACCCGAAGACAAAGTGAGAAGCCAGACAAAGATTAGAGGCTCCGCAATTTGGAACATGGCAAGGGGTAACAAATATTTAATAAGAGACTATAGTTTTTGGGAGATAAGAGCTAGAGACAAAGGCAAGTTAGGGGAGGAATCATGGCAGCAACGAGAAAGGCTCATCCTAAAAGAAAACCTCCAAGCCATCCATGTATTCACGTCCTAGACAGAGGGGAGGGTTGTAGGAAAATTTTAGAAACCAGGGGTAGGAGGATATTGGCGTAACTGGAAGCAAAAAGAAGACTGGGAAAGGGACCCTGACACAGACAGATGGCAAGATTATTACAAAGAGATGGCATCTCGAAAACTGGCGAGGAAAACTAGGTCAGACATTCTAATATGGGGTACCCGAATTCAAGGCACTTTCTTAATATCAGAAGGATACTTCCACACAGTTAACCAGAATCAATAGCAAGAGACAAAAAAATGGAAAAATCTATGGAAAATTAAACATTGGCCGAAAGTGTCTTTCTTTGTCTAGACTATGCTCCATGGAAGGGCACTTACCTGGGACCAGATACAGAGGAAGGGGCGGCAAGGTCCATCTCACTGCGTGCTCTGTAATTCACAGGAGGAGACTATGGAGCACCTGATGAATTGGTGCATAGTCAGCAACAACCTATGGGAAAGCCATGGCAAACTGTTTGAGCGCTGTCATAGAAATTATCAAAACATCATTAATTCCGTAGAAAACTGGCCGAGGAAACCTTACCAAAATCCAATGATTAATCATGCATGGCTGCTCTCTGTTGGGTTCTTGGTCTGGAACATATGGAAGGCACAGAATAGTGTCATTTTCAAGGCAGAAAACTGAACTCCAGCAGACATATGGGAACAAACCCTCAGAAATACGAGAGAAACGATCTTAATGGAGAGTTGGAAAGACAAGGACTAGAAGGTGTCACCACTGGAGGAGAAAATCTTGAATAGATTAGAGGTCAACAAGAGTATGGTAAGCGGGAGTGTCCAAAGAAAAGCCCAAGTCAGAGAGGTGGCAAAAAAAACAAAGTTTAGACATCCCCTACAGGGATTCACAAAACTAAATTTCAACGAGGCTGCCAGACACAACCCGGGAGAAGCAGGCATCAGGGGAGTCTTTAGAAATGACTGTGGTAACACCCTGAGAATATTGGCAATGGACTGCGGGGAGGCGACCAATAATGAAGCGGAACTACATGCCCTGAAGCGGGGCTCGGAAATAGCGATACATAAAAAAATTAAGAGTCTCCAAATCGAGGGAGACTCCAAATTGGTGGTGGACATGGTAAGGAAATTACAACAGATAAAACCAGTGAAAAAAATTAGCAAGAGTTTGCGCATGGCGTGGCTCATCGGCGAAATAGGAAAACTCCTGACCAAAATAGACTATCTCATCCCTTCCCATGTGATGCGCTCGGGCAACAAACCAGTTGACTGGTTGGCGAATTGGGGTAGTCGGCATAGAGGAAAGTCGATTGACAATGAAGGAATGGATATGCTGATACAGGAGGAGCGTGAAAGATTACAAAAATTACTGAACGACAATGAGGATGGTGTTGTTGGGAAAAGTATCCAATACGGAATGACCCTATCCCACTCTAAGGGTGATAGTACCTCAGCAACAACTGAATACAAAGCTATTCAAGATTACTTCTTTATGAGATGAGAGAGAGAAGAGAAACGGGATCCACTAACCGTTATCTTCCGCTAATGGTTGATCCAATCTTCCCTCTTTGCCGCTTGCTCCTAACTCCTTGCTCTTTCACCGGCCCAGCTACACAAAGATCCTGTAAAAGCACAAGAAAATGAAACTACAAGAAGCATACATCCATAATTGATTCAAGGATTAGAATAAATCAAATATACAAGCATCAATACGCCACAAAGACACATGCATATAGAAGAACCTCAAATACTTTATTAATGGAAGAAGTAAAGTTCTGAGAGTGTTACATCCATAATAGGTCCAATCCAGCAACACCTCCCAGCAGAAAGAAATCTCCTCTTCACCTCCTTCAAGCAAATCACCCAATAGTTCTATACTCAAACCAACAACACTTCCTTACTTGCACAAAATTCCAGCCTCCTATAGACCTCATGAGAGAGCTCTATATATAGAAGTTTTGGAGAAGGGATGAGTCAGCTTAAGACTGACATGAAGCTGACTAGTGTCCTCTCCCACTTCAGGTATTCTTCAGTTCTTGAGTCCACTTGGAGTCTCTTGCTTCCACTTGGAGATCTAGATCCTCTTACTCATCACAAGGTGAATTCCTTGATCCAAGTGTCATTTTGGAAGCTTGCAGAATGACTGTGCCACTTGGCCAATCTCGCCCAGCGCAGGTAGCCTTCATTGCTTTTGACATTCAGCGCAGGTACAGAGTGGAGCAGTTGATATTCAGCACAGATTCTCAGTGGAGCAGCTAACATGATCCAGAAATAGCTTATTTTTGAGTGTTTTCAGGTGGAGAACTGATTTTCAGTGTTGTGGTTTGCTGACCTTGTTCCTCTAGGGGTAGGAACAACATGTTTAGGGACTTTGGATCCCTTAGATTATTGACATTTCATGCTTCATGCTGTTAGGCACAAAAATGTCTATAACAGTTGCCCCCTAAAGTATGAGGTCGTTTATCGGGGGAAATGCTTTATCAGGAGGATCCGAAGTTCATTCAATCGCTGAGAGGTGCCCTGTAATAAATACAATATAATACATTATTTTTCATTCTACTTTCATGATCTAGCTGAGGCGGGCATTCCCATGCTCAGCTTTATAAATTCATTTTGGTACATAGAACAGACGATCGTCTGATGGTAGACTGATAATTCTCTGCTGAAATTATCATCCTTTGAGTAGGATGATCATCTACTGCAATGATGTACATAACAAATGTCTTTATATTTCCTGAATATATATCGCAGCCCGGATGGATGAAACTAGATCCGGGCTCTTCAAAACTCGTTCGATCTTCACTCTAAGTACAAGTCGATCCATGTGAGAATTGCGCTGAAGTCGAACATGGAAAGACATCGCTTGATTACCGGTCAATAATGTAAACCGATAACAAGCGCGAGAGGAATCACCGATAATGATAATGACCCTCAAGGTACTGCAGTACAATTAACGTGGTGTGAATAAAGGACTTGGCATCGAACACCACGCAAAATCTTCTGGTCGAAGGTCATTGATGTATACCTGTCGCCGGAAGTGAGAAACTTGCCATTGAGGCATGCAAGCTTCAAAGTACTGGGGGGGTGTTCCTATATCAACTTCTTGGATAATGAGCTGAAGTCGACAAGAAGCGATCTGTCAAAGGAGGGCCTTAATGAATCCCACATCAGTGACTCGGAACGGAGCTAATGATTTTAGTGGAGGTGAAAACAATCTGTGAGATATGATTCAGGGCGGCGATCATGGGTGGATGAAGGATAATGTATGGCAGTGCATGGGACACGGTTGACTCTTTCTGAACAACATCTCTTGAACATATAACGACACTGATGTGATGGATCGGTAGCATTACCCCAAATGTGGATGGTTTGGCGAGGACCATGGTGATGAGACCGGTGAATGAAACAACCCAACCCGATGTGATATGGAGGACAAAGTGTCATGCTCAAGAGCGACTTGCTACCATTAAAGCTTAGAGGTTCTCCCAATTTTTCCCCAGTCATTTCTGACCAGTACCTCTTTATTTTTGTCAAGCTTGAGGAGGATAACATATGCTTGTTCTATAACCTGCCCTTCGGGCAAGCCCATCGCTATGTTTTAACGAGCCTAGCGATAGGGAAACTCGTTCTCGTCTAAAGACAAGTTTGTTGCTATTTAATCATTTTAACGAGTCTAACGACAAGGAAAACTCGGTCCTTTTCATTTTTAGAGTCTGAAAAGGTACAGAAAGTTAACTCCAAAATTCCTTTTTCGTCATCTAATCCCTTAAGTCCGAAAAAGTATAAAACAATACAGAAGGGATGAGTTTTCGATAATTTTAACGAGCCGAATAAAACAAGCGCTCGACCTTTTTGTGTAATAATCCCTCAGGTCCAAAAAGATTAAAATCTAGAGGAGGGATAGCTCTTCCGGTCCTTTTAACGAGCTGGAAGGCCAAAACTCGGCAAACTTTTCATATTTTACGAGTCAGATGAAAAGAGCTCAAAGAAGACTAGTCTTTTGAGGAACGAGTGATAAACAGGGATAGCAGCAGATTCCAGGTACAGGTTGGAATTTTCCAATCACGGCAGTGTCACAAGGATGGCTAAGTGAAATCACTCTTCGCAGCTGTTCCTCAAAATGGGTAAACAATCATATGGAGGTGAACGATTGGCCAAATGAAATGGAGGTGGCGGGTGTAAACACAACCAAGGCTTTTTATGGCTAATAAATTTACGATCACAGTGGTTATTTACCGAGATGGGTTCATTTTTTAATGAGCTTGAATGCGCCAAAACACTGCTCAATGCTTATGTTTATTTTTTAACGAGCATGAATTCCGCGTTAAAACTGCTCGGATCTCGCTTTTCTATTTTTTAACGAGCATAAATTCCGCGGTAAAACTGCTCGAATCTACCAGTCATAAGATAAGAATGTCTCCTGTGAGATAGCTATTTTTTATGGAGCTTTATCTCACGAAGCTATGCTCCTAATTCGGCGAATTTTGACTTTTGCCCCACATCCTTTCTTTACGCAAGTTAGGAAACGACTAATCCAAAAAACAGATAAATAACCGCTCTTTGCTTACACTCCAAAAGGTTTGCATGCCCCCAAGTATAAAATACAATTTCAAGGCTGCCCCTACTTATCCGATAAAACATTTGTTTTAAAGGGTGAGGCTTACCTCTTTCAGGTTACCCAAAGATTGCTCTGTTAATCTTTCAAACTGAACACTTCTTCGGCAATGTCTACCGAAGTAGACAAAGGTGGGTGAAAAACAGATTATTTCACTCACATAACTTTGACAAAAGAATCTTATTCCAGAACAACCCCTCTTCCTAGATGGACGGGGTACGGACTAGTCATATTCTTCCGCGGAAATCTACCCTATACCCAAGGTTTTCTCTGCCCAAAGCAGACCAGGATGCATGCCCCCTGGGTTCCAGTCCCATCTTTCCGAATCACTCGCACTCATCGGGAAGGAGGACTGGGGGTGGAGACATTTCTTGAGTGAATAGACCATTTAGGGTTGGTATCTGACTATTTGCGATGCGTGATCCCGGAAATGAAAGTTGGTCTACGAGCTTGACCATTCTTCCTTCGTGTGGAAAACACATTACTCTAAAGAGTGAGGAGACTATAGCTCCCATGCAATATATATAGTCTCGTCCAAGGAGTAGGTTATAATCCAAGGGTCCTTGAACGACCATCATGTTCATTTGAACGGTCTTCCCTTTCAATGTAAGAGGTACATTGGGGAGGATCCCTAATGGTCGACTGGTTCCTTTATAAAAACCCAAGAGATTTCTTATCTCAGGCAAAAGCTCCGGGGAACCCAGTGCTTTCCAAGCAATAGAGGAAAGGATACTCACAGATGCCCCTTCATCAATGATAGTTCCAGCCATTACCATCTTGTAAATTTGGACTATGATTCTGAATGGTATACTGGCTGGTAACCGGGGCCTGCCTAGTTGGTTCCAATCAAAGGACACAACCAGGTTGCTTGGTGGTGGGACCGAATATATGGCCGGATGTGACCCTGACGATGTTCCTTCCTGCGATAAAGGAATGGGCGCATTGCCCTGATGCTCATCAGAATCTGTGTTGATGAAAAGAATCTGGATGGTGTCATCCTTATTCTCTTCAGTCAGGGTGTCATTTGAAGAGGAATCTTCAGTGACGGTGTCATTTGAGGATGAAACCTCTGAAGGAAGAACCGGGTCAACTGCCGTATCGACCTTTAGACTTTCGTCTGGTCTGGATTCATTAGGTTCATTTTCAATGACTGACGCTTCGGCTGACCACTTGAGCGGGCCAGCTGTGTTTTCAACCAACGAAGGACTTGGCACGAGTTTTTTGTATCCAGGAGGAAGTCTCAATGGTGAAACCGGACGATCTTCCAAAAATCTCTTCGCTTCGTCTAAGAAGGGACAATGGTGGATGACGTGATCACCTTCACACAGTCTACAGGGGGATCTTGCTCCCCCCTTTCATCTTGATCCTTCACTTTCGCTGGTTGACGGTAAGCACTCAACCTGGCTATCAGAGATTGATGCTCCCGAATTGTGCAACCGAGGGGACCAGTCCCTTAGTATCCGGGGAATACAGGGACAATCTCTATGGAAGTGGTCTCCTCTACATATGACACATGGCGATTTAGGCCCGGTCTGTGCTATGTGCGGATTTTTGTCAGATGTCTTTTGCTTGCCCCCAGTCGCCTTAGGCTCCTTCTTCTTCTTCTCTTTCTTCTTCTTCTCCTTCTTCTCCATAGGAGCTTGGCTTTTGCCGGCTCTACCCTGCGAAGATGAAGGATTGGAGGAAGAGTTATAAGAAGTAGAAGGCTGGTGGGCAGCTCTAGACTGATCTAATTGTTGACTCGACTGTTCAGGAACCACGGTGGTCTGAACTAAATTAGTTGAGAATAGCCAAATAGGCAGGCCAATTGTCAGTCCTGGAAGCGACAATTTGGCCATGTGGGGCGCACCAACTTCTCCCCATGAGGAGAATGGACTAGGATTTCCATCATGTGGAATTCCTTGGTTGGGGCGTTCCATGTTCTCAACCTAAGATCAACGCGGGAATAGGAGGTGATTATGTTCCATTTAAAATAAATTTTATAACGACGCTTAGACACAACTTGCTTTTTCACTTTTTAAGAGTCGAGAAAAAGCTGAAGATGACTCTACTCTCCTTCGATGTTTTAACGAGCCCGAAGTGACAAATGCTCGGATGGACTTTTTCAGTTATAGAGTTTGAAAAAGGCCAAAAGAAACTGCTCTGGAGTTCTAGGCAGAGGGTGTGCCAAACTTTTCGCAAAACCACAGAATACGTTTTACGGTACGAGTGGTCGATCTTCCTGAATGCTGTGTTCACTGCATTGCGATCAATAGGGCGGCCGACACGGTTTCCTATTGGATAAAGGCTTTGTTCCTATAGGGGTCTCCCAATATATACGCGACGGTACGTGGGAGCACAATTCCGTATTGATACTTATCGCTTCACCGTGGAGGAATCACCCAACCACTCAACGCTAAGATATCACGTTTAACGACGCCGGAACACGTCTCTAGCTTAGACCTCTATGTGTTTGCGTTATGTTTCAATGCGTTGTTATGTAAATTCAATTTATTTTAAGGTTGATCTTGTTTAGCAGTTTGCCTTTATGGATCACCACAAGATGTATGATAACACTCCTAAATGCAGTCTAAGATGATAAGCAAGATTTTCAATCTTTCAACTTTGAAAATCTTAACTACTGAGGGAAAAGAAAGATAACATCTTTTCACACAGATCATAGAGCACACACTAATGCACTTTTTCCTAAATCAACATGCAAGCTGTCATAATGCACATGCACAATGCAAGTATTTCTTTTCTCTTTCTTAATGTTTGTGTGACACAAAAAGAAAGCTGTTGTATAACTTTGAATTCAATTTCAAGTGAAAGCAAACAAGCTTGTCCAAAATCAAAAGACACCTTAAGGTTTACTTGTTTCGACACTAGAAATATGTAAACTCAAACCATATGACGAAATCAAAAGCTCAATCAGCTATGAACAGGAAACAAACTAACTCTTAAGATCCAAACGACACTTAATCACAGGTCTAGATCTAAGAGGCCACAACAAGACTAGTTCTCTTTCGTTATGGGAAACTGTAAATGCACAAGAAATACACAAAGAACAAACACAGTTTCTTTATACAACCGAGGCGGAATAGTGACAAGGAAAGTTGGTTTCAGATAGGCACATTGACTGGTAACAGACAACAAAACAAGAGTGAAAACAGGGCAAGAAACAGTAGGAAACCCCAGTAGCACTAGGCAAAACTGGTCCAGCGCAGGTGGGACACTGTCTGTTTGACCTTCAGCGCAGGTAGCTCCTTCGGGAACTACGCTGAAATGCAGACAGCCTTTGTACAGCCTGCACTGAAGAACAAAACTTTCGTTTCTCTTGATTTCCGGGTCACAGATTGCACAAAAATTCACAGTTTTTGCTCAAATCAGAAGCTATCAGTCAAGGACACACTAAGGGATGAAAAGGATGATGAAAAGCTATCACTAAGAGCTTATTAGAGTCCTTTTGGATCAGCTCTTCAAACCATAAACTTGCCCAGAAACTGAGCTAGAGTAGCTGCCCTCTACTTTGTATTTGAAAGATCCAAATACAGTTCGATTTGGTACTCCCTTTGTTTATGAAATGAATAGCAAAACACAAACAACCAACAAGATACGATCCCTAGTGGAGTCGCCAATTTGTTGTTGGGAAAAGTATCCAATACGAAATGACCCTTTCCCACTCTAAGGGTGATAGTACCTCAGCAACAACTGAATACAAAGCTATTCAAGATTACTTCTTTATGAGATGAGAGAGAGAAGAGAAAGGGGATCCACTAACCATTATCTTCCGCTAATGGTTGATCCAATCTTCCCTCTTTGCCGCTTGCTCCTAGCTCCTTGCTCTTTCACCGGCCCAGCTACACAAAGATCCTGTAAAAGCACAAGAAAAGGAAACTACAAGAAGCATACATCCATAATTGATTCAAGGATTAGAATAAATCAAATATACAAGCATCAATACGCCACAGAGACACATGCATATAGAAGAACCTCAAATACTTTATTAATGGAAGAAGTAAAGTTCTGAGAGTGTTACAACCATAATAGGCCCAATCCAGCAACACCTCCCAGCAGAAAGAAATCTCCTCTTCACCTCCTTCAAGCAAATCACCCAATAGTTCTATACTCAAACCAACAGCACTTCCTTACTTGCACAAAATTCCAGCCTCCTATAGACCTCATGAGAGAGCTCTATATATAGAAGTTTTGGAGAAGGGATGAGTCAGCTTAAGACTGACATGAAGCTGACTAGTGTCCTCTCCCACTTCAGTTATTCTTCAGTTCTTGAGTCCACTTGGAGTCTCTTGCTTCCACTTGGAGATCTAGATCCTCTTACTCATCACAAGGTGAATTCCTTGATCCAAGTGTCATTTTGGAAGCTTCCTGGGCATTTGACACCTTGCAGAATGACTGTGCCACTTGGCCAAACTCGCCAAGCGCAGGTAGCCTTCATTGCTTTTGACATTCAGCGCAGGTACAGAGTGGAGCAATTGACATTCAGCGCAGATGCTCAGTGGAGCAGCTGACATGATCCAGAAATAGCTTGTTTTTGAGTGTTTTCAGGTGGAGAACTCATTTTCAGTGCTGTGGTTTGCTGACCTTGTTCCTCTAGGGGTAGGAACAACATGTTTAGGGACTTTGGATCCCTTATATTATTGACATTTCATGCTTCATGCTGTTAGGCACAAAAATGTCTATAACAGATGGTAATGAAAATATCAAGACAAACAGCCGGAATTAGATATGACGTAACAGTTGCGGGGAAAGATTGCAGTGGGTAGGAACAGAAAGCATATCCGTAAGAAAGGATAGGAGAGACATAAGTGATGAAGCAGGGTAGATGATGGGGCAAGAGCCACCTAACGGGGAAGTGGAGAGAACCGAGGCTTCATTGAGGAAAGATTCAGAGGGAGTGTGGGAAGTCAGGATAAGTGGCAAAGGAAAGACGACAAGTGGAATCGGGGGTACAGAAAGGGTACGGTAGGAGCGACCGGGAGAACGCAGGAGTAATGAAGAATAAAGGTGGTCAGACAGGTATCACCAAATCCTGAGGAAGGGATGCGGGGATGAAAGCCGGGCAATCAAGTGGCCAAGTGGAGGGTAGGTTTAAAAGACAAAGGAGAGGGTATAAGCAAAGGCCTGAGGTGGCCATTAGAACGTTCATGCAGAATAGCACGAAGAATGAAGGATCGACGAAAGGTGGTAGCAAGGCTCAGCGTGCAGCCCTCATCTTCGGTCGTCACGAAGAAAGGTGGTATGTTTCCTTGAGCCCCCTGTCTCTCAGACCTTGTGTTAGTTAGAGGTAGAACCGCCCACTTTTTATCAAGAATGTTCAGCAAAAGGGAGCCTTTAACTAGTAGAAGGATAGGAGGAGGTTATCCTGACCCTGAGATGAATAACCTCTAGCTCATCAGAGTGGAGGAGAGTTCGGGTGGAGAAACCCGCTGCCCCAGTAGTCGGGGTCATATCATGATAAGAAAGAGAGGTGGGAGGGGAGGGTGGATCTTCTGGGTCTCGCTGAGTTCCATGAGGTCCATAACTGTGTCGGCTACCTGGATAAACCATGGCAGGATGCGTGCAGAAGATTTTTAGGTCTCGGGGGGGTAATAAGCCTTCCCAATTTGAGGGGAAGTTGGGGGAGGATGGATCTGTTTGTCGCGACTAGCCATGCTGGTCTGCGTGAGGAGTTCAGGGATGTAGAGAGGAGGGGAAGGGTTTCGGGCCGCATAACAGGTCAAGTTGTGGGGTGGCTCAGGAATGCCAGCCAGAAGCAATGGCAGGCTCCTCAGGCCAAGGTTGGGAAGGTAAGTGGCTGGATGTCCGCAGAACCTCATTTCAAAGGCACTGACTTGTGGTTTGCTGTCTTTCTAGGGAGACAAGCCTCAGTTAATTCAAGGCTTCAGGACCATAGCAAGATGGCTCCAAAGAAGGCAAAACAAGCTCGAATCAGGGATGAAGGCACCAGCAGTAATCCGAAGCAGAGAGAAAGGAACCCAGACTCAGAAAAAAGCATGTTCCTGATAAAGGCGTATATGGCTGGGAACACCCTGGAAGCACGCGCTCAAATCCATGGGTGGGAACGAGAGTTGAGGACCATTAGCGAGAATAAGGAAATTCCCAGAGGGGAATGGGAGGAACTGATCCTCGACCCCGGAAATACTAAGAGCAGGAAATATCTGTTTGACAAAACATTACAACAGTACTGGATAATGAAACATGTGGTCGCCCGGGCTATGGAAATGAACCAGGCTGTCAGAGAAGAAGAGGAGGAAGACAGGAAGCAGAGAGAGGAATAGGAAGAAAGCCAGACAAGGGAGGAAGCAGATAAGCTAAAGGCAACCCTCCTGAAAGAGCTTGCGGCCGTCCAAGTCCAGACAATGAGAAACCACGTGATGCTACTGAAGATGGAACAAATGCTACCAAAAATGAAATGGGCAATGGATCAGAAGCAGGTGAAACCTGGGTGCAGTGCCATGGCGCCCGCCCCGATCACCTCGTCAGATGAGGAATGAAAGAGATGAGTCTCTGGTTTTTTTTAATAATGATGTTAAGAATGAACTATGCTCGGTTACTATGTTCTAGTTGTGTAGCTAGTTTAGATAGAAGTACTCGACATTTTGGTTATGACAGTATGAAGGAGAAAAACATATTTAAATTTTGGTCTGGTTATAACGCTGATAGGTGGCGGTCTGCTTTCCTACGGGTAGATTCGCCACCTGATCATTAGTCGGCTGTAAGTTTTGCTTTCGTAATACAGAAAGAGGAATGCCTAAGTTTACAAAAAAAAAAATATGTATATATAGAGTAAGAAAAGGAATAGTATTTTAGTGTTAACCATGTTTGGAATATGTAATCAGATATGAAAGGTAAGCATGATTTTTTTTATTATTCTCAAAGATGTTACATATAAATACATTGTGTGACTCTTGGATTCATCTTCCAAGATCTCGTGGACTCCTTTTGATGATTCACCTTCCACACCATAACCTTTAATGGATTAGGTGTCCAAAATTCCCCCCTTAATCTGAAGGGATGTATATGAGTCCAAGAAAAGTGTTGTAATACAGAAATGAAAAAAATGCATGACAACTATTAGTTGGTTGTGCTCTCTGAAATGATGGTATAAGCTGGGATAACTTGAGGTCTCAACGAGTGGTTATTTAAGGCTAACTACCAACATTGGAACACTTAGTACAGTCCCTGGAACAATTCCAAATATGGATAGAAGTTGAAGTCTTCTACTAGAGGAAGCACTACATAATGTTGTAAAAAGGGGGACCATTGAGATATCAACCTAGAACGTGTGATGCAGATCCTAGAACAATTCCAAATCTGGCTAGAAGTTGAATAATTTTGCTAGAAAAAGTGTTCCCTAGTCCTTGAAAAAGGGAGACAATTGGGGTCTTAACCAATGGTAGTTTAAGGCTGACCACCAACTCTTAAATGCTTAGTGCAGTTCTTCGAATAGTTCGAAATTTGGCTAGAAGTTGAAGACTTCTCGAGTGAAAGTGCTCATGATACCAACAGTTTAAAGATGACTATAAATTGAATCACTCTCGAAACTTTGACTCTTGTTGTAACTTTGATTTTGGTTCAGGGTTCAGGCTTTGGTTTCATTATTGCTTCGGTTGCGGCTTAAGATCTTCAAAAATGGTAGCTAATCATCAATTCCCCCTATCAAATACAAGGTGAGAAGATGATATCATTGTTTCTCACACTGGCTTGTACATGATTAATTGATAAGACTTCAAAACTAGAAGTCTCACTATCAATCCCCTCTTATCCCATACAATCAAATACAAGGTGAGAAGATGATATCATTGTTTCTCACACTAGCTTGTAAATGATTAGTTGATAGGGCTTTAAAACTAGAAGGATCATTATCAATCCCCTCTTATCCCATACAATGTGAAAGGATGAATATGTTAGTATTCACATAAATGAGGATAAAAAAACCATGATCTCCATGTAGGAAAATAAAAAAAGTGTTGGTTTCTACATAAAATGCACTCATTTACAATGCAATTTCACTGATAAACTTTAAAAAATAACAACCTTTGCAAGTTACCATTATTTTAATTTGAATGCCCCACAAGTATTGTGCTTCTAAAATTGAAGGATGCACAAAGCCAAAAAACTCAAATTCATGGGTGCAAGATGACGCGTACACACTCAAACTCAAACTCATGGGTGCACAGATCATGCATATCGTCATAATACATAGATAAAAGGCAGCGATGGGTACATTTAACTTGACAAATCAAAATCATTCATGTCCACACATAGATAAATCTGATACAACTTGCTCTTTTCATTACATTCAATCTGATACAACTCGTTCTTTTCATTACATTCAATAGCTGCAACATGTCTGTTTATAACACTTTTCAATGCTTGGAAGATATCATTCAACATGCACAAACTCATGGGTGCACAGATCATGCATATCGTCATAATACATAGATAAAAGGCAGCGATGGATAAATTGCAATTGAGAAACCAAAAGCATTCATGTTGACACATAGATAAATCTGATAAAACTTGTTCTTTTCATTACATTCAATAGCTACAACATGTTTGTTTGTAAAATTTTTCAATACTTGGAAGATATCGTTCAACATGTATTTCTCCCCATCTAGACAAATATTTTTCTTACCCAACACACCCGTAACATCGACGCTTTATTTCAGTTGGAGAGCGATAGCGAAATAAGGGTACTGGTTAGGAATAGACTCTAAGGAAATTTCGTGTTTTTTCATTCTCGTTTCAAGAACTGCGCATTATTGCATCTGGGTCAAAGCAGTGATGCCCATTCTAAGTCCATTTTATGTTTTAGATCATTGACCTGAGAAGAATTGAAGGGTGTAGCATTATTGCAGATTGGATCTGGCCATAGAATGTGGATTGAGAAATTCAATACACAAGGATAGCAACAACAAGACTCTTCCATACTGCAATAGGATCCCAACCACTACAGAACCAATTTGAAGAAATCAATTTGTCGAACTCGTACTACCTCCAAGTTCAAGGTGTCGCAACCAAATATGAAAGAAGCGTGAATTCTTTATTATTTTCAAAGATGTTACACATAAATACATTGTGTTACTTACTCTTGAATTCTTTTTCCAAAGTTTTTTGGACTCCTTTTGATGATTCATTTTCCACACCATAATTTTTTTAAGCTAATTAGAATTAGGGGTAGACAATCAAAATAAAATATTTAAATATAAAAAAAGCTATTAAATAAAAAAAAATCAATTGCTTCCTAATAAAAAGGAAATACAAAATTCATTTAATTTTTAATTAAAATAAATATGTGGTAATTAGAAATATTATTAATAATTAAAAAAAGTCAATGTAGATATATAAAATAATGTTGATATGTATTTAAACATATATTGATAATAATTTTTTTTTTAATATGAACAATATGGTTTGTAAATAAAATATTTATGTATTCAACAAACCAAATATTCATGTAATATATATATATATAGTGTAGAGGGATAAAATTGTTTCAGGAGAACCTTTTTCCAATTTTACACTTTAAAAGAAGTTTGCATTTCAAGAGATAGACACTTACTAAATCAATTTTTAAGAAGAATCTGGTAAATAGTTTGGAAGATCTTTAATCTTAATTATGGTCATACTAATTCATTTATTGGTCCATTTTTGCAATTTGAGACTGTTTTTTTGTAGAGGGATATAGCTTCTAGTTAATTGCTTCTTTTCTCCATTATCTTTGTAAAAATTTGTAGTTTATTCAAGGTATGTTCTCCCCTCCAATTTAAATGTAACACTTTTAAAAAAAGTTATATTTTCTACAACCTTAAACATATTGACAAAATATATTTTTATTTTATTTTAGTTTTAGTATATACACACATTTTCTTATACTAAAATAATTAATAATGATAATAAAATACTAATAAAAAATGTGATTTAACTCTACATAGTATTAAAAATTATTTTTTTCTTAAAATACAATATTCACATATTTAATAATTAACATATTTTTTTTTTATAAAATAATTTAATTACCAAATATTTTTTATAAAAAAATTAAATAGAAATTTCTTATATGCCACGACCAAGGCACATCATCGGGAACAACTTTCCAAACATGAAGAATTTCACTTAAAAGTGAAATATCAATTTGTAACTCATCAACGCCTTTAAAATAATATCATTTCTACTATATTAATCTCAAAAAAAATAATCCTTTAAAATAATAACATATTCCTTTTCAAATATTAACCAAAATTTAACAAATTTTATTTCAAACTAAGCACATAATAAATATCAGAAATAAACTTCTTCTCAAGTTTCTTTGTTTTGATGAGATGGTTCCTTTAACCATCACATGTACCACTCTACATGTACCACTCTAGTGTTTCAATGTTTACTTATACCACTCTATTGTTTCAGTGTTTACTAATGACGTTATCAATTCATCTTTGGATAATATCATCTTATTTCTTGTCGTATGTTTTCAGTTACCACCATCTATAAACTAAGAATCTTTAGCTGCATTAAAAAAAAAGTAAACCTATTATTAATGCGTTTATTTTATCTTACAAAATTAACTTTCTGCTTATTGATTAGAAATATCTATTTCTAATATTTAGAATTATTGTGTCCATATTTTATAACGATGACATTCAATATGAAATTTATGATAGTAGCAATGACTTACTCGGTATCCTTTGACATGCTTATTCCTGTATTTTTAGGTAAATCAATAAATTTCATAGTAGCAATGACTTAATACACTTTATAGAATATCTCGGTATCCTTTGACATGCTTATTCCTATATTTTTAGGTAAATCAATTTATGCATGGTTTGTTAGATATAAAAGAGTGCCGATACTTATTTTTGTTGTTCTTTTTTACTTAATTTTTCATAACTACATTCATGCTCGGAAAATGGTCAATTAGGATGTGGTTATAACTAGATCACATAAATTTTGAAAATAGATAGTATTTTTATTTTAATACTGATGTGTAATATTACTCTTAAAATATAGGGATTTGATTAAAAATAAGAAAATTGTTAGTATTGTTGTTGGTCATAATTTTTTTTTCGAGACTTTTACTTTTTAAAACTCATCCAACTACTTTTACTATAAACAATAAAACTTGTTATGTTTTTTTAATGTATTACATACAACTAAATTGATGACATTTCTCTGAAAATACCTACTAATTCCTTATGCTCTATAACTTTATTATTATGATATATTATGACCAATGGAATGTTTATAGAAAAAATTCACTAATAAAAAAAACAGAATAATAACCAACAAAAAAAATTCACCATGCACACGATATAATTCAAACTTATGTTGTTACACCCAAATAAAGGGTTCCTTTCTTTGCTTTAGTATATTATTTTTCTTCTTTGATTACGACAATATCATCTTGTTCCCTATCATTGCTATAATTCTAGGAAAATATGTTAGGCATGGATTATCTTTGTTGTTTTCTTTCCATTAGTTTTTAGATTTATAGGATTACAATTTGAGTTAAATGGATATGTAATTGCAACAAGATCTCATAAATCTCAAAAATATAATAGATTCTTCATTTTAATATTACGAAATACATAATTTTACCCTTTAATCTTTCAGATTTGAGGTTGAATAAGGTTGATGTTTTCACAAATAGGACTCCTTAAAATGTTTTTACAACATTATCTTATTCCCTAACATGGTTGCTATAATAGTTATCGAGGCTCTAATTGTTTTTCTTGTTTTTTCTAACCAATATTTCTTGTTAATGTATTATAAGTGACTTGGTTAATGGGCATATAGTTGTAACTAGATCTCATAAATCTTGAAAACAAAATAATATCCTTATTGTGATATTTTAAATTGCATAATTTTAACCCTTAAACACAAGAATGTAAAATTAAGATAAACTTATGTTTTCATTGATGAAAATCAGATGGAGGACTATTCAATGAAAAATACCTCCTAACTCTTAATGTTTTTATAATTTTACTGGCCATTAAAATATTTATAATAAGAATTTGTTTTTAAATAATAAAATAATAAAAATAAAACGCAAAACGAAATAATTTGGATATGTTTAATTATATTAAAAAAAAACTTCCCTAACTTTCATTTATTCCCCTCCTTCTGTGCTTCGATCAAAATAAACATTTTAAAACTAAGGTTTTTATAAATAATTTATATAGGTTCTCATTGTCGACATGTGTTTTTTTTTATCCTTTTCTGAAACTCCAAATATACATACGTTTAGAGACGACTCTGTTTTAATATACCTCTCGTGAAGCAAATTTCTTTGCTAACGGACATAGACCTTCACTGAGCCTTAGAAACATACCGATGAACGAATAATCATTCGAAAAAGCTGTCTGTAATGCTAAACGATGGTCTTCCATATTTTTCTTTCTTGCTTCGTTCCTATGGATTCTGAATTTTTTATTTCAATGATTTTTAATGGCTCTGAAACATAAAAACTGGCGTTTGTAACTTATGCAGTGAGCGAAGCGAACAATCCAGAAAAACTCATTACTTGTCTTCCCGGCAATATCCCGCCATTGAAGCTAACCTACCTGATAACATTCTATCGCATTCAGGATTCATCAGACATTATTTTCAATTCTTTTCTGTACGAATCGCAGAAGCAAAGTAAAGGGGACTACGTACTAGTGAACACATTTGAGGAGCTGGAAGGAAGGGACGCAGTAACAGCAGTCCCTTTGAATGGCTGCCCGGCTCTGGCAATAGGACCTCTCTTTCTTCCCATTTTTTAGAAGGGAGGGATTTCTCCAGCAGCCTGTGGGAGGAGGAGGACAGCTGCCTAACATGGCTAGATATGCAACAGCCGCGATCAGTTATATACGTTTCCTTTGGCAGCATCGCTGTGAAATCAAAGGAACAGCTGGAGCAGCTGGCACTAGGGTTAGAGAGCAGCGTACAACCTTTCTTGTGGGTTCTCCGGTTGGACATCGCAGATGGCCAAGCTGCGGTTTTACCTGACGGCCTTGAAGCACGAACAAAGGATCGGGCACACTTTGTGAAGTGGGCGCCACAGCGGAAAGTCCTTGCCCATGCTTCAGTGGGATTGTTGCTCACGCACTGTGGATGGAATTCTATGTTGGAGAGTATGAGCATGGGAGTTCCCGTAGTGGGATTCCCATATTTTGGCGATCGGTTTCTCAACTGCAGATTCGCGAAGGAGGTGTGGAAGATCAGCTTGGATTTTGGAGATGTGGATATGGATGACCAAAAGGTAGTGATGAAAGAAGAGATTGAGGATGTTGTGAGGAGAATGATGAAAACAGCGGAAGGAGAGAAGATGAGAGACAACGTTCTCAGACTCAAGGAGTGCGCAACAAAGGCTGTGCTCCCCGGAGGATCGTCTTTCCTGAATTTAAACACTTTCATTAATGACATGACGATGAATAAAGGACTCACATCCAAAAATGAAACGATGTGATTTGGATTCCAGAAGATGTAACGAAAAGGCTTCGAAAGACTTAGTGTTGTTCTATTTGTGTTTGGCTCTCATTACCACACTCTTTGTATTTTAATCATCATAGCATTCATAAATAAATGTCACATCTCATTGAGAATGAAATGAATATGGTTTCGTTAAAATTTTACATGTTGCATGACGCCCAAGGTAATCGGTTTTAAATTCGTTTAATTAAATTTAATTTCTTAATTTGCATGAATCGGTGGAGAAAAAAAAACGACCACTCTGAAATAACCGAACCCTATCAGCACCTTAGTTTTATGGACATGGATTATGTTCAGAAAGAAGTAAAAGGTATCATTAATATAATAAAGGAAATTTTTATTCACTGGATAATTAGTAAAAAGAGATATCTATTATGTTTAGGATAAACGATTAATATTTATTAATCAAGTATTTTCTCTACTGAATACAGGATTAAGTATATTATGTATATAACAATAAATTAAACCATACAAAAGATAAGTGGTTTTTTCAATTAAATTTGACTCTATTCAAAATTAAGTGGTTTTTTCAATTAAATTTAACTCTATTCAAAATGATCGATTTTTGGTAAGGATAATCTAAGGATGTGTAGATTATTGAGGGATAAAGGAATATATTATTGTGCATAATAATAATATTAAAAGTATTATTACATTAAAATTTAAGCAAGAATTGTTGAGTAATAAAAATTTAGAAGGAAAAACGAAACTAAGACGTTATAAGGAAGTGAGTATTCGGAAATATTGAAAATAAAAGGTATCTATCTTGATTAGTATAAACAAAATAAACATTGCTAAAATATGAGCAAATTCTCATGAGCTCCATAGTTGGTTGAGTATATAATTCCTACTCTTATGTGTGTATGATCATATTTAATTATTAGAATTATTGGCCATAATTAGGTAAAGTTGGTCTCTATGAGGAGTGTGGTCCTAGTTTCTAAGAGGTAGTTAGATTTAGTTAGTTTGAGAGATTTTTTCCAATTAGTTATCATCCTAGAAGGTGAGTGGTGCAGATTGTTAGATTTTGTGTCCAAGATAGTTTCCATATCTTGAGACAAAGTTTATTGTATTTGTACTTATATCATTACATTTGTTCAATATATAGCATTCAACATAAGTGTGTGTCTAATAAGGTCTACTCTCTAATCTTAACATGTTATCAGAGCCTAGTCAACTCGATATGTGGGTAGTTGTTAGAATTGACTACTCTGATAGTTTCCCTATGGAGTATAGAAATTTCAAAATAAAGATGCAAACAATGATGACAAAGGTGAAGACAGAGAAGGAGAAGGAAGAGGATATTCCTATCATGTGTTATTAACTCTTCCTTAATGTATGCAATATCATTGAAATTATTTTTTTCATGTAAACATCCTTCCTGAGTATGCATAATTAGCCAAAAATGAGCTCTAGCTACATATTTTGCTGCACAAATTATTTTTCCAAGTTGCACTTGAAGTCACTTTTACATGTGCATATAAAATGTAAGACTAAGATGGATACATCCTGTATCCAAAGTACTTTCCTAGGTAAATGACGAATACAACAAATGGAAACCATGTGTCTCGATAAATGGAAGTAGGTCCACAGGATGATTAGTTATTCATATTTCATAGTCAGCTTAATGTTGGGCCCTAGAGTATAATAGGTTCTCAGTCAATCTGAGGTATCATAGGTACAACTGGTTTCTAGCTGATACATGATGGCATTTTTTCAAGTGGATAAAGGAGCATGGACACTTCTTTGAGGTGGAAGTGAGTTGCATTATTCTCGCTTGAGAAACCAAGTGTTAATTGCAGGGAAAATATTTGGAGTGGAATGACAAGTTTGCAATAGGGAGGACAAAGAGCTCCTAGATACAACAACAAGTTCTTTGGAGCTTGGTCCAAGAGAAGAAAGAGAAAGCTCTTAGGGTAGTATTATGGTAGCAAAGGATATTTTTTGTGGTAGCAACAAAGATTGGATGATGGTGGACAAACAAAGGTAAAATTGTGTGGTGTGTTAAATAATAATAGAATCATGAGCATATTGTAATGCGATATACACATTGTTAATAAAGTCTATATGTCATGTTTAAGTTGATGTAGTGGTCCATGAAAATGTTTAAATTTGTACTTGGTATCTCCATGATATGGAGTGTGTTGTATGTACCTATATCTATATATCATGTAAAGGGAATATAGATGTAAGGATTGAAGAGGCATGCATACCCTTTTATCATGTGTTCCATGTGGACTTGGATATCTTGTCTAGTTTCATTTAGTAGTCTATGTTAGAGATTTCTTTAATTCTTAGAGGAGTGGGCCATGTGTTGGATAGATGCTTTATGAGTGCACCATATTGTTGGTTTTAGACTTTGGGAGGTGAAATTTTACATTTAGGGGGAGTTCATTAGTAAGTTGAATGAACCATGTACATAAAGGAACATTCTAGTAGATCAAGGTTGTAGCGGTTAGGTACCCATTCTTTCTGGTAGATAATTGTCCTTTTATATGAATGTCAACAATTTGATGATGTGTGTATGATTGAGGTATGAAGTGAAAGTACTAGTTTGGAATAGAGGTAGAATTTGTTGATCAGGAAGTTCTTCAAATGATAGTAAAATATTTGTTGCGAAGAACAGGAAGTTGAAGAAATCCGTGGATTAATATTAAGACAAGTAGTCATTAAGGTGGATTGTTGGAGTATAAAAATCCTGCTTGTCTTATGTTTGTATGATCATATTTAATTTTTATGATTATGAATCATAATTAGGTAGATTTAATCTCAACAAGAAGAATTTTATTCATAGTTTCGAAAAGGCAGTTAGATATAGTTTGTTTGAGAGCTTCTTTATGATTAGTTAGAATCATAGATTGGTGTGTGGTTGATATATTCCCTCAACCATTATATTGTCTGTCCATGATAATTTTCCTATCTTGAGACAAAATTTATTCTTTGTATATTTGTGTCATTATACTTATTCAATACAAAGTTCCCAACATAATTGTGTGTGTAATAAGGTCTACTCTCCAATGTTAACAATAATGAAATTGGGAATTGGTCAATTACCAAAACACCCTGAGATGAAAGAGTCTACACCGATGTGACTATAAGAGTGTTGAAAATGAAAATCACTTTCTTTTAGATTGTCTAGCTTATTCTCAAATTAGGTCTGAATTTCACAAATTTTGTCACACTATCAACCTACTCGACCTCCTAACTTAACAAAACTATGATGATCTTTGAATGCCTCTCTTAATGTTTTTATAGCATAGAAATACAATTCTAAACCATTTTGAATAATATCTTACCTTTTTAAGCTCAGGTAACTTCCATATTCAATCTTAATGGATGCTCTTCTTCTTCATCATCAATATATATACTCAAAGAATTTATAAATATAACAAAAAATAATGTGTATTCATTAAATAATTATAAAAAATAGTTTTGTTAAAGAAAACAATAATTAGCGGTGAATTTTATGAAACTACTCTCTTATGTACTTTTAGTGGAGGCTTCTCATAAAGGTAGGAATTTGAAGGATGGATTTTTATTTTGGTCAAAATCTTATATCCCCATCCCCAATTTTCCCCAATCATTTTTCATAGGTACACTTAGTATATATATATATATATATATATATATATATATATATATATATATATATATATATATATATATATATATATGTGTATATATATATATATGTGTGTGTGTGTGTGTGTGTGTGCGTGTGTGTGTGTGTGTGAATTGGCACTCTATTGTATGGTATTATTTAGTCTCAATTGCTTAAGGCTATAACAGAGAGAAACCATGTAAACAAGGCTTAAAATACGAGGAAAAGAAAAGTGTGAAAAGTGATTGTGCACTTGAACATTATTATCACACTTATGAACTCCATCAACTCTCGCACCAATGCATATTCTTCAACTATCAATAAGTTAGGTTAACATATTTCAAGAAACATTTCACAAGGTACGTCAACTTGTTGGGGGTGTCACTTTTTCATCCAACGTTTGTTTGGGGCACAAAGTAACTATTTCAAAAGATCTATTTGAGGACCACAACATTTGGCTAGGTTCAGGGCATGCCATGGAAATATCTTCCCCTCAATTTCTTAATAACCATTATTTAGGGCCTCAAAATGAACCTACAAGTTTGGGACCTAGAAAACAATAGAAAACCTACCAAGAAGTTAGAGAACCATTGAGTCAGTGGAAGAGGTGGGTGGCCATCAACATCCACTTGGATCAATGGAGTAGCTCTATCCATGGATAACTTTGTTCTCTAATCTATGCCCTTTAATCCAAAAATTAATACCTAAAAATAGTACTACCTTAGCTAACAAACACACTATAATGAACACAAATTAAGTGTTCAACCATGGCCCTTTCTTAGCGAACATAAAAACACAAATTGAAGGATATCTATTTAATTATACACTCCACCTACCAAAATCAAGTAAAATCAATCTAAAATTATGACCACAATTGCATGCAAGGAGAAGGATGTACGTATTACTTGCCAACATTAACACTAAAGAAGCCATTTATAGAATGCATGGTATGAGGTGAACCAAAGAAAGTGATAAAATAGGAAACTAAGCTCGAAATAAAAGTATTTACTTCATATAAAGGATTGCTATGATTCATTGTCCCAAATCATTATTTCAAAACCACATACATTAATGTACTATTACATCAATATTTTCCATAGAATTTATTTTTCAAAAGTTCATGACTTTTTGTATCTAAAAACTAATATAAAATATGGATAGTAAAACTTATTTATAAAGAAACTCTTATGGGAATGATTTGGAATGATGTTCTCTATTGACAACCTTCTTGTATCATACTTAAGTAAGAAAACAAGATTCAAGGCCTGGATTTTTTTGTTGACATGCAACTACAATTGATAAAAATAAACTTTAGCTAGCATATATGATAAATAGAGATGTATAACATATCACATACCATTACCTTTATATTTTTAAAAATATTATTTTATGCAATGTGGAAATATTTCATTAGGAATAACATAGAGATTATGCTTCAATTTCACAAGCTAGTTATTCACATAGCATTCTAATAACATATAAGACATTGAATAAGTTGAATATATGTAAAGTATGAAGTACTAATCATTAGTAGCATAATGAATTCAACCATGAAAAATCAGTGTGTCATCAACAAATCAAACAAATGACGTGGGGATAGGCTATAATAGATCCTAATCCACATTAAGAGGATACCCTATTGTTCCCAAGGGGTGATCTAGGTTGAATAGATATAAGACACGATGATGTGAAAGATTCTTAGGTCCCAAGAGATATCTAAGAATTTTGGGTATATAGCCTCATTGAAACACTTCATCGTCATATACGATTTTCAACAGTAATAATTCCAAGATGAATGTGTAAAGGGTGAAATTTATGAAGAAAGCTTCTAGAGGGATTTGATGGTAACACAGGGGTTTCACTCTATGAACCTTTGACAAAGCATGTGTGTGTGTGTGGCATACTAAACAATATCCTTAATTTGACTATATATTGGAAAACACCTCTAAAAAACAATTTATTTAACCCCCTACCAATACGAACCCAATACATCTTCCCAATTTAGAAAACCCTTACTTTGAGTAGATATTGTAGGTATCCATTTTTTCATTAACACCTTTTATACCCCTTTATGTTTTTCATTAACCCTGAGCTCCATTTTTTATACACAACATTAAAAACTCTTTACCGCCTATTATATGCTTAATATATTATGTCATTTTTTTCCTCAATATATATCCCCCAATATGGACACACGTGGTATGGTATTGTTCCCTCAGTGAAGCCCTCGTGGAAAATATACATATGGGTGGTTTGAATTCTTCGGCACTTTAGTTAACTTAAAGATTGATGTTGAGACCAATAAGATTGTGGTATCGTAGCTTGAGTTGGGCATGGAATTTTATAGGTAGTCCCTACAATCTAGAAGTGAATCAATCAATCATCAAAATATTGGACATCTACTTTAGGCAAGACTCTTTTTTATCTTGATATGAATTATTGTAATGTATATGTTATGTTATTTCATGAATTCTAATATTAATAGTTGAATTCTATATTTGAATGTATAATTATATAATTGGAAGGAATGTGAACAATAATAACACATGCAATATTATTGATTGAAGAAGTCTTCATATTACTATGTGTATGAATTAGTTTCACTAAAAACTTTGATTGTATAGATATATTAATATTATGTAAAGGTAACTTTAATAGTAAGCCTATTATGGTCATTGATGTGGTTTCTCTTAAGATTTATGTATATGTTAACATTAGGTTCCACTAAAACTAAATTTACAATGTTATTTATATAAATTTTCTTTACATGTGAAATATGTTTGAAGTTTGTGGGAAGCTAAGTCAAAATCATAATTATGGGATTCAAAGATAAAATGAAGAAAGAAATTTCATTGGACTACCCTAATAACTAATACAAAGCAAGTATTTGTATGATTCATCACCCATTGTTTCCTCTCTTTATTCTTCCTAGTTAATATTGGTCTCCATAGAGCTACGGTTCTTCCCTCTCATCCTCATTCTCATTCTCATCCTCCTTAGGGATGGTTTCCTTCTAATTATTAGTATTTATATCATTTCCACTCTTCTGGATGAGAACAAAATAGGGGATCTGTCAAATTTGGTCCTTAGATGGTTCAAATCTAAAATCTTGTGGGCTATGGGACCACTAAACCTGGCTTTTCTTGCATTAATTTTCTAGCAATGAGCTCACCCTCCATTCAGATCCCCAAACTCCAATGCTTCTTCCACTACCATTTATCAGATACTCCATATTTCTTCTCAGTGCACTCGTGATTTAGTATGATCGATGTTCCAACTTTCTATGTCCACATTTCCCTAGTCCGAGCTCAACGGTGCCACATGAGGTCAGGAGTCAAGGCTTCGATTAGTCCTTTCTTCATTCTCCATGGCTGACCTTGACTACTTAGAGGCTAGACCAAGTCGACTGGATCCCACTTGAGTTGGGGATTAGGTTGATTGACTCTTTTTCGATGTACGACTTGTTTTGTGGCTTAACTAGCCAAACCAATGAGGTCTCCTCCAAACTGTTCCCCAATTTAATATGGTTCTTTGCATCCATACTTCTTCAAACCCTTCACTCTAGAGGCTTTGAAATTGGATGGCATATGTTCCGGTGATACTAAATTTTGCACTTCCTTCCCTCAACAACAAATGAAGACCACTTGTGATTATAAATAGCCCTTGCAATTCATGCACATAATAGACATTCAACAGGGTGACGTAAAATAAATCACTCACATGGACAGAAATCCACACTGAGTACTTGGATTAAACGAAACAACTTAGCTACACAATATGACCTTACAAGGCCTCACGACCTCCCAGCCTGATATTCACAATGGTACTAGTTTCTGCCTCTGACATTTTGGAGTCGACCTATAAACAAAGGAAAAAAACCTAATGAGGAATCTGATTCACCTTTAACTTGTCTTCTAGAGGCTTTTAAACAATTAACAATTACATAAACAAGAGGAAAGTATGTGCTCATTCAAAGAATGCAACGCCACCCTTCTGGAAGCGTCAAAAAATAGGATTTGATTTGGTGTGGTATATATGCCCCTGCATCATACTCCCATGCTAACAAATTTTCATAATGTTCTGATCATGTGTTTTCAATACTACATATTTTCTTCTCCATATTGATCTTTTTTCACCACATGTATCATTTAGTGAGTTGCAACCAAGCCTCACTGACACCTCACCAACCTCTCCCCTTTAGCTCAGTCTTTTGACATCACATGTTCACCTACTCTAGAACCTCTTGAGATTCCTCTACTCCTCTAGATATTGCACATTAGTCACCTCCCTTAACAATTTTATCCACAACCGTAACTTTGCACATTAATCACCTCCCTTAACAATCTTATCCACAACTGCAGCTCTGGAATTGCCACAAAAACTTCTACCCAATCATAGAAGGAATTTGTTCTCCTTCCTCCTGTAGGAATTCTTTCCCTGTTTTGATACCACTTGATGAAAACTGAACTGGGGGTTTGTCAAATTTGACCCCTAGATGGTTCAACAACGGAAGCTCATGGGTTATGAGCCTACTAAACCTGGATTTTCTTACCTTACTTATGAAATACTAAGCTCATCCTCCATTCAAATCCCGAAACTCTAGTGCTTTGTCCTTTTCCCTTTCTCGGTTGCTCCATATTACTTCTCAATGCACTTTTACTTTAGCGTGATCATCATTCTAACTTCCTCTATGTAAATTTCCCTTATTTGAGCTCGCAAGTCCCAACTAAATTCAAGGTTCAATTCTTTACTTGTTCCTTTCTTCCTTTCTCCTTGATTGGTCCCGACTACTTTGAGGCCTCAACAAGCAAGCTAGATCCCGTTTGAGTTGGAGATCAATTTGGTCGACCCTTTTTCGATTTGTGACTTGTGCTACATCTCGATTGACCCGACCAATATGGTCTCCTCCTAATTTTCCCCCTCTTTAATATGGCTCACCACATCTAGAATTCTTCGCACCCTTCACTCCAGAGGCTTCAACGGCACATGGCATAGGTGCCTACGATATTGTCTTTTGCACTTCTTACCCTTAGTAGTGACTATGCCACTTGTGATTACAAACAATGCCCCTGGTTCATGCACATGATAGATATTAGACAGGTCACATAAAAGAAAACACTCACACAAACATAAAGCCACCTGAATACTTGAATTAAAAGAAACAACTTAGTTTCAGACTACTGTCTCATAGGGCCTGACGACCTCTCACTTGATTTTCACAATGTTACTGGTTGCAACCTCCGAAATTTTGTTGGTAACCTATGAACAAGGAAAACAAACCCTAATGAGGAATCTCATCCTTTGCCAACTCAACTTCTATACACTTTTAGACAAATAAAAATTACATAAACCAGAGGAAATTGTGTCCTCTTTCACAGCATGCCACATCACCCTTTTGGAAGCTTCAGAAAATCAAACTTGATTTGCGGTGGGGTCTATGCCCCTGCATCGCTTCTTGTCTTTTAACCTCAACATTGAAGGTAAATATTCCTTCTTTTAATTCATTCATTTTCACTATTATAATAGGTCATTTTTAAATTCTTTTGATCTTATGGAAAAACGACATAAAATATGTAGGAGTAATTATTTTTGTCATAAGTACAAAAGAGGAAATATCTTGTGATAGGTGTGCATTAACAATTTTGAATGTTTGATGGTTTCAGACTATTACAATGTTTCTTAACGTGATGTTTAACCCTTCAACATGGCAACATTAAAATACATGTAAGTGCAAGTATTCTCTCTCATACACATATCGACATAAATAAATATCCATACCCACCCCAACGTCGCAAAAACATTCAGTGTGTCTTTTTCCTACTTAATCACGTTTTAGTAAGAATTACTTTATTTCCTCACTTTTATGACCTATCTTTCATATCTTACATCAATAATTATTTCTTTCTTTTATATTTATATTCATTACTAACTTATGTATATTCATGATAAATGTTTGCTTCTCTTTAAAATGAAATAACAATGTTAACATCATCACATCCTTATTCCTTTATTATTTTAAGACACTACTGCCTTCACCATTCCCAGCTCTCTATTTTCTCTTCCATATTTTAATTTTCTTAATAACGTTGGTTTATTTTCTCTTTGACTTTTAATTATTTTATGGTGTTTCTTATTTTTAATAGAAATTTGTTTATTTACTATTCCATGAATCTCAACTCTCAATATTAAAAATAAAATATTGAATAAATATAATATATGATTTTAAAGTTTTTGTTAAACATATGCATAACACTTAAGATATAATTCTGTGATGTGTCATGCATTATCTCTATTTCGTGGAGCTTATAATGACATCAAGGTTCGGAGGGGGAAGAACAGAGGGCGAACAGTGAGGGTTTCAAGATAATTGCAAAGGTTGATCCATATGGAGGGTCGCAAAGGAGGGAGCTCCACTCCCTCCTATAAGGAGGCCGCAGTCAGCAGAGGCAAGAAAACTCTGGAAACTGCTCGCGACATTGCGAAGGAAGGGAAAATAAATATGGAAGAGGAGATAGTTGGAGCCAAAACCAAGGAAAATAATGGCACAAAAGAGAAAGAGGAAGAAGACAAAAAAAAGGGAACTAAAGACAAAAAGTAAAAGGGACCCTGTAAACCCAAAGCTGAGATCACTCCCAGAGTAATTTTAAATGATCCTGTTCTACAAGTGCACAAGGAACACATGAGTACTTATGCTATTATCATGGGTGTATGGCCCACGGAAAAATATTTACAGACGTGGATCAAATACCACTGGAAACCTAAAGTGAGCATTGACCTACATCTTGGGTCAAAGGGATTCTTCACTATGGTGTTCACAAATATTGAAGAAAAAGACAGAGTGTTTGAAGGAGGGCCCTACTTCTTTGCAGCAATTGGACTCTATATGAGGTCTTGGATGATGAATTTTTTCCCGGAACGTGAGGCTTTTACTTTTGTACCAGTCTAGGTAAGGCTCTATTCTCTACCTCTTGATTACTAGCAAACTTAATCGTTAGCTGCCATAGGCAACAAATTAGGTCGTTTTGTCAAAGCTTCTGAAGCCACAAGAAGGGGAAAATATACTTCCTTTGCAAGGATATGTGTGGAAATGGATCTATCAGGAGCTCTTCCGGATGAGGTGATCTTCGAAGTTTTTGATGAAGAATGGGTGCAAATAGTAGACTATGAGCATATTCCATTCAGATGCCGCATATGTCATGAACATGGGCACCTATTTAGAGATTGTCCGCTTGGTAAAGTAGTAAACAAGAACAAAGTTAACACAATGAAGGACACTGAGAGCTTTCAAAAAGTGATAAACAGAGGAAAAAGCGGCAAAAGAGGGCCAAAGAAACATCAAGATGAAGGACAATAGGTTAGTCAGAACAAGTTGAATATTCTTGAGGAAGAGGAAGAAATCACAAAAGAGAATCAAGCAATGGAAGGAAGTCCAGGAGAAAAGGAGAAAGAAGAAAAACGGGAACAAACACAGGATATTGAATATCAGAAAGAGACTATGATGAGTGATGCTGAATTGGAGATGGATCAGGAAATGACCCAGAGCGAAATGGACCTGGAGGATCATGAGCTTTAGGAAATTCTTTATAATGAACAACTAGATCTGGAAGGGTTCTTGATTCAGGGAACCACGGGAGGGGTAGATTCGTTACCACAAGAAGAGCTCAACAGAATACAACAGTTGTTCCTATGGAAAAGTCAGGCCAAGGGGTTGGAGAAAGGAAAAAATATTGATAAGCAGGATAACAAAGGTGTGAAAACGATGAAAACAACTCCGGGATTAGCTAACCTTGGAAAGAAAAGAGGAAGAAAAAATCAGAATGAACTCTTGATGGAGTGTGGAAAGCTGATGATAGACTCAGGTAAGATGAAAGATCTAGCCAGCTACTCCCTTACAAATATTTAATTATGACATCTTGGAATATTAGAGGTCTAGGTAGTAAGAGAAAGCAGAGAATGCTTAGTAATAGAGTGAAACAAGTAATGCATGATATAATATTCATCCAAGAAATGAAATGTTCTAATAAAAAAATAAGACAAATTCATAGCAAATGGATCAGTAGATTTGAGTTTCTAGAAGTCAAAGAAGAGAACACAACGGGGGGCATACTTACTCTTTGGAACCCCCAAAAAATTGGTATAATAGATGCTGAAGAATCTAGGAATTATTTATCAGTAGTTATTCAACCTGTAAGAGACAGGGAAACCTATCTGGTCACGAATGTTTATGGCCCTCAAAGAATAGATGACAAATATAGGTTTCTAGATTCACTAGTGAATCTCAGGGACAGACATGAAGGAATACCTTGGATCATGGGAGGGGACTTCAACATGATTAAATCCCTTTCAGAGAAAAAAGGAGGAACCAGAGCTCTATGTAAAGAATCTTTAGCATTTCAAACCTTTACAGATAATATGAATCTTGTTAATACTGATACAAACAAAGGCCACTTTACTTGGAATAATAGAAGAGGAGGAGAGTCTCAGGTAGCCTCAAAATTAGACAGATTCATTATCTCAGAGGATCTTATGTTAATAGATAAGGAAGTAACAACGAGAGTTCTCCCTTTTGGAGGCTCAGATCACTGGCTAGTTCAACTGGAAATCAAAGGCATAGGTACTCCCAGAAACAGACCTTTCAAATTTGAAAATATCTGGCTTTCCCACGTAGAATTCAATAATAATATTAAAAAACTGTGGTCCAAAGATTTGCAGATTCAAGGAACAAGAATGTTTCTTCTACATAAAAGACTAAAACACATCAAACTCAGGCTCAAAGAGTGGAACAAGAAATATTTTGGCAATATTTTTGTGGAAAAAAAATCTATTCAAAACAAAATTAAGGTTCTCAACCAAGCTCTGATCACGGAGGGATTTGATAAAGTTAAAAGTATTCAAGTTGCTAAACATCAACAAGAATGGGATAATCTGTGTAAACAAGAGGAATTTTTTTGGAGACAAAAGTCTCGAGTGCAATGGCTAAAAGAAGGAGAGCGTAACACCAAATTTTTTCACAGATCCACCATGGCTAATAGAGCTCACAACAGAATCACTTCAATTAAGAATGAGGTCAGGGAGCTTAACACCTCCCATGAGGACATTGAAGCTATGTTAGTAAAGCACTTTCGAGGCATAACTCTAGAAAACAATTCAAACAGAGATCAGTTCATAAAAGATGTTACTAGTAACATACCTAAGCTGGTGTCTAGAGAGGACAATTTAAACCTTAACAGGCCAGTATCTAAAGAAGAGGTAAGTGAAGTCCTCAAAGAAATGCAGAATGGTAAAGCACCAGGTTTGGATGGTTTCAATGTGGATTTTTTTAAATCTTGCTGGAACATAGTCAAACAAGATAGTGTGAATGTTGTGGAGGGTTCTAGGTTGAACAGAACTATTCTGAAAGTGCTCAATACCTCCTTCATCTCTCTAATCCCTAAACAGAACATCGCTCAAACTTTGGATAAGTATAGACCTATAGCTTTATGCAATGTGGTTTACAAGATAATATCCAAGGTAGTGGCTAGCAGACTCAAACATTTGCTTCCTACTCTAGTTTCAGGGGAGCAATCTGGTTATGTGAAAGGCAGGAAAATTCTCGACAACATCATTCAAGCTCAAGAGGTGGTTCGCTCGTTAAGTAGCAAAAGGCAGGCTGGAATGATCATGCAATTGGACATAGCCAAAGCTTATGATAAGGTAAACTGGACTTATATCAAGAAAGTTCTCATGGCTTTTGGATTTGATCATAACTAGGTTAGAAAGGTTATGGCCCTGGTGACCTCCTCCAGCTTTTCAATTTTAGTGAATGGCTCACCCTCTAAGATCTTTAGTCCTTCAGAGGCCTCACACAGGGAGACCCACTCTCTCCCTTTCTTTTTATCCTCATGATGGAAGGACTGGGTAGGTCTATCAAGCATGCTAAAGTAACAGGTAAGTTTAAGGGCCTTCAACTAACTGAGAATGGTCAGGCTTTGACTCATCAACAATTTGTAGTTGACACCATGTTACAGGGAATCCCCACAGTCAAAGAAGCTACAGCCTACAAACAAATCCTAAATGACTTTGCCATGGCTGCAGGTATGGAAGTTATTCTCACCAAATCAAAAATCTTTTTCTTTAATACCAATATTGCTATTCAGAGAAATATCTCCAGAATTCTAGGCTTTCAAAAAGATTCCCTCCCCTTTAAATATTTGGGTATTCCTCTAACTGCTAAACTGATGCACAAGAGCATCTAGGAACCGACGATCAATAAGTTACATGATAAAGTCAGAAAATGGACATTCAGATCTTTAAACCTAGCAGGTAGATTGGTACTTACAAAGGCAGTACTGCAATCAATTCCGGTTTTTATGTTATCAGCTCTCCCAGCTCCAAAAGGGGTCTTACAACAATTCAGAAACATCCAAAGAAACTTTCTTTGGGGGAAAGAGGAGACAAGGAAAAAATGGGCCTTAGTTTCTTGGGACAAAATCTGTAGACCCAAGAATCACGGAGGTCTAGGCTTCGATGATCAGGAAATTCTTAGCAACGTTTTAGGGGCTAAACTTTGGTGGCGTTGGGTTCATGATCCAAAGGCCCAATGGGAAAAAATCTGGAAGGAAAAATATGCTAGCTCCTGGCAAACCAGTGAACTCATAAGAATGTCTGAAAATATAAAGGGCTCATACATCTGGAACAAAGCCTGGGAGAACGGAAGCTTGGTACAAGAAAATAGTTTCTGGGAAACCAGAGATGGAGACTTAGCTCTATTCTGGGAGGATAAATGGCAACAAGAACCAATATTGTTCAAAGAGGAATTTTTAGGCCTTACGCATAGGACATACTCCCAAGGATTAATTCAGGTAAAGGACTTCTGGGATCATACTCAGTATACTGGAAGGTGGAGAATCTAGAGAAAAATGGATTGAAGAGAGGATAGCCCCTTGAAAACAAAAGCAGAGACACTCATGAGAATGTTGGATCAAAGGAAGATCTTGGTAACAGAGGGGCAAGACCAATTAAGATGGGGCAATAATAAAGAGGGCACCTTTAATCTTAAGGAAGAAAAAGAATTTTTACTCGAGCTGGATTCTAATATTCACAATAAGATTTGGCAGAGCCTATGGAGGCACCAAGGGTGGATGAAGATCAAACTCTTCATGTGGTTGGTATATCACAAGAAAATCTCGACCTGGGATAATATTAGGAAGAGGGGTGTACTGGGGCCTTCTAGATGCCAACTTTGTGAGGTTCAAGAGGAGACAATGGAGCATTTACTCAACAACTACATTTTCACCTCCTGGCTATGGGATACATTTGCTACCATTTTTCAACAGACTGACAAGGACAAAGGGAGTATCATAAACACACTCAATAATTGGAGAAGCAACTTTTCAGATTATGAATTTCTTAGTTCGGCCCGGGTCCTAACTCCAAGCTTCATTATATGGAATGTTTGGAAAGAGAGGAAATAGAGAATATTCAAGGATGAAAAGAATCCCCCTCATCTTCTGCTTGAGCTAATCCTGAAATAGCTTAAGGAGACAGTGGGATCCACTGTGCGTAATTTCCCTAAAAATCCTCCCTCAGAGTCTAAATTGAGAATTCTCATGCAGCTTGATATGCAGGGGCTCATTCCTCAAAGCCTGGATAAGAAAGAAATCTCAATGGATACGGAGAACGATTACTGGCATCCTCCCCCAGAAGGGTATTTGAATTACAACATTGATAGGGCTTCAAAGGGAAACCCAGGAACTGCTGGTTATGGAGGGGTTTTAAGGGATGAAAAAGGAGGTATTATCTCCATCTTCCACTGCCATTTAGGAAAAGCCACCAACAACATGGCTAAACTAATGGCTTTGGAGCAATGCTTAGAGTTTCTGAAGTAGGACAACCGCTTGAATGTGATTATAGAAGCGGATTTCCAGTTAATCATCAACACGGTGAAAAGAATTTGTCGTGGATTAGGGCCGAAGAAAGTCTCAAAACATTGGAGGCTAATCAGGGTTTTCCAAAGAATTCAGGGTCACCTTCAAGGACTTCATACAGTAAGCTTCAAAGATGTTCATAGGAAGGCCAATAAGTTAGTGGATCTACTGGCCAACCAAGGTGTAAGTTGTACTGAAGGCAAGGTCACGATGGAATGGCAGGAGCTGCCTCAGGGCAGATTAAAAACTCTCTCCTACAAGCAAGCAGAAGAGGACAGGGCCAGGGAGGTAAATTCCTGTTGATTTAGTTTCTGTATGGGTAGATATTGTCTTCGTTATTAGGTTCTGTGTGGGTTATATACATTTTTCGGCCTTTGCAATGTCCGATTGCTTGGGAGTTTCAAAAACTACAGGAGAATCTCCTGGAGTAGTTGGCTAGGTGAGCTCAGTTTTTTGGTTGGTCAAATAGGGAGAAGGACCAGCACAGATCATTGTTTCAGGTTAAGGTGGAGGGTTTTCATCGTGAGGGATTCCAGTCTTTCCAGCAGCTGGAATTCCCTAGATTCACCTTTTCGAGATGCAAAACTGCTCCCCTTGCAGTTTTCAGGTGATCGCACAACTCTCAAGCAGGATGTGGTTTTCGCTATTTTGGTGCGATTCCACTCAGTTAATTAGATGTGGCAGGAGGGTCGGATCAAATACCTCCCTCATCGCACGCTAATATTCGGTGCTTTAGCACCGTTCGATATCAATCCCAACCGTTGGATCTCATGGGGCAGATTAACGGTCGAGAACGATCGTGCAATTTGGTGGGGTCGGGTCGTTAACCACCGAACGACTGTGTTGCGAGATATCGTCCTCAATTTTTGGATGCAGGGTGGAGATTGGATGGTCAAGATTAACAAAGGCTAGTCTGGTGGGCAGATGCGCGGAATATTCTGAGGATTTTGGCGCGTAACTTGGTCTTTTCCCATATTTTTGGGTATTCAAAGGGTTTAGTTTTCGAGGTGTAAGATTGAGCATTCTTGCCTTTGGCAGTTAGATCTTGATTTTTCAGGGGTCCACAGATCTTTGTGGACGTTTGTACTTTATGTAAATTCTTTTCTTACTTAATGAAAAAGAAGGACCGACTCTTGCTTCAGCAAAAAAAAAAATGACATCAAGGTTCTAGTATTCTCTTTAGTGAAAACTAACATCTCTTAAAGCTATCCCTTTATTATGGTTTACACATTTGATTGTAATCTTTCATTTGATGTTTTTAGAACATTAAGGCTCCAATAACATACTATGTAATGTATTTTTTATTTTTATTTTATATATGTTTACTTCTGAGAAAGCCTTATAACATACTATGTAATGTATTTTTATTTTTATTTTATATATGTTTACTCCTCGGGAAGCTTTTGGAAATATCATTTAGCTAGGAGATGTATTGAGAATTCTCTTGGAGGAATTTATATAGCCAAATTTTCCTTATTCATGAGTATTTTGTGTGTCTTTTAAATTATTACTTTATTTGTCGTTGTTTATTTATAGAAAATGGTTTACATTTAATATTACATACTTTTCTTCATCACCATTATGTATAAATGGTTAAAATTTATACATGGATAATTATTCATATATTATTATTTTGGAAATGACGAGTGTAATAGATAGATACAACACGTATGCATTCAATTCTATATATCTTTGTTTTATCTAATCTTTCATATTTTTCTTCATCACCATCATGTACAAATGTTTTCTTCATCACCATTATGTATAAATGGTTAAAATTTATACATTGATAATTATTCATATATTATTATTTTGGAAACGAGGAGTGTAACAGATAGATACAACACGTATGCATTCAATTCTATATATCTTTGTTTTATCTAATCTTACATATTTTTCTTCATCACCATTTCTTCATTACCATTATGTATAAATGGTTAACATTTATACATTGATAATTATTCATATATTATTATTTTGGAAACGACGAGTGTAACAGATAGACACAACACTTATGCATTCAATTCTATATATTTACCCATGTTTATATTCTATATATTTATCTGTATTACTTTTTATTAGATTCCCCTAATGAAAATCTAGAACATAAAACTTTGTGATATTTTTTGCCATCTTCTAATTTAGTGTTCTCCTTTCACCTTCAACAAATTTAGGACCTTTTGGATCCTTCGATTTCCATGAACTCTTCATCGAACTAAGGAAAGCCATAATTGGTAATGTTCATATCAACTGTTTGGATATTCCTTTCTTGGATGGTGGAATCCTCCATGATGTGATGTGGATTGAAAGAATTTTTAAAAGATATAGGTATGGTTATTATTTAATATAATTTGGACTAATCCACTACGAACATATCCATCATTCAATAAATATAATCTATCTCATTAATTAATGTAAATGCCAATGTTGGTTATGCTTACAACTTTATATATAATTGTAAAAAGATGCAATATTTAAAGCATAATTTTTATATTCGAGATCCAACTCATTGAGAGGTTAACTCCTTATCCTCGCAACAAATATTATTATATTTCTTTATATTCATCTTTATCATTAAATATTATTATATTTATTTATATTCATATTTGTCATAAAAAATCATAACATTGGACCAAATAATTGTATCGTATGGTGCTTTTTTTATTTATTTATAGTCATAGTATAATCAACCTTCATCCAAACCTCGAAAGGAACTTCATCATAAGATTTTGAGTTATCTAGAAATAAACTTGTGTCAATAACTGGGTCATAAACACACTTTATTTCATTGAGCTATGGTTGTGCTTGGGTTTTAAATGCAAGACAGTGTTCTTTTGTTTTAAATGTAACATATTATTACTTTAAATGTAACATATTATTACTTTATCTAGTAAGGTGGAGAGGAATATCATGAGAACATAAATTAAAATTTTAACTTTCTTTTACTATTTTTTTATTTATTTATCTAAATTCAAATAATTCTGTGTAAATTAAATTTCACTAAATTATTTTTATATTAACTATAAAGATTCATCCACCTAAAAACCTTAATATCTTTTTAGAGTTTACTCTAATGTTAAATCCATTAAAAATTTAATTTTATACATTAAGATTTTTTTGTGAGCAAACATTCCATGCAAATACGAATCACAAATGGAAAGGTCACTATTTTATTTATTGTCCCATAGAATAGATTTTTTTTACCAGCGTGGTCACAGGGTGGATTTACATCCATATAAGCTAACGAGCAACATTCATTATTGGCTCATTGACCCACGAGGAATGAAATTCCTTCTCTGTCTCTCTTATTACACAAGTGTAGTGAGAGGGGCGAAGCATTGTAGTTTCACATCTGGCACCAAGAGTCTACAAAATGCTCTCTAGAAACCTCAGTTTAAGCACCCCAATTCCGATATGAAACTACAAGAAATAAAGATAATATATAGAAGGGTTGTGCGAGGAGAGTCGATCATGAGGAGATAGACTAAGAAAAAGACTTCATGAGCTACATAGGGCATGCAAAAAGAGCTAGCATTGGCTATGAGCATGAGTACAGAGAGTTGGTCTTTTGATACCCAAAAACTAAGGAAAAAATTAATCAAGAGTTATAGTTTAGGAAAAGAAGGAGAGAGTGTATAACAAGGTTTCTCACGCATTGACAAAGAAACGGGTGCAAAACAAAAAACATGACAAGTAGACAATCCTGCAGAGAAGAGAATATGAAAGTGTGACAATCCAGAAAAGAATGAAGTAGAGTTTGGAGTTACAACTAGCTCTGGTACGACTGATGGACATTGGATAAAGGAATAACTCCAAACTTTATTGATTTTCTATCGATTCAAACATTCATACATATAATTGTTTATTTTTCTAGTATAACATAAACTAGAGCAATTTGCTTCATAGATAACAGCCTAAAATGATACTTTATTATTATTAACTCCATATAGCATTTGCCATCATCAAGCGGTTATACATAAGAAAATCTCAACCATTTACAATAGAGTAGTAGTAGAGATCACGGTAAAAGAGTGAGGCAAGAGACACCAAATTTTTGGTCAATGACCAGGGAAAAACTCCAAAAGGGAAAACCCAACAAGCTTTACTTATGAGAGAATATTCAGTTCATCAATTCATCCAATCAAAAAAAGACATAAAGATAACAGCTAACCAGAACATGATCTCCCACAAGTGTCAAGCCACCAAGCAATCCTCTCTCCTTTTCATATGATTTTCAGCCTTCTCCTCCTTCTTCCTTTGCTGGAACAGAGATAATTTTCAATATCAAAATCAATGCACAAATGAGGAGGGGTTACTTATAAATAGTCTCCAAAGGAGGGTTGAATAGTTTCCCCTAAGGGGTCAGGCCAATTTATTCTATGAGGGTCGACTTGGGCACTTGTGGGGGCATTAATTTAAATTTAAAATTTTCCTTTTCTTTTTATTAATGAAAATACCAACCGCAACTCCAATTTCTCAACAACAATTACCTTTGGCTTCTCTGATGTCTCTTCCTATTCCAACTCTTCAAATTTCTCCTATAAGTTACAAATCATCACAATCCCTAAGGATTATGTGTAAAAAAAAGTATGGAAGGTTTTCCCAAGGCTGGCCTCCTAAAATCGGGAGAGATTTTCAATTTCCATCTATTGATCTGCATCACATCTCAAAATTGAACATTCTATGTGAATGTTGGGTTTTATCTCTCATCCCTTATGAATGTAATGCTTGTCAATTTTAGTTGAGCAGTTTATCTCAAAATTTTGTAGTTATACATGCACAACTTTCAGATCATGGTATCCATGATTCCATATATCATAAACGAAACAATGAACTTTATTTAAATTTTCCTTGAAATCTATACACAGATTCCATGTGTTGGATCTTGGTCTTCGAACAAAGTCATTTGATCTTCCTACATTTGGAAAACTATTGTGGTAAAGTGCTACAACTTTGTAGTGTTTAGATTCTCCTGATGTATCCTCCCATCTCATTAGATCTATAGTATTGGAATTCTACAAGAAATTTAGCTTATATACTACTCAATAGTAGGCCAATCAAGTTGTTCCATGTCAGTCGATGCTCCATATATTTATGCACAAACAATGATTTAAGTGTCCATTGCATATAAAATTCAACTCAAATATTCCTTGAAAGTTCAGTCACTCCAATCTACATTCTCAAACCTTTTAGACGATCTCCACACAAGCAGATAAAATCAACTTTTCACTTTTCCAAACATTTTTCTATTGTAACTAGTAAGGGTTTGAACTTTGAATATTAAAAACTTCTCAAGATACCCCAGAGAAACCAGTTTTTGTCATCAAATTGTTAGAAAAGTGGTCTTTATAGAGAATATGAAGAGAATTATGCGATCAAAAGATGAAAATGAAGGAGTGAAAGTTCCAACCTTATGCTTAAATCCCTCCTCTTTTACAAATATTTCAATACTATTTGGTGCTATGAATCATCCCATGTGGGACCACAAGATGTAACATTTTTCTTCTATAGAATGGTGTTCAAAAAAATTTCTTTGGTCATTGAGGCTTGAAACGAACTCTTCTCAATTTATAAATTCCATGGTAACATTATCCTAAAAATGCTGATTTTTTATGTAGCGGACATTATTATTCCTATAGTTGTAATCTGGAATGCATACTTGCATAAGAAATTAATCACACTTGTATGCCTTACACCTTCCTACCAATGAAAAGAACCAAAATATTCTTATCCATAGCATTTTTAATTGCATTTATCACGACTTCTTTTTTCCTTCATATGAATGCAAATAATCCAAAATTTCTTTCAATGCAACATAGTTGACAAACCTCTTTTTCCCTGTGTTGTTAGCTACCATGCTTGTATTAGTTTCCAAGACCCAATGTCACATAGATAGACCAACGGGTCTCCATTTAAAAAACACTTCATAATAAAACTTAAACAATGAATATATTTAACTCTATAAACAAGATGCCTAGAGTAGAAAAAATGAATGAAAAGGAAACAATAGTCTCATTTCAATATACATAAATTATATGAAATTGGATTAATGTACAAATGAGCAAAATGGGTTAATGGGACTCAAAATACAAGAAGTAATAATATCAAAGACTTCTTGGAGCATCCTATCCCTAAAATGAGATAGGGTTCACAAATGACATACAAACCAAATGAAAGTGGGGTTGAATAGAGAATAGGTAAAATCTCAACAACAAAGGAGGGGAAAGCTTTGGGAAGTGGTTTTGATATGTTAACCAGATCATGCACTCACAATTTAAACCATAATTCTAGGAAGCTTAAAATTTAAACACCAATAAAAACAATAAATTTTTAATGTCGTAACTACCCACACATCACACTAAAATGACTAATAGCAAGTACAAAAATCTGAATTATAAATCCTAAATTTGTATTTTATTGACTGGAAAGAACACTAATGGTCATCTGAAAATAGAATAAATGTAATCACCCACACTACCTTCTTTCACATATGAATAAGAAAGGATCAAAAATTTAGAAACCCTAAATTTAGAGGCAAACCCCAAAACCTGAATTTAATCTAGTATAGTGCACCTAGAATACCTGGATGTTGTTGAGATAGAAGCCTCCGATAACTGGACTAACTATCACATAAAAGCATGTGCAACCTCCTACGTATCAATGCCTTCATAGAATATAAAAATAGTTGAAATAGAAACTATTTTAATTCTGGAGAAAAACAAAACTATTTACACAAAGGTACTTCTTTGAAAATATAAAAGCAAGTCTAGAAAAATAGAAACTGACTAATACTAAAAAGAGCTTGAACTTTTGATTATTTCCACTCCATCACATAGAGGCTCTTATTATTTTTGTTGTCCTCTCATTCTATGCACAGAACCAACATAAGTGTGATATATCAATGGAGACACAACTACCAAGAAACAGGGAAAAATCTAACACTCACTCTTTAAAAGGAAGGTGTTTTACATCAAGCCCAGTGTCTCCTTGACATCTCAAAATTCCCCTTTTTCAGGGGCTTGATCAAAATATCTGCAACTTGCAAATTTTAAGGAACACTGAGTTCATCAAATTTGAACCATGGAACTCAAATTTAGTGAAACCTTAAAAACCCATATAAAATTTTCCAAACTTCGGGATAAATTCAACAAAGACAATAGGTCATGAACAAGGAATGGGTATTTAACAAGCCATAAAGGAGGTTTCAAGAGTCAATTTGGGATTCATTACTATGATGCTTCTTGAAATTTGCTTCCGTAATTGTGAGAATGCATACTCCAAATTCTTGTGATCCTCGCACTATCCATACATTGTCTTGTTGCTCACAATTAATTAATAGATACAAATGCCAATAGTTTGCTCAAACATCATCATGAACTCCCACTCATTCACAATTTACATGTGACCCTCAATTGAGTGACACACCTTTAGCAGGATGCTTCATAATGCATAAAAATATGTAAGATAGGATTCTTATTATTAACATTATTATTTTAGAATCATAACTGGGGACATTTATATAAATAAAAATTGCAATACTACCTAAAGTGAGATTACATGACAATTTCATTACAAAACTTCCAAACGAAAAATTATTCCAATTACATGTCTCTATCTTTATACAAAATTTCCCAATATTTCTTGAAACCATATATTTTGTAATATAAACCTAGAATTCTAATAACTTCAAAATAGAGGACATGACAACTAACTACTTCTTCCAACCCTATACACAGAGGGTCTAATCCTTGCTTTATTATTTTCACGTTCTTGGCAAGATGAAGCAAGGTTTAATCTTACTTTGGTTCCCCTCAAGTTGAATTATTGGAAATTTTTTATTAGAAGCCCCAAATTGATTTCCCTTGATCAAATTAGGGACTAAATTTCTAAGAAGATTGCATTCTACTTCCAAGACAGCTAATTGTTTCTTCAATTCCACAAGAGCAACCATAATTGCTGCTATTTGAGAATTGACCTGGTGGACATTTTCATGGAGTTTTGAAGTGAGTGTAAATACAGAAATCCTATTGCATTAAATATGCTCCTCATAGTTTCTAAAAACTATTATAATTTTTCTGAAGCTCTTTGTAATCCATCAAGTCTACACAAAGACCAATATTCTCAGCTAAGTTCCAAGTTCCCAATTGAAATCCATTTGATATATGTTCCATTTGTTTTGAGCACCTATTGTTAAGATTACTCTTACTATATCTAATCTAACAAAAAACCATTGCAAAGGTTTCTCCAAAATAAATTACATGTTGCTTTACCAGCAACTCAAGAAATCAGCATATGAAACAAACATTCCATGTGACTCACATTTCCACACACTCATGTCCCAAACAATGTCTATAATTCTTTTGTTCTAGAAGGGAGAACGCTTCTAAACATACAATTGAAAACTGGAAGACTGCAAGCTCATTGGGGGAAGGACCAAGGAGCATCCATTCCACTAAAACTCATATTAAATGATATCTTTGGCATGAAGAGTTCCCCATTGCTGGAGCGACTCCATGGAGGGGGCTCCCTTGGAAATTTACAGCAAACAAGAAACAATAAACCAAACACAGTCTGAATTAAATTAACATGAATTCTTACATGAGACCACACAGAGTTGGGATTCTGGCTTCCCATCAGCACCTTCTAGGAAAAATGACCCTAGCCTCACCTTATAAAGTAGAGAAATTACTAGCCTCGAATTTAAATTTGTGTGGATTCATGGCTCCTAGCATGGAGATGACAGTACTTACGTCTATTCTCATAACTATCCTAATGCTTAGTATGGAGTCAAATCCCGTGAGCCACACAAAGGTTTAAATTCTCATTGCATGTCTTTCTACCCATAGATAATAATTGAGGATTGTGGTGTTGTTCAATGGTGCCATTAACATTAGCAAGCTCGTGTTTAAGGTGTCATTTCTAGTGTGTTTCTATTTGAGAAATTCATACTTGTTTCCCCATATCTTGCAACTTAGGAGTAAATTATTTGCTATACACATATCAATATGGCATTGAATCAGGGCAGAGTAGAAAGAAAAATAAATTACAATCAAAGAGATAACATATTGGTGCTGGTTACTTACTGCAACAAAGCATAAAATGCATAATGTAACAGAGACATACAAGACACTGAGACCAGAAAACAAACATGAACATAGAAATTCACATACGAAGCCATACAAAAGGAAGAGGTTTTCTAGTCCAAAGATGAAAGCAGTAGTGTTCAAGCAATCACTTTCCTAGTAACCACAAAAGGAAGGGAAAAAAATTTCCACTTCACTAGTGCCAATTAATCACATTTTATAAAAGGAACACCTCTTCTCATTTAGGAAGAATTCTAAAGATAAAATAACGTCCACTGACATGAAATAATTTGTACATTTAAGGTAACCATCAAAGAAAGCATCACTCAACAAATTCCAATCTTCAATAATGAGGTAGCCTTGACATTAGTTGGATTTTTAGATATTCTTGGTTGACTTATTACTTTATTGTTTGTTGTCGAAATAATAATAATAATGATAGTAATAATAATAATTAATTAATTAATTTTTTATTTTATTTTATTTTTATTTTTTTATACTTACTTTTATTTGATTTTTATTATTAATAATATTATTTAAGATTGACCCTTATTTAATAATTTCCTTAGTTTTATTTTTAGATATTCTTAGTTGTTGACTTATTATTTTATTATCTACTATTGACTAAAAAATAAAAATTAAAAAAAAATTAATAATTAATTAATTAATTTATAAATTAATTAATCAAATTTATTTTCTCTAAACGTCAATTTTAACATTCTAAAATATTTTACTAATTAACTATATTTATAGAGTCAAAACTAGTTGTTATATTCTAACTGTTGTAAATTAATTGTCTCTACATTGCGCTCTCTCTATTTAATCGTATGACATGATCTGATTCTCCATCTTTTCCTAACAATGAACCACACTACTTGGTTCGAAACGCGTCGCAAAACTTTTCCTTTGTGATTATTGCCGAAATCTTCTCAATAATTCAAGCATGGATCACAGAAGCCTAAATTCTGAAACATAAAAAAATATCAAGGATATCATGGAGAAGAATTTTGTGACATGACAAGCAAGCATGTAGTAAGAAGATGTTGGTAATGCTTACTAGAAAGATTAAAGTAGTTCTCCATGACAAATGTGACATACCTGCCTCTATAAAGAAATAAGGGAAATAAATGTTTGAACATGTGAAGTGCCCCATAAATATTGTCCAATATAAGAGGGCAAGCATTCTACATGCAATGTCATTTAAATGTGTTGGAAAGCTTCTTTATTATATAATGATGAACTTAAGGAGGAATGTGAATAAAAAAGATTCAAGTGAGAGTATTGTAATAAGAATAGTCAAACCTATATAGCCATTTTTTAAAGGATAAAAACAAGAAATGCAACTAAAAGGTAAATAGAGGTTTGATAGGAGAAGATGCATAGCATGTCAGAAATGAATTGTTATTTTGTAGTGTTAACAATACCAGACACACATTAGGAATACACGAAAAGGTAAATATCTAATGACAAAGGGAAATTTTGACTTCTCATCCAAGCTATGGATCATTTGTAGTGTTGAAGCCCATATGGGAAAGCTGGAATCAACGACCCCATAATTAAGGTTCAATTTTTGATGAGGCCACAAAGCGTACTAAGAAAACCAGAAGTAGATTTCCAGCAAGAAGTCTATAAGAGTAAAGGATAGTATTCCCATTCATTTCCTTCAAACACCTAAGCATTTTCTGAGACCAAAATATGTTTATGACTAGAATGGAAACAATAAAGAAAAAATAAACTATCATCCAGCAAAAACAAAAATAATTCCACAAGAAACAAATGTCAAAATCTAAAAATAGACAAGGACAACATAAGGATACGATATTACTGTTGGGACTCAGAATTGACCTATTTTTGACCTTATCTTTTGCCGTATTATTATCCTTTTGCAGTCATAAGTTGAAAGCTTTTATTTTATAATGACATAATGACCCCAAGGTACGAAGTAACCTCCCGCATATCTATGTTTAATTGTTCATTGCATATTCGTGAATATCTTTATATTTATCCTTGGAAACGCTGACTAAAACTGTCAAGTAATTGCCTTAAGCTTGCAGGAATTATAACGTATAGTTGCTGTAACACCAGAAACAGCAACTACGCAGTTGGTGTAACACCAGAAACAACAACTACGCAGTTGCTGCAACACCAGAAGCAGCGAATAACAGATGGCAACTATTTAAAGAACCCTGACGTGGCATAATCAAGCGGAGGTCTAAAGCAAGAAGAACACAGTCAGCATGGCCTAAATCAGGAACAGCATGGGGAAATGGCAGAGGAATATGAAGATCCCGAGAAGACGGTCGAAGTCAGTTACCCGCTGTGTAACAACCAGAGCTCAAGAAAGAACGTATTATCATACTGTTGTAACAGCATTCTGAATTTCTTATTTTTGATAAGATGGGTTAACTGAATGGGCTGTAATACTTTATTGTAATAGATGTCTCCTCTATAAAGAGGAGACATCTACATGAAAAGGGGATTAGTCAGTGTCTATGGTCAGTCTGTAAGAAGAGATCTTGAGAACATCAGCAAGTCTGAACTTTATTGTATTCAAATCGTTTTGGCAGATGAATATAAAACTGTTTTGAGCACTTAATCCAGTCTTCGTTTTCCTGGGGAACCTTGTGAGAGGGACTGGGCCCACCTTCATCACAAGATTCACCCATTTACTTTCTTGTAAAGTGTGTAAGTGTGCAATAGTTTCTTTCTGGTACTCTGCTTGGATTTGATAGCATTACCTCTGGTATTCTATGTTTTGCTAGTACTCTGTTTCATTAATCATTTGAGTTTGTTTCTCACCGGTGAATGAGAGTGCAGTGTGCATTAATAATCTGATTATAGGGGCAGGTGCTGAACGTCCCCACCTGGAGGATAGGGTCCTGATCCTCTGCCAACAGAGCATCCATCATTTCGTTTTCCAGATTTGTAGTTTTAATTAATTTCTTTTATTTTAACAAGTACTGTAATGACATAGCGTAAGAATCACGTATACTAAAACTTTTCAATGCTTTTAGATTTTGAGTACATACATTACGCAGTAGCCTTTGGAATAAAAAGACTTTCCCTGGTTGACATTTAATGTGGTACTTGAATGTTTAATTCATAAACAATTCAACTAGCCAACATTTTGGCGTCGTTGCCGGGGAAGGCAACTAAATAATTCTAAAAGCATTAATGGTTTCTTTGTGAAAATAACAGGTGTATGAGAGGACGCAAGAAACCTAATTTTACAGGTGGCAAAAGAGGAAGGAAGACTTACATCGACGAAATCATCTCTAAGGCCGAAGCATCACAGAGGACGAGTTCCCGGAGACCTAAGATCCAATACTCCTCACAAATAGACCAACAGACGGAGGAAGTAATAGGACCTGAAAGGAAGCTGGAAGCACGAGAGTACATTGAGGAATTGGTAGAAGAACCTGAAGAAACAGAAGACACAGAAGACAAAGCGAGTGATTCAGGGAAAAGACCAATGGAGGATAACAGAATAGAAGGGAGAGGGGAAAACTCGCTCTCTACCCTGGAATTCCCTATTGGGGAGCTCCCGAGAGGAACAACCCCCATGAAAAATATCCCACTCTCGGCATTACCCAATTTTCATGGGTTATCCTCCGAAGACCCGGATGAATTCTTCTTTGAATTCGACATACTGTGTAGAAGCTATGATTACATAAGTCCTAATCAGAAGCTGAAATTGTTTCCAGCAACACTAAAAGGGAACGCATTGAGGTGGTTTATGAGCTTAGGAGCTCAGGCAATCACCACCTGGGACCAGATGAAAGAGGGATTTCTGGCCAAGTATCAAGACTACTGCCGGACAAGAGAAAGGAAGGAAGAATTGTTTAAAATGGTCCAGAAAGAGGACGAGAATTTGGAAGATTTCGTGGAAAGATTACAGTATAATCTGCAGCGGTCTGATCATCCTAATATGAGTAAAGATATTTTGAAGACCATACTGCTGAAAGGGGTAAGAGATGACTGCCTGGACATGTTGAACATGCTTGGGAAAGGGGACATTTCCAAAGAACCCTTTGATGAAATTATTAAGCTCTGCATGCGGTGTTCAAGGGGAGCGGCAGGTAGATCAAAAAGCAGAGATAATGTGTATTCAAGGCTTCAGAAGTCAGCCAGTGGAGGAGCAACAAGAGCTGAGATAGGTAACTTATTAGAAGAATTTAAAACTGAAATGCTAAGTTTCTTTGCTTCACAAATTTATGCTCTGCAGGTTAAGAAGAAACAGGCAGAAGCAGAAGCTGCTCTGGCAATTTTCTGTTCAAAATGCAGAGAAAAACATCCACTCAGAGAATGCCCACTGGATAAGATACCTATATGCACAATCTGCGAGAAGGATCATGAAACACAGCAATGCCCCTCTCTGCCTGGAATCAAAGCAGCACTGCAGACAACTGAAGAAGAAGCTGAAGCAGTGTACTTGATGACACAGAGGAGGCAATGGCCGCAAAGACAAGGTATGAGCTCTAATACAACATTCAATCGTTGGAATAATAATCCTCCTTTTTACCCACCCATGAATCAAATGCAATACCCACCCTTCAACACAATGAACTTTCCACTTATGCAGCAACCAAATATTCCTTTTCCTGACCCTACTATATGGAATCCTTGGGCTCCCCAGCAACCATACTTTAATCAATGGAATCCAAACTGGGCAGCCCAACAGATACCTTTTCCTCAACAACAACAATCTCTTTCCTTACCATCTAATAATCCTCCGAATAATCAGGAAATGAGACCTCACCTGCCTGTACAACCTAACCCCAATCCAAATAATAATAAAGCCCTGCAAGTTATTGACATTCAAAATCAGCCTATTTCTCCCCTGCAATGTAATGATATTCACCTTCGCTCAGGGAGAATAGTCGAACCTATTATAGATGATATTACGGACTCTGACAAAGAAGAGGCTAGAAAAGAGAAACCAGCTAACCATAGTACTGAAACAACAGAATCAGAACCTAACAATAATGACCAAACAATAGATCCGCCATTCCCTGAAAGGCTGACTCTCACTAAAACACCTGAACAACCTACCTTCAATCTTTTAGGAGAGATACAGAACTTGTATGTCAAAATCCCATTATTGCAAGCACTAAGGGATGTTCCTATATATGCTAGAACTATTAGAGACATTTGTGTAAAAAAACCTGGAAGAATGGCTAAAGATCCCCTCACAGTTCATGTGATGGGGGAATTAACTGCCTTAATGACTGAAAAAGATTATCCTGTGAAGTATGGTGATCCTGGTCACCCTACAGTAACAGTCCAGGTCGGAAAAACCTTTATCTCTAAAGTCTTAGTAGACTTAGGAGCTGCAATAAATATCATGACACTCGAAACAGCTCAACTGCTCCAGCTAAAAAACTTTATCAGGGAAACTCCTACTATCTTAGAATTAGCTGACCGTTCTATGATTAAACCTGAAGGGGTCATTGAAGACCTTATAATCTCTGTAGAATCCTGGAATTACCCGGTTGACTTTGTGGTATTACAAACTAAAACAAAGTTGGGGGTCATCCGCTGATTCTAGGGAGACCTTGGTTGGCTACAGCTCATGCTTTCATCAGCTGTAGATCTGGATCAATGACCATCTCCAATGGACACGAAACTAAACAGCTGACCCTCTATCCTCATGCCACTCCCATGATTAACAGTGACAATTCTTTATGGGTAGACTATGAGGATGAGGAAACCCAACCGATATTAACTATTGGACAAGCTTTGACTTTTAAAGACTCCACCGAAGATGAACTAATTAGCAGTTTTATTTCTGAACCCTCTTCGGTTAATCCAGAAACATTTAACCACTTCGCTGCAATCCTAGAACCTGAATCCCAGCAGAATATGAAAGACGAAAACTTATGCCAGACAACACTTGGCAACCCTTCCAAGAGCACAACAGTTGAAATTGAACCTGGTAAAACGCTGAATATAAATCCTGATTTGACTGATGATGAAAAATAGAAATTAATAAAGTTACTCCAAGCAAACAAAAAGGCATTTGCATGGGACTACACAGACATGAGAGGGATCTCCCCTGAATTATGTACTCATCGAATTTATATTAAGGAGGGATCCCGGCCAGTCTGTCAACCCCAGCGACGAATGAACCCTAACCTTAGAGAAATTGTGAAGGAGGAACTCCAAAAACTTTTAAATGCAGGATTTATATATCCAATATCTGACAGTGAGTGGGTTTCTCCACTCGTAATTTTACCAAAGAAGAATGGGAAATGGCGAGTATGTGTAGACTATAGATCATTAAATAAAGCAACCCAGAAAGATCATTTCCCTTTACCTTTTATTGATCAAGTATTGGATAATTTAGCAGGTAAGAAATTCTTCTCATTCTTGGATGGGTTTAGTGGATACAACCAAATTAGGATTGCACCCCAGGATCAGGACAAAACCACATTTACCAGCCCATGGGGAACCTTTGCTTATAAAGTACTTCCAATTGGGTTGTGTAACGCTCCAGCGACATTTCAAAGAGCGGTGATAGGAATCTTTTCTGATATGTTAAACGATTCATTAGAAATATTCATGGACGACTTTACTCCTTATGGAATGACCTTTGAAGATGCTCTGCAAAACCTTGAAAAAGTACTTAAGTGGTGCATAGAAGCACACCTTGCTTTAAGCACTGAAAAGTGCCATATGATGATGAATCAGGGTATTGTATTAGGTCATTTCATTTCATTTTTAGGAATTCAAGTCGACCCAGCTAAGATTCAGGTGATTCAGAACCTTCCTATCCCCAAAACACAAACTGAGGTGAGAAGTTTTTTAGGACATGCCGGATATTACAGAAGATTCATTAAGGATTTTTCTAAAATAGCTTCTCCTTTGTTTGTGTTATTAATGAAAAATTCTGAATTCAAGTGGACTGATGACTGTGAGAATGCATTCAATAAACTTAAGCATCAGTTGTCCGCAGCTCCTATTTTGAGAGGACCTGATTGGGCATTACCCTTTCATATTTCCTCTGATGCCTCAGATACGGCAATTGGAGCTGTCCTGGGTCAGGAAGAAAACAATCTCCCCTATGCTATCTATTTCATCAGTAAAAACATGACACCAGCTGAGCTAAATTATACAGTACCTGAGAAAGAATTTTTAGCAGTTATTTATGCTATTAATAAATTTCGGCATTCTATTACTGGCTATACTACCTTTGTGCATACTGACCACTCGACCATCAAGTATTTGATGAATAAATCAATTACAAATGCTCGAGTCACCAGGTGGTTATTACTATTACAGGAATTTGATATCACAATTGTAGATAGGCCAGGAAAAGAAAATGTAGTTGCTGATTTTCTTTCTCGTTTAAAAACTGATGAAAATGTTCCAGTAGATGATTCTTTTCCTGATGAGTATCTATTTGCAGTATCTGCTCACTCACCTTGGTATGCAGACACTGCCAATTATCTAGTTGCAGGAAAATTACCATCACACCTATCACACAGGGAAAGAAGGAAGATCATCCAGCAAAGTGCTAGGTAAAGTTGGATAAGCGGGTGTCTGTTCCACATAGGAATAGATCAAGAAATTAGGAGATGCGTTGGGGAAGATAAGATTTATGATATACTGAAAGCTTGTCATGATGGTCCTTGTGGAGGACATTTTGCAGATAAAAGAACAGCTCACAAGGTACTTAGAATGGGTTATTACTGGCCATCACTTTTTAAAGATGCTAGAAAATATGTGAAGGCTTGTGACAGCTGTCAAAGAATGGGCCAGCCCAACCATAGGGATGAAATGCCACTCAATCCCCAGGTAACTCTCGAACCCTTTGAGAAATGGGCATTAGATTTCGTAGGTCCCATTAATCCTCCATCTAATCAAAGAGTTTATATTTTAGTATGCACAGATTACATGACCAAATGGGTAGAGGCCAAAGCACTCATTAAAGCTAATGAAGAAGCAATACTAACATTTTTATTTGAGGAAATCTTTGTTAGATTTGGACTACCCAGAGAATTAGTCACTGATGGAGGACCTCCTTTCAATTCTCATGGTTTCAAAGATACGCTCCAAAAATATCATATCAAGCATAAGATGACAACACCATACCACCCCCAAGCAAATGGACAGGTGGAAAGCACCAACAAGGTCATAGAAGCTATCTTAACAAAAACGATAAAGGAGAATAGAAGGGATTGGTTCCAGCTCTTGCCCGAGGCTCTTTGGGCCTACAGAACCACTTGGAGAAACACAACAGGATTTTCACCCTATGAATTGGTTTTTGGAAAGAATGCTATTTTTCCTGTAGAGTTTGAGATTAAAACCTTAAGAACTGCCTTAGCTGTTAACCTTGATTTAACTGATGCACAGACAGCCAGGTTTCAGCAGTTGCAGGAATTAGATGAGAAAAGACTGAATGCCATCCATCAAACAACTATGATACAACAACACAGGAGCAGATGGCATGACATAACTATCAAGCAAAAGCAGTTCCAGAAAGGTAACTGGGCTCTACTTTATGATTCATGTTTCGAGAATTTTCAAGGGAAGCTGAGAACAAGATGGTTAGGGCCGTATGAAGTGGATACTGTTTTCCCAAATGGAACGGCTAGACTTTTAACAATTGATGGAAGCAGAACACCACTGTTAGTGAATGGCTACCGACTTCAGTTATATCAGCGGCCGGTTTCCAAAGAGGACTTTAAAGCCACTTGCATGGCAATAAAACAATATTCTTTTCCAGGGGAACTTTCTGTCCCTCAAAGCAATTGAATTTCTATTATTTATGTAATTTTTAGGATTAGACATTCTTTTTTTTCTTAGAAACTAATAAATCCTGCCAAGGATTGCGATATTACATTTCAGTATTTTGCAGGTGTTAGCACTGGGAAATAGCTGAGAACAAAAGTCTCGAAAGGAATTACTGTGTGGACTCTGAATTCCTGTTGCTGCAACACCATTCCTGTTGCTGCAACACCATTTCCCGTTGCTGCAACACCATCCCTGTTGCTGCAACACCATTTCCTGTTGCTGCAACACCATTTCCCGTTGCTGCAACACCGCTTCCCGTTGCTGCAACACCACTCCCTGTTGCTGCAACACCATTTCCCGTTGCCGCAACACTATCCTTGTTGCTGCAACACCATCCCTGTTGCTGTAACACTAGTTCCATTACTCCAGCACATTTCTCGTTTTCACAAACGTCTTTCCCCAATCCCTGTTGCCCCAACGGTAATTTTCTGTTGCTGCAACACCAGTCCCGGTGCCACGATATTGCTTCCCGATCACGAAATATCCTTCCCAGCAAAATTCCCTCACAAACAAATCCTGATAAAATCTACCACCTCTCATGATGATTATAGCACCTTACTATCACTTCCTGTCATTATCATTATAAATCACCTATATTCCCGTGCTTTCAGATCCACAGTAATTATTATAATTTGACAGAAGACAAGAAAAGACTTTTTGACGCAGCGATCAAAAAGGTAAAGTACGAAGGTACGCACGTTTATGAATGAGCATTAAATAATAGATAATGCGGAAAAAGGTTGATAGGTCCATCAAATGATTGCATTCCCAATCATATCATTTACACGTAGGAAGCAAGGGGGATTACCAAAGCAATTCTCATAATGACAAACCACGCCAACCACCGCCACCCTTAATTCTCCCGGTCGTATGTAAAAGCTACGGCATGTTACCATTTGTGATGTATACTCTGAGTTGAAATCGGTAGCTCGGCTCTGAATTATGAAGATTTACCGAGACAACAGCCATGGGAGGAACCCTCATTACTCATGAACCTGGCACGACAACAGTCCTGGAACTCTTTCCGGAAATTTACCAAATTTTCTTGCAAGCTGGATGGATAGAGTATTTCAGGAGACTTCAGGACTTTGACGAGCAGCAAGTCTTGGAATTCACATGCAATTTGACAGAAGGATTCTCTGTCGTCCAAGGAATTCAAGTTCCAGTCACGAAAGAAATCATAGCTGAAGTCACCCGACTACCAGCCACTGGCACACGGTGGTTCAGCAGAAAGCACCTGATTCTGAATGCACAGCAAGACTTTCTCCGACCAGGCGAGGAAGTAGAAACCAAGGGCAGAGGTGTAGCATTGCGGTCGTTACCTCAACCATGGCCAAAAGTCACTGAATTTGTCAAGCAATATCTGACGTGCGAAGGTCGTTACCAGGTAATCCACCAGCACGACTTCGTCCTATTAAATCACTTAAGAAATGGTCAATTATTGAACATGCCATATTATTTGCTGGGTTGTCTCAAAAATATGTCACGATATGCTATGAAAGCGAAGCATCCCATTCTCTCCCTAAAACACCATCGCTTAGCCCAATTGCTGATTAACAGAGCTCTTGCTCTAAACATCCCTCCACCCCCCATTAATCCCCATCTGGAGGAAGGCATCCCACAGCCTGAGCATGGAGGTCCTCATCAAGAAGAGGAAACTCTTCGTCAAGCTGAGGACACACCTCAGCAAGACCAAGAGCTTCCTCAGCAAACGGACGACATGCGTGAACAAATCCCTTTGGAAAACCCTCAGCAAACAGAGCATATTCCCGAACAATCCCAGCAAACACCCTTGCATGTTACTGAGAATGAACAAGCAGCAGAGAAATTAACCACATCTCCCAAAAGAACCAATCCTTCCGCTCCCATACTCAGTATTTCTACTGATGATTCCGATGATAATATCCCAATTACTCAGCTTAAACGAAAAATGCAACAGGAAAAGAAGACCCCAACAAAAAGAAGAAGAACTAGGGTTTCAACCAAAGCACCTACTACCCCGACTACTGTCCCTACCTTAAAAGCCAGCAGGAAGAGAAAAACGCCTCAATTCCCTGCTTCTCTACCAAAACGAAAATCAGTAGTAGTTGAATCCCCTAATTCCTCCAGTTCACCACCCATCGCTTTAAGAACCCGCACTCCAGCCACTCCTCGAAACTCCTCTCCCTCTCCCACAGAGGCTGAGATGCAGAGTGTTCATAGCTTCGTGGCATCATATCTTAAGACAGCTGATACACAAGAACCAACTGCCGACACCTAGAGTGATAGTGACCAAGTGGCTGCAACACAAGAAACAACCACTACCCCAGGTGATACACAAGAACCACCTGTGGGGAATACTGATTAAATTAACGAAGCACAACCTCTGCCTCCACTGGAATTTACTGTCCCACAGGATCGGCCTACTATACCCGCCCTACAAGAAGAAATTGAGTTTCTAAAATCTTAGATTCATGACTATCAGGAAGAGATAATAAGGGTTAGGGAAGCATATCAGAAAGAATTAAGCCTGCATGTTTTAGCAAGAGTAGTGTCTGCAGCAGAGAAAAGTAAAGATAACGAATATATGTGTACAAATTGTGGTGAAATATATACTCAAGCAGGATATAAGGTAGTACAAGAACCAATGAAGGAAGCCTCCGCTGCTGGAAATGAAACAAAGGAGTCTGCTGATGCAGAAATAGAAATCCCACAATTCTATGCTGAGATAGAAAAACCCGTTGACACACAAGAACCAACAGGATCTTCAGAGGAAGTGCAGACAGAGAGACCTGTTGTTACACATGAACCAACATGATCTTCAGAAGAAGTGCAGTCAGAAAGACCTGTTGACACACAAGAACCAGCAGGATCTTCAGAAGAAATGCAGGCAGAAAGACCTGTTGACACACAAGAACCAACAGGATCTTCAGAGGAAGTGCAGACAGAGAGACCTGTTGTTACACAAGAACCAACCGGATCTTCACAAGAAGTGCAGTCAGAAAGACCTGTTGACACACAAGAACCAACAGGATCTTCAGAAGAAGTGCAGTCAGAGAGACCTGTTGCTACACAAGAACCAACAGGCCATCCAGAGAACATGTAGGACCAAGATCAAGAACTTACTGACACACAAGAACCAGTAAGTTCACCTGAAACTGCACAGGACAAAGAGTTTACTGACACACAAGAACCAGTAACTTCTTCAGAGACTGCACAGGAACAAACAGAGGAGCTTGCTGACACTATGTAGGAAGAAAAGAAAGAGGAGAACAAGGATTCACCCCGGCCTACCCAATCTGATATGCAAGAAGAAGCTACACAAGAACCAGGAAATGAAGAAAGAAACACTGAAAGTGTTATGGAACAAGAAGAAGACATAGAAGAAAATGAGGAGAAAGGTACAGACTCACCCCGACTTACCCAGAGTATTATAGAGGAAGAAGAAAAAGACACAGACTCATCACGGCCTACCCAGATTATTATGGAGGAAGAGCAAATAATTTCAGAAGGGAATAAATAAGAATTGAATTCGCCCAGCCTCAGTCAAACTGCCAAGGAGTAAGGAGAAGTCGAAGAAAAAGAGATAGATTCACCCCGGTCCACCAAAATCACTTTGGAGCAAAATGGATTAGTCCAACAGGAGGAAGAAACTCTAGAGAGAGATGCTGGACCATCCCAGCCCACTTCAACAGAGCAGATGACCCTGATTGATGCCTGTATACAAACAGAACTCCCCACTGTTAGTGATGCATGTATAGAAACAGAAAGTTTTCAGGAATTAAAAGGTAGGTGGTGGAGAGAATATCAGCAGTCTCAAGGCAAAGCATTCGAACAAAAAAAGGGGACCTGGTTTGATCATGCTTATAAGAACTGGGAAGCACTAGAACAGTGTAGGGCCCAATATAAAGAAATCAAGGAACTGAAAGACAGAATGTCCTAGATGTTTGAGTTATGTCAAAGAATGCTTGCCACAAGGAAACCCTCTTTTAACTATGCTACATTTTTTAGGGAAAGACTTGAATTTATACAGCTGAAGGCTATCAAAGAGGGGAGGCCTCATCAAGTGGTCACAGCAGAACAGTTTATGCAGACCTTTGCAGAGGCATCCAAAAGTGATCAAAACCTGCTATGTGAACTATACCTCCATAATGAGGCCGTGTCTGAAGAAAGGAACATGAACATGATACCTGTAGTTGGTGACATACAATTGAGAGCCTTCATCTCCTTTTTGGCTAATCAACTTACCTGGCAGAATGCCTATGTCTCAGCCCACCATAACGAACAGAATTGTCTTCTGTGGATTCGAGCTGAACCACAGAACGCTGCCACTTTCATTTCACAACACTTAAAAATGGTAAGCGATCCTGATATGAAGGATCATGTCATGAAAATGCAAACAGAGGTCCTAACAGACTGTCAGCATTATGTAAAGACCAAGGCATCCTTGGCTGTTAAAGCAAATAAACTGTTTTGGGATAACTGCCCTGCAGAAAGGCAGGAATATCACCCGTATAACCCATCAAATCTGCAGGTAGCACTTTCAAGGGTACCTCAGTATGTTGAATGCATGCAGCGTTGTGCTGAAAATTGGATGGGTTATAAATTTAAATTCCCACTTTTATGGTTGTCTGGTGATCAGTATAAGGGCCAGTTTGGACTTTCTAATAGAGAAGAAGCGGCAGCATGGAAGCATATACAAACTGTTTGTGGTTTCAGAAAGAAGTTTGATGTTACTCCCTACAGCTATTGTCTTAGTAATCTGCATTGTTCGTCCCAGTTCTCCGACTCAGACTCGGAGTAGCCATTGCATGGGGACATGCAATCTCTTCAGTTGGGGGGATGTTGGGACTCAGAATTGACCTATTTTTGACCTTATCTTTTGCCGTATTATTATCCTTTTGCAGTCATAAGTTGAAAGATTTTATTTTATAATGACATAATGACCCCAAGGTACGAAGTAACCTCCCGCATATCTATGTTTAATTGTTCATTGCATATTCGTTAATATCTTTATATTTATCCTTGGAAACGCTGACTAAAACTGTCAAGTAATTGCCTTAAGCTTGCAGGAATTATAACGTATAGTTGCTGTAACACAAGAAATAGCAACTACGCAGTTGCTGTAACACCCGAAACAACAACTACGCAGTTGCTGCAACACCAGAAGCAGAAAATCCGTAGTTGCTACAGTCAGCAACAGCAATCACCTAAAGCAAGCTATTTTGTAACAGCCGCGAATAACAGATGGCAACTATTTAAAGAACCCTGACGTGGCATAATCAAGCGGAGGTCTAAAGCAAGAAGAACACAGTCAGCATGGCCTAAATCAGGAACAGCATGGGGAAATGGCAAAGGAATATGAAGATCCTGAGAAGACAGTCGAAGTCGGTTACCCGCTGTGTAACAGCCAGAGCTCAAGAAAGAACGTATTATCATACTGTTGTAACAACGTTCTGAATTGCTTATTTTTTATAAGATGGGTTAACTGAATGGGCTGTAATACTTTATTGTAATAGATGTCTCCTCTATAAAGAGGAGACATTTACATGAAAAGGGGATTAGTCAGTGTCTATGGTCAGTCTGTAAGAAGAGATCTTGAGAACATCAGCAAGTCTCAACTTTATTGTATTCAAATATTTTTGGCAGATCACTTAATCTAGTCTTCGTTTTCCTGGGGAATCTTGTGAGAGGGACTGGGCCCACATTCCTCACAAGATTCACCCATTTACATTCTTGTCAAGTGTGTAAGTGTGCAATAGTTTCTTTCTGGTACTCTACTTGGATTTGATAGCATTACCTCTGGTATTCTTTGTTTTTCTAGTACTCTGTTTCATTAATCATTTGAGTTTGTTTCTCACCGGTGAATGAGAGTGCAGTGTGCATTAGTAATCTGATTACAGGGGTAGGTGCTGAACGTCCCCACCTAGAGGATAGGGTCCTGGTCCTCTGCCAACAGAGCATCCATCATTTCGCTTTCCAGATTTGTAGTTTTAATTAATTGCTTTTATTTTAACAAGTACTGCAATGACATAGCGTAAGAATCACGTACACTACAACTTTTCAATGCTTTTAGATTTTGAGTACATACAGTACGCAGTAGCCTTTGGAATAAAAAGACTTTCCCTGGTTGACAATTAATGTGGTACTTGAATGTTTAATTCATAAACAATTCAACTAGCCAACAATTACTATCACATAATTCAAAATAAAACATTAAACAAGATTGGATGCAACCCATTTTGTTTCATTCAAAATCTCAATCATTACTTTTCTATATAAAAAGAGTATATTTCTAAGACTTCTGTATCGTAATTTCCTTCAACTTCTATAAATGATGTATAGTTGAAAGCAATCCTCGAAAGATAATAACAGTCACTGAGAGAAAATAAATGTCAGAAACTAAAAGAAGGGATTTACAAAAATAGTGTGATTGCAAAATCAAACCTTTTGAGGTTGAGCAAGCATTTTCTCATTTGAAAATCCCTCCTCGATATCGCCTTGTACATCATCCCAGTTAGGCTCAAACTCATCCTCATTTCCCGCATAGTTGATAGTTCAAAATTGTTGTTATTTTCATTAGAACCATCTAAAAGAAAGGATAAAGTAGTTCTTAGATGTCAAGACGGTGATTAATTAAGTTATAATAGACAAAGTACTGTAAGATTTACATCCGAGGAAGCATAAGAAAAACAGATACTTAATGCCCAAAACTAATCACAGAAGAAAATATACAAGGAGACTTACCATACACTTTTCTTCCTTTCCTCCCAATACACTGCAAACACAAAACATAATAAGACGAATGTAGAACATAAGTGTCATTGCATTATTAGTGAAAACATAAATTTGTATCGTGGTTATGTAGCATGGAATGGGAGGATGAAAGGAAAGGTCCCCTTTTATGGGTTAAATAAATGAAAAAAACAAAGGCTCTAACATAAACTAAACACTAACAAGTTTCAACTAACTTTACAACTTTCTTCCACATGCTCGCCACCCCCTGTTGTTTCAAATATACATATTTAAAAAAGTTATAAGCAAGCATCCTTAAGATTGTTGCATCACCAAGTCCACCATTTTTATATGAATGAGGAAATCAATATGTTTTCTATTTTGTATTTTAATAGTATTTTATTGGTTTTATCCCCTACAACATCCCCTGTGATTTTTCCCCTCCCATCTCCCATTGTAGAAACTCATCCCTAAGACCTCCATATCCCCGTTCCCCATTTGTTGAAATTTAGTGCAACATAGCATAATGATATGCTCAATCATGAGTGCAATATATAAGACTAAAATTCAGCAGTAGTACTTGTACTCCAAGGAAAATGTGTTTACAATAACAAAAGATAGTAAGAACAACTTTACAAGCCCCTCTAGTTGCTAGTGACAATCTTTTGGTAGACTAGCCTTTCTGTGGGAGCTACTCTAAAGTAATAACAATGACTAATTATTTTTAGGTGGAGCAAAGGCAGAAATAGTTTCGGTGTCAGGATGATTCAAAAAATCAATTAAAAATGGTTTTCATTTTCTTCTCTTTAGTTTATTTTCATTTTAATATGCTTCATTCCCAACATCTAAGCTTTGTTGTACATGTGCATAATATGGCATGCACAAACCATCGAAGACTCTTATTCAGAGAACTTGATTAAATTAGATGATGGTCGCATCCACCTTTAACTCTCCAATACTTTCAATGACCAGGACTAGCCCAAGCATTTGATGTTGGATGATACCACCATCCCTAAAACAAAAAATCAATTGTTTTTTCACATAATAAATTTTTATTATACTCAAACTCCAATTCAACATAACCTATCTCCTGAAAAATAAAACATAATTTCAACAAGGCTTTATGAACTATCAAATGATATAAAAAATACTATCCATAATACTAAAAATAGAAGTGGTGACTTAATTTATATTATTATAATGACACACAAACCTCGTTGTCAGGCTACTTTGAAGTAATAACACCACCAGAAACAGAGCCCAAGATATTCAAGCCACCATCCTCAGAACTCCACCATTGTCATTGCATTCAAATTCCTATGGATTTACATCATCAAAATCTCCATCCATTCCAACTTCTTCATCAAGGTTTTCTTGGTTATCAAGAGAAGAATCAAGTGGCTCATCTTCATGTTTCATTGTTAGAATGGCCTCAGCTAAATTTTGGTAAGCATCATCAAAAAATATTATAATTTCCTTGAGTGTTGGTGAGATCTCCCTTTTAGTTTTTAAATCCATCACCATTTTCTCAATACAATCTGCATCACAAAAGAAAGTTGGTTACCATTTACAAAATTTGGATAAGAAAAGTAAGAATTGGTCTATTGGTAGCATTGTTGGGCATGTAGAAGCACAGGAAATACCTCTTATGAAAGATACATTAATTGTATAAAAACTCTTTTTGTTTTGTGTAAATCTAGATTTCATGGTTTTCCCTGGAATGTCCCAGGATTCAAACACTATCTAGCAATCATTGTAAACACCAAGGGTGTTGAGAAGGAGACCCTTGGCCCCTCCCTCATCAAATTGTGCAGAGGTTTGTTGATACAAATGATTTACCATAAAAGAAACTGTATAGAATAAAAGCTAATGCTATGTAAGCATTACATATGACATGCTTTCCACATAAAAGTTTCAAAACCCTCTCATTATGAGCAGAATAGAATGATCCATCCCTCCATGATAAGAGAATTAAAATATTACCATCAAACTTCTTTACATTCAACGAATCAAAAGGATTGGAGTTTAAGGACATGCACACTTTCCAAAGATGGAAGTCGAAGCAGCTAATAACCTCAAGGCATTTCATTTGGTTCTTGTCTAAATAAGACTTAATAGTACAGTCAAGACTAGTATACAACTGATGTTACACTACCTTGGAATCTCCACCACAGCTAGGGAACTTGAATTCTCTACATGCAGTAGTTACTTTGGTCTAATTGATCAATTAACTTGATGATAATTGAATTTAACTAAAGTCCCACTTCTTAAATGACCTTCCACTAGTTCCTCCAATAGTTAGAACTAGTTTAACTGAAAACAACCTAAGATAACTAATCTTGATTGCTAAAAATGAGAAATCACACATGATTAACTGAACTCTAACTCCGCCAACTTGAATTTACTAAGCTAATTAAGTGAAAATATCCATGTCACCTCAATTAACTGCATCCAAGTTCCCTGTTGATGTGGAAATTTGTTTTTTCTCGATTTAATCAAGGCAAAATCAAATTAATAATTTATTACTGCATTTTTCAACACTCCATCTCAGCAAGAAAGGGATTATCAACCACCCTTGTCCCGTACTTGTGGAACTCAAACTTCCCTCTTGACAAGGCCTTTGTCAAAATGTCAACATCTTGTTCATCTGACAGAATATACTATAGCAACATTATTTTCCTTTGCACACAGTCTCGTAAATGGTGATACTAGATATCTATATGCTTTGATCGATTATGAAATACATGATTCTCAGAGAGCTTGATGCATCTATGATTATCACAATAGATCACAGATGGATCCATTATTTGGCCAAACAGTCCCACAAGTATCTTTCTCATCTAGATCGCCTCACATCCAACTTGACTTGAAGCCATGTATTCTTCTCTTTCTGAGTTGAGAGCCACATATATTCGGTTTGTGTTGTACTAGAAAACAAGTGCGGAACCAACACTGAAAATTCCACCATATATAGTCTTTTATTTTGATGGACTCCCTACCCAATCTTCATCTATGAAGCCACATATCTTCACTCCCTCTTTTCGTGTGTACCATAGTCCAAATTTGGTAGTGCCTCTGAAGTACCATAAAACATGCTTAGTTTCCTTCCAAAAAACTTTTGTCGGGGTATCCATATCTTAGCTCAGCTAGTTGACTGCATATCACATATTTGGTTGTGTGTTCACAAGATACATTAGTAAACCCACTAGTTTTCGATAAATGGTAGCATCCACTTCTTCACCTAGAGTTGCATCCCCCTTCCTCCAGTTAGTTGCTAGAGGTGTCTCCATGGGTTTTCAACTCTCCATGTAGAATTTCTGAAGTATCCCATTTTCATACCTTCCTTGAGACACAAATAGTTCCCCATCACCTTGCCATAATTCTAAGTTGAGGAAGTAGTGCATGAGACTCATGTCCTTCATTTCAAATTCTCTTGCAAGGTCATACTTTCAAGATCTGGTCAATTACTCATCACTAGTTGAAAGTAAGTCATCAACATGTAAGAAAATAATAAGAAATTTACCTTCTATCAAGATATGGTAGAGGTTTGCATCTGCTTCACTTTTGGTGAAGCCAAAACTAATGAGATAGTTGTCAATCCTATTGTACCAAGTATGGGGTGCATGTTTGAGACCATACAATTATCGCTTCAGTCTGCACACATGAGACTCCCAATAAAATGTTTCAAAACCTTCTCGTTGCTTGATGTACACCTCCTCCTAGATATCCCCATTGAGAAATGTTGTTTTTACATCCATCTGGTGGATTTCCACCCCATCTATGCAACCAGTGCAAGAATTGATATAATGGATGAGTACCTTGCTATAGGAAAAAATTTCTCATCACAGTCAATTCCCTCAACTTGAGAGTACCCCTTCGCCACAAATTTGACCTTATACTTCTCTATGTTTTCATCTTCTTCTTGATTTACCCTGAAGATCCATCTCGAACCCACAACTGATTTATTTGTTGGTCTTGGTACCACTTCCCAAACATTTTTCTTCATAATGGATTCATATTCCTCCACCATTGCATCAAGCCATACAAGTTTCTCTATTGCTTCCTCGAAAGAGTATGGCTCAGTCTCAACAAGCTTAGTCATTAAAGCCATGTAGCTATTGTACTGATCAGGTGATATTTTCTATCTACGCAAATTTGAAGGAGCACCCACGCTCTTCCTCGCCTCTTGCACAAGTATCTCAACTTCCCTGGTTCTTTTTCTACCTTCTATGTATGGTTCTGCTTGAATGGTTGTCTCCACTCTCTGCTCCTCAATTTTTGGTTCCTCCACAACTTCCTGAGGCTCCTCCTTTGTAGCTAAAAGATCCTCTTCTGATGGGATTTGAAGCTCCCTCTTAAGAGAGCACCACATCGCTTTCACCTCATCAAATTTTACATCCCTTCTCATAGCTATCATTCTGAGGGATGAAAAGTACACATGGTAGTTGTGAGGAGTTTCTTTGTAACCCACAAATACCCCCAATTTTGTGGTCAACTCAAGCTTCATGCTTCATTCTTTGGAGACATGGCAGTAAATAGAGGCTCTAAAAATCCTGAAGTGTGACACATCTGGCTTTCTTCCTGAGAAAGCCTCCTCTGGTGTAATCATGCCTAGAATTTGATGAGGACGCTAGTTATGCAAATATATTGTTTTGTTGCATGCCTCTACCCACAAGTGTAGTGGTAGGACTTAGTCATGCAACATTTCCCTCATTGCTCCCACAATGATGTGGTTCTTTCTCTCCACCACCCCATTATGTTGCGGGTTGTGGGGTGCCACCAACTCTCATCGAATGTATTCTTTTACACAGTATTTTTGAATTCATTTGACATGAACTCACCTCCATTATTTCTCTTGAGAGCCTTCACCTTCTTGTCGATTTCTTTCTCAACTAGTGCCTTGCATTCTACGAATTTAGAGAATGTCTCATATTTCTTACGCATGAATAAGATCCAAAACTTCGTTGAGAAGTCATCAATAAAAATGAAAAAATATTTGTCTAAGAGTGGAGGCTTTCGAAAAGGGTCCATAGACATCAGAGTGTATCCTTTCAAGGACTGCATATGCTTTGTTGTCTCAATCATGGAATGCGTATTATTTGTACTTCCCCAAGGTACAACCTTTGCATACATCCTGATGCTCAATTGTTCATTTAGGAAGGATTGTGGTTATTTGTTGCATAATCTTTAGGGCTCCATGATGCAAATGGCCAAGTCTTTTGTGCCAAATTTCACCTACACCGCGATTATGCACATTCTCTGCCTTAGTGGTTAATGTAGCAGAGTGTTCCACATCTAGCTTACAAAATTTCTTCACCTAAACCCTGATATGCCTAACCTTTTCCATGGCTAAATGTCCTTGGAATACCTTTCCTTTGTTGAAGATCACATCATAACCACGGTCTTCCAAAACTACAATAAGTATGATATTTTTCTTTAGGCCCAGAAGGAACATGACAACCTTGGGTTTGAGAAGGGAGCTTGGCTCCCTCTAAAAGGTGATTGTACCAACCCTGATCATGTTATACCTGTTGTTGTCCCCCATCTCAATGTGAATTTGCAAATATTTTTCTTTCAGATCACTAAAAAACTCTCTATACCCTATCATGAGGAAGGATACACCTGAGCCCAAGTACCACACGCTCCCCATCCCTGTGCTTGTCATGCATGTAATAAGGGTAAATTAAAGCTCGAACTATGAAGCCAAAGATTTAGTTGTTGCTCCTCCTAAGGTCTTCTTCCTCGTCCTTTTGTGTGGACACTTTATGGCATAGTGCCTAAATTCATGACAATGGAAGCATTTAATTTTGGAAAAATCTTTATTCTTGTCACCTTTGTTGGATTCTGGTTTGGATTGAGATTTCTTCCCTTTTCCCTTCTTTCCCTTTCAACAAATGTAAAGTTTTCGTCATCCTCACCCTTGGATGAAGTCCCATCTGTGGTATTATGCCTTATCTCCCCTATACCAAATCGCACCATAAGAATTCCCAATTCGGTATTTTCTCCCTCCCATTCATCGAATCCTAAGAATAAGAAATCCCAGGAGTGTTATGCTTATCCTCTTCTACAACATTAATAACAACCTTGCCAATTTCATCACGAACTTATGTGAACGTTCTTAGATGTTATGGAATAGTGTCATTCTTCTGCATATTGATATTTCAAAGTTTATCCTTGCGCACCAGCTTCTTGTGGTAACTATTATTCTCAAGCAATTCTATCAGTTTTTTCCACATTATCAACAACGTTTCTTTTCCATGGATATTTGAGAAAATTGGATCTCGTACTCCCTCCAATATTATTCTTCCCACCTTGGCTATATTTTTCTTCCACTAACCCAGGTTCCAAGCATCAAATTCTTGTGGTTTTGCAACATCTTTCTTGATGTATTCCTTGCAATTCATTATCATCCAATACCGCCTCCATGCAATTCTTCCATGCGATGAAATTAGAGCTGCCTTCCAAGGCATACTCTAGGCTCATCCCATTGAAAGTCATATTCTCAACTCTGAAGAGATCTTGCTGCATTGAATTGCAAATTTGATTCTCCTGAGAAACAACTTTGAAATCCCTGCTCTAATGTGAATCCTGCTTTAATACCATGTACACATTATGATGTAGATTTGCAACTTCTTTTGAAGTTTTAATCAAAATAACAAGACACAAACCTACTCTACTGCTCTATGGAATTTAATTCACAATTTAGAGCATCAATAAAAAACATGCAATGAAAAATAACACACATGCACACAGTGTTTTTTCCGAGGAAAGAAATTTGCTAAAAACCCCAATGTTTTCTTGCATTAATATCATGAATAAATATGTATTACAATTTATTTTTATCAACTGAACACAACCTGTGTTATCACCAAAAAATTGATCATCTAGCGTAATTTGCTAGATGGATTGAAGTACACCATGTAAAGCCAATTTTACGATAGTAAAATTTCTTTCACTGTGAGAAATTACTTAATAAACCACATTTGTTAAGTAATTTATAATTAATTATTCCTAGAAGGTAATTAAATAAATAGTGATTTATTTAATTTAAACAAATCACTATCTATTTAATTATCTTCTAGGAATAATTAATTATAAATTACTTAACAAATGTGGTTTATTAAGTAATTTCTCACAGTGAAAGCAATTTTACTATGGTAAAATTGGCTTTACATGGTGTACTTCGATCCATCTAGCAAATTAGGCTAGATGATCAATTTTTGGGTGATAACAACCTGCAAGTGAATAACCTATCTCTCTACTCACTTAGAAGCTCTGACCTAGACTTAGTCAATTTCTTCCTTTGCATGAGCCCTTTTTTCCTTGCAAAATTCCTTGAGAAATTAGGCCCATATTATTTAGGAATTTCTCCAAAATTTATTATACAATTCCCAAGGTTGATCATCTAACTACATGCAACACCTGTACACTCAAGACTAGTCTACAATTGATGTTACACTACCTTTGAATATCCACCATAGCTGGGGAACTCAAATTCTCTGCATGCACTAGCTATTTTGGGTTTATTGATCAGTTAACTGAATGATCACTGAGTTTGACTGAAGTTCCACAACTTAACTGACCTTCCACTGGTTCCTCCAATAGTTAGAACTAATTTAATTGAAAATAACTTAAGATAACTCACCTTGATTGCTATAAATGAGAAATTACACGTGCTTAACTAAACTATAACTCCTCCAACTCCAATTTACTGACCTAACTAAGAGACAAGAGCCATGTCACCTCAATTAACTACATCCAAGTTGTCTGCTAATGTAGAAATTCAAACTTTCTTAATTTAATCAGGACAAAATCAAATTGAGAATTTCTTGCTACATTTTTCAATAGTAAGTAGCAAGTTCATAGTTCTCGATAGAAGAAATTTTAAAATAAAAAGAGACATACTCATCCCTTTCATTGTTTTAAAATCCTAACTAGTTTGGAAGAGATACTATAAGCTCTCTTTCATGTAATAAGCTCTCCATCATGAAAAATAGTTCCACGTCAATGAACATACAAGGAGAGAACGTGGACACCAACTAAATGCGAAGTTGTATTTTAGCCTGGAGTCCGACTATATCAAAATAAAAAAGAGGCATTAGCCATGAGCCTAACCAATTCATAATAAAAAAGAGGCAAAAGATCATTAGGATAGCTTAAATAATATTCTACTTTTATTTGAGAAGTCAATTAAAAAGAAGTAGAATAATATGAAAAGCAAAAGAGAACGCGAGCATATTTAGTACCTTGGTCCTGGAGTACAACATAAACTTATTTTTCTTGGTTAACAACACATCCTCCTCAAATGTAAGAAAACGGGTTAACGGCCCAGGACCCACAGACAAATGGTAGAAGCGAAATCCTACCCCCTTACAAACTACCAATGTATTATTCCAAGTGGGGCGATTTTCCTTGAATAATGGCCATGCATCATCTTGCATTCACAGATAACAACTAGTGATTCTTGTCCCGATTATTGATTTGATAACTGAGTTATGGTAGACTTTTCCCACTATTTTAAAAATATTGAGTACCTTAACCAACATTGTCATTGTTGATTAGAGGAATATTGGAATATTTGTTTGGGTGATTCTTTTAAGGGCAGGGTAGACACCCTGAGGACCTTTTAGTACCTTTTGGGGTGTTGGATGTTCATAATTTATTGAGAATGGTTTTGTTAATTATGTTGAAATGAAATTTCAAGGGAGTAGAAATGGTAAACCCTACACACTACCCTAGGTTAAGTTCTTCTTGGCCTGATGTAACTTATTTAAAAAAAATTATATTATATGTGTTCCCCACTTACCCCAACAACAAGAATGGGGTAAAGATGAAAGATTCCCATGATGCAATAAGCTCTTCATGATGCAAACCAGTTTCAAGTCCATGAACATATAAGGAGAGAATGTGGACACTGACTAAATGTGAGGGTGTTTTTTAGCCCTGAGCCCAACCAACTCAAAATTAAAAATGAAAAGGAAAAGAAACAAAGAATAAAATAAATAAATTTCTACTTTTCTTTGAGAATTCAATTAAAAAGAAGTAGAATAATATTAAAAACAAAAGAGATCGCAATCATATTGTGTACTTTCGTCTTGGATTATAACCTAGAATGGTTAATGTTTGATTAATAAATCATCTTCCACAAATCGAAGAAAGAAGATTAACAACCCAAGTCCCAGAGGCACTTGGCATACATTAAAGGTTTCCTCCTTAGAGACCACCAACATGTTATTCCCACTAGTGTGGTTTTCCTTGAATAATGATGATGCATAAAATTCCATTAGTAGATAGAAGTCGGTAATGTTTGTCCCATTATGATAAGTTTTGCCCGCTATTTTAAAAATAATGACTACCTTAACCAACATTGTCATATTTGGTTTAGAGGGATATCAGAGTATTTCTTAGAAATATTCTTTTAAGGATACGGAAGTCCCATGAGGCCCTTTTAGTGCCTTATGGTGTGTTGGATCTTCATAATTTATTGAGAATGGTTGTGTTAATTATGCTGAAATGAACTTTCAAGACAAAAGAATTCGGTAAACCCTACACACTACCCCAGGTTTAGGTTTTCTTGGCCTAGTGTAATTAAATTTTTTTTAATTAGATTTTATGTGTTCCCACTCACCGTAGCAGCAAAAATCAGGTAAACATGAAAGACCTCGCTCCCCCCTCCAAAAAAAAGGGAAAAAAATTGCAACAAAGAGGTCATTGAGTAGATTTGGGCATACCAGCTTGACTATCTCCTTCGAGAAGCTGGTACAGGCTTAGTTCTGTAATAAGCATTATGCATTGCAATACCCTTAGCCTTATTCCATACCTCGCAGCTTAACCCTCCCAACAACGACATGGATTTTTTCACTCGTGTTTTATTCATTGAGCCACCGTTTCCTAAATTATTGCTTCCAAGATTCGAAAACTTGCCCTCATATGCTACCTCTATGACTTATTTTCTTGGAATCTAATTCAGAAACCACTTTTTTTATGATAACTGTATTTTTTTTTCCTTCTTTGTTTTCTTCTGGTCTTTAAGACTATGTGAGCTTGCTAAAGAATTCATGGTTTCTCTTGGTGTCTCGGAAATTGCAGAGTAACCAGGCTCTATCTCCAAACTATTATTATCACTATTGGGCACTACACTGTGCTCCAAAATCCTGGCTAATCTTCTTCGTTCTTCAATGCCTACCTTCTCTTAAGTGTTGGCATTTTGTTTTTTTTTTTGTAGTGCATCCTCTTAGCCTTTTCCCTGACTTGGATTTGGAGTGATCAACATCCACCATGATAGATTAAGTGAACTTGGAATAGGGAATAATGCTCCACAGAACAATTATTTTGAATTACGACACATGATATCTCTAGGGATATTTGGGTTCTAAGGGGATTTTTGTCACCATTTGTATGGTTTCCATGATAAGAATGGGTGTGGGGACTGTACTAGTTCCAGGGAAGAGAAGAAATGCCTTAGACTGTAAATAAAGTTATTAGAGTTTAAGGAACATGAAGTAACCCTTAAATAACCACATAGATATCCTCTAAGGGATACTGGGATTTCAACTTGGATGTAGGAACTATGGCATGTTATTCTACACAAAGATCGACAAGAATGGTGAGTATGTATGGTTTTCTAATAATAGTGTGTGCGCATTCTAAGAATGTGAATGCACTATTAAAATTTGTGCACATTTGTATAATGCATGTACTTATAGAATTATTTATAGAATAATATGGTTTAACAATAATCTAGATTTATATTAATTTACCAAGTTAAATCAACATACTTTGAATTCAAATTAATAAAATTATTGTCTCTATGAATCTAGTGCAACAATCAACCATGGTATGTAACAACACCACAAAATCCCCACAACAAATAGTGTGTTGTCTCTCTAAGATGTGAAGAACCAATTCACATTAAAATTTCAAACTCTTTCTTGTCACTTCTTCAAAGAGAGTATAAAACTATTATATATTGTAAATTTATACTCAATATTGCATAAAATTGTTATAATTTTAACATTATAGATGGATTCAAAGGCCCCCTTGAAGGGGGTATATGAATCCATCTACCTAAATTTTAACATTGAAAACAAATTTAGAGGGGGTATCTAAATTTTAACACTGTGAATGGATTCGAAGGACTCCTTAGGGCAGTGACTAAATCCATCTGCAATGTTAAAATTTAGTGAAATGTAACACTTCAGTATCAAAATTGCAAATTTCCATTTCCAGAGTAACACAATTAAAAATGACTAGCATAAATGACTAATTCATATAATTTTTGTACTTGTTAGTTGGTCGTATTTTTATTCTTCGACTATATTAGTTGTTTATGTTAATCATTTTTAATTTTGTTACTTATTATCTAGTCATATATTTAAGTCCAAGACTAAATTAATCATTTAAGCTAATCGCTTTTGGATATAAAAAAAAATACATATTCACTCAGTTTATGACATGTTAAACAATTAAACAAAGACTGAGGTATGTCAAGGATAACATCGATCAACAACAACTTAAGAGAGTTTAAGAGATTGATTGTTCTTGCAGTAGAAGTTATATTGGAGAGACATGGCACTCTTTAAAAACAAGACTTAAAGAGCACAAGTAGATATCAAGAATGGGAGATCGTGCACTTCATCCCTTGCAGAGCACTCCTCGAAAACCAAGCATCATGTTTGTCTAGGGAATGCCAAAATTATCGCTAGGGAAGTTCATTATCAAAAAAGAAAAATTAGAGAGGCACTTGAGATTATGAAATATCCGCATAACCTCAACAAGGATGGTGGGAATGAGATAAGTGGAAATTGGCTTGCCTGATTAGGCATATCATCTTTTCAAGATCTTCTGAGATCTAATATCCCAGGTACAACCATCTCTCCTTACCTTGAACCTCTTAAAAAATATATGAGTTATATATAAGCATTTTTAACTAACATTTGTATTAATTCATTAATTAGTTATTCTATTTAATGAATTGATTAAATTATTAATTATTAATTATTAATTATTAATTATTAAATAATTTATTATTAATGATTATTTATTCATAATAATAGTTATTTATTTATTCATTAAGAATAGATAATTAATTATTAAATAACTGAATAAATATTAGTTTAATTTATTAATTTAATAAATTAATGATATTAAAAATTATTTGATCTTTCACAAAGTGGTACATAAAGGAAAAGGAGGCAAAACGAGGCTGAAGCTACATCAAATAGAAGGGAAACATGCCAGTCAGAATAGATTCCAAGTACTAGAAGAAGAAGAAAATATAACAAAAGCAGATTAGGCAAAGGGAGGAAGTCCAGTGGGGGAGGAGAATGAAGCAAGTGGTGAACAAACACAAGATATTAATAAACAGAAAGAAACTATGATGAGTGATACAAAACTGGAGATGGACCAGGAAATGACCCAGAGTGAGATAGAGATGGAGGACCATGAACTACAGGAGATTCTTGATAAAGGGAACCTAGATCTGGAAGGATTCTTGAATCAAGGAACCAGGGAGGGGGTAGACTCGTTACCTCCAAAGGAGTTCAATAGATTTCAGCAGTTGTTTATATGGAAAAATCAGACCAAAGCGTTGGAGAAGCAAAGAAACAATGAAAGACAATGTAGCGAAGGTGTAAAAACTATGAAAACCACACCAGGATTAGCACCCAGAAACCAAGGAAAGAAAAGAGGCAGTGAAAAGATGAATGAGCTATTGATGGAATGTGGAAAGCTAATGATAGAATCAGGTAAGATGAAACACCTAACCAGCTACTTCTTTACAAATCTTTAATAATGAAGTTCACTTCTTGGAATATTAGGGGTCTAAGCAGTAAAAGAAAACAAAGATTACTTAGTAATAGAATGAAATAAGCAGCATTGGATGTGATCTTCATCCAGGAAACTAAATTTTCCATTCAAAAAATAAAAGAAATTCATAGCAAATGGCTCAATCGATTTGAGTTTCTAGAAGTCAAAGCAAATAATACAACAGGAGGCATACTCACTCTTTGGAACCCCCAAAAAATTGGCATTATAGATGCTGAGGTATCTAGGGATTATTTATCAGTGGTCATTTAGCCCGTGGGAGATAAGGAAACCTACCTGGTCACGAATGTGTATGGCCCCCAAAGAATGGATGGTAAACTCAAGTTTCTAGATTCTCTGGAGGATCTCAGAGATAGACATGCAAGAATACCATGGATCTTGGGGGGTGATTTCAACATGATCAAATCACTTTCAGAGAAAAAAGGGGGAACCAGAATTCTAAGTAAAGACTCTTTGGCATTTCAAACTTTTATAGATAATATGAAGCTAGTGGACATTGTAACGAGTAATGGTATCTTTACTTGGAACAATAAAAGAGGAGGAGAGTCTCAAGTGGCCTCAAAATTAGACAGATTCATAATCTCAGAGGACCTTATGCTTAATGACAAGGAAATGGTAGCAAGAGTTCTCCCCTTTGGAGGCTCAGATCACTAGCTAGTTCAACTGTAGGTTCAGGGCATTGGTACCCACGGGAATAGATCTTTTAGATTTGAGAATATTTGGCTCTCCCACCCAGATTTCATCAGGAACATTGTCGATTGGTGGTAAAAAGATTTAACTATTCAGGGCACAAGAATGTTCCTTCTTCAAGAAAAACTAAAACATATAAAGCTCAGGCTAAAATATTGGAACAAGAATGAATATGGCAATATTTTTGAAGCAAAAAAAAATGTTGAAGGTAAAATGCAGGAACTCAACCAAGCCCTTATCATGGATGGCTTTGATAATGTCAAAAGTGATCAAGTCACCAAATATCATCAAGACTGGGAGAATTTATGTAAAAAAGAGGAAATATTTTGGAGACAAAAATCTAGAGTTCAATGGCTAAAAGAAGGAGAACGTAACACTAGATTTTTCCATAGATCCACTATGGCGAATAGAGCTCATAACATGATTTCTTCGATCAAGGACGAGGGAGGTAATCTTCTCAATTCTCATGAAGAAATAGAAGTTGTGCTAGTTCAGCACTTTCGAGGTATAGCAAAGGAAACCTGTTCAAATAAAGAACATTCCATCGGGGACTTAACAAGACATATACCTAGGATGGTGTCTAGAGAGGACAGTTTCAACCTTAATAGATCAGTGACTAAAGAGGAGGTTAATGAGGTCCTCAAAGAAATGTAGAATGGTAAGGCACCAGGCCCGAATGGTTTCAATGTAGATTTCTTTAAAGCTTGTTGGAATATAGTCAAACAGGATATTCTGAATGTAGTAGAAGATTCCAGGATGAATAGAACTATTTTGAAGGCACTAAATACCTCCTTTATCTCCCTGATCCCTAAACAGGATTTGGCTCAAACTCCTAACAGGTTTAGACCCATAGCTTTGTGCAATGTGGTTTACAAGATAATATCCAAGGTTGTGGCCAATAGACTCAAACCTCTTCTTCCTACCCTAGTTTCTGTGGAACAATATGGATATGTGGAAGGTAGACAAATTCTCAATAACATCATTCAAGCACATGAGGTGGTGCACTCTCTAACTAGCAATAGGAAGGCTGGAATGATCATGCAATTGGACATAGCCAAAGCTTATGATAAGCTGAATTGGACCTATATCAGGAAAGTTCTTATTGCTTTTGGGTTTGATCACAATTGGGTTAGATGGGTCATGGCCCTGGTTACTTCTTCCAGCTTTTCAATTTTGGTTAATGGTTCTCCCTCGGAGACTTTTATTCCTTCAAGAGGCCTCAAGTAGGGAGACCCACTCTCTCCCTTTCTCTTCATCCTCATGATGGAAGGACTGGGTTGGTCTATCAAGCATGTAAAAGAAGTTGGTAATATCAAAGGTCTCCAACCTTTTGATAATGGACAAGCCTTGACTCATCAACAATTGTTGAGGATACCATGCTGCAGGGAATCCCCACGGTCAAAGAAGCTCTTGCATATAATCAAATCCTTAGTGACTTTTCCATGGCTTCAGGTATGGAAGTTAATCTCTCCAAATCTAAGATTTTTTTCTTTAATACTAATATTGCTATTCAGAGGAATATCTCTAGAATTCCGGGCTTTCAAAGCGAGATCCTCCCATCAAAATATCTGGGAGTTCCTCTAACTGCTAAACCTTTACACAAGAGCATCTGGGAGTCAGTGATTAATAAGTTGCAAGATAAAATCAGGAAATGGACTATTAGATCTTTAAACTTGGCTGGTAGGTTGGTGCTTACAAAGGCTGTCCTTCAATCAATCCCAGTCTTCATGCTATTAGCTCTCCCAGCACCACAAGGAGTCCTGTAACAATTTAGAGCCATACAAAGAGACTTTCTTTGGGGCAAGGGGGAAGAAAGAAAGAAATGGGCCTTAGTAGCCTGGGAAAAAATCTGCAAACCTAAAAACCATGGGGGTCTTGGATTGGATGATCCTGAGATTCTTAGCAAGGTTTTAGGGGAAAAATTATGGTGGCGTTGGTGTTACCGGGAAAAGTGTCTATGTAGAACTGCTAATCCCACTAAGGCTAGTGGCTACCTTAGAAACAAACAAACTAAAACCACTCTAATTTTCCTTTATGAGAAATAGATGAGAGAAGAATAACGAAGACCAACCTCTGTCTTGCGTTTGGTTCCTTGTTTGGTTCCTCTACCTTCTGATAGTCCTCTGCTACTAGCTTTCTTGTATACCCAGCTTCAAAGAGCACCTGGAGAATCACAGCAGCATAACACTATACAAGAACATAGATCTATTATCATAAACAATCTAGGATCAGATGTAAATTGGCCATACAAATGCATAAAACATGAATAATACAAGAGCATGGAGGAAAACATGAATAGCTTTATTAATAATCAAGAAAGAGCCAAGAGAATTATAACCAATTGTTCAGAACCAGCATCATCCTCTCAGCAAGAAGCCCTTCTTCACCTCATGAAAAGCTTAGATCACCCAACACTATGATATTGCACCAAGAAACCAATAGCACTTCCTTACAAGATACAAAATTCCAACCTCTAGATCTCTGGGATGAGGGATCCATATATAGATATTTGCAAGGGGGGTGAGTTAGCTTTTGAGATTTGACTAGTGTCTTCTCTCTGATAGTTATTCATTCCACTTGGAGAATGATGATCTCTTACTCATCCCTCGTCGAATTTAGAGAGGCAAGTGTCACAGGAGAAGCTTCTGGAAGATTCCATGCTCCTCCACCTTGCAGATTGACCCTGCCATTTGCCCTTTCTCGCTCATCGCACCCCATAGAAGGGCTTTTTGACATGCATCGCACCTACTGTGTGTATTTAGGTGGGATGCAGCGCACTTTGCCTATGGAGCAGGTGAAATTGTCTAGTTTTGATCAGTTTTGAGTAGATTTTCATGGAGAACTTCTGGGAGAAGATGTAATCAGTTGACCTTATTCTTTTATGGGTCGGAACAACACTTTTAGGGACTTAAGAGCCCTTGGTTTATTGACATTTACGATTGGGGTTGTCGTGCCCAAAAATGTCTATAACAGTTGCCCCCTAAAGCATGAGGTCGTTAATTTGTGGATGTTGGGTGAAATGCTTTATCATGAGGATCTGAAGTTCTTTCAAGCTCGAAGGAGACCTGTAATAAGATACAATACAATACATTATATTCGTAATATTTTCATAACCTAGCTGAGGCGGGCATTCCCATGCTCAGCTTTATAAATTCATTTTCATGTACATATGACAGACAATCGTCTGAGTGTAGACTGATGAGTCTGGTAGAGCCATCATCCCTTAGGTTGGATGATTATCTGTGCAGCAATGATGTACATTTGATGTGTTTATTTTCCTGAATATATATCGCAGCTCGGATGGATGAAACTAGATCTGGGGTCTTCAATCTCATTCGATCTTCACTCAAAGTACAAGTCGATCCATGTGAGAGATGTTCTGGAGTCGAACGTGGAAAGACATCGCCTGATTACCAGCCAATGATGTAAGTTGTTAACAGGTATGAGAGGAACCACCAATAATGATGATGACCCTCAAGGTACTACAGTACAATTCACATGGTGTGAATAAAGGACTTGGCGTCGAACACCACGCAAAATCTTTTGGTTGAAGGCCATTAATGTAAACTTGTCACCGGAAGTGAGAAACTTGCCATTGAGCCATGCAAGCTTCAAAGTACTAAAAGGGTTGTTCATAGATCAACTTCTTGGATAATCAGCTGATGTCGACAAGAAGCGACCCGTCATAGGAGGGCCTTAATGAATCCCACATCAATGACATGGAATGGAGCAAATGATTTTAATGGAGGTGAAAACGATTTGGTGATATAAGGTTCAGGGTGGTGGTCATGAAAGAATGGAGTGTAAATGTATTACAGTGGGTGAGACACAGGTGAATTCTCTGAGCGACTTCTCTTGAACATATCGGCGACACTGACATGATGGATTGGTAGCATTACCCCAAATGTGGATGGTGTGATGGAACCATGGTGATGTGACCAGTGAATGGAACAGCCCAACCCGACTCGGATGCAGAGTGAAAGTGTCATGTTCAAGAGCGACTTGCTACCAACAAAGTTTCTTCAAGTTTTCTTCCCAATTTTTCCCCAGTCATTGCTGACCAGTACCTCTTTATTTTCTTCAAGCTTGAGGAGGATAACATATGCTTGTTCTATAATTCGCCCTTCGGGAAAACCCATCCCTATGTTTTAATGAGCCTAGCGATTGTGAAACTCGTTCTTGTCTGTTATGGACAAGTTTGTCGCTATTAGGTTTTAACGAGTTTAACAACAAAGATAACTCAGTCCTTTTCATTTTTAGAGAGTGTGAAAAGGGACGTAAAGGAAACTCCAAAAATCCTTTTTCGTCATCTAATCCCTTAAGTCCAAAAAAGTATAAAATAATACAGAAGGGGTGAATTTTCGATAATTTTAACGAGCCGAAAAACAAGCGCTCGATATTTTTGTGTAATAATCCCTTAGGTCCAAAAAGATTAAAATCTAAAGGAGGGATAGCACTTACAGTCACTTTAACGAGATGGCGAGGCCAATGGCTCGGCAATCTTTTCATATTTTACGAGTCAGCTAAAAAGAGCTTAAAGGAGACTCGTCTTTGAGGAACGAGTGATAAATTTGGGTAGCAGTTGATTCCAAGTAAGGTTTGGAATTTTCCAATCATGGCAGTGTTACAAGGATGGCTAACAAGATCACTCTTCATTGCTGTTCCTCAAAAGGGGTAAACAATCAAATGGAGGTGAATGATCAGCCAATATAGAGTGGAGGTGATGATGAGAACACGACCAAGGCTTTAAAGGCTGAAGTACTACATTCACGATGGTTATTTACCTGTTCATTTTTTAATGAGATTAAATGCGAGGAGAAACATTTGCTCATGACTTACGTTTATTTTTTAACGAGCTTGAACTATGTGCTAAAACTGCTCGATATAATCGTCATTTCTTGTCTTTACCATTAATAGCTTTTGTTCCTTCAAGGATTGTATTGCATTCTCAATTGCTTCATCAAACTAGTTAGAAATGAACAATATACGTTTGAAAATGAGTTAATACACTAATATTTTACTTGAAATACGAGTATCCATACGCTGGTATGGATTTCCGAGGTGACCCGGATTTGGTACTGCCGGCTGGTGAGCAGTGGGGTGCCATTAGTAAGTTTTCTAACCATATTTCTGTTTATCGTTTCTCTTCATAATGTCCTTGTGCTTTATTCTGTCAAGACTAATCAGAACTCATGTGCTCATGCAGACGTTGGACCAGTTCGGCCAGTAGTATGCCTGAGAGTGCCAGCTGCCGCTCCAGCAGGAGAGGTTGTGGGAAGGGTTATCCTTCGTGACCTCGATGTGGCCGAGACTCTTTCAGCATTATAGGATCAGGTTGAGGGCATCACTCTCGATATTCCAGATGTGAGGACTGACGAGCTACCTCTGTGGTTGTAGCAACATACTACTGGCGTGCTAAGTCGATGGACTAGGCTTTTATGCATGATTGCTCAGGCAGTGACTTGTTATCACTAGCATCATTAGACTAGGGTGCCCCCTAGAATTTTGAGTTTTGGGTCATTTGACCAATTTTTTCTTGGTTACATAAAATTATGTGTAAACCATAAATAGTTTTATATATATATATATATATATATATATATATATATTTGATTTTCGGAGTTTTATTTTGGTTAAGTTACATAGTCCTTATGCAAATATTGATGAAATGCTTCTTTTTATAAATGTTGCAAATGTCTATCTAACACATAATTTGCCAATGAGTCAGTTAATGTGTTTAAGTTTCTGGAAATATGCTGATATTGAATAAAATCAAATTGCCTTTCCAAAATCTTGACCCTTAGGAACATGCGATAAATAGCTGGATTTCGGGCGGAGTAGATACCAATGAGCTGTAGTATGACGAGCTGTGAGTCTAGCCTGACGACAAGTCGGCGTATGCCATGTGTGATGGCATCAGAGAGAAGTTCTATTAACGCGCTATATTCAGCGATGTTATTTGTTAAAAGACCAATACATACCCCTCTGAAACTTACTAACTTGCCACTTGGATCAAAAATGGCCCAGGCCGTAGAAGATAGGTTCCGCGAACTACGACTTGCTCCGTCGGTATATCCAACAAAATGTTCCAATGGGTTCGACATCTGTGACAAATGTAAAAAGTGGATTACTTAACCAAAACGATTACCCTTAGCGAAAACAAAAATGCAACAAAAGCATATGGGTTACCACACTGAATCATGCGTAGTAACGCTTAAGGTACAACCAGTTACGAGGTTGCACCTATGGAATCCTGTCATAATCCATTAACTCATAGGCTCCTTTTGCTAACACTCTCTTAACAATATAGGGGCCCATCCATAAAGACTTGAATTTTCCTGCTCCCAATTTATCGAATTCTTGGTCGTAAAGTAAGACCAAATCACCTTTTGAGAAGACATGGGGTTTTACATTTTTGTTGAACTGTTCCTTGACTCGTTTCTTATGGGCTTCGTTAGCCAAAGCGACATCACGATGCGTTTCATCCAATAGGATTAGTTCCAAGAAATGAGCCTCCTCTTCTGAAGTTCCGGGGAGAAGGTCGATTGCGAGTTTGAGGGACGAGATTTCACACTAAACTGGTAAGATTGCTTCTAGGCCATACACAAGTTGGAAGGGTGTAAACCAGGTTGCATTCCTTACCGATCTTCGGTATGCCCACAAGGCCGAGTACAAGATCAGGTGCCAACTCCTTTTGTGGACTCCAATCATCCTTTGCAGCATGCGCTTCAGGACCTTGTTGATTGCTTCAACTTGTCCGTTGGCATGCAGGTAATATGGAGTAGAGCTGTCGTGAGACAACCCTAATTTGGCAGCTAATTCAGCCATCATTTGATTGCGAAAATGCGATCCATGATCTGTGACTATAGCCTGTGGAACGTCGAATCTGGCGACTACATGATTGAAAAACAAAAGGGTAGCTGTTTTACCAGTGTTATCTAATGTAGGCATTGCCTCGACCCATTTGGTAAAATTGTCCACTGCGACTATGATATACCCATGCCCCCCGGTCGAGGTGGGGTTACATGTCATGAAATCAATGCCCCACTTGGCGAATGGCCCAAACGCAACTATCGGCTGCAGAGGTGTAGGTGGTCTTTTGGTTTTGCTATCGAAAATTTGACAGGCATGGCAACTTCTAACTGCAGTTATGCAATCTTTGAACATTGTTGGCCAGAAGTATCCTGCTCGTTAAATTTTTTGTGCCGTAGCGTAACCAGATTGATGCCCCCCACACACGCCTGAATGGAAAACATTCAGGACTTTTTCGGCTTCCTCATGGGTGAGGCACCTCCTCAGAACTGTATCGACACCACGACGGTAAAGCGTGTCACCAACGATCATGTAGTCTTTTGATTGGTATCAAGTATGTTTTTATTCTGAGCGGGAGGTATTAGGAATATATTTTTGGGCTTGGAGATAGATGATTATGTCTCCATACCAAGGATTGCTTGAAGATATCAGAAACAAAGATTCATCCACGATTGTTTCTTCAGATGTTTCATCGTTGGATGACGATGGGAGATCGCACAGTAATTCCGCGAAAACCAGGGCTTTCTTTGACTTGGATTTTACAAGTTCTAGATCAAACTCTTATAGAATTGCTATCCATTTTGAATATTTTCCCCCCAGCAACTGTCGTGACAATATATAAGTCATGGGGTTGCAATCTGACAGAATGGTAGTTTTTCGAAAGAGGACATAGTGTCGAAATCTCTGTATCGCTTGAACAGCTGCGAGCGCTAGCTTTTCAACATAAGAATATTTGCTTTCTGTATAATTTAAGTTTTTACTTAAAAAAATATAGGATGTTCTATTCCGTTGTCTTCTTGAACTAAAACCATTGCGATGGTTGTATCTACTGCAGCCAGATACAAGTTAAAATCTTTTTGATAATCAGGAGCATACATTAATGACACTTTCATTAAGGATTCTTTTAAAGCATCAAAGGAAGCTTGCACAACCTGATCCCAAATGAAGGGCACTTCCTTTTTCAATAGACGTGTATAACCTTTACCAAGATCGGCATAATTTGGAATGAACCTCCTCAAAAAGTTTGCTTTCGCTTGGAGTTTCTGAATCTGAAGCAAGTTTGAAGGTGGAGGCAAATTTACTATTTCCTGAACCTTACATGGGTCAAGAAGAATCCTATCCTTTGAGACTACAAAGGCAAGTAAATGACCAAAACTGACACAAAACACACATTTGTGTGGATTGAGTCGTATCTTATAGTGTCAGCAACGTAGAAGTAACGCTCTTAAATGCTGCAGATGATCGGTCCACTTTCACGAATGAGCCGGAAGGTCATCGCGATATGGTTGAATGATGTTTTTGATGTCATGGAAGGCATAATTCATTGCCCTTTGAAAATTTTCCCCTGTGTTATTTAGACCAAAGGGTAATTTTCGATATGCGAATGTGCCCCACGGACAAATAAATGCAGTCTTTGACTGGTCCTGTGGGCGGATATTTATTTGATTATACCTGGAGAATCCATCCATGAATGAAAAGATTTCACATCCAGCACATTCATCAATTATCTGGTCAATAAAGGGTGTAGGGTAGTTGTCTTTTGGACAAGCTTGATTTACATCCCTATAATCAACACACACTCTAATCGTTCCTTGTTTTTTCATCACAGGAACAATGTTTGATACCCAATCGGTTAGAGGAACTGGGTAAATGAAACCAGCATGGAGAAGCTTTTCAACTTCTGCCTTGATGGCAACGGCTTTCTTGGGGTTCACCTACCATAGCCGTTGTCGTACTGGTTTGACATCTAGATACATCTTAATTTCGTGTTCAACTATACTCGAGTCAATGCCTGGCATTTCATCATATGACCAAGCAAAGACATCTCTGAATTCGCGAAAAAGAGCATTATATATTTCCAGTTCTGAAGGGGAACAACATTTGCCAACATAAATATTCTCTACAACACCTCTTTTGGTTGAGATATTTATGGCAATAGTCTCTTCAATGTTGGACAAGTTTCGCTCGGAATCCACCGTGTTTACAGTGTTTGACAGGAAATAAAAAAATGACGGATGATGAAGTTCATCAGGAGTATCTTCTTTACAAGTTGGAAGATGGGAACGGTGTTGGTGATCTTCCCATGGCTCCCCTTCAATTACCATTGATTGAACAATTCCTTCGTCGGTGTAATGCACTTTCGACCAAGGATCTGAAGGGGTGCCATATTCCTTAGACCTATCTATCCAAACGCTTGATGAGTGTTGATTTTGGTTTGCCTCCTAGGCAAGAAACATTGATTGCTACAATATTTCCATTGGGCTTGGAGGCAACACCAGCATATGGTCCATGTTTATATCGTTTTCTGAGATCTTTTGAATTGAAGATATCACATTGTAGGTTCCTACCAACGCTACTTCTGCCAGATTGATTGGAGGCGGAAGGGCAAAAGTACCCATTAATACAGGGCCTTTTAGTAGGCCTACTCCGATATTTTGAAGCGAATGGGGGCTTCCATGGATCATCGAAATGCTTCCCGTAACTTGGGAACCATTGGGGAGGAAAGTTTGTTGATCGACGATTGTAATCCCTCCTTAAAAGGGAAATTCAATCTTCCTAAAATAGGTCGACACAACAGTAGCCATAGCATATATCCATGGTCTTCCCAGTAGGATGTTGTAATCGAGGTTTCCATCGATTACTTCGACATCTATTTCTATTGTTTTCCCCCGTAGTTCAACTTGCAGGTTACTTAGAATACCATACGGGGTATATGTTCGTTCGTCAATTGCTTTTAATGTTGTCGAAGATCGCAACAAGGTTGGAGATCCTAAAGTTTTCCGGCAACTCATCGACATAATACATGTAGATGCCCCCTCATCAATAATTGTTCGATGAACAGTTTTGTTGAGGGATTTCACTTGAATGAGGAAAGCTAGTTGAGCGGGTAACTGAGGATCGTATCCTTTATGATTAAAGGACACAAGATTAGAATCCTTTGGGTCTATCCCATCGATGGCTGATAATAAAGCCTACTTTTGGGATGGGCAATTTTGCAATACCTCAAGTGTCGACATAGCGGATGGTGATTGGGCCAAATCTTCCACTATATTATAATGTTGTGCTGCTCTATCACGAGGATTAAATGTCGACTTGTGTACTACTCCCTTTGGCAGTTTTATTGTCAGTTCTGGAATGATGGGTGGCGCAACTTCTGTCGAAGTTGTTGTCGAACTATTAGGTTGATCTTTATCCTTGTTGTTCGACAGCTGGGGATTTTCGTAATATTTGTTCCTTGTCGATATCAAAGCATCATTTTGCTGTTTCGAAACCGAAAACATTAGCACTTGGGACGGTGAAGCATTTTCACTAGCAACCAGATTTGTTCCTGGATTTGGAAACGGATCAGTTAATACTGCCGAGGTTTTTGAATTCTTGATGAATCTTTTAAGCTCAGCCTTATGTGGACAATCTGATGTCCGATGATCCTCATCGCATATAAAGCATGGATTTTTTGGTTTCCTATTTCTAGGAGGGTTTGCAGAAGATTTTTCAGGTGATGATTCCTCTTGTTTCTTCTTCTTCCCTTTGTTTTTCTTCTTGCCTCCTGGTTGCTTGGTTTCTTTGCCTTTTTCTATTGAGATGGCATTTACTTCCGAGGCGAGAAGTTCTTCTTTCGCATTTTGATTGGAAATCTTACGGGCCTTTTTAGATGTAGCCCTTGTCGACTTCGTGTCTGTCGCGCCAATCATGCCGTCGTCGGCATGAGAGTCATTATTCGATTTAGGAGGAGAGGTGACCGAAAATTCTGGTCTGGGAGCATCAGGTATTTTATCGTAGAGAGTGCCAGACTGAGTATAAATCAATTCTAAATATTGCGCACGAGGAATAACTTGCTCTTCAGTGACGACTCCTCCTTTTGCCACATCTTCTGTAATGGAAGGTAATAATGACTTAATAAACCATTCAGCTAAAAGCTGATCAGGAACGTATGTTTTTACCATTCCACGATGACGTCGCCACTCATGAATATGATCAGATATTTGAGTGGCCATTGTTTGCTTGAAATTGGTAAGAAGTTCTGTTCCCTTTTCGTACCTTATCGGTAGTTGAAAATGGGTTAAAAAGGTTGTGGCTAGGGTACTGAAGTTGTCAGACGAAGCTCTTGGTAATTCGATATATCATTTTGCTGCCGGACTTGTTAACGTCCTCTGAAAAAGGCGAAGCCTAATCGAATCATCATTTAGGGTGTTTGATGAACACCACAGATGAAAGGTCATCACATGATTCGATGGATCTTCACCCGAATTTCCATTAAATTTAGGAATATCTGACGGAAGTTTATGTGGAATCGCTGGCCACCAAGGGGCGTAAGCAATTGGATCGTTTGTTAACCGATTTAGATTTGGTAACTCTAAAGTCGCCACGAAGGGTAACTGTTGATTCAGGTTAGGTGAAGCATACCCAAGATAAGATGGAATTGCCTAAGCTGTTGGTCTTTGCATACCAGCATAATGCATTTGATGCTGGTAGCTTTGGTAGGGTTGATGGGCATAACCATTGTAGAATGGTTGATTTTGACCGTTTTGAATGTACGGCTGCCCAATGTTTGCAAAGATTTGTTGCTCAGATCCTTGGTATACTTGCTGGAATTGCGGTTGTTGGTATTGCACCAGCCATGGTTGCGAAGCCATGTGCTGTTGTCCAATGCTAACTGTTTGACCAAGATGAGGGGTAATTGTACCCGTTGGGGCCTGTGTCATTCCACTAGTTGGCGATTGTGGTTGATTCGCAGGGAAAAGAGGTTGTTGCATTGCAACCTGAGAAGCCTGAGGTTGACATACAATGGGCAGTGCTTGTACTTGCGCAACTGTCACAATAGCCGGCGTAGTTGGTATATTTGACATAGGTAAACATTGTTGCATCGAATATACAACTCTTGGTTGTTGAGGCAGTATTGGCGCCCAACCGTTAGACGTAATTCCAGTATAACCTGAATTTTGTTGTGAACTCCCGTATGGTTGTCCTCCCGGAGGGGACAATGAAAGGGTATACTGCCCCCCATACGGAGGTAATCCGGTACTTAAAGGAATTGTTTGGCCTTGAAGACCGGACTGCCCAAATTGACACCCTGAAGGATCAACTTGCTAAGACTCAACATAATAGTTTCTGGCTATTATTCCGGATGAACAAACAGGAATGGACCATACTATCGAAATAGCCCCTGAGTGGATCCCTTCTAGCGATTGTGAGCTAGCTGGGATAGATGGTATACCGACAAACATTGTTGGAGTGACGGCAGGAAGTTCTGCTGTCGCTGTGTCGGATGACATAGTCCTAGATGTCGATGGTTATTCAGACATTTCTAGTCTATCCAAAAGATTTCCTAGTGATTCTACAGGAGCTTCCGATGACGGTAGACTAATTTCTGATGATGAAGGATATAGAGTGATCTCGACCCCAAATTGTGATGGAGTTTTTGATGGAGGATCCTCCACAATCTCTTCTATAGCAATTAGACCAGGTGGAAGAGGTGGACCGTCAGGTCCGTAAAATATTTCTGGTGCCGAAGAAGGTATAGAATCTGCAGCGATAGATGTTTGGGGAATAAAACCTTCTAAATCAGTAATATAAGTGTTTACCCCCAGATTAGGATCAGTGCTACTGTCCTTCGATAGCTGCTGAACTTCTTCTGTAAAGGCAGGGATACTAGAAATGTTTGGAGTAACCGGGGTCTCCGATGGTGTTGGAACACTTGTTCTAAATTTACCAGGGGATTTAGAACCGGTTAAATGAGTTCACTTTGTCTGTAACAGTTTCGATTTCGGAGACAAAGACGGTTGACTCGTAAGCCTCCGCGAATGACGGGGTTTCAATTGACTTTCTTCCACGATTGCAGATTACTTGATCAACTAAAAATCAAAGGGGAAGTATGTTTCCGAATTGGATGAATTTTAGACGCTTTGACACAACTTATTTTTTCAATTTTTAAGAGTCGATAAAAAACAAAAGATGACTCTAGTCGCCTTCGATTTTAATGAGCATGAAGTGACAAGTGCTCAGATGGACCTTTTCCGTTAAGGAGTCTGAAAAGGAACGAAAGGGACTGCTCTGGAAATCTAGACAAAGGGATTACCAAACCAATCGCAAAACTATAGAATACTTTTTACAGTACAGTAGTCAATCTTCCCGAATGTTGTGTTCAGTGCATTGTGATCGATAGGGCGGCAGACATGGCTTCCGATGGATAAAGGATAAAGCCTATTGTGGTCTCCCAATATATACTCGATGGTACGTGGGAGCACAAGTCGGTATTGGCACTTTTCGTCTCAAAGTGGAGGAATCACCCAACCAACAATGAAAGTGACAGTTACCACGTTTTACGATGCCGGAACACGTCTCTAGCCTAGACTTCTAGATGTTGTGTGTTAGGTTCCAAAGCGTTGTTAGATTCATTAAATTTATTTTATAGTTGATCTTGCTTAAGAAATTTTCCTTTCAGGTTCACCGCATGATGTAGATGTACAATTCCTAAAATGCAATCTAAGATGATAAACAGTCGTTTAATCTTCTTTTGGCAAATGAAAATCCTAGCTACTAAGGAAAGAAAGATGGTGTTCTTTCGATAAAGAGCAAAGAGCACACACTATATGCACTGTCCTAAATCAAACCAATCAAACAGTCTAAATGCAAATGCACATGCATGTATTTGTTTTCAGCCTTCTTAATATGTAAATGATAAAAAGAAAGCTAATGCGCAAATCTGAATTATTTTTCAAAGTGATAATTACTAACAAGTTTCTTTTCAAGACAAAATGAGGATAATGACAACACTTTGCTATTTGGAATCAAAGACTTGCTTTCGACACTAGAAAAACTACTAATTCAGATCAAATACAAGAGTAACAAGGTAATTGACTTAGCAAGAACAATCAGATTCTCTTCTATGACTGAAAACGACACTTGCGACACTTTCAAATCAAGAAATGACAGTACAATTATGCTACTTCTTTGTAAAGGAGAACTAAAAATGACTCAAAAAATAAATAAAAACATTTACATTTCTTTGCACAATGGAGGTGCAATAACAGCAAGGAAGGGGGTTTCAAACAGAGGTGTACTGACTACAGGCAGCAAAACTCTTGAATAGAACTGAAAAGAGTGAACATAGAAACCAAATCTTAGGAACAAGGCCTTGTCTAATCAACGCACTTGTAACACAGTGAATCTGAAATGCAGTGCACCTACTACACTCGGGAAGTGTGATGCATTTGAAGTTCACAGAACAGACAGTGTGCTGGACCAAGGACTAGACTTTGATTGGGTTCTGGGTCACAGTTTGCAGTTCAGTTCAGGGATTTAGGCCGAGCAAGTGGTAATCAGTAAATCAATCATAGGGGTAGATCTAAAGAGGTTACTAGAGCCACCATAAGGGCAATTAGGAAGCTTGTAGATCAAATGTTTAATTCATAAACAAAACCCAGAGATTGACTGAAGCAGCATTGATCTACTTTGCATTCGTAAAACAAACACAGTTCGAAGGCTAGCTAGCTTAGCTTCAGGCTCCATCTGTAAGTTTATAAAGTAAACAAATGCAGATAAACAAACAATCTATTCACTCCCCAGCGGAGTTGCCATTTTTTTACCGGAAAAAGTTTCTATGCAAAACTATTAATCCCACTAAGGCTAGCGGCTGCCTTGGAAACAAACAAACTAAAACCATTCTAATTTTCCTTTATGAGAAATAGATGAGAGAAGAATAAAGGAGACCAACCTCTCTCTTGCGCTTGGTTCCTTGTTTGGTTCCTCTCCCTTCTGATAGTCCTCTTCTACTAGCTTTCTTGTATACCCAGCTTCAAAGAGCACCTGGAGAATCACAATAGCATAACACTATACGAGAACATAGATCTATTATCATAAACAATCTAGGATCAATGTAAATTGACCATACAAATGCATAAAACATGAATAATACAAGAGCATGGAGGAAAACTTGAATAGCTTTATTGATAATCAAGAAAGAGCCAAGAGAATTACAACCAATTGTTCTAACCCAACATCATCCTCTCAGCAAGAAGCCCTTCTTCACCTCATGAAAAGCTTAGATCACCCAACACTATGATATTGCACCAAGAAGCCAACACCACTTCCTTACAAGATACAAAATTCCAGCCTCTGGATCTCTCGGATGAGGGATCCATATATAGATGTTTGCAAGGGGGTGAGTTAGCTTTTGAGATTTGACTAGTGTCTTCTCTCTGATAGTTCTTGATTCCACTTGGAGAATGATGATCTCTTACTCATCCCTGGTCGAATTCAGAGAGGCAAGTGTCACATGAGAAGTTTCTGGAAGATTCCATTCTCCTCCACCTTGTGGATTGACCCTGCGATTTGTCCCTTCTCGCCCATCACACCCCATAGAAGGGCTTTTTGACATGCATCGCACCTACTGTGTGTATTTAGGTGGGATGCAGTGCACTTTGCCTATGGAGCAGGTGAAATGGTCCAGTTTTGACCAGTTCTGAGTAGATTTTCATGGAGAACTTCTGGGAGAAGATGTAATCAGTTGACCTTGTTCTTTTAGGGGTCGGAACAACACTTTTAGGGACTTAAGAGCCCTTGGTTTATTGACATTTATGATTGGGGTTGCAGTTCCCAAAAATGTCTATAACAATTGGGTAAAAGACCTAGAGGCTCAGTGGGCTATTATTTGGAAAGAAAAATATGCTAGCACTTGGCAAAATAATGATCACATAAGGATGTCTGGAAATAATATGGGCTCACACATTTGGAATAAGGCCTAGGAGAATAGGGGCTTAGTACAAGACAACAACTTCTGGGAAATCAGAGAGGGAGACTTAGCTTTATTCTCGGAGGATAAATGGCAACAAGAACCTATACTATTAAAAGAGGACTTGGGGGACCTCAAGGAAGAGACAGATACTAAAGGGTTATCTAAGGTAAAAGATTTTTGGGACCAAACCAACAGTATAGGAAAATGGAGAACCTGGAGGAACTTTGATTTGAGGGATGATAACCCCCTAATAGCTAAAGCAGAGACACTAATGAAAATGTTAGAACAAAGGAAGATTTTAGTGTCAGAGGGGCATGACCAACTGAGATGGGGCAACAATAATGAGGGTACCTTTAATCGTAAGGAGGAAAAACTCATACTTCTTGAACTAGATTCCCATGTTCCAGATAGGATTTGGAAAGACCTATGGAGGCATAAAGGCTGGATGAAAATCAAACTCTTCATGTGGCTGGTTTAGCATAGGAAAATTTTGACCTAGGATAACATTCGAAAGAGGGGTGTCCTGGGGCCTTCCAGATGCCAGCTCTGTGAAGCCCAAGAGGAAACAATGGAGCACCTTCTCAACAATTTCATTTTTACCTCCAGGTTGTGGGATTCTTTTGCCACCATTTTCCAATAGACTGATAGGGACAAAGGGAGTATTATCAACACCCTAAACAACTGGAGAAGAAACTTTTTAGATTATGAAGTTCTTGGCTCAGCATGGGCTCTTATGCCAAGCTTCATTATATGGAATGTCTGGAAAGAAAGGAACAATAGAATCTTCAAGAATGAAAAGAAGCCATCCCAACACCTTTATGAGCAGATCTTAAAACAGCTTAAGGAGATGGTTGGCACTATAGTGCGAAATCTCCCTAAGAACCCACCTTCAGCAGTAGAATTGAGGATTCTTAGTCAACTGGGTTTGCAGGGTCTTATTCCTCAGGGCCTGGATAGGAAGATAATAACAATGGAATCTGAGCAAGATTTCTGGCATCCTCCCCTAAGGGCTTTTTGAAATACAACATTGATGGGGGCTTCAAAAGGCAACCCGGGCACTGCTGGTTATGGAGGGGTGTTAAGGGATGAGAACAGAAGTATTCTTTTCATCTTCTATTGCCATTTAGGAAGAGCCACCAACAATATGGCAGAATTAATGGCTATGGAGCAATGTTTAGATTTCCTGCAACTGGATAATCGCCAAAATGTGATTGTTGAAGCTCGGTCAAAAGAATCAGCTAGGGTACGAAGCCAAAAAAAGCCTCAAGAAACTGGGGGCTGATCTAGGTCTTTCAACAGATTCAGCATCACCTCCAGTGCCTTCAAACAGTAAGTTTTAAACATGTGCGAAGAATGGCCAATAAATTAGTAGATCTTCTGTCCAATCAAGGAGTGATCTGTACAGAAAATAGGGTTGCGATGAGTTGGCAAGAGTTGCCTCAGAACAAATTAAAGGTGAATTGTTACGACCAGGTAGATGAAGATTGGATGGTGTTTTGGAACAGAGCCATGGAGGTGGGGTCCAGATGACTCAGTTGCTTTATGATTAGCGGTTTTGTCACAATCAGGTCTTTAGTGGGTTGCAGGCCATTGCTGGCCTTCGCAACTTGGGTAAGTACATTCATAGAGGCTCTAGGTGGTAGTAGCCCAGAAGACTGTTTTTTGGATGATCGGCAGGATGACGGGAGTTTCATCTTTCATTGGTTTAGGTAGAGTAGATGCAGTGAGAGGCCGGAATCCGGGAACTCTCAGCGGCCTCAAAACCCTGGGTTTTCCTTCTTTGACCGCAATACCGCATCTGGGGTGGTTTTTTAGTGATCGCAGGCCTTGCAAGCAGGATGTGGTTTTTCTAAATTGGGAGCGATTCCATTCAACAAGCTACACGTTGCATAGGGGTCGGAGAGAATACCACCCTCATCGCGCGCTAATGTTCGGTGATGTAGACCTGTGCGATATGATCCTCAGCCGTCAGATTAAGCAAGGCGAATCTACGGTTAGGATCGATCGAGCATGCTGGTGGGTCCATATGGGTAAGAGTCGTGCTTCTAAGTACTGCGAAATTAAAGATGCAAGTCAGGAAGATGGCGAGAGGCGTTAATGCATTTTATTCTTGGCGGGATGCAAAATGTTCTTGGTGGGAATCATCGTTTTTTGTTTGTTCTACAGGTTCGCGGTTTTGTGAGTTATTCGGACATGAAATCCTTATAGATTGGTACATTTGTTCCTCTTCGGATCTGATTCTTTATATTCGTTAGCCAGCTTCAGCATTGTTTTTATTTTTAGAGTTTCGAGGTTTTGTTTGTAGGGGTTGGGGCTTTGGCCTTTGGCCCGTTTACATATTGAGATTGGCTTTTTCCTTGGTCCACAGCTCTGCGTGGAATGTTGTATTTTATGTATTTTTTTACTGATTAATGAAATAGAAAGTCTGACTCTTGCTTCAGCAAAAAAAAAGATATTAAAAATTATTTGTTTATTTATTACCAATTAAAATTATTAATTTAATTAATTAATGATATTAAAAATTATTTGTTTATTTATTACCCATTAAAATTATTAATTTAATTAATTTTATTTATTTATTTATTACAAATAAATAGAAATTTTATTATTATTACTCATTAAAGAGAATTAGGTCTTAAGCATTTTTCAAATAAAAAGAAATATTAGTTTATTATTAATAATAAAAAAAATAATTTTATTAATAAAATAAAATTTATTAATTTTATTAAATGAATGAGGTTTCAAGCAATCTTCATAAGAAATTATAAATCGTTTATTATTAGAATTATTTATAAATAAAATTAATTATTGCATCAATTAAAATTATTAATTATTTATAAAAATTAAAATATTTTAATTAATTATTATTTATTTTATATTCATTTTATTAATGCATGTTTAGTTTTATTTTGAAATTAGTTTGATTTTTACTTTTTCTTCATTTATTAGGGTATTTATCTGTTTTGGTCAGATAACTCTTCCTTCAAACTATCACTTAAATTTATGTATTGAATATGGATCCCCTTTGGGATTCAAAACGTCAAAAGATGTGCATAATATTGTGGATGATCTGAATCACATTTTTCCAAAAGAAGGCCACAAAAGCTTAAAATCTAACACTTATTATCTAGTCATTGTTTTTTTTTTATGAAACACATAGCATTTTCATTCTATAGACTGGAAAAGGGCCAGGTCTCATACAATCTTGGAGAGCAAGCTCTCAAAAATATTCATCGATTTAAACTGAAGAAGGATCTTATTGCGACCAACCTAATTAACATATGAGCTTTGTACATAGACTATACTGTAAACTTTCCAAAAAACCCGACAATATTCTATATATCGACAAAACATAATTATAACTCAAAACAAAACAACTCCCCGCTGCTACCAGGGTCAATTTTCCCTGAAGCTTCTTCCACAATCGTAAACATTTTCTTCAGCACCGTCGACTCCAAGTTCTGGGTGCTGACCAGCAGCAACGTTTACATCACCAACAACATTAGGGACCAGACCATGCCTGAATCCAACGACTTCCTTTAACACCATGACCGTTTTAGTCTCCACTTTAAATTTAATGCTCTACACCTTTTCTTGTAGACTTATCACATTAATGCAGAGAGTCTCCATGGTCTTTTGCAGTAGTTCCATGTATTTGCCGAGTCGTGACAACTAGGCGTACAAAACCACCATGTTTTCATTGATCTCCTTAACACTTTCGTTTGCCCCCTGCTTTCATGAACTGTCAACCAGAACTTCTATATTCTGGGAGCATCCCGACCTAGTTTTGCCACCACTGTCATTTCTTGTAGAAGCCATCTTCGTGGTGATTCTACCCTATATTGATAAAATCCTTTGATTTACCGTTTCCAACCAATTGTTATCAATAATGGCCTGGTTAATTCTAACATTCCTTCCCATATTTTCCTTCAAAAATGTGAGGCGATTTAGTATCATGGCATAACATCTTTCCTCCATCTCCTCCACTGTCAAAACTAGCCTGGAGAAAAATGCAATGGTACCTACCTCCCCCATGAATGTAACTACATTAAAGAACCAAGTAAATAGCCAAGTTCGCATCACCCACTTGTCATCACACATGACCTTCGATCTATGGTTGCCACACATGTTCCATAACTACTTACCAACCACTCGAGCTCCCAACACACTGCAATGGCCCATTAGGCATATAACCTTATTAACTACCAATTTGATATGTTGCAGACTCATACCCCATTTGTACCACGTTGGCCTAGGTAATTTAATATGAATCAATGAATGTGACATATTTTAACGGAGTGATTGAAACATAAGAAGCTTTGCTCCAAGGCCACCCCGATGTTGACTTGCGCATCCGCCGTCTAGTTGTTAGCCCGCAACACATGGAGCATATCAACCTTTTCAAATTTTTTTAATAAATAATTTATTATCGTAATTATTGAGGAGGATTCAGCTTTGAGGAGGTTCTATCTCTCGAAGAGCTTAAAACATTTTTGAATTACCATCATAGAGTCACCAATGATAATCAAGTTTTTGATACCATTAGCCATGCTAATGTTCAAACCCTGCCAAAGAGAGAGAGCTTCAGCTTGATTGTTCATCGTGGTGCCTAGTCCCCATGCACACTTTATTTATGTTTTTCTTCGAGGTTTACTATTACCGCTCCCACTCCAGCCTCCCCATATGTAAAAAGAACCTCGACATCACACCACAACATCTGATTTTTTTTTTCTTCGTTCTAGCTAATGATAATACATAGACTAATAGTCCTTAAGATCAACATTGCTCAACATGTATGCCCCTTTTTCAACATACCGGTATAAAATATATTTGTTTTATTTTTATGAAACTCACCTTATCTAATTAACCTAGCACATTATATATATTTTTTTACTTCTAACTTCATTATAATTAAATCCACCTACTTTACTCTTCATAGTTTAGTTTATTGTTTACACCCTTTAACATTTAATGCCTTGTTACAAGGACCGAGCACCACTTGACATGTGGAGGGTGATGACATTGATTCATATACGATTATGTGAGGGGAAAACCTATCTGCTTCACCTGACACTCCTTATACTCGACAATTGTTCTATGGTTAGCATAGACCCAATAAACTACCTCCTTGTCACCCCAGCCCATGTGAACAGGGTACGGGAGGGCACAGATCTTTATGGTTATTTGTTCGAGGGAAATCTATGGTTGAGTATCACCTATTCACTTGGAACTCCTTATACTCGACAATTGTGCTATGGTTAGCGTAGACCCAATAAACTACCTTCGTGTCACGCCGGCCCATGTGAATAGGGTATGAGAGGGTACGGGTTTTTATGGTTATTTTTTCGAGGGAAATCTATGGCTGAGTATCACCTATTCTAAATCAATGGCCCCGATGTTTTATGGTTAACCCTAACCTTTCCCTGGCTTCCTATATCATTCATACTCTCATTTGCTATGCTCTCTTCCTTTTCCACAGAGGATGTTATCCCTTCACATTTCTTTATGTCCATTTCATAACCCTACCTGGCTCCAGAGTAATTTTGTCTGGTTTGGGTAGTTTCACCACCTGAAACTTTGTCCTACTCCATTCCTCACGGATGAACATGTTTTCCCTCGGGGTTTGACAGTCACAATTTTCATTACTAGTTTTCTCGGCGAGCTCCAACCCTTCTAGAACAAGCTCTACGCATTGACATGAGGGCAATGAAGACTTGGTTTCTGGCTATGCCATCATTCAACCTGGTCCAAGGTAAATTCATTAATTTATTTTTCTAATTGATTCTCCTTCGAAATCCTGTACCTTTCACCTTAAGGGTTTGATTTTTTTTGGGTTACTTCTCGTACAGGGTGTAATGGTGACCCAGGGCGTCGTTCTAGCTAGTGACTTCACGTCACTTGGGCTTTCCATTTCCAACACCTAGATTATCTTATTTATTAAGATTATAAGGGTTTATTATTTATTTTAATCAATTTCCCTTCATTTCCTCTGATCTAACTAGTGAAGCCCTCGCATGAATCCAGGTGGGTTGCCCACAACAGGCTTCAACGAGTTTCTCCAAGTAAGGGTTTTCAGTTTTTGTTATTTGCATGCTATAGATCTCATTTGATGGATATTCCTACATGCACCAGTTCACATTTAAATGACATGTTTTTGTTTTTCCATCACAGGTATGCTTTACACTAGGATTTGGACTGGTGATTTCTCGCCCGACTTGGCTCACTTTCCACTAATTATCGCTTGTATGCTTCCAGGTTGGTTCCCATCTGGTTTCGACCTCTTCCACTCCATGGCATTTGGTTCAGTTATCAAGAATACGTTTTCATCATTGTTTCTTTGCTAAGTTTCACCCTACATGGAAAGCCTTATAGTATACTAGCTAATATCATCATTGCGTTTGTATAGTTTTCTGAGAAATACCTTTGGGTGCCATCCAATGTTTGGTCTAGATGTTTGTCTTTTCTAGCTAACCCAAGCTGAGTATTGCTTGGGGTATAATCTTGAACATGATGAGATAATTTCTCTGTTGATTCTATTTATCTATATATATATGGGTTCCAAGACTCTGGTTGGAAGCTTCATGGCGTATTGACTTCCCACCAGTTTTGAAAAAATATTGGTATGCATTCTCTTTTGGTTTTGCGCTCTATACAGCCGGGTCGTAGGCTCGGGATATTATGTAATAAGATATCGAACTGATTTTTAATTTATTCCTTCAATTGGGTCCTTTAGTATTTCTTTTGTCTTGTAGAGCACTGGTCTAGAAATGCTTAATGTTTCTTTTATTGGAATCCCCGAATGGTGATCCCACTATTTCAGATAGTTATACACAACGCTCGTTTCGATATATATATATATATATATATATATATATATATATATATATATATAGTTAATTTCAATATGTTGACTCTTTGTTGTTCTATGAATTTTGAGCTTCTGGATTGGTAATGTGTAGTTGGACCTATTATGATTCCGCTTGGCGGAAAGACTCTTGTAGACATAGATCACGGTTGCAAACATTTTATAGTTGAAGTATGTTAATGCATGTTTCGCTATGTAGTGTATACATGGGTTGCTCATTTAATGTATAATAGGAATCAACCAGTTCTTCTAATTTGCTTAACATTTCTATTGTAGTAGTCTACTACATATTAGCTGCATGGATAGGATGCAACCCCTCTCGATCTTTTCTCCTAGCCCAATGTATACACTTGCCTGTATGTGTGATACAACAATCAAATTACCTGTCTAAATGCATTAAAGTTTTCTCACAATATTAATGCGCAATGCTATAATTCTGTTAGCTTACGAGTTTGTATGCTATACATCTATATGTTTTCATTTACTTCACTATAAATTACCACTACTAGTATGCATTTCACTACAAATACTCAATTTTTAAATGTAGTCTTTACCTTAGTTCGATTTCGACTGATATTTCATACACTTCAACTATCCTCTTATTTCACTGTAAATTATATTGCTTTCATGCACAAAGTTAACATATTCAAATTTGAGGCATACTTTCTTCGTGGATATAATTTAAGACATGTAAAAGTGATTACACTATCTCTGCTTTTCTTCACATTCGACCAGTACGACATGCATTAGAATTACTCATTTACTTTACTGTAGTTCCTAGCAGCATGCATGCATTCAATTAAAGACATTCACTGTATGTGCACAATTTTTGTTTCCTTTAATATCTAACTACTATGACATGCATACTCTCTACTCATTTAATTCACTGTGCATGTTATCTACTTGCATACATTCACTTAAGAAATATTCAAATTATAAAGCCACAACTAGATACCAAGCATATTGCATACAACCAACCGAATATTAGGAATTTCACCAATATATCAACAATGAATTCTATAGCTTATATCTAACATCCAAAGTTTAACCTACACATACTACAACCACTATATACATTAACCATTATAACTAACCTACATAATTACTTTTCATCAAAACCACATAATTATCACCACTATTAAATTAGCAGTGGGTACAGGATCCTTTGACCAGAACTCCAATGCTTGAAATCTATGGGTTGTAACACCGATCCACCCAACCTTAAATCACCTATGATTCCCTCCCGAGATATGATAACCTTTCTAGATCTCAGTAACCCCTACTGAGCCTTGATAATGTTTATTTAGCATTATCTTTCTTACATATTTTTCCTTGGCAACATCTTGCCTTCTAGGAATCTATATCCCCTTAGCCTAGGCTTTTTAGTTCTTTTTCATAAAAGAAAAATCTTGCTTTTCTCCTTCTAGTTATTTTATCTGTGGTCTTTATCTCCCACCGAGGTGTAATATATATCCATATATTTTAATTTAGGAAATTCAATTTGAATCTGATTCTTCTCATATTCTGGCAAGTATCATTTACTCTGGTGTTAGCCATTATGATTTCCATCAATGGAAACAACAACTTTATTTATTAATTTAAAAATTATTTTCCAACCATAGTCAATTTGTCTCAATCCTAGTTAAACCACTAGTAATAGTAACCAAAAAACAACTAATTGTTGTGGGTGTTACATCTTTCACCGCTTAAAACTAACACCGTCCTCAGTGCTTATTATTCCCATTGGAAGAATCCTAGATATGATGTCTTTATAACATATTATTTTTCCTAGGTTGCCTCCTCATTCATAAAGTGTCGCCACTGCACGGTAATCTACGCGATGACATGATTCCACAATATGGTTTGCCTGCACTCCAAAATGTGGAGTGGTTCGGGCAGAAAGTCTCCTTCGAGCTCCACCTGTAACAGATTCCAATCAATTATATGGGAGATTGCATGCACGTATATTTTTTAATAATGAAACATGAAATGCATTATATACTTTTACATGCGCAGGTAAAGCCAATTGGTATTTTACTGGACCTATTTAGTCCAACACCTCAAACGACCTGTAAAACCGTGGTGCTAGCTTAACACAACTACCAGTACTCAAGGTGCTTTTCCAAGGTTTGACCCTCAGATACACATGTTCCCCAATCTGGAACTCTTTAGGAATCATTTGTTTATATGCATAGCTCTTTTGAAGGTCTTGAGCGGTTTTAATGTTCTGCTGAATTTTCCGCACTATTTCCTCCATTTCATGCAACACATCTGGCCCAAGGACTAGTCTATCCTCTCGTTGACTCCAACTGAGAAGGGTATTGCATTTTTTTCCATAAATAGCTTCAAAAGGGCTCATTTTAATGGATGCCTGAGAGCTATTGTTGTAGGAAAACTCAGCTAGATGTAGAAAGTCTTCCCATTTTGCGGGTCTATCCATTACATACATAAGCAGATCCTCCAGAAAATGATTTGTTCTCTTAGTTTTCCCATCTGTTTGCAGATGATAGGTAGTACTGAAGTTCAGTTTAGCACCAAAATTCTCGAATAGTGCCTTCCTGAAATTGGAGGTAAATTTCACGTCCCTATCTAATATTATCATTTTTGGTATGCCATGTAGTCTAAAAATATCTTTCATGAAAATGTTTGCAATTTTTGCAGTACCAAAAGTAGATTGTATAGGAATAAAGTGTGTTGCCCTAGTCAGTGCTTCTACTACTGCCATAATGGAGTCATGTTGGTACTTAGTCCTCGGCAATCCGATTATGAAGTTCATAGAAATCACTTCTCATTTCCATTCTGGAATGGGTAATGGATTTAATAGTCCCGTCGGATGTTGATGTTCCAGTTTGACCTACTAACATTCCATGAACTTTTCTAAATAGTTAGCTACTTTTTTCATTCCAGGCCAGAAAAAATTGTTTTCGAAGAGAGTTTATCATCTTCTATTATCCTGGGTGGCCATCATATGGTTTCTTATGTTGCTCATCTAAAATCATTTGTTTTAGTATAATCACATTGGGAATAACCCATCTGTTTTGGTAGGTGACCAATCCTTGATGATTGAAACCATACCGAGGTTTTACTCCCTGCTGTATTTTATTTTGTAACTCTTGATATTGTGGGTCTTACTGTGAGGCCATCCTCACCCGTTCTTCAAAATATTTCCTCGTAATTGTTCATGTATATGCGACCAGAGAATGAGCATGCCGACTTAAAGAATCAACAATCTTATTCTCTTTCCCCTTAATATGTTTGATTTCAAATTCAAATTCACTAAGAAATGCTAACCATCTAGCATGTCTTGCATTCAAATCTGGTTGGGTAAAGAAATATTTAAGACTGATGTGGTTGGCCACTAAATCAAACTTCTTTCCCAGCAGATAATGCCTCCGCATTTTTAAGGCATGAATTATTGCAGCTAATTCAAAGTCATAAACAACATAATTATGCTCATGTTTCTTCAATTTTTGGGACTCATATGCTATAACAACATTGTCTTGCAGAAGTACACCACCCAAACCCTCTAATCATTCATCCATGCACACCATAAACTTTTTATCTGGATTTTCTATCTATAGTACAGGGGTAGTTTTCAGCATTTCCTTTAATTTACTGAAGCTTTCTTGAAATTTTTTTGTCCATTCAAACCTCACTCCTTTCTTCTGCAAGGAGTTGATGGGGTAGGCTAGCTTTGAAAATCCCTTCACAAATCTTCGATAGTACCCAAAAATTCCCATCAAGGAGTGGACTACAGATACATATTTTGGTACTGGGCATTCTAAGATGGCTTTAACTTTCTCCGGATCAACCGCCAACCCCTCTTTCGAGATGATGTGTCCTAAGTATTGAATTTTGCATTTAAAAAACTCACACTTACTTCGTTTTGCGTAAAGTTTGTGCTCTCTTAATGTATGTGTTGTTGGGAAAAGTATCCAATACGGAATCACCCTATCCCACTCTAAGGGTGATAGTACCTCAGCAACAATCGAAGCAAAGCTATATAAGATTTCTTCTTTATGAAAGTAAAATAGGGGAGAAAGAGGTCCACTAACCGATGTCTTTCGCTAATGGTTGATCCAATCTTCTCTCCTTGCTGCTTGCTCCCAGCTCCTTGCTCTTTCACTGGCCTAGCTACACCAAGATCCTGCAAAATGGCAAAGAGAAGGAAACTACAAGAAGCATACATTCATAATTGATTCAAGGATTAGAATAAATCAAATATACAAGCATAACAATACATCATTAAGATACATGCATATAGAAGAACCTCAAATGCTTTATTAATGGAAGAAGTAAAGTTCAGGAAGTGATACAACCATAAAAGGCCCAATCCAGCATCACCTCCCAGCAGAAAGAAATCTCCTCTTCACCTCCTTCACAGCAAATCACCCAATAGTTCTAGACTCAAACCAAGAGCACTTCCTTATATTCACAAGATTCCAGCCCCCTTAGACAGCATGAGAGAGCTCTATATATAGGAGTTTTGGAGAAAGGATGAGTCAGCTTAAGGCCAGCATGAAGCTGACTAGTGTCCTCTCCCACTTTAGTTATTCTTCAGTTCTTGAGTCCACTTGGAGGTTCTTGCTTCCACTTGGATATCTAGACCCTCTTACTCATCACCAGTCGAATTCCCTGATCCAAGTGTCATTTTGGAAGCTTCCTGGGCATTGACACCTTGAGGAATGACTATGCCACTTGTCCAAACTCGCCCAGCGCAGGTGGCCTTCTTTGCAGTTGACATTCAGCGCAAGTAGACAGTGGAGCAGTTGACATTCAGCGCAGATGCTCAGTGGAGCAGTTGACATGATCCAGAATTAGCTTGTTTTTGAGTGTTTTCAGGTGGAGAACTGATATTCAGTGCTGTGGTTTGCTGACCTTGTTCCTCTATGGGTAGGAACAACATGTTTAGGGACTTTGGATCCCTTAGATTATGGACATTTCATGCTTCATGCTGTAAGGCACAAAAATGTCTATAACAGTTGCCCCCTAAAGTATGAGGACGTTTATCGGGTGAAATGCTTTATCAGGAGGATCCGATGTTCATTCAATAGCCGAGAGGTGACCTGTAATAAAATACAATACAATACATTATTTTTCATTCTGCTTTCATGATCTAGCTGAGGCGGGCATTCCCATGCTCAGCTTTATAAATTCATTTTGGTACATAGAACATATGATCGTCTGATGGTAGACTGATAATTCTCTGCTGACATTATCATCCTTTGAGTAGGATGATCATCTTTTGCAATGATGTACATGTCAAATGTCTTTATATTTCCTGAATATATATCGCAGCCCGGATGGATGAAACTAGATCTGGGGTCTTCAAACTCGTTCGATCTTCACTCTAAGTACAAGTCGATCCATGTGAGAATTGCGCTGAAGTCGAACATGGAAAGACATCGCTTGATTACCGGTCAATGATGTAAACCGTTAACAAGCGCGAGAGGAATCACCGATAATGATAATGACCCTCAAGGTACTGTAGTACAATTCACGTGGTGTGAATAAAGGACTCGGCGTCGAACACCACGCAAAATCTTTCGGTCGAAGGTCATTGATGTATACCTGTCGCCGGAAGTGAGAAACTTGCCATTGAGGCATGCAAGCTTCAAAGTACTGAGGGGGTTGTTCCTAGATCAACTTCTTGGATAATGAGGTGAAGTCGACAAGAAGCGATCCGTCAAAGGAGGGCCTTAATGAATCCCACATCAGTGACACGGAATGGAGCTAATGATTTTAGTGGAGGTAAAAACAATCTGTGACATATGATTCAGGGTGGCGGTCATGAATGGATGAAGGATAATGTATGGTAGTGGATGAGACACGGTTGACTCTTTTTGAACAACATCTCTTGAACATATAACGAGACTGATGCGATGGATCGGTAGCATTACCCCAAATGTGGATGGTTTGGCGAGACCATGGTGATGAGATCGGTGAATGAAACAACCCAACCCGATGTGGTACGGAGGAAAAGTGTCATGTTCAAGAGCGACTTGCTACCATTAAAGCTTTGAGGTTCTCCCAATTTTTCCCCAGTCATTTCTGACCAGTACATCTTTATTTTTGTCAAGCTTGAGGAGGATAACATATGGTTGTTCTATAACCTGCCCTTCGGGCAAGCCCATCGCTATGTTTTAACGAGCTTAGCGATAGGGAAACTCGTTCTCGTCTAAAGACAAGTTTGTCGCTATTTAATCATTTTAACGAGTCTAACGACAAGGAAAACTCGGTCCTTTTCATTTTTAGAGAGTCTGAAAAGGTACAGAAAGTTAACTCCAAAATTCCTTTTTCGTCATCTAATCCCTTAAGTCCGAAAAAGTATAAAACAATACAGAAGGGATGAGTTTTCGATAACTTTAACAAGCCGAATAAAACAAGCGCTCGACCTTTTTGTGCAATAATCCCTCAGGTCCAAAAAGATTAAAATCTAGAGGAGGGATAGCTCTTCCGGTCACTTTAACGAGCTGGAAGGCCAAAACTCGGCAAACTTTTCATATTTTACGAGTCAGATGAAAAGAGCTCAAAGAAGACTCGTCTTTTGAGGAACGAGTGATATACAGGGATAGCAGCAGATTCCAGGTACAGGTTGGAATTTTACAATCACGGCAGTGTCACAAGGATGGCTAGGTGAAAACACTCTTCGCAGCTGTTCCTCAAAATAGGTAAACAATCATATGGAGGTGAACGATCGGCCAAATGACGGTGGAGGTGGCAGGTGCAAACACGACCAAGGCTTTTTATGGCTGATAAATTTACGATCACAGAGGTTATTTACCGGGATAGGTTCATTTTTTAACGAGCTTGAATGCGCCAAAACACTGCTCAATCTTATGTTTATTTTTTAACGAGCATGAACTATGCGCTAAAACTGCTCGGATCTCGCTTTTCTATTTTTTAACGAGCATAAATTCTGCGGTAAAACTGCTCTATATACCAGTCATAAGATAAGAATGTCTCCTGAAATATTTCATTTTTTATAGAGCTTGCGCCTTACCAAAGCTATGCTCCCTCTCATCCTTTCTTTATGCAAGTTCAGAAACGGCTAATCCAAAAAATAGATAAATAACCGCTCTTTGCTTGCACTCCAAAAGGTTTGCATGCCCCCAGGTATAAAATACAATTTTAAGGTTGCCCCTCCTCTCCCCCACCTGTGCTTTTCTTTGGGTGTTCACAGCTACTTGTCGTCTTGCTAGTCTAATGTTAACGATACTTGTCTTCTCGTTATTTTTAACGGGTCTTATGCGGTACTTGTCTTCCCGTCAGCCCAACTTTTAACAGATCTTTTGCAAGATTGCAAGAGAACAGCTACTTGCGACAAGAGAAGAACACTACTCAAAGACAAAACATATGTGTTATTGAGGGAGGCTTACCTCTTTCTGGTTACCCAAAGATTGTTTTGTTAATCTTTCAAACAAAACATTTCCTCGGCACTGTCTACCGAAATAGACAAGGGTGAATGACCTTTGTCAAACACGTAACTTTGACAAAAGAATCTTATTCCAGAACAACCCCTCTTCCATCCACGGACGGGGTACAGACTAGTCATATTATCTCGCGAAAATTCTATCTTATACCCAAGGTTTTCTCTGCCCGAAGCAGACCAGGATGCATGCCCCTTGGGTTCCAGTCCCATCTTTCCAAATCACTCGCACTCATCGGGAAGGAGGACTGGGGGTGGAGACATTTCTTGATTGAATAGACCATTCAGGGTTGGTATGTGACTATTTGCGATGCGTGATCCCGGAAATGAAAGTTGGTCTACGAGCTTGACCATTCTTCCTTCGTGTGGAAAACACATTACTCTAAAGAGTGAGGAGACTATTGCTCCCATGCAATATATATAGTCTCGTCCAAGTAGTAGGTTATAATCCAAGGGTCCTTGAACGACCATCACGTTCATTTGAACGGTCTTCCCTTTCAATGTGACAGGCACATTGGGGAGGATCCCTAATGGTCAACTGGTTCCTTTATCGAAACCCGAGAGATTTCTTATCTCAGGCAAAAGCGTCGGGGAACCCAGTGCTTTCCAAGCAATAGAGGAAAGGATACTCACAGATGCCCCCTCATCAATGATAGTTCCAGCCATTACCATTCTGTATATTTGGACGATGATTCTGAATGGTATACTGGCTGGCAACCGGGGTCTGCCTAGTTGGTTCCAATCAAAGGATACAACTAGGTTGCTTGGTGGTGGGACCGAATATACGGCTGGATATGACCCTGACGATGTTCCTTCCTGTGATAAAGGAATGGGCGCATTGCCCTGATGATCATCAGAGTCTATGTTGATGAAAAGAATCTGGATGGTGTCATCCTTATTCTCTTCAGTGAGGGTGTCATTTGAAGATGAATCTTCAGTGACGGTGTCATTTGACGATGAAACTTCTGAAGGAAGAACCGAGTCAACTGCCGTTTCGACCTTTGGACTTTCGTCCGGTCTGGATTCAGTAAGTTCATTTTCAATGACTGACGCTTCAGCTGACCACTTGAGCGGGCCAGCTGTATTCTCAACCAACGAAGGACTTGGCACAAGTTTTTTGTATCCAGGAGGAAGTCTCAACGGTGAAACCGGATGATCTTCCAAAACTCTCTTCGCTTCGTCTAAGAAGGGACAATGGTGGATGGCGTGATCGCCTTCACACAGTCTGCAGGGGGATCTTACTCCCCCTCTTTGTCTTGAACCTTCACTTTCGCTGGTTGACGGTAAGCATTCAACATGGCTATCAGAGGTTGATGCTCTCGAATTGTGCAAACGAGGGGACCAGTCCCTTAGTATCCGGGGAATACAGGGACAATCTCTATGGAAGTGGTCTCCTCTACATATGACACATGGCGATTTAGGCCCGGTCTGTGCTGTGTGTGGATTTTTGTCAGATGTCTTTTGCTTGCCCCCAGTCGCCTTAGGCTCCTTCTTCTTCTTCTCTCTCTTCTTCTTCTCCTTCTTCTCCATGGGAGCTTGGCTTTTGTCGGCTCTACCTTGCGAAGACGAGGGATTGGAGGAAGAGTTATAGGAAGTAGAAGGCTGGTGGGCAGCTCTAGACTGATCTAACTGTTGACTCGACTGTTCAGGAACCATGGTGTTCCGAACTACATTGGTTGAGAATAGCCAAATTGGCAGGCCAATTGTCAGTCCTGGAAGCGACAATGTGGCCATGTGGGGCGCACCAACTTCTCCCCAAGAGGAGAAAGGACTAGGATTTCCATCATGTGGAATTCCTTGGTTGGGGCGTTCCATGTTCTCAACCTACAGATCAACGCAAGAATAGGAGGTGATTATGTTCCGTTTAAAATAAATTTTATAACGACGCTTTAGACACAACTTGCTTTTTCACTTTTTAAGAGTCGAGAAAAAGCTAAAGATGACTCTAGTCTCCTTCGATGTTTTAATGAGCCCGAAGTGACAAATGCTCGGATGGACTTTTTCAGTTATAGAGTTTGAAAGAGGCAAAAAGAAACTGCTCTGGAGATCTAGGCAGAGGGTGTGCCAAACTTTTCGCAAAACCACATAATACGTTTTACGGTACGAGTGGTCGATCTTCGTGAAAGCTGTGTTCACTGCATTGCGATCAGTAGGGTGGCCGACACGGCTTCCTATGGATAAAGGCTTTGTTCCTATAGGGGTCTCCCAATATATACGCGACGGTACGTGGGAGCACAAGTCCGTATTGATACTTATCGCTTCACCGTGGAGGAATCACCCAACCACTCAACGCTAAGATATCACGTTTAACGACGCCGGAACACGTCTCTAGCTTAGACCTCTATCTGTTTGCGTTATGTTTCAATGCGTTGTTATGTAAATTCAATTCATTTTAAGTTGATCTTGTTTAGCAGTTTGCCTTTATGGATCACCACGAGATGTATAATACAACTTCCTAAATGCAGTCTAAGATGATAAGCAAGCTTTTCAATCTTTCAACTTTGAAAATATTAACTACTGAGGGAAAAGAAAGACATCATCTTTTCACACAGATCATAGAGCACACACTAATGCACTTTTTCCCTAAATCAACATACAAGCTGTCACAATGCACATGCACAATGCAGGTATTTCTTTTCTCTTTCTTAATGTTGATGTATTACAAAAACAAAGCTGTTGTATAACTTTGAATTCAATTTCATGTGAAAGCAAACAAGCTTTTGTCCAAAATCAAAAGACACCTTAAGATTTACTTGTTTCGACACTAGAAATATATAAATTCAAACCAAATGACAAAAGCAAAAGCTCAATCAGCTATGAACAGCAAACAAACTAACTCTTAAGATCAAAACGACACTTATCACAGGTCTAGATCTAAGAGGCCACAACAAGACTAGTTAACTTTCGTTATGGGAAACTGCAAATGATGTAAGAAATACACAAAGAACAAATACAGTTTCTTTATACAACCGAGGCGGAATAGTGGCAAGGAAAGTTGGTTTCAGATAGGTACATTGACTGATAACAGGCTGCAAAAACAAGAATGAAAACAGGGCAATAAACAGGAGGGAACCCCAGTAGCACTAGGCAAAACTAGTTCAGCGCAGGTAGTACACTGGCAGTTTGAACTTCAACGCAGGTAGCCCCTTCGGGACCTACGATGAAATGCAGACTGCCTTCACAGTGCTTGCAATGAAGAGATAAACTTTCGTTTTTCTTAGTTTCCGGGTCACAGATTGCTCAAAAATTCACAGTTTTTGGCCAAATCAGAAGCTATCAATCAAGTACAAACTAAAGGATGAAAAGGAGGATGAAAAGCTATCACTAAGAGCTATTCATAGTCCTTGTGGATCAGCTCTTCAAATCATAAACATGCCCAGAAACTGAGCTAGAGTAGCTGCCCTCTACTTTGCATTTGAAAGATCCAAATGCAGTTCGATTCGGTACTCCCTGTGTTTATGAAATGAATAGCAAAAACACAAACAACCAACAAGATACGCTCCCCAGCGGAGTCGCCAATTTGTTGTTTGGAAAGGTATCCAATACAGAATGACCCTATCCCACTCTAAGGGTGATAGTACCTCAGCAACAATCGAAGCAAAGCTATCTAAGATTTCTTCTTTATGAAAGTAAAATAGGGGAGAAAGAGGTCCACTAACCGATGTCTTTCACTAATGGTTGATCCAATCTTCTCTCCTTGCTGCTTGCTCCCAGCTCCTTGCTCTTTCACTGGCCCAGCTACACCAAGATCCTGCAAAATGGCAAAGAGAAGGAAACTACAAGAAGCATACATTCATAATTGATTCAAGGATTAGAATAAATCAAATATACAAGCATAACAATACATCATTGAGATACATGCATATAGAAGAACCTCAAATGCTTTATTAATGGAAGAAGTAAAGTTCAGGAAGTGATACAACCATAAAAGGCCCAATCCAGCATCACCTCCCAGCAGAAAGAAATCTCCTCTTCACCTCCTTCAAAGCAAATCACCCAATAGTTCTAGACTCAAACCAAGAGCACTTCCTTATATTCACAAGATTCCAGCCCCCTTAGACCTCATGAGAGAGCTCTATATATAGGAGTTTTGGAGAAAGGATGAATCAACTTAAGGCCAGCATGAAGCTGACTAGTGTCCTCTCCCACTTTAGTTATTCTTCAGTTCTTGAGTCCACTTGGAGGTTCTTGCTTCCACTTGGAGATCTAGACCCTCTTACTCATCACCAGTCGAATTCCCTGATCCAAGTGTCATTTTGGAAGCTTCCTGGGCATTGACACCTTGAGGAATGACTGTGCCACTTGTCCAAACTCGCCCAGCGCAGGTGGCCTTCTTTGCAGTTGACATTCAGTGCAGGTAGACAGTGGAGCAGTTGACATTCATCGCAGATGCTCAGTGGAGCAGTTGACATGATCCAGAATTAGCTTGTTTTTGAGTGTTTTCAGGTGGAGAACTGATAATCAGTGCTGTGGTTTGCTGACCTTGTTCCTCTAGGGGTAGGAACAACATGTTTAGGGACTTTGGATCCCTTAGATTATGGACATTTCATGCTTCATGCTGTAAGGCACAAAAATGTCTATAACAGTATGCAACACCAGTCTTAGATATTCCTGATGTTCTTCCTTGCTTTTAGAATACACAAGGATGTCGTCAATCAAGACTAATATAAATCAATCTAAATACTTGTGAAGTACACTATTCATAAGACACATGAAAGTTGCAGGTGCATTGGTGAGGCCAAATGGTAGCACCATGAACTTGTAATGCCCATACCGCATTCTAAATGTTGTTTTCTGAACATCCTCCTCTTTTATACACAATTGATGGTAACCTATTCTCAAGTCAATCTTTGAGAACATTGTTTCTCCTCTGACTTGATCAAATAAATTGTCTATTCTTGGTAAGGCATATTTGTCTTTAGCTATTAATTTGTTTAGTTGTCGGTAGTTCATACACATTTTGTACGTGCCATCTTTCTTTTTTACAAATAGTACCAGAGCCCCCCAGGGAGAAAAACTAGGTCTGATATAACCCTTATGCAATAGCTCTTGCAACTGCATCTTTAGCTCCAACAATTCTGGGGTACTCATACGATATGGAGATATGGACATGGGAAGAGCTCTAGGTACTAAATTGATAGTGAAGTCTATACCTCGAGATGGGGGTAATCTTGGAATCTCTTCTAGAAATACATCCAGGAACACCTTAATGACTGGTATTGTCTCCAAAATCTCTTTTCTAGTCACTTGTTCGCTAGGTTCTACCTATGCCAAATAAAGTTGGCAACCTTTCCTAGCACTTCTTTTCAATTGTGACGTTGAAATCTGCCGAACTAATAAATTTCCAACCATGCCTTGATGTTACTTTCATATTCATACACTTGAAAGTACTTAATGATGTTTAGCAGCCATGATTCTGCATCTTCCTCTTTTTCTCCATCAAACACAAGGGGTTTGATATTCCTAAATTCTCCTTGTAACTATGCCTTCCTCCTTTTCTTGTGTAATTTTGGCAACTTAGGATTAAAGTCTCCTCCAGTTCCAGACTTGTCAGATTGTCTTCTTAATGCCTTCTGTGTCCACACTCTTATGGCTAGACTTCTCAGTCTAGTCTCTAATTAACTTCTCATGTTCCTCATTGGCTTTAAAAAGCCTCTCTTTACTATTATGGAGTTGTGCTAACTCCAGTTGCAGAGTCTTCACCATGTCTACTAGCTGGGAGAATAGGGAAGTATTACCCTCTTCCCCATGTTCTACCTATAATTCTTCTCCCCCTACGTTACTTGGCTGGAGTTTTTCCATCTTCGTCCATAACTATAATTTCCAGCAAAACAATGCAATATGCACAAGAACAAACCATACATCTAGTTTTGTGCACATAATTGCTAACGTTGATATCCCTATTCAGGATCCAAAGTAGAACTTTGGGCTCTGATACCATTTGTAACGAACCTCGACATCGCACCACAACATCTATTTTTTTTTTTTTTTTGATCTAGCTAATGATAATCCATAAACTAATGGTACTTAAGATCAACATTGCTCAACATGTATGCCCCTTTTTCAACATACCGATATAAAATATATTTGTTTTCTTTTTATGAAACTCACCTTATCTACTTAACCTAGCACATTCGAAAGGTTATTTTTTTTTACTTCTCACTTCATTATAATTAAATCCACCTACTTAACTCTTCATAGTTTAGTGTACCATTTGCACCCTTTAACATTTAATGCCTTATTACAAGCACTGAGCACCACTTTACATGTGGAGCGCGATGAGATTGATTCATATACGGTTATGTGGGGGGACAACCTGTCTGCTTCATCTAGCACTCCTTATACTCGACAATTGTGTTATTATTACCGCAAACCCAATAATCTACCTCCCTGTCACTTGAGCCCATGTGAATAGGGTACTTGAGGGCACCAATCTTTATGGTTATTTGTTCGAGGGAAATCTATGGCTGAGTATCACCTGTTCCAAATCAACCGCCCCGATGTTTTATGGTTAACACTAAGCTTTCCCCAGCTTCCTAAATCATTCATACTCTCATTTGCTCTGCTCTCTTCCTTTTTCGACAAAGGATGTTATCCCTTCACATTTCTCTATGCCCATTTCGTAACCCTACCCGGCTCTAGATTAATTCTATATGGTTTGGCTAGTTTCACCGCCTGCAACTCTATCTTGCTCCGTTTCTCAGCCATAGACTTGTTTATCGTCGGGGTTTGACAGTCACAATTTTTGTTACTAGTTTTCTCAGCGAGCTCCAACCCTTCTGAGACAGGCTCTGCACACCGACATTGGGGCAACGAAGACATCGTGTGCAGTTATGAAATCATTTGACCTCGTCCTAGGTAAATTTGTTAATTTAGTTTTCTAATTGATTCTCCTCCGAAATCATGTACCTTTCACCTTCATGGTTTAATTTTGGTATGGGTTACTTCTCGTATAGGGTGCAGTGGTGACCCATGGCATTGTTCGAGCCAACGACTTCACCTCGCTTGGGATTTCCATTTCCAACACCTAGGTTATCTTATTTATTAAGCTTTTAAGGGTTTATAATTTTTTCCCTTCATTTCTTCTTATCTAAGCAGTGAAGCCCTCCCTTGAATCCAAGTGGGTCACCCGTAACAAGGTTCAACAAGTTTCTTTAGGTAAGGGTTTTGGGGTTCTCTTATTTGCATTTTATAGTTATGATTTGATAGATATTCCTACCTGCACTAGTTCACATTTAAGTAATATGTTTTTATTTTTCCATCACAGGTATGCTTTATATTAGGATTTGGACTGGTGATTTCTAGCGCGAATTGGCTCGCTTTCCACTAATTATTGCTTGTATACTTCCAGGTTGGTTCCCATCCAGTTTCGACCTCTTCCACTCCATGGAGTTTGGTTCGGTTATCAAGAATAAATTTTCATCATTGTTTCTCTACTAAGTTTAACCCTATGTGGAAAGCCTTACAGTATACTAGCCACAATTGATATGATCTTCGCGTCTATATATTTTTCTGAGAAATACCTCAAGGTGCCCTCTCATGTTTGGTCTAGATGTTTTTCTTTTCCAGTTAACCCAAGTTGATTTCTACTTCGGGTATAATTATGAACATGATGAGATAATTTCTTTGTTTATTCTATTTATTTGTATATATATGGGTTCCAAGACTCCAGTTGGAAGCTTCATGGCATATTGACTTCCCACCAGTGTTGAAAAAATATTAGTATGCATTCTCTTTTGGTTTTTCACTTTGTAGAGAAGAGTCATATGCTAAGGATTTAATGTAATAAGATACCAAACAAATTTTCAAGTTATTCGCTCAATTGGGTCTTTTAGTATTTATTCAGTCTCGCAGAGCACTAGTCTAGAAATGCTTAATGTTTCTTTTATTGGAAACCCTGAATGGTTATCCCACTATTATGGATAGGTATACACAGTTTTTGTTTCAAAATTTGGTAATATATATATGTAGTTAATTTCAGTATATTGACTCTTTGTTGTTCTACGAATTTTGAGCTTCTGGATTAGTAATGTGTGGCTGGACCTATTATGATTTCGCTCGGTGGAAAGAGCCTTGTAGACATAGATCACGGTTGCAAATATTTTATAGTTGAAGATTGCTAATAAACATTTGGTTTCATAGTGTATATATGGGTTAATCATTTAATTTATAGTAGGAATCATTCAATTATTCTAATTTGCTTAGCATTTCTACTGTTGCAATCTATCGCATGTTAGCTGCATGGATAACATGCAGCCCCTCTCGATCTTTTCTCCTAGCCTGGTGTATACACCTGCCTGTAGGTGTGATACCACAATAAAATTACCTGTCTAAATGCATTAAAGTATTCTCACTATATTAATGCGCAATGCTCTACTTATATTAGCTTACGAGTTTGTATGCTATACATCTAAATGTTTTCATTTGCTTCACTATAAATAACCATTACTAGTATGCATTTAACTAAAAATACTCAATTTGTAAATCCAGTCTTTACCTTTGTTCAATTTTGACTGATATGTCACGCACTTCAATTAACCTCTTATTTCGCTGTAGATTATACTGCTTTCATGCACAAAGTTAAAATATTCAAATGTGAGGCATACTTTATTCATGGGTATAATTTAAGACATGTAAAAATAATTATAATATCTCTACTTTTCTTCTCATTCAACGAGTACAACATGCATTTGAAACACTCATTTACTTTACTGTAATTCCTAGCAGCGTGCATGCATTCAATTAAAGACATTCATTGTATGTGCACAATTTTTGTTTCCTTTAGTATTTAACTTCTATGATATGCATGCTCTCTGCTCATTTAACTCATTGTGCATGTTACCTACCTACATACATTAACTTAAGAAATATTCAAATTACAAAGGCACAACTAGATACGAAGCAAATTGCATACAACCAACCTAATATCACGAATTTCATCAATATATCAACAATGAATTCTACAGCTTAATTCTAACATCCAACATTGAACCTGCACATACTACAACCACTATATACAGTAGCCATTATAACTAACCTAGAGAATTACTTTTCATCAAAACCACATAATTATCAACACTATTAAATTAGCAGTGGGTACAGGATCCTCCGACCTATACTCCAATGCTTGAAATCTATGGCTTGTAACACCAATCCACCCAACCTTGAATCACCTTTTCTTCCCTTCGAACTATGATAACCTTGCTAGATCCCAATAACCCCTATTGAGCCTTGATAATGTTTATTTAACATTATCTTTCTCACACATTTTTCCTTGGCAACGTCTTCCCTTCTGGGAATCTGTATCCCCTTAGCGTAGGCTTTTTAGTTCTTTTTCCTAAAAGAAAAAGCCTTCTTTTCTCCTTGCAGTGCCTTTATCCTCGGTCTTTATCTCCCACCGAGGTGTAATATATATCCATATATTTTAATTTAGGAAATTCAATTTGAATGTTATTCTTCTTAGATTCTGGAAAGTATCATTTACTCTGGTGTTAGCCATTATGATTTCTAGCAATGGAAACGACGACTTTATTTATTAATTTAAAATTCATTTTCCAACCATAATCAATTTGTCTCAATCTTAGTTAAACCACTAGAAATAGTAACCAACAAACAATTAAATGTTTTAATTACAATGTGGGGTGTTACACCATATCTAGTCGTTTATTTTATCCCTAGACTAAATTAGTCTTTTAAATTAGTTGTTTTTAGTTGGGTCACTTAAAAATGCTCAAATTTAGTAGTAATTAACTTGAAATAATTATGGTGACCAACTTTCTTAGTCGCGTAGTCACTAATCTCGCATTTTGTACTAGTGTCTCACCTACCATTGGAGGATCATAGACCACAATCAAGAAAACTTTGTCTTTCGATTCGGGATACCGAAATCGACTTATCAAAATGTGAGCACTAGCCAGCCAATCTTAGAAAATAACTTCCATAGGGTTCCATAAAATGGCTAACCCATCTGCACTATCGTTAGCACCAAGAGCCATAACTTCACACCCCCTCCAGCTATGAGCACCTATTTCATTCAATTTAGTCATTGAAACCTTAGTTTCTTGGAAATTTCACCAAGGAAGGTTTTTCCAATTTAGTTTGTTCCCTTAAACAACATTGTTTTCCCTCACTGTTTAAACCTCAAATATTACAAGTAATAATATTCATTGAGATAATTATTGAGATGTCAAGAAAAACTCCAATATTGTTGTAGTGTGTCCTGAACTGATGAGTTCCTCACTAGTGTTGTGCAAGAATTCTTGCATTATCTTCTAACCTTTACATTTAATATCTTTGACCATATATTCTTTCCCTTTGTCCTTCAAATCGAGCACAGTTCCTACGTCATTATCCTCGAATCTATTCTTACCTCGTTTATTCTTCCAATTCAAATACCAATGAGCATATAACTCGTTTTGAACATTTGACAATTCACCCAAGCCCTGCATCGCCCAATTGTTTATGAGGGTAACAAGAGCGCATTCCTCTTCCATTAGGGTTTCAAAGTTATCCTTAGTCAAAGACATGACTTCATTTATGCCTGGCATATAAAAAAAATTAACCATCTCTACCTCCTTCGTTTCTTCATCAGGTGTTTTCCTCTTTTGTTTGTTTTTCCCTGATCCATTTTCATTTCCATCATCACTATATCATCAGGGAAATTTAAGTCCTCCTCCATGCCTTCCAAAGTTGAGGTGGTAGTATTATCTTCAATTTTCCTTTGAGATTGAGTAGCCCTCCCCTGATTATTACATCTTCGAGAAGGATATTTCAAGAAAACATCATTCAAAACCAACCTTCAATTATGTTGTTCTTTTTTTCGAAGAGGACAATCTCTCAACATATGTCCATGTTCATGATAGAGGCGACACCAGAACAAAACATGTTTGTACTTAAGTGGATGAGTCCATATCTCCCATTGATACTCTAAATCAGTTGAAGCTAGTAAGGGTTGCAAAATATTCATGCAAACACAGAGTCTCGTATAAGACATATTACTTTCACAAATTTACCTATAGCACTGCATGTTTAGTTACTTTTAATTAAAAAGCATTATAAAACAACATTAATCCCAACCTCACTATGGCCACTCTATTTGTTGTTGATATTACAACTCAATGCGATAAAAATATTTCACTCACTCCTAGCCAAAAATAATATATTTAGATGTCCACCTGACTTAATGTAATTTCATATCAAATTTAAGAAATGATAAAAGTATTTAGAAGTTAAAAAAAAAGGTGATTAAGAATTTTAAAACTTGTACTCTTCAAAAATATTTCAATCCAGAATTTAAACAAACTATTTGAAGATCTATGTTAACTAATTTATAATATTTAAACTCGAGATATAAATAAACTATTTGAAAACCTATGCTACTAATTTATGTGAATATATATTTATATATAAAAAATTAATGTTAAAAAAAACATATTTAATGTTGCATAGAATAAAATATTCAATGTCTAAAGAAATTTTTTTATTGAAAATTCAGTATACTATATAATATTCAAAAATATAATTTAAACAATGAAAAATCACACATTGTATATATAGAAAAAGAATCACTACAAATTCAGTAATATCAATAAAGAATATGAAAAATGTAATATTTTTTTTTTCAAATTTTACACTTTAAAACAGATTTATGTAAATTTAAACCAAAATAGATTTGATCGCTATTTACACATCCTACATCCATAGTCCTATTAAAAAAATTATCCCAAACATTTTCGAAAATAAAGGCAATTCATAAGAGGCTTCCAAGAACTTATATAACAGAGATATGAGAGGGTTCTAAGAACTTATCTATCAGAGATTCATAACTTCAAACTGCAACAATTTCATTCGCCTTCTTTAAAATTCTGCTTTGAATAGATGGGAGATAGTTTTTAAGCATCTAATGTACTTCATCATTCGTTTCCTTTAAAATTTTGCTATGAGAAAAGATGGAAGCATAAAATGTTTGCTGTGCAAATAAGCAAAAAATCATCACTTTGATATCAATTTTAGAAACAAAAATCTATAAAGCATGATATACAATCTCATGCGGATATTATTAAATCTTAAAATTATGAATAGAAAGTATTAAATATGCTTTAAAATAAAATATAGCATTCAACATGACACCATAAATCAGCTGAAATATATGCCTTTTAACATCAATTCCCACATTTCACTCAATCATAAGCTTTTTAACATTAATTTTCTATGTAACATTCCATCCCACCATAAACTTTTTAACATCAATTCTCGTTGCAAAAAGTCATCCCCTCACTGGGTTATGAATCCACAAGAACTACTTACTGGAGTTTATAGTCCACTAACATTGCCCGATACCTAATAAAAATACAAAGACATAACTTTTACAATAATTCCAATTGCCAGTCCTATTTCCCTTCAATCGACAGAATTGATAGAGATATTTGCAATAATAGAAAATAAAAAATAAATTGAGGAAAAAAAATAAAAAACTATATATATATATGGATGACAGCAACAAAGCAAGTCAAAGAGATGCAAGTTAGTTTTGATTTTGATATATTTTTTTTAATTTTCATAAATCCAACTGAGACTTGGACCAGTGGGTGATAAAAAGAAAAAGGCATTGAGATCTATGATTAAACAGTTTGAAGCCCATTGACACATAGTTAAGTAAATACATTAATCTGTATTTTTGTAATAGTTTTGTTATAGACTTTCTAATTCTCCCTGGTTGGCAGTTTCCTTTCAAACAAGACTTGGGCAAGCTTCCTATATTTGTCCCTCATGACTATAGGTTACTCGCGCAATGCAGTTGTACAGTTGCCAAACATAAACTTTTTAACATCAATTCTCTTTGCAACAAAGTCATCCCCACACTGGGTTATGAATCGACAAAAACTGCTTACTGGAGTTTATAGTCCACTAACATTGCCTAATACCTAACAAAAATACAAAGACATAACTTTTACAATAATTCCAATTGCCAGTCCTATTTCGCTTCCATTTACAGAACTGGCAGAGATATTTTCAGTAATAGAAAATAAAAAATAAATTAAAGAAAAAAATTCGAAATATGATGGCAGCAACAAAGCAAGCAATAAAAAAGGATGGCAGCAACAAAGCAAGTAAAAAAAATGCAAGTTTTGCTTTTATATTTTTTTTTTGAATTTCCTTATTTTTTGCTGAGACTTGGACCAGTGAGTGATAAAGAGAAAAAGGCATTGAGATCTATCATTAACCAGTTTGAAGCCCATTGACACATAGCTAATTAAATACATTAATCTGAAATTTAGTATTAGTTTTGTTAACGAATTTCTAATTCTCCCTGGTTGGCGGTTTCCTTTCAAACAAGACTGGGGCAAGCTTCCTGAATTTATCCCTCATGACTATAGGTTGCCCACGCAGTGTAGCTGTACAGTTACATATCACTTTGAGTGGTATCATATTCAAATTCTGACTTAAAGCCTTATTGTTTATGTCTCTTTAGTTCAAGTTTTTCTTTTGGAACTCCTTTGAATATCATTGTTTTGGGGTTTAATAACATTTTTCTCTGTTTTGGGGTTTAATAACATTTTTCCATAAAAAGACTCAGACAAGTTTTCAAATAGGCTTCCATTAAAGATGGTCAAAATTTCATTTGTAGATGACATAAACAAGATTAGGGTAACACAGGGAGGAGATCTGACTAAACGCTCTTCATATCCACCTCTGGCCAATAGAAACACGGATCCAAACTTTAGCACATGCACCATGTGTCACAAGAAATTCTCTTGGTTATAAGTTCTCTGGTTATAACCATTTCGGTACGTCACCTGCAGCAGCACACCTAACTAAAGTGTACATATCCTCTTATATCAAGAAGAGTTTTTAACAAAATGTATTAAAGAAATCTGTTAAACTTTAGAATTTGCGCCATGTGTAACAGCGAACTTCACTAGCTATAACCACTTTCCGTGCAACACTTAGATACTATCATGTCATTATAACACTAACGAAATTTACGTTTCCATGTTTACGCCATTTTATATATTTATTCATAAAAGGCGAAGAAAACTTACAGTAGAATGTTTTATTAATGTACACTAAAATATTTGGTTCCCTTTACAAAACTATAAAAGGTGAAATGATGATATTTTATACCAGGGATTGTTGGAATATTAATTCCAACTGCTGTGCAGCAGCAGTAACTACTTTATTCATTTGTCGTGATCCGGCGCCCCACATTTTCTCCCGATCTTTTATGTCACCGCCATTACCATCTTTTCACTCTTTAATTATTTTTGTGTTTCCAGAAGGTAGAAGATCAGATCCAGCACCACACCGTTACTTTTCAACAACCATATTAATGAGCAGAACGACTGAAACAGAAAAAGAACCATTCTCGAGCCGTAGCAGCATTTATCAACCATAGATTTCATCACCACCGACTCAAGAAATACAGCAAAAGATCAAATCTGTTAATCATGAGTAGCAGAAACTTTATCAGCAACTTAAGGCGGTGAAGACCCTTTCCCGCACTATAAAATGCAAACACAGCAGTGTAGAAATAGATAGAGAGAAAATAGATTGAAAGTCCTTTTGTAACACACAAAAGTGTAGAACAAGAGAGTTTTTTTTGTATTGCACAGCAGTGCTGAAACTTTCTGAGACAATTGTTTTGTGGAACTGAAGCGTTCCTGTTGTAATCCCTCTGTCAAGAGGAAGATGCTCTTTAGCATAATGTTTTGTGAAGATCCCTCTACGTGAGGAAGACTTAGTTTTATGTGTTGTTTTATTTTCATAAATAGAAATTTCTTTCTGTGCGTTGCTGTTTCACCAAAAGTTATTTTGTCAAAAAATTTCTCGTAAGTCGAAAAATACTTGACGTCAAAAGTTACGTCGCTGCAACACCACGAACAGCAACTGAAAAAATTTACGTTGCTGCAACACCACGAACAACGTTGCTGCAACACCACGAACAACAACTGAAAAAAAAACTGTGTTGCTGCAACACCGTTTCCAGAGAATGAATTTTTCTGTTTTTCTGAGTTAAAAACAGAGTATTTTTCTGCGTCAAAGACAAAGTATTATTTTGATCAGTTTTTGATCCTGAGGCAAAGTAGAGTATTATTTTATGCTTTTTTCTTGTGTTTTTGAATTATCAGAAAACAGAGTATTACTCTCTGTTCATATTTTTGTTGTTTCGGAATTTATCAGAAAATTCTGAACAGTGGAAACAGAGGATTTTTCCACTGTATTTTTTTTGGAATAACCAGAAATTCCCGACATGGTATCAGAGCTTGTCCAGGCTCTTTAAAGACATCAAAGAAGCTGTAAGAAGATTTGTTGCTGCAGCAAATTATCCAGCAGAGCGAAAACGCTGTCAAGGTATTTTTCAGATTAGTTTTTTGTGTAGCTGCTGAAGACAATTAAGTTTTTTTTACAGTCAAGTATTACAAGAATGGCCAGCACCAGCGTGGGTATGTTCAATACCCAGCTCCCACAGTTCAATGGGAAAAATTATGACTACTGGGCAATAACCATGAAAGCCGTGTTTGCCTCACATGATTTATGGGAACTTGTTGAATATGGATTTGAAGAACCAGTAAATGAAGAAGAGTTTATTGGATTAACTCAGGCAGAGAAAGAGTTGTTGAAGAGCAATAAGAAGAAGGACCCAAAAGCCCTTGTATTCTTATATCAAGCAGTGCATGAGAGTGTGTTTCCGAGGATAGCAGCAGCCAATACATCCAGAGAAGCATGGAAAACTCTCAAGACAGCCTATCAAGGCATGGAGAAAGTGAAGACAGCAAAACTACAGTTGCTGAGGAAAGATTTTGAGAACCTGCGTATGAAGGAGTCAGACAATATTGACTCATTCTTCACATAAGCAATTGGTTTGGTCACACAGATAAGGACTCATGGAGAAACTCTTGAAGAAAGGAGGATTGTGGATAAACTATTGAGGTGCCTACCCTCAAAGTTTGATGTGATTGTCACCACCATAGAAGAGACAAAGGATCTCTCAAATTTTTCAGTTGATGAACTTCATGCATCACTGATAACACATGAGCAGAGGTTGAGTAGAAATGAAAACTCATCTCTAGAGCAAGCCTTCAAGACCCAGATGTCATTTGGAAGAGGATGAGGTCAAGGCAGAGGAAACAAGAGAGGAAGAGGTAGAAGCCAATACAGAGGCGGAAGAAACAGTCCAACAAACGTTCAAGGAAGAGGCAGCAATCCAAATCAGAACCAAGGCCATGGCAGCACCCAGCAAAGTGGACAACATCATGCTCAAGGACAAAGGTATGAAAAATCCAATGTCCAATGTTATTATTGTAAAAAATATGGGCACTATGCAAATGAATGTAGGAAGAAGCAGCATGATATGAGTAATAGATCTAGTGCAAATATCACTAGAGAAAATATCAGTCAAGATAATGTGTTGTTAGTTTGTAATATGGCTGAAACAAACAGTGAAGATATATGGTTTCTAGATTGTGGTTGAAGCAACCATATGACAGGAAACATAGCCCTGTTTTCTGCTTTAGACCAGAGTGCGCAGTCACAAGTCACACTTGGGACTGATAGTAAAATTTCTGTTATGGGAAAAGGAGAAGTTAAAATATTTACAAAGAAAGGTGAAAAGAAAACCATAGCAGATGTCTATTATGTTCCTGGAATGAAGTGTAATCTTTTGAGTATTGGACAACTTGTTCAGAAGGGTTACAATGTTCTCTTTCAGAATGATGTATGCACCATAATGGACAGATTACCCAGCAAAAGTTGTATTGCTGAAGTGAAGATGACAAGGAACGGGATGTTCCCTCTCAGAATAAAGGCAGATCTGAAGAATAAAGAAGTAATTGCAGCAGTAACACAAGAGGATCTCCAAAGCGTACCAAAGGATGAAAATTGGTTGTGGCATTTGAGATTTGGACATCTCAACTTTGGAGGTCTTAATTTGTTGAGTAGAAAAGGAATGGTAAGAGGATTACCATTGATAGAAAAGCCAGACAGCCTTTGTGAAGGTTGTATATTGGGAAAACAACACAGAGAAAGTTTTCCAACTGGGAAAAGCATAAGGGCAAAAGAACCTTTAGAAATTGTCCACTCAGATTTAGGTGGACCGATGCAAGCTCCATCACTTGCAGGCAGCCAATATTTTCTAACATTTATTGATGACTTTACCAGAAAGACTTGGGTTTATTTTCTGAAGAATAAAAGTGAAGTGTTTGAAAAATTCCAAAATTTCAAAGCACTTGTAGAAAATCAAAGTGGGCTGCGTATCAAGGTTTTGAGAACTGACAGAGGAGGTGAGTATATCTCCAAAGAATTTTTACGTTTTTGTAGAGAAAATGGAATTCATAAGCAATTTACAGCAAGGTACACCCCGCAGCAAAATGGAGTTGCTGAAAGAAAAAACAGAACAATCATGGATATGGCGAGGAGCATGTTGAAGGCAAAGCATTTGCCAAATGATTATTGGGCTGAAGCTATACACAGTGCAGTATATATTTTGAATAGATGTCCTACAAAAGTAGTGATGAACAAAGTGCCAGAAGAAGCATGGAGTAGGAGAAAGCAAGGTGTCACCCACATGAAAGTTTTTGGTTGTGTGGCTTATGCACACATTCCAGATCAGCTAAGGAAGAAATTGGACAACAAAGGGGAGAAATGTATTTTCATTGAATACAGTGAAGAATCTAAAGCTTACAGATTATATATCCCATCCACCAAGAAGTTTTTTGTAAGCAGAGATGTTCAATTTATTGAAGAGGAAGCTTGGGATGGAAGCATAGAGAAAACAATTAATGTTAAAAACTGTTTGTCTCATGATGATGATGATGAGGAGTTCGCTGAAACACATCCCCAAACAGCAGCGCCAACAACAAAACAACAAAAGACACCCTTGAGGAGAAATGAGAGTGCTTCTCCAAGCACACCACAAGGAGGAAATTCAAGTGCATCTACAAGCACTTGCACACCGAATGAAAGAGGTAAGAAATTCAGAAATTTAAGTGATATTTATGATGAAGGAATGAATTCCCTGTTTGCTTTGTATTGTCATGTTGATGACCTTGTTCATTTCGAAGATGCAATTAAAGATAAGAAATGGATAGAAGCTATGGATGAGGAGATGAATGCCATAGAAAGAAATAAGACATGGGATTTAGTTGATCTACCAAAAGGTAAAGAAGTCATTGGAGTTAAATGGGTCTACAAGACCAAGAGTAATGCTGAAGGCAAGATAGAAAGGCATAAGGCAAGACTTGTTGTCAAGGGATACAAGTAGCAATATGGGAGAGATTATGAGGAGACTTTCGCACCAGTTGCAAGAATGGAAACAGTAAGAGCAGTGCTGTCCATAGCAGCACAAAACAAATGGAAAGTTTACCAAATGGACGTGAAGTCAGCATTCTTGAATGGAGTATTAATGGAAGAGGTTTACATCGAGCAACCTCTAGGCTATGAGAAGAAAGGCCAAGAGCACAAAGTCTACAGATTGAAGAAAGCTCTTTATGGGCTGAAGCAAGCACCAAGAGCATGGTACAGTAGGATAGATTCCTATCTACTGGAGAACGGATTTGAGAAGTGTGAGGGAGAACCCACTGTTTACATCAAAGAAAAACACTGTAAAATTTTAATTGTTGTGTTATATGTTGATGATGTGATTTTTACAGGTAATGATGACTACCTCATTGAAAATTTCAAATCATTCATGAAAGAAGAATTTGAGATGACTGACATGGGTTTGCTGAGATACTTCTTAGGAATAGAAGTAGATCAAAATAAAAATGGAATTTTTATTTCACAGGCAAAATATGTAAATGAAGTGTTGAGCAGATTTAACATGAAGGACAGCAAGGCAGCAATCACTCCCACAGTGATGGGATTAAAACTCAGCAAAGAGGACAACAGCAAAGATTTTGACCCTAGTGTGTACAAGAGCATAGTTGGCAGCCTCATGTATTTCACTGCAACTAGGCCTGACATAATGTATGCTGTTAGTATAATTTCCAGATTCATGGAGAAGCCAAAAGAAACACATTGGCAGGCAGCAAAGAGAATTCTGAGGTATGTTAAAGGTACAAAAAGGTATGGCATATTTTATACTGTTTCAGAATGTTTAGATTTAGTTGGATACACAGATAGTGATTGGGCTGGAAGTGTAGATGACCGGAATAACACATCTGGTTACATTTTTCACATAGGTTCAGGAGCCATTTCATGGGCTTCTAAGAAACAACCAATTGTGGCATTGTCTACAGCAGAAGCAGAGTATGTGGCAGCTACAGCAGCAGCATGTCAAGCGGTTTGGATGAGGAGAATGTTGAGAAGTCTATGCCAGGAGCAGGCAACAACAACAGTTATTTTTTGTGACAATAGCTCAGCTATTGCATTATCCAAGAACTCTGTATTCCACAAGAGAACAAAACACATAGACACAAAATTTCACTACATCAGAGAATTGGTGAACAATGGAGAAATCATTTTACAACATTGCAGGACTCAGGAACAGGGTGCAGATATTCTGAAAAAGCCATTGGATCAGAAAAGTTTTGAGTAATTAAGGAAACTTCTGGGTATGACTGATAACCCAGCAGTTGAAATTAAAAGGGGAGTGTTGGAATATTAATTCCAACTGTTGTGCAGCAGCAGTAACTACTTTATTCATTTGTCGTGATCGGCGCCCCACATTTTCTCCCGATCTTTTATGTCACCGCCATTACCATCTTTTCACTCTTTAATTATTTTTGTGTTTCCAGAAGGTAGAAGATCAGATCCAGCACCACACCGTTACTTTTCAACAACCATATTAATGAGCAGAACGACTGAAACAGAAAAAGAACCATTCTCGAGCCGTAGCAGCATTTATCAACCATAGATTTCATCACCACCGACTCAAGAAATACAGCAAAAGATCAAATCTGTTAATCATGAGCAGCAGAAACTTTATCAGCAACTTAAGGCGGTGAAGACCCTTTCCCGCACTATAAAATGCAAACACAGCAGTGTAGAAATAGATAGAGAGAAAATAGATTGAAAGTCCTTTTGTAACACACAGCAGTGTAGAACAAGAGAGTTTTTTTTGTATTGCACAGCAATGCTGAAACTTTCTGAGATAGTTGTTTTGTGGAACTGAAGCGTTCCTGTTGTAATCCCTCTGTCAAGAGGAAGATGTTCTTTAGCATAATGTTTTGTGAAGATCCCTCTATGTGAGGAAGACTTAGTTTTATGTGTTGGTTTATTTTCATAAATAGAAATTTCTTTCTGTGCGTTGCTGTTTCACCAAAAGTTATTTTGTCAAAAAATTTCTCGTAAGTCGAAAAATAATTGACGTCAAAAGTTACGTTGCTGCAACACCACGAACAGCAATTGAAAAAATTTACGTTGCTGCAACACCACAAACAGCGTTGCTGCAACACCACGAACAACAATTGAAAAAAAAACTGTGTTGCAGCAACACCGTTTCCAGAGAACGAATTTTTCTGTTTTTCTGAGTTAAAAACAGAGTATTTTTCTGCGTCAAAGACAAAGTATTATTTTGATCAGTTTTTGATCCTGAGGCAAAGTAGAGTATTATTTTATGCTCTGTTCTTGTGTTTTTGAATTATCAGAAAACAGAGTATTACTCTCTGTTCATATTTTTGTTGTTTCGGAATTTATCAGAAAATTCTGAACAGTGGAAACGGAGGATTTTTCCACTGTATTTTGTTTGGAATAACCAGAAATTCCCGACAGGGATGCAGTGAAATTTTAATAATTTTTTGGAAAAAAATATTTGGCTACTTATCTGAGGTTGTTGAATAAACGCATTCAATTACATAGGTGGGATTCTTGAAAACAAACAATGGATATATATCAAAGTAAAAGCCAGATTGTACAGTTCTTGCGTAAACCTTTTATCCACATTAATCCTTCTCTATCCATGGGGAGGAGCTCAAGCTCTCATATGGTTCTTGCACTACACTACAACAACAGATACATAATAGTCATTTTTATTGATTAAAACAAATCTCACACCGCATCAAACATTAATATATACAGCCTTTATTGGGCACCATGACTATTTACTAAGTGGTTGGTAAAACTGCATTCTTCTCCTTTGCTCTCATATGAGCAGCTGCTCGACTACTGTCCCACCCCACTGCAGTTTGCGATATACAAGCACACCGAACGTAGCACGTTCAATCCAGGGCAGCTCTTCATCATCTGATGTTAGTAATGCAAACTATCAGCTGCCCCAATCCCTCAGCTTCACACGTCCATATGCCCACAGTTGTTCCAAATATACGAAATTTCCAATACTTCGCAGCTACTCGATTTGCCTACATCTTCTAATGTACAGCTTTCAAAGCTTTTGAATGTTAAAACACCCTTCTATTTTTTATACTAGAAGCAATCAAGTCTGAAATATATATCGGAGATTTCAAAAGTGCATCAAACAAATCCACTTGATCTACCTCATTTTAACTTGAGAAGATCATAGGGAACTTTTAATTATCTGTATCTTCGTCAACATTTAGTGAATCTGATCCAATCATGGTATGGGAATTTACCTAGAAGATCATAAAATTACTATAATGTGAATTGTAACCATTATAAAATGGGAGAGATCCTTTGTCAATGTTGTTTTTCCTATTGAGAAGAGCTTTACCTCTGGCATCGTATATATAAAATAAGTTCTATTGTAATATGAACTCTTACCATTGAAAATATATTTTGTCAAAGTTGACTTTCCTACTCCACTCAAGCCCACAATTTCTATGCCATGGAAATTTCCACTCCATTGCTGTCTATTTGAAAAGTTAAATTCTTCTCCTTGTAATGTTGTTTCAGAAAGGTTATCAATCCAGGTGAATGAAGGCCACGGTCTCGATACATCATACTTGGAATACAAGCAGTAGAAGTGAGTGCAACCATCACGAATTGGAAAATAGAAACGAAAATGGAGAGGGATGGAAAGCTTAAGGGGGCTCGATGAAATAGTGAGCGAGCAGATCGTTGGATTTTCAGAAGCCGAGAAACTTTATGGAAGATTGCAATGCCTAACCTTAGTCATTACGGGCTGATTCAATACCCACCGCCCAATAAAAGAAAAAGTTGTCTTGGTCTTCTTCTCAACCACAATGTTCGAACGCGTTAACTTCACGCGCAGGTAGTGGTTGTATGCTCACCAATATATAGCCTGCAATTTGGCACGCATTCAACTATATACTCTAGGGAGGATTGTAATGCCTAAACGTAGTCATTGCGCGCAAATTCAATGCCAACTGTCATGCCCCCAAGCCGGCGGTAGTCTTTCAACCACTCTTAGTGAGGTGCGGCACCACCAAACATTTTCTTTTCACCAATACTTATGTTCATGGACTACACCTAATTCACTTTCTCTTACCTAGTTTGTGTTTCGCAACCAAGTATTATTATGTTTAGCCTTTATAGCAATGAACACCAATACTCATTCATTATCAACAACAATTATAACAAGAACACAATTGCACAGTATAAAGGGAGGGGCAACTCCTTGAACAATGAGTCTGCCTGATAATATATGTATTAATCAATCTTTAACAATACAAGCTTTTACATGTCTACTTGGAAGATACCAAGTTCCATACTTAGCCAAATTTACAATCACGGCAAAATTGCCTCTATGCACACTTGCACAATGGGCGGGTGCTCACCCGAGTCACCAAGACACCCACACAAAGACTTCGTGCACCCACAACCAACCCACAGGCACACCACCCAACAGCTTCGTCTTTCTCCAAGTGCGAGCTAAAACCGTGCACAAGTCCAACCTCAGCGCATGAGCTATGCGCTCATACTAAGTCCTTAATGCACACTTTACACCTGCACCTCCTATGCGAAGTTGCCTTGTTCGAATGAGTTGATTCGATGATGGTTTGAACGCTCCAAAGTGCATCCAATATATATGCCACATAACATGTGCGTGGGGCTGCCCAGTCGACCACCAAAACACCATGTACGCACCCCTGAATGCCTTACAAACATGGTCGGCCCGCTCTCCATATGAGTCGGTCCCTTAACTCCATCATTTCGTGCTTAATGGGTATAAACGCTGCATCGTTTGCCATATTGTCGCAAATTGTCGCATGTATCGTCGCATCTCCGTGTACCGCAGCTTGTCGCTCCACCCGCGTGCCCGTCATGTGACTTAACTCATTGGTCACCCGCGCCGATGCCAGGCGTGCGGCTTGACTCGTCGGTCACCCGCGCCCGTGCCCGGCATGTGCCCCGACTCGCCTCTCGCCCACACTCGTGCCCGGCGTGCACCTCGACTCGCCGCTCGCCCGTACACCCGTCGCACAACCGTGCCCGCGCCCGGTTTGCCCGGCTCCCAACCGCTTGCACGCCCGAGGACCTTACATCCTCCTCCACCTGAAATCGTTTTCGTCCTCAACAACATACCATCCTGGTAGCCATCCACCAAGATCATCAATATCCATGATGTCAACTCCGTCACATACGGCAAACATCCCTGCAACATATGTAGAACTCCATTTCCACCATGTCTTGTCTTAGTAACCAACTGTCACCAAGCTCACCATACCAAGGTATACACCTCATCGGTATGTCATACATCAGATATCATCTCAATCCATGATCATCGACTCCTCTGTCACAATCTCCACTGCAACATCCGTGTCGACCCCATCATGTGTCACCATGTGAACCTCTGTCATGATACTCCAACAAGTGCTAACACACCTCTACCATGTGCCAACATCTCATCCCAATAGCAACATCATCCTGTACACTGGATCCCCTCATGACTCAAGCTAGTTGGGTAGCTAATCCAACCATACGCCCAAACCACAAGAATGCACATTCTTCCATCACCATTAGTCGTTTCTCAAAACAACCTGTCACATTCTTGACTCATCAAGAATCTATCTCCATAAGTGCAAACCATGTTCAGGTCCATGGAAACTCCATCCCATCTCATCTGCAACATGTCATGATGCTTGATGCCAAGCCATCCCTGCATCATTAGTCATATCCGCTCAACATGTTTTAAGGACTCACTGCCATAAGCAGCTAACAATGAGTCCCATCTTCTCATCCATCTAAGAAGATGTAGAGGGAGTAGAGCTTGAAGGCTCTCCCTCACTAATCAACATCCACCTATCAGGATCCTCAATCTCCAATCTTTGTAGATAAGCAACCCGATTCTCTCCCTGGACATCTGGCCTCACATACACCTCCTCATCATCATCATCATCCTCAACCAACTCTAGCCTTCTTGACAAATCCAAGATGCTATCTGAAAGTGTCCTGATGACCAATGACTGTTCGGTAAGCTTTGCCTCAATAGCAGACAACCGCTTACTCATGTCTCCCATTCTCTTCCCGTCCTCCATTTGCATCACTCCCAATTTACAATCAGGTCTTGTCACTCCAATGGTTGACACACCAATGGGTACATCATCCCTTCCATCGTAAATGTAGAGCTTCCTCAAATGTGGAACAATCATAGCATCAAATTGTTTCATGAATTTCATCCCCAATACAGCCTCATAATCATCAATTCGCATTATAGTGAAGTCAACCTTCCCTGTCCATTCACCAAGTGTAGTGTCCACCCTTTTAGTTATACCAAGAACTTCAATAGGAGGAGAATTGACTGTCTTCATCTGTTCCTTTGCCGGTACAAATTTCAGCCCAATTCTTCTCGTAGTATCTTCGCCCATGAAGTTGTGAGAAGCCCCACTATCCACCATAGTGAGTATATCAGCACCTCCAACCTTCATCCGAACATACTCCAGTCTGTTCCTCTCAGGATCTCTCCGAGAGACCACCTCTGTAGTAGCAGAAGCACCAAGTATTTGCATCATCCCCATAGAAGCTCCTTCATTCTTCGCATCAAATTGTGCAATCGCAGCCACTTTCGGTCTAGAAGGACAATTCTTCACCGTATGTGGTCCAGCACATATCCAACAGTTCAAGGCTTTCTTCGTCTTCGAACTATCATTCGATTTCGAAGCATCATCCTTCTTCTTCTCTTTCGACTTATCGGACTTCTTCTTCTTATCATCAGAAGTCTCATCATAATGCTCCACCAACCTTTCAACAACAGCAAAAGCTTCTTCAAGTGTTCTAATCCTCTGCCTCTTCACTTCATTGCGTGCCCAAGGCTTCAACCCAATAATGAAGTTGAACACCTTGTCCCTCTTCGCCATGTCAAGAAGTTCCAGCACCGCACTTGCAAACTCCCGCTGATATGTCTGTAGGTTCCCAGTCTGCTTTATGAACTTAATTTTCATCCTTGCTTCCCGCGTTTCATCTTGAGGACTAGAATGGGTCTACAAAGCTTTCTTCATGTCATCCCGCGAAGTAATGTCACCATCACTCCCATTGGAAATCTGATCCATCCTCCTTTGCCACTACATCTTAGCATCCTTTGTTAAGAACTGAGCAGCTACCTTGACCTTTGTCTCATCATCAGATAGACCCAACCGTTCCAAGTATTGCTCCATGTCCCATAGAAAGTTGCCAAGAGTCTTTGCACTCCTTGAACCATCATAAGATTTCGGCTCCTTGACTTCCACATGAGGCACTCCTCTGCCTGAGTTATGCCTCATGGCCTTCTTCAACACCACGATCTCATCCATGGCTTTGTCAAGAGATTTCTTCAAGCTCATGATCTCTGCAAGACCCTGGTCCCTTGCTTCTTCAACCTCCTTGACCCTTACTTCAAGTTGTGTACACATAAGATCAGTGTACTCGTGCTGTGTTCAGAGTTTATCAAACTCTTCCTTCATCTTCGAATTGGCCTCTTGCTCCTTAGTGAACAAGTCCATCTTCTTATCCCAGGAAGTTTCCATAACCTCCATCCTCAACAACACCTTTTCCATAAGTGTGATAGTAGCCTCCTGCACATGACTAGACCTAGCCTAAGATTCAGCTGCCATCTCTAACAGCTTCTTCCTCTTTTGCAATCTAGTTTCGACCATCCAACGGCTTCACCAAGATGCCTGCAACCCAAGTCCTTGATGTAACACTTACCAGAAAGTGTTCACCAACCTATTTCACCTACAAGTACCTGCTTCCACCGTAACTTCGTCACGAGCAACCTTGCTCCGATACCTATTGTTATACCCCCAAGCCGGCGGTAGTCTTTTAACTGCTCTTAGCGAAGTGTGGCACTACTGAACACTTTCTTTTCACCAATACTTATGTTCATGGACTATGCCTAATTTACCTTCTCTTACTTAGTTTTTGTTTCGCAAACAAGTATTATTATGTTTAGCCTTTATACTAATGAACACCCATACTCATTCATTATCAACAACAATTATAACAAGAACACAATTGCACAGTATAAAGGGAGGGGCAACTCTATGAACAATGAGTCTGCCCGAAATATATGTATTAATCAATATTTAACAATACAAGCTTTTACATGTCTACATGGAAGATACCAAGTTCCTTACTTAGCCAAATTTACAATCATGGCAAAATTGCCTCTATGCACACTTGCACGATGGGCAGGTGCTCACCCGAGTCACCAAGACACCCACGCCAAGACTTCGTGCACCCACAACCAACCCACGGGCACACCTTGCCCAACAGCTTTGTCTTTCTCCAAGTGCGAGCTAAAACCATGCACAAGTCCAACCTTAGCGCATGAGCTATGCGCTCATACCAAGTCCTTAATGCGCACTTTACACCTGCACCTCCTATGCGAAGTTGCCTTGTTCGAATGAGTTGATTCGATGATGGTTTGCATGCTCCAAAGTGCATCCAATATATATGCCACATAACATGTGGGTGGGGCTGCCCAGCCAACCACCAAAACACCATGTATACACCCCTGAACGCCTTACAAACATGGTCGACCTACTCTCCATATGAGTCGGCCCCTTAACTCCATCGTTCTGCGCTCAATGGGCATAAATGCTCAATCGTTTGCCATATCGTCGCAAACTGTCGCATGTATCGTCGCATCTCTGTGTGACGCAGCTCGTCGCTCCACCCGCGCGCCCGTCGTGTGACTTAACTCGTCAGTCACCCGCGCCTGCGCCGGGCGTGCACCCTGACTCGTCGCTCACCCACGCCCGTGCCCGGCGTGCGCCCCGACTCGCCTCTCGCCCGCACTCGCGCCCAGCGTGTGCCTTGACTCACCGCTCGCCCACACACCCGTCGCACAACTGTGCCCCAACCGCTTGCACACCCGAGGACCTTACACCCACCGCCCAATAAAAGAAAAAGTTCTCTTGGTCTTCTTCTCAACCACATGTTTGAACGCGTTAACTTCACGCGCAGGTAGCGGTTGTACGCTCACCAATATATGGCCTGCAATTTGGCACACATTCAACTTTACAAGAGAACATGTTCATTAGGTAGCTTGGCCTGTTCAGCACGATACAGATGATGGGTTACAGCTAGCACAAGACAAAAATTTCAATGCACTCATCTAAATGTCAATATCATAATCATCACAGAAACTAATGTAAGAGGCCAGATATGGGAAAAATTCATGCATCTGACCATCAAACAAACAAGGACAACATTGTCAATGCACTCATCTAAATGTCAATATCATAATCATCAGAGAAACTAATGTAAGAGGCCACATATGGGAAAAATACATGCATCTGCCCACAGGTTAAATTTGATGCCCATATGCCCCTTTTTTTGGGTTTTTACAAGTTAAGTACTATTGGTTTCCAAATCTTCACGTCATCACTGACTGGTTAATAATATTTGAAAAAGTCATATTGACGGGTATATTGAAAATTGACAAGTTTTAATTTCTTTATATATACATATACATACATATATATATATATATATATATATATATATATATATATATATATATATATATATATATATATATATATATGTATGTATGTATACATTATTATATATATATACCTCATATTGCAGTGGCGACACTCCGGAGTCTGCACTACGCTCGCCCTGAGGCATCATGCATGGGCTAGCAAAGCAACTACTCCAAAAATGAAAAGACAGAGAGAAGCCAATTTCTGAACGAACACAAAGTACTAAGTAGCGCAGAGCAAGTAAGCACGTGATAGACCTCAACTGAGAAAAGGTCCCATCGACCAACAAAATTCCAAATAAATGTATTGCTTTGAGAAATTTTATGTACCATTCAATATAACATCCGACTTTCCTCCACTAATTTTCCTCTTTCCTTAACTTACTCACGCAGCCACTGTCTATGCCATATGGAAATGTAACCAGCCAATGTTAGACTACACTCTATAAAACCGTTGTAGATCATTAATTGCATATAGTAGATAAATTTTGTAAAAGGGCATCAAAATGAATCAAAGTTCTATATTCGAGTAGTTGGCATCGTGGATTGGTTACCACTTTGTACCTCCGTTGGTAGATTAAACAATGTTTATAATAAAATGAAAATTTGAAATAAATTTATTATTTTGTATTTATATTAAAATACTAAGTTTTGCTACTCCACAATAATAAGATTCGTTGAAGCTCTAAAGTTGTCACGATGAGAAGATTACATAGTTAACACCGCAACGTTAAGTGTGAAGGTCATCTCGACTTTTTATGCACTATGAATTAATTGTCATCTTGACTTTCTATGCACTATGAATTAATTGTCATGTTGGTGATTCGTGACCTCCTAGAGTCCCACCTAAGTTACCACTTATCAGCCTATCATTTATGTTCACAACTTCCAGACTCCAGTGTTAGAGATCGCAGTTTGAGAACAGATTGCAGACCACTCGCAAAGTTTGAAATTCTAGCCATTTTAGATATCGCAGTTTGAGAACAGATTGCAGACCACTTGCACAGTTTGAAATTCTAGCCATTTTAGAGATCGCAGTTTGAGAACAGATTGCAGACCACTCGCACAGTTTGAGAACAAGAATCTGTTTGGTAGTTCTTAAGCTTCTTGCTAGTAGGGTTTTTGCGCTTGGTTCTTTTGTGTTTTTTTTTTGAATTTTTTTTGTGTTTTTGTCCCAAAGTTTTCAAGTATATAATGCAATATTGAAATAGTGGCTCCAATGAATATATTTACAGTTTTGATCAAAAGTGATTTTAATATATGAATAGAGTTTGTATTTCACATATTTGTAGTTTAGTCATGAGATCTTGCAAAATACTCTTCCTTTCACCGTTCTTTGAATTTCTTCGGCTTGTTCTTGCCAGAATTTTTCTTTGCTATTCACATGGATTTAGTAAGACTCAATTTTCCTCTCTCCTCTCGGTTCTTTATGGACCTCCGAGTAAGCCTCAACTCTCCTCTCTCCTCTCGGTTCTTTATGGACCTCCGAGGTCTTGGTTCTATCAGTGTCTCTTTTCTCCCCCTTGTCTCATCATCCTAGTTTCTACTCCAGGAAAACTTAATTTGACTACCAATCCACATAACTCAAATGCCCATCTTATCGGTATATTGGCAAAGTCCGGTAAGATCGCCACCCAAACCCATAAAGGGAAGGCTAAAGCAAAGTGAAATCCCCACCCAAACCCATCAAGGGAAGGCTAAGGCAAGGTGAAAACCGAGATTGGTCCCCAAACCAACTGAGGATGCTTGATCCCCAAACCACAAATTTATAATCACTTTTCACTACCACGACGGGCTCTAGTTCCACGGCCTCACCCTCCCTTTGGATTAGGAAGGAAGGATGATTTCAATGCGAAAAGAAATGGTGATGGCTAATGCATTGCATCAACACCTGTATTGTCAAATATGGCATTTCCCTTACGTTTATATAGACCCATTTTTGTTGTTAGTAATACACCCAACGCCCAAGCCAGACTCAGAATGATTTTAAATTTATATCATTTTTAAAAATGGTGTCTTTTCATCGTTTTAAACTTCTTTTAAAATAAATCTATGAAACACTATATTTTTATATATTATACATCTTAAATTCACTGTTAATTAAAATTAAAAAAAATAATAATATAAAACATAGAATAATTAGACTACGTTATATATATATATATATATATATATATATATATATAGATATATATATATATATATATATATATATATATATATATATATATATATATATATATATATATATATATATATATATAGGAATCATATTACGCTGGAGAGTGCTATAAAAGATTTGGGTTGGGCAATAATTAAGCACACAACCAATGCCAACAGTCACTGGTTGCTTATTTTAGTGAATACTTATATCATATAACTAATTTTTTTTGTCTAATTTTAGTTGCAACAATATTTACATTCACTATTTTCATATGAGAGTAATTATGAATATATATTTTTTTCATTTTATAATATATATTTTTGTTATTTTTTAGAAATAAAAAAATTACAGATATGTAGATACATATTTTGCATCTATTTTCTCACTATTTCCATCTTAAAAAAAAAGCTGAATATTTCTTTTTTCTCGGCAATACTAACCACTGATATATTAATATGTACAACAAATACTTTACATCCAAAGAAGATGGCTACCCATGGCCAAAGGAGTCTCCATGGGTGACATTGACCGTTTCATGAAATTGCCACGCAGGGCAATGTTAGCAAAAGGAAAAAAATGCATGACACTGAGAACTATGCGACTCACACTATGATAACCCGCGCAGGGGCATCTTGAAACGTATTTATAACACGAGACAAACTGAGACAGGAGCCAGAACTGCATGGCCTGAAGGCCTAGCCAGGCAATTACAAAAGACAAAAATTGACATATACCAGACACACTACTTCGCGCCTGCGGCATCCATGAAGACCGCGCGCAGGACTTAGTTCCGAGACGCTTAACCAACATAAAAAAAGCTGAATATTTCAACAAAGTGGAAAAATCATAAAAAAGTTTCATCAACAAGTCTCAAATGAAAGTGTACCAATGACACTTAAGTTGATTGGTACAACAAAGCATGGAAATTTTGTAACAATTATAAATACAATTTGAAAAAATTAGATGAAACTTGTACAAATAAATATTAAAAGTCATGTGATGGGCAATTTAAAAGTAAAACCGTCATAAAAAAAATTCTATGATGAGTAAGGGCACCCACAAAATTTAACCCCTGAATTTGTGAAGACTTCATGAGATCAAATCCAAAAAAGATTAAAAAAGAATGTTTGAAAAGCACAAAGCACGATAAACTAGCGTTTGAGTTCGAGGGTGATGTGAATTGAGTTCGAGTGTGATGTGGATTAGAAGGTTGGTTGTTCTCACTATCGCAACCATGTCCATGGTCATTGCAATCGTCCATGTAATGTGCATAAAGTCTTTTTTGCTTGAGCAGCTGCGTAGATCTGTAATGAATGTTGAGCTGGTTTCATCGCTGTATTTAACATCGATCATGAGATCTTTATCTGGATAGGATCAATATCCATTACAAAGATGCCAACGACCACTGGTACATGCATCGTGTTGTTGTAAAGTGTAGGAGATATAGAGTGGTGGCAATGGGATTGTGGTTTGCGTGGAGAGATTCCTCAAGGGAATCCATTGAATATTTTTCCTACTGCAGCATTTTCTCAGAACAACTATCTCTATGAATCACCTCTTATTGTGTGTAGGAATTGCATTTTAGTTCATGGAAAAGATATTTTTGCAGATCTACAGATTCTTTAGTAAAATCAACTTTCCACGGTCGCTCCAGTTGTTGTGTTTGTTTATTATGTGTACGTCGTTAGGGAAGAAAGGAAAAAAACGTTAGGGAAGAAAGGAAAAAAAAAAATATTAAATGATCTCCTTCAAGTGCAGGGAACGAACTTGGTGATGGAATTATTTCTTATGTATTTGCTTTTTCAGTAGTTGTGTCAATTTTGGGGGCCAACAAAAAAGTAATTTGTTTCAATAATAATATAAAAAAGAAAGTTGAGTGTGAATCCTATGAGATGTGTGACCGAGAGCGGCAATGCTTCAAAGGTTTCGAAGTGATTGGTCATGGTCGTGGATGACTTGTTCAATAAGCTGGAGCCCACCTCCAAGTTGTTGTGCAGAGTGCAGGGTCTCTATGCCGCCATAGGCAAAGAGGTCAATTTGATTTTGTTTTCCAAGCGCATTGATATAGTGCATTTAGATGCCACTAAAATGCCATTGTTGCATACTAATACTTTTTCTTCTTGTTTGTGGGTTTATTGTTGTTCTAGTTTCACCAATAGTAAATTTTTTGTGTGGTGTGGGTAGTAAAATTGGTTTGATGTGTAAAATTTTTATAATCAGATCATTTAATGAACATAAAAACATCCTTCAAGTTAATGGTTCTCAATGTTCTTTGATGCTGGGAGAACACATCATTGACTTGTTTATGTGACTTTGTTATACGCTTAAATTACAGGATTATTTTTTACTATGTAAGTGTGTGTAAAAAGGTTAGTTGTATGATGGACCGCTGCATAAGCTAAGTACATAGAAAACTTACCTATATAACTAGAATTATGTTTTTCGATGCATACTACTAGGATGAAAGCATGTCCATAGAGATATTCAATATCTAGGCTATTCTTCAGGGTAGTCAAGAAGCGTCAATTGTACAAAGTTTGTCAACGATGGTCAAAGACAATTATGTTTTAAATGGAGGTCAAGTGACAACTCGAAGATGTGGTGGTGAAGAAAGAGCGGTGTTTGTGAGATTCTAGAGTGGATGTGAGTGTTGATGAAGACCAATCAGACAAATATCATATTGTTGTTGTAATATGTGTTTTCAATGTTTTCCATGTAAGCATTAAGGGAGGGTGTTGGAAGTAATGCTTCCATGTCATGTGTAGTTGTCATTATGAGTCACGAGGATTCAGTCTAGATGTTGTTGTTTCCTATGTATGAGTTGTAGTTGTTATCTAGAAGTGTCAAAGTCAGTGATTTATTTCATATATATATATGTAACTAATGTGATCAATAAAATGCAATGTTTAATTTGTGTTGTGCACTCTCTTTGGCTCTCTATTTTTCTTACTACATACTCTATTTGGAGGGGCTTTGTGGAGGATGATGAACTGCTATTCAAGTAGTTTGGTAGCTGATGTTTAATTTGTTGTCAGTATACCGTTATTATGTCTAAACAATGGACATTGTAAGATGTCATGTTTTGGGATATTATCTTTCATAATAGTCATTGATAAAATTTTGGGATCTCATCTTTCATAATAGTGATTGATAAATTATGTTTCTTAGTCATGGTTACATGTATCATCTATAACAAAAGGGTTTTTTGTTGGTTGTATGTTGAAATAAAAAAAGTATTTTTTTGGGAAGGAAAAAGTAAGACAAATTATACTATAATTCAATATGAATTTCATAAAGTTCATACATACATATTTAGAAGTATTATAAAATTTAGAGTGATATCATATTCAAGGTAATTTTTTTTAATAAAAAAGAGTATTATCTATTTTATTTTTAAATTGAAAAGAAAAATAGGTTAATATTGACCTAATTGAGGGAAAAAGTTAAAGCTCATGTACATTGTTTTAATGGCCTATGGTATTAGAATCCATGGATTGCATGCAATGAAGCCTTAAAGGACTTTGGGATTCTCCATTGTTATGTCACTAAGTTGAGTGCACAGATCACTTGATTGGGCCAAATTGTCTTTATCTCCAACTATCAAAGCAAAGGGATCTTCAATTGTAGAAGGAAGTGAGAAAAAGAAATATTGTGGAGAAAAAAATAGTTAATTACATGTATATGGGCATATGGTTCTTAGACTTGTCATGTTTACTACTACCAATAATGTTTTGGAAATAAAACCCGATGGGTTACATGTGATGAAGCCTTTAAAAGGCTTGAGGATTCTTCATTGTTATGCCACTAAGTTGAGAGGAACTCTTACTTTGCCTTCCAAGGTGCCAATTTAACTTCAAGTCAATACATGATTATGTTTAAAACATGTGATAATAATAGATTTATTATTGGATACTTCTTCTTCAATTGAGCTTTTCACAGTGAATCATGATTGTGCATGGTTTATGTCTATTGTGCATGTGTATGTTTTTGTTATCATTATTTTTGTTACATTATCTTTATTCCTAACAAAATATATTCAGATAAAAGACTATATTTTCATATGTTAATGTAACGAAATTGATTTGCTATCATAATAACTATATATATGTTCATGTAAGGACGTTCATTTATAATTAATTAATTAATATATAAATATATAGGTTGAGGTGATTGATCTGTAATATTTTCGTATTAACAAATATTTTGTATTTTTAATGAGCATGCACCATAAGATCTATACCTATCCGCATAGTTTATAGTTATTGAATTGGGAAAAAGAATAGTTTCCTTTTGCATTTTTATTACATTTTTTGTTGCTTCAACACGTCCATATATATATATATATAAATGAATGATTTGTAAAAATTCAATTAATGTATAACATTGATACATTAATTATATCAATGAGGGATATGTGTAATTTGTCAATTGCTTAACTCGAACAAGTGCCTCTTTAAAAGATAAGAATAAAATATTCATGAAATAAAAAACCAATATAGATTATAATGATAAAAAATATATTATTAACAAAAAAAATATTTCACTCTCATCCATAAATAAATTGTGTGAAGATATCCATGGTTGGGGATGGTAGTAGAAGTGTCATAAGGCTGCAAAATTGGCTTATACCCTGCAAAATCCAACTTCTCACTATATTCTCTCTCACCTGACGCTGCGTACATTGACCTAGTTGACTTCCTAGGGTACACATGGGATGGAGTTAACATTTGATCTCACCTAGTCTCAATCCTCACCCTTCCTCTCACCTCAAATGTTGGTGTGGTTATGGACCATTTGAAGGTGATATCGACTAGTCAAATACGAGATATCACAATGTAACCTATGTATCCACCTCTCTTTTTGAGTAGGGGCCCTCCCCTTGACATGTCCTCTCCAACATTTTCGAAACCCTCTCCTTCTCCCTCCTCCACAAGTCCTCCACTTTCCCCTCCTATTCTGCAGGTGATCTCTCTCATTTCTCCCCTGTCTCCACAATTGTCATCAGATTACCTTGGCTCGAATCCTTTGCTAGACTTAGTGGGTCACTCATTTTGGATCTATCATTTTCTTGAACTTCCCTTCCATTTTTCATTTTTCTCATTTTTTTTTTACAATGGAAATGCATAATAGTGGTGGTTTTACCCCTAGCCCCCACTATTGGAATCACTAAGAAGGTAAATTGTAAATGCATCAAACGAAAGTTAGAGGAGCCATGCCTAGTAATAAGATAAGATATTTAGTTAAATGACATTCAAAACATGGAAAAATTTGCAGTGGAAGTCTAGTTTCCAAGAAAGATGATGTCTAGGGTCATCGTTCAGTGATGGACCAAAAGAAATTACATAGATCCTCGGTTATGTGCCCCAATATATGATCCTCACAAAGGGTTGGATTTCATGGGTTACTTCCTCTAAGGAGGATGCCACAAAATTGTTAGTTGGGAAATGGTCCTGGGGCACCCAAGCCATCAACATGAAAATGTGGATGGTTAAATTTGACACACAAGTAGAAAAATTGGATATAGTCTCTATCTAGGTCTATCTCCATAAACTTCTACTCATCATCTAGTCACAAAGTGTCCGTAAATAAGTGGGTAACACTCTAGGATTTTTCTATGATGCAAACTTTTATTACCTCCAATCAAGATATATGGCTATTTTTAGAATTCTGGTGGGTCTAAGCCTATTGCAAGGGATCCTCAAATTCATTTCAATATGTACTAGAGAATCACCCATCATAAAGCTATCAATATGAAGGTAACCTTTCAAATGTACTTCAATTCATGTGCATGGCCACCTTAGTAGGAACTGTGTTGCTAGGAAGAAAAAAAAGAGACAGTGGGTAATGAAAGTGGAGCTTTACTTAGTCTCACCATATGGCACCCCTCAAGACCTTCCCCAAGAAATATTGGAAGGTTAAATATCCGCAGAGAAACATGGTTTGCAATCTATTGAAGAAGAAAGAGTAGTCAATCCCTTGGAGAAGCCTCTCTTGTTGAACAAGGATAAATATGATTCAAAGAAATCTTTGGGTCTTATTGATAGCTAGAAGCAATTCCTTCCTTAGCTCAAAATATTCCATCCCCCTTAGGTATGACAACCCTCCCTCCACTAGGTTCTCTTGTTTCATTTTTTCTATTCCACTTTGATATCCTTTGAGCTCTATTACATCCCTACCTATTTCTTATCCTTATCAAGGAGCTCTAAAATCCCTGGTCGATGTCTCTTCCCCATTTCCCCACACTCTTTTTTCCCTTACCCCGCCTCTCTATCCATATTTATTCCCCTCACTTAGGCTCCCTCTCCCTTTGTTTGCTCACTCCCCCTTCTTGTGACCCCCCTCTTATTTCTTATGCTCACTATTATAGTCCATTTTGTCACATCTGGTCAATAAGCCTTTAAACTGGATCAATCAACATCCATAAACATGTTGTCTTCATCCCCTCACAAAGCCCTAAGCATGACCTTTCCAAAAAGTCTACTTTTTTGGGATTAATTGATCAATATCAATATTTTTAACCCCAACGCACCTTGTTCCTTCATCCACCTACATTTAGTGTTGATTTCTCCCTTCTGCGCCAGCACTGTTAAACACTAGTTGCTCCTTTTTGGAGGTGCATTGATTCTAGAAATTCCAGAAAAAAAAATTGAAGCTTCCACTTCCAGAAGCTTCCAAGGGTTGTTTCAACTATTTTCCATGAATAAGAGCTTGAATCCTATCTGATCCTACCTTGGATACTTCACCTCTTATCCCTTGAGCTCATCCTCCCATCATATGTGAATCTCAAACCCATAATGGTAAATCTAAACTACCATCCTTCTCCTATAAAATTATAGCCATCCTTAGTGCGAGCGTTGTATTTTGAAGATTCATTATACCCTTATGCTAATTCGTTGAACCTAAAGGAGTCATCATCTTCATTCATTAGGGTTGACATTGAGATGTAGTTTGTGGCAAGGAAGGACAAGTCAACTTGGGGGGACTTCTACAAGATCAACTTCTATTTATGGTTGTAAATACTCTCCTATTTCTATTAATACAAAGAGTATCTTGTTTTCATATATGTGTTGTATTATCTTTTCACTTATGTATTTCAATGCCTCACTTACTCATTGAATAAAGATGCTAGATTATGCTACTTGGTTATATATCCTTTGCTTGTTTCAGTCGTGTGTGCAAGTTCTAATTACAACACATGGAGCTACAATTGGAGCTGACGAGCGAGGAGGAATGAGAAGCTTGCTATAGATTTGAGGTAGGTGTCTCTCCCATTCTCTAACTTAACTAAGGAAAACACTATATTATTTGTCTTTTGTTGTTATAGACCAGTCCAATAGGTCTAGGGAATTCACCTTTTTCTGCAATCATAAATTCCACATAGCACTCACTATTATAATCTCCACTCCTCTAGGTATTCTTCCCTTTCCCATTCCTCTACTTCTTGTATTCCAGATTAGCTAGGGGTATTGGGATATCTAGTGGACCTACCTTGTATTTGATTGAACCACAACTAAAAATATCACCTTTCGAAGGCTCAAACTCTAACATTGCTTGAAATCCATTTTGGGAAATAGTCCTCTATCCTCATGCCACTTAAAGGAAAGGCCCTTCCAAGGTCTCTAAATGAAAATTATTTCTAAACAATCAGGGCCTTATCAACCCACCCTCTAAGGTAATTGGAAATTAAGAGACTCATTGATCTTCATTCCCCTCACTTACTTTTCCTTCAAGAAACTATGTTGGAAGGAGAGAAGATGATAAACCTCCTTCAGGCCCTTTTTCCTAATTGGATTTTTTTAGAAACTAATTTAGAGGGACATTTTGTAGGTATAATATCTACATGGAATTCAAGATATACTCATCTTGTTACAACATGGTCCATCAAATCTAGTTTTGTCCTAGATCTCTCTTCCTTGAAACTGAATATGCCATTCCTATGTATAAATATGTATGGATTTTATGTGAATAAGAAATTTTATTGGGAATCATTTTCCCAACTTCCCAATTTCAGCTATGATAGGTTCATCATAGCATAAATATGAATTTCACCTTGGGAAACTCTAAGTTCTAGGCGCCATCTACCAAACTTGATCCATTTTTGGACTTCCTCATCAACATTTTTGATGACTTATGTCTCAGTGACATCCTTCCCATTAATATTAGGCCTACATTGACAAACACACAACCTAGATTCACTAGAATTGCAAAACATTTGGATTGGTTCTGTTAGGGTCCTATATTATAGGAATCTCGGTCTCTTATATCTTACTATTCATTTGAGGTTAGGGTTTTACAGACTCAATATGAGTTCTATATATATAAGGTATGATCCTTTAAATCGTATGCATATTCCAAGTTTTCCAAATTGCATGCCTCATGTATATTGGCAAACTTATTTGCCAAAATTCAGAGATCAAAAAGGAGATGATGTTGCTCTTCATTTGGTCAAATTTCACATGCATGTATGTAGACTTAAGGTTGAATTTCATGAATATTGTCTCATGAAGGTGTTCATGGTATCCTTGGAGGGAAATGCACAATCATGGTATGAAATCTTGCCAAATGCTTGTTTATCTTCTCTTAGAGATTTTCATACAGTGTTTTATGAGAGATATAAAGAATGTCATCCTTCGTTGTTGTTGGTCAAAGACATTGCACTCATTTTAAATTTTTTATTGAGAATTTGGAGATTTTTTATGAAGATGATCAGTTCATGGATGAAGAGATACTAGAGTCTTTACATGAGAAACCTTTGCATCATCAGGGTCAAAATGTAGAAGCTAGCTGCCATGACACTCAAGAAAATTCTCAACACGCAGTAGTTTCTTCCTTAACTGTCAACAAAGTTGATCAAGATCTTGATGTAGATGTTCATATTTCTTCTCTTGTGTTGAATGAACATGTTCAATAGTCTTGTCAGTTTTTAAGTGACCATGAGGAAAAACTAGTAGAGTTTAGTAGCCTTGATACATAAGAAAATTTCTAGCAAACAATTCTTTCTTCCTTGATTGAAGACCAATAAAATTTGCATAATGAAAGCCATGTTACATCCCATGATTTTAATGATGATTTGCAACAAGATTTTCATTTTTCATGTGGCCAAAACAGGGATGAAGATATTTTTTCAAATTTTCCTTCATGTCATTCCTCTGCTGAATTTTTGTCTCATGAAAAATCCTACAAAAATCAGATCTCTGAAGTTGTTTGCATGGAAAATTTAGGTAGTGAATTAGTCCTTGTTGGTAGCTTATTACATATGCAGGAGGATCATGTGCAAGAATTTGTTTCTCTTCACTCTTTTGAAAGTCAAAATGAACCGTCTGTTGATATATTTGAGAATGATTTTGAAATTGAAAACATAGAACAACCAACAGTAATATATGAAGCTTCTCTTATTGTTTTTGTTCATCATGAAGAGATGACTTTGCATATTCTTCAAGATTCTTTTGCCAACCTATTTGAATCATCAGTGAAGTCATATTTTGTGTTGTTTATAGAGCATGGGTTTCAGTTTCATCTGGAATTTTAGTTTCCATTATGTATCATTTTTTGTCTTCTTACAGAGGGTGTGAGCAGAATTCCAGTGAGTGGCCATCTCCTTGCTTGGCTTCACTAGAAATTTCGTATCACTTGAGTGAGCAGGTTATTCAGTAGTTTAGTGTATATAACAGTGTGAATAAGCTCAATGGTTTGAGCATCTTCTTCAATGCTTTTAAGAGTTCCATTTCAGCAGTGTGCCAGTTTCCAGCAGTTTGTTTTGGTAGATTGGTGTTTCTTTTTAGCATTGATTTTCAGTTTACAGTTGTGTATTGAAGATTTGGATGAGTGTAGGTGGCAGGATACAGTTGGAAAATTGAGTTTGGAATCAGCCCAATGGATAAGTCTACTAGTCTACGATGTCCTTGGCACCTCACAGGGAGGATCCCATCCCCATTGGAGCCTATTTTAGGATTCTATATTATAGGAATATTAGTCTTTTCTATCTTAATATTCATTTGAGGTCATTTTCTAAATGTTAGTTTTGGTTTCATGAGTGATATGGCCTAGTTTTGGATTGAGTGTTATGTAAAGTTTTTGAGTAAAAAATGTCTATTTGCTAAAAATCCAAATTGTAATGTCATGAAGGATCATCATTAAAAGGGTAATCATAAGGGTTCATTGGTCACTATGAAAGAGAATTTGTGTGCATTTTATTTCAGAATATTTTTCCTAATGAATGAAAGAAAAAAGGTGATTTGCAGGGATTCCTGTTTCATATCTTGATGTTGTTGTGATTCTTTCATGTTGTAGGTTTGTCTTACACTTTTACATCTCTTGAATGTATGCCTTCACATTGCTTGGAAGAACCAAATGTTTAACTCATAATTCATCTAAAGGATGATCTGATTTAGTTTTACCAAGTGATTTTTGTTTTCCTCTTAAAGCAACATTTATAATTCATCTATAGTTTTGACGGTCTATGTGTTGTTTCCACGTTTCTTACACTCACCCTCCTACAATGATTTAACTTGATTTCATCATCAACACTGCCTACCTTTCCCCTGTGGAAAAACCCCTTCACTCTTCATCATATCACTAGACAAGTAATTAATTTGACATGAATCCATGCCCAATGGATCTGTCTCCTTTCTTACTAGAAAACCTTTGAAAATTGGACCTTATTGAGCACTATACCTAGCCTAATATCATATGAGTTGAAAAACCTAAGTGAGAGCCCTCTCCAAGGTTAGAAGGGCTAGATTCTAGCCTAAAAGTGGTTTTGGGGTTACCTCTTAAGTTTCTCTCCTTAGTCGAGGGAAATTTATGGAGTGCTAATAAGTTCCTCATCTCAAATTTCCTACTTGATTCTAATTTTAAAATTACAAAATGTTCTACTATTGGTGGTGACTTAAACAACTCCCCTATTCTCCTAGAGGTTGAGTCTTTACCTGAAAAAACTCCATCTCCTTTTAAACATAATGCATCTTGGTTGAAGGACCCTTCATCGATTAACTCTTTAATGGAAAATTGGGTCCACTACTCTCCTAATAAAAGATAATATCCCTCAATTGAATTCCAAAAGAATATAAAAAAGTATAAATTCATTATTATTGATTGGATCAAAAAGGAAAAGAGGGAAGAAAATTATAAATCTCTCTCAAATTTGGAAACAAAACTATTATCTCCTCTAGATATGTCCATGATGACAGGGGTCCTAGAGGACCTAAAAAATAAGATTGTAGGCATTCAAGAATCTAGAAGGAATATATTATTATATCATCAAAGGAATGAAGATTAAAAAGATGATCCCTTTAGCTAAAGGTTGGGGATGACAACACAAAATATTTCCATGTGGTGGCCAACCACATTAAATCCATAAACACTATCTGGGGAATAAAAGAGTCAGATAGATCACTTGCCACATCCTTCTTTGAAATCTTTGCAGCAGGATGATATTTCTTCAATCAATTTTCCATCAAGAAAATTGAGCCATATTTAATGAGTCTTGGCAGTGGTAAGATTATTTTGTAGGTTTTTAGATGGGGAGGAAAATGAAGCCTTAATGGTTGAAGTAACCAAACATGAATTGGAATCCATCATAAAGAGTTTTCAGAAAGATAAAATTCCATGCCTAGATGATATTCTTATTGAGTTCTACACCCACTATATAAACTTAAGCTGCAAGAATATGTTATCATTCATTCATTGCTGAAGGTCCTCTAGTCAAATTCTTGATCCTTTCAACTCTACTTTCATTTCCTTGATTACAAAGGAATGCAATGTAGACACTTTTGATATGTTCAAAACTTTCTCTCTTTACAACTCCATTTATAAGATCATATCAAATATTATTATAGTGAGACTCAAGGAATTTCCCACATAAAATATCTCTTAGGAGAAATTTGGCGTCTTAGTAGACAAGCAAATACTTGAAGCCATCAGTTTAGGATAAAAATTTCTACACACCATTCATATAAATAAATAAATAAAAATTATCCTCAAAGTAGATCCTCTAAAGATTTTAATTGGGTATTTTGGTTATATATGATCTTTCTCTTAATATACTTGGGTTTCTCTCATGCATTTGCTACCTGGTTAATGAACTATATCAACTCCCCTTCCTTTGCCATCCTCATAAATGAAATCACTTCCCCTTTATTTCATGCAGGGAGGTTGTACGATAGGTATGTTCTTTGTTTCCCCTTCCTTTTCTCTTAGTAGATGATGGGCTGAGTTGGATGATCTCATATATAGTTCAAAATGGTAGATTTAAGGGAATCAACATCTCCCAAAATTTTATGTTCACTCATCTATTGTGCATTGATGATATCCCAATTTTCTTTGATGGTAGTCTAAATCATGTCTACTTTTTGTGGTCCTCCCTAGATCTATTCTCCCATGCTATAGGAATGCTGATAAATTATGAGAAACCTTCTATCTTTGGATGACATTTATCAAGGATTGGAAAACAACATATTACAAATATCATTTCCTTCCTTGCTAAAGAAATCAATCAAGTTCTAAAATACTTGGGATTAATTCTAAGGTCATGAAACTACAAAAATCGAGATTGGTCCTAGCTTCTGGAAAAATGCCTCTCCAATGCTAGTTGGCTAGTCCTATGTAAATATGTGGTGGAAGCTATTCTAGTTTACTAGGATTGGTTGGCATGGATACCCATGGGAACCATCCACTGCATCAACTAAATTTCTCTTTATTTATTATAGGATAGAAATGAAGAAAATATAACATTTCCTTTAGCACCATGGCACTCCATTGCACTCCCAAAAACTTATGGTGGATGGGGATTAAATTGTCTACCTAGATTTGAAAAATTAGTAACAACAAAAGGTGTATGGAGAATCATCCGATTTGGAGGCCTTTGGTATCAAGTAATGTATGAGAAATATACAAGACCTAATTATATATATGAATGGATTAGGTCCCCCCAAAACCTTCCCAACAATGTGTGCATGATTTGGAAAGGAATTGCTAAGGCTTTTCACATTATTGGAAACCACTTATATTGGATGATAGGAAATGGCTTGCATTTTCATTTGCAGAATGATCCCTAGATTGGGAGTCACCCCAATTTTTTTATTTCACCTCTACTTATTGACCATTTATAACCAACAAGGTATTATAATCTAGACCAAGTATCTCTCTCTCACCCTCCTTTGGATCCTCAATCCTAGATGTCTTCCATTGATCTACAATTAGAAGGGGAAGAAGTTGAATCCCGAGCTGACTATATCCGAACCCTCCAATTTAAAAATGTCCCTCTTTGTGATTTAGAACATAAAATTGTTTGGACCGTTGGTCTGAATAGGAAATATGCCCAAAAATATGGCCGCCTCATTCAACTTCATGAACCTGAAATCCTTCCATGGCAAGGAAAAGGTATTTGGAAAGCTCCTGGTCCCCCCAAGGAAAAATTATTGATGTGGCTCATGATGAGAGAAAAGTATCAATATGAGACAATCTTTGAAAAATAACTTCCCAGGTTCCAAGTATATGTCCCTTATGTTAGACGTAATCTAAAAGAATTTTTCATATTTTCATTTCATTCCTATTCACTGAAGAGGTTTGGATGGAAATAGAAAGGCTTATAAACTTATTATACACATGGGGATGAGAGGATATCAATCAGAGCTTAAAATATTGGATATGTTTCCAAGTCCCTGAATACCAAAAAGGGCTTCTGCTATGTTTCTATTGGGGAATTTGGTTGGAAAGGAATGCAATATTTTTTGAAAATAGAACCCCTGACACAACAAGAGTTTCCTCCACCACCGTAGTCATAACTACTTCATTTTCATAATATTTTTCACTATGATCCACCCTTCCATCTCCCCTAGTGCTTAGAAAAATGGATCTTCCGTGGTATTTTTTCGATAGTGCAACACATGGCTCCCCATTTATTTGAGGGGTTGGGGGTATATTTCATATCTCTAATGCACACACTCTCTCTTTCCCTCGAAATGTTGTTTCTTCCTCAAATAACTATGTATATCTCTTTTCTCTCTACATTATCCTATCTCTAGCAACTTATCAAGATATAATGTCTCTTCACATATGCAAGGACTCATAGGTGGTAATCAAATGGATGCAAGGATAATCAATTCTTTTTTTTTTCAATAGAAATGAGAAGAGATTCTATTAAATATGCACTCGATCACAACAAACACACATGTAATTCATTAGCTTTCCATTTTCAGTGGGATATTCTACTGAAGTAATGACTAAATTCATGGGAGACATATACCAGTATTTTCCACAAATACTACAACTAAGTTCCTCTACATGTTTACAAGTGTAAATTCTTACATATTGTGAACATAAGATTATGCAAAAATAGAACATTAAGCTATTTGGGAGGCTTTTGGAGTAGAGAGTCCACTCAAAGATCAGATCCTGAAGCCAAGTTTGAATCTGTTTCATGTTATCACTTTTATTTATTGGATTTCCTACCTCTTATGAGAGGTGGTTCCACTGCATTTGAGGAGAAGGATTTTTTAGAACTGTCCCCCTTGCATGATTTTTCATGAGCTTCCCTAATTGTCATAGATTTTCGATAAATTTTTTGGGTATAATTATTCATCTCTGTGAGAATGGAGGGAGACAATTCCAATGATATTTTCTCAAAATGTGAATCTAAGTTTGGAGGTTCAACCCATAAAGGGGCTTGCTCTTCATTTTACAATGATACTTTTGTATCTCCCTGATCCTTATTTGGGGTTTCATCCATATGGAAATATTCATCCTGTTTTGGATCTTGTAGAGCCTTAAAAGAGTTTTTACTGGGGGGAGTTTATGGAATTGGATTTGATTCATCAAATTTATTTGAGGTTGTAGCCTTGTTTTGTTGATTTTTTCTTTGCTTTTGTGTTGGTTGGAAACTAGATTCTTTAGGAATAGCCTGCTTATGTTTTTTTGGGGAGGGAAGTTTTTGGCAAAGTTCTGATGAGAATGAAAAACGATGCACTTGAAGGGGATTTTCTCATAGTCCAATTCCTGGATATGGATCCATTCTCCTAGATTTATCTTAAGGGGCTTTGATAAACCCTCATTGAGATCTACTTCACCACATATACGAGCATATGAAAATTGACCTCCTTTTGGTTTTGGTTTATCCAAATAGGGGCCCAACTTGTTTCTAATGCCTTTTAGTTTATTAGGCCCCCAAATATGAAGAGGGAGGTGTGGTAGATAGACCCACATCACCAAGGTAGTAATCTCAAAATCTAGATTGAATTCCAAAGTCCATGGAATGCTAAAGAAGCCTTTGGACCCCATAAAATACAACCCTAATGTAAAAGAAAAATATATTTCCATTTTATTGAAAAACAAAAAGACATAGAAACCACTTGCTATACCAAAATAAGGGCAAATTCAAAGCGATAACTTACTTTGAACCAAATCTTGAAGAGCCGAGGGTAGAAAATCTAATGGCAGCCATAGAAACTCCTCACACCGAGAATACGAGCGGAAACGACCTCTCTCTCCTTGGGTCTTCTTCAACGCATTTGATTTACTTCGCCAGGTTATTTTGAAGGTTATGAAACTGTCCTCAGATAGGCGGCCTAACGACTTCAATATTAACTCAAAGACCAAAATTACAATACTTTACAGATTACAATACGAGATCAAAGAAGCACTCTGTTCCAACTTGTGGGCTTCTTTGGATTGGTCTCTTCTTTATAACCTCTAAAGGAATCTAATCATATCTCAGATATGACACAAAGTGGAAATAATTGAGGGCCCTGTTGGCATTTTCTTTATCCGCAGTGTCTACTCAACCTTTCTGATACAATAATTCTACCAATATCCTTTTGGACTTCAGTCAGAATCATAATCATCATCATCATCAAAATACACTTCTCTTTCAAAGGCTTTTCGTTCAAGCATCTTGAGGTAGTCGTATTCCATCATCTTTGAGTACTCTTTGTCCCAATTGATATCATGCAGGTCTTGTGCATCTGCATATGTGTCCTGAAAAGTAGATTCTTCAACTTCACCTTTTCCTTTGGGATTTGTTGATACTGTTTCTTTGTCATTTGGAGATGCTTTTGACGTTTGTCCTTGGTCCTGATTTACTTTTATTTTGTGGAGGTTCTGTTGTTGTGGGGTAAACATCACTTCTTTCTTTTCCCACTTGTTTAGAAAAGGTACTGGGCTGATATCAATATCTAGAAAAGAATCTTTAAAGACTTTTCTGAACGCGGGAGAAGATTGAACTGCCAAGTCAATACCATCTAGAAACTCCCACTTAAAGATCTGAAACATGTTAGTGGAAGTCTCGATTGCATGTTGGACCCATCATCTACAGTTTTGATTAATATATGCTTTTGATTGCCATCCCAATTCAAAAGTCATTGAAGTACAATTTTTTTTTGACAACAGCAGGCTGATAATATGAACTACATTGTTGTTACAATTTCCTGAAACAATGCTGATTGTGATTAATGTTGTTTGGTTAATCACGAATCTTAAAACTTTCGGTTCTCCTTGTAGTTCATCCAATTGCTGTAAAACCTGTCACTTCTCTGTTAATTTCAAATTTCCAAATTCTTTGAACCAGAGAGCCAGCTATTTGATCATTTCTATATTATTACTGGTCTTATTTTCTCTCGATATCTCATGACAAAATACTTGAGCAAAATTATTGGGAGAAATACTTTCTCTTAATATTAGAGTTTGGTAATCCCAAGGGGATGAGAAAGTCCTTAGATATTGCAGAGTTCTCTGGATGCATTGAGATGTTCTAATAGGTGGCCTTTTCCTACAAAATCCTTCTTTAATCTCCCAATCGACAAAATTTTCAAAAATTTCATATTGGGGAAAAGTGTCATTGGGTGCATAGTTTTCATCAAATCTTTGTAGAAAAGATGCTTCAAGTTCCTCAAAAATATCAGGAATTCTTAATGACAAAATATATTTTTCTAATTCTCCTTTGATTGGAATAGCTTCCAAAATTTTGGCTCCTGTGTATATGCTTAGAGCAAAGTCTATTCCTCCTATCAACTGATAGTAATTCAATGCTTTGAGGATCCAAATCATATTTTCAGTGAATTGACTAGGCCATAGATCTGATAAACTTTTAAAATATTTTTTTACCTTTATGTTGGGTAAAGGGTATACTTTTACCAAATCAGCATCTAGACCTAATGATATGCCAACGTTTTTAGACTGCCATGCTTGGCATCTTCGAATCCACTGATTCCTCCTCAGACGCAGACCCACAACTTTCTTGATTTCTTCCGTTAAATGATTCACATGGCTTTCAAGAATTCTGAATTTGTCTACAAATGTGCTGAAATTATCATCTTGGGGTCCTTTTCCTAGTATTATAAAGAAATTTCCTGGTGATGTGACAAAAACCTTGTTCATATCTCTAGGTAAAGAGTCTGCTAAAAAATTAGAATTACATGGTATCCATTCAACATCAAAATCAAATTATTGAAACCAAATCTGCCATGAGAGCAACCTTCCTCTAGCAAGCTGTCTTGAAATCTCGGAAGGCAAGAAATACTTGAAGTTCATCGAATCAGTCCTTATAAGAAACTTTACTGGTGCCAAATATAGTTCAAATTTCTGTATCCCATTAAAAATTGCTAAGGTTTCCTTTTCAGCAATAAAATAATTCTTTTGACTAGGAGAGAATTCACCTGAGGCATATGCCCAATGTTTTTCCTCTTCATTCTCCTGTTTCTCAAAGAGAATGGTTGCCCAAAAACTATCAGAAGCATCAGTTTGTAAAATCAAAAGTCCATCACCTAGTGGTTGTAACTTTGGAAGTTGCTGACATTCTGATTTAAGCTCTTTAACTATTGTAGTGGCTTCTACTAACCATCCTTCCATGAGATGTTTTCTGATTGGGGCTATTTTCTTAGACAACCTAGGAATATATGTTGTGGGGAAAAGTATCCGACTCGGAATGACCCTATCCCTACTCTAAGGGTGATAGTTCCTTAGCAACAACTGAAAGTAAAGCTTTGATATTTTTCCTTTATGAAAGTACAGAGAAGGAAGAAAAGATTGACCAACTGATGTCTTTCGCTTTTTTCGATCCTGTCTTCTCTCTTTGCCTCTTGTTCCCAGCTCCTTGCTCCCTTTGCCGGCCCAGCTACACAAAGATCCTGCAAAAGCAAGAGAAGGAAACTACAAGAAACATGTACTCATAACTGATGCATGGATTAGAATGAATCAAATATACAGATAAAAACAATACATCATTGCAATACAAGTATATAGGAGAACATCAAAGCTTTATTGATAGAAGAAAAAGGTTCTGAGAAGGTTACAACCATAAATGGCTCCAATCCAGCAGCACCTCCCCAGCAGCAAGAAATATCCTCTTCCCCTCTATAAAAGCAATCACCCAATAGCTCTAACTGTAAACCAACAGCACTTCCTTGCTTTACACAAAATTCCAGCCTCTCTAGACCTCATAGAAGAGCTCTATATATAGGAGATTTGGAGAAAGGATGAGTCAGCTTGAGACTGACCTAAAGCTGCCTTGTGTCCTCTCCCTCTTCAGTTAAACTTCAGTTCTTGAGTCCACTTGGAGATCCTTGCTTCCACATGGAGATCAAGTACCTCTTACTCATCATAGGGCGAATTCCTTGAACCAAGTGTCAGTTTGGAAGCTTCCTGGGCAGTTGACACCTTGCAGAATGACTGTGCCACTTGGCCAATCTCGCCTAGCGCAGGTAGCCTTCATTGGTTTTGAATTTCAGCGCAGGTACAAGGAGGAGCAGTTGACATTCAGCGCAGATGCTCAGTGGAGCAGCTGACATGATCCAAAAATAGCCTGTTTTTGAGTGTTTTCAGGTGGAGAACTGATAGGAAGTGTTGTGGTTTGCTGACCTTGTTCCTCTAGGGGTAAGAACAACATGTTTAGGGACTGAGGATCCCTGTAATTATTGACATTTCATGCTCCATGCTGCGAGGCACAAAAATGTCTATAAAAGTTGCCCCCTAAACTATGAGGTCGTTTATCGGGTGAAATGCTTTATCCAGAGGGTCCGAAGTTCATTCAAGTGCTGAGAGGTGCCCTGTAATACAATACAATACAATATATTATTTTTCATTCTGTTTTCATGATCTAGCTGAGGCGGGCATTCCCATGCTCAGCTTTATAAATACATTTTGGTACATAGAACAGACGATCGTCTGATGGTAGACTGATAATTTTCTGCTGAAATTATCATCCTTTGAGGAGGATGATCATCTGCTGTAATGATGTACATATCAAATGTCTTTATGTCCTAGATCCGGGGTCTTCAATCTCTTTCGATCTTCACTCGATGTACAAGTCGATCCATGTGAGAATTTCTTGAAGTCGAACATGGAAAGACATCGCTTGATTACCGGTCAATGATGTAAACCGTTAACAAGCGCGAGAGGAATCACCGATAAGGATGATGACCCTCAAGGTACTGCAGTACAATTCACGTGGCGTGAATAAAGGACTTGGCGTCGAACGCCACGCAAAATCTTCTGGTCGAAGGTCATTGATGTATACCTGTCGCCGGAAGTGAGAAACTTGCCATTGAGGCATGCAAGCTTCAAAGTACTGATGGGGTTGTTCCTAGATCAACTTCTTGGATAATGAGCTGAAGTCGACAAGAAGCGATCCATCAAAGGAGGGCCTTAATGAATCCCACATCAATGACACGGAACAGAGCTAATGATTTTAGTGGAGGTGAAAACAAACTGTGACATATGATTCAGGGTGGCGATCATGAATGGATGAAGGATAATGTATGGCAGTGGATGGGACACGGTTGACACTTTCAGAATGACCTCTCTTGAACATATAACGACACTGATGCGATGGATCGGTAGCATTACCCCAAAATGTGGATGGTTTGGCGAAGACCATGGTGATGAGACCGGTGAATGAAACAACCCAACCCGATGTGGTACGGAAGAAAAGTGTCATGTTCAAGAGCGACTTGCTACCATTAAGCTTTGATGTTCTCCCAATTTTTCCCCAGTCATTTCTGACCAGTACCTCTTTATTTTTGTCAAGCTTGAGGAGGATAACATATGCTTGTTCTATAACCTGCCCTTTGGGCAAGCCCATCGCTATGATTTAACGAGCTTAGTGATAGGGAAACTCGTTCTCGTCTAAAGACAAGTTTGTCGCTATTTAATCATTTTAACGAGTCTAACGACAAAGAAAACTCGGTCCTTTTCATTTTTAGAGAGTCTGAAAAGGTACAGAAAGTTAACTCCATAATTCCTTTTTCGTCATCTAATCCCTTAAGTCCGAAAAAGTATAAAACAATACAGAAGGGATGGGTGTTCGGTACTTTTAACGAGCCGAACAAGACAAGCGCTCGATCTTTTTGTGCAATAATCCCTCAGGTCCAAAAAAGATTAAAATCTAGAGGAGGGATAGCTCTTCCGGTCGTTTAACGAGCTGGAAGGCCAAAACTCGGCAAACTTTTCATATTTTACGAGTCAGATGAAAAGAGCTCAAAGAAGACTCGTCTTTTGAGGAACAAGTGATAAACAGGGATAGCAGCAGATTCCAGGTACAGGTTGGAATTCTCCAATCACGGCAGTGTCACAAGGATGGCTAGGTGAAATCACTCTTCGCAGCTGTTTCTCAAAAGAGGTAAACACACAAATGGAGGTGAATGATCGGCCAAATGAAAAGTGGAGGTGACGGTGCACAAACACGACCAAGGCTTTTATGGCTGATGGATCTACGATCTCAAAAGGTTATTTACCGGGATAGGTTCTTTTTTTAGATAAAAATGAGCTTAAACTCTGGAGGGAACATTGCTCACTGCTTTTATTTATTTTTTAACGAGCATGAAGACCGCGTTAAAACCGCTCGGATCTTGCGTTTATTTTTTAACGAGCATGAACTATGTGCTAAAACTGCTCGATGATAAGTTTGCATGCCCCCAGCATAATAATGAAAATCGAGGTGCATGCCCCCCAAGCTTCATTGCATTCAACTCGGTGGTTGGAATGAAGGTTTACCTTTGAGATTTGGAAAGGGGATTTGTTTCATTTTTTAACGAGGTTGACATGAGATAGGAACTATCCTCGAAGCCCACTGTATTTACAGTATTTCTATTAGGGCGATGATCCATGCTGACAAAATGTTTAGGAATCTTCCGAATCCATTAGATATAGAAGATTTCATATTGTAGGTTTCCACTGTGGCCACCTCCGCCAGATTACTTGCAGGTGGTAGGGAAAAAGTACCCATTAAGGTAGGGTCTTTTAGGAGACCTACTCCAATATTTTGAAGCGAATGATCGCTTCCATGTGTCATTGGAATGCTTCCCGTAACTTGTGAACTGTCGGGGAGGAAAGTTTGTTGGTCGACGACTGTAATCCCTCCTTGAAAGGGAAATGCAATCTTCCTGAAGTAGGTCGACACGACTGCGGCCATGGCATATATCCAGGGCCTTCCTAGTAGGATGTTGTAATCGAGGTTTCCATCAATTACTTCAACATCGACTTCTACTGTTTTGCCCCCCAGTTTAACTTGCAAGTTACCTAAAATCCCGTAGGGAGTGTATGATCGTCCATCAAATGCTTTTAAGGTCGTTGACGATTTCGACAAGGGTGGTGAGCCTAAATTTTTCCAGCAACTCATCGACATAAGACATGTAGATGCCCCCTCATCAATAATTGTTCGATGAACAGTTTTGTTGAGGGCTTTCACTTGAATAAGGAAAGCTAGTTGAGCTGGTAACTTAGGGTCATATCCTTTATGATCAAAGGCCACAAGATTGGAATCCATTGGGCCAATCCCACCTATTGCTGATAATAAAGTTTGCTCTTGGGAGGGACAATTTTGTGGTACCTCAAGTGTCGACATAGCGGACGGCGATTGGGCCAGGTCCTCTATTATATTATAATTCTGTGCTATTTTGGCACGAGGATTAAATGTCGATTTGTGTACTACTCCCTTTGGCAACTTTACCATTGGTTCAGGAATGATGGGTGGCACAACTTTGGTCAAAGCTGTCGTTGAACTACTAGGTTGTTCATTAGCCTTGTTATTTGACAGCCATGGATTCCCGTAATCTTTATTCCTTGTCAAAGCATTATTCTACTGCTTTGAGGTAGACAACATAAGCACTTGGGATCGGGAAGCATTTTGATTAGCAACCAGATTTTGACCAGGATTAGGAAACAGATCAGTCAACACCGCTGAGGTTTTCGGACTCTTAAAGAATCTTTTAAGCTCAGCTTTGCATGGACAATCTGCTGTCCAATGATCCTCATCGCATATATGACACCCCGAAGGGGGTTTCCCTTTTCTCCCTTTCTTTTTCTTCTTGTCTCCTGGTTGCTTCAGTTGTTTGCCCTTGTCGTCCGACACGGCACTTACTTCCGAGGCAAGAAGTTCTTCATTTGCATTTTGATTCGAAGTCTTACGGGTTTTCTTAGACGAATCCCGTGTTGACTTTGCATTTGCAGTGCCAATCACACCATCGCCGGCATGAGAGTCACTATTTGATCCAGGAGGGGGAGGAATTGAAAATTCCGGTCTAGGGGCGTCAGGTATCTTGTCATAGAGCGTGCCAGACTGAGTATATACTAAGTCTAAATACTGGGCACGAGCAATAACTTGCTCCTCTATTACGACGCCTCCCTTGGCCACATCTTCTGTTATAGCAGGAAGAAGCGACTTTATAAACCACTCAGCTAAAAGCTGATCTGGAACATAAGTCTTTACCATTCTGCGACGACGACGCCACTCATGTATATGATCTGATATATGTGTGGCCGTTGTCTGCTTGAAATTGGTTAAGATCTCGGTTCCAGTTTCGTACCTTATAGGTAACTGAAAGTGTGTTAAGAAAGTCGTGGCTAGGGAACTAAAATTGTCGAAAGAGGCTCTAGGTAATTCAATATACCATTTAGCCGCCGGACCAGTCAATGTCCTCTGGAAAAAGTGAAGCCTTATCGAATCATCATTCAAGGTATTCGACGAACACCACAGATGGAAAGTCATCACATGATTCGACGGGTCTTCGCCAGGATTTCCATTGAATTTAGGAATGTCCGAAGGAAGTTTGTGAGGAATCGCTGGCCACCAATGGGCATAGGCGATTGGATCATTCGTCAATCGATGTAAATCTGGTAATTCTAGAGTCGCCACGAATGGCAACTGCTGATTTAGGTTTGGCGAGGCGTACCCAGGATACGATGGAATCGCCTGAGCAGTAGGCCTTTGCATACCAGCATAATGCAACTGATGTTGATAGGACTGATATGGCTGGTGGGCTTGGCCACTGTAAAGTGGTTGATTTAACCCGTTCTAAATATAGGGTTGCCCACTATTTGCAAAGATCTGTCGCTCAGATCCCTGGTACACCTGTTGAAACTGAGGTTGTTGGTATTGCATCATCCATGGCTGCGAAGCCATGTTTTGCGGTGCGATACTAACCGACGGACCAAGATGCGGGGTTATGGTTCCCGTTTGTATCTGTGTCGTCCCGGCAGTTGGCGATTGTGGTTGTGTTGCAGGGTCAAGGGGCTGTTGCATTACAACTTGGGGTTGACATACAACAGGCATCGATTGAACTTGCGACACGGTTACAATTGCTGGCGTCGTCGGGATGCTAGACATAGGTACACATTGTTGCATGGAATATACAACTCTCGGTTGTTGGGGCAACATAGGCACCCAACCACTCGTCGTAACTTCAGTCAAACCTGAATGCGGTTGAAAACTGCCGTATGGGTATCCTCCCGGAGGGGGAAGTGAAAGGGCATATTGCCCCCCATACGGTAACAATCCGGAGCTCAAGGGTATAGATTGCCTTTGAGGACTGGATGGTCCAAACTGATTTCCAAAGGGATCAATTTGTCTAGTTTCAACATAAGAATTACCGGGTATTATACCGGAAGAACAAACTGGAACAGACCAAGTTGTCATAATAGTCCCTGGGTGGACTCCTTCTAGCTGTTGAGAGCTAGTCGGGACAGCTGGTATGCCGGCAAACATCGTCGGAGTGACAGCAGGAGCTTCTGCTGTCGCTGTGTCATTTGGCACAGTCCTAGATGTCGACGGTTGCTCAGACATTTTAAGTCTATCCAATAAACTGCCTAACGATTCTACAGGAACTTCCACTGGCGATGGACAAACTTCTGATGCAGAAGGAAAAAGAGTGATGCCTACTCCAAAATGAGTTGGAGTATTTGCTTGTTGGTCCTCTACGATTTCCTCTATTGCAATCAGACCAGGAGGAAGAGGAAGACCGTCAGGTCCGTAAAAGATTTCTGGTGCCGAAGAAGGGGTTGCTTCGACAACGACAGTTGTTTGAGCAACAAGACTCTGTGGACCGGTTTCAGATGGAACTGGTTCAGTTATGCAAGTACTTGTTCTCAGACTAGGATCAGTACAACTGTCCCTCTGTCGCTGTTGAACTTCTTCAATAGAGGCAGGGATTCCAGAAATATTAGGAGTGACCAGAATCTCAAATGTAGTTGGAACTGTTGTTCTATCTTTAATGGGAGATTTTGACCCGGTCAAGCGAGTTTGCTTCGTCCGTACTACTCTCGATTCCGGAGACAAAGACGGTTGACTCGCGAGTCTCCTCGAACGACGGAGTTCTAATTGACTTTCCTCCACGGTTGCGGATTACTCGATCAACTAAAATACAAAAAGGGGAATTATGTTTCCGTATTGAATGAATTTTATTAGACGCTTTTAGACACAACTTTGCTTTTTCATGTTTTAAGAGTCGAGAAAAAGCTAAAGATGACTCTAGTCGCCTTTGATGTATTAACGAGCCCGAAGTGACAAATGCTCGGTTGGACTTTTTCAGTTATAGAGTTTGAAAAAGGCCAAAATAAACTGCTCTGGAGATCTAGGCCGAGGGTGTGCCAAACCTTTCGCGAAACCACAGAATATGTTTTACGGTACGGGTGGTCGATCTTCGTGAATGCTGTGTTCACTGCATCGCGATCAGTAGGGCGGCCGACATGGCTTCCTAAGGATAAAGGATAAATGCCTATAGGGGTCTCCCAATATACGCGACGGTACGCGGGAGCACAAGTCTGTATTAGTGCTATCATCCCTCAGGAGGAATCACCCACCTTCGTAGAGATCGACAGTCACTACGTTTAACGACGCTGGAACACGTCTCTACCTAGACCTCTATTGTGAGCGTTATGTTACAAAGCATTTTTAGATTCATTCAATATATTTTAAGTTGATCTTGTTTAGCAGTTTGTCTTTCAGGATCACGACGAGATGTATTGGTACAAATTCCTAAATGCAGCTAAAATGATAAGCAAGCTTTTCAATCTTTTTAGCTTTGAAAATCCTAACTACTGAGGGAAAAGAAAGACATCATCTTTTCACACAGATCACAAAGCACAAACTAATGCACTTTCTCCTAGATCAATCACGCAAACTTATCAAAAAATGCAAATGCAAGATGCAGGTATTTCTTTTCTTTTTTCCTTAATGTTGATGTAAGACAAAAAGGAAACTGTTGTATAATTTCGAATTTAATTTGAAGCGTAAACAAACAAGTTTTGTCTAAAATCAAAAGACGCCTTACAGGTACTTGTTTCGACACTAAAAATGTATGAATTCAAACCATAATATGAAAAACAAACAAACTCAATCAGCTATGAACAGCAATAAAACTAACTCTCAAGACCACTACGACACTTTTACAGTTCTGGATCTAAGAGGTCACAGCTATACTGGTTCGCTTTTCACAATGGGAAACTGTAAATGAATCAAGAAATACTGAAAGAACAATCACAGTTTCATCACACAACTGAGGTGGAATAATGTCAAGGACAGTTGGTTTACAGCAAGTACAAAGACAAGCAATCAGCAGCAAAACAACAGTGAAAACAGGGCCCAGACTCAGTAGGAAACCTCAGCAAGACATTGGCTAACTGGTTCAGCGCAGGCTCTGGTCTGTCAAACTGACTTTCAGCGTAGTTCCCGAAGGGAGTACCTGCGCTGAAATGCAGACTGCCTTTGGACAGCCTGCACTGAGACACGAGAGTTGCGTTTACAAGGGTTTCCGGGTCATAAAAAGCTCAAAAATTCACTATTTTTGCTGAAATAAAAAGCTATAGGTCAAGTACAAGCTAAGGGACGATCAAGAGGATGAAAAGCTATCACAAAGAGCACAAGAGTCCTTGTGGATCAGCTCTTCAAATCATAAACTTGCTCAGAAACTGAACCAGAGCAGCTGCCCTCTACTTTGCAATTGAAGGATTCAATTGCAGTTCGATTTGGTGCTCTCCTTGTTTATGAGATGAATAGCTAGAAACAAAACTAACCAACAAGATACTAGCTCCCCAGTGGAGTCGCCAGTTTGTTGTGGGGAAAAGTATCCGACTCGGAATGACCCTATCCCTACTCTAAGGGTGATAGTTCCTTAGCAACAACTGAAAGTAAAGCTTTGATATTTTTCCTTTATGAAAGTACAGAGAAGGAAGAAAAGATTGACCAACCGATGTCTTTCGCTTTTGTCGATCCTGTCTTCTCTCTTTGCCTCTTGTTCCCAGCTCCTTGCTCCCTTTGCCGGCCCAGCTACACAAAGATCCTGCAAAAGCAAGAGAAGGAAACTACAAGAAACATGTACTCATAACTGATGCATGGATTAGAATGAATCAAATATACAGATAAAAACAATACATCATTGCAATACAAGTATATAGGAGAACATCAAAGCTTTATTGATAAAAGAAAAAGGTTCTGAGAAGGTTACAACCATAAATGGCTCCAATCCAGCAGCACCTCCCCAGCAGCAAGAAATCTCCTCTTCCCCTCTATAAAAGCAATCACCCAATAGCTCTAACTGTAAACCAACAGCACTTCCTTGCTTTACACAAAATTCCAGCCTCTCTAGACCTCATAGAAGAGCTCTATATATAGGAGATTTGGAGAAAGGATGAGTCAGCTTGAGACTGACCTAAAGCTGCCTTGTGTCCTCTCCCTCTTCAGTTAAACTTCAGTTCTTGAGTCCACTTGGAGATCCTTGCTTCCACATGGAGATCAAGTACCTCTTACTCATCATAGGGCGAATTCCTTGAACCAAGTGTCAGTTTGGAAGCTTCCTGGGCAGTTGACACCTTGCAGAATGACTGTGCCACTTGGCCAATCTCGCCCAACGCAGGTAGCCTTCATTGGTTTTGACTTTCAGCGCAGGTACAAGGAGGAGCAGTTGACATTCAGCACAGATGCTCAGTGGAGCAGCTGACATGATCCAAAAATAGCCTGTTTTTGAGTGTTTTCAGGTGGAGAACTGATAGGAAGTGCTGTGGTTTGCTGACCTTGTTCCTCTAGGGGTAAGAACAACATGTTTAGGGACTGAGGATCCCTGTAATTATTGACATTTCATGCTCCATGCTGCGAGGCACAAAAATGTCTATAACAATATATCTGTGCACATAATTTAAGACACCTAAAAATCTTTGAATTGTTTTAGTGTCTCTTAGTTCATCTGGAAATTGAGACAGTTTGGTAAGAACATGGGGCTGCATTTGGATTTTTCCATTAACTACGTTGATCCCAAAAAAGTATATACTATCTTGAAACAGAACCATTTTCTTTTCAGAAAGGACTATGCCATGATTTTGGACTTCACTTAGAAAAATCTCTAGATGCTATAAATGGGTTTCAAGATCGGGACTATGTACAAGTATATCAGCTATATATGTTACAATGAAATCATATTTTCCAAAAATAAAATCCATTCTTCTTTGGAAGAATGCAGGGGCATTTTTTAGACTGAAAGGTACCACCTTCCATTGATAAAAACCTGCAGGGCATGTGAAGGCAGTTTTATGCCTATCTTCTTCTTGGATCTGTATTTGATAGTATCCAAACTTCATGTCAAACTTGCTGAATACTTTACTGTTTTGAATCTTTTGCATAATGGTTTCTGGTCTTGGCAAAGAGTAATGAAAACCCTAAGTGATAACATTCAGAGTTTTATAGTTAATTACCATTCTTGGCTTACCTCTGACTATTTATGAATGGTTTCTAACCAGAAACATTGAACAAGAGTAATGAGACATACTTGGTTCAATAAGATTCATACTTAACAGTTCACTTATCTGTCTCTTAATTTCTTGTTCATCTGTGGGGGTGCATGGAATTAGTTTTCCCTTTACTCCATTGTCACATAGGGTCACTATCTCTTGCTTTGGGCTTTCTACTGTCCAAAATTGTTGAGGATTGTTTGAACAACTTTTCAGTAATCTGTCATGCAAAGAAATCTACTCAGCGGACCAATTTAGGTCAGTGCATGCCTTTTATTTGTCCTTAACTCCATTCTTTCTTCATATAATTGCAAAACTTCTTGCCAATTATTGGAGTCCTTAAGAGGTTTTCTTGCTCCAACTTTCTTTTGGCTATTCTCTTTTCGCGCCTCAGAATTTGCTATGGATAATCTAGGCACATCAATAGCTTTCTTCTTTAAATTAATTATCAGCTTATCTTCACTGATAGTGACTGGGAGCACAGAGTTAATAAAAGGCATTCCAAGCATTAAGCTTGCTAATGGATCAAAATTTTGAATAGCAGAGATTTTTACTATATTCCCCCCAACTTTCAAAGATATGTTATCAACATAATGCGTTAATTGAACAGATCCCCCAATTGTTTCAGACACAAGAATAGTTTGGAGTGGCTTCCAAAGAGATTTAAACAAATATGGACAAGCTAAATTATTTGAGCCTCCAGTATCTATGAATGCATCAACATTTATCCATTCATTTCTAACTTTTACTTGGATTGGGATATAAATGAGACTATTTGTTTTAATGATCTTTTTTAATAGAGCTTGCTCTTCAACTCTATTGTTTTCTGGAATTTTTAAACTGGTAGAAGCAACAATATTCTTTTGATATAGGCAAAAAGAATTTAATTCTGGCAATACTGTAATCGGCTTCTTACCTGTTTGCTTTAAGCTTTTTGAAGCTGACTCTTCGTCGAAAACATATGTGGTGTCTTCAGTCTCTTTTGTTTTGCTTTCATCTGACTGATCACTATAATGCAATTCTTCAAAAATATCATCATCAGAACAATAATTACACACATTCATCTTTTGTACACTAGCTTTGACATTACCTTCATCTTATGAAGCTTTTGTTAAAATATATACATCAAAAACTTCATCTTCTGAGTCGACTACAGACCAGTCGTCTTTGAAGTCCTCAATCTCAAAACAAGCTTTTAGTTTAGTAGAGGAACTATTAGGACATTTGCATGCGAAATGGCCGTATTGTTTGCAAATGAAACAACAATTGTTGTTTCTTGGTTTCTTTCTCTTTTTCGAAAATTTGAATTTTCTAAAAGGCTTCCTTGGATTGGAGACTCTCTTGGGCCTAAATTTTCCATACCTTTTTGTTTTCTTCTTCTTTTTAAAGGGTGTCCGGGGTAGCATTGTTCTGCAGACATCTGAATTGGGTGTAATGTTGTGTGCTTTATTTTGCTAGCACAATTAATTAACCTTCTCTGTACACCTGAAAAGAAGATCAACCCAATATATTTGATCTATTTTCTTGTTCTGTACATCTAAATCTTTCATAATAATATCTCCTAAATTACCGGGAAGCTTAGACAAAAATGATATTTTTTGAGTAGTGTCATTAGAAAGATTTGCCTTAATGACTTTTTCCATGAAATATTTGCCAAACTGATCAAGATATTTTAAATATTTTAGTTCCATACGGCTTAAGTCTATTATTAGCTGTTTTTTCTCATCTACTGGCTCTGGGACAAATTGTGTTTTCAACAAAAGTTCTAAAGTGGCCAGTCCTGCTTCCATGGCTACTCTTCTTTCTTCATCTGATGGTCCCATCCACTAATCATATACAATGTTGGTCATTCTTTTCTTAGCTAGGACCGTTATAGAAACATTACCTAATTTTGTGGTGACCTGCATCTGATACAGAGCACCAGTCCATGTCCGGATTGATTCTCCTGGATTGGATGAATTGTCTAGATCTAAAATATACCCACTAGAATTTGTAGCATACAAATCTTCTTCTATATGTGGGTATTTAGAGACTTCTTCCAACACATGAGCTTTATTTTGGTTGTTTATAGAAGGTAAAATAAAGGAAGGGAATTTGGAAGTTGCTTGATCAAAAGTCATAATTTCTTTCTTAGAAGCAAATTTTTTTCAGCTTTGTATGCTTCTTCCTTTACTCTGGTCAACTTTCCAAAGATTTTCAAAGTTGACTCTTTTGCGCTAGTGGAAGTAATTAATTCTTCTATGTCTTCTTCCTCTTCTTCTTTATCCCAATAATTTGGAGTGCTCATGTCAATTCTGAATTTAGGAATTTCTTTGGCCTTTTTCTTTTGTCTTCTTCTCTTCCTCTCTTCTTTTTTGGCTTTCTCAGACTGTTGCTCTTCATAGAGAAGTTTTAGATTTGCAGTAATCAAATCAGATTGCCGACCCAAATCATCAAGAACATCTTTGAAATGTGCACACCAATTGGTAAGATAATTTCCTATTTGATAGACCAGGTCAAGGTCAGTAGGATTCTGGGAGTTATCTTCTAAGAGTGGTGCACAATCAGCTCTTGTGGGTGGTTGTCTTTACTAAGATGAGGAAGTGCAAAACTTAGTTTTTGGTGGCCATTTCCCCCCTTTGACATATCTGTGGTTGGCGTACTGGAATTCTTCTACAGGTGAGATATTAGATACATATGTTCGGAACATCTTATTTACAACAAGAAATGGCTTTTCTTCAGGAATATACAATTGATCTGATGGAATAGATACAGTGGAGTCTTTTGACAGATGACTATACAAATTTCATGAAATGGACTTGTGATCACTGGTCGATGGTTGCTCAGACTCTGAAATGGCTGGTAAAACATGCTTTTATGGCATAAAGATTGGTTTGGGTATGGATGATCTATCAAGTAGTATGCAAACATGACCATTACTTATAGACATTCTTTCAATTTTACTCGGAGTATTTGCTAATGATTTATAGTGAATGTACAAGTCACTAGGAAGGGCTTCTTTGTCGTAATGAACACCTTCCACCTTAGCATTACTGACTCCTACGGTTACACAGCCTTTTAACACTGGTTGCTTTAAATTAGGATGTACAGTGTTTGTGAGTTGGAATGATGTTTGAACTAACATAGAGAGATATTCACTATCTTCAACCATCTCAAGACCTTGGACTCCGACTAAGATTTTCTAACAATCTTTTAAATGAACATTAGACAGATTGATGGCATAATCTGGGTAGATGGTACCATAATGACAGCCGGAAGACAAATTTGCGAATATGGTTCCAATTCAGGCATGGTAATAATTATGGTGCCTAGTTTCAAAGACCTCAGTTATGCATGGAGTATTGAGTCCGTAGCGAAATAGTGGTGCTAAACCTATTCTTATCCCTCTAAAATGCAAATAAGAAATTTTTTTCTCTTGAACATATTTTTTGAATTTTTGGATTTCATCTTTAGAAAATAAACTCAGACCTACTATCTGTATAGAAGGACCAGAAATATTAATTTTCAATTCAACTTATTTCAACCCGTTTTTTCTTGATAGACTAAACATAGATGGAACCTGATAAATTTTTTTTGAACTCAAAACAGGTGGGTTCCAACTTTTGGGATCTTCGACTCTTTCATGTTCAATGTGATCACTTTCTATTGAGTGAGAATTGACTTCGGAAATAGTGTGTCTATCTATGTTAGAGAATGATATTAAGAAGTTCGACATGATTTTAGTATAAACTAGACTAGAGATTGACTAAAGCAGCTTTTATCTAATCAACAATTGTATAACAAAAGCTTTTCAAAGGCTTCCTGGCTGGCTTTAGACTCTGTCTGTAGTTTATAGACTTTGGAACGAAGTGCTTCTTTGATCTCATATTGTATCTGCAAAGTATTGTAATTTTGATCTTTGAAATAATATTGAAGCCGCTAGGCCGCCTGTCTGAGGACAGTTTTGTAAACTTCAAAAAACCCTGGAGAAGTAAAGTGAAGGCGTTGAAGAAGACCCAAGGAGAGGGAGGTCGTTCCCACTCGTATTCTCGATGTGAGGAGTTTCGATTGCTGCCATTAGATTTGCTACCCTCAACTCTTCAAGATCTAGTTCAAAGTAAATTATCGCTTCGACTTTGCCCTTATTTTGGTATCAGAGCCCTGTTTCGGTCCAAAGTCTATAAACTACAGACAAAGTCTAAAGCTAGCTAGGAAGCCTTTGAAAAGCTTTTGTTATACAATTGTTGATTAGATAAAAGTTGCTTTAGTCAATCTTTGGTCTAGTTTATACTAAAATCATGTCGAAGTTCTTAAGATCATTCTATAACATAGATAGACGCACTATTTCTGAAGTCGATTCTCGCTCAATAGAAAGTGATCATATTGAACATGAAAGAGTCGAAGATCCCGAAAGCTAGAACCCACCTGTTTTCAGTTCAAAATAAATTTATCAAGTTCCATCTATGTTTAGTCTATCAAGAAAAAACTGGTTGAAAGAATTTGAATTGAAAATTAATATTTCTGGTCCTTCTGTATAGATAGTAGGTTTGAGTTTATTTTCTGAAGATGAAATAAAAAAATTCAAAAAATATGTTCAAGAATTTTTTTTTCTTATTTGCATTTTGGAGGGATAAGGATAGGTTTAGCACCACTATTTTGCGACGGACTCAATAATCCATGTATAACTAAGGTCTTTGAACATCTTTGGCATGTGCACACCAAGTGGTAAGATAATCTCCTATCTGATAGACATATTTTTTGAATTTTTTGATTTCATCTTCAGAAAAGAAACTCAAACCTACTATTTGTACAGAAGGACCAGAAATTTTAATTTTCACTTCAAATTCTTTCAACCAGTTTTTTCTTGATAGACTAAACATAGATGGAACCTGATAAATTTCTTTTGAACTCAAAACAGGTGGGTTCCAGCTTTCGGGATCTTTGACTCTTTCATGTTCAATATGATCACTTTCTATTGAGCGAGAATTGACTTCAGAAATAGTGCGTCTATCTATGTTAGAGAATGATCTTAAGAAGTTCGACATGATTTTAGTATAAACTAGAATAGAGATTGACTAAAGCATATTTTATCTAATCAGCAATTGTATAACAAAAGCTTTTCGAAGGCTTCTTGGCTGGCTTTAGACTTTGTTTGTAGTTTATAGACTTTGGACCAAAATGGGGCTTTGATACCAAAATAAGGGCAAAGTCGAAGCGATAACTTACTTTGAGCTAGATCTTGAAGAGTTGAGGGTAGCAAATCTAATGGCAGAAATCGAAACTCCTCACACTGAGAATACAAGCGGAAATGACCTCCCTCTCCTTGGGTCTTCTTCAACACCTTCACTTTACTTCTCCAAGTTCTTTTGAAGTTTACAAAACTGTCCTCAGATAGGTGGCCTAGCGGCTTCAATATTAATTCAAAGATCAAAATTACAATACTTTGCAGATTACAATACGAGATCAAAGAAGCACTCTGTTCCAAAGTCTATAAACTACAGACAGAGTCTAAAGCCAGCCAGGAAGCCTTCAAAAAGCTTTCGTTATACAATTGTTGATTAGATAAAATCTTCTTTAGTCAATCTCTAGTCTAGTTTATACTAAAATCATGTCGAACTTCTTAAGATCATTCTCTAACATAGATAGACGCACTATTTCTGAAGTCAATTCTCGCTCAATAGAAAGTGATCATATTGAGCATGAAAGAGTCGAAGATCTTGAAATTTGGAACCCACCTATTTTGAGTTCAATTTTTTTTTATCAAGTTCCATCTATGTTTAGTCTATCAAGAAAAAACTGGTTGAAAGAAGTTGAATTGAAAATTAAGATTTGTGGTCCTTCTATGTAGATAGTAGGTCTGAGTTTATTTTCTGAAGATGAAACCAAAAAATTCAAAAAATATGTTCAAGAGAAAAAAATTTCTTATTTGCATTTTGGAGGGATAAGAATAGGTTTAGCACCACTATTTCACCATGGACTCAATACTCCATGTATAACTGAGGTCTTTGACACTAGGCACCATAACTATGACCATGCCCGAATTGGAACCATATTGGCAAATTTGTCTTTTGGCTGTCAGTATGGTACCATCTACCCAGATTATGCCATCAGTCTGTTTGATGTTCATTTAAAAGATTGTTGGAAAATCTTAGTCGGAGTCCAAGGTCTTGAGATGGTCAAAGATAGTGAATATCTCTCTGTGTTAGTTCAAACATCATTCCAACTCACAAACACTGTACATCCTAAACTAAAGCAACCAGTGTTAAAAGACTGTGTAACCGTAGGAGTCAGCAATGCTCAGGTGGAAGGTGTTCATTACGACAAAGAAGCCCTTCCCAGTGACTGGTACATTCAGTATAAATCATTGGTAGATACTCCAAGGAGTAAAATTAAAAGAATGACCATAAGTGATGGTCATGTCTGCATACTACCTGATAGATCATCCATACCCAGACCAATCTTTATGCCATAAAAGCATGTTTTACCAGCCATTTCAGAGTTTGAGCAACCATCAACCAGTGGTCGCAAGTTTATTTCACGAAATGTATATAGTCATCCGTCAAAAGAATCCACTGTATCTATTCCATCAGATCAATTGTATATTCCTGAAGAAAAGCCATTTCTTGTTGTAAATAAGATGTTTTGGACACATGTATCTAATATCTCACCTGTAGAAGAATTAGAGTACGCCAACCGCAGATATGTCAAAGGGGGGAAAAGGCCACCAAAAACTAAGTTTTGCACTTCCTCATCTCAGTCTAGACAACCACCGACAAGAGAAGATTGTGCACCACTCTTAGAACATAACTCCCAGAATCCTATTGACCTTGGCCAGGTCTATCAGATAGGAAATTATCTTACCACTTGGTGTGCAGATGCCAAATATGTTCTTAATGATTTGGGTCAGAAATCTGATTTGATTAATGCAAATCTAAATCTGCACTATGAAGAGAAATAGTCTGAGAAAGCCGAAAAAGAAGAGAGGAAGAGAAGAAGAGAGAAGAAAAAGGCCAAAGAAATTCCTAAATTTAGAATTGATATAAGTGCTCCCAATTATTGGGACAAAGAAGAAGAGGAATAAGACACTGAAGAAGTAATTACTACCACTAGTGTAGAATATTCAACTTCAAAAATCTCTGGAAAGTTGACTAGAGTAAAGGAAGAAGCATACAACACAGAAAAACAATTTGCTTCTAAGAAAGAAATTATGACTCTTGATCAAGAAACTTCTAAATTCCCTTCCTTTATTTTACCTTATATAAACAACCAGAATAAAGCTCATGTGTTGAAATAAGTCTCTAAATACCCGTGTGTAGAAGAAGATTTGTATGCTGCAAATTCTAGTGGATATATTTTAGATCTAGACAATTCATCCAATCCAGGAGAATCAATCTAGATATGGATTGGTGCTCTGTAACAGATGCAGGTCACCACAAAATTAGACAATGTTTCTATAATGGTCCTAGCCGAGAAAAGAATGACCGGCATTGTATATGATTGGTGGATGGGACCATCAGATAAAGAAAGAAGAGCAGTCATGGAAGCAAGACCGGCCACTTTAGAAATTTTGTTGAAAACACAATTTGTCCCAGAGCCAGTAGATGAGAAAAAATAGTTGATAACAGAATTAAGCTGTATGGAACTAAAATATTTAAAATATCTTGATCATTTTGGCAAATATTTCATGGAAAAAGTCTTTAAGGAAAATCTTTCTAATGACATTGCTCAAAAAATATCATTTTTGTCTAACCTTCTCGGTAATTTAGGAGATCTTATTATGAAAGATCTAGATTTATAGAGCAAGAAAATAGATCAAATATATTGGGTTGATCTTCTTTTCAGGTATACAGAGAAGGTTAAGTATTTGTGATGGACAAAGAAAGCACACGACATTACACCCAGTTCAGATGTTTGCAGAACAATGCTACCCTAGACACCCTTTAAAAAGAAGAAAAAAACAAAAAGGTATGGAAAATTTAGACTCAAGGGAGTCTCCAATCCAAGGAAGCCATTCAAAAAATTCAAATTTTTAAAAAAGAGAAAGAAACCAAGAAACAATAATTTTTGTTTCATTTGCAAACAAGAAGGCCATTTTGCACGCAAAGGTCCTAATAGTCCCTCTTCTAAACTAAAAGCTTGTTTTGAGATTGAGGACTTCAAGGACGACTGGTCTATAGTCAATTTAGAAGACGAAGTTTCTGATGTATATATTTTAACAAAAGCTTCAAAAGATGGAAGTAATGTCGAAGCTAGTGTACAAAAGATGAATGTGTGTAATTATTGTTCTAATGATGATATTTCTGAAGAATTGCATTATAGTGATCAGTGAGATGAAAGAAAAATAGAAGAAACTGAAGACACCACAGATGTTTTTGACGAAGAGTTAGCTTCATAAAGCTTAGAACAAACAGGTAAGTAGCCGATTACAGTATTTCCAAAATTAAATTCTTTTTGCCCATATCAAAAGAATATTGTTGCTTCTACCAGTTTAAAAATTTCAGAAAACAATAGAGTTGAAGAGTAAGCTCTATTAAAAAATATCATTAAAACAAATAGTCTCATTTATATCCCAGTCCATGTAAAAGTCAGAAATGAATGGATAAATGCGGTTGCATTCATAGATACTAGAGGCTCAAATAATTTGGCTCGTCCATCTTTGTTTAAATCTCTTTGGAAGCCACTCCAAACTATTCTTGTGTTTGAAACAATTGGGGGATCTGTTTAATTGACGCATTATGTTGATAACATATCTTTGAAAGTCGAAGGGAATATAGTAAAAACCTTCTCTATTCAACATTTTGATCCATCAGAAAGCTTAATGCTTGGAATGCCTTTTATTAAATCTGTGCTCCCAATCACTATTAGTGAAGATAAGTTGATAATTAATTTAAAGAAGAAAGTTATTTCTATGCCTAGATTATCCATAGAAAATTTTGAGGTGTGAAAAGAGAATAGCCAAAATAAAGTTGGAGCAAGAAAACCTCTTAAGGACTCCAATAATTGGCAAGAAGTTTTGCAATTATACGAAGAAAGAATGGAGTTAAAGAACAAACAAAAGGCATGCACTGACCTAAATTGGTCTGCTGAGAAGATTTCTATGCATGATAGATTGCTGAAAAGTTGTTCAAACAATCCTGAGCAATTTTGGACAGTAGAAAGCCCAAAGCAGGAGATAGTGACCCTACATGAAAATGGAGTCAAGGGAAAACTAATTCCATGCACCCCCACAGATGAACAAGAAATTAAGAGATAGATAAGTGAGCTATTAAGTATGAATCTTATTGAACCGAGTATGTCTCATTACTCTTGTTCAACGTTTCTGGTTAGAAACCATTCAGAAATAGTCAGAGGTAAGGCCAGAATGGTAATTAACTATAAACCTCTGAATGCTATCACTCAGGGTTTTCATTACCCTATGCCAAGACCAGAAACCATTATGCAAAAGATTCAAAATAGTAAAGTATTCAGCAAGTTTGGCATGAAGTCTGGATACTATCAAATACAGATCTGAGAAGAAGATAGGCATAACACTACCTTCACATGCCCTGCAGGTTTTTATCAAAGGAAGGTGGTACCTTTCAGTCTAAAAAATTCCCTTGCATTCTTCCAAAGAAGAATGGATTTTATTTTTGGAAAATAGTATTTCATTGTAACATATATAGATGATATACTTGTACAAAGTCCCAATATTGAAACCCATTTAAAGCATCTAAAGATTTTTCTAAGTGAAGTCCAAAATCATGGCATAGTCCTTTCTAAAAAGAAAATGGTTCTGTTTCAAGGTAGTATAGACTTTTTGGGGATCAACGTAGTTAATGGACAAATCCAAATGCAGCCCCATGTTCTTACCAAACTGTCTCAGTTTCCATATGAACTAAAAGACACTAAAACAATTCAAGGATTTTTAGGTGTCTTAAATTATGTGCGATATATTCCCAGGTTGTCTGAGGGAACAACCCCAATCAGAAAACATCTCAGGGAAGGATGGTTAGCAGAAGCCATTGTAGCAGTTGAAGAGCTTAAATCAGAATGTCAGCAACTTCCAAAGTTAAAACCACCAGGTGATGGACTTCTGATTTTACAAACTAATGCTTCTGATAGTTTTTGGGCAGTCGTTCTTTTTGATAAATGGGAGAATTAAGAGGAGAAACTTTTCGCATATGCCTCAGGTGAATTCTCTCCTAGTCAAAAGAATTATTTTATTGCTGAAAAGGAAACTTTAGCAATTTTTAATGGGATACAGAAATTTGAACTATATCTGGCACCAGTAAAGTTTCTTATAAGGACTGATTCGATGAACTTCAAGTATTTATTGTCTACTAAGATTTCAAGACAACTTGCTAGAGGAAGGTTGCTCTCATGCAGATTTGGTTTCAACAATTTGATTTTGATGTTGAATGGATACCAGGTAATTCTAATTTTTTAGCAAACTCTTTAACTAGAGATATGAACAAGGTTTTTGTCACATCACTAGGAAATTTCTTTATAATACCAGAAAGAGGACCCCAAGATGATAATTTCAGCACATTTGTAGACAGATTTAGAATTCTTGAAAGCCATGTGAATCATTTAACAAAAGAAATCAAGAAAGTTGTGGGTCTGTGTCTGAGGAGGAATCAGTGGATTCGAAGATGCCAGGAATGGCATTCTAAAAGCGTTGGCATATCATTAGGCCTAGACGTAGATTTGGTAAATGTATACCCTTTACTCGACATGAAGATAAAGATTTATTTTAAAAGTTTATCAGATCTATGGTCTAGTCAATTCACTGAAAATATGATTTGGATCCTCAAAGCATTGAATTACTATCAGTTGATAGGAGGAATATACTTTGCTCTAAGCATATACATAGGAGCCAAAATTTTGGATTTAGAAGCTATTCCAATCAAAGGAGAATTAGAAAAATATCTTTTGTCATTAATAATTCCTGATATTTTTGAGGAACTTGAAGCATCTTTGCAAATAAAGTTACCTGACCTTGAATCTTGGGGGCCCAATGTTCTGTGATCTAGGATTCAATGGATTTTGGATTTGGCCACATGCCCATAAGATTCCCAACCAATTTTTTTTATGAGAGGGATAAGGCTCTCTTACATGGACTAATGAACAAGGTTCCACAACAAGGATCTTAGATAATTTCTTCATAATTTTTTGGGGGAGAAGAAGGCCCTTGCAATTTTTGAGCCCATAATAGGGCATTGAAAGCATCCAACTTGTTATCACTTGAGAAAAAATTTCTAAATTATGAGCATCAGTTTGATTTGAAAGGATTGATGTTAGTCTTGGTCTAGACTTTTCATGGTTGTTTTAGAGTCTAAGATCTAGAAGAGTCTTGTTGGTATGGTCAAATAGGGTCAACACTCTATTCCTACCTATCACTGGTCCCATATCACACATAAATTTCCATGTGTCAAACTTGTGTCAAGGTTTTCATGCGCTACGAAATTGTCTAGGAGTTTTTGTAGCGCAAACCCAGTCTAGGAGTTTTCGTAGCGCAAAACCCAGAATTTTCATTGGCTGCGCTACAAAATTGGGGATTCGTGCTAATTCATGTTAAATTTCACCTAGATGTCCAATCTATCAGAATCTGTTAGTCTTACATCATCAACTATCAGTCCATACACCATGCCTATCACATGCAACCACTCATTGTCATCTTTAGGTTCGTTAGGTGTCTTGGTACGCTTAAGTTTCAAATTTCAAAAAAGGATCCAAGTGTTTTCAGTTATTATTATGTTTGGGTTCATGCATGAGAAGTAAATTAATAGGCATTTAATCAAAATTTTGTAAAGTTCAAGTGAGGCAGTTTCCTTGTTTTTCAAGCGAGCCAGTGATTGAGATTAAGACGGTGCAAGCTCTTCAATATTTGTTTTGCAGGAATTCCATGGAGGTGTCTACAGAAAGGAAGGATCATAGGTCAGGCAGGTGTCTGAGGAATGAGCCTGAAGGCTTAGATGTTCTCCTGAAGAACAATGAAGTTGAACGAGCTTTCAAACAGGTTGGTTGTTGGAGATTTTGTGAAAAACTTCAAGGAGGCCACATGCAAGTCACCAAAGAATTTGCTTTAAATTTCATAGGATTGAATTCAAAGGTTGGAGTGCTTGAATTACCAATCTCTCCAGAGGTTATATCTGCAGTCACTGAAATTCCAAGGGGATAGGAGAGGTGGTTTAAAAATTTCAAGTTTGATATGACTCCTTGCAAGGAATTCTTGAAGCTAGAGTTCATTGATTTAGACTTAAACAAGTCAGTGCCCAGGAGCTTTGTCAAAGATTCATATGCCAATTTACTTACCTGCATACAAAGATACTTCACCTGTGAGGGGAGGTATCATGAGGTGTGTTCATATCACTTTAAACTTCTGCTTCATTTCACTAGAAAGATATCTCTGGATTTTCCTTTCTATTTGTTTCGTAGCGTAGGAAAAATGTGTGACAAGGTTAAGTTGAAGAATGAAGCCTGTGAGACTTCGTTGTTTCATCATGGATTAGTCAAATTGATCGTTTTGCATGAGCCCAGAAAATAGATAGGGAGTGGTCCATTTTCTTGTTTATGTCTGGCTTCAAGAATGAAACTGGTCTCAACCCTCAGGCTATGAGGATTTCTTCATCAGCAGTTAGTCATCATGAAGAAACAAGATCAAGGAGATTTGTGAAATTAAAAGCTAGGAAGTAGGTAAAGGAGCCCGTGAGACCACTAGTAATTCAAGGCACACCCCAACAATCCCAGAAAAGGAATGGTTAGATCAAAAAGGGTGTACAAGAGCAATCCACAGTGTAACGGTCAAAGAAGAGTAACCAGGAGCCAACTAGCTAGAGAAAAGGGTAATACAATGGTTACTGAGGGAAGCCCAGTTTCAAAAGAAAGTTTGAATGATTTGCTTCAAGCTATTGACATTGAGGAATCTCCTCTGGTTCGAGCAGACTTAATGGAAGCAAGTAAAGGAAAAACCAAAAAAGCCAAAACCTCTAAAAAGCTCAAATTTGATGATCAGGCTTTTGAATTTGTTTTTAAGCCAAGAAGACTCGTGACAAAGCATTCAAAAGCGATACAAGAGGCATTTCCAGAAGGAAGTGAGATAGGGGAGGTAACAAAATTTCATGAAGGACCTATGGTTTCATCAGAAACATCATCACAACTGCACAAAAATGACAAAGGTAAGGCAGTTATCTCTCAACAAGAGGAATGTAGTTTTGAAGAGTTGAAAAAGAAACTGAAGCTGGCAAATCTTGAAATTGCCAAACTAAGAAAAATCTCAAGGAAACATGCAATCAAGGAAGCTTATTATAACAAAATGGAGGCTCTATGGGAAGATAAAATAATTTCAATACCCGAAGTGGTGAGATGTCATGCTCAATACTTCACCTAGACAGTCCCTACAATAAAAGAAGCAAGATACATCAGAAAGGTCAATGCATAATCGAGAGTGTTGGAGAGGTAAATCCCCTCTACGGATAGAGGCGATCCCTACTAGCCCAGAATGGGACTAGCAACAATCAAACAATGCTACTGTGCAAGTTCCTAATTGCAATTAAAGAAGAGGTAAAGAACACCTACTTGGATTCCAATGATGCCGCTCTCACTCCTTCGCTCTGGCCGGTCACGACCTTCCACGATCTCCGTGAATAGATACCTGCACACACGAAGAGACAGACAAACACAAGCGTGAAATCTAATAAAAGCAATTATACATCAGTCAGAAAGGATGTAATTCACATTAACCATTGCAAGACAAATGAGAATGGAACCATAACAATAGTCATCTATTATTAAATCAATAACATAGAAAGATACAACCAATGTTCTGACGCTGAGTCCTTCTCTTGAGGGTCCAGCCAGCAAGTCTCATAAGCATTCACCTTTGGAAATGGATTCTCCCAACACAAAAGCTCTCTCACACAAGCAACACTCACAACCTTCCTTGAGCTTCCTCTAACAAAACCACACTTGTCACACCAATTACCTACTAACATTAACAATCCAAGCACTATGAATTCCACACTATCCAAACTATTCCAACTAGGTGCTCATGGTAATGGTGGAGGTTTAAGTAGAGAAGGAGTCTCCATGAATGGTGGGAGGACAAGCTTATCTTTGAAGGAAGGTGGTTCCAAATGATGAACATACATGCCATAGAAAGGAGGGCGACACTCACAAGGCTAAAAACCAGGCCTGGAACCATCTGGAAGGCTGGTTGTTGGAACAAATTCGCCCAAACTGGATCAGCGCGGGTGCAACACTGAACTGACGCACTGACAGCGCACCTCAATAACAGTGGAGGCTATGTCAGCGCGGCTTGATACTTTGATAGACTCCGCTGGCGCATAAAATTCGACCAGCGCGGGAAACCCGTGTTCTTCCGCGCTGGCAGCGCACCAGTAACACTATAACCGCCCGTCAGCGCGGTTATTTTAATAACAGACGCGCTGATGCAGTAAACTTTGGAAAAGTGGGTCATTTGGCAAGTTTCAAGGAGCATGAGCATGGTGCATTTGATTTCATGAGACATTAGGGAGACTGACATGGAGACAGTGACAAATTACTGCGTAATAGATGCCCCCTAAAGCATGAAGCCCGAGAGAGTGGGAGGGGTGAAATACTTTACAAAACTGCTGAACTGGAACACCACCAGGAAGGGCCTGCATGAATGTACAACTGATATCTCGATCACATGTAGTCTAGGCATGGGCGCAGCCATCCAAAAGACATACGAAGAAGGTATGTGGTATGGACGCAGCCACCCAGCTAAAGAGACCAGAATAATGATAGGGTATGGTCGCAGCCATCCATGAAGACTCAGGTATGGGCGCAGCCATCCATCAATGAGTCATGTAATGATCACCCACAAAATCGCAACCTGGACCATAACAGACAGAGATCCAGGGTCTTGCGCTCCGTCCCGACCCGAACAAAGTACAAGTCCAAGCATGTGAATACATGAGCTGAAGTCGAACATGCATGAACATCGTCTGATTACCAGTCAGTGATGAAAACTGTTAACAGACGCGAGAGGTACCACCAATAATGACAATGGTCCTCAAGGTACTATAGGTACAATCTGCGGCGTGTGAATCAATGAGCTGGTGTCGAACACCTGCAGAATCATTCGATCAGAGGCCAATGATGAAAACCTCGTGTCGAACACGAAGAACCTGCCATTGAGGCATGCAGGCTCTAAGGCACCTGAAGGGAGTCTCTAAGTCACCTTCCCGGATAATGAGCTGAAGTCGACAGGAAGTGACCTTGATCGAAGGTGGGCCATAATGTTTCCCACATCATCGACACGAAAAAAAGGTAAAATGATTTGTGTGAGATAGCAGATGAGGTTGTATTATTGCAGAGGTCAACTTCTCTTGAACATATCGGCGACACGACAGTGGATTTGGCAGTATTTGACATCAAATGAGCAGAGGGTATGGTGACAGGGCAATGGGCAGATGAGAGGTCAAAATAGGATAACCCAAACCCACGGAGGCTAGTGTAAAACAAGATGAGAAAATCCCCACCCAGACACGAGTGCAGAATAGTGCCATGGTCAAGAGCGACATACTGCCGACACGACCATTATTACAATTCCATTTTCCCCACCATTTCTGGCAGGTACCTCGATTATTTTTGGGTGACAAGCTTGACGGGGATAGCATATGCTTGAGAAGCGTCATTTCGATGGTGTCTGATGTCATTAACATTTAACGAGTCTGACAAAGGAAAAACTCAGCGTCTTTTCCTGTTTAGAGAGTCTGAAAAGATAGCGGAAAAGAAAACTCCACGGGGGTCCTTTTTCGTAAAGTATAAAACAATGCTCGAAAGAATCGCTCGACCAGTATGATCGAGGAGTACTTTTCGTAAATAGTCACTTCGACCCGAAAAAGTAAAAAATCAGTCAGAAGTACGTCGTTTTGGAGCCAATAACGAGTGCGAAACGAAAAACACCCAGCAATCTTTTTAGTTTAAACGGTCGAAAAAAGAGCTTTAAAGGCGACCGCCTCTCGCATTTTTTTTAACGAGCCAAGTGGGGGACTCGGCAATATTTTCGTCTTTAAACGGTCAGAAAAGAGCTGAAAGTAGACCTCCATTTTTATTCTCTTTAACGAGTCAAAAAGGGAAAAATACTCGGCAATATTTTCACATTTTACGAGTCAGAAAAGAGCTTAAAGGTGACTCGTCCTAGAGGAACGAGTGGTATAAAAGGTAGCAACAGGTTCCGACAATGGTGGAACTGCTCAAAACATGTAATGGTCAAGAGGCTGGCTAATAAAACCACTCATCGCTGCAGTTCCTCAGGAAAGGAAAAACAACCAAGTGAAAGCATATGATCGGCCAAAGAGATGGCGTCGATGGAATGAAAACAACCAATCTAGCAGAAATTAGCAGATAACAGGAAATTAGGTATGGGTTCATTTTTGCACAAGCTTGAACAATGGAGAACTCTGCTTGGATTCGGTTTCATTTTACACAAGCTTGAACAAAAAACTATGCTTGTTCTAAGTTCGCATGCCCCCCAGCATAGTAACGTAAATCGAGGTACATGCCCCCCAAGCTTCATTGCATTCAACAAAGTGGATGGAATGAAGGTTCACTCTCGAGATCGATGAAAGACTCGACTGGTATTTTACGAGATCTTAATCGAAAGACTCGATTTGGAAAGGGAGGTGTTTCATTTTTTAATGAGGTTGACACAGTAAAAGAACTATCCTCATGACCCTTGTTTCATTTTTTAAGGAGCTTGACATAGGAAAGGGAACTATGCTCCACCAGGCCCAATTTCATTTTTTAGGGAGCTTGACATAGGAAAGTGAACTATGCTCCGACCGAACTTCATCATAATGAATAGAAAGTCGAGGCTTCCAATATTATTACTCCCGGTGAAAGGACCACATCTTGGAAGTCAGGACCTAATGCCCCCAGGACACTATGCACGACGGTGTCATCACTGGATACATGCACGGGGTAGGTGGCCACGTAGTTGATCTGCGGTGGGGCAGATACAACTTGTGGATAAAAACTAGGAGGGGACGACAACTGCGCAGGAGGCATTGGGGGACTAACGAACGACAATTGATCGATAGTCACAATTCTTCCATCGTGTGGAAAGAAAACCACACGGAAAATCGAAGAAACGAGGGCCCCCATGGCGTAAATATAGTCGCGACCAAGGAGAAAACTAAAGTCTAAAACACCTTGGGTAACCAAGACATCTACATAGACGGTTTTTCCTCCCAAAGTAATAGGGAACTTCGGAAGAACTCCTATAGATGGACAGGCTCCTCCGTCGAAGGCCAACAGATTCTGCGTGACCGGCCCGAGCTATGGGGAACCTAAAGCTTGCCAAGTAGTGTACGGCATAAGATTGACTGACGCACCCTCATCCAGAACAGTGCCAGGTACTGCCTTATCACAGGCAAGTACTGTAATCTGGAAGGGCACATGGGACGGAAGGCGACCGGCGATCAGGCGATTCCAATCAAAGGAAGCGACTAGACTACTTGGTGGGGGAATTGCATGATTGCCACCAAACGCTAAAGGGAACGAGGGAGAACCTTCAGGAGCAGCTGGGTTAGGAGAGTCATTTCGGGACTCCAGAGAATCTGAAGAGACGAGAAGAACGTGAGCATGATTCTCTTCTGAAATAGAGTGAGCGAGCGGCAGACTCGAGTCGACACTCTTTCCGACCAATGGTTGGTCTGGAACCGGCTGGGCAGAGCCAGGTTCGGGAAGAGGGGCCTGGACAAGAGAAGAATGTGAACCAATCTCATTGTCGGGAGGCGGATGATCTGCAATTGCAGAAAGATGTTGATATCCAACGGGAAGTTGGGATGAGGGAGCTGGGAGACTTTCCAAGACACTGGAGGCTTTATCCATGAGTGGAAAAAGGTGAAGGGGATGATTTCCCTCACAATGTCTACAAGGGATTCGAATCTTCCCTTTTCCCTTGCCATTCCCAACTAATAAGGTAGCATCGTCGTGAGCTCCAGAGGACGATGAGGGGTGGGCCGGATCGTGAGACCAAATTTCTAATACCCTGGGAATGCCAGGACAATCACGAAGAAGATGGTCCTCCTTGCATAATCGACAAGGAAACTTAACCTTCCGTGGAGGAGCAGAAGGGGGCCTGAATTCAGGTGTACTCGAGGTAGTAAGAGTTATACTTGTAGCCTCTCCTTTAGGAGACTTCTTCTTCTTCTTCTTCTTCTTAGCCACCTGGTTATTCGAATCGAGACTTTCACTAGGCGAAGTACAAGAGGAAGACGTACAAGTAGGCATCGAAGGGGAGAGATCCACCTTAGGATCAACATGATGTTGTTCAGGTGGAGGGACTGATGGACTAGCAGCCGACACGGTAGGGACCAAAGAGGTTGAAAACAACCAAACAAGCAACCCGACAGTTAACCCCAGAAGGGATAACGTTGCAATATAAGGAGCACCAACATTCCCGAGAGGAGGGAAATGACCAGGATTCCCGTCAGGAGGGGAACTTGGGTTGGTGAACCCCGGAAAAGTTGCCATGGCAAACAAAAAGAAGCCTACTCAAGCTAACACACACAAGATCTAACCAGGTAATGTTATCGTGGCCGAATAAGTTTTTAAGACACAGGAACTGAACTTGACCTTTTCATGTTTCAAGAGTCGAGAAAAGGACGAAAAGATGACTCCAGTCTCCTTCAAATGTTTAATGAGCACGAAGTGACAAGATGCTCACAGGCACCTTTTCTTTTAAGGAGTCCGAAAAGGATCAAAAGTGACTGCTCTGGAGACTCTAGGTAAAGGGTTTACCAAGCAATCCGTAAAACTGCTTATACACCTTAGCAATCGTATGAGAGCCAAGGACTTTCCGTACTGCAGTCAATCTTCCCGAATGTTGCGTTCGGTGCGTTACGGTTCACAAGGCGGCAGACTCGGCTTCCTATGGATCAAGGATAAAAGCCTAGTGGGGTCTCCCTATATACGCGACGGTACGTGGGAGCACAATCCGTGTTAGACCACTATCGAGTCACAGAAGGAGGAATCACCCAACCGTAATGTGTAACAATAGTGACTATGTTTAAAGACGCCGGAACACGTCTCTAACCTAGACCTCTAGATGTTTGCGTTAAGTTCCAATGCGTTTTTAGGTTAATTCAGTTCATTTTATGGTTGATCTTGAATTAAGTTTCGATTTCAGGTCCTATCGTGTGTTCTCTCACAATTACCTAGATGCAAACTACATGCCAAAGAATACCATTTTGTTCGATGAATTCTAGCTATGAGAAGGTAAATAATTTTTTGATCAAACAAAACGAACACGAGCAATCAAACAACCTGATGCAGCTAAAAGCAAGGAAAGGAAACTTTTCTTTTGAAAATGCGAATCAATGAAATGTTCTTTTCCTTTTCAATTCTCGAAAGCAAAGCTACTAGTTTGATTTTCTTTCAATGGCACAAAGCATCCAAATGAATTTTGAGGAACAGGAACACCGAGAAAATCACTTAATGAAAGCACACAAAGTTCCCGAAACATCCAAAAAATATTTCCAAATCAAAAGGAAAAACCAAGTTCCGCACGAGCTATGTGATCCAAGCTCGGCAAGACAAACAGGAATTCAAACAAGGAAGAAGCAAAAACCGCTCGGAAACACAAACAAAAACACTTCAACAATCACTGAACAAGTGTAAAAAACAAATCTGAAGTTGGCTGGTCAAACAAGAGAACAAGATCCCTACGGAAGGCTTGACACACAGACGGCCACTAGATGCCTTAGGGCTAGAGTGCGAAACCAATGGAGAAGAGAAAACACCCGGAGGATGAGAGTTACAACCAGTCAATTAGAGATTCAACACAATCCAGCAACTGTAAAAGTGATGGCCGAAATACAAACCAAGCAGCGAAAGCAAAGAGGAAGGTATTTGCAAAACTGAAAAATGAGCAAAAACGAAACCCTGTGGAACAAGACTTCGCAAACAAGTACCTCAAAGTTCAGGCAATGAAAAACAAGTCATAGACCAAGTTGAGAGAAGAGGGGAAAGTCAAAGCAACAGGTTCAGGAGGCTAATTTGGACAAAAATGAACTCTACAGGATCAGCGCAGGTGGCCTTCAGCAACTCGGCGCTGACAAGAGAAGGCATGTAGCAACTTTGCGCCGTCAGCGCAGAAGCACATGGATTAAGCGCGCTGTCTCAAAAACGAGGTGAGCGCGACTGTTAGTCGTACAGGCACGATGACAGGGAAAACAAAGCAGTAGGTATGCGACGTCAGCTCGTCTGTTTTGAATTAAACCGCGCTGAGGGTAAAAAACGAGTAGAATCAAATCAAAAGCTCCCAAACCAAAGCCAGAACTCTTTAAACAATTCATACACCTCCCAGATTGACCCAAGAAGCCTAAAAATAGAGAACTAATCCCCAAACTCGAAAAGAGAGAACAATCAAATTCAAACACAAGAGACAAAAGGCTGAACTCCCCAGCGGAGTCGCCAAATTGTTGGAGAGGTAAATCCCCTCTACGGATAGAGGCGATCCCTACTAGCCCAGAATGGGACTAGCAACAATCAAACAATGCTACTGTGCAAGTTCCCAATTGCAATTAAAGAAGAGGTAAAGAACACCTACTTGGATTCCATTGTTGTCGTTTGATGAAGAGATGCCGCTCTCACTCCTTCACTCTAGCCAGTCACGATCTTCCACGATCTCCGTGAATAGATACCTGCACACACGAAGAGACAGACAAACACAAGTGTGAAATCTAATAAAAGTAATTATACATCAGTCAGAAAGGATGTAATTCACATTAACCATTGCAAGACAAATGAGAATGGAACCATAACAGTATTCATCTATTATTAAATCAATAACAGAGAAAGATACAACCAATGTTCTAACGCTGAGTCCTTCTCTTGAGGGTCCAGCCAGCAAGTCTCATAAGCATTCACCTTTGCAAATGGATTCTCCCAACACAAAAGCTCTCTCTCACACAAGCAACACTCACAACCTTCCTTGAGCTTCCTCTAACAAAACCACACTTGTCACACCAATTACCTACTAACCGCAACAATCCAAGCACTATGAATTCCACACTATCCAAACTATTCCAACTAGCTGCTCATGGTAATGGTGGAGGTTTAAGTAGAGAAGGAGTCTCCATGAATGGTGGGAGGACAAGCTTATCTTTGAAGGAAGGTGGTTCCAAATGACGAATAGACATGCCATAGAAAGGAGGGCAACACTCACAAGGCTAACAACCAGGCCTGGAACCATCTGGAAGGCTGGTTGTTGGAAAAAATTCGCCCAAACTGGATCAGCGCGGGTGCAACACTGAACTGACGTGCTGACAGCGCACCTCAATAACAGTGGAGGCTATGTCAGCGCGGCTTGATACTTTGATAGACTGCGCTAGCGCATAAAATTCGACCAGCGCGGGAAACCCGTGTTCTTCCGCGTTGGCAGCGCACCAGTAACACTATAAGCTGCCCATCAGCGCGGTTATTTTAATAACAGACGCGCTGATGCAGTAAACTTTGGAAAAGTGGGTCATTTGGCCAGTTTCAGGGAGCATGAGCATGGTGCATTTGATTTCATGAGACATTAGGGAGACTGACAAGGAGACAGTGACAAATTACTGCGTAACAGAGAGCTAGAATCAGAATTATGAAGAGGCAAATCGAAGATCTGAAGATACAACTAAACCAACCTGAAGGCCATCCTCAGCTAAGAAAAACTACATAGCAAGTAAGGCTAAATCCTAAATTTTGATGTAGACTACCTTTTGAAGTTTACCTTGAAGAATGGTGTCAGTTTATTCAGTTTTGAACAGCTTCTTGGCATATGGAAGAGCCATTTCGAAGGAAAGAAATTTCAAGGAAGTTAAATTTTGGCATTAAACTGTGTTTTTGAAATTACACAGCAGTTTCGTAGCGCGCTATGAAACTGCTGTATGTGATGCCTAATGCACAGCAGTTTCGTAGCGCACTACGAAACTACTGTAGCTACATGTAATGATTTGGTGGACCAATTTTGAGAGACAAAAGGAAATCTTTTTGAAGAGGGGCTTCTGAAAAGGATTACTTACAAGGTGTAAACATCCAGCAAGGGCAAAACAAGTAAAGGGAGGACATCTATGAACTCTAAGCTCTATGTTATGAAAGTGGTCATTATTTCGTAGCTAGTATTGTTCATGATGCTTCAGGCAGCATTAAAGAAGTTTTTGTCTTACCACGTGTATATGGGCAAGGTCTACAGCATATGGAAAACAAGCTAATCCAATTCATTTTTATATAGTTAAGAAAAACAGCAAGGATAATAGATTTTGAAGATCCTTTTGGAGAAAAAAAGTAGAAAAACATGAACAGTTTCCTAATTTCTAGGAATAGTCAAATGATGAGGCATCAAGGGTCAGCAGGGAGTTTAAAGCCACCACCAAAGCCAAACTGAAGAAGGCCACTTGTTAGAGAACGAGTTTGAATTGTAATCAATGCTACTACCAACATAATGAGGAGTGACACTCCTAATTGTTTTAGTTCTCTAGAACTGCTAGTTAACAATCAGTTACATTAAATAATTGGTTTTAAGTGTCAATAGGTGTCAAAGTAGGAAAAATTCAAATTCCCTCATGCTGGAGGAGGAATCTAAGTCATGTAGTGAACTCTATATATGGGAGAAAATATAATGTATCAAGGGTTGGAAATTTTCAGAAAAACTCTCATATTTTGCTTTGTGTAAGACTCTGTTTTAAGTAATACAATATTTGGCTTTGCTACTTAGGAATCAGAAGGAATTCAATGTTGAGAATGTCTTGTATTGTCCTCTTCTCATTATTTACAGTGGTATTAATGTGTGATTACTTAGAAATCATTGATTGTGCTCTAACTTCCTTCATACATTTGTAAACTATGTAGTCCCTTATGTTTATGATGTATTCTCCATGTTTTGAATTCTAGAAGCCCTGACTTCCATATAAAGCTAACATTATTGTCATACTGAAACATTTTTGACTCCATAAGACCAATGAATATTTTCTAATTGTGTTTCAATCATTTACACTTCTTCATTTGTTTCATAGAGTTAGCCATCTTATTCATTATCAAAATCTTTAATCTAGTGAGAGAGCCCTCTCAAGTTGAGGAGGCTAAGCCTCAACCAAAGGTTGGTTTGAAATAGTTTCTCAGAGTCTTCCTGCTTAGCATCCTATGAGGGGTTGATTTTGTGATAACATTTTGGTGCGTTTGTCGGGAGGATGAAGGTTATTCATTCCCGAAATCAAGAAGCTGAACTTTTGAAGGTAGCAGGAGCTCATAAAACTTTTCGAGGCTGCAATCTACCTTGGAGACTCCATACATTTTCAAAAGTTTAAAAAGTGGCTTCGAGAGGGAGATATCCATGGAGCAATACTGACCCAAATCCACATGCTCCTGTGGACAATCCCAACACTCTTTCAAGGAGCAGAGAAAGATTTACTGAAACACCATGTACTCCATCTTATCCAAAATCTTTGCTCTCTGAATTTTCAAGAAGTCCTGAGGATAAAATAGTTGATGAAAAAATTCATGAGGTGTTGTTTAGATGAGAAAACGAAGAAGAACTCATTGGAATTATTTTAGATTTGCAAAAAAGAGGAATTGATACTTCATCCTTAGTATCACAAAAAGATAAAGAGGAATTTAGGGAAGTAGTTACTTCTGAATTATTGTTAGAAAGGGAAGACTTAGATAAACTAAAAGAACTTGATCCTTATGAAGTCTTGCTTATATATAAAGCTGGTTTACCCCTTCCCAATTGGAGTTCATTTGTCACTGGTTTGCAAAGCCCAAGTAGTCCTTTTCACATCAGCACCTCATCCTCTACTTCTGCTAGTCCTAGTGGTTTTCAAACGCCAAGCAATCCTCCTCATATTAGTTCTGCTTCCTCTGTCCCTTTGGTACCTGTCATCACTGTTCCTCCATTAATCATGGCCGTACCTACTAGGTATGCTCCATTAGCACTCCCTGCTATTTTGCATGACCTTCCTAGCAAATATGTTGCAAGAATTCCAACATGGGGTGGTGATGAAGAAATCATAGCAGAATAACATGTAGACAAATTCAATGATTTTGCTGACAGAGAGGAAGTTGGTGATGAGGATGTGAAGCTAAGATTATTTGCACAAACCTTTATCGGGGAAGTTAGAAAATTGTTTAATGCCCTCCCAGCTGGAAGCGTTCATAATTGGGTAGAGTTTGAAGATAGCTTTCTAAGGAAGTGGGGAAATAAAACTAATCCAGTTCAAGCTCTTTCTAAGTACAATAATCTTAGAAGGGAACCTGATGAGACTATTCAAAACTTCTCAAAGAGGTTTAACAAAGTGTTTAGTTCCATCCCAACTCGTTTAAAACCTCTGGAAGCTTTAGCACAAATGAGATATGCTGAAGCATTTGATTTTGGTTTCTCTCTATTGCATAGAGAGAGAGACTCTTCTGCACTTGATGATATGCAAAATGATGCAATAAAAGTAGAAGTAAACATGGTTGCTGCTAAAAAATCAAAGATGGGAAAAACTAAATTGAAAGAAGAAGAGAAACCTTGCTCTTCAGCTCCAGAAGATAAGATTGATTCAATGATGAAGACCATGGAGAAGCTGATGGATAGGTTGGCTCTTGGAAGTACCTCCACTCCTCCTGTGCAACAGGAGCCTCAATTTAGAAATCCTCAGTTTAGGAGACCTCAAAACCAACAAAGGCAAAGAGAAAATAGGAATCAGCAACCTGATCCTCCAGTGAGACCTCCTTTTTAGCAGAACTTGGTTGATGAAGAAGATGAGCCTGAAATTCCTGAAGAATCCATCCATTGTCTTAATGAAGAAATGTCAGGAATTTTCTTGACTAAGGAAGAAAATGATGAGTCTAGTTTTACCAAACAAGGAGAGGAGCCTTCAGACTATTTAAAGGGTTATCAACATGCTATCTTTGAAATGCAAAAACAGTACAATCTTAGGAATAGAAATGTGCCAATTACTGCAAACAAAACACAACCCAAGAAGGATGCTTCAAAGGCTGTTGAAGCCAAGAGGGACAACCCAAAGGTTGCTGAAGGTAAAAATGATTCTCCACTTGGTAAAAAGGACATTCAACCTCCATCTCCTACTAAAGAAATTGAGAAAATTGTTTCTGTTTTTAACCTTGAGAATGAAATTGCAAAAATCAAAATATCAGTCCCTTTTAGTGAAATTCTCAAGGTAGATAAATACAGAAGTAAGATTGTAGAGATGCTTAATTCACAACCAGGAGCTGCTGATATCTTAAATGTACAAGAAGATAATCCTACTATATACTTGGGTCCAAGACTTGAAAATGATAAGAATGAAGAATTTCCTCCTTTCTATGTAAGCATTAGTATTCATGATATGACCTTACATAATGGTATGTTGGATTTGGGGGCCTCTCATAATCTTATGCCCAAGGTAATCATGGCAAGGTTAGGATTACAAGTAACAAGACCATATAAGGATTTATTCTCTTTTGATTCAAAAAGAGTCCAATGCATTGTTTTAATTAAATATGTCGTTGTTGGTCTAACACAAATCCCAACAAAGACAATTGTCATGGACATTGTTGTGGTTGACATTTCACCAAAGTTTGGGATGCTGTTGTCTAGGTCGTGGGTAGCAAAAATCAAAGGCACAATGCAGATGGACCTTACCTATGCTACCATCCCTGTTTTTGATGAGAAAAGGAGATTTTATCGGGAGACTAGAATGGTCTATATGGTAAGCAACAAAGACAAACCTCAAAATTTTGCTATTTATTCATTTGATATCGGACTTGGATCAGCCATCCTTTTCAATGAGTCAGTTGATAGTGGATCGGAGGAGATGCTTTCAGAAAATGAGCACCCAGAAAATCAGCAAGAAGATGAGAAAGAAATAATGAGATGGTGGTCATTGTACTTTGATGGATCAACAGGAAAGGAAGGGGCAGGAGCTGGAATTTGGATCACAAGTCCAAGTGATGAAAGTAAGTTTTACTCTTACAAACTAAACTTTGATTGCACAAATAATATGGCTGAATACGAATCTCTGATTTTGGGCTTAGAATTTTTGTTAAAGACGAAGGCTAGAAACATTTTTGTTTTTGGAGATTCTGAATTGGTGATTAAACAAGTGGAAGGTGCTTATCAAACAAAGGATGTAAGGATGAGAGCATACATAAATTTAGCATTAGATATGTTGGAAAAGTTTCAAGCATATTCTTTCACTATCAAAACTAGAGATCAAAACTCCATTGTAGATGCCCTTGTTGTTTCCGCCAGTCTATTTTTCATTCCTAATCATTCTTCTGAAAAGTATGAGGTGGAGGTTTGTCATCGACCAGCTATACCGGATAACATCACTAATTCGCAAGTCTTTGAAGATGATCAACAGGTAAATAATTTCAATGAACTAAAGGAAGAATTTGAAAGCACTCAAGTGGATCAACAAAATATGTTTGTGGAGTCAAAGGAAAAGTATGAAGTCTTACAATTAAAAAACAATTTAATACCTAAGGGTCTCATTCCTCTTGAGAAGTTGTTTGATCAAAATGATGTGTTCAAAGCTCCAAAAATACAGGCTGATGAGGAGGAAGTAGGGAGTTGCAATTTAGGGACTTCAGTTGTACCTAAGATGGTTAAAATCTCAAAGTTTCTTTCAGCTTATATGAAGGAAAAATATGTTGAGATGATGAAGAGGTTTGTTGATGTTTTTACATGGAGCTATGCTGATTTAAAACAATATGGTTCTTCTATTATTTAGCATACTATTCTATTAAAGAGAATGAGAAACCTTTCAAGAAAAAGTTAAGAAGAATTAATCCTCTTCTCATGCCATTGATTGAAAAGGAAATTAAGAAACTCTTTGATGCTAAAATCATTGTTCCAATTAGATCCTCAAATTGGCTTGCAAATTTGGTTCCAGTTAGGAAGAAGAATGGAGAGATCAGAATTTGTATAGACTTCAGAAATTTGAATAAGGCTTCATTGAAAGATAACTATCCTCTTCCCAAGATGGATTTAATTCTACAAAATATTGTTGGTTCACAAAGGATGTCTATGCTTGATGGTTTCTCAGGGTACAATCATATTCTTGTGCATCTGGATGACCAAGAGAAGACAACCTTCACAACGCCATGGGGTACATTCATGTATGCCAAGATGCCTTTTGGTCTCATGAATGCAGGGGCCACTTTTCAAAGAGAAATGGATATTGCCTTTGCTGAAGAAAAGGATAAATCAGTGGTTGTTTATCTTGATGACATCACAGGTTTTTCAAAGACAGAAGAAGATCATTTGAAGAACCTTGAAAGAATTCTACTGAAATGTAGAAGGTTTGGTATTTCTCTTAATCCCACTAAAAGTATCTTTGCTTTAACATCAGGAAAACTACTTGGTCATATTATTTGTAAAGAAAGAATTAGGATTGATCCTAATAGAGTTAATGCAATTCAAAAGCTAGATCTACTAAGAAGTAGGAAAGAAATCCAATCTTTTCTTGGAAAGATGAATTTTGTTAGGTGCTTCATTCCTAACTTTGCTGAGATAGTCAAGAATATAACAAAGATGTTGAAGAAAGGAGTGGACTTTAAGTGGACAGCTGAAGCAAAGAAATCTTTTGAGGAAATCAAGAAGGTGCTTACACAAGCACCAGTACTTATCAGCCTAGATTTTACCAAGGAATTTCTTATTTTTACATTTGCTTCTGAAGATACAATTGCTGGAGTTTTGCTGCAAAAAGGAAATCAAGGTACTGAACAACCTATTTCTTTCTTTAGTAGGACATTAGCAAATGCTGAACTGAAGTACAATATTCTAGAAAAGAAAGCTTACGCCTTGGTGAAAGCCATAAAATATTTCAGAATCTATGTTTTGCATTCTCATATTGTCGCTTATGTTCCAAGTGTTGTAATAAAAGATATCTTAACACAAGCAGATCCAGATGGAAAAAGGGGCAAATGGATAGCAAAATTGCTAGAGTATGACATTGACATCAAACCTACCAAATTGGTGAAGGGTCAAGGCTTGGCAAAGCTAATGACTCAGTCAAATCTGGACTGTCTTGACATAAATTTGAATGCAGAAATCTCAGAAATTTCTGAAAGTGAGGAAGAATTGGTCCAAATCAATGAGAAATTCTTGGTTTCAGAATGGTACAAGGATGTGGCTTTTGTTCTACAGCATAATAAAGCCCCTGCCAATTTAACAAAGTCCAAAGCAAGGTTTTTCAAGCTGAAATCTTTAAGATATTTTGTATATGACCAAAATTTGTTTTGGAAAGATGTAGGAGGGATTTTGTTAAACTATCTCCTTGAAGAAGAAGTTGATAAAGTGATTGAATAATTTCATAAGGGGGATTGTGGAGGACACCATTATTGGAAAGCTACTGCAAATAAGATCCTAAGAGCTGGATATTTTTGGCCAACTATGTTCAGAGACATTTACAAAAGGGTAGTTGCATGTCATGAATGTCAAATATTCGAAGGAAAGAGGAAACTTGTGCCTTTGCCTTTGGTTCCTATATAAGTTGAAGCAGCTTTCCAGCAATGGAGATTGGATTTTATTGGAGAAAATCATCCTCCTTCATCAGGACATCATCTCTGGATTCTCACAACCACGGATTACTTCACCAAATGGATAGAGGTGATTCCAACAAGGCAAGCTAATGATTCAGTAATTATTTCTTTCCTAGAAAATAATATGTTGTCTAGATTTGGCTGCCCAATGAAGATTATAATTGACAATGCTCAAGCTTTTAACTCCAAGAAAATGATTAATTTTTGTCACCAATATCACATTACTCTTGGACATTCTACTGCTTATTATCCGCAAGGAAATGGCCTTTCCGAATCATCAAACAAAAGCATTGTAAGGATCATTAAAAAGGTGCTACAGGAAAATAAAAAAGCTTGGAATTTGAAATTGAAGTATGCCTTGTGGGCTGATAGAATTTGTACAAAGAGATCTACTGGCACTTCGCCATATGAGTTAGTGTACGGTGCTGAAGCTATATTTCCAACATCACTTGCAGTACCTGTAATGAAACTAATTCAAGGACTAGAAGAAGAACCAAGTGTTGTACAAAGGAGAATCAATTAGCTGATAACCATGTAGGAGAAGAGAAATGAAGTGTATGACAGTCATCAACACAATCAAAACAGAATCAAGAATACATTTGATAAAAAGATCAAAGAAGTTAGTTTTCAGATCAATGACAAAGTGCTGAAATGGGAGGCCAGAATCGATGAAAAAGGAAAGCACGATAAGTTTGAGAATTTGTGGAATGGTCCTTATCACATTGTTGCTTTCCATGGAAACAACACTTACATTTTGCAGGAAATTGATGGAGAATCATATGCTGGAGGACCTGTTAATGGAAAGTTCCTAAAGCATTATCATTGTTGAAATACTATCAGTTTCTCATAACATTGTATATATCCGTTTTATCAGTTTTTCTTTTTTGCTAATAATGACAAGCTGAAACAGAAGGCTCAAGCCTGAGTTGAAGGCCCAAGAAGCTTAAAGTGGATGCTTGTCAAATAAATTTATGTTTACCATAAGAGGATAAAGCACTGGACCTGCGATTTTTTAGTGTACCACAAGGGTACACTATCCCAAGTGGAGCCATTGTTATCACTTAAGAAAAATTTCTAAATTATGAGCATTAGTTTGATTCCAAAGGATTGATGTTAGTCTTGGTCTAGTCTTTCCATGGTTGTTTTAGAGTCTAAGATCTAGAAGAGTCTTGTTGGTATGGTCAAATAGGGTCAACACTCTATTCTTACCTATCACTAGTCCCACATCAAACATAAATTTCCATGTGTCAAACTTGTGTCAAGGTTTTCACGGGCTATGAAACTGTCTAGGATTTTTCGTAGCGCAAAACCCAGTCTAGGAGATTTCGTAGCGCAAAACCCAGAATTTTCACTGGCTGCACTACGAAATCAAGGATTCATGCTAATTCGTGTTAAATTTCACCTAACTGTCCAATCTATCAAAATCCATTAGTCTTACATTATCAACTGTCATTCTATTCACCATGCCTACCACATGCAACTACTCATTCTCATCTTTAGGTTCGTTAGGTGTCTTGGTACGCTCAAGTTTTAAATTTCAAAAAAAGATCCAAGTGTTTTCAGTTATGATTATGTTTTGGTTCACGCATGAGAAGTAAATTGACAGGCATTTAATCAAAATTCTCTGAAGTTCAAGCGAGGTAGTTTCCTTGTTTATTTCAAGTGAGGCGGTGATTGAGATTAAGACGGTGCAAGCTCTTCAATCTTCGTTTTGTAGGAATTTCATGGAGGTGTCTATAGAAAGGAAAGATCATAGGTGAGGCAGGTGTTTGAGGAATGAGCCTGAAGGCTTAGATGTTCTCCTAAAGAAAAATGAAGTTGAACGAGCTTCAAACAGGTTGGATATTGGAGATTTTGTAAAAAACTTCAAGGAGGCCGCATGCAAGTCACCAAAGAATTTGCTTTAAATTTCATAGGATTGAATTCAAAGGTTGGAGTGCTTGAATTACCAATCTCTCCATAGGTTATATCTATAGTCACTGAAATTCCAAGGGGATAGGAGAGGTGGTTTAAAAATTTCAAGTTTGGTATGACTCCTTGCAAGGAATTCTTGAAGCTAGAGTTCATTGATTCAGACTTAAACAAGTCAGTGCCTAGGAGCTTTGTCAAAGATTCATATGCCAATTTACTTACCTGCATACAAAGATACTTCACCTATGAGGAGAGGTATCATAAGGTGTATTCCTATCACTTTAAACTTCTGCTTTATTTCACTAGAAAGATATCTCTAGATTTTCCTTTCTATTTGTTTCGTAGCCTAGGCAAAATGTGTGACAAGGTTCAGTTGAAGAAGGAAGCCTATGAGACCTCGTTATTCATCATGGCTTAGTCAAATTGATCATTTTTCATGAGATCCAGAAAATATATAGGGAGTGGTCCATTTTCTTGTTTATGTTTGGCTTCAAGAATGAAACTGGTCTCAGCCCTCGGGCTATGAGGATTTCTTCACCAGTAGTTAGTCATCGTGAAGAAACAATATCAAGGAGATTCGTGAAATTGAAAGCCAGGAAGCAAGTAAAGGAACCCATGAGAGCACTAGTAATTCAAGACACACCCCAACAGTAACCAAAAAGGAAAGGTCAGATCAAAAATGGTGTACAAGAGCAATCCACAGGTGAAAGGGTCCAAAGAAGAGTAACTTGGAGCCAGCTAGCTAGAGAAAAAGGTAAGACACTGGTTACTGAGGGAAGCCCAATTTCAAAAGGAAGTTCGAATGATTTGCTTCAAGCTATTGACATTAAAGAATCTCCTCTGGTTCGAGCAGAATTAATGGAAGAAAGTAAAGGCAAAACCAAAAAAGCCAAAACCTCTAAAAAGCTCAAATTTGATGTTCAGGCTTCTGAATTTGTTTTTAAGCCACGAAGACCCGTGACAAGGCATTCAAAAGAGATACAAGAGGCACTGCCTGAAGCGAGTGAGACAGGGGAGGTAGCAAAATTTCATGAAAGACCTCTGGTTTCATTAGAAACATCATCACAACTGCATAAAAATAACAGAGGTAAGGCAGTTATCTCTCAATAAGAGGAATGTAGTTTTGAAGAGTTGAAAAAGAAACTGAAGCTGGCAAATCCCGAAATTTCCAAACTAAGAAAAATGTCAAGGAAATATGTAATCAAGGAAGCTTATTTTAACAAAATGGAGGCTCTGTGGGAAGATAAAACAATATCAATACCCAAAGTGGTCAGTTGTCATGCTCAATACTTCACCTGGACAGTCCCTGCTATAAAAGAAGCAAGATACATCAGAAAGGTCAATGCAAAATTGAGAGTTGGAATTATAATTATCAAGTGGCAAATCAAGGATCTGAAGATACAACTAAACCAGCCTAAAGGTCATCCTCAGCTAAGAAAAACTACATAGCATCTAAGGATAAATCCTAAATTTTGATGTAGACTACCTTTTGAAGTTTACCTTGAAGAATGGTGTCAGTTTATTCAGTTTTGAATAGCTTCTTGGCATATGGAAGAGACATTTCGAAGGAAAGAAAGCTCAAGGAAGTTAAATTTTTGCATTGAACTATGTTTTTGAAATTACACATCAGTTTTGTAGCACACTACGAAACTGTTGTAGGTGATGCCTAATGCACAACAGTTTTGTAGCGCACTACGAAACTGCTGTAGCTGCATGTAATGATTTGGTGGACCAATTTTGAGAGACAAAAGGAAATCTTTTTGAAGAGTGGCTTCTGAAAAGGATTACTTACAAGGTGTAAACATCCAACAAGGGAAAAACAAGTAAAGGAAGGACATCTATGAACTATAAGCTCTATGTTATGAAAGTGGTCATTATTTCGTAGCTAGTATTGTTCATGATGCTTCAGGCAGTGTTAAAGAAGTTTTTGTCTTACCACGTGTATATGGGCAAGGTCTACAACATATGGAAAACAAGCTAATCCAATGCATTTTTATGTAATTAAGAAGAACAACAGGAACAACTTCCTAATTTCTAGGAACAGTTAAAGGATGAGGCATCAAGGGTCAGCAGGGAGTTTAAAGCCACCACCAAAGCCAACTTGAAGAATGCCACTTGTTAGAGAACGATTTTGAATTGTAATCAATGCTACTACCAACATAATGAGGAGTTACACTCCTAATTGTTTTAGGTCACTAGAACTGCTAGTTAACAGTCAGTTACATTAAATAATTGGTTTTAAGTATCAATATGTGTCAAACTAGGAAAAATTTGAATTCCCCTCATGCTAGAGGAGGAATCTAAGTCATGTAGTGAACTCTATATATGGGAGAAAATCTAATGTATCAAGGGTTGGAAATTTTTAGATTAACTCTCATATTGTGCTTTGTGTAAGACTCTATTTTAAGTAATACAGTATTTGGCTTTGCTCCTCAGGAATTAGAAGGAATTCAATGTTCAGAATGTCTTGTATTGTCTTCTTCTCATTATTTATAGTGGTATGAATATGTGATTATTTATAAATCACTGATTGTGCTCTAACTTCCTTCATACATTTGTAAACTGTGTTTTCCCTTATGTTTCTGATGTATTCTCCATGTGTTGAATTCTAGATGCCATGACTTCCATGTAAAGCTAACATTATTGTCATACTAAAACATTTTTGACTCCATAAGCCTAATGAATAATTTCTAATTGTGTTTCAACCATTTACACTTCTTAATTTGTTTCTTAGATTTAGCCATCTTATTCATTATCAATATCTTTAATCTAGTGAGAGATCCCTCTCAGGTTGAGGAGGCTAAGCCTCAGCCAAAGGTTGGTTTGAAATAGTTGCTCAGAGTCTTCCTGATTAGCAGCTTATCAGGGGTTGATTTTGTGATAACACAACTCCTCCATGGAACATATATAAGAGGAAACCCATTCAACAAAAGGGGCCTTGCTAAAGATATATGATGCCTCCTACAATATGCCTATCAAAAAGTGACCTTGAACACCACTAGAGCGGCAACAACTGCAAAGGAATCTCATTTAGAAAAAACTAGTCAACATCGAAAAAACAAAAAAATGAAGTCTGATGTTAGAGCACAACACTATTTTCTTCGAATCTATGAATCAGATCTAGGCTACCAGAGGTGTAGTGGATAGGGAAACCATAAATACCAAGAACCAGGAGCAACAAAGAACCTTTTTTTTCCTCATTAAGGATCATCAATTATTAATAAATACACTCTCCTTCCACTCTTTGAAAAATAAAAACAAAAATTATCCACTTTATCATTTCTTACTTTTGATCACATCTACATGTAGATTAAGGAAGAGGAAAATTGACTCTCAAATATTGGATATGATATTGAATGAGGCACATGCCTAGTCAATGAAATTAAAGATGGCCAAGAAACATAATTTTGTTTTGACCCTTTTGTCCGAA